>OZ007498.1:118951149-120202399 GCA_963931805.1 Microdon myrmicae | reverse complement strand
TAGCGGGGACCAGGATCTCGGATGATCTTATTAGGCCGCATTTTCTGAGGAGTCTACCTCAACATGCCCGCTCGGCATTAATGGCTCAATCTAATCAAAGTTTGGGCTATTTATCAAAGGTGGCTGACGCAATCATGGAAACCATGAGGTTTCTCTATATTACATTACCTACCCACAATTCTATACCTAATTTCGACAGCTTTCAGCACGTCATACCTAACCATTCCCCTTATATGCTATTCACCTGAAATAATATGTTTTCTCCAAGGACGCATAGCTAAACTCATTATTCTATGCAGATAATGCATAATTGAGTTTAGCTAACATTTTCGCCATACGGCAATACTATTCCTCTAACCATGAGATTTCCACGGGAAATTCCATTCGTATTGGTTAGCAACAAACAAGTCGAATCAAACGACGCGGTTGTATCATCATCCATTGGCTTGGGTAATTACCAACATTCATTAGAGTTTCCCCCACTGTACCATTTCCCTAGCCGATGTAGCGTCCTATCGATTTTCATCAGATCATCCATTCGCTTGGGATTAATGATCTCTTTTTACAGGTGAATAGCACCAGCTAAATTTTTCTCTCCTCTGCAATTCTGTCTTTCCATGGTTCGATGACCTATGAAACCTACCATAATCATCACTCGGTCACTGGACCAGTTGCATACGCGGAATTAGTACACACACACTAATCCAGATCAACCCTGGGTTATTGTGCTTTCCTTTTGATTTCTCCATTCTTGCTACGCCCATCGACGTCGAACGAATACACAAGTACGTTTCTACCTCGATGAGTGTGGGGAATTGAGGAATGCACAAGAGATCATGATTACCATTGGCGGATCAGTGTGTAAAAGCAGAAATCCCAATTTCCACCCTAATTCCAATCAGTCACTATTCAACAGTCGAGAGGATAGTCACGCCGCCGTACATAAAAGCCGAGTCGCTACACAACCATCACAGTGTTCGCGCACGCCGTTTAATAGCTCGACACTTTCGAGTACCACAAGTTAGAAATAAAGTTTTGGCTGGGGAATATCGCTCTGATGTGGATATTTCGAGTGTTAACTAAATAATTGTTATTTTACTATACAAACAGTAGTAATTTTTTTGAAGAAAGCTTAGATTCAATCTTCCTGATTCATATTTATTGTTAGAAAGTACTTTCGTAAAGTTGTAAACGTATAACAACTAGCAGACGTGTTAGTAATCGTGATAATATAAGTGAAATTAAAATAAAAATAACTCCTAAACCAAAAAAAGAACCACCAGTGCATTTTAATTTTTATTTTCTCTTGGATTAACCGCGACAATTTTCGGATCAAGTGTCGGGGATTACAGTGAACTGCGCGCCCGTGTCTGGCGCTACTACTTCGAACCCCACAGTGTGCCAACGTATGGCACGGATTCACTACACTCCCACCAACGATTGCGTAGCCGGAAATTGTCCATCAAACCAAGAGGAGAAATAAAAACTCACTGATGTTGTCAGTCATTCACAAATTGTTTGGCTTTATTGTCACTTTTGGACAAATAAGGGATTTTTCATAAGTTGTTTGGTTCGTCCAGCCCAACCCCTCTCCACTGAGACGCGATAGACACTTATTGTATGCTCGGGGGTTTGCACCCCCCCCCGAGCGCACGTTACGAGGGGCTGGCTCTTAAGCTGATGTGCGCGCGCCGATGGTAGAATGATGACTCATGAAATGGAAAAAGATCTATTCTAATTTCGAGTAGAATTGCTATGCTTGCATAGGAGTTCAGTTCCAGCGAATCCTGGCCGTATAAGCTGAGTTGGATTCGTTGGTTGTGTATACAGGGAAATTGGTTTGGCGGCATAGCCAAGTATGATCAAGGGCCTTGGTTGTTGTTATCGCTTCGTGGAAAATTGGCTGCCGCTTGGTCGCAAGCGAGAAGTATAATTTAAGGAGGAAAAGAACCGAAGTGGTTTTCGGGGAAAATATGAATTGCTTAGGTGCAAGCAACGAAATTCATTTAGGTAAAATATTAACCGAAGTAATTTCGGGGAAATTAAGATTAGTTGGTTGCAATGAGAAAATATAATAAACTTTCACGCTCGAGACTTTCTGCACTTCGTGAACTTTTATTTTCACCAGAGAGTTCGCCCCCCCCCCTTGGTCGGATAAACGACGAGTATGATATTATTTTGACATTAAAGTCTAGAAGACTACTACGGATTAGAATCCCCCCCACCCCCCACGCACTTTATTCACGTTCCGTGAAATGGTTTCAAGAAATCTTTGACTAGCTTTAGGGCTTAGCTGATGGACTACGTCAGGAAGAAAGCATCTGAAGGCGTCGGCTCAGCACTATAGATTCGCCCCTTCTCTTAAACGAAGTGAAATAAAAAAAAAGTAGTGAAGGAGGTAGGTATTTTAATGTGAAAAGCAAAGAACGGCAACTCAGCTCACCTTATCAATCGAACTTTTGCTTGGGGTTAACCGAATAATTACCATGCTTATAATAAACAGCAGCATACGCCAAGTCTTTTTAGGTATTTGTTATCTTTTTAATGGTTCCATAGCGATAACTATATATAACTTTGCCCAATGTTTAACATAATATATTCAATGAATTTTACTTGTTCGATTTTTATTTATGTCGAAAGAACAAAAGAGTGTTGCAACTATTTATTTATTACATAAAATATTTAAAATCCAAACTTCTATATTTTTCACGCTGCACATCTTCAATTATTTGGCTCTCATTTATAATGGTATTGAATCCCGCTCCATGAAAAAATAATGTCTTTACTAAACCTTTGTTATATTGTTGCAGATAAATTATCACAATAACCTAAATTTTCATATAATGTGTTGCGCTCATTATTAAAATGGAAAAAAATCACTTAATTGTACAGAATTTCACCCGTTCAGGTACTGACTTATGACTTCTTTCTCTCGATTATTTTGTTATGTTCTATCAATATTGTTTGTATATTTCATATAATGTATGCATATATTTTTACGTGTGTTTCATACGTTTAACGGTTATTTTACACAAATTTTAACATATATGTTGCTAATGCAGGCAAAATAGAGTTTTCATATTTTGCACTATCCTTCTTTTATTTCCAATTTAAATAATATACTATACATGCAAATGCATTCCACGGAGGTATTTAGTATCTTATTATCTTATAGGTGTAAATAGCAAATTACGTATTTGTATTTCCTTGTAACTTGAATTTGGTAGTAGGAAGTAAATACTGTTTCCATTTGTTTAATAAAATTCATCAAAATAAAATGGAAAACAAATATGCAATTCTGTTTTATATCTTTTTAAAATATTGTACAGTCTTGCAATTGTGACCAAAATACATTACAATGTGCTGGCATATTAGTAAAGGGATCAAAAGTATTTGATTCCGCAGCAATAGTGGGCCTATAAAATCAAGATGTTATTCATTAAATGTGTCTAACAAAAAGTATATGTAACCTAAATCAAATCCATGCATAGATATTAAGTGTCAAATTGTGATATTACGCATAGTGCAGACAAAGAAAACTGGTTTTCTTGATACATTGTGATAAATATAAGGCTAGGGTTATTTATTTACATTATAGTTTTACATGAAAAGCGTTTTTTTGTTTAGTTTATTACTAATTGTTGATTTTGAATTTCGACTAATACTTAGAATACTCTTTTTTAAATACATCAAGTTTTAAATTAAACAACTAGAAATATAAGGTAGAATATAAAAGCTTAAGCCAATAAATTACAAAAGCAAATCACATATATAGCGAGTTTTGTTTACGCTACGACCAAGGAGTTTCTATTATTACTTCAACTTCATTTAAAACTTGAACTGTAGTAAGAACATTATTTAGTGACTACCCAGCTGGTTTGTTATAGTCTTTGAAGTAGTCTTTTCTACGATTTTAATAATCTGACTGATAAATCGTATCACTACTAGATAAATAATTGGTACCGGATGAGACACCATAAGCTTGTCTCACTACTGTTGAAATACATGGCTGATTATTTCCACACTTTCCATGCCAGGCTAGAAACGGGTTTTTACCGGCAACCTGCTTTTTATCGCTGATTGAACATCCATTTATATTTTATTTTTGTATAAGTTACGCATGAAAGGGTTTTTAAAAAACTATTAAATGTTAAAGCCAGTTGTGGCCTTAAGAGGAAATAAACAAATTATAAAAGTAAATAGTATCAATACAATTGGATGACCAGACATAACATTCCATCGTCGTGTAGTTCGACTGGAGAACAATGCTCTGTGTTTATTTCTCTAAATTGACTTTTAATGGTAACCTGTAAATCCTTTATGTTCATAAACACTTGAAGAGAAGACATGCAGTTTTCGACCCCACTTGAGTACCAGTTGCTGTAATATCTGTAGAAAAAACAAGCACGATATATTGCATCTGTATTCGTAAATTGGCTGTAAGTTGATTTTTAATGTTATGTGATTAAATCTTTGTGGATGTATTGTTCCCTTTTGAATTTATTATTAATTATGTGCGGTTCTGCCACTAGGTATCTAAAAAAATGTACATTTTTATCTATGAACGACTGGTAAATGTTGATTTGATCAGTTGCGATAACATACCTGTTTCATGCTTGGGAAATCCAATACATCTTGATGCATGCATTCCAGATTTAATTCGTCAAAGGCCAAGGTATCGAATTATAAACGCTTTGATTTAAAGTGACCGACGTGAGTAATCTGTAGGATTTCTTTGGCAAGTAGAGGCATTGCGGAAGAAGGGGTTTAACACCTTTCTGTTAAATATTATCTCTTGATATATCTTGAAAAGAATTGAGCTAGTATATATACTGGCTCTTCGATTGTATAGTGGTTAGTACACCCGCCTGTCACGCGGGAGACCTTGGTTCGATTCCCCGTCGGGGAACCTCTGGCGCAAGACTAATGACCTTACCCGGAAAAAAACAAATCATTATGGAAAATTTAACAAGCCTGAGGACTTGCTAAATAAGGCCAAGACCGGTTCCCGGTTGTAGTGCCCATGATGATGATGATGACTATATACACTGCTCCAAGTAATTTGAGAAACTCAACTTGCAAAGAAATGGATTGCTTGTGGGTGATGGTTACATGTGTAAAATAAAATGGCGTATAATTCTGAGGCTAGGAGAACACCTTGGAAAATTTCACGCCATCAACTAGTCAGAAAGATGCCTACTCGTATTCTTTATTAAATAAGTAATTCATCAATTCCGTAAGAATATATAATTTTAACAAAATCTTGAATGGCAAGCTCGGATCAACAAACTGGAGCACTCGAATCTAGTAGTTACTTCATACCTGTTAAAGGGTGCACCTAAAACCGCGAACCCCGCTTGGATTGCCGAGTTCTTCCTTATGAAATTCAGGATTCCCGTTAGAGAATGTTACTCGCTTCCTGGCAGTAAGATTAAACAAAGTTTCCACTTACTTCTCCCCTCCAGATATGACTGGATTTTCCACTCGGAAAAAACGCACAGTAGGATCGGCAGGGTGACGTTATCCCTAAGCAACCCCAACAAACCGTCAAAACTCTTTACCTAAACCCACACATGGAAATAACAACAGTACTGTTCGTCCCAAATCGACACTCACTCTTCTTCCAAAATCCTCCGGAGGACCCCACGCTCCAGTTACAACTCGTTCTAAAAAATCCCTGCCCAAGCCAAATATTGCGCACAACCCGTTTCCCAATCCCAGAAGCACGCGCACTCGCCTCCTCGATCCAACCCTAAGACGACCCACAAAACCCTATCCCAAGCCAAGGTTCAACCGATCCTCCCTCCCTTTATCTCACCTAGACCGCACTCCTTATCCCAAACCCTCCTCCATACACTACCGTAATGTCTTCCAGCCCAACACCAACCTAACCACTCCCCCCACATCACACCTTGCCCTTAACCCCAGCCCCTTTCTCTTCTTTGACCTCAAAACAGGTGCTAAATACACCAACTTCCATAGATCATCATCATCATCATCGGCACTACAATCGGGAACCGATCTTGGCCTTATTTAACAAGAACTGAGCATTGTTAAATTTTCCATAATGATTTGTTTTTTCCGGGCAAGGTCATTAGTCTTGCGCCAGAGGCTCCCCGACGGGGAATCGAACCCCGGTCTCCCGGGTGACAGGCGGGTATACTAACCACTATACTATCGAAGAGCCCTAATACAAAAAAAAAATACACCAACTTCCATAGATCGCTCACTCTAAAATCATTAGGCCCCGCCCATGAAAGCACAGCCCATTTGTCCTCTGAACTCTGAACGTTATGTTTTCGCTGCACACCCATCATCTCTCCTAACCAGCACGGCTTCCTGTCCGGCAGGACCACTACTACCCACCTTGTGGGAAAGCGATGATGAGGTCGATGTAGTCGCTACCGACTTTAGCAAGGCCTTCGACAAAATCTCCCATAACCTCATTCTTTTTAAGTTATCTTCCCCCGGTTTTGAACCCCTGTTGATTAAGTGGATCTCATCCTATCTCACTTATCGAACCTGGCGCGTGCAATTTAGATCCACCCTCTCCGATCCTTTTTTTCCAACCTCAGTTGTCCCCCAAGGCAGTCATCTCGGCCCCCTCCTATTTATCCTAACCATAACCGACATAGGCTCTTGCATCAATCACTCCTTCATCTCGCTCAACGCGGATGATACCAACATTTTCAAGACAATCCGCTCTACTCTTCACTTCTCCAATCGGATCTTGGCAGCTTTTCGACTTGGTGCCAAAATAATTGCCTAGAACTAAATATCGCCAAATTTCACACAATCACCTTCTCTCGGAAGCGCTCCCCCACCCAGCCACGCTCCTATCTCGTACTGAACCAACCGATAACATCGCTTGAATCGATTCGCGACCTGGGCGTCCTATGCGGCAAAGAGCTTAAATTTACCGCACATATTGATGACATAATCTTTAAGGCCAACGCCGCCCTTGGCTTTGTCAAACGCTGGTCGAAGGAATTCAAAAAACCCCTACGTCACCCGATCACTCTTCACAACTTTTCTCCGGGCCCTACTTGAATATGCTAGTCAGGCCTGGTCCCCGTATCAATTGTCTCACATTCGCAGTGTTGAGGACGTTCAGCGTCGTTTCTTGCGTTTAGCCCTCCGTGGACTAAACTGGGAAAATCCGCTGACTCTACCACCATACACAAGCCGGCTCTCTCTCTAATCAATCTCAACACACTTGAAGAGCTCAGAATCCATGCCAACACCATCTTTGTCCATCGCCTTCTATCTGGCTCAATCAATTGGCCAAGCTTGCTCTCCACTTTAACATTTCATACAAACCCCCGTAACGTACGTAACCCTCGACTGTTTTACGTGCCCGCTTATAGCGTTTGAGATAATAGTGAAGAACGTGTGATTCAAACTGACGCTATCACAGTTAGAATCACCACAAATTGAACGGAAGCGTAACACATCGGGCTACTGGCCGATTTAGAATTCGATTTTTAAACTCGACTACACTCCACTGATGTGAATTGTTATGTTATCGCTATGGTATACGGCTCTGATGTATTTTCTTATTCAATTTTCGTTCGGTGTTCTTCACTATTTTGCTTGTGAATTGTGTGTGTATCTGTTAGAGACGCCACACGCTCATCACACTTCTTATGGCGCTAACGAACCCATTTCCCGTATGCAACGACAGGCCAACTCTTTCCCCACCTCCTTCGATTTCAACCTCTCCACTCCCGCTCTCAAACGACGTCTCAGAAGAAACGCGTCCTAACCCCGCCCCCTCCCTCCAATAGCCCCACCACCCTGCAATCCTACCTCTCCTCTCCTTCCCTCAAACTAGTTCTCCCCTACACCTTTCCAACCGCACCCACAATTTAAACCTCTCCCCCCCAGCTCACTAACCCCGCGCCTGTATCTGTCCGTACACATGCCCCTCACTGTCTCACAAATGCCGTATTTACCACCCCCACATACACTCGCTCTTCCCTAGCCCTCTACCTCCCCTGTCGCCCAGTAATCTTCAACTTCCTAGATTTTAAGATAGTCTATAAGGTTTTATGCTATTTTTAATTAAGCTTGCATTAAGTCAAATAAATGGGGGTTCTGCCCTCACTAAACTAAGTCTCGGATAAGGACCAGATACCGGTGGAAAGACTTGCTAAATAAGCCAAAACCGGGTCCCGGTTAAAGTGCCGATGATAATGTTTTAATAAGAGTTGCATTTTTGGCATTATTAGAGCGCAAAGTACTAGGTTATGTTCAAATTCGTAAAGGTCCTAATAAAGTAAGAATTTTAGGTGTGGCCCAACCTAATAGTGATGCAATTAAGTTATTTACTAGTGAACAAGCTTATCCCTTAATATCAAATTATATTTCTTATTATATTTCTCCTATTATTTCTTTATTTTTATCTTTATTAAATTGAATGTGTATACCATTTTTGATTAAATTATTTAGTTTTAATTTAGGATTATTATTTTTTATGTATTGTACTAGTTTAGGAGTTTATACTATTATAGTAGCAGGTTGATCTTCTAAATCTAAATCATGATAGTGATTGCCTTTCAAAAACAGAAATTTAATGACAGCTCAATACTCAATGTTGTCCATTTTCACAAACACACTCACATCGACTCACTTAAACGACTGTCAAATAGAAACTACGCGTCCGAAATGGCTGAAATTTTGGTGAGTAACTGTCAAAAGATGCAGAACTACATTCACTAGCTTTTATTGACGAGTGGCGCTATCTCCACCTTGAGGTCAGACCACCCTCGTATAAGTAGTTATATTGCTTGAATTAAGCCAATAAATGGGGTGGTAGTCTCACTAAACTATGCGAAGTACCGAATTCGGAAATACAATCCCCTGTTGTGGTTCTTCTCTCAGGGAGCGTGTCTCCTTGGCCTGAAAAGGATGAGGGATCTCTTTAGACCGCTCCTGAGGGGACCCGGTGCGGCCGCCACCGCGCTTCCTCAGACCTGAGGGAAGAGTCACGACCGATTGTTGAATTGGGTCCTGAGAATCGGTCAGGCTCAATTAAAAAAGCTTTTTCATTTCAGTTTTTATTTCATTAATTTTTCATTTCTGTTTTTATTTATTTTAATTTAGTTTAATTTATTGGCGTCCTACCACTTCGGACACCAATCGAGACTGATCCGCGAATTTGCAATTCATCAGCCTTATAAATGAAACCAAGTCGCGATTTGCGACGATAGTGAAGAGCCTGTTATTCGAACCGACGCTATCACGGTTAGAATCACTAAGAGATAGAACCAAAGCTCAACGCATCACGCCACTGCCGCGTGTACGAATTCGATTTCTAAGCTCAAGTACATTCGACTGATGTGGAAATGCTATATTATTGCTATTAATGGATGTGCTTTTGATGGTGTTGTTCTTCACTATTGGTCGTGTGTATCTGCTAGAAACGCCACATATATATGTTGGTGTATTGTTGCAACACTGGGGTGCACACAAGAATAACATAAAATTAATTATATTCAGAGTTTACTCACTCTTTTGTTACTCCCCGATGATGTTCCGATGGAGGGGCTCCTTGGCATTCCTTCTTTCCGATATACAGTCTCCGGTTTTGATTGTGGAACTGTTTACTTACGTGGACTGAGACGAGAATGTTGCAGGATATTTGCTGCCTTTTGAATTGATTAGCGCATGGTCTTTAGGTCCTTTTCATAGCAATCGGGCATATTCGTATAGATATTAATACCCTAATGCTTTTTAGAGTATAGTATAAGATGTAGTTGAGAGCACATTTGGTAGTTATCATTAATATTCTATGTATTCCAGACTATCATCCGCATTCCTTTTTGACCTCAAAGTCTTGATGAATATTTATAGAAATGCGTTTTGATGGCATTGAATTATGTCATATTTTGAGTGGTAGACGTAGCTTTAGACTAGACAGTATATATGACAACCCGTTGATTGATTACCATAGATAATATTTTTTATATACAATAGAAGAATCATTGGGAGTAATGTTTACAGACATGTATTTTTTTAACTGGATATATTTAGCTTTCTATAAAACTGAGAATTCTCATTTAAGTTTGAATCAACCTTAAGTACCAGTAAGCTGTAGAGGAATATTATCCCTGAAACATTTCCTTCATGAAAGTAATCCTTAATTTGTTTGTAGAAAATACTCAGAAGCATCATTGAGTTTCATTTCCTCAAAAATGATGAAGGTCAAACCTACTATAGTATAACAAACCTATTGATGAAACACCACCGAGATGGGTTATAGACGCTCTGTGGTACTAAGCAATCGCTGGTGGGTTGTAAAGACATTAGAATTATTAGAAAACATTTAGCTGGAGTAACTTGCCACTCAACATGCGTAGCAATGACTGTTATATCTTAAAAATTATTATGAAGGTAACGTTATCGTCCGATCGTAATAGCACAACAATATAGCAAATGTGCAAAAAAACAACCAGTATTTGTTAAGTATACATATTCATAAATAATTTTCATATATGCGAAGCGTCTGAGAAGAATGTGCCCATATTTCTAGATCAAGGTCACCTCTAAACGAATCTTTAAAATACTCTAATTTTCTTATTCTATATTAAATAATGAAATATAATCTTTAATATGTTAACTACTGTATTCGTAAATATGTACACAAGCGAAAATCATCACTTGTGTAGGCACAAACAATTTAAAAAAAAAAGTTGGATCGGAGAAAAATAATATAATAATTAAAAAAAAAAGAACTAAAAATATAACAATAAAAAAAAGTACAAATTGATTTGATATCTAAAAAGTAATATTGTGTCAGATATATTGACGTCATACTGAAGCTTAAGAAGCAGTATCAGTCCCATAAATGTGCAGCTCAATAAACAAACTGAATTCCAGCTACTCTCGTTAAACTTTTTTTGTAACGCACATAGTATTTATTGCTGTGCCCCTAGGTAACATTGCACTAATCAAGTTTTGTAGTAATACACTATTTATTTTTCAAAAAATATTTTAAGAATCTTAAATAGAGTTAAATAAAATGTATAACGTTATTCTTGCATGCCGCAACTTTATAGCTATGTAAGGTAATATATTTTTTTAATTCCATGCAATTTAACTTAACACACTGAACTGCATGCAAAGAGAATTTTTTTAAACTACATTTTTATACACTGCTTAAATATATATTTTTTTAAAATGAATCATTTAACAAATAGGCTTGTTTCCGTTTTCTTTTTTTTTTTCATTTAATCTCCTTTAGAAGTAAACCTGAATGTACTAGCTATACAACATATTTCCCTGCTTCAAAAGAAGTCATCAGCGCAACATCATCAAAATATGATAATAATAATAAAGCAACAATGTGGATTACAGCACCAATTAAAACGCACACTGGCCGACAAAGTATTATCTCAACAACATTCGCCACTTACAACCAAAGATTTCCATCTAATAAGCGTTCACCAATAGTTGCAACCACCAAGCAGAAATGCTCCGAGGCATCTAAGCTAATTTATAAGCCAGTTAAGATAACATATATTGGTGACCCGATGGCGCCATCATCAGAAAATAAATGCTCTTAAACGCCGCACATCTAGTTAGCATCATTTTATATATATATATATACATATACATACATATATATATATTTATTTATTATTTATATATATTATATATATATATGTATATATATACATATATATATATATATATATATATATATATATATATATATATAAATTCCCATATATATAAATATATATATATTATAAGGTAGTTGTTGTTTTTAAGCGATCATCATGTAGACTAATTAAAAGTATTGTTTATAATAAATGAGATATTTCGGCCATTATAACGTAGAGCATAAGATTTAAAATAGACGATGGAAGATAAAATATGTAGTGAACATATAGAGATAAAGATGAATTTTGAGCCAAAAGGGGCATTCTACAAAAATATGGTCGTTCTAGAACAAGCTTTTTATATAACAAAAATATTTTCAATAAATAGGTATATTTAAATTAGCTTAAGTTTTCGGAAAAGTCGATCACTGACTTTTTAAAAGGATGAAGAATAGAACTGTTAAAAAAAACGGTTACAAGGCAAATGGGAAATTTTTTTTTACGAAAACTTTTTCTAATTGATCCTTAATTATTTTCATTGTAATTAAAAAAATCCCTAATTCTTTATACTCATTTTTTATAAACATTATTTTAATTTAACTCAATTTCTCGTGTTTTTTTTAATATTACTGAACTAAGACTTTTCTCAATAATGATTGATTTTACTATAATTTGATAATTCACACCTATAAAGAAACTGTTTTCTTGTCTAAAATTCATTTGTGCAATGTTCTTTTAAAAAACAAACAAATTAAGATATGAAACAGTTAATTACACATACGACTATATATCGAAAAATGTCCATTTCAATGCATTTTACTGTAAAACATATTTCTATAGATTGATTGAGTTTTAAAGAGCATCAATGGAATAAATTTGGCATCAATAACTGTTTGTTATAGTTAAAATCGCTGTCTCCTTCCATACATCCTGCCACAAAGAACTTTCCCGGCAGGTTCCTCTTCACACATTGGAGCTAGGTCTCCCGCCTACCGGAGTCTACCGAGCTTGATTTTTCTTACAACATTAGCTTCAAGGTAGATCGCGTACAACTCGTGGTTGTAGCGTCTCCGGAATCGCCCTCCCTCACATACGTGGCCAACAATTCTCCTTAAGACTTTCCTCTCGAACGTGGCTAAGATTTCAGAGTGCCTTTTATTGAGCACCCAGGCCTCAGATACATACATGAGTACTGGTAACACCATGGTCTTGTACAGTAGCAGCTTGGATGTTCTGGATAAATTTCGACATTTAACGAGCCATGATAGACCATAGTAGGCTTTGTTGGATTTGATCAGCGGTCCGCGTATTTCTTCTTCCATATTGTTATCGGCTGATACTAGTTAAAGGTCAAATTCGTGCTCCACTACCCTGATAGTTTTATAGCGTTTGGGATGATAGTGAAAAACGTGTGATTCGAACTGACGCTATGACAGTTAGAATCACCAAAAATTGAACCAAAGCTCAACCCATCAGGCCACCGCCGTGTGTACGAATTCGATTTCTAAACTCAAGTACATTCGACTGATGTGGATTTGTTATGTTATCGCTATGGTATACGGCTCTGATGGATCTTCTTATTCGATTTTCGTTCGGTGTTCTTCACTATTTGCTTGTGTATTCTGTGTGTATCTGTTATAAACGCCACAGTTTGACCAACGTTAGGTCTTCTCTTCAAAGAAGTTGCCACCATGTACTTAGTTTTTCCCTCATTAATGTGCAGTCCCTGTTTTTTTGGCCGCCTGCTCGATCTGGGTGAAGGATTCCTGTATAGCCGATTCGGTTCTCCCGATGATGTCGATGTCATCTACGTAGGCAAGTATCTGGCTGGACTTGGTGACAATAGTCCCTTTAGTTGTAACGCTGGAGTCACGGATTGCTTTCTCCAACGCCAGGTTGAAGAGGAGACAGGCCAGACCGTCCCCTTGTCGGAGTCCATTAAATATGTTTATTGGTTTGGACAGCAATCCCACTACTTTCACTTGACTAGTTACGTTGGTCATGGTCAACCTACAAAGTCGTATTAATTTGTTTGGAATGCCGAACTCTCTCATTGCATTATATAGTTTTACTCTGGCTATGCTGTCGAAGGCGGCATTAAAGTCTATAAATAGATGATATAATGGTATCTTAAATTCCAGACATTTTTCCATCGCCTGCTTAAGGGTGAATATCTGATCAATTGCTGATTTGCCTGGGATGAAGCCACACTGATATTGACCAATGATGGCCTTAGCGTATGGGGCTATCCGATCTTGTAGGATAGAGGAGAGTATCTTATAGGCGGTACTCAGCAATGTTATACCCTTATAGTTGCTGCACACTGTGATATATCCCTTCTTATGTATGGGGCAAATTATACCACGGCGTCAATCTTCCGGCATTTCCTCTTGCTCCCATACGTGCACCACCATTTCATGAATTACGTGATGTAACGCTGTCCCTCCTTGTTTGATCAGCTCAGCTGGTTTGCAATCAGCTCCAGGGGCCTTATTTGATTTGAGCTGTCTTATAGCTTCTAATGTTTCCTCAATGCTTGGTGACTGCAGCATTTGGTCTTGATTCTGCATTGGTGGAGATTCCATTCTTCTGTAAGTTGACCATTTAGCAATTAATTGAAGTGCACCATCGCTCCAGAATGCCTTCAGGTTCGGTGATCCGATTACTCTCTTTATCCTTGCAGTAAGTGCAGCGTGGCTTCTACCGCGTCATACTGAGGGCTTCGGTCTCTACTTTTCTCAATTTCACAGGCAAGATTTTTTTCCCAGGCACTTTTTTTTTGTCTGTGAATTCTTTTTTCAGATCTTCTGAGCTCTTTGTATTTTTCCTCGCGTACCCGCGTCCTATGAGACTGCTGCATTGCCCAGTATGCAGCATTCTTACGTTCAGTCATCATCAAACCAGTCCGATCTCTACGACTACTGCCTAAGATGGAGTTGGCAATACTAATGACAGCATTCTTAAGGCGTGTCAATTTCTCTTCTATGCCCGGTATTCTGGCCCCAGTACTTGCTCTTCCTCCATTGCGCTCCTCGAGGGCGAGTCCTAGCGCATGACTAAATGTGTTACTGATATTCTTATTGCGTGACGATTTATTTTCGCATTCAAATCACCAAGAACGATTTTCACATCGTATCTTGGGCAGGCATTGAGGGCGCCCGTTCGATGTTTTCGAGGTATTCTTCCTTTTCGTCGTCAGAGGACTCGTCTGTAGGTCCGTGAACGTTTATGAGGTTTATCCTGTTAAACTTTCCTCGCACGCGAAGAGTGCATAGTCTTTCGTCTATTGCATTAAAGCCGATAATGGCAGGCTTCAGTTTTTGGCTGACTAGAAAGCCTACCCCGAGCACATGGTGTTTTGCATGACAGCTGTAATAAATGTCATACTCGTTTCTTTGAATAACACCACTCCCCGTCCATCTTATTTCTTGTAATGCTGTTATGTCAGTCTTGTATTCGGACAGGCCATCGACTAGCTGCTGTGGAGCTCGAGCTCTTTATAGTTAGCAGACGTTCCAAGAGAAAATTCTTAAATCGTTTAGCCATTTTCGTTTCCGTGGTCGTCGTCGTGTATCCGGCCCTTATCCGAGGCGTATTAAATTTTCCACAATAATTTGTTTTTACGGGCACGGTTATTAGCCTTGCGCCAACCTTTCTTAGGATGTCGCTGCATGCATTGGTTCACAACTTGGCGGGTGCCAAAGTAGCTATCCAGGCGTGTCACGTGGAGACTGCATGTCAACTTGGATTGGACAGGGACAAGGATCGTCCTGGCCTTCGCCGGGTTGAAAGCAATCAGATACTTTGCCCTGTATGTTCGCTCCCATCCTACCAATAAATACCAGGTCGTTAATATTAAGCAAAAATGCTATATAGGGTATGCGTGTACGCATGTAGGTTCAATTGACGATTCTGTTCTATTACGGTGTTTGCACACAACAGGCGTTGATCGCAACTTCCACGAACAATTGGAATGGCGTCGAGAACCAGATGGTCTCTCCGCTGGAATAAACTATTAAAATGAGCAGCAATCCAAGAAAGAAACGTCCTCCAAACTACCTCAATAAAACGTGGTGTGTTTATTATCTCAACAATGGAATTTATTTGCTTGATTAGGCTTGAAAGGTTAACGAAGAAGAGTTTGTTTTTCTACCTTGACAACCAACATAATTGTTTCTGTCAGCTAGTTGCTGACATTTGTTATTCTCTTGCCACGGGTAACATTCAGTTGCGAAGTCGCTGGTTGTGTCCAGTGCGAATCGGCAACATACGGTCATTAGGCATTAAATTTGCTATTTGTTCTTGCAATTAGCAATTTATAAATGATGGTTTTGCGTAGCACAGCATGGGATGTAGTACCTTTGGCTTTTTCTAAAGAGTGAGCGATATAAATTCATCCTGACGAATGCATCCATCGCCTACAACAAATCAAATTGCTTGAATTGAAAAATCATTATGTTCGAAGATTGATTTAAGAAAATCCGTTTTTTTGTATGACTTTGTTCTACGCGCCATTGAAAGCCTTGCAGACGACATTTGACGCTTCATTCAGTGTACATTTCGAAGCCCAACAGCGTGTTATCTAGCTCAAAAGACCTCACCGAAAATACACGTTGGCAATCATTTACTGCGGTCATCTCGGTATCTTATTCAAAGTTATATTTATAAAGGATGCTCAAAATAATATTATTGTAAATATTTTGTAAACATCATATCGGCCGTGCTTTGTTTCAGAATCTCACACAAATTGACATTTTCATTGTCCTGCCCTCACTTCATTTATTCATTTATGCTTTTAATTGTTCACTAACTCATTCGTTATTTAAAAAGTTATTACAATATAACTATTTATTTAAGATTTGTCGCTCGCCACCAACAACACAAAAGAAGAAAAAATATTCATTTCGATGTAATTCAAACTCACGCATAATATCAATGAGGAATCATATATGACCATAAGTAACCAATTAATAACTTTTCCTATTTAACCTTAACAACATTTGAGGCGTTAAGCTTATACAAACGACTAGTGGCTTCAACTAAAATTTATATTAATACTTAAAAAGAACAAAGCAGTATTTGCCAATTTATGAATCGCAATAAAAAAAAAAACAACAAGAGAAAACGTTTAGTAGTGCATACATTTGAACGCTGAAATATTTAACTTAAATATTGTTTGAACAAAATATATACGTACAAGTATAACATATATATAAACTTTACATTTTATGTACAATCTATACTCATTAAGTTATTGTGAATTAAAGATATTAAAAATATGGACATGAGTTTAATTGTCATTATTTATTTTATTGTTGAAAGCAGATGGACGTATTTTCAAGGCAAGTATCACATTTGAATTTAGATGTCTCGAAGACCTTCAGCACCAAGTACAGTTCCTTCCCCATGTTATTTCCCTATTTTTTTTTTTTTATTTATTTATTATTTATTATTATTTAATGTAAAGTAATGTAATGTCTTGTGTTATATTGATTGTGTTGTACAATTTTGGATTGAATAAATAGTGTGGTGTAAAAATTGGTGTATATTGTGTAGAATATAATTTCGAAAATTCGCCAATGGTAATATACAATTTCAGTGTATATATTTGTGATACAATGGGAGTATAACCAATGCGAAATTGCAATGCAAGTATTGTCTTGTATATAGTTGAATTATAGTGTAACGGTTGCTGTACAATTTCCTGTAATATAATTTTTATTATATTATTTATTATTATTTATTGGTCTGTAGGAACCCGGAAGTTCATGACCTCACCGACTCGGCTTCGCCATCGTTCCCTGTCCTGTGCACTCTCCTTCCACGCTTGACCATTCGACCCGATCTCCTCAAGGTCAAACCTAACATTGTCCTCCCATCGCCGTCGCGGCCGGCCTGCCGGTCTCTTTCCCGTTGGTCTACCGTCAAGAATTCTATGCACGGTCCTATCGTTGCCCATTCGCGCCACGTGTCCGGCCCATCTTAATCTTCGCGACCTGATTACTCTCACTATTGTAGGTTTGCGATATAGCTCTTCCAATTCGTGGTTGTGGAGTTTCCTCCATTGTCCTGCCTCCTCGTCATATTTACCTCCAAAGATACCCCTCAAAACTTTATTCTCGAATACGCGGAATTTATTTTCTTCCCGTTTTGTGAGAGCCCATGTTTCGCATCCATATAGAACAATCGGCATGATTATGGTTATGGTTTGGATTTCAGCAGTTTACTGACTGTGTGCCAACTAGCGGTGCCGATATGCAGTCTTTTGTTAATTTCCTTCGACATTTCCTTACTGGCCGTCAGTACCGTTCCCAGATATTTAAATTCTTTAACTTTTTCAAATATCTTGCCTCTGACGTTTATATGTGTCCCCTTAGGTCCACCTGCTCTCGCCGTAATCATGTATTTTGTTCTGTCTTCATTTATTTCTAGGCCCACCTCTTCTGCCGCTTGCATGATGATTTCACAGTTTTTACTAACAGTTTCCAGATTATCGCCCAGAATGGCGATGTCGTCCGCATATACGAGCACTTGTGTGACCCCGTTCAGGGATGATCCGGCCAGGTTGTCGTCTTGTACCTTCCTGATGACATACTCGAGCACAAGGTTAAAAGAACACGGTGATAGACCATCTCCCTGCTTTAGTCCGTCCCGGATTTCAAATGGTTCTGAGAGGTGGTTTTCTATTCTAACTCGCCCTTTGCTTTCGTTCATGCAAATTACATATTTTTTTGGGACTCCCAGCTCAACTAGAATATGGTAGAGTCTCTGCCTTGCGACTGAGTCCTAGGCTTTTTTGAAGTCAACGAACAGTTGGTGAACCGTCTCTCCGTATTCCCACTTCTTTTCCAGCAGTTGTCTTATTGTGAACATTTGATCGCTTGTTGACCGGTTCCTACGTAATCCACATTGGTAGTCTCCCAGTATCTCTTCTGCGTACGGTGTGATTCTCGCCAGAATAGCATTTGTTAATATTTTGTATGCGGTTGGGAGCAATGATATTCCTCTGTAGTTTTCGCAGTCAGATCTGTGGCCTTTTTTGAAAATGGGGATGACTATTGAGGTTTTCCATTCTTTCGGAGTGACTTCCTTATCCCATATTGTTTGGATGAGCTGGTGGATCTTTCGAGCGGTTGCCTCTCCTCCATGCTTCACAAGCTCTGCCGGTATGCAGTCGACTCCGGGAGCTTTGTTGTGTTTCAATCGATTTATTTCGTGTACAACTCCGTTGAGAGAGGGCTCTGGGATCTGAGGCTCGGCTGTATGTACGCTTGGTGGTTATCTGTGGTTGATGGGTGCGTACATTGAGCAGGTTTTCAAAGTACTGCTTCCATCTTGTCACGATATTGTTTGTTTCTGTAACCAGACAGCCGTTTGCGTCTCGAATTATTTTGACTCTCCGTCGGTAGCCATTTCTAATTGAATTTATGCCGGCATACATACCTCTGATGTTCTTTGCCCTAGAATTTTCTAGGATTTTTTCGATCCGTGTCTTCTCCCATTCACGTTTTTTACGTTTGAAGAGCCTCATTGTCTCTCTCCGAATTGTCGCGTATCTTCATGCGTTGACTTCATCATATGCTTCTAGGTGGATCATTCTGAGGCGTTTACGTCGTTCGATCTTTGCCTTGCACTCATCGTCAAACCAAGGTTTGGACTTAGGAGTTTTCTTAAATCCCAATACCTCTTGGGCTGTTAGTTTGATTGTGTCTCTGATCGATGTCCATTTAGTGTCCACACTATTAGCTTCCTCTTCCTCACTGCTCACATTCTCTAGAATGCTAAATCTATTCGTTAGTTCGTCTTGATATTCAGCCCTTTTGCGTAGGTCTTTCAGTTTATCAGTGTCGAACTTTTCGCTCGTCTCCCGTGACTGCCCATGAGGGATTGCTGCGAGGCGACTCCTGATTTTGCCCATCACTAGAAGATGATCGGAGTCGCAATCCGCTCCTCTATATGATCTTACGTCAAGGATATTCGAGTGGTGTCTTTTGTCTATGAGGAAGTGGTCTATTTGGTTACGCGTTACGCCGTCGGGTGATATCCATGTGGCTTTATAAATTTGCTTGTGCTTGAACATCGTGCTTTTTACTAACAGATCTTTTGACGCTGCGAACGTGATAATTCGAATTCCATTATCATTTGAAACGTCGTGTAGACTTTCTTTACCTATAGTTGGTTGAAAGGTATCTTCCTTTCCAATTTTCGCATTGAGGTCCCCGAGGAGAATTTTAACATCGAATGATGAGATCCCATCAAATACATCCTCTAGGGTCTTGTAGAATGTGTCCTTCGTTTCTTCGTCCGTAGATTCTGTTGGGGCGTGTACGTTTATAAATACATAATTGTACCATCGGCCCTGTATTTTTAGCACAGACATTCGGTCATTAATAAATTGCACATCTTTTACATGGGGCGTAATCTTCTTGCTTATGATGAAGCTGGTTCCGAGGTTATGTGTATCGGTATCTCCACACACCAGTGTAAATCCGTTGGTTTCGATTACTTGATGTGGGAGTCGGACTTCCTGAAACGCGACGATGTCCATTTTATATTGTTTCGCGTTTTCTACGACCGTCTGTATCGCGCCTGGTTTATATAACGTTCGAACATTCCACGTGCCGACGCGTATATCCCGCTTTTTCAGTTTTTCCCTACGTCTACTTTTTGCCGAGTCGGTGTTTTCTTGATGATTTGTTCCCTTATGGTAGTGTTGGCTCATCACACCTACGCCTACCGGGTTTTTTGTGAGATTGTTTTTTGTGTATTGATCATTCATTTCATTGGATCACTTTGGGGTTTTAAAAGGTCCGCCATATCAGAGCCCCTCTTTGATATGGTAAGGTCTGCTTACTGCTCTGATTCGACCCGGTGTCAGAGAGGCGCCGTTATAATACAGCCGGTATACCCCTGTCTGCAAACCATCCAATGGGCACGGTGACGCCTAACACCCTGGATTAGGGGCGGTAGATCTTTGTGTATTACTCCTCGCTAGCCTGTCTGACATGGGTGGCCGTACTGGAAGCGTATGCTTCCGTCAGCATAGCCTGAGTGATTCATCGTAGTTTAAGCCCCCGCACCACGTCAAGGTTTCTACAAAGCGGGGGTCCTGTAATATAATTATTGTGGTAATTATGCAGTTGCCGGTAGTAAATCGAAAACCTCGATGAGGGGGCGCGGGTGCGCCAACTGTGGTACTATCTCTTCTGATATATATAATTTGTTGTGTAATAATTGTATTTGAAACGTACCTGTGTAGTACCACTTAGGTACTCACGTGTGACACCACCTGGCTATACCCGGCGGAAGGGAGTTAATCCCGACTTCCCACCAGTGCTGCGCTCCACGGTCGTCCGTCCACGAGCCACTCCACTCGAGCCGCTGGAGATCGCCTCACCAATTCTTGCACTAGGCGTAAATCCAGCCCGATGAGTTTTCCGGCACAACAAAAACACCTTGTTTCTCCTTCTCGTTTTAATGTTTTTTTGTCTTTATTTGCATTAAACTAAACTTTTCATTTTTATCGTTACAACATTTCTTAAGGAAGGCAAAAAAAACGAATGAACACAATTCTGAACATTAACCTGTCTCTTCCTTTCTTCTCCTTTCGTGACGTTATCAATATTTTTACAACTTAAACGAAGACTTTTTTATTCACATCGAAAAAAAGACGTTATTCACGCAGGAAATTACTTTTTTTTTTTACAGACGAAATAATATAGATTGAATTAACGGTCAAACCAACTCTATCTCTCAGCCAACTGCACCCAACTGTTCCTTTTTTATTTTTCAACCGTTTACAACGGTCTTCCTGAACAATTCTCATTCAGCAACGTTTGCTCCCTCTCTCTCCTCACCAACAATTCGATCTTGACGACGGTTGATGTCGAAACTAGCGAAAGCCACAACCGTCGTAAAAAAACGGGTTTACACACCAACTGCATCTCAATTCGATATATTATAAATTTAAACGCAGCAGAGTTGATCGAAACAAAAACGACGGAAAGCCCACCAAGCCAAAGCAAGGCCAAACATTGCTCAACAACACAGTCTCCCCTCCAACACGGCCCCAGGGTCCAAATCATCATCAACAACGGAGACCGGCCCCGCATATGGGCCTACGCCACGCAACAGCGATCCCTTGCAGAATCGTAGTCGAGAGTTCGACCACCCACACAATCCGGTTAGGACCCCCTCGCCAAGGCGAAGTGATCCCCGCTCAACAAACAATTTCAATGCCGCTCGGCAGGCGAATTCGCCCCGCTCTAATCCACTCCCAAATACCGGACTCACTTACTCCCAGTAGGGTTTCAGACGATTGTTAATAACTACCACCGTCCTCTTCCCTACCTTTATCGCACTGTTCACCGAGTTTTTGACTTCCACCACGTCATAAGGACCTCTCCATAAAGGCGCTAATTTCCCCTTTTTATTCTCTTACCGCATCAAGACTTTATCGCCCACTTGAAACGTGAACGGGCGCAACTGCCGGTCGTGATACCCTTTGGATCTCTGCTTTGAGATCAACAGATTTCGCTTTGCTATTTCGTAAGTTTTTTGAAGTTTGTACTTCAATAGCTTATGGAAGCTCTCATGGTTGTAAACCGGTTCCGGAGGTTGTTTGATGTTCGAGGGAACCTCCGGAGTAAAACCAAAGAGACAATCCATCGACGTCAAGCGGGTACTCTCGTGTACGCTGGTGTTGTTCACGAAAATGGCCGCCCTCAGGTACTGATCCCAGGATTGGGGATTCGTGTCCACTATGCTGCATAGGTATTCTACGAGCGGTCGATGGACTCGTTCCAAGGCACCATTCGATTGTGGATGGTACGCTGAGTTTTGCAGTTTTTTGATGCGGAGCAGCCAGCACGCGCTTTTAAACAGGCTGCTCAGGAAATTGCTGCCTTGATCGGTGACTAGTTGCGTCGGTACACCATACCTTGCAACCATTTGGTCGAAAAAGACCGAAGCCACCGTCTACGCCTCTGCATTGGGCAGGGCATAGCAATCTATATACTTAGACAAACTTATCCTGGAACGTAAGTATATATTGATTGCTTTCTGGGGTACGGTCCAGGGGGCCCACGATGTCTAAATAAACCGTTTCGAAGGGCCTCTTATCAATGTCGGTGATTACCATAGGCATTCGTAAGTTTGGGGAAGACTTCAGGCGCTGACAGATCTTGCATACTTTAATGTGATGTTGATGTCGCGCATCATATTCTTCCACCAGTACTGCCTGCATATCTTCTTATACGTCTTGATCACCCCTTGGTGCCAACCTAAAGGATGATCATGGTAATCCCGTAGTAAGTGTTGGATCTCCTCGGGATCAGTTATTTCCATTCCCTTTTCCGTGCAGAGGGAATGGGGTCCTCTTCTAGAGGTGAATAGTCATCGCTAGGACGTCCTGGGGATCCCTCGCTTGCTCGTTGGTTCTTAGCCTGGGCGCGAGTCACTGCATTGCACCGTGATGCTGAAGGGGTTTCGTCCACAGATTGAGGGATACGGCTTAGTGCATCCGTATTGGTGTTATACTTACCGGGCTTGTACTCGATTGAGTAGTCAAACTCCGATAGCTTATGACGAAATCGGGTCAGGCGTGAGGTGGGTTCTTTCACGCCAAACACTCCCTTCAATGGGTTGTGGTCCGTGTATACGGTAAAGCGCCGCCCCTGTAAATAGCAACGGAAGTTCGTTGCCGCCCATACAATGCCCAGCAACTCTTTTTCGATGGTGCTATAAGTCCTTTCCGCTCTATTCAGAGTGTGACTAGCATATGCGATAGGCTGATCTTTGCCTATCTCACCTTGGGACAGCACAGCTCCCAGTGCCTCGTTACTCGCATCCGTGGTCAGGTTAAAGGGTTTGGTGAAGTCTGGATAAACCAGTAGTGGCAGCTAAATTAACCTCCCCTTGATTTCCTCAAATGCCTGTTGACATTTGGGCGACCACGTGAACTTCACGTCCTTCCTCAACAGATTAGTTAAAGGGCGCACTATCCGGGAAAAATTTGGCACAAACTTCCGGTAATAGTTCGCTAGCCCTAAAATGATTGGACGTACCGTCTTGAGAATGGGGAAATCACTAGCTGTCGTGTCAGGATTTGGCGAGCCCCTTTTTCCGAACAAACATGTCCCAGGTAGACCACTTCCTTTTTCAGGAATCTACACTTTTCCGGCTGCAATTTGAGGTTGTGGTATCTCAACTGGTCGAATGCTTTCCGGAGCTTGTCATTATGGTCAACCAGGTTCCTACCATACATGACAATATCGTCCAGATAAACGAACCATTCGACTCCTTGCAAACCAGCAAGAACATGGTTCATTAGTCTCTGGAACGTAGCCGGGGCTCTTGTTAACCCGAACGGTATACGTCGAAACTCGTAATGCCCATAGTTGGTGCTAAAAGCTGTCTTGTTCCGATCTTTTGGATCCACCAAGACTTGGTGATTGTCACTGGCTAGATCGAGCGTGGAGAAGTAACGCGAGCTACCGAGCTGGTCTAGGATGTCCTCGATACGAGGAAGAGGGTAAGCGTCTCCGACGGTTTTTTCGTTCAGTTTCCTGAAGTCCACCACAACTCTCCATCGGGGCCCGGTTTCTTGGGAACTACTAGAAGTGGCGAGTTCCAGGGGCTTGTGCTGGGTTGGATGATGTCGTTTTCCAGCTTTTCCCGAATTTGCTCGTTTATCACCTGCGTTTTGCATTCGGGCAAACGGTACATCCTTTCGTTTATGGGTACCTGATCCCGTACCAACGGTATTTCGTGCGAGATCGCACTGGTGCACGTCAGGTAGCCGCCCTGTAAATGGAAAATGTTATTGAACTCTCGACATATTTTCATTATTGATTGGGACTCTGGGCTGTTTAGGTTATCCCCTAAACGAAGTTCCCCATAGAGTTGTGCCAATCGCGAATCTAAGTCGGGTTCATCAGGCGACTGACCACCCGAGAACAGGTGTCGTATAAAGTGGAGGGGTTGACCTTCCGAAAGTTGGTTCTCGAGCACGGGCCTGCTCAATTCGTCACCAGGGTCAGGTCCCGGCGACGTGATCTTACGCTTTATTAAGGGAATAATGGTATATTCCCTGGTTGGGTGCACCTTCACCGTAATGTGGTCAATCGATTAGGGATAATTCCGTATATTGGGTGCCATTAACCTGGCACTCCTTGCTCTAGCAGGGACGCAATGCGAGAACAAGACGTTCCCTCGCGCCTCTTGCGGCACCAGGATTGCTTCCTCTCTGATGTCCATGGGGATAGCCACCTCCATTTGGGAGCGTGCTGGTACTATCACCGGCTGGCTCAGGGCTATTTCGATCGTTAATGGTTCGCATTCGTCAATCCACGGTGTTCTTTCACGTTGGAGCGACTTGGCCGAGCGTTTTCTCGTAACCCTTCCCCGTGTGGGTAGGGTCTCCGGGTGAGCGTCGTCCACAGTATCGACCTTGGCAGGTCCCCGCGTCTCATCTCCCCGTTTGGCTACCTTTCGAGGCTCAACTTGCGCTCGACCCAGTCTCCTCAGTTAAGACAAATAGCGCCGATCAAGGCAATAAAAGACTACCGAGGCTGCTCGAGGCCCAGTTTGCGCTCGACCCAGTCTCCCCAACTACTGTGGACCATGCCGATCAACTCGACATTAGCGAGTTTCCTTCGGTACAGTTGCCAGAAGTTGCCATCAACCAAGCGATTGAGGAACCGCACACACTCCCAGTGAAGAAGCACCAGCAGGCCCATCACCTGGCCGTTCCTCGTGGGTTGCGAACTTACAAATCTGACCCAGAGGAACTGGTCCACATTGAACCAATGCATTTCACGAAGACGCTGTCAACTGTCCCACCAACAGTAGCCACGCCCAATGTCACCAGTGATCATGACCAAGTACAGAATCCGTTTAATAGTCAGTCTCATCAGCAACACCCATTGCAACAACAACAACTACCGAAGCGTCAGCAGAAACATTCACCAGGAACTGGCCGAGAAGCAGGCCAAACGCATTTGGCATTCACCAACTTATCGGTGATGTCGATCGACCCAGCCAATTCTAATTCTCTGCACGACTCGGATGGAAATCTTCCATCAAGCGTCTCGCAGTCACTTCCAGTAATAAAAGCAACCAAACCGAGACACCGGGTGACCAATCTCCGGCCAATGACAATCATCAAGGACGAGCTCTAACACATGTAGCCTCCCCAATGGGGATAGGAGATCGCAATGCCCCGCTTGGCGGGCGGTGCTCCCTATCATTCAAGAATCAACCAGCATGCCTATCAGTAACCAAGAAGAGACGGTACTTTTCTCACCCCAGTAGGCACTGGGTCCGCACCTGTCATTCCGCCAGGACCCGCAGACGGTGCCATGGAAGAATCCAAATCAAACTCAACGTTGCGGCCTCACATGCCAAAGGCCACATCCCATCGGTAAGTTTCGTTTCAGTACTTTCGACCACCAGCCATTACGTGGTCATTGATGCGAATTTACAACTCCAACCCTGATCAAATGGTCAGTTCTGTGGCCAAAGGTACTGAACATCGACGACGGAACTCTTGTCGTCACCAACCTGTCGACCATCACCAATTCAAGGCGGACGGCTCTCTTCAGACATCCGCATCACTAGAAGTCCACGGCCCTGGGCCTCCGGCCCCTGGAACAAACGGATTCGCCAATGATTCGCATCCGCAAGCAGTCACCACCAAGTCAGATGAAAAGAAGCCATACCATTCCCAAGTCAGTGAGCAACAACAGGCTGCTGACCGAAGTGCCGCCTGCGCAGAGATCAACACGACCATTGTTCTGAAGCACGGGCCACCGCCGGTGCCCCCACGAAGACGGTCGCCATGCATGTTGTGTGAGGCGCACCACTACATCTACGTTTGCGAGGGTTTTCGCTTCCTCACACCTGTTCATCGGAAGTCTGTCGCACGAAAAAGGAAACTGTGTCTAAGCTGCTTGGGTCGCCACCTCATACGCGACTGCCTCCCCAACAAGGTGTGCCGACGATGCAATCGAAGACATCTTACCTTGCTGCGTGTGCCAACCGCAGCACCCATCAAAGCATCCAGGGTAAAAGTGACCAGTCCTGTCAGCAGCCACTACATGACCGGTCTTCGGCGGTTGCGAATTTACAACTCCAACCCAGAGAAGCTGTTTGACCATACGACTGCTGACAAATCCCCCCGCAGAGGGCAAATGGAAGACATTGTCGACGTCTACGTCGGAGACCAGATTCAAGGCACCATACATCTACCACCATAGGCCAAGGAAAACACATTGCCCCGCTTGGCGAGTGGCAATCCTCAGTATCCAAGGACCGACCGAATCCCAACCGCTGCATCCGAATGCCCGCTGCGGCCCCATCCGCAAACGACCGCATCGTGCTGGTCACTAATTTCGAAGAGGTACCAATGGGCGCAGTACTCGTCACCACCACTTGTCCCGAGGTAGTGAGACCAATCCCCAGCCATCACGTGGTTACCGATCGTGGGTTGCGAACTTACAGCTCTAACCCAGATCGCGTGGCCAGTTCCATGACCAGCAAAGATCACGCCCTCCTGCACCATACCCATCACGAACCCTCCGGGCCGTCCAAGACATCTCCGTCTTCAAAACGTTTCAGAGCGGGCGGCTCTCTCATAATCAACCATCGACGTGACGATGGACTGCAGCGGACTGTTGCGGATTCGCCCTTAACACAACCCGCGAATTCGCAATTAACTACTACCTGTGGCACCACCTAAATGAGATATGTAGCATCACCCTAAACAATGTCAGCAATCAGCTGATGCCCTGTCCGAATATAAGGCTGATATAACAGCATTACAAGAAATAAGATGGACGGGGAGTGGTGTTTTTCAAAGAAAAGAGTATGACATTTATTACAGCTGTCACGCAAAACACCATGTGCTCGGGGTAGGCTTTCTAGTCAGCCAAAAACTGAAGCCTGTCATCATAGGCTTTAATGCAATAAATGAAAGGCTATGCACTCTTCGCATGCGAGGCAAATTTAAGAACATAAGCCTCATAAACGTTCACGGACCTACAGAGGTGTCCCCTGACGACGAAAAAGAAGAATACTATGAGAACGTCGAACGGGCCCTCAATGCCTGCCCAAGATACGATGTGTAAATCGTTCTTGGTGATTTGAATGCGAAAATAGGTCGGGAGCCGGTTTTCGGGCACTACACAGGTTCCCATAGTTTGCATGAGAACACTAATGACAATGGACTACGAGTCATCGAACTGGCAGCATCGAAAAACTTGGTCGTTGCGAGTGCCAGGTTTCCGCGTAAAGATATCCACAAAGCCACCTGGGTATCATCTGATGGAGCCACTCGCAACCAAATTGACCACGTGTTGGTAGATCGCCGCCACTCCTCGAGCCTGATGACGGCACGAGCGTACCGAGGTGCCAACGTCGACTCGGATCACTATCTTGTTGGTATAGTTTTCCGAGTGCGGATTTCCTTACGGAGACGTATCGCATCCGCGGATCAGATTCGAATCAACACGGCTGCCTTACGCAATGAGAACACCAGTAACACCTTTGGTCATGCGTTAAGACTCGCCCTCGAAGAGCTCGAGGGAGGGAGAGTAAGTCCTGGGACCAGAATGCCGGGCGTAGAAGAGAAATGGACACGCCTTAAGAATACTGTCATTAGTACTGCCAACTCCATCTTAGGCAGTAGTCGTAGAGATCGGAACGACTGGTTTGATGATGAGTGCAAACTAGCGACTCAACGTAAGAATGCTGCATACCGGGCAATGCAGCAGTCTCATAGGACGCGGGTACGCGAGGAGAAATACAAAGAGCTCAGAAGAACTGAAAAAAGACTTCACAGACAAAAGAAAAGTGCCTGGGAAAAAAATCTTGTCTGTGAAATAGAGAAAAATAGAGAGCGAGGTCCGCACCAGGCATGGAAGTTCTACCAAATAATCCGCAGTATGACGCGGTACACAGCACGCTGCACTTACTGCAGGGATAAAGAGGGTAATGTGATCACCGATCCTGAAGGCATTCTGAAGCGATGGGAAGTGCACTTTAATGAATTGCTAAATGGTCAGCTCACAGAAGAATTGGAGGCTCCACCAATGCAAGACCAGGGCCAAATGCTGCCGCCACCAAGCATTGAGGAAACACTAAAAGCCATTAGACAGCTAAAATCAAATAAAGCCCCTGAAGCTGATGGCATAACAGCTGAGCTGATCAAACAAGGAGGGACAGCGTTACATGACGCAATTCACGAGATCGTGGTGCACGTATGGGAGCAAGAGGAGATGCCGGAAGATTGGCGTCGTGGTATAATTTGCCCCATACATAAGAAGGGAGATATCACACTGTGCAGCAACTATAGGGGTATAACAGTGCTGAGTACCGCCTATAAGATACTCTCCACTATCCTACAAGACCGGATAGCCCCATACGCTAAAGCCATCATTGGTCAATATCAGTGTGGCTTCATCCCAGGCAAATCAGCAATTGATCAGATATTCACCCTTAGGCAGGCGATGGAAAAATGTCTGGAATTTAAGATTCCACTATATCATCTGTTTATAGACTTCAAGGCCGCCTACGACAGCATAGCCAAGGTAGAACTATATAATGCCATGAGAGAATTCGGCATTCCAAATAAATTGATACGACTTTGTAGGTTGACCATGACCAACGTAACTAGTCAAGTAAAAGTAGCGGGATTGCTGTCCAAACCAATAAACATCTATAATGGACTCCGACAAGGGGACGGTCTGGGCTGCCTCCTCTTCAACCTGGCGTTGGAGAAAGCAATCCGTGACTCTGGCGTTACAACAAGAGGGACTATTGTCACCAAGTCCAGCCAGATACTTGCCTACGTAGATGACATCGACATCATCGGTAGAACCGAATCGGCGGTACAGGAATCCCTCACCCAGATCGAGCAGGCGGCACTAAAACTGGGACTGCGCATTAATGAGGGAAAAACCAAGTACATGGTGGCAACTTCTGCGAAGAGAAGACCTAACGTTGGTCAAACTATCAGGGTAGTGGAGCACGAATTTGAAGTAGTGCAATCCTTTAACTACCTTGGGTCAATAGTATCAGCCGATAACGATATGGAAGAAGAAATACGCGAACGGCGGATTAAATCCAACAAAGCCTACTATGGTCTATCAAGGCTCTTTAAATCCCGAAATTTATCCAGAACATCCAAGCTACAACTGTACAAGACCATGGTCTTACCAGTACTCATGTATGGATCCGAGACCTGGGTGCTTAATAAAAGGCACTCTGAACTTTTGGCCGCGTTCGAGAGAAAGGTCTTAAGAAGAATTGTTAGCCCCGTATGTGAGGGAGGACGATTCCGGAGAAACTACAACCATGAGTTGTACGCAATCTACCTTGAAGCTCATATTGTAAGAAAAATCAAGCTCGGTAGACTCCGGTGGGCGGGACACCTAGCTCGAATGAGCGAAGAGGACCCTGCCCGGAAAGTCCTTTGTGGCAGGATGTATGGAAGGAGACAGCGCGGCAGACCTTGTCTGCGATGGAGGGATGGCGTAGGCCAGGACGCCCAGAGCCTGGGAGTGCTAAACTGGATGACATCGGCTCGAAATCAGGACCGGTGGAGAGATTTGTTAAATAAGGCCAAGACCGGATCCCGGTTGTAGTGCCGATGATGATGATGATGATTGTGACGAATTTACGAACATGAAGCACGCCATCTAGTGCGAGATAGACGACTTGGGGAAGCAGGCAAACTGACAGCGGAATAATAAGTGTCAGTCAAGAGTCAAGAAGAAGAGAACTGACAGCGTAACAGGGGGATCGATGTCAAGGGAAGTGCAAATAACACGTGTAGAATAATAAGTAAAAATAAAGTAAATCCATTAAACCCGAAAGGACGAGCTTTTGCAGTTTGATTTAAATTATTTCGCGATCCAGAGATGGGACCCAGGGAGCCGCTAAACGTAAACCTGAAAATCCGTAACAATATATATATGTATATATATATATATATATATATATATATATATATATGTTTATATATATATATATATATATATATATATATATATATATATATATATATGTGTTTGTTGATAACTCTACGTAGTACGTGTGCACCGATAAAACTCTGTCGTAGGAGACAGAACCACAAAAAGGCAGAAGTTAACTTGAAGGCAGCTTTATTAATAGACGTGTTGAAGGACAATTAATGACCGATGGTGTTTATTCTGTGAATGTTGATTGTAGACTGACTCATTGGCATAACTGCCAATTCAAAAGGCGACGCCATAACATCATCGTGGTGAGAATGGGCCAGCTGGTGCCAGCTGCTGCGCAACTGGTATACATGCGAATGTACTAGATTTCTCCAGTACATTTCAGCACATTTAATTGCCAATTCGCAACATCCCGCCCGCCTTCGCCAATCATTGGCGAATCATCATGCCCGCGGGGGGGGGCTATGCGGCTGGCGTTGGTGATGTTCATCCGCTGATTGGTGCTGGTCCGATGCTATCTCCCCCTCAAATGGGAGGATACTTAGTTTGGACACGGGTCTCGTTAGGGTGCCCGCAGCAGTCCGCAGCGTTGCCACTCTCACGAGTCCGTCTTGGCCAGGGTGCACCTTAAGGAGTCGCGCTAAGTGCCACTTGCAGAGGGGTGCCAGCTCAGTCCTGATCACGCACAGTTGCCCCGCTGCGGCGTTGGGGTTTCAGCTCTGCCACTTTGGCCTGTGTTGTAGTTCCTGGAGGTATTCTGCGGACCATCGCGACCAGAAATGCTCGTACATGTTCCGCAGTAACTTTGATCGCGACAACCGAGATATGGGGGGTTGAAGTGTGTAAGGTTCCGGGACGGTCGACGTCGGGCCTCCAATAAGAAAGTGTCCGGGTGTGAGCGCTGTCAGGTCGGTTGGGTCATCCTTCAGTGGCTGGAGGGGGCGCGAGTTGAGGCAGGATTCCACTTGGGCCAGCAGGGTGGAGAGCTCTTCGAAGGTCAGGACTGCGTCGCCGATAACGCGCCTCAAGTGGAACTTGGTTCGCTTTGCAGAGGCTTCCCAAATTCCCCCGAAGTGAGGGGCTGATGGGGGGTTGAATCGCCACTCGGTACCCTCATTAGCGAGGAGGTGGGCAATCTCGGTGGTTTGCCTTGTTGCCTGGGCGAATAGCCCCCGTAATTCTTTATCCGCGCCGACGAAGTTGGTGCCGCAGTCACTGGTCAGTGTTGCACATATTCCTCTTCGAGCCACGAAGCGGCGGTAGACCCGGAGGGAGTCCTCTGTTGAGTACCCGGAGGCGGCCTCCAGGTGCACCGCGCGGGTGGCGAAGCATACAAACACGGCGATGTATCCCTTGAACGTGCTCCTGGTTCCACTCTTTGAGCACCCGATGGCCATTGGCCCGGCGTAGTCGACTCCGCTGTGTAGGAATGGCCTGGTGGGCCGCACCCGGGTGGCCGGCAGGTCCCCCATGAGTTGAAGGGTCGGTGAGGATGAGTGTCGCCAGCAGCGGAGACACCGAAAGATTACTCCCTTGACCAGTTGTCGTCCTCGGAGAATCCAGAATCGTTGCCGTGGGTGGTTGAGTGACAGTTGCGTGCCACGGTGGAGAGTCCTGTCGTGGGCATCTCGGGCGAGGAGCAGTGAGAGAAAGGATCCGGAAGGGAGGATGAGGGGGTGCCTTTCATCGGGGTGTAGTAGGGAGTGGCGCAGTCTCCCCCCGACACGCAGAAGTCCGTTCGGGTCTAGGAACGGGTTGAGGCGCATGAGCAGGCTGTCCTTAGCGGCGGATGAGTTTCTGGTGAGCGATGCTATTTCCCGGTGGAAGTGGACTCTTTGCACATGGGAGACCCAGAGCATGAGTGCTGAGTCCATTTGCGAAGGGGTTAATTCGGCGGGAGTGCTTGGGCTGGGGCCCGGGCGCGGCTTCCTCCCCGGCGTGGATTTTTTCTGCAGTCGCCGGGCAAATTCGACGCATCTGGCCGTCACGCGGAGGAGTCTGGGGAGCTGGGAGTATCGCATCAGCAGCTCGTTGTCCTCTCGTGGGGCGCTTATGACGTGGCTGGTTGCGGGGCGGCATTCCAGGTCCACCTCCGGAACGGCGGTGTGGGTGCAAGGCCATGGTATGTTGCCTTTGGGGAACTCGGGGCCGTCCATCCATAGTGACGGCGAGCGCAGTTGGTCCGTTGATGCTCCGCGAGACGCCAAGTCGGCGGGATTCTGGACGCCGGCGACGTGATGCCAGTGGGCGCCCGGTAGAGTCGTCTGGATTTCCGAGACCCGGTTGGCAACGTAAGTTTTCCATCGGCTCGGCGCGATCCATGATATGACGACGGTGGAGTCTGACCAGAGGTGGACTGGGGCGTTCTGGGTTGACATGATGGTGAGGACGCGCTTCATCAGGCGCGTCAGCAGCAGCGCGGCACACAGCTCCAAACGTGGCAGGGATACCTGCTTCAACGGGGCCACCTTGGTCTTGGAAGCGAGGATGGTGCAAGATGATTTCAACGGGACGCCAAATGTCCTGGGGTAGATGACGGCGCCGTAGGCGGCCTGGGAGGCGTCGGCGAACCCGTGGAGCTCCATTGTTGGGTGGGTGTTGTCGCAGCCGGTCCATCGGGGGATGCGGAGTGCGGGTAGTTGCCGTAGATCCCCGACGAGTTCGCGCCACCTGGATTCCATGGAAGGGGGCAGGGGTTCGTCCCATCCTAGTCCTAGGGGCCACAGTTCCTGCATGAATATTTTAAATCTTATCATGACTGGGGAGATCCATCCCAGGGGGTCGTAGAGGCGGCCGATGAATGCGAGGGCCGCCCGTTTGGTGAGGGTCGCGTTGCCCGTTGAGTCTCGGGGATGGAATGTGAAGCAGTCTTCCTGGGGTCGCCATTGGATTCCTAAAATTGAGTGGGCGTCAGCTGGGGGCCAAGTGGGGCATGTCCCGAGCTCGTCTGGTTGGTAGGGGAGCAGCGACGGGTGGTTGGAGGTCCATTTGCTGAGGGGGAAGCCGCCCGCGGACAGTAGGTCGCTGAGCAGCTGCTTCAGTAGCTGTGCCTCTGTGAGAGTGTCCGAGCCAGCGAAGATGTCATCCACGTATGTGTTTCTCATGAGCACTTGTGCTGCTAAGGGGAATCGTGCACCCTCGTCGGGGGCCAACTGCTTCAGCGTGCGCATTGCCTGATACGGGGAGCTCGCGAGTCCGTAAGTTACCGTGTTTAGCGAGTAGACCTTAATGTCGCCGGTGGTTGACGGTCTCCACAGGATTTGCTGATAGTGACGATCCCGCTCATCAATCCTTATTTGTCGGTACATCTTCGCAATGTCCGCAGAGAAGACATATCGGGGCGCACGCCAGCGCAACAGGACGTCAAAAATGTCACTCTGGAGCTTGGGTCCAACATAGAGGCACTCATTGATGGAGATTCCAGTCTCCGGCTGGACGGAACCTTTGAACACCACGCGGATCTTGGGTGTTTGGTCCGATGCCTTGAACACCCCATGGTGTGGGATAATGAATCCATGTTCATGGGTGTCCGCACTCGTGGTGTCCACTTGAGTCATGTGGTCAAGTTCGAGATACTCATCCATGAACTTCTTATAGAGATCGCGGAACTGAGGCTGGCGCTGGAACCTGCTCTCCAGTCGTCGAAATGCAGCGCGGGCGGCGCTGCCTGAATCCCCCAGCTCCGCCGAGTTAGGCTTTAGTGGCAGTCGTAATGTGTAGCGGCCTTGCTGGTCGCGTCTGGTAGTTGAGGTGAAGTGAGCCTCGCATGCTTGCTCCTCCAAAGTCAAAGCGGTTGGGTGGTGAGAAACTTCCTCCTGAATCCAGAACTTCTCCAGGAGGTCGCGCAGCTCGCGGTCGACACTGATCTGGTGACTGGTTAGAGGGCGGCTGGTGTTGGTGTGCCGTGAGCCGCGGGCAGCTGCACCCGTTAGGATCCATCCAAGGTGTGTAGACTGGGCGATCACGTCGGAGTTGGTGGACTTCTTTAAGCCGGCGGTGATGATCGCCGGGTAGGCATCAGCACCAATGATTAAGTCTATATTTTCTGCTGATGAGACGTCTGGGTCTGCCAACTCCAGGCCCGCCACAATAGAGATATCGCTTGGCAGGTGTCGTGGGGGTGGCACGTAGTCCGACAGATGGGGCAGGATGAGCGCGTCGACTGTCCAGCTTTGCGAGCTCTTGGTCCGGGGCAGTATGGTGACGGATGATAGGGCCTTTGCCGTCTGGCAGCGGGCGCCCCCGACTCCATGGACTGGGATGAATGATGCGCGCCGGCGCAGGTGCAGTCGCCGGGCGAGTGATTCCGATATAAAGGTGGCCTCTGAACAGGGGTCCAGTAGGGCCCGAGCCTCCAGTCGGCGTTGGGAGCCCGACTGGACGAGGACGCGTCCTGTGGCCAGGAGGATTGTCCGGGCAGGCGGGGCGCTGGTCGTGTGAGATGACACCCCGGGGGTCTGGCCGCCTTGGGGCTTGGGGCTTGTGCCTCTTTCCAAATCCAGGTTGGTCGTAGTCGTTATGGTATGCAGCAAGGTGTGGTTCCACCCTTGGCACTGCCGGCATGTGGATGTCGATGGACAGTCACGAAGTAAATGCCTTCCTAGGCAGTTGAAGCAAAGGCCCTGTTTGGTGACGTGGGCCCTTCGCTCTTCCGGGCTGAGGGCCCGGAATCCCTCGCACGATCCGATGTAGTGGTTTGATCTGCAGACCGAGCAGCGGGCAGGGGGCTTTTGGGTCGGTGGTGAGGCCGTGTCCACTGAGAGGCGCGCTTTGGTGGTGTGCTCCGTCTGGCCGGGCCTGTTCCGCTGGGGTTGGTCGATGGTGGTCCGGGGCAGCTCGACGAATTCCAAAGCCTCGATCCTTGTTTTCAGGAAGTCATCGAGCTGGTGGTACGTGGGTGGCTGGCTGGTTTGGCCTTGTGCCGTTTGCCAGTCACGAGCGGTGCGGGGGTCCATGCGCTTTGTTGTTAGGTAGACCAGTATGTCATCCCAGGTGGTCACGGGACGGCCGAGCGCATCCAAAGTTTCGACTGCATCATTGGTAGTGTCGCGGAGATGGCGCAAGCCGGCAGCCGATTCCTTTCCGACGACCTGTACCTGGAAGAGGGTGCTCAAGGCAGAGTGAACCAGTGCCCAAGTATTGTCGAAGTATTCCACCAGCTTGTTCCAGGCTCGCTGGTAATTCTCCTCCGTGACCGGGATGTTTTTGATGGCCCGGGCGGCGTCGTCGCGGAGGGTGATCTGTCAATACCGCCTGGAACAGGTCCTTGAATGGCCGCCACTCCGAGTATTTTCCGGAAAATGTTGGCAATTGCACTGGAGGCAGCTTGCGGGGATTGGCGCGGGGCGTCACCACTGCAGCCGCGGCCTTAGATGTTGTCGATGGTTCCATGTTGAGGCTATGAAGCTCTTCGGCGAACTTTGTCATCTCCTCCAGGTAGACCTCGTCAGCTGGCTCGAGGAAGTCCTCCGTGAAGTAGCGGTGGTCCTTTGTGTCTGACCTCGTCAGCTCCAGAATGTCGTCGTGCCGGTCACGGATTTCTTTCCACTTGCCCTGTAGATTGTCTCTACGGGTTTGTACGGCACTTACCGTTGATGGCCCTCGCTTCTTCAGGTTGGCGAATGCTCGCGACATTTGGCCCTGTGCCGCGTACTGCGTGGCGATTTGTTTCTCCATTGCTTTTTCTTCTTTGGTTCCTTGGTTTGTGTCGAGTCAGGTTGCAGTGTCTATGTGCCGCGAACTGGGCGGCGATGATGCTAATCCAATGAAGAACTGGATCCGTTTCGAAGGACCAGTAAATGTTTGTTGATAACTCTACGTAGTACATGTGCACCGATAAAACTCTGTCGTAGGAGACAGAACCACAAAAAGGCAGAAGTTAACTTGAAGGCAGCTTTATTAATAGACGTGTTGAAGGACAATTAATGACCGATGATGTTTATTCTGTGAATGTTGATTGTAGACTGACTCATTGGCATAACTGCCAATTCAAAAGGCGACGCCATGACATCATCGTGGTGACAATGGGCCAGTTGGTGCCAGCTGCTGCGCAACTGGTATACATGCGAATGTACTAGATTTCTCCAGTACATTTCAGCACATTTAATTGCCAATTCGCAACATATATATATATATATATATATATATATATATATATATATATATATATATATATATATGTATATATATATATATATTGTTGTATAATGTGTATTTTCACCTTTCGGACTCCCTCTGCTTTTTGGTTATCTTCAATAATACCATTGCTGCCTTTGGTGATCGTATAACATGCAAGTTAGTTCTACTGGTTTGTTATGGGTGTATGTTCTTTAATGTGTTCAATGCTTATTTAAATACTCAGTGGATGGGTGATGATGGAAATGAATGTCACACTGATTAAATTTAGAAGTATACATATTAATTAACTTTTAACAATTAACGCTGAACTCTCTGAGGACGGCTGCGATTAAGTAACTATAGTTTGTATTTTAATTCGTAGGATTTATTTAAAGTTTTGCGGTGGTTTTTACATGGCAGCTGTAATTGCAAATAGTCTCAACGGGTCTTACCAAGTACCCCTCCGCAACTGGACCACTTAGCGTACTGTTCCGAGCCAAGGTTCATCGGCTCCAGGTTGCAAGACTTCTAATTGACGTCACCAATCAAAAACATGGTTTAATAGATCACACTAGAGTTTTATAATTTTTTGAGTTCCATTTCACCTTAACAAAAATATAAATTAATCTTAACTAACGCTGATTAGGACGAGCACAATTTGTTTATTGTTTGGTGTGGTTTCGCGAGTTACATTTGCGTTCTTCCGCTATTTGATTTTAACACTTAAACTTTACTAATTAATTTTAATGTTTGTTTAATTCGCACGTAACCTTCGAACTTTAACTTTCTGTTTTTTTTTCTTTCCTTTTACGAGTATATTTTGCAGTCCACTAGCCTCGCCGACGGCTGTTAATCAACTCTATCTCCACTCTGCGCCACCCCGTCATCTACCCAAAGAGAAAACCGTCGCAACTTTTCTGTCGAACATCCACATTTTAGCAACTGCAGGTATGTGCATCTTTTCGTATTGGAAGTTAGCTTAAAATGTGGACTGTATTTTTAAACCTACATACATATGTTACAACATAACCAGGTTGCCACGCAACAGGAGTGAATCGTGTGTCCGTGTTTGGCACAAAACTCCTACCCCACAATAGTACGCTTGTTTCCTCCTTTTCGAGTGATCGGCCGATTGGTGCATCTACGTCGCATCAGCTGAGATGTAGACAGATAGACTCTCTGAATCAGGATCTAGATAAGGTCCTGCAGTGGGGAAGGACCAATCTCGTCGACTTCAATGCAGCGAAGACACAATATACAACATTCACAAAGAAAAGTGGATCATAGGTTCCACAGCTGATGATGAATGGCCGGGCCCTCGAGGCTGGGGAAAGCTAGAAATAGCTCTGCGTCACGGTGTGTGACGCTCGACCTACTTGAGAGCATACAGAAACGAGCAATCCGCCTGATCGAGGACTCGGCGCTGACGTCGGGACTACAGTCGCTATCACATCGAAGGCGTGTAGCCGACCTCTGTCTGTTTTACAGATATTATCACGGGTACTCTTCTTTGAAGATTCTTGGTATTGTTCCACGCTTCACAAGACAATCCGACGGATCTCACCCGTTTGTGGTTCATCTACCGACGGCGGAGAAGCTGTGGAAGTCCTTTCCCACGCGAATGTTCCTGGAGCGTTACAACCTGCAACTGTTCAAAAAGAACTGCAACAGTTAATTGGTGGCATCTCGGGGTGTCCATTCGGCGCTATAGGTTCGCCTCTCCCGAGAGAAATGTAAAAAAAAGAGACGAGAAAAGTTGTGGCCGTCCTTATCCAAAGTCATTGGTTGTTCCTAGTAAAAAATAAAAACCCTTAACTTATTGCAATTGCTCGGCTTTTCGCAGTGCCTGTGAAAGTGCCACGTTCCACCTACACGCAATCGTGAAGGCATAACCTAGTAAACAAAAATTAGCCACTGATGAATATTTTGTTTGTATAACAAAACGATTTCTTTTATGATTAATGAATTAAATGTTATTGCTTTGTTTTACTTAGTACGTAGCAAAAACTGTTTACCTGGAGGTCACTCATATTTAATGTATCTGTTCCCACATTTGGAAACTCTGTAATATCCCTGTTTTCCTAGAAATATTAATTCTATTAAAAACTTAAGCAGAGTAAATATTTTTATGTTTTTTAAAATATTCGATGAACACCCTGCTTCCAGAGAAATTGTTTAATTGTGTTCACTCACGTGAATATACATTCAGAGAGCATGACGTTAGTGGATAGACTGGAGAGCAAGATATGTTATTAATGCACAAACTCAAGATAACCGCTGCCAATATAATTCAGTTGAGTGGTAATCTTCGATTCGTAAGCAGAGTGTTCCGAGGAGCTACATAATCTCTAAATACATTTTTTCCCAAAGGAGAACTTCATAGCTATAATTTGTCAATTTGTGGGGCACACTCTCGGTTACAGTTGAATGATTATATGATTTGATATGCGGTTACTTAGAAGGTTATGGCTGCTAAAAGGTAATTCCCCGGGAAACACAAGTCAGCAATTACGTACGATTGTTACTCAACACAATTCAACAAGTATTGTCCCGAGTAAAACACTTGCCAACGGGCGGGAACCTGATATTCAAGACAAGGTACAAACGAAGCACTAATTGCCGGTATTATGGATTTCATTATTTTGCTCATTTTAGGTACAATTTAGGAAATAATTAATTGGCGTAATAAAAATAAATGTTAATTCCAGCAGCATGACGGTAAAGCACTCACAGATACTTTTGGTCGACAACATACCTATCTGCGCATCTCGCTGACGGAGCGGTGCAATTTTCGATGTAAGTGCAATTCAAATATTTACATGCTAAGTTGTCTTTCCCAAGAGTTCAAATGGGCTCAATACCAACCGAGTATGTATGTTTTTATAAACATACCTAATCATAGATTGGCAAACATTATTTTCTACACTCGTATTTCTAGTGCAAATAACAAAAATAATGTTACTGCATAATATTATATAACATGATGGTTTGCTAACAACATTAATTGGAACAAACTTGCCTACGTTGCAAATAACCGTGATATATACTTTTCGATGCGATTAATTTAGATAACTAATATTTATTTTACGCATTACAAAAGCCTTTCAACTAGTGTATCTAATCTTTATTGCGTTTCTGTAGTTAAAGCTACTTTTTTTTTTTTTAATAATCCGCGCACATAAAACAGGAGCCAATTTATGAACATTTTGTACGCGGATTTTCTTCAGAACAGATAAAGCAAACATTCTCTGAATCTTATAGTCAAAATAAATGACTAACGTCAACATCCGATGGAGGTGTAATTGTTGTTCAGGTAGGTTTAATAAATATACTGGCTACCTTTAACTAGGTTAAAGGTTCCATCAAAGAACAATGTGTAGTACATGCGGGGAGATCTTTTCAAGTTGGGCCCTAAGGTAAATGAATTCGTCATTCAATTTTTTTTTATTTGATTATTATTATTATTAATATGTGTTCCAATTGTTACTCCAATGTCAATCTCACACGGATTAGTTGGATTATATGCAGATTAATTATTATTATTATTATTTATTGGCCTGTAGACAGCCGGAAGTTCATGACCTCACCGACTCGACTCCGCCATCGTTCCCTGTCCTGTGCACTCCCCTTCCACGCTTGACCCTCGATCCGATCTCCTCGGTAGCTCATGACCTCACCGACTCGACTCCGCCAAGTTCCCTGTCCTGCGCACTCTCCTTCCACGCTTGACCAGCCGATCCGATCTCCTCAAGGTCAAACCTAACATTGTCCCATTTCCGTCGCGGCCGTACTACCGGTCTCTTTCCCATTAGTCTACCGTCAAGAATTCTACGCACGGTCCTATCGTTTCCCATTCGCGCTACATGTCCGGCCCATCTTAATCTTCGCGACTTGATTACTCTCACTATTGTGAGTTTGCGGTATAGCTCTTCCAGTTCGTGGTTGTGGAGTTTCCTCCATTGTCCTGCTTCGTCGTCATATTTACTTCCAAAGATACCCCTTAATCCTTTATTCTCAAGTACGCCGAATTTGTTTTCTTCCCATTTTGTGAGAGCCCATGTTTCGCATCCGTATAGGACAATCGGCATGATTATGGTTCTATAGACACGGAGCTTTATATTACGTGGTAGCAGTTTGGATTTCAACAGTTTACTGACTGCATGCCAACTAGCGTTGTCGGAGTGTAGTCTTTTGTTAATTTCCTTCGACATTTCGTTACTGGATGTCAGTATCGTTCCCAGATATTTAAATTCTTTAACTTTTTCAAATATCTTGCCTCTGACGTTTATAAGTGTACCCTGAGATCCACCTGCTCTCGCCGTAATCATGTATTTTGTTTTATGATCATTTATTTCTAGGCCCACCTCTTCTGCCGCTTGCATGATGATTTCACCGTTTTTACTTAGTTTCTAAATTATCGCCCAAAACTGCGATGTCATCCGCCGTTCAGGGATGATCCGGCCATGTTGTCGTCTTGCACCTTTCTAATGACATACTCGAGCACAGGGTTAAAAAGACACGGTGAGAGGCCATCCTCCTGTTTTAGTCCGTCGTGTATTTCAAATGGTTCTGATAGGTGGTTTTCTATTCTAACTCGCTCTTTGTTTTCGTTCATGCAGATTTGAATGAGGGCGGTGTAAAGCGACTTACAAGATGTTCAAACACGTAGGTTGATTTCCGCTGACCGAGGAGTGTATTCAGCGCTGTTGCTTGTTCGCTCTGAAACAATGATAATGCAATGGGTTTAAAGAGGATAGAAATACCTAAACGTGTGGTGGTTGCAGCACTTCCCCTTGAAACTTCCTCCAGATTGTAGTAATACCAATGCCTTTAATTATTCTGAACTTTATTTGACTGAACTGCAGTCGCCAACCGCTCACGAAAAAGTGTAAATCAATTTACAGAAATGACAGCTAATTTAAATATTATTGAAATGTCAGCTGTTTGCTGACATTTGTTATTTGTGTTGTCATGACAGCATTTTCAGTAGTGCCTGCGCCAGTGTTGCCATCGTGTGCTGCTCCGTCTCCAACAGGCGGCATATTTTTTCGGGATTCCCAGCTCAGCTACCATATGGTAGAGTCTTTGCCTTGCGACTGAGCCGTAGGCTTTTTTGAAGTCAACGAAAAGTTGGTGAACCGTCTCTCCGCATTCCCACTTCTTTTCCAGCAATTGCCTTATTGTGAACATTTGGTCCCTTGTTGACTGGTTCCTACGGAATCCACATTGGTAGTCTCCCAGTATTTCTTCTGCGTACGGTGTGATTCTCGCCAGTATGACATTTGTTAGTATTTTGTGTATGGTTGGGAGCAATGGTATTCTTCTGTAGTTTTCGCAGTCAGATCTGTCGCCTTTTTTGAAAATGGGGGTGACTGTTGAGGTCTTTCATTTTTCCGGAGTGAATTCCTTATCCCATATTGTTTTGATGAGTTGGTGGATCTGTGGCGGTTCCCTTGAACGCCACTAATCATCTTACCATTAATAAGTATAAACTCCCGCCTAGGGCATACAGAAACCTGGAAAGCAAGTACTTACCTGTTCATGGTTGTACCATAAAGCCTTAAAACGCAATAAAAGCACAATATTTGCTGATGCCAAATCCATCAGCACCAAACAGGCATGTTCCTTATGGGCAATTTGGTCGCATTACCACGCAACTAACATGAACCGAACCAATCCATTGAACATTTCTCTGATCGATTCCCCTCCTGTAACAGGTATCTTCCACACATTAAAGGCAAATTGGTTGCATCACCTAGCAACCAACGTTGTTCGAACTATATCAACGATATATACTCTTACGCGCCAGCCGCACACGTGCAGGAAATGTTTTATCTTTTCCTTTTGCATACATGCCTACATCGTTCGGTCATCCGACCGACAAATACATGAAGGTATATGGCTGATCGCCCAAGCAAATCGAGTTCTCAAAATGGAAAATTACCATCGAGAATTCGACTACGTGGAGATGCCGCGCCAGCCGCAACCTTGTAGATGTGATCGATTCACGGTCCGCATACTTGTGGACACACACGATGTGCAGCAAAAGCGATCATCGTGTGTGTCTCGCGCCCTTGTGCTGGAACCGATACAAGGAGAATCATCTCCTTGTGTCGACAAACGAAAGATGAAATTATCTTTCGATATCTTTAATCGTCCAATAGATTCCGTGGAGGCAAGTCGGGCCTCCACGTAAAACGAAAAACGTGAGTCGAGGGTGGCGTGAAGACGCTAGTGTTGTTGCGCGTCCGATAACGTCTACGCAGTGTATTATTTTCTTTTGTTCATTTGTCTCGCGCAAACGAAAAGGTTGTGTTTAAGAACTTGCCAAGACAGTTCCAAAATTTTGTGTACAAATAACTGCAAAATGAAAGTGTTCAATTAGTGACATGCATGAGGAAGTTAAATGCAGTTGAACATATTTTTAAATAACAAATCATCAAATTACATTTGTCGTATCAAATAAACTTCGAATTTACATCCAGACTTGAGTTATCCAATTTGTGCTTTCGTAATAGTACCGAATGAAATAAATACATTAGTTTAAAACTCATTCGACTGGTTTTAGAATTGACTAAATCGGGAAGTTCATTGGTCGCCGTTGAAATTCCTTGACGTTTATCCTTTTGCTGGTTCTTCGATAATTGGTCCGCCTTTATTAATGATGTGTCGCTTCATTGCATTACGATAGTCGCGATTATAGTGATATAGAAAGGACCATCGACAAGATGCCCAATAAAATCTGTGTGTCTCGAGGCAGCGATCGTTTACGGAAGTAAAATGTTTCGAACTTTAGAATGACATCCACGGCAAGTGCATTCCACAAGGTGACCGTCAGCTCCAGTGATAACAAAGCCGAAAGCGGAACTTTTACCCCACATTGATGACAACCATGGGGTAACTTCTTGGGATAGGAGTATAACCGGTGCCAACGACAGCACATATACTTTTCTACCCATAGATTTGTCGAGCGGTTGCCTCTCCTCCATGCCCCACTGGCGCTGCCGGTATGCAGTCGACTGCGGGAGTTTTGTTGTTTTTCAATTGATTTATTGCGTCTACAACTTCGTTGAAAGAGAGCTCTGGGAACTGAGGCTCGGCTGTATGTACGTCTGGTGCGTTTATTTGTGGTTGATGGGTGCGCACATTGAGTAGGTTTTTAAAGTACTGTTTCCATGTTGTCACGATATTGTTCATTTCTGTGACTAGACAGCCGTCTGTGTCTCGAATTATTTTCGCTCTCCCTCGATAAAGGTCGCAGGTAATTCCAACACGGTGCTTTAAGAATCTGGATTTTTTTTCTTTATTACACTTCTCTCAGGAGAGGCGAACCTATAACACCGAGCAACTGTTGAACCGATGATCCACTTTTCTTTGTGAATGTTGTATATTGTGTCTAACGTTGTATCGTCGACCAGATTGGTTTTCCTCCACTGTAGCACCCTACCCAGATCCCGATTCAGAGAGTCGATCTGGCCACATCTCAGCTACTGCGACGTTGATGCAGTAATCGGCTGATCGCTCGAAAAAGAGGAAAAAAGCATACTATCATCCACAAAACTGAGTACTCTGTTATCCATTGACTCCAACAAATAATTTAAGTGAAGCAAAAACAATGTTGGAGCCAAAATAGAGCCTTGAGACACCCGGAAATTAACAGGATACAGATCCGAAGACTCTCCGCCTACAACAACCCGGATCGATCGATCAAGGAAGATTTTTGTCGCCTCGCAAAGCTGTTAGGAACGTATGAACGAAGTTTGCTCAGCAATGCTCCATGCCAGACACGATCAAAAGCCTTAGAGATATGCGATACTACCGCCCTTGACTCACCATGCCCTTCAAACGCAGATGTTCATATATCGGTTATAGGGGTAAAAAGTCTCTTGTCGAACGCCTGCCACGGAATCCGCACTGACGATCATTCAGAAGTCCGTTGCATTCCAAATATTTAATAATCTTGACATTTATGACCTTTTCCAACACCTTAGATAACATATACAGTAATTTTGTGGGAGACACATTTTCCCTCTCTTTGGGGTTGGTTGAACTCGAGCGATTTTCCAGCAGGTAGGAAATGTACTCCGTGCATAAGATAAGCAAAAGAGTCTCCCAAGAACCGCCGTCTTAAGGACTATTGCTGGCATAGCGTCTATGCCGGTTGCCTTCTTACAGTCCAGCCTTCGTAGAATGCGTTGAATAGAACGTACGCAGAACCTAACATCCCATATCGAGGACCGTATCGGCGCGATCACAGGTGGTTCCAAACGACCGGCAAAAAGGTTTGGCGAATTTTTATTCGATTTTCTTTAGGCGTTCTTCACTATTTGCTTGTAGATTGTGTGTATATGTGTTAGAAACGCCACAGAGGTATGAATTCGTGGAAAATAAATTCACGAACACATTAGCTTTGTCTATTGAATTTGTGACTAATGTCCCAAACGGGGGAAAGAAGTTACTGCTGATAGCCTTTCCCATTAACCAAGAGGAACATGAACCAGTTGGGCACTCAAGGAGTTTATTGGTCACTCTGTCGTTGTAACCCTTTTTTTTGCGGTATCTATTAGTCGGTTGCATGCGTTTCTGATTCTAACGAAATTCGTTCTGTTAACCCCGGTGGGATTGGTGCGCCATTTTTCAAAAGCTCTATATTTTGCCGCTGTAATCTGCTCGCATTTTTTATCAAACCAAGGTTTATCGGATGAATTTCGTTTATTGGAATGCGGAATATAGATCTCCATCCCGAGAAGAATAATCTGTGTGACCGATTCCGCACATGCGTTAATATCGGAGTTTCCGAAGCACACCTCCGGCCACGGAAAGGATGCGAAGAAAAATGTTCACATCAAAAACTGCTAACAGCAGGGAGCAGTAAAATCTCTCATTCTATTTAACATAGGCACTAGTGATCTAGTGGGTTCCCTCGCCAATACCTTTGCCTACGCTGACGATATGGTTGTGTATAGATCTGGAGAAAAGATTGTCATCAACAGACTTCTGCAAGATGACTTCAATAGAATCAGAAGTTTTTCCAACGACCGGAAATTAAAGATCAATTTCCAGAAAACAGGAACTATCCTTTCAGAACGCCCCTGTCCAGGGCATCGAGGGACACAAAACTGAATTGGAAAAAGTGTTCCATTGTAGGAAGCAATAATCCTCCTCTACAAGTAAAAACTCTAGTTACATACCGTGGTATCTGGCTTGATCAGTATCTTTATTTTGGTAAGCACATAACAGCAGCTCTTAACGCAGCTAGAAATGCATATGCAATGACAAGAAATCTCTTCCTGAGCAGTCTTTTGGTTTCCGAAGTGAAAATAATTTGATACTCGACATTCATCCGAAACCAATACTGGTGTGTAGCTGCCCGGTATGATGTAACATATCATCATCCTACATGGAGAAGTTTCGGGTGTTTAAAAGGGAGTGTTGGCGTTCTTGCCTTGGAATGTATAGAACACCAGAGTCGTAACATAACAAGTTCTACCCGCTTTAAGTACTGTACAACGATACAGGACTGTTACGAAGTAACTCCCCCACTGCATTTGTCCCGCTGAGAAACCAGCAAAAATAAGCAAGTATACTTAAAACCAAAACATAAAACATTCATTCACATTTTCGCATTTTCCCATTACACATATATAAAATAAGTATACATAAAATCAAAACATGAAACGCTCATTTACATAACAAAACAAAACATTCATTTATATTTTCAAAGCACATTCATTCACATTTTCACATTTATACACATATAAAATATAAAACAAGTATACCTAACAAACGAGGGTAAGTCAATAAGTCCTTAGAAACCCCTACGATGGCGCTCGTAGTGTCGCTAATTGTCTGCTTTTACCATAGTAAGCATCATTCCTCACTAGGTGTCTGTCAATTTTCAATTTGTGTCATGTTTCAATTTTGCATAAGGAATTGGGTATGAAAAAAAATCTGCGAGTTGGGTGCCGCATTTACTCTCAGCTCAGAACTTTTGCAGCGCATGCGTCGCAACCCAGATGAGTTTCTGCGCAGATTAGTAACTATAGATGAAACATGGATACACCACTACACCCCAAAAAAAAAAGAACAGTCAAAACAGTGAATTGTTAAAGGCGAACTGGTTTCAAAGAAGGCAAAGGCGATGAAATCAGCTAGAAAGGTTACGACAACTGTGTTTTGTGATGTCCGTGGTATTATATTCATTGACTATTTGGAAAATGTACACTATTGTGCATCATTTTTAGGTCAACTAAATGAGAAAATAAAAGAAAACCGGCCTCATTTTCTAAAGACTTATTGACCTGCCCTCGTAAATGCCAAACATTTTCGCATTCATACACTCTTTCGTTCATTTTCAAAAATCAACAATTACCGGTGATCATATTTCCTCTCTCGTTACCGTTAACAAACATCTTACCATATTACCGTACGATAACCTCAAACGGTTTAATTGTGTGATCTGGTTTTTCAGTGGAGCAACGGCGTTTAACAGAGATAAGAAAAAGCCGATGGCTTCGCATTGTGTGAAAGATACTGTGAGTCTCGAGTAGCATTCATGTGTGGATCGACGGCGTGAAAAAAAAAAACTTGTATGTTACAGCGAATGTGTGAGCGCGGAATTAAAATATCTGGTACCCGTGTTGGCTCACTGACGAATTGAGTTAAATTGTTTGACTAAGGAAAGAGCTGAACATACTGACCCTCAGGTGTTGTGTGTCCGGAGTGGCGAAGCCACTGAGAGTTATGCACATTAAAATCACCCGCAATAACGATTTCAGTGTGGGGATATAGGGTCAAGATCTTATCGATGGAATCAGATAAAGCATAAAATTCGTTAAAGGATGCGTTTCTATCCAAATTTGGGCTTCTGTAAAGAAAGCAGTAATATATGATATGCCTACGAACGTGAAGTTTTAGCCACGAGAAATTATATTCTGGATTGGGGCAGAGCCCATGTTGTGGCAGAAGGTGAGAAGCAATATCATTTCGTATGTATGTAGCTAGACCACGATGTGGAAGGCACAAAGGCACTAGGCTATAACCGAGTATAGTGAAATCGGAAATATCTGTATTAGTTATTACCTGAGCCTCGCTAAGTGCAAGCATCGATGGTTTCTGGTTACTGACGCGGGCAGGCACAGAGGAGAAATTGCATTTTAGGCCGTGAATGTTACACAGATCGACATGAAATTCCCGTTCCATTGAAATGGCTTGACACAGAAAACCAACACCGCCTCGGGAAAGTATGCAAGTCAGACCCGGCGATAGATAAGCGATAACAACCAGTACAGGTGTTATGCCCTTGTAGTAGGTGCCCTACTAGATCCGTGCCGAAATCCACTTCGTGACGAATATGACGACACTCAGAACACCAAAAGCCCTCCAAAAATTATAAATCAATTCAGTGTATCGATGCCTGAGCGACGCAAAAGAGAGGAAAAACAGAACAAGGAAAGGAAAGGGTATGAGTTTTTCTGCACTTCCACACAATTTTCACACCAGGGCGTGAATCCCATAAATATTACCGCACTACACTTGGACGCATTTTTCGTGTTCCGTTTTTTTACTTCGGATCCCACAGAATACTTGACGCGCTAACCGATAGTGCAATTAGGGTATCTTGTGTTTACTTAAGATACCCTAAACCGATTACACAATTGATCAGATGGTACGGATCACGAGGCAGAGGAGCACGTGCTGACCTCGTCGGCGGTTAGTTGATGAATGACGAAGAAAGGACTTTATGTCCCAACATATAGTATGCGTCTCAGCCGCGACGCTCTCATTGCCCTTCCTAACTACATCTAGTTTTAGTTTTAGTATTATCCATTCAGTTTTATTTTTGTACCTAATGACAAAAACGAAATTGAAAAATTACAAAATTTACTTTTTTAAATTTAAAAAATCAAAAAAAAATTTCTTAATTTTAAGAATAAAAAAAAAAATTATTTTTAAATTTAAAAAAAAAGTTAGATATGTAGAAGAGGAAGGACTCGTGTACATTTTTATATAAACCTAGATAATATTATGTGTTAATTGAGAAATAATTGTAGGGTGAAAGGCAAAACACAACAAAGCGACAATGTGCTTGTGAAGAGCCAGTAAGTTATGTAAATACGGTTAGCGGTCTTAAATTAAAACTGCACTTTTTTTTGGAAAATAAATACATACTTTAAACTAAGAGAAAAAAATTGTGCCTCAGAAAATATTTGAATGTCAAACCATTTTTAGCAGCACTGAAAAACTTGTTCGAAATCAGGCTAGGTCTTGGGAGTCATAAAAACAACAGGATTTAAAGATTTGCCAAGAATGAAGAGTTTAACGCTTGGCACTAAGAGTACTCAGTTAAAATGACAGTTCATCGAATTAAATGTTGAGAAATAAAGGTATGCTGTCCTCATTGCTAGTGGCTTCTTTTTTAGAATGAGTACTTCTGGGACCAGCCTCTACTTATTTATAAAAAAGGCTAAAACTATTTTCTGCAGTTGACACATTACAGTACTTTTAGTTACGAACTTTTGTGCACATCTGAATAGTACATGTTTTCGATATTCTGATATCATTGTGGCTTATTAGATATAGACATGTGGCTTATTGACTTCTTCTCAGGCTTTAAAAGCTGTGCACGGCCTCTCATCATCACATTTACAAACAGACACGCAAAATGAATCTCCTAAGCTAAAACAAAAATTCAGTAGCTCAGCTATAGATCTACGAATAACACAAGGCCGATTAAAGCAAAAACGTATATGGGGAGGGGGCAATCGAACAACATACATATTACGGCGGCTGTTTGATATAAAAGATATAGTGACTTTTGAATAAAAGATATCGGCAAATAAGCATTTTATTCCTCAACATAGTCTCCTTTTAGCTCGATACATTTAGTTCAGCGTATTTCCAATTTTTTTATTGCTTGCAAATAATAGGTTTACTTAAAATTCACGAGGTTGTCTGCTTTCAAGGACTGTCAAACACAAACTAAATGACGCACCTTGCTCAAACAACGAGACAGTAGTCTATTTATAGATGTCAGTTGGTTGGAGCAGTGTTACATTTAAAGTTACTACGCGGGAGATTCAAAAAGTCATTGAATTATCATACTTCTCTCGTATTTCAAGGTAATATTATTAAGGTCAGGCTGATGTCACTTTTTTAGATTAGATGTGCACCACACAGCAAAGCACCGTTCTTGTTTTCTTTAATACTCATTAACGTTTTATTTGTTATTTTTTGGACAATGACCGTCATTTGTCCTTGTAGACTTAACAATGTATAATGGGTAAACCTAAACCATCATGGCGCCACTGCCCTAACGTTTGCTCACCAGTGAACAAAATGCTAGTCCTACTAGTAAAAGAAATGCATTTAAAAGATAATTAACTTTTAAGTAAATTATGATTCAGTTCAATGGGTTAGCAGTTTTCCGTGTTAGTAGCTTAATATTATCCAATGGATTTGGAAGAGATCTTTGCGAAGTTCTGAAAACATCGTAAATTTGCGCACTGAATGTTCTCTATCGGCTACTATCTGCTTAAAGTCGTATTTCAGATTTAGGAGCGTCACATGTGCGCAGTGAAACCTCCCAGTGTTCTCTTGCAATAATAAACTCAGAAGAAACGATGTGTTAGAAAATTAGTGTGACGATTAATTCGAGATCTACATAAAGTCAATCATCGACTTTAGCGAATTCAATGACAAAAGTCAATTCTGAAAGTGCTTTGCTTTTTATTTCGCAGTTGTTTATACTAGTATCGAAATATGTGCAATTCTTGAATCTAAAACAAGGAAGATCATCAATTTTCAAAAATACTTCGTGTCCGTCTTGAAATTTATTAGCTCTCAAACTACTCCCATGAGATGAGCTTCTCGAAGAGTGTTGATAAGCATTATGTTAAGATTATTGCGTTTTGGTTTCGCATCTTTCCAGATTATAGCACAAATCACTTCTCATTTTAAATTTTTGACAGGGGCCGTATTTTCTAAAACATACATTCTATTTTAATCTATTATATTTCAAATGGTTTAACTGAAATTTGTCTTCCTTGTATTTGACCAATAACATTAGTTGAATGTGTCCTTAAAATTATTGTAGTTATTCGTGTTATCTTACCTCTATTAACTTCAATTGGTTTCTTTGCCTTTTAACATAGGCAATAGTTGCATATTATGTATATTGTTTGAATATCCTTATCGATAGCGACGGCTTTATCTCTCTTTGCCTTCGTTATTAAAGTTGAATCGACTTCTATGGACGAGAAATCGTTATCTAAATGACTGGCTGCTGTTTTTATTAACATGTATTATTGGCTTTTTTACTTGTTGTTTTTTGCAGGATTTTTGTTTTCCCATTTGCATTAGTAAATTGCGTGCAAGGAATGACATAATATTTCATAAGCCTGTAGAGCTATATTAGCTCCTCGATAGTATAGTGGTTAGTATACCCACCTGTCACGCGGGAGACCGGGGTTCGATTCCCCGCCGGGGAGCCTCTGGCGCAAGACTAATGACCTTGCCCGGAAAAAACAAATCATTATGGAAAATTTAACAAGCCTCAGGACTTGCTAAATAAGGCCAAGACCAGTTCCCGGTTGTAGTGCCGATGATGATGATGATGTAGAGCTATATTAGCGGGACACCAAGTATTGTAACTCAAGCGGTAGAAATGAGTTTGCTCTTGCAATAAAGTAATAACAACTCAATGTATGTAAACAAAAACGATCACCAAACTTTACAATAAGTAGCTATGTTTCTTGGGGAGTTAGGAACTTTATCGGCTCCATTATGGACTCAGGTAAAAAAAAAATAACGCTATAGGAGAAATTACACGAAAAGTTATACTTATGTAATAAGGCTCTGTCAATGAAGATCATAAGCTCTGTTAGAAGTATGGACATTTAGAAAGATGAATACTTAGTTTTAAAAAGTGGGAATCAACCACATAACATAATATGATTGGGTTATGGAGGGCGAATAATGGCCAGATGTTTATTGCTTCAGTTCCGCCTGCAACCTGGAGCGATATCAATACAGAGGCCTCAGCCATACGAATGCGGTGAATATGAAGAGACCCATCTCGCTGCCTTTAGTACTACTATTACTATTCAGTGGCCTGTAGGAACCCGGAAGTTAATGACCTCACTGACTCGACTTCGCCATCGTTCCCTGTCCTGCGCCATCTCCTTCCACGCTTGACCATCTGATCCGATCTCCTCAACTTCAGACCTAGCATTGTCCTCCCATCTCCGTCGCGGCCGTCCTGTCGGTCCCTTTCCCGTTGGCTTACCGTCAAGAATTCTACGCACGGTCCTATCGTTGCCCATTCGCGCCACATGTCTGGCCCATCATAATCTTCGCAACCTGATTACTCTCACTATTGCAGGTTTACGGTATAGCTTGGGGGGAGGAAGTATAGTGTGCGGGCGTACTGCACCGGGTTCTTGTTCGATTGACTATGATACCTTATGTTTAGAATCCTTTTAATGTTCTATATTTATATGTTAATAAAAAAATAAAAAAAAGGATTTACTTTTGCACAAGCACCACCTTAGAATACCGATGTATAATAAAAAAATATATTTGAAAGGTTGACGAATGTTTTTCGTCGTTTGTAGATTAAACAAAAAAAAGGAAAAACAAAAAGTAAAAACAAAGAAACGCACCTACACAAATGCATATATTTCCGGACATATATGCATCTGTATAAATATCAATTTCTTTTATAAGTGCTTTATGAAAATTTAAAAGAGTTTAAGGCGGTGCGATGCAATGACAATTAAAGTCAACATTTAACTTCACTTTGTATGTAGCTGGGCAGGAAAAAGGAGAAACGCCAGTTGCTTATTTCGGCTTTTTTTTTGTCGTTATGGTGAATTTTGAGAGTTATTGAGGGAGAAATATTTCTCCAAATAATTGTACTTTAACTAAAAAAAAAAATTACCCAATGATTTATTTAAACAAGCGTCAACGCGCACAAATGTTTTTTTTTTCCTTTTTTTCGGATACAGATTTTACATTTAATTTCGCTCAGAAGAAGCTTACACCAGAGGACAAAAAAATAAAAAAAATAAAAATTTTGAAAAATACCTGGTTATGTTGTTGTTTGATGCAGATGATGTTGGGCGCTGTTCCGGGTGAAGTTGGTTCGCTGTTGCTGGTCCGTGATGGAAACTGGTGTTGATGTTTCGCCAGGTGCTGTTGTTGGGGCGATGTTTTTGCCCTTAGATTGTTTTTCTGCAATTGCCGCCACAATTGCTTACTGAATTATATTGCGATATTTCTGGTATAATTTTGGTTAAACAAGTTCGCGATATTCGATCAATGTTAATAATCAAAACACGGCCAACTATGATGACAATACGGACGTCTTCCGACTCCCTTTCCGGAAGTTTGCGAGTTCTTTCTCGCGGTCACCAATGTGGGGAGGAAGTATAGTGTGCGGGCGTGCCGCACCGGGTTACCTTCCTCCTCCATCATAATTAATGTTCAGCCACGAGAAAGCAAGTCAAAGGCAAAACCGCTGAAATAACACACTCGGATTCCACAAGGGGAAAACACTCTCAGGAACAGCAACACGGCAAATTGAAAGACCGGTTTATTGTTTATTTTTATTTACTTTGCGGTTACAATCATTATTTGGATTGTTACTTATTTTACTAAATCAAAATTTTACACATACGGATTGAACATGCAAGGGACTTCAACTTTATTTTGCAGTTACAAACATTATTTGGATTGTTACTTATTTTATTAAATCAAAAGCTTACACACACGGATTGCACATGAACGTTTTAACCCGCCGTACCGACTCCAGTACGGGGGAGGACGAGCGACCCGACCACACTGGAGATTGAATTGCGACTCAACGATCGTCATCTCATGCAGAGATGATTTCGCTAAGGGAAAAAAAAGGAAAAGAGAGAAAAACTCTTATTTTAAGGGTGTGAATATATCCTTGCCAAGGATATGTTTTATCTCCCACAAGTGTAACGTAGAGTCTCTCTTGTGGGAACAAGAAAACCAGATCTCGTAATAAAGGTCATGGTGGTATGTGTGGGATCGTTCAGATAGATGCGATTCACACGTGCAGTGGAACGACGAAACAGGCAGGCGGCAAAGACAATAGGGAAAAATGACCAAATGCGCCGTTGGTAATGCGGGTCATTGTTTACACGATGCCTCGTCGCTATTTTCGACGTTAGGAGAAAAAGGTGCTAAAAGCAAATTGGATTTTTATGGCATCTCTGGCTGCAATAGAAACCGGGTTCATATTTGCATTAGGAAATGCTGGAGGATTTGGTTTCAGCGTCTATTGTGCTAATTATATGCAGCCACTTGGGTTGTTCATTGATAAGACAAACCAAAAAGGTTGCTAGGCAATGTGTATGAAAAGGCATATGACGCTGCTGAGAAAATAAACGGCGCGATATTTATGGTCCCTGTCATGACGGTTACATTGAATGCAATCCGAATAATTTTGTTTACAGGAATTCATCTAAGGGAATTTGACTGGCGACATAGATGCCGAAATTGATTGGAAATTCCTGGTAAGTTAATAAAGAAATCTTAAGGAGCAATGGTATGCGAAGAGAATGCATGAAGATAAGTTTTCTTTACAGGGACTTAAAGATCATAGATTTGATCTCTTAAATGCGTGCAGCATTTTTAGGTACTAATACTGTTGCATTAGCAAACTAAAGGGAGTTGGGTAGTAGTTATGGGGGTTTTTCAGGTAAGTAGACCGTAGGGTTTGGCGGAAACGCTACAAGCTCTTCCAATTCGTGGTTGTGGAGTTTCCTCTATTGTCCTGCCTCCTCTTCATATTTACCTCCATAGAAACCCCTTAAAACTTTATTCTCGAATACACAGAATTTGTTTTCTTCCCGTTTTGTGAGAGACCATGTTTCGCATTCGTTTAGAGCAGCCATACTCAACCTGCGGCCCGCCGAGCTTTTTTGTGCGGCCCTAAAGACATTCATTGGTTTACAAAATCTGGCATTCTATATTTCGTATATCTTGAGATTAATTTTGACTTTGACGTGCAGATAGTGACACCCGAAGAGGATTGTCTTTGTCGCATAAATATACCAAACCACCCACCGTTGTCGTGTCAATATCAGATCTGGTATAGAGTGTTGCTATTGCACACGCTAGATTTATTCCCAAAAAAACAAACATTTGACAGACAAGTATGCGCGCAAATAATTTTTCTTGTGGCAACACATAAATGTTTGACAGCTCCAGTGTTGTGGCTTTATTTCAAGTAAACATTACGCGGAACACGGATACAATACCATTTTTTGCTGTCTTATATAATATTGTATTGTTATAATTTAATTACCCATAATGGCGGGAGTGTCTTCGAAATGTAAACGAAAAATATCTGACGAAAAGAGAGTGTTCCAAGACAATTGGGAAGAAGAATATTTCGTTGTTGCAAATAAACATGGTTCGACTACATGTTTGATCTGTCGTGAGAGTGTTATTTTAAAAAAATATAATATTCTTCGTCATTATACCACAAAGCACAAAACATTTAATGTAACTTTTCCTCGTGGCTCCTTAATAAGACGTGAAAAGTTAACATTCTTCAAGAAGTCTTTACAACATCAACAAAATATCATATCAATGGCGGTATCACATGACGCAGCGGTGAGAAGAGCGTCGTATGAAATTTGTTACATACTTGGTAAACATATGAAACCATTTACTGACGCAGAGGTTGTGAAAGAATGTTTCCTCAGTGCTTCCAACATATTATTTGATAAATTTAGCAATAAAAGTCAAATAATATCTCAGATCAAAAGTATGCAGCTCTCTGATTCTACCTTTGCTAGACGCATTGAATATATAGCTAAACACATATTTAATCGCATCATAGAAGATATGAAGAAATGCAAATATTTTAGTTTGGCTTTTGATTCTAGCACCGATATTTCAGCAACATCACAATGTTCCGTTTTTGTTAGATATTGTACCGGACAAAATGAATTTTCAGTTCATGAAGATTTTTTGAAATTTCTTCCTATGAAAAATCAAACCAGAGGGACGGACTATCTCAATACTATCAGTACATTTTTGGAAAACAATGATATTGATATTAAAAAATTGGTTTGTGTATGCACAGATGGATGTCCTTCAATGATCGGATCTGAAAAAGGATTTATTACTTTATTGAAAAAGAAATATAATTTAACAAATCTCTTATCTTTCCACTGTATCATTCACCAAGAGAACTTAGCAGCACGTATATCCATTGCCGAAATAGACGCCGCAATGAAGACTGTAATAAGTATAGTTAATTATATTAGAGCACAAGAACTGAACCACAGGAAATTTAGAAGTCTTTTGGAAGAATTGAACAGTAACTATAGTGACGTCCTTTTACATACCTCGGTGAGGTGGCTAAGCGGAGGAAAAGTTCTGGAACGATTTTATTCTTTGAGGCATGAAATTATTTTGTTTTTACAGCAAAATAATAAAATTTACATCGAACTTGACAATGATGGATGGTGGTGTCTTTTGGCTTTTCTGTGTGATATCGCAGAAAAACTTAATGAACTCAATCGTGGCTTACAAGGCGAAAATAAAATCATTACGCAGATGGCGAATAAAGTATTTGCTTTTGAAGAGAAACTAAACATCTACCACGAAAAAATAGAGAACCAGGTATTCCATAACTTTCCAACTATAATAAAAGCTAATCAAGAAGGTATACATGTTTCTGAAGAAAACTATACGATATTTTTAAATTATTTAGCTGCCTTGGCTAAGGAATCTAAGAGCAGATTTCAGGACTTACGTTGTATCAAGAATTGTTTGTTACTCATAGAAAATCCCTGGAACCTAGAAACAGCCACTATAACAAATTTAGCTGCATTGGGATATAATTATGCAGAGCTTTTTGACGAAGTTATTGAATTTAAGAACGATACTAACCTGAAAGCTATTTTTGAAGAAAAAAGGGAAGGAAAGGAGTACATCCATTTTTGGAAATTAGTTCCAGAAAAATACAAGACTGTAAAAAATTGTGCCTTCCTGCTCCTCACACTGTTTGCATCAACACATCTTTGTGAATCATCATATTCCAAAATGAAATATGCAAAAAACGTATACAGGATACGACTTACTGATTCTCACCTTGATGACGCATTGAGGGTAGCATGCAGCAATTATAAGCCCGATTTGTCTAAATTTGTTGAAAATTTATCACAATATCAAATATCACACTAATTTTGTAATAAACGATACATGTTACTTTTGAGTTTTACTTTTATCACTATTTTAATATTTAATGAACCGTATGCTGATAGAAGTGATATATACTATATACACTATATAGACAAAGGAATATGGGTCTTGGTCGTTGCGATGGTTGTTTTGTGGAAATGCAACGCATCGTGTTGGTGACTTACCAGTAGGAGAATTGGTGTTGTTTCAGTTGGTTTAGTTGGGATGGGAGCCGAAATGGATTTCTGGGAAAATAAATGTTGCTTGGTTACAAGCGAGGGAAATGGCTTAAGCAGGAAGTGACCCGGAATGGTTTTCGGGGGAAATTAATGCTGCTTGGTTGCAAGCGAGGGATATAGTTTAAATAGGAAGTTAACCGAAATGGTTTTTGGGGAAAATGTATGCGGTTTGATGTAGATGAGGGAGATGATTTATATTCTGTTGTAAGTTTGGAAAATGCATTTTATTACAGATTGGGAAATGGATTCTTTGCAAGTTTGGGGGTGTATGCGATTGCAGATTTGGGAATGGATACTGTTGTAGGTGGGAAGTGTGTTCTTTGCATGTTTGCGAATGTGTGCTATTGCGGATTTGGGTTATGGTGGCGCGGTTAGCGGTCAAAATTAGCTGGACTTGTGGGTTGGTTCTCCATGTGATATAGAGAACCCCCACTCGAACCGTCGGATTGACTTGTGGAGCGCATATAACCCGAATTGCGTGGAACAATACCACGAATCTCCGAAGAACAGTGCTCGTGATAATCTGTAAAACAGACAGAGGTCAGCTACGCGCCTTCGATGTGATAGCAGCTGTAATCCCGATGTCAGCGCCGAGTCCTCGATCAGGCGGATCGCTCGTCTCTCTAAGCTCTCAAGCAGGTCGAGGGTATCTTTAGGAGCCGAGCTCCAAACATGAGAGCAATATTAAAGCGTGGGTCTAATTTGGGATTTAGATAGGAGAAGAAGTTGGGCCGGAGTTAATTGGAGGCGAATTCTCTCGACCGGTTCGTAAGCCGAACTCCGAAAAGTGGTTAAGAATTTCTTCCAAACATTCCACGGAGCCTGTAGCTTAATGGAATGATATTCCACCGACTGGCTGACCGTTGGGACCACAACCCACATTTTTAGATAAGTTAATTCAGGGGGTTTTGGCATTACATTGTAATCTAATAAAAATGATGTTTTTTTCTTTCTAATACATGAACGTGCATCAAGAACGACTTTTCGACGATACAACTTGAATTTTCCATGGCTATGTTCAGCTATCAAATTATGAGCAAGCCATATCAATCTCTTGCAATGTAGTGTAAATGTAAAAACGCCATAATTCTACTTGGATCCAAACTTTGTCCCCCACTACAAACCGAACGCGTCTGCCGTCTGTCGTTATTGCTGTGAACAGCTCCTTCAGAGTTACGCGATCTTCCTTAAAGCTAACGTTGTAAGAAACATCAAACTCGGTAGACTCTGGTAGACTTCGGGGGTTGAATTGGAAGGGAGCGTCCTATGAGCACGTAATACGGGTGTAGGTGGATGTATGGTGGATTGGTCGACATTGCTGTTAAATATTTTCAGCCGACCGATCCTGAGGTAGCCGGTTTGGGTCGGGTGGAAAATCCAGTCGTATCTAGGGAGAAAAATTACACGGAAAATGGTTCTGTTTTTGGAGACGGGAACTGTGTGGCGTTCTATTATGGGAATCCTGTAGTATTTAAGAAAGAATTCACAAATCCAATCAGAGTTCCCGATTTTGGGGGCCCCCTTTAATAGGTATGAGGTAATTGGGTTGTTGGACAGATTGAGTTTATTAATACAGGCTTGCCATTCTTCGCGGGTCCAGGATGTATCGATCTGGAGGATCTGGGAGGGGTCGGCGGGGACCGTCGCAGAAATGGGGGCAGGTTTTATATGAGGTGCTGGTAGATGGCGGGGGAAGCTGATTTATGATGGGCGGCAAGGAGAGTTAGGTAATGTAGGCTCGGGTAGGGATGGTGCCATGTTAAGTAGTCCGTCGTACAAAGTCGCCCCACAGCGCAGAGAGGGGTGGTGATGGGTTACTTTTGATTGCAAGGATGAGATAGAAACATCAAGCTGGCCTCGGAAGGGCGGAAAGCCGCGGTCTCGCATACGACCGTGTCGAGTTTGTGAAGTACTAGCTCGAGTAGGGGGTCAGATTCAGTTGGGGTGGGGTAATTTTGTGTTGAGGAGCGCGATAAGAAGTTCAGTCTGGAGAGAATATGCTCTAAAATGGGTGTCAGGCTAAACAGGTGATTGTTTGGATGCCGATTGCAGGCATTTGTCGACGTATGTAAGGAAAGAGTTGGATAACTCTTGCGTGAGTGAATTGGGGGATTCGTTAATTGAAATAGTGACCTGGTTAACGACCGCATGTTACTGTCTCTAATGAGGGATTTAATGTTGGAAAGAGACATTGGGTAGAGGGATTCTAGATCGTCGAAGCATTTGAGACTGTAGGGTTCTACTCCGTCCCCACGATATACTAAAACAAAGTTCCGCTGTAAATTGTTCACCACGGGCTCCCGAAAACACTGTTTGTGACACTGAAATAACCAAGCAACGAACCGTCCGCCAGAGGAGAGAGGAAAAATAAAATACTTTTTTTTTATTGTTTATCTTTATGTTAATTTATAACTGATGGTTCTTGTTTTGACTTAATACTGGTGACAACAAAAACTAAACGTGAAATGTACATTAGCACTGGTGTATATATGTTGAGCACTTAGCACAGATATATATATTGATATATTACTTTTGATTCGCGACATTTGCACAATCAAACGACTAAAATATTGGTTATAGGAGGCAACCCGATCACGACTCTTGTACTGGTTAATTACGCGTCCCCGGCGTGCCACGGGGAGCGGAAGACGAACCGCCCGGATGGGCAGTTGAAATACGACTCCGTGATGTGAATTCACTAGCAAGGGAAATTCGGCCAGTGGTGCATGCTCTCTTGATTAAGGGATGCGTTTTCTATTACAAGAGAAACGTGAAGGCTCTCTTGGGGGTAGGTAACCGGATCTCATAGAGAAGATCATGGCGGTATGTATGTGTGAACATTGGTTTTTTCATGGGACAAGGCCATGAGAACGAAGCTGAAAAATCGTAAGGAAATAATGGGCATCAATGAGATATGAGTTCGGCTAAGTAAAGAAGCTGTATCTCATTGGGTGTTAATGGATTTCTGTTTGCTCATGCCGCGAGATCATGAAAAACGGATCCAGAAATATTGAAAGTTATCGGGATCATGTAGATCATTGTTTAATGGTGTGCATTGCAGCTGTATAGATAGACCGCAATGCATCGTGGAAATGGCGCTAATTGAGGTTTTAACATACACACTGGGTATTGGATGTTTATGGCATCGCTCCCAAGGGTAAGAACAACATTCTTATTTGCATTTGGTTATGCTATAGGGTTTGGGTGCACATGAAGGACAAAATTGCTTGGCAAACAATGGTGCCGGAACAGTTTTCCTAATCATGACACATGTATGCAGACGAATTATTTTCCAACGAATTCTAATAATGCATTGGATGTGTGAACAGAATTTTTCAGGAATTTGATGTTTGTTCTTTAAGGAAAGTAAATTTGAAGCATTGAATTACGAATGCTAAGAAATCTTTGTTGGGAAAATTTTTCCGATGCGTTGATGCATGGAAAAATGCCCTTGTTGGTGAAATTCTTTTTAGGAATTTTAGGTAATGCGTTGTATTCATTAATGTCCTTGGAAAAGGAAATTTTTTCAGGTGCCAATGCAATTTCATTGGCGGGAAACAATGGAAGTTGGGTTGTAATAATGGGGGTTATGGGAGCTTCCGGATTGGAAGCTTTTAAGTAGTTTGGAAAGGTGAGTTGTGGCATTTATGGGAACCGCCACAAGACTATTTTCAAATTTTTTTTGCTTTCGGTAGGAAGGTGGAAATCTTCAAAAGATACCTCTGGACCGATCCAGAGGCATGCCGGGTTTTTACCGACCAGAGCCTCCTCCCGCCAAGCACATCCAAGTTGATCCCCGCAGAACTTTCTTTTAGATTTTCCACCGCGGAGCGGGACGGAGTTTACTTGTTACTCCGTTCGTCGCGTCGCAACTGCTGCATCATGTCACATAGAATATCATTTGTTACGGACAATGCCTGTTTTGAACTCAGCATGTATTCTATTACTCTAACTGTCCGACTCATATGTCTCTCCAAAATCGTTCGTGCGGTCTCGAATCTCACGAACTCTGTGAGTACGTATTCCGAATTTTCTATTTTGCCTTCGCAATACAAGCAGTATGGGTGATTCAGATGCGTATACTTGTGCAAGTATTGCAGAAAGCATCTGTGGGGAGGAAGTGATGTGCCTAACACGGACACTCGGTTGACTTCCTCCTCCATCATAAGTTCTTTAATGTTCCGACAAAAGTTAACCGCCCAAACGAATGAACGAAACGCCGCCACGTTTGTTCACAACAACAAAACGAACACCATGACGAAGAAGAAACCGTCAAACACCGGACAAGTGAAACACACTGCTTAAGTTTAATATAGTTTTTATTGAACATAAACACTGTCATTTGTTTGTGGCGTACAGAAGTATTTTATATTGATATTGATTGTTGACTTATTAATGGTACACGGTTACACGCACGACTCGGTGAATATTTTAAATTGAGATTGAATTGGCTTCTAGTGAATTCGGAACTGTTACACGCGCGACTCGGTGGGTATTTTATTACGCTTCCCCGCTGCCGGCGGAGAGCGGGAGTGCTGCGACCAGCGTGGTCGAAGAATGGAATAAGACTTGTATGTCGTTACCCTTGTTGGTGACCCTCTGCTATCGAATCCGTGCCATCCCCATAGACACAGGTCATAAATCTCTTTTATCCTACATAGTTCTGGATCCGTTTCCCAGTAACCTTCTCACATAAACAAACATCTCTACGATCCTTTCCCTTTCTTTGTGTTTTAGGTCACCATGGCGTTGATCTATGAAAAGAACCGACGTACACACACACTTGTGTATCGTGAAGATCTCCTCTATGAGATCGGTTTGGTTACTCAAAAGAGAGACTTTACGTCTCTCTTGGAACAGGAAATGCACCCTTAATTTAAGAGAACCAATTTCGCTGCTGAATTTCTTTTAACAACGATTGAATATCGTTGAGTCCTTTTACATCCGCGGACCAGAATGGTCACGCTTAACTCCCGATCTCCGCCGGCAGCGGAGACGTGTAAACAATTCCATACGCGTACACATCCGGTAGTCGCGGATTTTATTAGTTATGTTTTTCGGAACATTATTATTATTATTTATTACAATGTAATTAATTACACAATAACTTAATTCTAAATAGCGCTAGCTGCTAGGGCTTTCGGCTAATATCGAGTTACTTCAAATTTTGTTATGAAGGTTAGTAAGTGTTAGTAATTCGTATGTGTAGTTGATATTCTGTTCTGATGGTTTTGCCAGAATGTTGCTGAAGGTGTCGTTTCCAAATAGTTGGTTTGCGATGGTTTGGACTTTTGGGCAGTCGAATATGATGTGGTGTGGAGTAAGCGGGACTTGGTTGTTGCAGTTACTGCATTGTGGGGGGCTGGTTTTTGTAAGGATGTGTTGGTGTGTGATTTTGGTGTGTCCTAGCCGGAGTCGTAGGAAGCATTTTATTTTTCTGTTTGAGACTGTTGTTGGGTAAGTAACGGGTTTGGTGTCCTGTTTAATAGTGCTGTACATGTGGGTGTAGTGGTGCCATTCCTCTTCCTCCACGTTCTTAAGGGCATTTTTTACCTGTCTTCTTATGTCCGTTTTGTTAGGATAATAGAAGGAGACGAGAGGCGACTTTGTCCCTAGTTTTGCGGCCGCGTCGGCCGCTTCATTTCCACTAATGTTACAGTGCCCAGGGGTCCAAAGTAGCTTTATTTTATTAGCTTTCTTAATAATGTTATCTTGGATTTGACGAATGACAGCATTTGTGGAGTTTACGTTGGTTATTGCTTTTAGAGTTGAAAGGCTATCAGTACAGATAATCGTTGGGATTTTCTGGATCAGTTTTGTTGCTTCCAAAATTGCCGTTGCTTCCGCTGATAGGATGGAACAAAAGGTGGGAAGTGATCCCATTCTGATTATTTCTTTGCGATCGTTGACTATAGCAAATGACACATTTGATTCGTTTTTGGAACCATCTGTGAAAAACAGGTTCCAGTTTTGATGTTTGTCGATGGTATCCTTGAAAAGTTTTTGATAGATTATCTGATTTGTTGAATGTTTTGGATAATGGGACAGGTCATCTAAGATTGTATTTCTCGGAATTAACCATGGAGGGTGTTGTGTGCGGTGGGGTTTTGAAATATTTATAGGGATATGTAAGTCCTTGGCTATATCGATGGCCCTTTCCAGTCCTGAGGGGTATCTCGACCTTCGTTTTTTTTTATAAATGTTTCGGATGTCCTGCACTATGGGGGTTGCTATAGACATTGTAAATTTGTAAGCAAGTGTAGCTGATATATATTTTAGTCTCTTTTCTATAGATGGGAGACCGCATTCGACGAGGATGTTTTTAATTGGTGTAGTACGGAATGCTCTGGTACTTGCTCGAGCTGCGGCGTGATAGGGAGATTTTATTGTTTGCAGGGTCGTTTTGCTACATTTTCCGTATATCATTAGTCCGTAGTCGATTTTAGATAGGATGATGGCTTTAGTTATGTTAATAAGGGTGTTAGTATGTGCAGATCCATTCTTATATGCTAGGTATTTTACAATATTTAATCTTGCAGCTAGGCTTTTCTTAAGTGCTAAACAATGTTCTTTAAAATTGTATTTACTGTCAAAGAGGATACCGAGGATTTTCATGGATTGGATTGTAGGGATTGTGTGATTCTGAAAGGGAAGTGTGATGTTTTTGCTGCAGCTGGTTTTTCTACAAATGTGTAACATTTTAGTTTTTTCGAGGGAGATCTTTGCGCCTGAGGTTTTACACCAATTAGTGATGTCGTGTAGTATTTCTGAATAGGTAGATTGTACTTCGTTGAGATCGTTTACGTTTGTTAGAATAACTAGGTCGTCAGCGTAGAGGCAGTGTTTTATGTTTTTATATTTTACGAGAATGTCGTTTATTCCGTCAAAGGCTATAGCGAATAATAGGACTGATAGTGGAGAACCCTGTGGAATACCGTTTTTTATGTTGTATATTTGTGAGAATGCACCACCTGTTTTGACTCTAAACTTCCTGTTAGAAAGAAAGGACTTGATTATGTAGAACATATTGTTACCAACTCTCCATTGCGCTAATTTATTCAAAATCACATGAGGACCGATCCGGTCGAACGCTTTTTCAAAATCTATGGAGAGAATTGTTGTATGCTTTTTGGTTGACAAAGAAGATGTGATGAAGTTGTCGATATGGAGTAGCGCATCAATCGTTCCACGTCCTTGCTTGAAACCAACCTGTTCAATGCTTATTAGATTGTTTTTCTCCATGAACCAGTTGAGTCGTCTAGCTACAATTTTTTCAAATGTTTTTCCTAGACATGGGAGTAACGATATTGGGCGATATCCTTTTGCCGAAGTCGGTTCGTCCGTGGGTTTTGGAATGGGTACAATTGTGGCTATTTTCCACAGTTGTGGAATTACACCTGTTTGGAGTATGTTATTGAAGAGATGGAGTATTCGGTGTCTCAGGAGTGGTGGACTGTTCTTTAACATTATGTAATCGACTCGATCATATCCTGGTGTTTTACCTGTGGCGCCGTGTAGGGTTGACTCTAATTCAATTTTATTGATCGGGAGATCTATTAATTTAGAGGATGGGCTTGTGTGAGGGGACGGGCTAATTGTGTCTCTTTTGGCAGAGAGAAATGACGGATGAAAGTTTACGTCTTCTGCGTAGTTTGTTTTTTTTAGGGGAGATGTGAGAGTGCCTGAGTCGGTGTTCATGCATTTTATTGAGAGGGGGCGATACTGCCCAGTTAGCGTTTTTATATCCGCCCAGATTTTTCTGGGAGTGGAGTTCGGATTTAACTTTTCGGTAAATGTTTGGAAGGCTTTTCTTTTTTCTTCCTTGGCATTTTTGCGAAAAAGAGCATTTAACTTTTTATAATTGATTAGGTTTAAATCGGAGGGGAATCTTTTGAAAATTCTCCAGGCTTCTTGTTTTTTCTTCCTTAGGTTGTCCAATACTGGATTCCACCAGGGAACTACCGCCTTATGGAGTTTTCGACTTGTTTGTGGTATCGAGGCATTTGCTCCTATTCGGATTGCTTTAGTGATTATGGCTGTTTCTTGATTAATATTTTGACTCTCTACATGTTGACTTAGTGCCTGGGTAGTTATATTTTGAAATTTACTCCAATTAGCAAGTTCGGTTTGGAATTTAGGAAGAAGTTTGGAGGGTTTGGGACACATGCTAGTGTTAATGTTTATTATTATTGGAAAGTGGTCGCTCCCGTGCAGGTTGGGTAAAGTATTCCAAGTGCACATTGGGGCCAATTGAGGTGAGGCTAGTGATAAGTCTACATGTGTGAAGGATTTGTGAGTGGAAAAATGTGTATGGCTACCGTTATTGAGTAGTGCTAGATTTGCGGTCAGTATGTATTTCTCTACGGTTTTTCCCCTTTTATTAGTGGACGAAGATCCCCAGATGGGACTCCACGCATTAAAATCTCCGAGGAGAAGTATCGGTGTTTGGATGCTATCTGTGATAGTGGTAAGATCGTGTATCGTTATTGGTTGGGATGTGGGGGTGTATGCTGATATTATCGTGAGGTTTCTGCCGATATTTATTTCTACTGCTACGACCGAGATTGCAGAGTTTACAACTATAAGTTTATGTGGGATTGATCTATGTATAAGTATACCTGTACCATGTTTAGAAGCAACATTTTCCGTAAGGTTGTGAAAGAATGCCGCGTATTCTTTGGGTCCTGTGGCCCGAGAGTCGTGGCGGATGTGCGTTTCTTGTAGAGCTATGATGGATGGTTTCAGATCTTTGATGAGTATTTGGAGCTCATGCATATTGTTTTTGAGTCCATTCAGATTCCACTGTAGTATTGTGAGTTTATGGACATGAATGCTATTGTGTATATTAAACCTGCTGCTGTTGGGGATTTTGTTGTTGTAAGGGTTCAGTCTCCGTGTTTCGAGTGTTGAACCATTCAAGCCGAAGCCCTGTCTGCTTCGGCCCGAGTTGGGATTTTCTCGAGACACAGAGACTGTGCTTTCGTTGGGAGTGTTAGGGTTATATGTGGTTATTGTGAGGGAGTAGGGAGTTTAATAATTCTTGAATGGTGGGTTCATTTATTTTTATGTTAGTGTTTTTTTTAATAGGTATAGGTTCGTTGTTATGGTTGGTTGTTGTGGGTTTTATGATTAGAGGTGATTGGTTTTGTATGGCTTTACGGTATTCTGCAGATGTAGAAGCGCAGTTTGAAATGAATGAAGTGTTTGTCGATGTTGGTTGGAGTGTAGTTTTTGTTGGGTTTTGTTTTGTAGTTTCTTTTATTGGTGGTGTTATATGTGTGGCTGTTGTTTTGAGAAGTGCGGCATAGGATTCCTTTGGTTTGTTTGATGGCGTGGGATTTCGTTCCCTATATATCCGTTTCGCTTCGGATAGAGAAATTTTATTTCTCGTTTGTATTTCAAGAATGGACTGGTTTTCTATATATTGGGGGCATAATGGTGATGAAGCAGGGTGAGGGCCTTGACAGTTGGCACAGTGGGTTCGGGTGCATTCTAAGTCGGGGTGTGGAGGAAGGTTGCAGTTGTTGCACGCTGGGTTTCGTTTGCACCATTTGGCTGTATGTCCGAGTAGTTGGCATTGGCGGCAGCGCATTGGTCTTGGGATATACTCATTTACTTTGGCTTTGTGCCATCCGATTTCTATGTTACTCGGTGGATTGAAGCGGTCAAATGAAAACAACATTAGTCCGGAGGCCCTTATTTCGCCATTTTGCGATTTTTTAAATTTATGGACACTTACCACTCCTTGAGGTTTCATTTCTTGGACGATGTCTTCTTCCGGAACATTAATTAGGTATGGTGCGTAAACAATACCTTTCGAGAGGTTTAATTTCGGATGCAACTTTATTGTTACCGGACATAGTTGATCGAACCGTTTGGTATTTACAAAACGTAGAGCTGTTTGTTCATCTTTCACTAGTAAGAGAATTGAACCGTCTCTTAGCATGGACACTTTTTCATATTGTGTACTAATTGAGTCTATAGCTCTTTTTAACACGAATACGTTCACTCCGGTCAGAGGTTTTGTCGCGTCATTAGGAACAATTTGAATAAATTTCGGGTTTTTTTCACTTGTCTTTGTTGGTAATTCCGGGAAGTTCGATTCAATAGGACTAAATGCCTGCCGTTTTTTTTTATTGACGGGGACGTCACCCAAGGACGTTTCCTGCAACATACCGAATCTGTTGCCGGTGTGCTGCTTTGGCCCTAAGGCCATTTTTTACTTATTTCTCTTTTCTTTTGCTTTACTTTGGAACCGGTTAATTTAAAGTACACTAACAAAAGCAATACACTTACAACACGCACAGTACCGTAATAAAATATTCACACGCGGTTTTGTGTTCACAATTCTTTCACTGCACAATACGGTTAAAATTTGCGTCCTTACTGTTCGAGAGTTCGTCTGGCAATGATTTTCGGAACAGAATCGGTTTCGCAAAGCGTCGTGACAGTTTCCTGTGCTGTTCGTGTGTGTCTGTAGTTAATGAATTTGTTATTATTGTTAATCCTAAAAATGCGGTCTCCCCAAAATAAAATTCTATGGAACACCAATTAAACCTTCTAACTACCTGAAATTCATAACTAGTGCACGAACAATACCAATCAGTATACAATTAAAAGAACAATTTATTCCATTAAACAGTGCGTTTTATTTTCGAATATCTACTGTGGACAACTTTCCTCTTTCGAACAATTTGTGGACGTTGCGTTGTGGAATTCTGTTTGTGCTTTTCGACTTGTGTCCGGCGGAATAATCACAATTGGTGGATTATGATGGTGGAAGAAGGGAATCAGCGCCGTACGCCGGTGCACTATACTTCTTCGCCACACATCCATGTCCTGATATTAGCTGAGTCAGGTGGTAATTCAGCTCGCCATGTTTTCTTTTCACCCATGTTTCTATATCAGGTATCATGGTGTGGGTCCATCTTCCATTCTCTTAGGCTTGAGAGCTCTAACTGTGACCGCATTCTCCGACGATTCTCTTGGGAGACCCCATGCAAGCTGTGAAATTTCATCCGTGATAAATTTCAGGATACTGTTGTGGGAACTATCATTGGTGTGACTCGGGCATGTAATAGCCAGGAGAACGTGGTGAGCGTGATATTAATACACTCGTTGCAAAAGAACAGGAGATTGTCAGGGAACTCCTTTGTGAAATGGTGGAGAGACTTGCTAAATAAGGCCAAGACCGGATGCCGATTGTAGTGGCGATGATGATGATGATTCCCAGTTGAAATTTGAAGTTAAATTTGGCTTTCATCTGTGGATTAATCTTTGAACGTGACCCAATTGATTTTTTGCCATTCTTCCCGAATGCATTACTTCTCAAACTTAAAAAACAAGGAGCTTACTGTGAAAGGTTTTCAAAGTAATTCTGTAAGCTTACTTTTAACTGTAAGAGATATTCTGCTGGATAAATAGTTCCTTCGGTTGTGGAAATTATATTTTTAATGATGTCTTTCCAATAGTTAATTTTCTATAAAATAAACGAAAAAATACTATCGTTGACACAATGTTTCATAAAAATCAGGTCAATATTGCATGCCAGCCGAAGGTGTCCCTTTAAGTCCCAAAGCTGAACTCTTGACAACAGAAGAGATCTATTATCTAGCCCAATTATTTGTGCAACAAGGTATTCGGAAAATCCGGCTTACCGGTGGCGAACCAACAGTCCGACGAGATGTCATCGAAATTATTGGTATGTCTAACATACAAAGCATTAAATAAATCGCTTCATAAAAACCATCTTCATTACAGAAAGAATTAAACTAATACCTGAATTGGAGAGTCTTGGAATTACAACTAATGGTCTAACCCTCACAAGGCAACTTGTATCAATGCAGCGAGTTGGACTCGATGCCTTAAATGTCAGCTTGGATACCTTAAAACCCCATAAATTTGAAGAAATTACCCGCCGCAAGGGTTGGGAACGAGTTGTGGCGGGTATTGATCTTGCTATACAGCTCGGCTATAAGCCAAAAATTAACTGTGTCCTTATGAAAAACTTCAACGAAGACGAAATCATCGATTTTGTTGAGTTCACTAAAGACCGGAATGTTGACGTGCGGTTTATTGAATATATGCCTTTCAGTGGGAACCGATGGGAAACTAGTCGGTTAATGTCTTTCAAGTAAGTGCCAGAACTCTGAACAAATATGACAAGACCCTTATTTGTTTATCTTAGGGAGACGTTAAACATCATTAAAGAGGTTTACCCAACGTTTGAAGCACTCCCAAATGAAGAAAATTCAACGTCGAAAGCATATGCAGTACCGGGATTTATAGGCCAGGTAGGATTCATTACATCAATGACAGAGCATTTCTGTGGCACTTGTAATCGATTACGATTGACAGCTGATGGAAATTTAAAAGTAGGTTTGGGCTTTTCCCAAAATATATCCATAAAAATGTCTTATAAACTTTTTCCGAAATTTAGGTTTGCCTGTTCGGCAATAAGGAAGTATCATTGAGAGATGCAATTCGCAGTAATAATTCCGAGGTTGATTTAATTGAAGTAATATCAGCAGCGGTTAAGCGAAAGAAGAAACAACACGCTGGTAAGAAATGTGATTTCAGAAAACTCTTCACCGAACGTGTTCTTAGTTCAGACTTCAAATAAGACCCAAACATGAAATAGTTTAATTATAATTACAAAACAAAAATGCCACGCTTCCAGAATGCCCAACTAATTTCATTAATTGTCGCTATTCCCAGAAAATGACCTACATCGAAATGCTGCATTTAGAAAAATAAAATACGACAATGTTCCCACGAACAGAGTCTTAATGGAGACAATTTATATAGCGAGAAAAAATAAGAGACCAAAAGCGAAGTATATAACATTCAGGCCGCTGTCGTATGCTTACACGTCTATAAAAAATGTAAAAAAAGTTTATATGTAATATCATCCTTTCAAATTGAATTTCATTTTCAAAGTCTCAATTGTTTTAGAAGTAAATGGATACATTTATTTCAAAGTGTGCAGGTAGATTACACAGAGTCAGTAGATCGACCTAGGTTCAAAATGTTGCCGATTAAATCCAATAATTTTATTAGTATACATATTGTGACGCATATGACAATCAGTACTAGAATATTCGAGAAAGTCCGAAACAAAGTACTAGAATATTCTAGAAAGTACTGGAAAACTGGAAACTATGGACAGTAGAACATTCAAGGCTATGGACCGGACGGAAACGAAACGCCGAATCAGAATGAGGAAACAGTATAAATACGTCGCACACAGATCATGGAGATAAGTAAAAAGTAAGAAGTAAGCAGTAAAAGACGCGATAAGTACGGAAGCGATAAGTAAAGAAACCGTTAAATGTACGGTAAAAGCAACGGCTGTTATTAACGGACTAATAAAGTGTTAGATTAATTCAAAATCGATTTAACGGCTCTTATTTATTAAAAATAATTAATCCAGTGAACCCTAAGCTCGCTACAATTGGTGTCAGAAGTGGTATAGCGTTTGAAATAATAGTGAAGAATGTCGTGTGATTCGAACTGACGCTATGACAGCTCGAATCACGAAAAAATTTTACCTAAGCGTTACACATCAGGCTACTGACCGTGTTTAGAATTTCATTTCCAACCCCGACTATATTCCACTGATGTGAATTATTTTTATTTATCGCTTGGTATACGGTTCTGATGTATTTTTCTTATTCGATTTTTCGTTCGGTGTTCTTCACTATTTTTGCTTGTGAATTGTGTGTGTATCTGTTAGAATCGCTACAGTGGGATTAATTATTAGTGAAGTAAATAAGTCTTTGAAAGTGTGTTGTGACTATGTCAGATCGACATTTGGAGGATCTTCGCGTTCCTGAGTTGAAGAAGGAACTTGAGGACCGGAATCTGGATAGCAGAGGACAGAAGCAAATTTTTCGACAGCGTCTGCAAGCAACAATGGAGGAAGAGGGTATTGATGTCGACACATATGTTTTTGCAATTGCGCCAGACTGCCCGGATGGAGAAGAAACAGCGAGTCAAGATGGTGCCAATGTGACGGAGAAGAGTTCGCCACAGTTGGACATTTCGGAGATGTTCAGGATGATGTTGATAAAATTGGACGCGCAAGCTGCAGATGTTAATGCAAAGTTGGATGCCCAAAATTCAAAATTTGACGTCCAAAATTCAAAATTCGACGCACAAGCTGCAGATCTGAATGAAAAATTGGGTGCCCGAACGCAGTGGATGAAATGTGAATGAAGTAGAAAATCTGGATCTAAAAACCGAAGCTGAATTGAAGAAAGTCACCGATGAAATAACGCGAATCGAAAGGAGACTTGAGTGTGTTGAGAGAAATAAGACATCGCCTAGCAATCAACATGACCACAAAGATACAAGGATGCAACCGCCAACCTTCGATGGAACGGGACCCTTCTCCCTATTTATACGTCAGTTTGACGCAGCGGGCAATTATAATACGTGGTCGGATGAGCAAAAGTCAACATCACTAATCTTGTCACTCCGCGGGGCGGCTGCAGAATTGCTACAAACCATACCAGCAGAGAAGCAAACAGATTTCCAAGCGGTAAGAAACGGTATTGAAGCTAGGTATGGAGAGAATCACATGCAACTGCGGAGCAGAACGCAGAAACCTGGAAAAAATCTTCAACAGTTGCAGGCAGATATTGAGCGATTGGCATACTTGTCTTATTCAAATATGACTATGGAATTTCTGAACGAGGTAGCAATGGATGCATTTATAAACGCGCTCCAAAATCGGGACTTGCAACATGCCGTTCGTTTGGCGGGAAAGAAGACGACTAATGAAATACTGCCGTTCGCATTGGCTTATGAATCTGCTAAACTGGCCACCAGGAGTACATATAGGGTCCGAGAAATGTCCATCCAGGAACGTTCCTACCAAAGAATCGGGCATATACAACGGAGAACCCCGAGACCTGATATGAGGTGCTGGACATGCGGCGAGGTCGGCCACATCTCTGTTGACTGTAGGAAACGTCGACGAATGAATGAAACATCAAGTGAGAATTGTTGTTCATGCGCTAATGATAAGAGGAGACTATCAACGGGAAACTTGTAAGGGCAGACTTTACGGGGCGAAAGTCGCCTGGTGGAATGTGCAGCCACAGCATCGTAACTGTATCACAACTCCAACGGGATAACCAAAGTTTGGTTATAACTACGATTGTTAATGCAAGGACAACAACGGCGGCAATCGACAGTGGAGCAACGAGATCCATAATTCGGCCGGATGTCGCCGGCAAAATAACCCTTAATAAAAATAGAAGATACGCTTTGAGGACTGCCACAGGAGAATGTTCTACAGTCTACGGAGAAGAGAGCATAATAGTGCTGGGCAATATTTCCATCTCCCACCAATTTTTGGTTGCCGATATTACGAACGAATGCGTTCTTGGAATGGATTTCATGAAGGAGCATCAAGTTGTTCTAGATATCGGTCAAATAACACTGCGAATTGGTAACTTGTAGGTTGCTATTACACTGCAGGACGAACAATTGCGAAGGCTGAAATGTTATGTGCGTGAGGAGGATGAGATCCCAGCTCGTTCAGACTCGGTAATTTGTACCAGTCTCGAGAGTGATCCCGGTGACAATAGATTCTACATCACGGAAGCTGTACAAAATCAGCGTAAGGGGAACATCCTTGTTGGGAAAGCCATTATCGATGCGATGAAGCACAACGTACCCGTCAGAGTACTAAATGCGTCCGAGGAGCCGGTCGCAATAAGAAAAGGAGAGGTAATCGCAGAATGTGCACCCGTGTCGATGATAAGCTCAATTCAGACAAGGGGAGAGGACCATTCAATTCAACAGCCCGCGGGTGCATCCTCTATGGTTAATAAGTTGATGTCCCAGAAAATCGAATTAACAGACAGAGAAAAGGCAAGCGTTAAATCAGTCAAATTTTTGTGACAGGAAATGCTAAATTCAGACGCACCGGTATAGTTACACATCGCATTGACATGGGTGAGTCAAGACCTATAAGGCAGCCACCTCGTCGACTACCGTTGGCCAAACAATCAGAAGTAGGCAACATGATTCGAGAGATGGAAGAGCAAGGAGTCATCGACAAATCATCGAGCCCATGGGCTTCGCCGGTAGTGCTCGTCAAGAAGAAGGATGGGACAACTAGATTTTGTGTCGACTACCGCCGGTTAAACGACGTTACGAAGAAAGACAGTTACCCACTTCCTCGAATCGACGACACACTAGATACCCTTTCTGGAGCTCAGTGGTTTTCAACATTGGACCTAAAAAGCGGTTACTGGCAAGTGGAAGTGAAGGAGGAAGACAAGGAGAAGAAAGCGTTTACTACCGAAAACGGACTTTATCAATTCAACGTGATGCCTTTTGGATTGTGTAATGCTCCAGCAACGTTTGAAAGATTAATGGAAAGTGTTCTACGGGGACTTACACGGAAGACGTGTCTTGTGTACTTGGACGATATCATCGATGTTGGAAGGAATTTACCAGAACACATCAATAATCTGCGCTCCGTATTCGAACGACTAAGACAGACCAACTTAAAGCTAAATTCGAAGAAATGTGAACTCTTCCAAAGGAGAGTAAAATTCCTGGGACACATCGTTTCATCTGCAGGAGTTCAAATAGATCCTGATAAGATAGCAGCTGTCCAGGAGTGGCCTACTCCAGAAGATAAGCAACAGTTAAGAAGCTTTATGGGACTAGCCACATATTACCGAGGGTTTGTTAAAAGTTTCGCCAATGTGGCTAAATCCCTACACGAACTCACGGGTAAAGACAAGAAATTCAATTGGACAAAAAAGTGTGAGCCAGCATTCAACACATTGAAGGGCGAGTTATGTAAGACTCCAACATTGGCATTCCCAAGATCGGATCGCCCATTTATATTGGATACTGATGGAAGTAACACAGGAATCGGAGCAGTGTTGTCACAGGAAGTCGATGGTAAAGAGAGTGTTGTCGCATATTATAGTCGAGTTCTACCTAAGCCAGAGAGAAACTACTGCGCAACAAGAAAGGAACTGCTGGCTGTCGTAGAAGTCGTTAAGAATTTCCATAAGTACCTCTACGGACGTCGATTCCACCTTCGGACGGATCATGCCGCCCTGAAATGGTTGTTAAATTTTAAGAATCTGGAAGGACAAATAGCTCGATGGATCGAACGACTTCAAACGTACGATTTCCACATTTCCCACCGTCAAGGGAAGGTGCATAATAACGCTGATGCTCTATCAAGAAGACGATGTAAGCCAGATTGTAAACATTGTCATAGAGCGGAAGAGAAAGAAGAGGCGTACGACCTGCGAAATGTACAAGTAGAAGTACTAGATGGGTGGACGAGTGATGCTATACGCACAGCTCAACTTCGGGATAAAGATATGTCGCTAATCCTGGAGCACAAAGAAAAGAACGAGCGGCCAACTTGGAACAATATTTCCGACAAGAGTGAAACATTTAAGGCATATTGGGCACAATGGAATTCCTTGCTGGTGGAAGATGGAATTCTAAAACGTAAATGGGAAGCCGCGGACGGAAAATCCCATCGAATGCAGATTCTAGTCCCACCTTCAAAAGTGAAGGATGTACTAACAGAAATGCACGACGGGGCCTCCGGTGGACATCTAGGAGTTAATAAGACACTTTCAAAATTACGATCTCGATTCTATTGGCTTCACATGAGAGATGACGTCGAGTCTTGATGTAGGAAGTGCACAACTGGCACTGCGACCAAAGGACCAACAGCAAAACCAAGGAGCGCTATGAAGCAGTACAACGTGGGCGCCCCTATCGAGCGAATTGCGATTGATATCTCAGGACGATTTCCAAAAACCAACGACAACAACAAATACATGTTGGTCATCATGGATTACTTCAGCAAGTGGGTGGAAGTCCTTCCAATTCCAAACCAAGAAGCAACAACCGTCATTGAGCAGCTTATCAATAATTGGATCAGCAGATATGGAGTCCCCTGTGAGCTTCATTCCGATCAAGGCCGAAACTTCGAATCACAGATATTTCAAGGCATCTGTGCGGCGCTGGGCGTAAGGAAAACCAGGACCACACCCTAACATCCGCAGTCAGACGGAATGGTCGAAAGGTTCAACCGAACAATAAAATAGCATTTATCGAAGGTCGTTAGTGATCACCAACGAGATTGGGACAAATATGTACAAACCTTTCTCATGAATTATAGATCGGCTAATCAGGATACGCCAGGCCATTTTCCAGCAAGAATTATATTTGGACGAGAGATACGATTACCAGCCGATCTGCGATTCAGAATACCTCCAGACGCCATAGATAAGGCCGAAGACTACGTAGCCGAATGTAGAAATCGCCTCGATGTGATTCATCATTTGGTTCGAAAGCAAATCAAGGTATCAAGTGACAGGATGAAAACAAGGCACGACGTTCAAGCCAACGCATCCGGATTTAATGCAGGCGATAACGTGTGGCTTTATAACCCGCATCGGCAAAAAGGAAGGTCTCCGAAGTTGCAGCAACATTGGGAAGGACCGTATAAGATTCTCACAAGAATTAACGACGTTGTCTATAGGATTCAGCGAAGACCGAACGCCAAGATGAAAGTGGTACATCGCGACCGACTGGCGACTTTTTGTTAACCCAGGAGACCAGTGAACTTAGTTTGGGACGAACTAATCTAGGCGGGGGGCAGTGTGACCCATATGACAATCAGTACTAGAATATATTAGAAAGTCCAAAACAAAGTACTAGGATATTCTAGAAAGTACTGGAAAACTGGAGACTATGAGCAACAAAAAATTCGAGGCTATAGAACGGGCGGAAACGAAACACCAAATCAGAATGAGGAAAAACGGTATAAATACGTCGCACGCAGATTGGGAAGATAAGTAAGAAGTAAGAAGTAAGCAGTCAAAGATGCGATAAGTAAGTAAGCGATAAGTAAAGTATATATATATATATATATATATATATATATATTTTTTTTTTTTTTTTTTTTTTTTAATTTTTTTTTTTTTTTTTTTGTGCCGAGGACAGTTAAGAGACTTTTACTACATATGCAAATCACGGATTCTAAATGAGTGCTGGTAGAACTTTAATTATACGGTACCCTATGTAATATAAGTTTTCAACGCTTGCATGTCCTTGCTATCAAGTCTGATATAATGCACTTGATGCAACTTCTGATAACTTCGCTCGCTTTCTCTGCTAAATTGGAAATATACAATATCAAGGTCTTGACCTCGTAGCGAAAATATTCTATATTTCCAATTTAGCAGGGAAAGCGAACAAAGTAATCAGAAGTTGCACCAATTGCATTATATCAGACGCTAAGAAGGGGAAGAAAAAAGGATTGCTTGGAGATAATCTCTTATACAGCAGTAGTTGCTGCTTGGTAGCGACGTTCGAAGAGTTTGGACGGGAGTGTTCATATGAGTATGAGAAACTCAACGTGCTATCATCAGCATACGAGTGAATTGGGTTGTGAGTAATTGACAATAGATCATTTATAAAGATGAGGGAGGGACTGGCTGAGAGTACTAAACCTTGGGGAACACCTGCATTAATTTGATGATAGGCAGATTTGACACCATCAATAACTACGTGGAATTAACGGCCAGAAAGATAAACTCTTATTCATTGGATCAGGAAATTGTCCACTCCATATGAATGTAGTTTTCATAAAAGGGCTGGATGTCAAACTTTATCGAAGGCTTTTGAAATATCCAAAGCGACTACCTTACTTTTAATTGATAAGTCAGTACTATGGGTCGATAAGAAGAAGGGGATGATTTGTCTTCCTTTTTGGAAATTGGTTGAATGTTCGCTGACTTCCATCTATTTGGGAAACGGCCAGTAGAATAAGACAAATGGAAGAGTTTCCGCAGTGGTTTAGCGAGTGAAGAGGGACATCTCTTCAAGAGGATTGGGGGAATGCGGAGCAGCGGATTTGTGTGCGTTTAGCTCTTTGAGTGCGCGGGCAACAGTACGCGTTCGAAAGCGAATCTGGCTCATGGTGTGCGGCTTATGCTCAAGTTGAGGTGGAACTGATGTGGTGTTAGACAGCGTTGAGTTGGCTGCAAAATGTGCAGGAAGTAGATTCGCTTTCTCTATTGCAGTGGTGACTGCCTTGTCATCGACTATAAGCGATAGAATGGATGAAGAGACTGAGTTTTGAAGTTTCTACTACCTGTGGGAGAGTATAGTATTTTTTGTCTCACTTTCTGGTCATGCAAGAATATACGCATTACAGTCATTTCTATTATTATCAGGCTCCTCGATAGTATAGTGGTTAATATACCCGCCTGTCACGCGGGAGACCGGGGTTCAATTCCCCGTCGGGGAGCCTCTGGCCCAAGACTAATGACCTTGCCCAGAAAAAACAAATCATTATGGAAAATTTAACAACCCTCAGGACTTGCTAAATAAGGCCAAGACCGGCTCCCGGTTGTAGTGCCGATGATGTTCTGGTCATGCAAGAATATACGCGTTACAGTCATTTCTATTATTATTATTATTATTTATTGGCCTGTAGGAACCCGGAAGTTCATGACCTCACCGACTCGACTCTGCCATCGTTCCCAGTCCTGTGTACTCTCCTTCCACGCCCGACCATCTGATCCGATCTCCTCAAGGTCAAACCTAACATTGTCCTCCCATCTACGTCGCGGCCGTCCAACCGGTCTCTTTCCCGTTGGTCTGCCATAAAGAATTCTACGCACTGTCCTACCGTTGCCCAGTCGCGCCACGTGTCCGGTCCATCTTAATCTTCGCGACTTGATTGCTCTCACTATTGTAGGTTTGTGGTATAGCTCTTCCAATTCGATTACAGTCATTTCTAACTCTCTTAAATCTTTTCCGGTTTTACTCAGTATTGTTTAATTTATACAACCAGAAGCTCAACTCTTTAGCCTTAATGGCTTCTCTGCATCCGGAATCGAACCACATATTTCTCTTGGGTTTGATACTCTTTATTTTGTGCGGAATAAAGGTCCGCATGCCAAGTAGAATGGTGTCTGTCTATGTGTCCGCTATAGAGTCAACATCGTTATTGAGGAAAAATAACGACCAATTTAAGCTCCCAAAAAAGTCGTTCAGACCTTCCCAGTTGGCTTTCTCATAGAACTGTTCTTTTGGGGGCTTTCTCATTAACGTGACTGTTGGTTAGAGGAAATTTAGCTGACACGACACAGTGGTCTGAAGTGCCCAAAGGCGAAGAAATTTCAATTGTGTATTTGTTTGGGTGGGAGGTGAGAAACAGGTCCAGTGTGTTGGCGAAATGACCATATATGTCTGGTACCCGTATTGGCTCATTGGCAAGTTGAGTTAAACTATTTGAATCAGCAAAAAGTTGGACAAATTGACCTTCAGGTGTTGTATGTCCGGAGTGACGAAGCCACTGAGAGTTATGCACGTTAAAATCGCTCCCAATAACGATTTCAGTGTGGGGATATAGGGTCAAGATCTTATCGATAGAATCAGACAGAGCATCAAATTCGTTAAAGGATGCGTTTCTATCCAAGTTGGGCCTTCTGTGAAGAAAGCAGTAATGTATGATATGCTTACGAACGTGAAGTTTTAGCCACGAGAAATTAAATTCTGGATTGGAGCAGAGCCCATATTGGGGCAGAAGCTGATAAGCAATATCATTTCGTATGTATGTAGCTAGACCACGATGTGGAAAGAACAAAGGTACTAGGTTATAACCGAGTATAGTAAAGTTGAAAATATCTGTATTAGTAATTACCTGGGTTTCGCTAAGTGCAAGGATAGTTGGTTTCTGGTTAGAAACGTGGACAGACACATCAGAGAAATTTCTATACCTAGTTGATGCAAACTAAATCCTGTAACTTATTTGAAAGGTGTTATATACAATAAATAAATATATTAACGACTTACTCTTTCTACCGGGGTTGTCCTGGTGATCGTGGTTCTGAACGGTTTTATGAGGTCCTGGTCTTCTACTCCTTTCTGTCTCCACCGGTGACTAGTACATATATAATGCACCACAAGACATAAATTGTCGCAACTGGTGATACGTGAAGGGGTCGTGACTGCTGGGACGAGGGATATACACAAACGCTTTTGTTTCTTAAGTGTTTAATTTTCTTTATTTGGCACTTCGCCATTTAAGTTCAACATTGACATTTTACTTTCACTTATTGCTATTAGAGTTTGATTGTATAAATGACTGTCCTGGTCACGTGCTCACGTTCCACACGCACGTTATTAATTTATGAATATAAATAAACTTCTGATTGCGTTTTAAAGCACACACTTCAACTTTTACCAGTGATCTATTCTAGATACTTCTTACTGGAGACAGTTATTACCGTTCCACACACACGTAATTAATTTATGAATATAAATAAATGTCTGATTGCTTTTTAAAGCACACACTTTAACTTTTACCAGTGATCTAATCTAGACACTTCTTACTTGAGACTATTATTACACTTCCGTGGCCGTATTTAACAGCGAATCACAACCAACTGCGGTGTCCGTTCTGGACTACTATCAAAAACCAACTCAACTCCTTTTCCGAGCGTTTGATCGCAGGAAAACCTTTTTTTCTTTTTCGTTAACACAAGGCAACGTATTAGGTTCCTTGGGCAGTCCCTTTTGTGAGCCCGCGCATCCTTTGACTGATCCCTAGGTATTTTACCCAGGATCGGCAACCGTCTGGAATCTCTTAAGTATTACCTTGGATTTCTCACAGTGCCGAGAATTGGCAATTCCTTTTTTACTGAACATCGGAGCCAAAGATATTTTTGTATCTTATGGGTATTGTTGTTCAGCGAGTGTTTTTACGATCGCCGTCCTTTGTTCCGTATAGGAAATGTTTATTTGAATAGGATTTAAGGGAATGGTGTCGCCGTGCGTTTTATGCTTTTTACCAACTTTACTTGAGAGTTGGTCATCTGGTCTGCAGATTTGGGACCAGGGGAATTTACGTGCTGAACATCAGGTTCGTATATCACGTTTTGGATTTATATTGAATTCAATATGGACAAATTGCACGTTTAGTTCAATTTCTTTGATACTGAATTTGATATGGGCAAATTGAACGTTTAGTTCAATTTGTTTGATACCAATTTTGGTATTGGTCCGTTTAGTGTATGGGGCAATGCTAGGGCTTGGGGAGTGCTTCATCCTTTTAGTGGATGATTTTGGGTGTGCCGCAATTAATTGGTGGAGACTGGCTCCAAAGAGGTGTGTATTTATGGGTGGGTGGATTTGGACGTAACAAAAGTCAAAGGGTTGGGATGTTTGTGTGTCCGTGTTGGAGTTATAAATGAATCGGGCTCGTTGATCCTCAATAAATAACAGTCTAGAGTTAGCAGGGAATTGAAATGTTAATTTAATTTGCGAAAAGAGAATTTGTCGATTGACACGGAATACACATGATAAAATTGGATCAAAAATTCAAGGCACGTTTTTCTATATCTTTTACTTGCTCTTGCGTTTGAATCAGGCAGTTGATTGACAGATGGGATCAGTGCCAACTTCAAGTCCAAGAACTGTGTGAAGTTTGCACAGGCTGACGGTTGTGTTGGGCAAGACAAGCTGTCAATTGATCAGTTCTCAACCGTCCGTTTGTTCTGTCGTATGCTATTGTACCGTTTTAAGTAGCAGGCGTGCACTATGGCGCGATATTGTAGGGTATAATGTCGTTTGTTTGGCCCTATCCCGCATATACATTGTTATATAAACTAATGGCTCTACCCCTAGAGGTTTAACCTTTTTCGCACTTACCGAATTATTGAACCTGGTTCTCGCACACATTTAGTGTTTGATTGATGCAAACAATAAGTGTGCGTTAAAAGTTGCTTTCAAGACAATCGCCCTCTCAAAGCTCTTCTTTACGAAGAGATCGGAGCGATTGAATTGTGCAATGAGTCGCTTGACTTTGGCAGCGGAATACCGAATAATATAACTAAAATAAAAGATTGTATACGGACATCTAACTGTGTTCATTTTTATTGAAAGTTATACGGACATATAACTATATGAATTCAATTGTAGGCTGTGCCAATTCCCCTTGAATCACCTTTTTTATTCCCACATAGTAGGCACATTTATACTAAGTATTTTTACGCAAGCCTTTTGAGACATTGTGTAGCTTTTGGAAGACGTGGCTATAAGATCAATTAAACTAAACTTATTCGATAGCAAGTTCCCAATGCCTTATGGTAACACTTGTCCCAAGAAGAGTACTTATTTGAAGAAAACGAACACAATTTGCTAAAGACAAAATTTGGTTTTCTCCTCTAGGAACTTATTAAAAATCCCGCTTTGTTCACTATTATAGGAATGCTGAATTTATCTCGCATGGAAAATCGACCTATGATTTTAATTGGCGGATAGTGTTAACTAAGGTTTTGAGTTGTTTTATATTTTTTGTTATTATTAAGGTTAGTTTGCTTATATTTTGAAGTAGCCATAAATTGCCTTAATTAGAACTTGTTTTTCTCGTATTAAAACAAGCACATTTTTATTTTCAGCTTATAGACCCATGACGGTCACATCATATACCAACATATTATCCAGATATTTTCATCGAAGATCGTTCAGTCAATTGACACACGTCAATGAAGAAGGTCGGGCACAGATGGTAGACGTTACGGAAAAGGTCATTACAAATAGAAAAGCTTCCGCCCGAGCTATCGTAGACGTTGGACCTGATATCATTCGCCTCATAGAAGACAATGACATGGCTAAAGGTGACGTGCTTGCAATTTCACAAATTGCCGGTATTTTAGGGGCGAAAAAGACTTCTGACCTCATTCCCTTGTGTCACAATATCTTTCTGTCATCCATCGTAGTAAACACTGAAATAAGCAAATCTCACAATTCTGTAATAATCACGGCTACTGCAAATTCATCTGGACAAACCGGAGTTGAAATGGAAGCTCTAACTGCAGTATCCATAGCGGCCTTAACTGTTTATGACATGTGTAAAGCCGTATCTCATAATATTGTCATTAAAAATATCCGCCTCTTGGAGAAGTCGGGAGGAAAGCGATATTTTAAACACCAGGAACAGTAGAAGATAAAATATATCACGTAGTAGATTCACGTTGACATTAATGTTTAACCAATTGTTTTTATACTTGTTCAATATCATAAATAAAAAAAGTAAATTTATAACTATTTGGAGAAAATACACTAATTTGGGATATGACTAAGTGGTAATTTATGTGGTTCTGTCCCAAATTACTGCAGTTGTCACCAATCAAAAATCTGTAAGGAAATTGATCACGACGATCTATTGTTAGATGTACAACTACAGGTGGATAAAGGAGGTACGGTTCATCATGGGTTTGTGCACCCGCTGTATATTTATTTATACCAATTGTGCATTAACGGTAGGCGTAGGTGGGATGAGCCGACACTACCATAAGGGAACAAATCATCAAGAAAACACCGACTCGGCAAAAAGAAGACGTAGGGAAAAGCGGGATATACGCGTCGGGACGTAGAATGTTCGAACGTTATATAAACCAGGGGCGATACAGACGGTCGTAGAAAACGCGAAACAATATAAAATGGACATCGTCGCGAATTGGAAGATATGGACTTGGGCGACATGTGGTTTCAACAGGACGGTGCCACAACCCACACAGCACACGATACAATCGATTTATTGAAGAGTAAGTTTGATGATTGCTCCTCAATAGTATACTGGTTAGTATACCCGCCTGTCACGCGGGAGACCGGGGTTCGATTCCTCGTCGGGGAGCCTCTGGCGCAAGACTAATGACCTTGCCCGGAAAAAAACAAATCATTATGGAAAATTTAACAAGCCTCAGGACTTGCTAAATAAGGCCAAGACCGGTTCTAGGTTGTAGTGCCGATGATGATGATGATGATGATTATCGAGTATTTTACTTCTTACTTATCGCTTGCTTCTCACTCGAGACATTACTTTCTACTTGTCCCCATGAGTTGTGTGTGACGTATTTATACCAGTTCCCCACATTCTGATTCGGTATTTCGTTTCCGTTATCCATAATCTTGAATGTTCTATTATCCATAGTCTCCAGTTTTCCAGTACTTTGTTTTGGACTTTCCCGAATATTCCAGTACTGACTGTCATATGCGCCACACTACCCTCCGCGTAGATTAGTTCGTCCCGAACTAAGTTCACTGGTCTTCTGGGTTAACAAAAGTCGCCAGTCGGTCACGATGTACCACTTTCATTTTGGCGTTCGGCCTTCGCTGAATCCTATAGACAACGTCGTTAATTCTTGTGAGAATCTTCTATGGTCCTGTGGGGGTATAGGTGTTGGATGTGCCGACGTATGGCACGAATTCCTTATACCTCCCATCGATCCGTGGGAAATGTTCATCTTTATTGAAGAATGCGTAATTGTAAACATTTATAGGACGCACGTCCACCTCCTGGTTGTACCGAATCCGATGCGCATATTGGACGACATCTCCTTCGAGTGGATAGATAAATAAACGATTGAAGTCTAATTCGAATAAGTGAGTTAAGACACCAAAGTAATCAATAAAAAAGATAACAGATAGCACTGCCAGCAAGCGTTTTAATTTATTTAAAATATTCACTAGAGACAACATTCCGATGCGGTCACACAACACATAACTCAGATTATATTTCGACTAATTACAATTGTAATCCTACAGTGTAGGGTGTCCGCGGACGAGCGTGTGCATGAGCATGCACACGCGGTGGCAATTCGCGACACCACCACCTTTGATTAAACACGTTAATCGACTGACTTGAAAAGGGAAGAAATTGGATACAACCAAAAGATAACATACTTCTGCTCTCTCATTGCCACGTCCTTCGATGTGTGGTAGGTTACATCGGTAATCTGATGATCGAAGAGAGCGGGACAATAAGAGAACAGAAACATGCTGTACGATTACCTTGGGGTGGATTTGGTTGTATGTGCATGAATCAATGTAGTTCTGAGCGGAACCCGTTGACCTGATTCGGTAGTATGGTGAGTTCAGTGTACATTGATCCATACGAAGGCAGAACTGAGAAGGAGAGGGGAATTGAGCTGATGATATTCACCTGCAAAAAGAGAACATTGATCCTCAGCGAATGAAGTGTCTGGAGAAAAACCGAAGTAACGCTAGGGAAATATTATCACGTGATTCAATCGAATGTGCTGATAAATTTCCCAAGCGGATCTGCAATGATACGACAACTTTGTCCGGCTGGATTTGGTTGTCGCTAATCTACATGGACACGAGTTGCCGTATGGCAAAAAAGGTAAGCTAAACTCATTTATGCATTGTCTGCGTGGTACAATGAGTTTAGCTATGTGTCCTTGGTGGAAACATGCTTTGCAGGTGAACAGGTAAGTAGGGGGGAATGGGGTTGATTTGACGCGCTGAAAGGCGGTCGAAATTAGGTAGGAAATGATCGTTGGAATTGTGGGTCGTTTCTCATGTAGAATAGAGAAACCCCCCACAGTCCTTCCCAATGTTGCTGTAACTCGGAGACCTTCCCTTTTGCCGATGAGGGTTATAAAGCCATACGCTATCGCCTGCATTAAATCCGGATGCGTTGGCTCGAACGTCGTACCTTGTTTTCACCCTGTCACTTGATACCTTGATTTGCTTTCGAACCAAATGATGAATCCCATCGAGGCGATTTCTCCATTCGGCTACGTAGTCTTCGGCCTTATCTATGGCGTCTGGAGGTATTCTGAATCGCAGATCGGCTGGTAATCGTATCTCTCGTCCAAATATAATTCTTGATGGAGAATGGCCCGTCGTATCGTGATTAGCCGATCTATAGCTCATGAGAAAGGTTTGTACATATTTGTCCCAATCTCGTTGGTGATCACTAACGACCTTCGATAAGTGCTCTTTCAATGTTCGGTTGAACCTTTCGACCATTCCGTCTGACTGCGGGTGTGAGGCTGTGGTGCTGGTTTTCCTTACGCCCAGTGCCGCACAGACGCCTTGAAATATCTGTGATTCGAAGTTTCGGCCTTGATCGGAATGAAGGTCACAGGGAACTCCATATCTGCTGATCCAATTATTGAAAAGCTGCTCAATGATGGTTGTTGCTTCTTGGTTTGGAATTGGAAGGACTTCCACCCACTTGCTGAAATAATCCATGATGACCAACATGTATTTGTTGTTGTCGTTGGTTTTGGAAATGGTCCTGAGATATCAATCGCGATTCGCTCAAAAAGGGCACCCACGTTGTTCTGCTTCATAGCGCTCCTTGGTTTTGTAGTTGGTCCTTTGGTCGCAGTGCAAGTTGTGCACTTCCTACACCAAGACTCGACGTCATCTCTCATGTGAAGCCAGTAGAATCGAGATCGTAATTTTGAAAGTGTCTTATTAACTCCCAGATGTCCACCGGAAGCCCCGTCGTGCATTTCTGTTAGTACATCCTTCACTTTTGATGGTGGAACTAGGATCTGCATTCGATAGGATTTTCCGTCCGCTGCTTCCCATTTACGTTTTAGAATTCCATCTTCCACCAGCAACGAATTCCATTGTGCCCAATATGCTTTAAATGTTTCACTCTTGTCGGAAATATTGTTCCAAGTTGGCCGCTCGTTCTTTTCTTTGTGTTCCAGGATTAGCGACATATCTTCATCCTGAAGTTGAGCTGCGCGTATAACATCACTCGTCCACCCATCTAGTACTTCTACTTGTACATTTCGCAGGTCGTATGCCTCTTCTTTCTCTTCCGCTCTATGACAATGTTTAAAATCTGGTTACATCGTCTTCTTGATAGAGCATCAGCGTTATTATGCACCTTCCCTTGCTGAATTGAGCTTATCATTGACACGGGTGCACATTCTGCGGTTAACTCTCCCTTTCTTATTGCGACCGGCTCTTCGGACTCATTTAGTACTCTGACAGGCACAATGTGTTTCTTCACCTCAGGTTGTTCCGTTGATAGTCTCCTCTTATGACAAGCGCATGAACAACAATTCTCACTTGGTGTTTCATTCATTCGTCGACGTTTCCTACAGTCAACAGAGATGTGGCCGACTCCGCCGCATGTCCAGCACTTCATAACATGTCTCGGGGTCCTCCGTTTTACGTGCCAGATTCTTTGGCAGGAACGTTCCTGGACGTACATTTCTCGGACTCTATATGTACTCCTTGTAGCCAGTTTAGCAGATTCATATGCCAATGCGAACGCCAGTATTTCATTAGTCGTCTTCTTTCCCGCTAAACGAACGGCTTATTGCAAGTCCCGATCTTGGAGTGCGTTTATAAATGCATCCATTGCTGCTTGTAGACGCTGTCGAAGAATTTGCTTCTGTCCTCTGCTATCCAGATTCCGGTCCTCAAGTTCCTTCTTCAACTCAGGAACGCGAAGATCCTCCAAATGTCGATCTGACATCGTCAAAACACACTTTCATACACTTATTCACTTAAACAATAATTAATCCCACTTCTGACACCAATTGTAACGAGCTTAGGATTCGCTGGATTAATTATTTTTGAATAAATATGAGCAGTTAAATCGATTTTGAATTAATATAACACTTTATTAATCCGTAATAACAACCGTTACTTATACCGTGCACTTAACGATTTCTTTACTTATCGCTACCGTACTTATCGCGTCTTTTACTTCTTCACTGCTTACTTCTCACTCGAGACTTATCGCTTGCTTCACTTTCTTGCTTATTACTCCTCTCGATCTGCGTGCGACGTATTTATACTGTTTCCTCATTCTGATTTGGCGTTTCGTTTCCGTCCGTTCCATAATCTCGACTTTTCTATTTCAGTTTTCCAGTACTTCCTAAAGTAATCTAGTACTTTGTTTCGGACTTTCTCGAAGATTCCAGTACTGATTGTCATATGCGTCACAATATATATATATGTACATATTGTCGCAAATTCTAAACCGACATACTTGTCCAACCGTCAGCGTGACCTAATCGCGTCGCACCGAGCCTTAAGCCAACTAATACGACATCAACACACTGATTCTGGAGCCATCTAGAGGAATACTGGAGAATACGCAAAACTGGCGAAAACGTCAGAAGCAGACGGAACCAGGACAGAACACGTGCAAGGACTAAGAAAAAGGAGAGCCAGAGGAGACGAGGAATTGAGGAATTTAACGGAGCAAAAGAGGTTGTCCTTAAACATTGAAGCACTCTTGCAATCCAGTGGTCGAACTCGCGTAAAAGAACGGATAGTTTTAAACTGGACATAGTTTAACGGTCGTGTGCGAAGTAAAAACGTAACAATATGTATGTGTGTTTTTAATTCTTAGTATTGCAATCCATCTGTCTTTTAATTTATTTTAGATTTTAAAGTAAAATGTATATAAAGGGTTTTTGTTGTATATTTCCCTTTAATGAAATTATTTCCTCAACTTTGTAATTTTTTTAAATATTTTATATTTCAGTTGAAAGATATTATGCGTTGATATATATCATATCTCTGAATTGTAAATTGTGTGGAGGTTTCTCCTTTATAATTGATATACAATTAAAAAAAAAAAACAGCAGCATTTACTCTAATAGTCCATCAAGAAAACACCGCCGATTTTCTACTCGTCTACCAAGTCAATCGCCACCGGCTATATGGAAACAAAGTCAAAGTCATTCCATTCACACACAAATGGAACCAAGTTGTCATGTCATACCCTCGTGAAAATCAACTTCACCAACAGCATACGCATTCTCATCAGCATATCCATGCCACAATGCATCATCAACAACAGCAATATCATTCACAATCACAGCAGCAAGAGCGAAGTCACTGGGATCTTTTACAACAAACTCGATCATCAGCACAACCTCGTCAGTCACCAGCTCCAACAACAGCATTGATGATGGTTATTAATCAAGTTCCTGTAAATTTCCCAGTAAGACATGATCCAATACTTTTCTGGGCCGTATATATCTATCTGTGCGCATGCAGCCCCACCGCGTCTTGCACCATGTCAGGTGCATAATATGTACTCTTAAGAATTCGCTCCAACTTGTAATTTGAGAAATCATCAGTTTGTCACATTCTAGTCTAGTGCTCCACCCATAGCTATGCCACAGCCACAACCACCGCAGGCACATCAAGGTAACTACGATCAAGTTCACATTACTCAGCAAAGCCCTGATGGTATCTCATCGGAGACAACTGATCACCATGCATCTTTTGGGCATCACCATGTTCGTGGGCATGCTCATACCCACGCACATTCTCCACCTGGTCCTGGTCTTCTATACACATCACTCCAATAACAGCAGCTGCAGCACATTATATGCATTCCACAGTCCAAGTTACAGTTGTCAGCCGCCCCCAGCATATATTTATATCCGCGTGTTCTGCAAAGTCATCCCAATCAAATTGATCTATTCCAACAAACACGACGAACATTCCCGGGCCAACGTCATTTTCCTAGATTCCACTGGCCACCGAGCACTCATCCACATCGTCATCATTCCTTACCACACCAGGTCCTTGGCGGTCAACATCCTACTCCAGTACAAATACAAGCGGGTATTATTAATCCTGGATTTTTACTCAATTTCCTGGCCATGTTCCCGTTATCTTCCTATGGACAGCACGACCCCAGCTCACCGGACTCCAATGAAACTGAGAACTATGATGCTCTGCTTAGTTTGGTTGAACGTTTAGCACGTACAGAAATCGATCAGTTGCCGAGTTATAAATTCAATCCAGAAACACAGCTGATCAAACATCTTGTGCAGTTTGCCTGTGTGATTTTGTACTTAGGACAAGAACGATTACTTCGGGTATTGCTATATTCCCGTGAATTTCGTGCTAAATGTATCGATAAATTGTTAAGGTCCAATCATACGCCCCCAATATGCCGTGACAATGCTTCCGATTATTTCGAAGTCCATGAGCAACATTAAATTTTCGGGTGCAAGCATTAATAATGCGGATTACGTCGGTAATAACGAACTTCAATTAGTTATTGGTACAGTATCGCATACATCTTATACTTCTCGCCGGATGTCATACCTTAAGAATGCTGTAAAGAAAAATATAGAAAAAGGTTTAAAAACAAAACGTTTTATTTAAATCCCTGTTATAATTTCTCTTTCGTTAAAATATTTATTTTCAATCCTTCTCTTTTTTTTAATGACCATATCTTCTTCATTTATTATTATGATATTTGAAGATACATAAATGTTAAATTAAAAAAACATCTTTATATCACAGTGTGAATTATAAGCTAATTTACAATCCGCTAAAGGTCCGCTTTACATGCTTCTCAAACTAGAAACACTATGACTAGGTTATGATATATTCACTTCAAAATGTTAATAATGATTACATTTTAATTAGTTATAGCACCAACAAGAGTTAAATTCAAATCGTGTTATATCCCCAATAGTTTTACGGCGCACTTTAAAATCAACATATAAACGCAGGGACCACTGATTGCCGCTTGCAATGGAAACAAACAAGAAACCGTGTGTTTGTCAACATACAAGACTTATCCCAACGAACTCTCGTTTAAACACTTCTTACCGGTATACAGTGTTTGATTTCGGGCGCTGTGGAGTGTTCTGTTTATTACGCCGCAGTATATGTGATCACTTCTGGAAACCATCGCAAGTACGTTCGAAGTGTCACTATGTTAAAACGAAAGCTTAAAGACGAAATTAAAATCCATCTAACTGAAACAAAAGTTAAACTCAATTCGATGGAAGGAACTGAAGCCAAACGGGATACGGACATCTCGAGGCATTTCCAAAAGCCAATCTGGAAGGAATTCTACGAAATTGAATGTCAACTCAATGCGGATCTGAAGGACACGAAAATTAAGAACATCACGCACATATATAATCCCATTGAATATGCTAGCGATGTCCACTGCCTGTATCTGCAAAAGTATCTAACAGGTCCCAAGAAACTTATTTTCATCGGAATGAACCCTGGCCCGAATGGGATGGGGCAGAATGGCGTGCCATTTGGAAACACAACAACAGTCCGTCATTGGATGCACTTGGATGGGAAGGTGGGACAGCCACCATCAGTACATCCGAAGCGGCTTATCACTGGATTGTCATGCCAAATAGATGAACCTAGTGGAGTTCGTATATGGAGTTTAATGCAGAAATTAGCCGAAAGTTTGGATGTGTTCTTTCAGCAATGCTTTATCCACAACTTTTGTCCATTGGCATTTTTTAACACTGCAGGCCAAAATATTACTCCCAGTGAGTTAAAAGGCGATGAGAAGAGAAATATGCGTGATGTATGCCTTAAATACCTTGATGCAGAAATCCAATTACTTCAACCAGAAGTTGTGGTAGCTATTGGGCGTTATGTAGGAGATGCAGTTAAGGAACTCGCAAAGCAAAGAAATTATGCTGATTCTTCTATTCGATTTTTAGAGCTAGCTCATCCGAGTCCGCGCAGTTTAAATAACAACAACTGGCCTGAAAAAGCGACAGTATTTCTCGAGGAAAATAATCTTATGAAATATGTACGCAACGAGATTTAAATAATTCCGATACACGAGACAAATTCACTGATTCCAAATCGGATTCTGAATGTTCAAACGAAGGGCACATGAATCTCTACACTGAAGTTCCTTTTTTTTGAAGCTATGTTCACTATTGTATATATTTTTGTAACGTTCCCATGTACCAAGTACAAATCCCAATAGAGTGTGTTTATATTTCGAAATAAATTACTTATATATTTTCCCTGGATTTGAGGTGGCTTTTATCGAGAAAAAACACCCATTTGGACTATGTAGGACTATGAACTGTCGACTAAAACTCGTAATTTTACAAAAATATGCATCAAGATAATTGTCAAAGGATTTCAACATCAAGGACCCGATTAAAGGTATTATATCTCAACTCCCTTTCCTTTGAATACTTCTTTCAACAAGCCTGTTCCGCTAAGATGTTTGTAGGTAAATGTCGGTTAAAAAGAAGGGGTGACGAGAGACTGACTTTAGCGAGATAACTGGCTTCATCTTGCGATAACCAAAATCACCCACATCCATGAGGATGTTGGGCTTGGTCTCAAGATGTCTGAAAAAAAGGGGGGAGGCATCTAAGGACAGTGTGGACAAGGTTGGTTCAAATGTTCTCTAACTACTTGGATGGAGGGATGATAGGAGAGAAATCATACAAGGCCGGTAGGCCTTGAGTGCGGTGGTAAACGCAGATCACGTCTGCTAATCTGCGCTTTGGCCGCTGTGGGTGTGTGTGTGTGTGTGTTTTTAGTGTATCAGCAGTATATTGTAGGGGATGGGTCTAGGAATCCTCTATTATAGTGGGGAATGTTATTGGGAAGGGTGCTTTCTTCAGTTTTGAACTGAAGAAGGGAATGTGGTGGTCGGATCCAAAGAGATCGAAAGAGAGACGGGTCAAGAACGCAAGACTCCTGTACAAGTAGTGTGGCGGTTCCGCCAAACCCCACGGCCCGCTTACCTGAAAAACCCCCATAACTGTTACCCAACTTCCTTAAGTTCGCTAATGCAATCACATTAGCACCTTAAATGCTTCACACATTAAATAGATCGAGTTTATTTAGCTAAAAGCCCCTAGAAGAGAATTCTTACCTTTCATGCATTTCTTCGCATACAAATTCTCTATAAGAATGCCTTCCTAACTTATCATAAATTCCCTGAAAGAAAATTCATCGGTTCACATATAATACAACCGCATAATCAGGAAATCTTACCCTTAAGTTGGCTTATCCCAGCCTCAACATGTGTACAATAAAAACTACCCACATGCACATTGGCTGGCAACCAGTTTAACCAACGATAAACAGTCCAACGCAGCTGCATGTAATTAGCACCATAGACGTTGAGACTAGTTCCCTAACTTGCACTATGTGCAAACAAAAGAACGCTGTCCTTCAAAGGCTTTCTGGCTATACCATAAACAATCCACATCTTCTGTGGTATCCCAAATGCATTTCCCATTTAATGAGTTCCAGCTTATTTATTTAGCTGACCCTAATCACAGATCGATGCATTAGGTCGCTTCTCCTTTGTTCTTTTTCCCTCGTTGTAGGTTTTGTTTATCCTTGCTGAAATGCATCGTTAAACACGGTGATGCGTACGAACACACATACACACCACTGCACCAAAAGATCGCGTTTCCTTGGTGGCCACACCCTTAAGAGAAAAATTTTCTCTCTCACTTCCGTACCTTAACCCTAACCGAGGATGGAATTCAAGTCAGAGTTCTATCCACGGAGAGTCTAATTCCACCAGTCGACCGACCCGGTCGACCTGCCTCCCGCTCTCCGTCGCGCGGCGGAGAAGCGTCGGTATACCGCAGTCGTGCCGAGAAAGATGTGTTTCATAATTTATAAAATTTATAAAAATCAATTTAACATTAATAATAAGTTCTAAGTAAAGTAATAAAAAGGCGGTGATCACCAACTAAATCGTGTTTTATTTCCTTCGGCGACCAGTTCTGAACAATACGTGTTGGGTCATTTTAGTGACGATGGGAGTGAACCTGCGCCGTGCGCCGGCACATAAACTTCCTCCCGACTGTAGGTTCTCGCTCTTTTAAATACTTACGAGGTACTTGTATGGTAATTGAAGCAAGTACTGATCGATAAGGGCATTGGAGTCTCCTTCGTATCGGTGAGAGTTGGGAAAGGCGTATGATATTCCAGATCGGATTAGCTGCTTATAGCAGAGAAGTTTAACTTTGGACCCAAATTTGTTGCTCATTTTCAAAATGTGCAATTGCTTAGACCTACTAACAGCCCTTTGAAGGATGTGAGTCACATGTTTGATGAAATTCATGTTTGGGGTATAGATGACCCCAAGATATTTCATCCTGTCCTGCGGTCCACTCGCAGTACTTCCTATTTGTATTCGAATATTCTGTGAATATCGACAAGTAGGTTGAGAGTGTTTACTATTCACAATTATAGCTACTGTTTTGGATGGATTAAGTCGAATTTTGCATCGACTGCAATACTGACACAGTTCGTCCAGGTGACGGATGAGTCGATTTATTGCAAGTTTAGGGCTTTTGAATGACGTGTACATTAGGAGGTCATCCCCATAGCATATCTGGTTTATTCTTCCATCCACGGGGCGAGGAATATCTGAGGTGTAGATATTATTAGGTGTACAACTTTGTTCCGCCGTTTTTTTCCGAAATTCGAGGCTTTATTGTAAAAAACTGGTTATACATTTATGATTCAAAGTGTTGTCCATCGCTGGCCACTACTTTCTCCCATCTTTCGGGCAGCATACGAATCCATTTCTTCATATTAAAGCAGAAAATTAAAACCTCCCGCAAATGACGAGAATTTGGCTCGTAAGCTGACATGTTTAATCGAGGATAACTTTCTGACGCAGACACAAATCGACTAATATTTCGATGACGTTATGTTTACAAATACCTAGGCTTATTGCATGACATCTAGGATCTATTTATTTCAACTACCACTTACCGCTACATCCATCTATTGCAAAACGGCGGAAGCAAAGTTGTACACCTAATAAATAATGGGGGTGGGGGCAAACGTACACGGCAAAGTCACTGATTACTTTCAACTCGACGAAGGCCAGGACGATCCTTGTCCTTGTTCAATCCAAGTTGACATGCAGTCTCCACGTGACACCCCTGGATAGCTAGTGAACCAATTCATACAGCAATAACCCGAGAAAAACAAATTATTACGGAAGATTCAACATGCCTCGGATGTGGACCGAATACACGGCGACGACCACGGAAACGAAAATGGCTAAACGATTTGAGAATTTTGTCATGGAACGTCCACTCACTATACAGAGCTCGAGCTGCACAGCAGCTTGCCGATACCCTGTCCGAATATAAGGCTGACATAACAGCATTACAAGAAATAAGATGCATGGGGAAGTGGTGTTATTCAATGAAACGAGTATGACATTTATTATAGCTGTCATGCAAAACACCATGTGCTCGGGGTAGGCTTTCTAGTCAGCCAAAAACTGAAGCCTGCCATCATCGGCTTTAATGTAATAAACGAAAGGCTATGCATTTTTCATGTGCCAGGCAAGTTTAAGAACATAAGCCTCATAAACTTACACGGAGTTACAGAGGAGTCCCCTGATTTCTACGAGAACGTCGAGCGGGCCCTCAATGTCTGCTCAAGATACGATGTGAAAATCGTTCTTGGTGATCTGAATGCAAAAATAGGTCGGGAACCGGTTTTCAGGCACTACAAAGATTCCTACAGTTTGCATGAGAACACTAATGACCATGGACTACGAGTCATCGAACTGACAGCATCAAAAAAACTTGGTCGTTGCGTGTACCAGGTTTCCGCGTAAACATATCCACAAAGCCACCTGGGTATCACCTGATGGAGTCACTCGCAACCAAATTGATCACGTGTTGATATATCACCGTCACTCCTCGGCCCTGATGACGGTACGAACGTACCGAGGTGCCAACGTCGACTCGGATCACTATCTTGTTGGTACAGTTTTCCGACCGCGGATTGCCTTACGGAGACGTATTGCATGGGGGGATCAAATTTGAATCAATATGGCTGCCTTACGCAATGAGAATACCAGTAACATCCTTGGCCATGAGCTAGGATTCGCCTTTTGAGAGGTCGACAGAAGAAGAGATAATAAATTTAAATAATATTTGCCCCATACGTAAGAAGGGAGATGTCCTCCTGTGCAGCAACTACAGGGGTATAACATTGCTGAGCACCGCCTATAAGATACTCTCCACTATCCTACAAGATCGGATAGCCCCATGCGCTAAAGCCATCATTCGTCAATATCAGTGTGGCTTCATCCCAGGCGAATCAGCGATTGATCAGATATTCACCCTAAGGCAGGCTATGGAAAAATGTATGAGACTTAATATTCCATTATATCATATATTTATATACTTTAAGGCCGCTTACGACAGCATACCCGGGTAGAACTATATAATGTCATGAGAGGGTTTGACATTCCAAACAAATTGATACGACTTTGTAGGTTGACCATGTATTATTGAAATGAGACTTTATATAATGAAGCATACATACATTTTATGATTAAATTAATCAGAGGACATATTTCGAGAGCAATAAGCTCGCCCAATGACCTAATTTTCGGGGCTTATTATCCAAACACTCTGTACTCTGAGAACGTGCGTTGCAACGGCTTTGTTCCACCAGAGGTGTTCCTTGATTTGGACATGAAAGGGCTTATACAGGATAGATCAGGAATTCCGCTGATCATGTACGTATATCATCCGTAGACGGGCGATTATGCAACGCCGGGATCTCATCCGCACCGAAGAAGAGCTCTTGCGCTTCAGTAGGGCTATCTCTCACAGAGACCGGGACGACAATATTAAACAGCATCAACAGTTCTGGTGGTTGAATGGCAAATAAAGACCTGGATAGCAATGTCGGTAGAATGACTGTATCATCAACCAGCTTACACAAACTTAGCTTTTCTAGAATTAGGGTAGTATTCGATTTTAGTTAAGTTCTTTTAAATACAGTTTAGAAAAAATTGAAATAAGTTAAATTTTAAGAAAAAACAAAAAAAAATTCGACACACCGTTTTCCTAATTTTTCTTTGTCATACAAATAGTCATAAATACAGCCGCAAACAAAATTCTGTCGCCAAAAGGCAAATTATACAATAGTCATGTAATGCTTAGCTTAGAGCGTCTGCGTTGGACCAGTAAGTTATGATATAAGATAATTAAGCTAGAATTTAAACATTTTTTGTCTAGCATATAATTTAGAAACAAAGAATATAAAACGAAAATAAGAAATTACATGGTAGATAGATGATATATATATATATATATATATATATATATATATATATATATATATATATTGTTACAAATTCAAAACAGACACACTTATCAACCGTTAGCGTGACCTCATGGCGTCGCACCGAGCCTTAAGCCAACTAATACGACATCAACACACCGATTCTTGAGCCATCTAGAGGAATACTGGAGAATTCACAAAACTGACAGAAACGTCAGAAGCAGACGGAACGACAAAAAGAACACACGTGTAAGCAGAGATTCAAAAAGGGAGCTAGAGAACACTTGATTGAGGAATTTAACGGAGGAAGACAGAGGTTGTCCTTAAAAACATTGAAGCACTCTTGCGGTCCAGTGGTCGAACTCGCGCAAAGAAACGTATAGTTTTAAACTGGACATAGTTTAACGGTCGTGTGCGGAGTAGAAACGTAACAATATGTATATATCGGGTTTTTCAATACGGACTTGACAACTTTGAATTTAATTTGTGAGCGCACTCTTTCACTAATCATCGAACTCTCACTGTTAATTTATTCAGTAAACTCAACATTTTCGTCACAGTTAAGTACGGAAACGAACAACGGCTACAAATTATAAAAATTTACTACCGAAAAAAAGTTGACAAGTCCCTATTGGAAAACCCTATATATATACATATTGTGACGCATATGACAATCAGTACTAGAATATTCGAGAAAGTCCGTAACAAAGTACTAGAATATTCTATAAAGTACTGGCAAACTGGAGACTGAACAATAGAACATTCAAGGCTATGGAATGGACGGAAACGAAACACCGAATCAGAATGTGAGGAAACGGTATAAATACCTCGCACACAGATCATGGAGACGAGTAATGAGTAAGAAGTAGAAAGTGAAGAAGTAATAAGTAAGCAGACTAAGCAAGCGATAAGTAAGGAAACGATAAGTAAAGAGATCGTTAAGTGTACGGTAAAAGTATCGGTTGTTATTAACGGACTATTAAAGTGTTAGATTAATTCAAAATCGATTTAACGGCTCTTATTTATTAAAAATAATTAATCCAGCGAACCCTAAGCTCGCTACAATACTTTATTGTTCTGTTCATAACAGCCGTTACTTGATATTTCGCTAATAATTCGGTGACACTTCCGAGACATCGTTTTCTAACTGCTTATACTCTGCTTGATCTGCGTGCGGCGTATTTATACCGTTTTTCCTCATTCCAATTCGGCGTTTCGTTTCCGTCCGTTCCAAAGCCTCGAGTTTTCTACTGCTCATATTATCCAGTTTTCCAGTACTTTCTAGAATATTCTAGTACTTTGTTTTGGAGACCTGTCAGATATCACAGCTGATTGTCATATGCGTCACAATATATATATATATATATATATATATATATATATATATATATATATATATATATATATATATATATCATCATCATCGGCACTACAACCGGGACCCGGCCTTGGCCTTATTTAGCAAGTCCTGAGGCTTGTTAAATTATCCATAATGATTTGTTTTTTTCCGGGCAAGGTCATTAGTCGTCATTAGAATCGAACCCCGGTGTCCCGCGTCACAGGCGGGTATACCAACCACTATACTATCGAGGAGCCATATATATATATATATATATATATATATATATATATATATATATATACGAGGGTTGCCTCTTATGTTTCGGGATTTAGCAACCCTAGTATTGCAATCCGGCAATTGACAGCTCTGTCGTAAAGTTGGACATTTTTGAGGTTATACGCACTCAGAATGTTTTGACATACGAGCGCTATTTGTGTTGTTTACAGTAACTTAAAAGATTCATCTCGGCCCAAAAATGGAATTAAATCGTCAACATTTTCGTGCTTTTATTTTTTACAACTTTCGGCGTGGATTAACTCAGCAACAGTGCATGGATGAACTTAATTCAATTTTTGGCGATGAAGCTCCATCAAGGACCAGTGTTTATTGATGGTATGGTGAATTCAATCGTGGTCGTAGTTCACTCCAAGATGAATTTCGTGAAGGTCGTCCAAAATCAGTTGTTGTTCCGAAAACCATTGATGCTGTGCGCGAACTGATATTGGAAGATCGTCATGTGACCTATCGTGAGATTGAGACAACCTTAGGCGTTAGTGGGACCAGCATACATTCAATATTGCATAAACATTTGACCGTCAAAAAAATTTGTTCACGTTGGATCCCACACAATTTGTCAATCGCCCAAAAAACGGCTCGTGTCAATTGGTCGAAAGAAATGCTCAAAAAATACAGTCGCGGTGCTTCGAAACACGTCTATGACATCGTGACAGGCGATGAATCGTGAATTTACGCGTATGAGCCCGAAAGTAAACAGCAGTCGACTATCTGGGTGTTTCAAGATGAGCCAAATCCAACAAAAGTTGTTCGCGCACGAAGCACTTCCAAGCAAATGGTCGCCTGTTTTTTCGGAAAAACTGGACATGTCGCAACCGTACAACTAGAACAACGCAGAACACTCAATTCTGAGTGGTACACAACCATTTGTTTGCCAGTTGTCTTCCAAGAAATCAGGAAAACCAACCGCCGAAGACGGATCACTCTTCACCACGACAATGCGAGCTCTCACACATCGGCTGCGACAACTGCATTTTTGAGCACCCAAAACATCGATTTGATCCTTGGCACCGAATGACTTCTTTTTATTCCCGTACGTAAAAAACAAACTGAGAGGTCAACGTTTTTCGACACCTGAAGAAGCGGTTGCTGCATTCAGAATGCATGTGTTGGAGATACCTCATCAGAGTGGCAAAAGTGCTTCGACAGTTGGCTCAAACGCATGCAAAAGTGTATAGATCTTCATGGGGAATATTTTGAAAAGAATAAAGTGATTTTCGATGATCAATATTTGTTTTTGTTCTCTAATCCCGAAATATAAAAGGCTACCCTCGTATATATATATATATATATATATATATATATATATATATATGTATACATATATATCTATTCTCTGACGTTTATGTGTGTCCCCAAGGTGCACTTGCATCCCCCGTGACCATATATTTTGTATTTTCTTTGTTGACTTACGAGTCAGCAGCCCTTGCCGCTTGTATGATTATTTCATTGTTTTTACTTAGCGGTTCCATATTACCGCCCAGAACGGGGATGTCATCCGCACATGCGTGCACTTGCATGCGGGGATACCCCCGACATGTAATCGGCTTATACATTTCTGGGGACATGCTCGAGCACAGGGTTGAAAAAGCCCGGTAAGAGGCTATCCTCCTCTATTAATCCGGCGTCGATTTCGAATCCGAAAATAAATTCGAAAACTCAAAACAAAAGGACTCAGAAAGCATTTAAAAATCAGCCTAAAGTGCAAACTAGCCGCGCCAAAGATAGCCCAAAATCATCTCTGGAAGATTGCACAAACTGTAAAGAAACGTGTCGCAGAACTAATGTTTATTTGTTTGTTTCGTTACCAAATATCTAATGTTCACAAAAATTTTATTATTATTATGTTATTTTTACATTAACTTTTTTCACATTTTGAATTTATTCAAGGAATCCCCACAGCTCGTTTTTAAGAGATCACAATAATAATAATGAACTCACCATCAAGAGATTTATTGAATGACTGATAGATGTCACTTGTGGAGCGCGTCGAAAACAACACAACAACAACGTTTTGCGCCATAAAGTCAGATGTGCTCGGACGCATATTGTGAAATAGATAGCAATTTGCGACATTTGTTTTCAAATTATTAATTAATTGTTTTATTGTATTGTCGTCAAAATGCCTGGAATAGCACAATTAACTACAGGCTGCCTAGAGGTGATCCTTGATTGACACAAAATATGTGCGTTGGTCATGTCTGATTGGATCTTTGCAGATTATTATGAGCGGCGGAGAATATGAAAATCCCGTCCTGCAAATTCTTGGAACAAAGCAGATTTCTGGAGGAGACAACACCCGGTACCGGTTACTGGTGTCCGATGGAAAGCATCTAAATAGTTTTACAATGTTGGCCACTCAACTTAATGATTTAGTACGAGAGGGCAACCTTTCCGAATTCACCATTATACGTTTGGATAAGCACATTACATCAATGGTCAACAAGCCGGAGGGTGCAAAGTGAGTATTTGAGTCTAGGTTCAAAACGTAAATGAGATGATAGATTGGGGATTTGTAGCCTCGTGACGATTCCATTTTATTTCAATTTACCCAATCAGAAGTTGCTCTGATATACTATCGGCGCAGTAAGTATTTTCATGTCACCGTTGCAGATATCCACTATCAGAGATGGTTGTTTTCCCAGCAGTTTGCTCCTCCTTTTCGAATGGTATCATATAACTTATTTCCGTGTGAGGCTATTAACATTATTGATTTTTATTTTAAATTGGTTATGGCACAGTTTCTTGGAAGTGTGACCAATAGGAGATAATACCTGTCGTGGCGATTGCTCATTAAATTTCTTCTCGAATCCAGCGTTTCGTCCGTAAAAGGGCATCATTACTTAAAAATGAACGTAGAAGGATGTAAACATTGAACAGTGGGTTAATATTCTGATGCTGCTTTCTTCATGCCTGCAAACATAACGGTATGATACTGATACACTGGAAGTATCGCTGTTTTCGCAAAAACTGTATATAATTTTTTTTTTATCATGTGCTAATATACTTACTTTAGATAATTGCTTTTCGTGGAATTTTAAAGAGTACGTCGGGTAGTCCTTTAACAAACTTGCTTTAGGATTATCCACTTCTTCGTGCAATCCAAAACCGTGGCAGTCAATCGCACATGTTCATTATTTATGTTTCGCCTTCCTTGACCAACAAAATGTAATTAATTGTGCGGCCGCTGTTCGTTCTTCTTACAGTTGTAGTTTTTTTTTTTTCTTGAATGAACCACTGATTTTCACATGTTTACTCATCGACAGATGAAAGCATTTAAAAATCGGAAATCTTTTTGTTTTCTAGAAGTGTGAACACTGAAATTATCGTCTGAACCGATAAGTGCAACTTTTTTTATTTGACCAAAATTTATGAGTTACAAAAAGTAATACAGTTAACTTATAATAGATTGGTTATTTAATAAGTGTTTACATCTTATTTGTTAACATTTTCCAAACAGTTTATTTTATGTGCTTAGGATTTAATCGGATTTAGATATATTGGTAAGAGAGGAGACGACGGTTGAGTCCAGAAGAGGTGAGTTTGAAGTCAAAGAAGTTGTGGTGAGAGTTTGCCCACCCATGCATTCGCGAAATGGGTTCATTAGAGCCATCAGACGTGTGCTGGGCGAGCAAATAGTAGAGACGAGGGTTTCGCAGGTTTCGTGGATTAGTGGAAAATGTGATGGGGGAGAGCAGGCTCGGAGAGTTGATTGAACCTGAGAGTAGACGGTGGATGAAGAGGATGTCGGCATGAATTCTGCGCTCTTTAAGTGTGTTAAGGTTATTTAGGTGAAGACGGCTCGTGTATGGGGGTAGAATCAGAGGATTTTCCCAATTCAATACTCGGAGGGCAAAACTCAAAAAACGACCTTGCAGGCTTTCGACCCTGCGAATATGGGACGAGTAGTGAGGAGACCAAATCTGACTAGCATATTCAAGGAGGGGGCGGACAAAGGCTATATAGAGCGATCGGGAAACGTGGGGATTAGAGAATTCTTTCAACCAGCGTTTCACAAAACCAAGGGAAAAGTTGGCCCTGAGTATAATGTCATCATTATGTGGGATGGAGTTAAGCTCCCTATTACATAAGATGCCAAGGTCACGAATCGTTTGTACAGGTGTTATCTGTTGGATGAGTAAGGCTTAAGAACGTAGCGGGGATGGAGATCGTTTGCGGCAGAAGGTGATTGAGTGACATTTGGCAATATTTAGTTCGAGGCAGTTGTTTTGGCACCAAGTTGAAAAGCTGTCGAGATCTATTTGGAGAAGTGAGAAGTCGACAGAAGAGTGGATCGTCTTGAAGAGTTTAGTGTCGTCCCCGTATAGAGAGATGGAGGCGTACTTGATACTGGGGTCTATATCATTTATGGTAAAAATGAATAGGAGGGGTTCAAGTTGACTGCCGTGAGAAGGAAAGGATTGGAGAGGGTGGATCTAAATCTGACACGGTAGGTTTGATTTAGTAGCGATTTGAAGCCAAGGGATGATAACTTAAAGAGGATAAGATTGTCGGGAAGTGTTGTCGAAAGCTTTGCTGAAATCGGTTGTGGCTACATCGACTTCGTTGCCGTTCTCTAAGACACGTAGAGTGTGAGATGAGAATTCAACTAGATTGGCGGTGGTCTACCTTACCTACCCGTAAGGAAACTATGGGAGTTATGGGATAAAATAATAAACAATTTAATTCGCTTTTAACAGATTCTTATATTCAAATAACTTGACTCTACTAGCACGAGTAAGGCACGTCTGTTCTCGGCAAAACCAGGCCAAAAGGGGGCTCTCTCAAGTGCACAAATTGACACCATGGTCTCAAAATCAATCTCACATTCATACACACACAATCTTAATTTTATGACTTTATTCTGAAAACTAAATCTGAAACCTAGAGCACCATAGGACAGTCGTTGTATTAGTCACTTCGACTTTTGGCGCCATATCCTTTGCCAGTGAATTCAAGTTACTAGGAAAAATAAATTTTATGTTGATTACTTTTTGCATTTCGTAAGAATAAACCAACAGAAACCGTTGTGTTTGGGTGAGGTGATAGATTTGCAGCGGCACAATATTTGTTCGTACTTCCTAGCCATCGTGCTCCAGCTATCGCATTGCGAGTGATGTCGCACACATATAGTGCCTTACCGGTTGATCTACCTTTCCGGAACTCATACTGCGATTCAGAGAGCATTGATGTCCCCTCAGTGAATTGTTCCAGGTGAATTACTCGCTCAGGTAGTTTCCGTGTTGTGTCCAGCATGCACAACAGGCGATAAGACGACGGTGCTTCTGGATTCTCGACTTCTTTTGGTATAAGCACAAGCCGCTGTTTTTTTCCATCGTTTAGGAAATTGTCCTGTTTGAAGGCAGGTTGTGAAGACTTCCGGCGTTTTTGTTAAAGGAGTCTTCACTACAGCGTTAGGGATACCATCCAGTCCCGGGGTGCTGTTTTGTTCAACCCTTGGTTTGGTGGTTACGCGAGGTGTCTCTCCTTCAGTGTTACTCCACACCTCTTGCACTCTCAACACCTCATCACACTGTGGGAAGAGGACAGTAGCGATTCTGGCCATGTCAGTTTTACTTTTTTGTATTTGACTACTGTTGTTGTGTAGTCTTTTCATGGCTATCGTGTAGGCGCTGTCTCATGGGTTGTTATTTAATACATCCCTTAGGAAATAGAAAGCGTCATATTTACTTTTGCGGATTACATTCCTTAACCCTTTCCGTTTTTTGGCGAATTCTGCATGCAACTGTGGGTAGGTGTTTCGGTTTTTTGTTTTTTGTTGCAAACGTCGTAATCTGTTGCACTCGGATCGCACATAGGCGATTTCTGAGTTCCACCAATACACTGGTTTGATAGCCCCAGCAGAAGCATCACATGGGGTAGTTAGCCACTTCATGACTTTTCCAGACTGCCTGTTCGCATCGTCCTCTGCGTCAAACTGTGCGATTTGGTCTTTCAATATATAATCGAGCAGTTCCGCATCGAGGTCCTTCTCTTTCCGCCAATTTTTCTGGGCTTTCTTCACCAATTTGCCAGTGATGAATCTCCTGTGCGGAAATATTTTGTACATCACGGCTTGGTGGTCACTATAGGTGTAGGTGTCCAAAACTCGCCACTCCAACTTGTAGTTGGCAAATGTGATGTAGATTTTGGACCGCCCTCTCTCGTTTATGAGGGTGTCATCAATACCATCATTAAGTAACACCATATTTTGGACTGCGAAGGCTTCAAGTAGTGCCTGTCCTCTACTGTTCGTCCTTGTGCTTCCCCATTCTACTGCCCAAGTGTTGAAATCTCCAGCAACTATAAGAGGGCTCTTATCTCTAGCTTCTTGTGTGATCCTGTCCAAAAAGCATTTGAAATATTCTGTTTCCCATCTTGGCGGAGCGTAACAACAGAAGATGTGAATTCCTCTGATCTTCACATAGGCAATTCCTTCCAGCCACTGAACACTTCTGCATTCCATGGTGGAATTTCCAGTTGTCCAGATGGCCGCTGTTCCGCTGCTGTCTTCCTCTCATGTAATAGTAAAAGGGGCAAGGAACCTGTACTGCTCATTGATGAGTACCTCGTCGGCACCATATTCCTTAACCGTTTAGGAAAGGAGATGTTGTGCGGCTCCACAATAGTTTAAGTTAATTTGAATGCACTTAAACCTGTCCATTTTTACTGAGGAGATTGGACATCGCGTTTTTAAATGCTCGGCATTTGTAACAACCTGTTGAGTGGTGGTTACCGCCTTCGCATCCTGATTCGCAGAACATGCATTTGGGATGTGCTTTACAGCCCATTGCTTTGTTGCATTTTTCACCGCATTTCAAACAGTTTTCCGAACGATCTTCTTCGGATTTGCAGGATTTCGCCACATGACCGTATTGTCAACATCTGAAACATCGTGTGGGTGCGATGTGTTCTCGAAGTCTGCATATCACCCATCCAACCCGTAGGAAACCTGTAGCCAGCAACATGCTAACCTTTTCTCTTGGTAAGCGGATCATGGCAGCCTGTGTGCCATCTGGTTTCCTTATTAAACTCTTTGCCGCGTCCTTTGGGATCGCATTCAGTGCAGGGAACTCTATAGCGATCTGTTAGGATTGCCTCCACAGTGGTAACCTCATCTAAATCACGACACTCAACCGTGATTTCCTGTGACACTGTTTTGACATTAGCATCTTCCTTTAGTATTTGTTATACCTTTGCTTTCAGTGTCTCGGTGGTGGCCTCTGGACGGCGTTTCGGTTCTAGCAGCAATTCCCCTTTTAGCTGTCTTTCGAACTTTATGCACGCTATTTCCGAGTTCACTTAGCTCGGGCTTGGCCTTCATAAACTTCAGTATATCCGCATATGTTTTTCCCCCGGTTTTGAATATTAGTATAGCGTCCGAATGTGGTCTCCTTCTTTTCATAATGTTGGCCTTCCCAGCATCACCCTGTGGAGCACCTTCACCCCCCAACCTCGCATCCATTAGTGATATGTCTTTGCTTTTTAATTTTGATCATTCTTGTCAATTCTGCGATCCGTTCTCCGAGCTGGCTCGAACACCAAAGAACCATCATCACCTCCATCACGGTTCTGACCCGCGCTCGTCTCTACATCACCACGGCTTGTTGCCGTTATAAATAATGCAAAACCTTCCTTTGCACAACTGTGAAAAGCCCCTCTGATGCTGCGAGGAGAATGGAGCAAAATTTCCGGTAAGGTACGACATTTGATCTCCTGTGGACTTGTTGCTATGAAAACCACATTGGCGGCCATTGAACAGTTCATTTATATACATATATTTCGAAAGTTGACGGTTAATTAGTGATTCCATTACCTCGGAGAGAATAGAAATTAGTGATATGGGTCGATAAGTAGAGCGGGAGGATTTGTCCCCCCTTTTTGGAAATTGGTTGAATGTTCGCTGACTTCCAACTACTTGAGAAGCGGCCAGCAGAACAGGATGGATGGAAGAGTCGCCACAGGGCTTAGCGAGTGAAGAAGAACATATCTTCAAAATAAGTGGGGGAATGCCATCCGGACCAGGGGATTTGTTTGGTTTCAGCTCCTTGAGTGCTCAGGTAACAATACGCGTTCGAAAGCAAATCTGCCTCATCTTGTGCTGCTTGTGCTCAAGTTGAGACAGAGTTGATGTAGTTTTCTACTAATGTGCAGCCAATAGATTCGCTTTCTCTATTGCACTGGTGACTGGTCTGTCGTCGATTATAGGCAAAGGAATGGATGAGGGACCCAGTTTCGGACGTTTTTCATGAATGCCTAGAAAATGCTATTACCTATGGGAGAGTGTAGTATTTTTTGTCTCACTCTCTGGTCATGAAAGAACTCTGAGTACGCGCATTGCAGTCATTTCTAGCTCTATTGCATCTTCTCGGGTTTTCCTCAGTATTGTGTGACTTATAAAAATGGAAGCTTAATTCTTTAACCTTAATAGCTTATCTGCACCCGGAATCGAAACACATATTTCTTTTAGGCTTGATACTGTTTACCCTGTGAGGAATCAAGGTTCGCATACCAAGTAGAATCGTGCCTGTCAATGTGTACGCTATAGTGTCAACATCGTTTTTGCAGAAAAATAACGATCAATTTAACTTCCTAAAAAAATCGTTCAGACCATCCCAGTTGGCTTTCTCGAAGAACCATACTGTTCTTTTGGGAGTTTTCTTGTTAACGATGCCGTTGGTTAGAGCAAGTTTAGCTGATACGACAGAGTGGTCTTAAGTACCCAAGGGCGAAAATTCGATTGTATACCCGTTCGGGTGGGAGGTAAGGAACAGGTCCAGTGTATTGGCGGGATGACCACCTATGTCTAATACTCGTGTTGGCTCCATGACGAGTTGAGATAGACCAGACTAAATCAGGAATGTATATCGATACTGTGGCGGTTCCACGAATCGCACAAATCACCATAGGCTGAGATGTCTTCGTTTCACCAAGGAACATACTCACCTATATCCGAACTGCACGTGCCCACAGACAAGTGTTCCCAAAGTCCATCTGTTCATCCGACCAAAGGTGACATTCATACTGGTGTCAACAACCCCACGTATCCACAGATATGTGGGCCACAAGTCCCGAACAACTTTCCTACGCCTGCACGGCGATCGAAGGATATGGCCCAGCATAGAGATTGTGTATCGATCCATCAATTGGATAAACACAAAACGGTTGACACAGCTGCGCCAGATATCGTCAAACATCACATCCCCGGCGTTAAGCGAATTGCCGGAAAACCAATCCGCCGACAAAAACCTTTGTCCCTGCCGCAATGCACTTCGCCTAAACAAAGGCCATTGCGGAGCAACAGCAATAAACGAAAACGCTGTACCCATAGGGCAAAGTAAACATGATGATTACCATTATCCCAGGATCGCCTAATGCATAAGTCACGCAACAGAAGTGTGAAAATTCTGATTATCACAGAATGGTATACAGCAACCTCCGCATCTGTATGTGTGAGCGCGATCTTCCCTGGTGGAGAGATTCTCGATTGAGAGAAAGTCACTACCTAGGGAAAACGAAAGGAGAAAGAAAACGGTGGTTGAATGATATTCCCCAGAGAAGAAAGTTAGTCGACACTGAGAACTCCGACGAGGAGGTGATCCGCGCAGCGCGAGAAATCAAAAAGAAACTGACCGACCCAAAGACTTTTGACCTTTAAAATACGCGAGTTAATCGAGTACATTCGCGGAATTGCCACCAAAGGCAAACACCATAAACGCATTCAGTCGACGTCAGCGCGCCGAAATTCAACGCGCACAGGCCTGTGATCCTCCCTAAGGACATCCCAAATTTGTGTCTACGGTTAATTGCGCTGTGTTCACAAATAACTAAATTATGTGCTGACGTTGAACACGGAGACGGACACGGTTATCCTCGTTCTGACACTTTCGCGGTATTCTTTGCGTGCACAGTTTAACTCACCATTTCTTTTTGTGTAGTTGTGCTAAAACACCAAACGAACATAATATACGATGTGCCAGGAATTAATGTACAAACTAAGAAAATAGAGAACAATAAATAATGGAGTGCTTTCTAAAGGAAGAACTGGTGTTTCATTTGTGACGGTGTTCTCACTGTTCTAGGTTGTTTTTGTTCATGAACAGTGTTCGGTGGAACACTTCAGAGACATCGACGAAAAGACCAAAAATCCGCCAAAGTCATCCATCAAGAAGAGTTCCTTTTTTATCCACATGAATTCTTAAATTCACTCAATTTGCCAGACTTGCTGGGGGCGTTTTAACACTGCAAATTGGCGTGGCTCATACTCTTCTCCGAACCATCAATTCGTCACGACTTTGCAACGGTGTCAGCCTTTCAATAAAAAAGACGATGAACAATAAGGTCGAAGCTACATTTTAAATGGAAAATTTAAAGGACAGCGTTGCAGTTTTCGGTGCGTCTCTCATTTGTAATGGTCATCAATAAAGCTACGTTTGAAAAATCCATGCTTCTCACACACGTCGACAAATCCTCTGATTTATTTGTGCACGTTTCAGATGGAAAAACAAGATATTGTGTATCCAGATGATAATGAGGAGCCAGCACCACACAAATACTTTATTTCGTCTACGTGTCATCGTAATGTATGTCGGGTAACAATTAGTAGGTTATAAAATTAATTTGCTTTCTGAGGATTTCTTAGTACAGGATCATGATTGGAAACCTAACTATTGTCCATGAATCGATTCGCCAAGATAGGTAGAGAAATATTTGTAAAATAGCAATACTCAGTTATTTGTAAGTAGCAGGGCGCGAGTTGGAAGTTGGCGGCGTGTCTCTTCTGTGTGTCTACTTAGTAAATCCGATGTTGATTCTGGAATTCTGATCACTTATGATAATTATTCCACTTTTAGGATAATTGACAATTTGCAATAAAAACAAAACCACTTTAAACTTATTGTTATCTTAAAATTGATTCTATATTTTAGGTCGAATAAACGAGTCCTTGTGATTCTGGAAATCACAGTACTAAATCATGGATCCGAAGTAGCTACAAAAATTGGAAATCCAGTTAATTTTTCACCAGATGCATCTGCACCTGCACCAAAGCCTACTGCTCCAGTACCAACTCCTAAACCATCTTCGTCTACAGTGAAATCATTTAATGGAACATCAAAACCCTCTGTAAATCTCAACCAATCAATGAATCAATCAATGACAATTCCAATTGCCAGCTTAACACCTTATCAATCCAAGTGGGTAATTAAAGCTCGTGTCGTTGCCAAATCTCACATTAGAACTTGGAGTAATGCCAAAGGAGAAGGTAAACTTTTTAGCATGGACCTTATGGATGAGTCGGGAGAGATTAGGGCCACCGCTTTTAAGGAAATGTGTGATCGCTATTACGACATGATCGAGGTAGACAAAGTTTTCTATTTCTCGAAGTGTCAATTGAAACCAGCTAACAAACAATTCAGTACGTTGAAAAATGATTACGAGATGACGTTCACGCAGGACACCCTAGTGCATCCATGCGAAGAAGAAGACACAATTCCGCAAGTTCAATACAACTTGGTGCCAATTTCACAGATTGGTAACATTGAACCCAAAACTGCTGTTGGTAATGCCACATAACCAATGAGAAACAAGTGCGTGTTATTTTATTTCGTATTTACAGATGTCATCGGTATATGTAGGGACGTGGGTGAGTTGCAGATTTTTACTTCAAAAACAAACAAGGAATTCAAAAAACGGGAGCTAACTCTTGTAGACACGAGTAACGCGTCGGTAAGTTTAACTGCATATTGTTGAAAAGCAATTGGTTTTTAAAATGTGTGTACCATTAAAACGCCATCAATGTGAAAATCAGGAAAGAGGAAACTAAAAAAGATTTTATTATTATTGTACTTATTATAAATGTCCACGTTACATTTAATTTTTTAACGTGACTTATATTACCTCAGGAGAAAAGGAAATGATTATTTTTACGTTTATAACAAGATTTTACGTAACATGGTTCATATTGTCCAATACGCATCACACACCACCATTTTTGTATATTAATTGGTTGCTATTTCTTTCTATTTATTGGCCTATAGGCAACCGGAAGTTCATGACATCACCAACTCGGCTGTGCCATCGTTCCTTGTCCTGTGTACTCTCCTTCCACGCTTGACCATCCGATCCGATCTCCTCAAGATCAAACCTAACATTGTCCCCCTATCCTTGTCGCGGCCGTCCTACCGGTCTCTTTCCCGTTGGTTAACCGTCAAGAATTCCATGCACGGTCCGATCGTGCCCATTCGCGCCACATGTCCGGCCCACCTTAATCTTCGCGACCTGATTATTCTCACTATTCTAGGTTTGCGGTATAGCTCTTCCAATTCGTGGTTGTGGAGTTTCCTCCATTGTCTTGCCTCCTCGTCATATTTACCGCCAAAGATATTCCTTAATGCTTTATTCTCGAATACGCGAAATTTATTTTCTTTCCGTTTTGTGAGGGCCCATGCTTTGCATGCGTATAGAACAATCGGCATGATTATGGTTCTATAAGCACGGAGCTTTATATTATGTCCTGGCTGTCCATTCTTCTGGAGTGAGTTCCTTATCCCATATTGTTTTTATCAGTTGGTGGATTTTTCGAGCGGTTGCCTCTCCTCCATGCTTCAGAAGTTCTACCGGTATGCAGTCGACTCCGGGAACTCTGTTGTTTTTCAATCGATTTATTGCGTCTACAATTTCGTTGAAAGAGGGCTCGGCTATATGTACGTCTGCTGCGTTTATTTGTGGTTGTTAGGTGCGCATGTTAGGCAGGTTTTCCAAGTAATGCTTCCATCTTGTGGCAATGTTGTTAGTTTCTGTGACCAGACAGCCGTTTGCGTCTCGAATTATTTTGGCTCTCCCCCCGTAGCCATTTCTAATTGAGTTTATGCCGACATGCTCTTTGCTCTGGCGTTTTCTAGGATTTTTTCGACCCGAGTCTTCTCCCATTCGAGATTTTTTCGTTTGTAAAGTCTCGTTCTCTCTTTACGGATCGCCCCGTATCTTTCTGCGTTGACTTCATCATATCTTTCTATGTGGATCACTCTGAGGTGTTTACGTTGTTGGATCTTCGCCCTGCACTCATCGTCAAACCAAGGTTTGGACTTAATTGTTTTCTTAAATCCTAATACCTTTTGGACTGTTTGTTTGATTGCGTCTCTGATCGATGCCCATTTAGTGTCCACACTATTGGCTTCCTCCATCTCCCTGCTTCCATTCTCTAGGATGCTAAATCTATTCGCAGGTCCTTTAGTTTATCAATTATTTTTGCTCGTCTCCCGTGACTGCCCATGTGGGTTTGCTGCGAGGCGACTCCTGATTTTGCCCATCACTAGAAGATGATCGGAGTCGCAAGCTTTTCCTCTATATGATCTTACGTCAAGGATATTCGAGTGGTGTCTTTTGTCTATGAGGAAGTGGTCTATTTGGGTACGCGTTACGTTGTCGAGTGATATCCACGTGGTTTAAGAATTTGCTTGTGCTTGAACATCGGGCTTTTCACTACCAGATCTTTTGACGCTGCGAACGTAATAATTCGAATTCCATTATCATTTGAAACGTCGTGTAGGCTTTCTTTGCCTATAGTTGGTTGGAAGATATCTTCCTTTCCAATTTTCACATTGAGGTCCCCGAGGAGGATTTTAACATCGAATGATGAGATCCCATCAAATACTTCCTCGATTGTCTCGTAGAACGTGTCCTACGTTTCTTCGTTAGTAGATTCTGTTGGGGTGTGTACGTTTATAAATACGTCATTGTGCCATGGTCCCTGTATTTTTAGCACCGACATTCGGTCATTAATAAATTGTACATCTTTTACATGGGGCGTAATCTTCTTGCTTATGATGAAGCCGGTTTCGAGGTTATGTGTATCGACACCTACACACGCCAGTGTAAACCCGTTGGTTTCGATTACTTGATGTGGGAGTCGGACTTCCTGAAGCGCGACGATGCCCATTTGATATTGTTTTGCGTTTTCAATGACCGTCTGTATCGTGCCTAGTTTATATAATGTTCGAACATTCCATGTGCCGATGCATATATCCGGCTTTTTCCGTTTTTCCCAACGTCTTCTTTTTGCCGAGTCAGTGTTTTCTTGATGATTTGTTCCGTTATGGTAGTGTCGGCTCATCACACCTACACATACCGGGTTTTTCGTGAGATTGTTTTTTGTGTATTGATTATTCATTTTTGTTGCCACGAGTCTTGGGGGTTTCAAATAGTCCGCCACATCAGAGCCACTTTTTGATATGGCACGGTCTGCTTACTGCTCTGATTCGACCTGGTGTTAGAGAGGCGCCGTTATAATACAGTCGATATACCCCTGGCGAGAGACCGGGGTTCGATTCCCCGTCGGGGAGTCTCTGGCGCAAGACTAATGACCTTGCCCGGAAAAAACAAATCATTATGGAAAATTTAACAAGCCTCAGAACTTGCTAAATAAGGCCAAGACCAGTTCCCGGTTGTAGTGCCGATGATGATGATACCCCTGGCTGCAAACCATCCAATGGGCACGTTGACGCGTAAACCCTGAATTAGTGGTGGTAGATCTTTCTGTGTTACTCCTCGGTAGCCTGTCTAACATCGATGACAAATATGTAGAGCATCTTGTAAACCAGTTTTTTTTTTTTTTTTTTTTTTTTTTTTTCTATTAGACTTCTCTCGGGAGAGGCGAACCTATAGCGCCGAGTGGGCGCCCCAAGATGCCATCAAATAACTGTTGCAGTTCTTTTTGAACACTTGCAGGTTGTAACGCTCCGAGAACACTCGGGGAGTTCCACAGCTTCCCCGCTCTGTAACGGAACGAGTTCTGATGTAGGGATGTTCGCGCCGTCGGGAGATGAACCACAAGAGGATGCGATCCCTCGGATTGTCTTGTGGAGCGCATATAAGCCAAATTGTGTGGAACAATACAGAGAATCTCCGAAGAACAGTACCCGTGATAATATCTGTAAAACAGACAGAGGTCGGCTACGCGCCTTCGATGTGATAGCGAGTGTATTCCCGACGTCAGCGCCGAGTCCCCGATCAGACGACTCGCTCGTCTCTGTATGCTCTCAAGTAGGTCGAGGATATGTTTAGGAGCCGGTCACTCGAAAAAGAGGAAACAAGCGTACTATCATCCACAGAACTGAGAAGCAAACACAGTCGAATGCTTTAGATATGTCGAGAGAGATACAGAACATCGGTCTTTGGTTTTGAAGATTAGTTGTGACATCGTGCGTTAGTTTTAACAGGGGATGAAAGGTGGAGTGTGGCGCAAGGCAAATAACCTTGCCCAGAAAAACAAAATATTATGGAAAGTTTAACAACCCTCAGACTTGTTAAATAAGGCCAAGACCGGATCCCGGTTGTAGTGCCGATGATGATGATGATGATGACAGGTGGAGTATTGTGAGCGAAAGTCAAACTGGGAATTTGGGATAATAGCGTTGTCATTAGCAAATGAAAGGAGATTTCGATATATCTTGCATTCTAGTATCTTGATTAAAGTGTTTAATAACGACATCGGACGATAGTTGCCGGGGTTGTTGGAAGGACAGGACTTATTAATAGGGACTATAACCGTGGTTTTCCAGTTGTATGGGAAATGTGATGCGTTAATTATGTGGTTGAGAAGGACGAGAATAGGGACTAGATTTTACGGAAGAAGTCTTTTGTAAAGAAGGTTTGGAATTCCGCCTAAGCCTGTCGACTGTTTGTTGTTGCGTGATGTTATAAATTCAGATAATTCGCCTGCTGTTAGGAATGACGCATTATCCAGAGGATGTAACGCTTTGCTTGTTTCGTTGAATTCGGCGATGAAAGGGGTGAAGGATGGGATCATGTGCGTGAGATGTAGTCGTTTACAGTAACTTGAAAATTGAAGACTGAGAGGGAGTCGTTTTGCTGATGGATTTTATAAAAGTGATTAGCTAGACAGTTTGCTATGTCAATATCTGATGGGGCTGGGTGATTGTTATTAGGATTGATAATATTGTGACGCATATGACGATCAGTACTAGAATATTCGAGAAAGTCCGAAACAAAGTACTAGAATACTCTAGAAAGTACTGGAAAACTGGGACTATGAACAGTAGAACATACAAGGCTATGGAACGGGCGGAAACGAAACGGCGAATCAGAATGAGGAACGGTATAAATACGTCGCACACAGATCATGGAGATAAGTAAGAAGTAAGTAGTAAAATACGCGATAAGTACTTAACAATATTCAACCCAATCGTGATTTATTCAAAAACATCAACCGACAAGCGGGTCGAAAATACAAACCCCGAATGGATTATATTGTGACACATATCACAATCAGTACTAGAATATTCGAGGAAGTTCGAAACAATGTACTAGATTATTCTAGAAAGTACTGGAAAACTGGGACTATGAACAGTAGAACATTCAAGGCTATGGAACGGACGGAAACGAAACGCCGAATAGAATGAGGAAACGGAATAAATACGTCGCACACAGATCATGGAGATAAGTAATAAGTAAGAAGTAAGCAGTAAAATGGGCTCCTCGATAGTATAGTGGTTAGTATACCCGCCTGTCACCCGGGAGACCGGGGTTCGATTCCCCGTCGGGGAGCCCCTGGCGCAAGACTAATGACCTTGCCCGGACAAAATAAATCATTATGGAAAATTTAACAAGCCTCACGACTTGCTAAATAAGGCCAAGACCGGTTCCCGATTGTAGTGCCGATGATGATGACGAAGCAGTAAAATACGCGATAAGTCAAGAAATCGTTAAGTGTACGGTAAAAAGTAACGGTTGTTATTAACGGACTAATAAAGTGTTACATTAATTCAAAATCGATTTAACGGCTCTTATTTCTTAAAAATAATTAATCCAGCGAACCCTAAGCACGCTACAATTCGTGTCTATCGCTTACGTACTTATCGCGTATTTTACTGCTTACTTCTTACTTATTACTTATTACTTATCTCCATGATCTGTGTGCGACGTATTTATTCCGTTTCCTCATTCTGATTCGGTGTTTCGTTTCCGTCCGTTCCATAGCCTTGAATGTTCTACTGTTCATAGTCCCAGTTTTCCAGTACTTTCTAGAATAATCTAGTACTTTGTTTCGAACTTCCTCGAATATTCTAGTACTGATTGTTATATGCGTCACAATATAATCGATTCGGGGTTTGTATTTTCGACCCGCTTGTCGGGTGATGTTTTTGAATAAATCACGATTGGGTTGAATATTGTTAAGTACTTATCGCGTATTTTACTGCTTACTTCTTACTTATCTCCATGATCTGTGTGCGACGTATTTATACCGTTCCTCATTCTGATTCGCCGTTTCGTTTCCGCCCGTTCCATAGCCTTGTATGTTCTACTGTTCATAGTCCCAGTTTTCCAGTACTTTCTAGAATAATCTAGTACTTTGTTTCGAACTTCCTCGAATATTCTAGTACTGATTGTGATATGTGTCACAATATAATCGATTCGGAGTTTGTATTTTCGACCCGCTTGTCACTTGATGTTTTTGAATAAATCGCGATTGGGTTGAATATTGTTAAGTATAGAGGTGTAAGCCTGGTCGGCAAATTGTTTTACTTGTCCATTTATCCGTGTAGTCAAAAGCTGGATTTAATTTTTAATAAAAGGGGAGTAACTGCTATGTATTTTTCGTCTAAGCTGTTTTTTTTTACGCGTAACAGTTTTGTAAGGATGTTGGGTAAAGGTTTTCCTAGGTGATTATGAGGAATGGATGCAGGTGTGTGGCTGAAGAGGGCATTTTCTAGTATTTGCTCTATTGTTAAGGCTGCTTGATCAATTTCAGCAGGGAGTCGGTTTGAAGTCTGACAAAGTATAGTCTGTAAAACTGGCAGCAAAGTCCCTACTGGCTCTTCTCCAGTTTGTCCTGGACAAATTCGGGCTCGGGTTGAATGAGTAGCATGTTTCGAGGGCAGGGATTTGGACAGTGGTGTGGACGGACCCATGATCGGATGGGAATTTGAAGGATGCTATAGGGGAGCTAGGTGAGTAGAGGTCTACGGATTTTAGGAAAAAAATCTATTGTTGATTTAGTAGAATTGGAGATATGTGTGGGCTGTAATGGACAGTCCACGTAAATATATGGATGGAGTGGAAGGAGTGCTAGAAGTTGGCAACCGTACTTATTGCACTTAGTGTCGTTGAATGAAGTATGCCGAGCATTCCAGTCTCCTTCTATTATGAAAGGTGCAGGTAGAGACTGTTGGATTATCTCAGTGATGTTCGAACTAGGGAAGTTTGGTTCCCGAGAAGGGTGTATGTATGCGGACGACAGTACAAGCACTTTGTTGCTTTTACAAAAGAGTTTAATTGTCATGTACTCAATATTATTTATATTCATCATCATATACCGCAAACCTACAATAGTGAGAGTAATCAAGTCGCGAAGATTAAGATGGGCCGGACATGCAGCGCGAATGGGTAACGATAGGACCGTGTGTAGAATTCTTGACGCTAGACCAACGAGGAAGAGCGGTAGGACGGCCGCGACGGGGATGGGAGGACAATGTTAGCTTTGACCTTGAGGAGATCGGATCAGATGGTCAAGCGTGGAAAGAGAGTGCACAGGGCAGGGAACGATGGCGGAGTCGAGTCGGTGAGGTCATGAACTTCCGGGTTCCTACAGACCAATAAATATTAATAATAATAAATCATCATCGGCACTACAAGCGGGATCCAGTCTTGTCATTATTTAGCAAATCTCGAGGCTTGTTAAATTTTCCAGGCAAGGTTATTAGCCTTGGCAAGGTTATTAGCCTTGCGCCATATTATTTATATTGGTGAACATAATTTCGGAAAATTGGAATTTCTTGTGTATTAGAATTCCAGTACCTCCACGAGGTTCAGTGGTTCGTGGATTAGAAACAAGTGTATAATTAGGGATAGATACTCGGGAGTTTGGTTTAAGCGACATTTCCGAGAGGAGGAGGATATCTAGAGAAAACTTGTCAACGAACAACCGCAGGTGTTGTCTGCGAATATTGGAATATGTGGACTCTGCATTGAAAGAAATTATGGTTAAATTAGCCATTAAGAGAAAGGATATGTGAAGTATAAGAGATAAAATCTGACCTTATTTTTCTATTTCTGAGCTGTGCTTCAGCGTGGGCAGCATCTTCTGTAAGTTACTTATGTATCCTGTGATGTCCAGATTAAGATCGTTACAGTTGATTTGGTGATTTTTTGTCAAGTTATGGGAATCCTTGACAACCTTAGCGTATGACATTCCTGGACTTGTAGGATATGTTGATGGAGGTGATGTTGTTTTGATTGCTGGAAGTTTGCTCGTTGCCGTGTATGTTGTTCGCCTTTGGAAAATCCTCAGCTTATGAGGACATTGCGAAAAATTAAGAGGATGTGGTCCTCCGCAGTTACAGCATGTCACTGATTTTCTTCGTTGTAATGGATCCATCGGGGTTTGTTGTTTGGATTGTTCCTGCTTCCATCCCAGGCGGCCTGACCTTGCATTCTCCAGGTTGATGTTGCTCTGCATAATTTACGCATCGTATGGTTAAATGACATGCGGCCGCCAAATGTCCTGAGCATTGGCATCCTTTTGTTTATGTGGTTTCTCAACCACAATTTTATGCGTGAATGGATATTTTATTTGTTTGAGACAGGTGACATCATTTGGGGGAATTTGTATAATACATAGATGCAGAGTCTTGTTAGTCTGCGTGTATGGCGTTTGGAAGTAGTCAAGCCTGTTTATTTTCAGTTCCGGACAGATCCTGAATATTTCTGCTGCAAGTTCCTCATTGGTCTACGCTGGATCAATATGTCTTATGATGAAAGTCATTGGTCTCAACAGTGCATGTTGAAATGTGAAAAATTCAAGCTTACGTTGCGAAAGTTTTTCTACCGCCTTGTTGGGGTCCATTAAAGTGGTTGTTGCGATGGAAGTCGAAGGTCCTCTTGTGTTTGTAGTGAAATTGTGGTGGCCTAAGGTACTTTCGAGCATCCTAATCCGCTCCTTGATGTTCGTTATATTTTTAATGTAGATGGGTGGTGGTCTTATATTTTTTGGTGGGTAGCGATGATACCAATATATCTTATTGTATCGTTTCCATGGAGTTGGTCTTTATTATTTTATGAGTAGCACAATCTCTGTTATATTTATTTTTGTGCCGTCTTAGAGATTTTCCAGATGTAGTATCTGGATTCTATGATCCGTCTGCTTATGCATTTGAAATTTCATGCTTTGAATGTTCCGTCTTTATCTCATGGGATCTACCACAATAATTCTCCGATGCACATTCATGTGGAAATTCCTTCGTTTATAAATATAAGAATTTCGAAAGCCTTCGACGTTTGACTAAAGGCAATCTAAATTTAGTTTATTTTATTATAATTTTAGGTTCAGTTAACACTTTGGGGTAATGATGCTGAAAATTTTAGTGCAGAGCCACAACCGGTTGTCCTTGCCAAAGGAGCTCGCGTTTCAGAGTTTAATGGAGGAAAAACCTTATCTCTGGGTGGAGGTTCCGTACTTAAAATTAACCCAGATATTGTAGAAGGCCACAAACTGCGCGGCTGGTTTGATAATGGAGGTGGAGCTAATGTCTCGAGTAGCGTTTCAGCGCGGTATACGATTTTAAATGGTTCTCTTGTACTTTTCTTTAATACGTTTAATTTATCAGAACCGGGGGTGGCAATTTCAACACAGATTGGGTATCATTCCATGAGGCACGTATGCGAAATTTGGGAGCTGGGGAGAAGCCAGATTTCTTCCAGTGTAAAGCAGTAGTTAGATTAATTCGCAGTGCCAACGCAGCATACAAGGCTTGCCCTCAAACGGATTGCAACAAGAAGGTAATCGATGAGAATAATGGGCACTTCCGTTGCGAGAAGTGTAATGCCATATATCCTGATTTCAAGTACAGATTGTTAATCAATGTGCGTATAAAATACAATTTGAATTAAAAGTAAATATGTAACAAAGAGTATAAATAATCTTTAGATGGAAGTTGGCGATTGGACCTCAAGTCGTTGGGTTACATGCTTTAGTGATATAGGCGAGCAGTTGCTCGGGAAACCAGCACAAGAAATAGGCAAGGCCTTGGACGAGAATCCAGAGGAAGCTGAGCAAATATTCTCGTCAATAAATTTCCACGAGTTTGTGTTCAAACTGAGAGCTAAGATGGAACTTTTCAATGTAAGTTTTTATAATGTCGATTTTGTCTTACTGAATTGTATAATGTTTCAGGATGTGCACCGCAACAAACTCACTATTGTCGCTGCAAACCCAGTTAACTACAAAGAATATAACCAGCACTTGATAAATAATTTGAAAGATTTAACCGGTATTGGAAAAGTTTAAGTGTGTTAATTTGTTACTTCGTTTTTTTTTTTTCGTTTTTCTTATATACATCAATAAAAATAATATGCTACCTAAATTATTGTGGTTTTCGTTTTCGCAAATAAAGACGACAACATACCTTCCAACCTCGAAAAAATAAATTAACCATGCCTGAAGCGAGCTATTTCACAGTTAGCGGATTGCGACAAAAAGCTAAGATGTGTGTATTGGCCATCGGCGGTACGAAAGCCGAGATAGTCGCCCGACTGGTTGAACATCATCCAACGGTCAATTGGATGAGAATCACCAACGGGACGAGAACCAGGATATCGCATCTGACACAGAACTCCTATGGGGGTTCTTAAAGCTAACCTGAAGTACCCCCATATTTGCATCCCAATCACCAGCATACCTGAAACATTTCCTCTCTCAAGGACATTTAATGCATCCAACGCATTATCTGGAAATCCCTTAAGAGAATTCTCACTGCTTTCATCCATTTAATGCGTTATTCAAATTTCCTGTAAAGAATTCTTCACATCATACGGCATCATAAATCCCAAACCATTCGGCACCCTTGTCATCGTAAAATGCTATGTCGGACAGCTTGTTTATACAGCTGCAATAAACCGACCTGCGATTCGTTTGGCCAATCGACAAACAATTACCGCATCCCAAACATTATCATCGGAACCGAATCCTCTAGCATTTCCTAGTACAAACAAGAACTCGGTTCCTACTGCAGTCTGAGATGCCATAAACATTAAAACCCATTAGCACCTTTTCCTAATGGCGACGCATCTATTAACGCATCCGCACCACTCATCCACGACTGTAATGATACCCTTATTTGTTTTCAGCACCATTTCTCCGATGAATTGTCGTCTATGATAGCCACAACGCAAAGCGTAAACAATGATCTATTCGATCCATTTGTTTTTTCCCCTCGTTTCAGGTTTCATTTATCCTTTGCTAAATGCATCGATAAACACGGTGATGGGTACGATCACACACGCACACCACCGCGTGCCAGAGATCGCCTTCCATTGGTCACTGGTCAAAGGAAATTTCATTTCCTTCTCACCACACCACCAAACTCACCCCAAACGAGGGTTGAATCACTGAGTCTTATTCCAACTACCGATCGTGACGGTAGGTTTTTCTCCCGCTCCCCGTGTCGGCTGGGATGCGTAATCCAAAGTGGAGTGTATTTTATTCCCCGATGTGCGTGCCGTTATTTTAGTGTTGTGTCAAAACTATCCATAAATAATCATGTGACGCATATGACAGTCAGTACTGGAATATTCGGGAAAGTCCAAAACAAAGTACTGGAAAACTGGAGACTATGGATAATAGAACATTCAAGATTATGGAACGGACGGAAACGAAATACCGAATCAGAATGTGGGGAACTGGTATAAATACGTCGCAGACAGCTCATGAAGACAAGTAGAGAGTAAGAAGTAGAAAGTTATAAGTCTCGAGTGAGAAGCAAGCGATAAGTAAGAAGTAAAATACGCGATAAGTACGGAAGCGATAAGTCAAGAAATCGTTGTGTACGGTAAAAGTAACGGTTGTGGTTAACGGACTAATAAAGTGTTATATTGATTCAAAATCGATTTAACGGCTCTTATTTATTCAAAATAATTAATCCAGCGAACCCTAAGCTCGCTACAATTGGTGTCAGAAGTGGGATTAATTATTAGTGAAGGAAATAAGTCTGTGAAAGTGTGTTGTAACGATGTCAGATCGACATTTGGAGGATCTTCGCGTTCCTGACTTGAAGAAGGAACTTGAGGACCGGAATCTGGATAGCAGAGGACAGAAGCAAATTCTTCGACAGCGCCTGCAAGCAGCAATGGAGGAAGAGGGTATTGATGTCGACACATGTGTTTTTACGATTGGACCAGACTGTCCGGATGGAGAAGAAACAGCGAGTCAAGATGGTGCCAATGTAACGGAGAAGAGTTCGCCACGGTTGGACATTTCGGAGATGCTCAGGATGATGATGATAAAATTAGATGCGTAGGCTGCAGACGTTAATGCAAAATTGGACGCGCGAGCTGCAAAATTGGATGCGCGAGCTACAGACGTTAATGCAAAATTGGACGCACGAGCTGCGGAGTTTAAGGCAAAATTGGATGCCCAAAGGCAGTGTATGAAAGAATTCTGGGACTCGGAAACGGAGGAATCTGAGGATGAGGAGAAATTGGAGCCACATGAAAGGAACAAACTCAGGAAGAGCAAAGCTATGCCCGACAGCAGTGAGGAAGATGACGATGATGTGTTATGTGAAGAACTGAAGGATCTCATCGATGATAACCCGATTGAAGAGGACGGCAGTGATGGTGAAGACACTGATGCTCCAGGCCGTTCCCCGAAACGGATTTACAATGATGATGACGAGTTGGACGACCGACTGGAAGACGACGACTGTGACCTTATTGAAGAGAATCTTGGTTTGAAAGTCGAACGCAGAAAGCGTCCCAAGCGTCTGCGTCGTACACAGGACGAAGAAAGTGGTGGAGAGGAACAGCACGTCGATGAAGGTTCAGGACGTGAGGCTATAGCCGAACAGGTATTCGACGACGAAGACGATGTTGAACGCCGCTCTGAACGTAGTCACAGGGAAACTGTGGCGGCAAAACATTTCAATGATGATGAGGAATCGGAGTCTGATGCTGAGGATTTTATTGAAGGAAGGCCAATTGCTGAGAAGAAGAAAAAACGACTTCTAGTCACTCACACGTCATTGCAAGACAGTTTCGGTGTAGATTTCGACTATGAGGATTTCACTAATTGTGACGAGGACGGATATGAACCCGAATACGAACCTAGTGAATTGGAAAGGAGCCACTTTACGGATTTGGACAATAAAATCCGTAAAACGGATATTCCTGAACGAATGCAATTACGCGAAGTTCCGGTTACGACTGTTCCAGAGGGACCCAACGAGCTAAAAGATGAAGCTGAATGGATTTACAAACAGGCGTTTTGTAAATCAACTGTTTCCGAACAAGAGAGATCAACGGATGTTGCAGGTCTAGCTTGCTATTGTAAGCCACCACATACGGGGGGAAAGATCAAGCAAGCCCTAGATTGTAGGCGTAATCAACAGCTAGAGGTGCCGTTCATTGCGTTCTATAGAGAAGAACACGTGAAACCAGAATTAACGTGCGACGATCTATGGAAAGTCTATTACTACGACGCACGCTTGTGTTTACTGTCAGTTCCAAAGAACAAACCGTTCCAGTTATTTGAAAAGATGCGGAACTACCAGTTGGATACGGTTATGAAATCGACAGATGCTTCAATACCAGATGATATGCGTGTAATTAAAGATGAAGATCTAGGCCGCCTACGTGATGTGCAAACTCCAGAAGAGCTTAAGGGTGTTCACATGCATTTTCTCTTATACTATTCGCATGAGATCCCAAAAATGCAAGAGGAATTCCGTCGTCAAGAAAAGGAAGAATTGCGGCAGGCTAGAGCTGACGCGAAAAGGAGAGCAGTAGAAAATTTGGAAGAAGGTCAAGAACTTCCACCGCCGAACGCCAAGATGAAAGTGGTTCATCGCGACCGACTGGCGGCTTTTGTTGGCCCGGAGACCAGCGAACTTAGTTCGGGACGAACTAATCTAGGCGGAGGGTAGTGTAACGCATATGACAGTCAGTACTGGAATATTCGGGAAAGTCCAAAACAAAGTACTGGAAAACTGGAGACTATGGATAATAGAACATTCAAGATTATGGAACGGACGGAAACGAAATACCGAATCAGAATGTGGGGAACTGGTATAAATACGTCGCAGACAGCTCATGAAGACAAGTAGAGAGTAAGAAGTAGAAAGTAATAAGTCTCGAGTGAGAAGCAAGCGATAAGTAAGAAGTAAAATACGCGATAAGTACGGAAGCGATAAGTCAAGAAATCGTTGTGTACGGTAAAAGTAACGGTTGTGGTTAACGGACTAATAAAGTTTTATATTAATTCAAAATCGATTTAACGGCTCTTATTTATTCAAAATAATTAATCCAGCGAACCCTAAGCTCGCTACAATAACAAAGACCTTAAGTCAGCAATACGTGTACGTTTAAAGTTTAAGTAGTTTTCCAGACTTTCTGTAACTAATTAAAAATAAAAAAAAGAACCTTTTATACAAATTCAAAGAAATGTTTAATTTTCCATGCTGCCGTTCCTGGGTGTGTTTTCTTCATCGTTGTTCCCTTGGTGCTCGTGTTTTTGTAGTCAGTGGTATTTGTGATGGGGTTGAGAAGTGAATCAGCGTCGTACGCCGGCGCACAATACTTCCCCCCCACACTCCGCAATTGCGCAGGAAATACCGAAGGCAACGATCGCAGTCAAGAATCTCAATCCAGTGCAGCGCTAACAAATCGCGAAAGAGAACTTCATATACGCGAAGTGGAACTAATGTAACGTGAACTCGATCGCGCTCAACGTGAAATTGCGATGCTGCGACAGGACGAGCACTTAGCCACATACGAGTCGCGAGCACGAGAGACGCGCGATAGACGAAGCGTAACAGCCGATTTTTTTCCCCACAATCGAACATGAGTATTAAGATGATTGCTGAATTATTTGTTGAGATTTTTTTTTTTAAACACAAACGCGCGCACAAAATGGGATTTTGGAGTACCCTTAAATGTCAGAGCACAGTGGGAGCGGAAGCAGAGGAAATGGATAAGGAAAAGAGTGTTATATATTTTTAACAACTTTACTCGCACCACACATTTGTGTGGTTCGGGTAAAGTTGTTAAAAATATATAACGAGATATAAGGAACCGACTTACTTGTATGGGCCGTGGAGCGGCCGTTGATTGTTGACCGGTATTCAGGGTGCAGGGGGCGTTGATGCTTGAAACCCCTGTTCAACAGGCTAGTCTGTTTGTATCCTTGAATATTTTCACTGGGGCTATTTTTGTGTAATGGTGTTGTGTCATTCACCGGCGGCTTCGTTGTCGCTATATTTTTCCGACGATCGCGTACGTATTGTCATGTACTCGCTGTTTCGTTGTCGATATATTTTTCGCGTACGTATAATTCGTGTATCTGTTTCTGTCTTTTCGGTTGAACAGTATTATTTCAATTCAATTCCTTTTTTTGCCGTTTGACGTTTTTTTACTTTGTTCGGCGCTAACGCCGTTTTTTTATTAATTTTCCTGCCAAGTAGAATTTGCATAAAGTAGTTTATGCAAATTAGCTACTTGACGAAAATTTGTATTTTAAGGTAGAGAGGGGAAATTGGTGGGGATTAGTGTTGGGCGAGGGCATGAACACGAGGTCGAGATCCGTAACAAGAGGTATCGATGCACATTGCTCTTAAATGCCTGGACGTTACAACGACGCGGAAACACATTATCAGGTAGAGTATTCACACATTCGTGTGGTTCGGGTAAAGAATGACTATATTTATTCAATTCAATTCAATTTTTATTAGGTAGATAATACATTTCTATTTTACAACTAGTATTTAATAGTTTTAGGACAGCAATTCCTTTACAACTATAATATTAAATCTATATAATGAAAATGGCACGATTTTAATGAATAATAAATAATAAATGATTAAAGGAAAACTACAAGAAAAAACCCTTATTTGAATCTTAAGACTAATATTGCACAGGTTTCCGGTTATTTTATGTAATAATGACCTCGATATAATTTTCATAGACATAGTACATAGGTAGTGATTTAGGATAACGCAAGACGGGAAACGAGAACATTTTCAGAAAAAGAACAATTGACAAAGAGGTTTCGATTGATTTTGTCAACTCTACCGGTTTAACGTTAGCGTTTTCACGGAGTTCATGTGTCGAATAATGCCATGGCAAATTCAACAATATTTTCAGTATTTTATTTTGACACCTTTGCAATTTTATTTTGTGTGTGCGAGCACAATTACACCATACAGGGGCGCCGTACAGGAGTACAGCTTGAAAAATGGTTTTAAAAATTATAATTTTTTTTTCAAGGCTAAGCTTTGACTTTCTACACACTAATGGATACAGAACTCTTACGACTTTGTTTATTTTGTCAATTGTGGTAGTGATGTGTTTTTGAAAAATAAGTTTTTTATCTAGAATAATACCTAGATATCTACACTCTTCGGACCAATCAATATCAACTGCACACATACTGAGTTTAGTGCCATTTGGTACGTAGCAGAGTTTCCTACAACGCGAAAACCAGACAGCTTGTGCTTTATTACCATTTATTTTTATTTTCCATTTCCTGTAATATACTGCTAGTTTATCAAGAGCTGCTTGCAAAGAGTTATAGACATTAGTGAATAAGGCACCCGAAGGGAAAATGGTCGTATCATCGGCAAACATAGATACCTGAATGTCTTCACCTAGACAGGGTAAATCTTTCCTGCCTGCTGGAAAATCGCTCGTGTTCAGCCAATCCCAAAGACGGGAAAAAGTGTCCCACAAAATTACCGTCCGATAGCATTACTGTCTATTTTATCTAAGGTGATAGAAAAAGTCATCAATACAGAGTTAGTTAAGTATTTGGAGTGCAACGGACTTCTGAATGACCATCAATAGGGATTCCGTGGCAGGCGGTCCACGGGAGACCTTTTGACACTTATAACCGATATATGGACATCTGCGATTGAACGGCATGGTGAGTCAAGGGCCGTCGCATTGGATATCTCGCATTGCTGAGCAAACTTCGTTGATATGGACTTTCCCAACAGCTTTGCGACTGGACGAGGACCTTCCTCGAGAATCGATCGATCCGGGTTGTTGTGGACGGCGAGTGTTCGGATATGTATCCTGTTAATTCGGGGGTGCCCAAAGGTTCTATTTTGGCTCCAACCTTGTTCTTGTTTCACATCAATGATTTGTTGGAGACAACGGATAACAAAGTGTTCAGTTTTGCGGATGATGGTACGCTTGTTTCCTCCTTTTCGAGTGTTCGCCCGATTGGTGCATCTACGTCGTATCAGCTGAGATATGGACAGATTGACTCTCTGAATCAAGATCTAGATAGGGGAAGGGCCAATCTCATGGACTTCAATGCAGCGAATACACAATATACAACATTCACAAAGAAAAGTGGATCATCGGTCCCACAGCCGATGATGAATGGCCGGGCCCTCGAGGCTGGGGAAAGTTTGAAATTGCTCGACGTCACGGTCTGTGGGAATGTATCATGGCATAAACACGTATCGGGTATCGCTAGATCAGCCTCAGGAAAACTGAGTTATCTTTTTAGAGCCAAGAAATATTTTAGTCCGGCCCAACTTCTTCTCCTATATAAATCCCAAATTAGACCCGCGCTCAAATATTGCTCTCATGTTTGGAGCTCGGCTCCTAAACATACCCTCGGCCTACTTGAGATCGTACAGAGACGAGCGATCCGCCTGATCGGGGACTCGGCGCTGACGTCGGGAGTACAGTCGCTATCACATTGAAGGCGCGTAGCCGACCTCTGCCTGTTTTACAGATATTATCACGGGTACTGTTCTTCGAAGATTCTTGGTATTGTTCCACGCAATTCGGCTTATATGTGCTCCACAAGACAATCCGAGGGATCGCATCCGTTTGTGGTACATCTCCCGACGGCGCGAACATCCCTGCATCAGAACTCATTCCGTTACAGAGTGGGGAAGCTGGGGAACTCCCTTCCCACGCGAGTGTTCCCGGAGCGTTACAACCTGCAACTGTTCAAAAAGAACTGCAACAATTATTTGGTGGCATCTCGGGGCGCCCATTCGGCGCTATAGGTTCGCCTCTCTCGAGAGAAGTCTAATAAAAAAATAAAAAAAAAGCCTCATCCAAGTGACGCACTTTTTATACTCTTTTTAAGTAGTTTATTATTTGATCTTGGGAAATCTCAACGGTCGTTTCTTAATTACCATTTAATTTTATGAATCTCTCTTGGGAAAATACGTACCCATTCACATGTAGTATGTGTTTCCGGGTACAAAATTTCTAACAGGTATAAAGAGCCAAAGGAAAACAGGTATATAGTGCCGCAAGGCTAATAACCTTGCCCGGAAAAACAAATTATTATGGAAAATTTAACAAGCCACAGACTTGTTAAATAAGGGCAAGATCGGATCTCGGTTGTAGTGCCGATGATGGTGATAAAGAGCGAAAATCAATTGCAAAATTTGTGGCCTCATCCTAATGATTGGAAGTGTATCTTTGCAAATCCTCAGAGGCTCATTTCCGACTGGGGTATAACTTCAAAGGAGTTCGAGAGCTATTGTCGGGTAGAGGGTATTGAGCACGATTTGGCAACCATGGGGATATCAAGGGCCAATGGTCAAGCTGAAAGGGTGAACCCCACCTAATACCACAGCAGACAAAACTGTCAGCTCCTAAACCAAGTGAGTGGTATCGGTACCTGGACACGGTACAAAGATGGTACAATGCCACGCCGCATCGGAGCATAGAGATGTCATCATTCCGGTTTATGTTCGGAGTCGACGCTCGTTTAAAGGACGATCCGCAATTAAGGAGTCTCTGAAGGAAGAATTGATTGCCTCATCCCACGGCCACTAGCATGTGTGCATGCAGCGGTGGTTGTAAAGCGACTGACTGGAAAGTGGCGAGAATCCATTCATGGTGTCGGGCAGTGGGGTCATAGCTAAATACACTCACTGCCACTTACTAAGAATGTGAAGAAGGGTTGCTATGCGTACATAGAGAATTTAGTTCCAGAGAATTACTGCCGTACAGGCTGAATTGAATTCCTCTGTCGCTATGTATAGGGGGAAATCGGTTTTGGAAACACGACCAAGTATGGGCATGAGTTGACGGTTAGACAAAGGAATATGGGTCTTGGTCGTTGTGATGGTTGTTTCGTGGAAATGCAACGCATCGTGCTGGTGACTTATCAGTAAGGAGAATTGGTGTTGTTTCAATTGGTTTATTTGGGATGGGAGCCGAATTGGTTTTCGGGGAAAATAAATGTTGCTTGGTTACAAGCGAGGGAAATGGCTTAAGCAGGAAGTGAGCCGGAATGGTTTTCGGGGGAAATTAATGCTGCTTAGTTGTAAGCGAAGGATATAGTTTAAGTAAGAAATTAACCGAATTGGTTTTTGCGGAAAATGTATGCGGCCTGATGTAGATGTGGGAGATGATTAATATTCCGTTGTAAGTGTGAAAATGCATTTTATTACAGGTTGGCAAATGGATTCTTTGTAAGGTTGGGGATGTATGCGATTGCAGATTTGGGAACGGATGCTGTTGCATATTGGGAACTGTGTTCTTTGCATGTGTGCGAATGTGTGCTATTGCAGGTTTGGGTTATGGTAACGAGCTGTTAGCGGTCGAAGTTAGGTAGGAATTGTGAATTGGTTCTGTGGGGCTTTTCAGGGCCCGAAGAGCCATACATCGCTCGATCCCCACCTTTCCAGGCGAACGACTTACCTCTCGGTCGAACTTCAGCAAGGTCGCGTAACCTTGCTACGGCATTTACCCTCAGCCAAATCGCCGGAATTAATACGGTTACCCAATCGGATAACCGTTTTGAATTTATGTTAGGCAGCTTACCTATTCTGTAGGGGATTTCCTTCCAAACCCCTTTTTCTCCAGCATCACCACTGAAAACATTAAATCCACGGCAAAGCTTATCACCTTGCCGTGGCATCGAAAACTCACCCTCGGCCAGACCATATTCCCTAAAAAACATTAAGCCCACGGCAAAGCTTATCACCTTGCCGTGGCATCGAAAACTCACCCTCGGCCAGACCATATTCCCTAAAAAACATTAAGCACACGGCAAAGCTTATCACCTTGCCGTGGCATCGAAAATTTACCCCCGAGGCGTACATCATTTCCTGAAAAGAACATAAGTCCATGGCAAAATCATCACATTGCCATGGCATCTGAAATCTTATCTTTAGGCATACATTCTGCCAGGGCATCTCGTTTCCATAGCCTTAAGCTATGGAAACAACAATCAACAAGAGTTCCTTGTGACTCGTTGTATTTGTTTACCCCCGGCATAACATGCATACGGCTATTGCCCCTATTGATTTACTACCGCCGACAAGGTTTCTGTTGACGCAAATCAAACATGTCCCTGTTTACCAGCAATCGCTGGCTTCCAATTATCGTCCCCCATGTTCAGAGACCGTAATCGCGCAACGACCAGGATGCAGCCAGAAAATGTTTACTTTCAACATCTGGCAACGGCTGCACCCTATGTTCGTTGCAATGTAATCATCGGCAACCGAAATGAAGATTTATGGCCTTCCATTAGGATGACCAAATTATCGGTTTCAGTTTTTCACACCCCACATGCTAGTGTTTGCATTCCTAGAAAATGCACTAGCGATGTTGCCCGCCATCCACGGTCGCTGAACGATCGTATGCATGGCATACGCACACATGCGTAATGTATGCCTATTCCGTCAGGTCCAATCACGATTAACTACATCAAGTTAATCGTGTAACTCCGCCTCCTTTCCAGTTTCTTTCAGGATTCTTTCACTTTAATGATTTCCAATGGGATTAGTCAGTCAGATATTATACACCGAGGTGTTCTCACAGATGAGTCGTTGAGGTCGAATTGTGCCACAGTCGCGTAGCGTGATTCAATAAAGGCGCGACAAGCGTATATTAATAATCTAAAAGTAGAACCCAAAAATTTCGTGACTTAAATAACATTCTTTAATCGGTTTAATAAGTGCAAATATAATAATGTATTAAAGATTAAACAATATTTCTCCACTCTGTGACCTAATAGTGCATGCTGTGAAAATTAATTTAAATAAACATTGTTCCAGTCGGAATAACATTTGTTCGTGTTGTTTAATAAAGATTCAAAGAAAAAAACAACCCCATCGTTTTATTTTACTGGAGTTGGCGATCGTGTATTGTTTTTGTGTCACCAGGTGTGCGGCCGTAGAGAACAATTACGTCGGAACAACGTCGGGGTGTTTAGCCAGTTCTGTGTCCTACGTGGACACCCTTTAGTTAAACACTTCCACATTGGTGAACCCGTAAAAACGCGCAACCTTCGAACATTAATGACCGGAGAATGAACCAATTCCGTGTGAAATCCGGCAAAGATATTATATTCGAAAGTGAAGTAACACAGCCAATACGGTTATTGGGCTTCGGTCGATTTTGTTTACCATCATCTCTCATTGGACAATAAAATTGAAAACATCAAAAACAGCACGTGCACATAACCGTTTCAATGCACATCAACCCAATTAAAAAGACAATTAAAGGGTACGCCCCAACGCCAGCCCAACAACAGCACCTGGCATAACATCACCGGAAGCAGTCGAGGACTACCGAGACCGGAACAACACAGCTGTATCTAACAACACCTGGGCTAGGAGCAACAGCCCCAACACCACATCACCAGGCACCCCATACGAGGACAAGGTTTATTTTCTTCTTTCTTTACTTTATGTTCTTTTAATATTTTTCGAAATTTGTTAATTCCTTTTCGGCGAGCTCCTTCTGAGCCACCATATATAAATTTAAAAACAAACACTCGTTTTCCTTTATTATTCACGTTTACTATTTTTACAATTACATAAACAGTTTTAAGTACCGTAAGCCAAAATTAAATATTCAAAATAATTAACAAATAACACCTAAAACAACAAGACCCATAGTTAATAGACAACTGACAGAACAAGGTCAATTAATTATTAAGTAAAGCTAAAACAAAATAGATATACTCTTTCACTTAGCACCTAATAGTAACACATCCAATTTGGCAGGCATAGAATGTTAAGAACCCGAATCAGATCGCAATTCGCGGTTCAGTGTAAAACAACACGGAACTACTATTAATTCTAAAGAACTACACTTACGATCATGTACAAGTTATGCATAAACACCAAATTACAAAATTTACATATTTAACCGGAAATTATCGCCCAACAAACATATGCAATTAACATTCCAAAAATAGTACATAACATTCCCTTTAAAACAAAGCAAACGTTTGCACCTCATACACTAAGTCATAATCACATTAGGATTGTTTCGAATGTACTCGACCAAATAAATTTTTAACTCCAAACCAACTTGAATAGAGACGAATGTTGCCAAATGCTATAAAGTATAAAAACAAAATTTAACTAAAACCATTTGTAAGCCCCTTCTGGGCACATTTGAACGCACAAGACTCCTCACACTCATATCACGACTCCACACGACCACTTATTCGCGACTCAAAGTAAGCCCACGGCTCGATTCCCTTTTGGCTCCTCTTGACTCCACTTCCGACCTTCGCTCGGCTTATTTTGGTTAGGGAAAACCATTGTTTTAAGACATCCGTGGTTCTCTCAACTTCCTGCGACTCCTTTTCACCCATTGGCCTCCTTTCACCCTTCTTCGCGTTCTCTTACGCCTTTGACTCCCGTTTCGCGTCACTATCCATTATGGTCAACACGAGAAACACCATGGCCAAAAAGGCTCAGGAACAATCCGAGCCTCTCGAATTCCACGACGCCTCCAGCGTCGATTTCCCCACCGAGCAAGTCGATGCTGACCTAGACTTGCCCGGACAATCTACTCCTCTGGCACCACCCGTTGCCCCCAGCGTCGTGAACCGACCCCAGCCTTCTTCCACAGACACACTCCCGACTGCTCCTAACGCCCCTGGTACCGGCCCTTTGGTAGATTCCGGCATTTTTATGCCCACAACTAGTGCCGGTACCTCACAACAAACTCATAGGCACCCAGAGTCCCAAGAATTCCGCGATGCTTCCAGCCTCGGGAACGGGACTCGTCATTTAAATATAGGGCTTCCCCCCTTCGACGAGGAGGACCCAGACCTTTGGTTTGCAGTGGCAGACCGCATCTTCCAGGCCTCAGCCTTGCACGACGAACAACTTCGTGCAGTCGAGCTGTTGAAAGTGCTTGACCGCACTCAGCGACCGCATGTTGCCCACATAATAAGGTCGGCCGGCCGCAACCCATATAGCAACATGCGTGAAGCTCTGCTCGACGCTTTGGACGAACCTGGAAGTATGCGGCAACAACGTTTAGCCGCTGTAACCAACCTTTCTGGGATGAGACCATCTCTTTTCCTGACCCATTTACGCTCTATAGCGGGGACCAGGATTGGGGACGACCTAATAAAGCCTCACTTTTTGAGGTGTCTTCCCCAGCATGCCCGTTCGGCACTTATAGCCCAACCCAATCAGAGTTTGGGCTATTTATCCAAAATTGCGGACGCAATCATGGAAAGCTCAGATCAGTATTCTGAGCCTCCAGCGTACCAGGTAGCGGCGGTTTCTCAACACGCCGCCCAGCCTGCACGGCACCCTCGTCTGCCTTTCTCAGCCCATCAATTGGTCTCAACTCCCAATTCTCCTCAAGCTCAATTGCCTCATAGAAGGCCCGCCTCAACCAATTTCCCTCAGGGGAATCCAGAGGCAGGCCCCAACCTTAACCAAAGAAATTCGCCCACACATTTAACCCCTGCCGACCTTCGGGCGCTCCAAACCTCACTCCTCCGCGAGATAACGCAATTGCGCGCGGAGGTGAGGAACAATCCTCGAAGCGCCCAGAATCGAGCCATGCCGAGCCGTCCTCTCAATCGGCAGAATTCCTACCAAACTGCCCCTCAGAGGGCCTATATGCCTCAAAACGCCCCACAGAGGGCCAATTCCTCTCAAAATGGCCCTCACCGGGCCAACTCCCAGCGAGCTCCGGCTCGACCTCCCCGTAATGGCAATAGCAATACGCAGAATATCCCTGATAATGCCGTTACTCTGCCTTGGTGCGCCAATCACCAGCGATATGGTGATCGCGCATTCAATTGCAAAGCGCCTTGTGGTTGGACGCAACCTTCCACCAACCAAAGGCGCTCTTTAAACTAATTTTGCCGACCGACACCCTCGCGCAATCGGCCGGCACCCCTACGATAAGTCGCCTAACCATCCGGGATTCAAAACTGAATATCGCTTTTACTGTCGATACCGGCGCCGATATTTCAGTCCTCCCGCGATCGTTTGCTCCGCGCAACCGCGTGCCAGCCGCACTTAAATTGTCAGCCGCAAATAATACGCCGATACTTACGTACGGACGTAAAAAGCTGACACTTCACTTGGGTCTTTGTCGTCCGATCACTTGGCGTTTCGTCATTGCGGACGTAAATGAACCCCTGATAGGTTCCGACCTATTAGGTGCACATAATCTGTTGGTCGATTCGACCCATAACAGACTTGTGGCTCCAACCGCACCCCCCTTGCCCATGACGGCATCACCAGCGGCAACTTCAGGGGCCACAGAGTGCTTAGACCCATTCCAGGTTATGGTACAGGAATTTGTGAGTACAACAATTCCTCTACCTAACCAACGCCGACATAAAGCCACGGTGTTTCATCATATAGAAACACGTGGTCCCCCGGTGAGCCAGCGTCCACGTCGACTGGCTCCGGAAAAATTACGTGCGGCGCGCGCGGAGTTCGAGCATATGATCGAACTAGGTATCTGCCAACCGTCGGACAGTCCCTGGGCAAGCCCACTCCACTTAGTGAAGAAACGTTCTGGTGAGTGGCGCCCATGTGGCGATTATAGGCTGTTGAACGCAGCAACTGTCCCGGACAGATACCCAATTGCACACCTCTACGATTTTTCGTACAAGTTACGAGGGTGCAATGTCTTCACTACCCTGGATCTCACCAGGGCATACCATCAAATTCCGGTGGCACCAGAAGACATCCCCAAGACCGCAGTCATTACACCTTTCGGACTCTTCGAGTTCAAAGTGATGACTTTCGGCCTCAGGAATGCCGCACAGACATTCCAACGTTATATCGACACGGCTTTACGTGGTCTTAATTGCTGCCATGCTTATCTTGATGACATTCTCATCGCCTCCAAAGACCACGCCGAACATAAGCGCCACTTACGTCAGGTCTTAGAGCGCCTCCGTGAATTCGGTCTTGTCATCAACTCAGATAAGTGTCAATACGCCAAGGAGCAAATCACCTATCTGGGTTATGTCGTTGACAACCAGGGCATTCGCCCACTATCGGACCGTGTGGAGGCCCTCATGAAGTATCCCAGGCCTACTAACGTGAGTGAGCTGCGTCGATTTCTGGGCATGCTTAATTTCTACCGTCCAACCCTGAAGAATGCTGCCCAGATTCAAGCTCCGCTCAATGAATTCTTAAAAGGAGCTAAGCGCAATGATAAGCGCCCCATTAATTGGACAGAAGTCTCTGATAGAGCATTCCAACTGTCCAAAGAACAATTGGCAAATGCCACCTTACTCCGATACCCTCTCGAGGGAGCGGCACTTTCTATCCAATACGACGCATCGGATACCGCAATCGGAGCCGTCCTTGAACAGGACATTGAAGGCCGCCCGGAACCACTTGGTTTCTTTTCAAGGAAGCTGAGTCCCACTGAGCGACGTTACAGCGCCTACGACCGTGAATTGCTCGCGATCTACAGCGCTGTTAAGTACTTCCGTCATATGATAGAAGGTCGCTCACTCTCCATCTTAACAGACCACAAGCCATTGGTCTATGCGTTCCGGAAGAAGTCGGGAAATGCCTCCCCCCGACAAGAGCGTCAATTAGACCTCATTGGGCAATATTCTACGGAGATCAAGCATATCTCCGGTAAACAGAACGTCACGGCGGACGCCCTTTCTCGAATCGATACGATTCATTTGCGTACCGCCTTGAATAACGCTGATCTTGCCCTAGCTCAAGAGGAGGACGAACAGCTCAAGTCCCTCCTAACTGCCGATACGGCACTAGAGCTTAAGAAAATTACCCTTCGCGACCCCTTGGGCGAAATCTGGTGTGATGTCTCCACTGGAACCGCTAGACCTTACATTCCCGAGAAACTTCGTAAGGGCGTGTTCCAGGTTTACCACAACCCTGCCCACCCCAGCGGCCGAGCAACAGCCGCTGCTGTCCGTCGCAAATTTATTTGGCCCCGGATGAACAAAGACCTCACCGGTTGGGCCCGTGCTTGTCTCCAGTGCCAGCGCTGCAAGGTAGCGCGACATAATGTACTGGAGCCAGCGCAATTCAAGCTTCCCACGGCACGCTTCGCCCATGTCCACATAGACATAGTGGGACCGCTTACTCCATCAAGAGGATTTTCTTATATCCTCACTATGATGGATCGCTGCACGCGATGGCCAGAAGCGACACCTCTCCGGGCAGTTACTGCCGAATCAGTCGCCAAGGCCTTTTACTCAACTTGGGTCACACGTTTCGGTGTACCAACCACCATAACTTCGGACCGAGGTCCACAATTCGAGGCGACAATTTTTAGGCAGCTAACAAATCTTCTCGGCTGCCAAAGAAGTCGTACCACCGCCTACCACCCGCAATCAAATGGGATGATAGAGCGCTGGCACAGATCTCTTAAAGCCTCACTCATGTGTCATAATGACACACAATGGTTTGACGCCCTACCAACCGTCCTCCTCGGCCTGAGGACAAGTATTAAGGAGGACCTGGGTGCTTCGGCAGCAGAGCTTACCTACGGTACCAACCTCCTTCTTCCAGGAGAACTTTTCCTGAATGGCGAAACACCACGTGACCAACTTCGTGAATTGGGACATCTCCGTGACCTGCTACGTAAGGTTAGGGCAACCCCTGTAACCAGGCACGGCTCCAAAAAACTTTTCGTCCACCCTGAACTGCACAGCTGCACGCACGTCTTTGTCAGGGTGGATAAGGTCAAAAAACCCCTCGACCCACCTTATGATGGCCCATTCAAAGTCTTCCGCCGCATCAGTGACCGCGTCTTCGAGATCGACATTAGAGGCAAGCGATCCACGGTCAGCGTCGAAAGGCTTAAGCCCTGTTTTCTGGAAGCTTCCGCTCCAGAATTACTTCCTTCTACTGACACCGCTCCTACTCCACCAGCACAACCTCCCCGTACTCGCGCTCATACGCGCGCCCATAACCAACTAACCACCCCCTAACCTGCCTTACCTGTTTCGTGACTACGTCACTGGGGAGGGAGTGATGTGGGGCTTTTCAGGGCCCGAAGAGCCATACATCGCTCGATCCCCACCTTTCCAGGCGAACGACTTACCTCTCGGTCGAACTTCAGCAAGGTCGCGTAACCTTGCTACGGCATTTACCCTCAGCCAAATCGCCGGAATTAATACGGTTACCCAATCGGATAACCGTTTTGAATTTATGTTAGGCAGCTTACCTATTCTGTAGGGGATTTCCTTCCAAACCCCTTTTTCTCCAGCATCACCACTGAAAACATTAAATCCACGGCAAAGCTTATCACCTTGCCGTGGCATCGAAAACTCACCCTCGGCCAGACCATATTCCCTAAAAAACATTAAGCCCACGGCAAAGCTTATCACCTTGCCGTGGCATCGAAAACTCACCCTCGGCCAGACCATATTCCCTAATAAACATTAAGCACACGGCAAAGCTTATCACCTTGCCGTGGCATCGAAAATTTACCCCCGAGGCGTACATCATTTCCTGAAAAGAACATAAGTCCATGGCAAAATCATCACATTGCCATGGCATCTGAAATCTTATCTTTAGGCATACATTCTGCCAGGGCATCTCGTTTCCATAGCCTTAAGCTATGGAAACAACAATCAACAAGAGTTCCTTGTGACTCGTTGTATTTGTTTACCCCCGGCATAACATGCATACGGCTATTGCCCCTATTGATTTACTACCGCCGACAAGGTTTCTGTTGACGCAAATCAAACATGTCCCTGTTTACCAGCAATCGCTGGCTTCCAATTATCGTCCCCCATGTTCAGAGACCGTAATCGCGCAACGACCAGGATGCAGCCAGAAAATGTTTACTTTCAACATCTGGCAACGGCTGCACCCTATGTTCGTTGCAATGTAATCATCGGCAACCGAAATGAAGATTTATGGCCTTCCATTAGGATGACCAAATTATCGGTTTCAGTTTTTCACACCCCACATGCTAGTGTTTGCATTCCTAGAAAATGCACTAGCGATGTTGCCCGCCATCCACGGTCGCTGAACGATCGTATGCATGGCATACGCACACATGCGTAATGTATGCCTATTCCGTCAGGTCCAATCACGATTAACTACATCAAGTTAATCGTGTAACTCCGCCTCCTTTCCAGTTTCTTTCAGGATTCTTTCACTTTAATGATTTCCAATGGGATTAGTCAGTCAGATTTCACCAGTCGAAGGAGTCACCCGCGTCGCCGTCGTAGTAATAAATGTGTCTGATTATATGACAGTGAATCCCTTCGTTACACATTCGTGTCCGAAGTGCCGAATGGTAGAGTACCAATTTTTATTCAATTGTTTTCCCCTGTCGTGTCGGGTGGTGTTGCGGGTGTTCCGTTTGCATTGTGTTTAATAAATAAAAAAACAAAAGTATGTACATGTGTAGTATAAGATAATGCTCCAAAATCTTTTTAATTAAATTTCCTAAGATAACACAGTCTAATCCCATCTCAAGCTTTAACCGCATCGATGTGAATTTAATAGACGAATAAGCTGATATAGTCGCAGACTAAAGGAATATTGTTGCGGCCATTGTATCACCAGTGCTTCCTTCCAAATAAAGAACATTCAACGAAACAACAACCAGTGTGTTTTTATTTCATTCTGTTCGCTCCGTTTGGGAAGTGTTTTATCCCGAGAACTTTGTTTCCTTTTCGCGCCGTGAATTAAGTAGTGGAAATTAGTTAAACCCGCGTCCGTGTCGACGCACCGACTAATTAACCCCATAGTTCTCCATGTGATATAGAGAACCCCCACACTATCACCAATTTATATACTGAAATCCTTTACTCTATTTCCTTGTTCGTTCACTACTCTAGACAAAGAACATCAACCTCTTCCCATCCATGGTACAATCACAAGCTTCGCCCCCTACACAACAAAAGGAATAAGTTATGGGTCATCTTCTCTCGGAATCAAACTATACCCGACTACTCCAACTTCCTTGACCGCTACCACCAATTCATAGAACTTTTCATCACCCTTTATCGCAACTATCTTACCAAAACTCCGACCAATCTCAAAAATGACAACAAAACATTCTTACAGTTCGTCAATCATAAACGTAGATCCGATGGTTACCCCTTACTCTCATACCTCATCTGATCCTGTTACTATTGCTAACCATTTCGCCACTTACTTCAAACGGTCATTCACTAATGACTCCTTTGTTCCTGAACCGTCATATTTCAACTACCTACCTAACTTTTCCCTAGGGCCCTTTCTCCACAACTCCTTTGATCCGCCCTTAATTGAATCCAAGCTACCGCAATTCAAAAACGAGTTTACACAGGGCCCCGATGATATCCCTGCAATCCTCCTCAAGAAATGCTCATTCATTCTCTCTGTTCCCCTCTCACTTAGCTTCAATCTCCTATTCTCTCAAGGCGTATTCCCCCACATTTGGAAAATCTCCTTCATCACCTACATCCACAAGAAGGGTCCCAAAAAAGATGTCGAAAAATACCACTCCAGCGCCAAACTGTTTTCGTTGCAAATCTTTTATTTCATCAAAGCAACATGGTTTTCTCAATGGCTGATCAACAACAACCAACCTCGTTGAGTTCACTTTTTTACAGTCTTAGCAGTAGAGCACGGTAACGAGGTTGATATGGTTTCGACTAACCCCAGTAAAATATTCGACAAATTCTCTCATAATCTAATCCTCTTCAAATTATCCGCCCTCGGCTTCGAACATGGATTGCTGAAATGGATTTGTCCTACCTAAAGGATAGACTTTATTCCGTTCGGTTCAGTCCACTATATCCAACCCCTTCCTTGCCGCCTCTGGGGTCCCTGAAGGTAGCCACCTGGGTGCTCTCCTATTTATACTTGCCACTAATGACATCGATAAGGTAATTAAGAATTCCAGCTGATAATACCAAGTTATACAAAATCATCGAGTCACCACTTGATTCTGAACTGGTGCAATCAGAACTTGACAACTTTTCGACTTGGAGTGACAAAAATTGCTTTGTACTTAACGTTGTCAAATACCAATCTATAACCTTTTCTCGAAAGCGTAATCAATCATCCTCACGTGCCTGTTCCCTTCATTTTCATTTTTAAAACATTTTTTTTATTTTCTTTTTATCTTCTTAGTTTCTAAATTACATGCTAGACAATAAATGTTTAAATTCTAGCTTAATTATCTTATATTATAACTTATTGGTCCTACGCAGACGCTCTAAGCTAAACATTACATAACTATTGTATAACTTCCCTTTCGGCGACCGTGTCTGTTCCCTTCATAACCAACCCCTGACCATTGTCGAATCTATACGAGACCTTTCGGCAGGGAGCTTTTCTTCTTCTCTCACATCGACGAGAGAATCTGGAAAGCCAACTCTGCCCTCGGGTTCGTGAGGGGATGGTCTAAGAAATTCTCCAACCCTTACGTTACTAGATCCCTTACCTTACCTTCGTCTGTCCATTGCTAGAATATGCTAGCTATGCATGGTCCCCTTGTCACAAGACCCATATCCGTAGAATCAAAAGTATCAACGTCGCTTCCTTTGGTTCGCTCTCCGAGGGCTAGGGTAGGAACACTCCTTGAACCTGCCCCGTATATTAACCCCCTCAATTAAATCAACCACAGAACCCTTGAGGAGTCCAGGGTCCTGGCTGACATATTGTTCATTCAACGGATTATTTCCGGCTCGGTCGACTGCGCCTACCTCCTTAACTTAATTCCTCTGAACACAAACCCTCGAAATACGCGTAATCCCCGCCTTCTCTACATTCTCCCTCGCCGGACCTCCTATGGTCTCAACGAACCCCTTTCGCGGTGCCGCGAAATGCCAACTCCAATTCCACCTTGTTTGACTTCGACCTCTCTACCCATACTTCAAGCACCGCCTCCTAAACCGTTCCCACTGCCAATCTTACGCGGCGCTTCTACACTTTACTATAACCTACCCCCACCTCTCGCCCCTGCTCATGCCTTTTTAATTTGTCCTGGTTACCTTAGATTAAGCCTAGTTAAGATAGTTCTTAAGCTCTTTAGTTTGTAACTTATATATACTTTAGTTGTAGGTAATTATGTTGCTTGACTTAAGACAATAAATGGGATGGGACCCCATCATAAACTATATGATCTTAAGTCAAGGATATTCGATCACATAACATGCCAAGGTCACGAATCGTTTGTACAGGTGTTATCTGTTGGTTGAGTAAGACATAAGAATGTAGCGGGCAGGGGGATCGTTGACGGGAGAAGGTGATTAAGTGACATTTGGCAATATATAATTCGATGCAGTTATTTTGGCACCAAGTTGAAAAGTTCCCTTTGGAGAAGTGAGGAGTCGACAGAAGAGCGGATCGTCTTGAAGAGTTTAGTGTCGTCCGCGTATAGAGAAATACTGGAGTCTATATCATTAATAGTAAGAATGAATAGGAGGGGAACACCTGACGTGGGAAGAAAAGGATTGGAGAGGGTGGATCTCAATCTGACATGGTAGGTTCGATCGTTAAGATAGGAGGAAATCCACTTAATCAGTTGGGGTTCGAAGTCACGGGAGGATAGCTTAAAGAGGATGAGGTTGTGTGAAATTTGGTCGAAGGCCTTGCTGAAATTGGTTGTGATGACATCGACTTCGTTGCCGTTCTCTAAGGCATGGAGAGCGTAGGATGAGAATTCAACTAGATTGGTGGTGGTCGACCTACCCATAAGGAAACTGGGCTGGTTGGGTGAGATGATGGATTTGCACCGAAAACATAACGCGTTGTAAAGAATGCCTTCGAACAGTTTCGGAATATGTGACAGTTGGGCGATGAGACGGTAGTTACTAATATCCTTTCTTGGTCCCTTTCTATGTAAGTGGGTGACAAAAGAGGATTCCCAAATATTTAGGAATATACCTTGTGTAAGGGATAGATTGAATATCTTCAATAGTGGGAGAGAAAGAGAAGAGGAACATTTTTTTAAAAGGACAGCCGAAAGTCCATCACGTCCAGGACTGAACTCATCTTTAAGCAAGTTTAATTTTTCTTCAACTAGGTGATGCTGGATAATTTGAGAGATGAAGGGGCCAAAGAAGAATTCGGGTAGGTGTTTGAAGTAAGAGCGGATAGACTCGAAAGAGTTGTGCGTAAAGGATTTTTTAAACAAAGAAGCGAAAAGATTGGCAGTAGTTTGGGGTCGATTAAAGTAATCGTGTCATAGGAAAGGGCGTTGGGATAGGCGTCAGATTTACGTTTATAGTTAATAAAGTGAAAAAAGATTTGCGGTCATTTTTCAGGTTGTTTTGTGTTTTTGTGATATAATTATAGTAAAGAGAGTTGTAAAGCTCGGTGAATTTATAAAAGGAACCGAGAAAGTTGGAGCAGTCCAGGGAAGAACGTGTTCTTAGGAAAATGTTCCACAAATTATTCCTCTTGTTCTGAAAAGTACGGAGTTTGAGACAAGGAATACTTACTGCACTAATTCCACCCAGTGTCAGAGAGCCGCCAGTATAGTACAACCGGTGTATCCCTGGCTGCAAACCATACAATGGGCGTAGTGATACGTAACAGCCCGGATTAGAGATCGCAGATGTTACGCAGAATTCCAATACCCTGATATAACATCGAATACTCTAATATTCGCGAACACATCACATTTTGACGCATGTATGCTGTACGTAAAATTCCAATAATCAAAATTCCAATAATCAAAATTCCAATAATCTTAATTCCAATAATCAATAATACCTACATACATATAACATGTATCATATACGCATATGTTCAAAACATATAGCATTCCATGCAAATTGCACAATGCAACTTGAAACATATCTGAAATTGCAACGCATCTAATGTTGCACGCTATTTGCCATAAGCAAATCCAATTCCCATCGCTTTGAGATGCATGTATTTCCCACTCGCATATCTATAATTGCAACGCATCTAATGTTGCACGCTATTTGCCCTAGGCAAATAAAATCCCCATCACCTTGAGATGCATGCATTTCCCATTCTAATGCCTAAAACTGCAATTTTGCAATTCCCACGTCCCAGCCATGCCCATACCCATGTTCTAACATGCGGATTGCAGCTACGTTAATCCTAAAATTAGAATAACCTTGATAATCATCTAACACCCCATGACCTTCAAGGTAATTTCACCCAGGCACATACATTCTATTTGTTATGGGCAAATCAGATTCGCATCACCGTGAATCGAAATTTTCCCATAGCCTTGGGCTGAAAGTACAGCCAGAGTAGGCGTAAGGTTGCCACCTTAGGATGACTGGCGGCAAAATTGCGACGTTGCAGTTCCCATCGTCGTTGGCATGGCCTTCGGCTGGGACTAGCGTCGGGTGGCTGTCTGGAAGTCAGCAATGACTAGTGGGAAGGAATGAAAATCTTGATTTGGATTTTGGGTATAAGTAGGGAGTTCCGTTCGAGGTAAAATTCAATTAGAATCCGACGGCACAAGGGGTGCATCAACCTATCATCAGTTAGAATCAGACAGCCAAAGTACAGAGCTGCATTTTAAGTTAATTAAATTGAAACGAAGGAAGAATGAATATCCACTAAAGGAATAACGAAAGGCTTTTGTTTCTAAACTGCAGTAACATCAGTGGTGGAAGGAACCCAACCAGCCGGGGGGCAAGTAGGTAAGCCAAGTATAAAACGTTTGAAATAGGCACCGCTAAGCACACGGGCTTGACGCACCAAGGAGTCGACAGACGTTCCCACATGCAAAGAGGTTGGAACCATCACAAAATAAAGAACAGCACGAAACCCCGGGTCAATCACCCCATCCAAAAAGCCTTTCGGTAAACATATAACATTTTGTGCACCAGCCCGAAGGAACACCAAGGTGCCGAAGGAACACAAGGTACCGGAGGACAAAATGAGGTAGGACGAGCCCCCCCAATAACCACCCTCACACCTACAACTGGGACACCGGCCAATCAACTCCCCGCAGACTTCAGCCACGGACTAGAGAGCTGGAAGCACCCACAAATAAATATTGTATAGCAATATACAACACAGATATATGTCTGCAACTTTTCACTACCCTGTCTGATGTGGGTGATCCTTCTGGAAGCGTAGGCTTCCGCCCTGAGTGATTCATTGCAATTTAAGTCCCCGCACGGTGTCAAGATTTCTACCAAACTAGGGATCAACTCATCTTCAGCTGTTTTTTATTTGGGATATAGCTATATATATCTCATTTTGACGATGCATTCGCTTAGGGTTGACACCTCCATAAATCATGTAACGCGGATGAGTTGTCTATAAAGTTTTGTAAAAAACTAAATTCTAAAACGTCCTTCGGTAGATGACATTTGAGTTTGACAGCTGTCAAAATTACAGATCTGTATTTTCCAAACCAGAAAACAGATTCTTGAATACCAGTTTAGATACGGCATACCAGATTTCATCAAAATTGCCTGGGAAAAACACCTTGACCGTGAAATAGAGAAAAGTAGAGAGCGAGGTCCGCACCAGGCGCGGAAGCTCCACCAAGTAATCCGCAGTATGACGCGGTATACACCACGCTGCACTTACTGCAAGGATAAAGAGGGTAATCTGATCATCGATCCTGAAGGCATTCTGGAGCGATGGAAAGTGCACTTCAATGAATTGCTAAACGGTTAGCTCACAGAAGAATTGGAGGTTCCACCACTGCAAGATCAAGACTAAATGCTGCCGCCACCAAGCATTGAGGAAACATTAAAATCCATAAGACAGCCCAAATCAAATAAAGGCCTCGAGGCTGATGGCATATAGGAGGGACAGCGCTACATCACGCAATTCATGAGATCGTGGTGCACGTATGGGAGCAAGGGGAGATGCCGGAATATTGGCGTCGTGGTATAATTTGCCCCATGCATAAGAAGTGAGATATCACATTGTGCAGCAACTATAGGGGTATAACATTGCTGAGTACCGCATATAAGATACTCTCCTCTATCCTACAAGATCGGATAGCCCCATACGCTAAAGGCATCATTGGTCAAAATCAGTGTGGCTTCATCCCGGACAAATCAGGGATTGTTCAGATATTCACCCTTAGGCAGGCGATGGAAAAATGTCTGAAATTTAGAATTCCATTATATCATCTATTTACAGACTTTAAGGCCGCTTACGACAGCATAGCCAGAGTAGAACTATATAATGCCATGAGAGAGTTCGGCATTCCAAACAAATTGGCAAACTTTGTAGGTTGACCATGACCAACGTAACTAGTCAAGAAAAAGTAGCGGGATTGCTGTCCAAACCAATAAACATTTGTAATAAACTCCGACAAGGGGACGGCCTGGTCTGCCTCCCCTTCAACCTGGCGTTTGAGAAAGCAATCCGTGACCTTGGGCGTTACAACAAGAGGGGCTATTGTCACCAAGTCCGGCCAGATACTTGCCTACGCAGATGACATCGACATCATCGGTAGAACCGAATCGGCGGTACAGGACTCCTTCACCCAGATCGGACAAGCGGCACAAAAACTGGGACTGCACATTAATGAGGGAAAAACTAAGTTCATGGTGGCAGCTTCTACGAAGAGAAGACCTAACGTTGGTCAAACTATCAGGGTAGTGGAGCACGAATTTAAAGTAGTGCAATCCTTTAACTACGTTGAGTCAATAGTATCAGCCGATAACAATATGGAGGAAGAAATACACGAACGCCTGATCAAATCCAACAATGCCTACTATGGTCTATTAAGGCTCTTTAAATCCCGAAATTTATCCAGAACATCCAAGCTACTACTGTACAAGACCATTGTCTTACCAGTACTCATGTATGGATCCGAGACCTGGGTTCTTAATAAAAGGCACTCTGAACTCTTAGCCGCGTTCGAGAGGAAGGTGTGGGGGTTCTCTATACCACACGGAGAACCAACACGCAATCCAATTTTGACCGCTAACGGCGCGTCACTATAACCCAAATCCGCAATTCATGCGCAAACATGCAAAGAACACATCCCAATATGCAACAGCATCCGTCCCCAAATCTGCAATTGCATACATACCCAAACCTACCAAGAATCCATTTCCCAAGCTGTAATAAATGCATATTCAAATTTACAACGGAATACTAATCATCTCCGGGCTCCTCGATAGTATAGTGGTTGGTATACCCGCCTGTCACCCGGGAGACCGGGGTTCGGTTTCCCGTCGGGGAGACTCTGGCGCAAGACTCATGACCTTGCCCAGAAAAAATAAATCATTATGGAAAATTTAACAAGCTCTAGGACTTGCTAAATAAGGCCAAGACCGGTCCCCGGTTGTAGTGCCGATGATGATGATGACTAATCATCTCCATCAACTACATCGAGCCGCATACATTTTTCCAAAAACCGGTTCGGTTAATTTCTTATCTAAATTATATTCCTTGCTTGCAACCAAGCAATTCTAATTTCCCCCGAAAATCATTCCGGCTCACTTCCTGCTTAAACTATTTCCTCGCTTGTAACAAAGCAACATTTAGTTACCCCGAAAATCAGTTCGCCTCCCATCCTACCCAATATCAATTCCCCTTACTGGTAAGCCACCAGCACGATGCGTTGCACTTCCGCGAAACAACCATCGCAACGACCAAGACACATATTCCCTTGTCTAACCGATAACTCATGCCCATACTTGGTTGCGTTTCCAAACCAATTTCCGAGTATACATAGCGACAGAGGAATTTAACTCAGCCTGTACGGCAGCGATACTCTAGAACTAAATCCCCTGCGCAAGCATAGCAACGCTTTTCGAGTTCCTAGTAAGTGGCAGTGAGTTTATTTAGCTATGACTCCACTGCCGCGACGCGATGAACTTTTTCTTGCCTTTAGCGAGTCAGTCATTTCACAATCACCACCGCGGACGGTCACGTCAAGAAAGTCGAGTCACAACCACTACCGAGCGCACATCGCTCTTGCATTACCCCAAGTCACATCTCAACCACCGCGGCGCGCACACCAACAGTACTAAAGTCGAACGCGGCTACATAAAGAGCAAATATAGTGTCCAGTCCGGGTGTCCTAGTTTTAACGTACTTATTCCGTTCATGTACGTCCAAAATTGTTTGCAACCAGTAAATGAATAGGCGGGCAATAACGGTTCACATCCGAGTGCGTTTAGAACAATTAATTAGCGAATTAAATGGATAGTGGAACTAGTTAGTGGAACCCAATCGTAATTTCGTGTAATACGCTCCTGTTTCCCCAACAAAGGTGTCCAGTTAAGTGCATGCGTGCCATATATGTTGAATGCAAAGATTTTCCCTTATGAACACGCTCCTTTAAAATATAAAAAAAACAACAAAGAACATTTGAACCACATGTAAACGGGAAAAATAAGAAAATGGCATTTAAGCAACATTTAAGCAGGAACGAATAAAACGACATTAGCATTCAAATGACCCCAGTGTGTTTTCTTTCGTGGCCTATTCTCTTGGTAACAATCCTTGTGCAGAAAATCGTGGGTGGGTGATAGTGAACCCGTGCCATACGTTGGCGTCAAACTACCACCCCCACAAAGGTCTTAAGGAGAATTGTTGGTCCCTTATGTGAGGGAGGTCGATTCCGGAAACGCTACAACCATGAGTTGTACGCAACCTACCTTGAAGCTAATGTTGTAAGAAAAATCAAGCTCGGTAGACTCCGGTGAGCGGGACACCTAGCTCGACTGACCGAAAAGGAGCCTGCCCGGAAAGTTCTTTGTGGCAGGATGTGTGGAAGGAGACAGCGCGCAGACCTTGTCTGCGATGGAGGGATGGCGTAGACTAGGACGCTCAGAGCCTGGGAGTGCCAAACTAGATGACATCGGCTCGAAATCGGGACCGGTGGAGAGATTTGTTAAATAAGGCCAAGACCCGATCCCGGTTGTAGCGCCGGTGATGATGATGATGATACCATATTTCGTCACCCGCTCTAAAACCAAAGTGATTTTCGGAATAATGTTATTTCCATCAACCCGTTAGGAACAGGTCTTCGTTTACGGCCTTCTTGAGTACTTTACTAATACACGATAGTAAACATATCCATCGCATTAGTTCGTGGTTTTCATTCCTTTTTGAAAAAGATAGCATGATAATTGCTTTCCAGCGCGTCGGGTTGTAATATTATTCAGCACGTTGTTAGACGGTATTACATTTTTCACCGATTCCTACTGAATTCTAGATTCACAGCAATTGGAAGATACCATTGAACTCATCCTTCGTTAGTAATATGTTATTAGCCTTGTTGTACACGATAATAGCTTCTTCCGATGGCGTCGTCATTAAGTTCGGTAAATTCTTGTATCGCTCAAGCGGAAATATTATTTCGAAGGTGAGGGTCATTTCTGACCTCAGGATTGCGGTTACTATGGATGCTTTCATTCGCCTTGTATATTTCTTAAAACAAATATAACTTAAAAGATTTCGATTCTTTTCGTACTGTTCCCGTTTAATTCGGTAGTCACTTTTCAAATTTTAACGACTGCCTCAACTGCAAAAACTTGCAAATATTATAAGCCATTACCGGATACCCTTGGTCCGCTATTCTTAGAAATGTCACCCTCAAGTCTGAACGCCAAACTGAAATGACATCCATGATAACCGATGCTGTCTAGGACAAACAGCGCTGGACGAATATATTATTTAATAAGTTATGCTATCCAAAACAAACACCTGTGGATGAAGACAGTATTCATATGCGCGAGCATTTTATTCATCACCATCATCGGCACTACAACCTGGAACCGGTCTTGGCCTTATTTAGCAAGTCCTGAGGCTTGTTAAATTTTCCATAATGATTTGTTTTTTCCGGGCAAGGTCATTAGTCTTGCGCCAGAGGCTCCCCGACGGGGAATCGAACCCCGGTCTCCCGCGTGACAGGCGGGTATACTAACCAGTATACTATTGAGGAGCTATTTTATTATTTGTTTTAAAATTTATGGTTAGACGTATCACCATCATCATCGGCACTACAACCGGGATCCGATCTTGGCCTTATTTAGCAAGTTCCGAGGCTTGTTAAATTTTCCATAATAATTTGTTTTTCCGGGCAAGGTTATTAGCCTTGCGCCAATGGTTAGACGTATAGTGTGTGATAATTATATTGTAGCGAGCTTAGGGTTCGCTGGATTAATTATTTTAAAATAAATAAGAGCCGTTAAATCGATTCTGAATTAATGTGACATTTTATTAGTCCGTAATAACAATCATTACTTTTTACCGTACACTTAACGTTTTCTTTATTATCGCTTCCGTACTTATGGCGTCTTTTACTGCTTACTTCTCGCTTGTTTCACGTTCTACTTCTTGCTCATCACTATGCTCTGGGTGCGGCGTATTTATACTGTTTCTGCGTTTCTTTTCCGTCCGTTCCATTGCCTTGAATGTTCTACTGTTCCTAGTCTCCAGTTTTTCATTACTTTATAGAATATTCTAGTACTCTGTTTCGGACTCTCTAGAATATTCTAGTACTGATTGTCATATGCGTCACAATATCAATGATGTCTTGCTCCAAGTCTGTCGTAAATTATAGAATTTCTTGTTGCACGAGAACATGGGATAGATAAATTTATTTATTTACTCATCTATTTATATACTTTTATAATTACATATTTATTTATTTTATTCTGATGGTCTTCCTCGGTCCATATCCCCATATGTTCCAGATAGCTGTATGCAAAATTGAGTATATAACATTGTAAAGCAATCCAAAAAAGCATGTTCAATTTGAGCAGTATTGTCTAGACCATTTTGAATTCCCTTTTCATCACCAGACATCACTCAGTTTAGGTATGCATCTCATTTGCCTAATGTTATTTTTTACCGACAATGGCAAAATAAATCTTGGAATTTCATTGCCTGTAAGTCTATTGCCATGATTTTCATAGCTACAAAATCTGCAAAGCAAACAAGTGCACTTATCTTCACGTTTTGGATAAACAAGGCCTACTTCCCAAATATAAAGTGGTGGGTAATAGCTTCAATATAAAAACAGGCTTGGAAATAGGAAGTAGTCGTCTAAGCAGGAACTAAAACGTATTTGTCTTCAGACGGAAGTAAAGTGAAATGTACACCAATCTTAATGATCTGGATGGACTTGGTTACTTATATTTTATTTGGCTCTTTAGCCAGCTATCCGGCAGCCTTTATATGTCGTGTCTCATGTGTATTCAATTATTGCCTCTTTATTTATCTTTCTATTATTATTAGAGGCCTCTGTTGGCCTAGTTAGTAGTGTGTATGTTTATAGGAGATACATCGGTAATACGATGGAAATTAATCCTCTTATTTGGGTACCTATGTTTGTTCAAGTCGCTAACCATAATTGAATCTGTTGCTATATTTGTTTTTGTTTATTTAGTCGTCGAAAAGTATGAGCATAATATGCATACCCAATCTGTATCAGATTGGCCCTTTTGCGCTACACCATCGATATTATAGTGAAATTAATTTTAGCATCGTATCCATAAACGTTCGGCGCAAGGCTAATAACCTTGCCCGTAAAAATAAATTATTATGGAAAATTTAACAAGCTTCGGAACTTGCTAAATAAGGCCAAAACCGGATCCCGGTTGTAGTGCCGATGATGATGATGATCCATAAACGTTTGCCTACAATTGGGATGACATCCATTTCTCTCTCATGTGAGTCTCCGGAAGGCGAATCCATCGGATTGACTTATGGCACTCGTCTAATTTCAAATTTGTTGAGGAGAGAAGTTCTACAAGTACTAAAGTACTAAGTACTAAAGTAAAATGTTTTTCTACTACGAAAAGGTAACTCAGCTCCTTTGATGGAGACTCATCCATATTTATACACGTTAATGATGTCTTGATCATTGTCTCAGGAAGCGCATCAGCTTGTCCTTATAAGGATGAGGGATCTCTTTGTACGACCGTTCCTGAGAAGGCTCGGTACGGTGGCCACCGTGCTTCCTCCTTAGGCGGGAAGAGTAATAATTGACTGTTGTTATTAAGTGAAAGAACAATGTTTATCTTTTATTTCAAAACCGTCCTACATTTATAATTATTTTAAAACTGTCGTATATTACTGTTTTGGCGCAAGGCTAACAACCTTGTCCGGAAAAACAAATTATCATGGAAAATTTAACAAGCTTCGGGACTTGCTAAATAAGGCCAAGATCGGATCCCGGTTGTGCACAGGACAATGGACTATGAGTCATCGAATTGGCAGTATCAAAAAACTTGGTCGTTGCAAGTACCAGGTTTCCGCGTAAAGATATCCACAAAGCCACCTGGGTATCACCTGATGGAGCCACTCGCAACCAAATTGACCACGTGTTGATAGATCGCCACCACTCCCCGAGCCTGATGACGGTACGAACGTACCGAGGTGCCAACGTCGACTTGGATCATTATCTTGGTACAATTTTCCGAGCGCGGATTGCCTTACGGAGACGTATTGCATCCGCGGATCAGGTTCGGAGTAACATGGCTGCCTCACGCAATGAGAATACCAGTAACACCTTTGGTCATGCGCCAGGACTCGCCCTCAGAGAGCTCGACAGAGGGAGATTAAGTCCTGGGGCCAGAATGCCGGGCGTAGAAGAGAAATCTACACACATTAAGAATACTGTCATTAGTACTGCCAACTCCATCTTAGGCAGTAGTCGATAAGATCGGAGCGACTGGTTTGATGATGAGTGCAAACTAGCGACTGAACGTAAGAATGCTGTATACCGGGCAATGCAGCAGTCTTATAGGACGCGGGTACGCGAAGAGAAATACAAAGAGCTCAGAAGATCTGAAAAAAAAGGATCTACAGGCAAAAGAATATGGCCTGAGGTCCGCACCAGGCGCGGAAGTATGACGCGGTACACACCACGTTGCACTTACAGCAAGGATAAAGAGTTTAATCTGATCACCGATCCTGAAGGCGTTCTGGAGCGATGGGAAGTGCACTTCAATGAATTGTTAAAAGGTCAGCTCACAGAAGAATTGGAGGCTCCACCAATGCGAGATCAAGACCAAATGCTGCCGCCACCAAGTATTGAGGAGAGGAAGGACTTAAGGAGAAGCATTGCCCGTGAGGGAGGATGATTCCGGAGACGCTTCAACCATGAGTTGTATGCAATCTACCTTGAAGATAATGTTGTAAGATAAATCAAGCTCGGTAGACTCCGGTGGGCGGGGCACCTAGCACGAATGAGCTAAGAGGAGCTTGCCCGGAAAGTCCTTTGTGGCAGGATGTATGGAAGGAGATAGCGCGGCAGACCTTGTCTGCGATGGAGGGATGGCGTAGACCAGGACGCCTAGAGCCTGGGAGTGCCAAACTGGATGACATTGGCTCGAAATCGGGACCGGTGGAGATTTGTTAAATAAGGCCAAGACCGGAACCCGCTTGTAGTGTCGATGATGATGAATATTGGCTTTTAAATTTTTACATATATTAGTGGCGGTTCCTTTGAATGCCACCAATCATCTTCCCATTACCTAGGTAAAAACCCACATCTAGGGCATACAAAATGAATAAAAAACAAGTATTGTGGCAGTTCCATTGAGCGCCACTACTTACCTTACGGCTATGATAAAGAAATAGTTTCCTAAAATACATAAAAAGCGCGTACTTACCTTCCATAGTCGTACCTATAATATCAGAAATACCTTGAAGCATTAATTCTAGCTGACATAAAATTTCATCAGCAACAAATGTTAATTTCCCTAAAAGCAGTTTGGTCGCACCACCACGCAACCAACATGAACCGAACCAATACATTGTACATGTCTCGGTTCGATTTTCATCACCTGACACGCATCCTCCACACGTAAGCGCAATTTGGTTGCACTTTCTAGCAACCAACATTGCCCGTACAATATCCATGCGATATTCCCTTGCGCGTCAGCCGCACACCTGCAGGATATGTTTATCTTTCCTCTGCTTATCATGCCCACATCATTCGGTCACCAATACATGAGGGCATCCGGCCGACCGCGCAAGCAAGTCGAGTTCTCAAAATGGAAATTTACCATCGAGAATTCGACTACGTGGAGATGCCAGCAACATGTACACGGTCAGCAATAATGCTTTACGCAGTCGTTGATCGTGTAAACATTTTAACCCCTTTGATGGGATGCTTGCACCAGCTGCAACCTGGTCGATTCGATCGATTCTATGTCTGCATACTTGTGGACACACGCGATGAGCAGCAGAGGTAATCATCGTGTGTGTGTTTAAACCTTTTTTTGTAGGACAGAATGTAAAAGGGAATCTTGCCATATATGGTCATCGAGGCGATGGATGGAATTTTGGTGTTCTGTCGCTTTGATGGCTGAAGTTAATCGCAGTTCGAAGTCGGGCCTCCACGTAAAACGTTAAAAGGAGTCGGAATGTAACTCGAATTCGTTTCAACCGCTCGGTGCTAGTAAAATAGTTCAGTTGAAAATTTTAATGTACGTGTAACAAAACGGGAGTGAGTGCCTTCGGAAAGTTGAACGAAATAAATAAGAATATTAATAAATAAACAAGATATGTACCAAAATAGTTATGTGCTGTTGAGTTGAGAAAAAAAAAGAAAAAAAATGTATTTTATTCTCTTTTGGCTGATAGAACCGCATTCACGGCAGTGCATTCCACAAATCGATCTTCCGCTCCATTATCAACAAAGCCACAATCGAACGTTTACCTCCAAATTAGTGACAATACCGGGCGTAACTCTATGGTGGTAGGAGTAGAACCCGTGCAACGACGCACACATATATCATCATCATCATCGGCACTACAACCTGGAACCGGTCTTGGCCTTATTTAGCAAGTCCTGAGGCTTGTTAAATTTTCCATAATGATTTGTTTTTTCCGGGCAAGGTCATTAGTCTTGCGCCAGCACACATATATACCGGACCCCAATATATTACATAATACATTTTCATATAAGCGTAAGGCTTGTACTAATTTGAAAACGATTAGATCTTTAGTCATGCTTATCAGAATATTATTTGGCCGGTAACTGACTGAATTCCACGATCGTTTAACTTGAAAATATATAATAATAAAAAGTGTGATTTGATTTCCCAATAGAACACAAAAAGAAAACACAACGCCCCCGAAGTAAAATTGATAAGTATACTGTCAAAATAATAAATATTAACCTGTCAAAATAGTAAACGTGAACTCAGTTCCCTCGTATCACGTTTTTTTGAGTGAATTTATTTTATATATGCTTCTCTCAGGAAGACGAACATTTAGCATTGAGCCAGCCTTCCAAGATGCTAAAAAATTGATATTATTTTTTTCAACAGATGCGAATGGTAGTGCTTTGGAAACACTCGTGCTAGAAGGGAGTTCCAGGGGTCTCTCGATCTGGAAAAAGAAAAATAGATTTTGATACCTAGATGTAGTTGGCGTTGAGATTTGAACTGCATGGTTATGGACCCGATCGGATTGCCTTGCGAGTGCGATGTTGATGCCAATATTTTGAAACTGAAAAAGCAGAGTACCATCGTCGCCAAATTGAATATTTTGTTGGCCGTTGACACTATCAAAAGAAATTTCAAGAATTATGCCGAATGTTAAGTTGTAAAGTCAACGAAACAATAACGTTTTTAAGTTAATTTTATTAAAAATTATTTCATTTTCTTTTGATCCATCCCGCATTTTTAAAAATGTTTACAATCATATTTCTGGGTATTTTGTCCGTTTCTCTGTCAATAACAGGCATTTCCTTATCTGTAAACCAAGACTCCCTTGCTAAAGCAGCTGCAATACGAGGATTTTTATAAAAATCATTTATTAACTCAGGTGGTAGCTGCGCCTCTTTGATTGCATTTTCAACTACCGTCTTATGTGCTAGGTCAGGGTGAACGTGAATATGCGTAGGTGTCCCATATTGAGGATATGGCCTCGCTGACATCAAATTTAATAACAGCATGAAATAAATAATTTTGTTCTCCATCATATCTGAAAGAAAAAAAACTTTTAAAAAGTTTAAGCATTCATAAAAAAATTACATTTTGAGAAAAATTGTGTGCCTGCTTTGTAATTAATATTTTAAAATTGTATTTAAAAGAATGGAGGAAAAGTTATATATGAAAGACAGCATTATTGTCGAACGACAATCAAAACCTATGCCATTAATGAAACAAAACGACAGAAAAATGCACGTGGTGATTCTTTTGCAGAAAAAATTTATTTTGAACCAATCATTGATATACGTGGTTCCGACGTATACAGTCATTTTGAATGTTGAATTAATTTTCGACGATCTAATATGTTACATGTGTTTTTTAATTTTGCCCTCTTTTCACCACTTATAATTTTTTACGAAAAAAAAAACAAACTGCTATTTGCCTCGGCCACTATAGTCGCCAAACGTGGCCGTCTGTCATATTTTCCTTTTCCCGCACTTGATATAGTCCCAAGAGCGTTAAATATAAACTGTAACTTTATTTTTTGCTTAGCAATAAGTTGCGAGCTAGATAATCTTGTGTGTGACTGTTGTTTGGTTTATGAAGAATAGGGGAACGGGCTTGGCTAGCGATCGCGCTAGTTAAGGATAGCCACATTATCATAATACCATGATACCACTGTGGGGCTTTTCAGGGCCCGAAGAGCCACGCATCGCTCGAACCCCACCATTATCAGCAAATACAGCTTATCTGAAGGTTGAATTTTCGGCAAGATTACTCAATCTTGCCATGGCATTAACTGCCAACCAAATTGCTGTTATCCTCACGGATTACCTTTTTAAGGGCTGTTCCAAGCCCTCTTCGAGCGGTCATACCTGGAAACATAATTCATGACAAGATTATCATCTTGCCATGACATCAATCCAGCATCAACCGAGCTTCCTCGACCGAACAATGGATGGCACATGTCCACCAACACACGCTAATCTTTCCGTGTGTTATCTTTGTACCCATCCATTGTCCTGGAAGTCATTTCGGGTTGCTTGCACATCTGCAAGCCAGATTTTCAACGGGCATATTTGTTTGGTTATCAGCATATTTGTTTGGTTATCAGCATGACCGATTTTACGATCCGTTGTCGTATCTAGGAACGATCACCAGCATCGGTCATTACCAGGAATATTTACCTAAGCAACGAGTAGCCACGATTCTCACGCTGGCTATCGAAGCTGCTTTCGTTTACACAAAGTAAACACCCAAGCAGATACTTTTGCCTGACGGTACCACCAACGGGATTAACATACCCTAAAACAACATGCACCCATGAATCGAATTGAACATGACCGAAATATGTTTACTTTAAGCGAACTAGCAACGGTCATATCCAATGTTTGGTTCATTATCCCAAAATAGATTCCTGCCTTCGGCAAGAGTTTTATTGACTCACGTCAATCAAGGAATCTATCCCTTGCGGATGGCGGCAGTATATCTTGCCCATACATGGAGCAGCAGGTTTGACCTGCGACATGTGTTTTTCCTGTTTTCCTTTCTTATTACCTTCACCATTGGCTACCCTTCGGAGGGGAATCCATTAGGTTCGGTTTTGTTGGATGTCTGTAAAGAGACATCCAACAGTCAGATATTATACTTCAAAGTATACGCTCGCGCAGGAGTCGGAGTCAGGTGTCAATCTTTATAGAGGACAGTTGCGCCCTTTTAATGTTAATTTTTATCGCTTGCCGCGTTACATGGAGTCGGCTTTAACCTCGGTTAGGATACTCGAGCTCTGAGTGCGAGTTGGCGCCTATTGCTTTTAGTCAATTTCGTCCAAAACCAATCAAAACCAAAAGGAACATTAGTGGTGTGTTGATGTGGTGTGTCTCACCAAATTCAATTGTATGATCTATAAATTCAAGTGTATAATCTATAAATTCAATTGTATGATCTATAAATTCAGGTGTATAATCTATAAATTCAAATGTATGATCTATAAATTCAAATGTATAATCTATAAATTCAAATGTGTAATCTATAAATTCAAATGTGTAATCTATAAACTCGAATGTGTAATCTATAAACTCAATGCGAAAGTAAAACATAGTCGGAAGTTACCCAATAAAGAAAACGCAATTAATATCTAAACTCCGGTGTTGTAATTGTTCCTGTTTTTCTTGGAGCTGGTGTTCGTGGTTTTGTTTTAGACAATTTTGGTGTGAACTCATCGTTGGTGTTTGTGATTTGTCTTTTCGTCGGTGGAGTTTTTATCAACTCGCATCCTTGTGGATGTCATCATAAAAACCACACTACACCACCACAATACACACGACGCCACGATTCAAACATCGAACAATCATCATGGCTCAACACTTATCTTCGCAGACGGCACCACCCTCATGCATCAACGCCGAACACTTATCTATGACCCAGACACCACATAGACGCAAAAAAAGGATCATAGATCAACTATGACCTAGAACAAGTATCTACACACACAGTACCATTCTCATGATCAACACGAGACGCCCATCTATGACCCAGCAGACAGATAAAATGTGAACAATCTGTACGAAGACATGACATTCTTCTTGAGGACACCAATCCGCATAGCCGCAACCAATAATATTAAAATAAGTAGTCCTAAGTTTTAAGAAATAATAAAGTTATTTTATAATTTAAAAAAAACCCCTATCGGACTACTTAAAGCAGGAAGTCAGATATGCTGACAATGCAGCAACTAAAAATAAATGATACATGACCAGCCTCCAGTTTTAAACGACTGAAGTGTAATACCATCTAATAACTTTTGGGAAAAAAAATCAGGAGTGGTGCTAGTACCTTAGTAATTGAAAATGTATCAACCTATATTCTTTTTTTTCATAAGGGGGTCAGTGTGAATAACCAGAGCGGATGAAAAAATGCAGATTGAAATGAATCCTCTCACCATGGGACGAAATCTAACTCCATTGTGAAGGCCTAATGCATTAGGCCAACCTTGAAAACGCGATGCTACGCTCTAGAAGATAATCTCTGTTACTTGACTAAAGTCAGTTTGTTAGAACTCACAGATATACACAGAGCAGATCATATGAAATTTATTAATCGAGTGGAATGTTCAAAAATGACTTTAGTTATCGTGGTTATGAATGCGAACGAAGATGAAATTATTTATTATTAAATTAACCTATTTGCACATGTTACATTTTTAAACTTTAATCAATTTTTTATATGGAGAGCAACCTAGAACCATGTCATGCACTTCTATGCATATATAATCCGAAATAAGCTGATTAACATGAACAAAACAGTTTTAATTTTAATATAATGACATCAGTTAAGTTATATCATGTTGTAGGAAGTTATAAGAAAAATGCGGATATGTAATAACTCAAGGACGTCTGAAGTCAGAAATGTTGTTTCGTTTATTTCATTTAGATTCACATCATTTCACTTTGTATCTTTATAATGTTATATATTTATTTTTGTTTGTTGTATTTGTTTATGAATGCTTCATCACTTTACACGACTTCTTATGCTATCACCTTTATTTAAACTTGACCATTTATAGTATGATTCAAATCAGCGTTTCTACTTTCAACATAAACTTACATCGGGTACCACAACTTCACTATCAGCTCGACAAAGCAACAATTTCTACTGATTTTCTAGACTGGGGTTAGGTCTATTGATTACTGACTTCTAGATGCTTTACAACCGTCTTTTATTAGTCTTGTCGCCGACTTTTAATATTTGCCACTAAACTGAAATCTAGCCACAGACTGCCAACCTACCAACTTACATCTCGTGGTATAACATAGCATAGATAGCAAAACGTTGTTAGAGGGATTGCCTGCAAGTGCCTTGAATCTATGAACACATAAATGTAGTTAACAACTCAACAGACGCTGATGTTGGAGACGTAAAAACCGAACCTTGCGCTTTTGAGAAGGAGTATCACCTTAGTGGATGCGTGAGCGCACCTAATGATCGTAATATCTAAACGCTGAGAACGTATACGTGGAAAAGTGAGTTAGTTTGGAAAAGGCAATTCACATGTTCAAGATCAATTACTCAATGCTACAGATATTTTTTGCCTTTGAATAATCCGTATGATTCCAATGTCATTGTCACGGGCATGATATTCCTCTCATGGTTACTTTTCAGCGCAAACGCATGTGGACGAGAATGACGAATAAAAGTATAGTGGTGCTTTCTGAACTTATTATTTATTATACAATTAGATAAAAAGTGTGTCCGTATATAATACACATTGAATACCTGTAAGATATACAAACATATATATATATATATATATATATATATATATATATATATATATATATATATATATATATATATATATATATATATATATATATATATACATATACTAGGGGGCTTCGGCCCCTGCTCGCCACGCTCGCCAACTCCCGTATCAGTTTTAATGTAATTATCAACAATTTTAAATTAATTTTTGGATCTTAATCAGCACTCAATGATAATTTTTGTTTTTTTGTCCGCTTATTTGCACGATATTATAAATCTAATTTACGTTTCCTCTCAATTTGTTCATTTGCTATGTTTTCTATGTGCCTTTTTGCTACATGTTCTATAGACATATTTGCTACGCGCTTTTTTGTATTTATTTCTTCTTTTTCGTTTTCATAATACCGTTTTTTTATTGCCAACTGACGCTCGCGATGTTCTTCGGGTGATAGTTTTAATTTTTTTCGACCCATAATTAAATATTGAGTTTGTGCAACTGACACAAAAAAAGTCTGACAAACGATCAATTTACGATTTAAAATTAATAATGGGAGTTGTCGAGTGATTAACATGTTTTAAAAAAATCTGACACACGAAAAACAGTTTTATATAATAGAGTGATATATATTTTGTGTCTATGAAATCACATGAAATATACATTCATAAAAAAATAATAATAATAATAATATAGAGTTTTCCAATAGGGACTTGACAACTTTTTTTCGGTAGTGAATTTTTATAATTTGCAGACGTTGTTCGTTCGTGTACTTAACCATGATGAAAATGTTGAGTTTACTGAATAAATTGACAGTGACAGTTCGATGATTAGTGAAAGGGTGCGTTCACAAATTAAATATATACATTCACAAATATATATACATATACAGTTGTGGCAAACTAATTAAAAACTTTTGTTCATAATAATTTTTTATTAAAATTCTTTGCTATAAACAGTTTGTAAAATGTTTTTTATATATGTATTTTAGTATATTAATTAAAATCATCATCATCATCGGCACTACAACCGGGATCCGGCCTTGGCCTTATTTAACAAATCTCTCCACCGGTCCCGATTTCTAGCCGATGTCATCCAGTTTGGCACCCCCAGGCCCTGGCCGTCCTGGTCTACGCCATCTCTCCATTGCAGACAAGGTCTGCCGCGCTGTCTCCTTCCATACATCCTGCTACAAAGGACTTTCCGGGCAGGCTCCTCTTCGCTGATTCGAGCTAGGTGTCCCGCCCACCGGAGGCTACCGAGCTTGATTTATCTTACAACATTAACTTCAAGGTGGATTGCGTACATCCTCCCTCACATACGGGGCCAACAATTCTCCTTAAGACCTTTCTCTCTAACGGGTCTAAGAATTCAGAGTGCCTTTTATTGAGCACCCAGGTCTCGGATCCATACACGAGTATTGGTAAGACCATGGTCTTGTACAGTAGTAGCTTGGATGTTCTGGATAAATTTCGGGATTTAAAGAGCCGTGACAGACCATAGTAGGCTTTGTTGGATTTAATCAGCCGTTCGCGGAATTCTTCTTCCATATTGTTATCGGCTGATACTATTGACCCACGGTAGTTAAAGGATTGCACTACTTCAAATTCGTGTTCCACTACCCTGATAGTTTGACCAACGTTAGGTCTTCTCTTCACAGAAGTTGCCACCATGTACTTAGTGTTTCCCTCATTAATGTGCAGTCCCAGTTTTTGTGCCGCCTGCTCGATCTGGGTGAAGGATTCCTGTACCGCCGATTCGGTTCTACCGATGATGTCGATGTCATCTACGTGGGCAAGTATCTGGCTGGACTTAGTGACAATAGTCCCTCTTGTTGTAACGCCAGAGTCACGGATTGCTTTCTCCAACGCCATGTTGAAGAGGAGGCAGGCCAGACCGTCCCCTTGTCGGAGTCCATTAAATATGTTTATTGGTTTGGACAGCAATCCCACTCTTTTTACTTGACTCGTTACGTTGGTCATGGTCAACCTACAAAGTTGTATCAATTTGTTTGGAATGCCGAACTCTCTCATGGCATTATATAGTTCTACCCTGGCTATGCTGTCGTAGGCGGCCTTAAAGTCTGTAAATAGATGATATAATAGAATCTTAAATTCCAGACATTTTTCCATCGCCTGCCTAAGGGTGAATATCTGATCAATCGCTGATTTGCCTGGGATGAAACCACACCGATATTGACCAATGATGGCTTTAGCGTATGGCGCTATCCGATCTTGTAGGATAGTGGAGAGTATCTAATAGGCGGTACTCAGCAATGTTATACCCCTATAGTCGCTGCACACTGTGATATCTTCCCTCTTATGTATGGCGTAAATTATTCCGTGACGCCAATCTTCCGGCATCCCCCTTGCTCCCATACATGCATCACTATCTCATGAATTGCGTGATGTAACGCTGTCCCTCCTTGTTTGATCAGCTCAGCTGGTATGCCACTAGCTCCAGGGGCTTTATTTGATTTGAGCTGTGTAATGGCTTTTAATGTTTGCTCAATGCTTGGTGACGGCAGCATTTGGTCTTGATCTTGCATTGGTGGAGCCTCCAATTCTTTCGTGAGCTGACCATTTAGCAATTCATTGAAGTGCACTTCCCATCGCTCCAGAATGCCTTCAGGATCGGTGATCAGATTACCCTCTTTATCCTTGCGGTAAGTGCAGCGTGGTGTGTACCGCGTCATTATTTGCTAGAACCTCCGCGCCTGGTGCGGACTTCGCTTTCTACTTTTCTCTATTTCACAGACAAGTTTTTTTTCCCAGGCTTTTCTTTTGTCTGTGGATCCTTTTTTCAGATCTTCTGAGCTCTTTGTATTTCTCCTCGCGTACCCGCGTCCTATGAGACTGCTGTATTGCCCGGTATGCAGCATTCTTACGTTCAGTCACTAGTTTGCACTCATCATCAAACCAGTCGTTCCGATCTCTACGATTACTGCGTAAGATGGAGTTGGCAGTACTAATGACAGTATTCTTAAGGCGTGTCCATTTCACTTCTACGCCCGGCATTCTGGCCCCAGGACTTACTCTCCCTCCGTCGAGATCTTCGAGGGCGAGTCTTAACGCATGACCAAAGGTGTTACTGGTATTCTCATTGCGTAAGGCAGCCGTGTTGATTCGGACCTGATCCGCGAATGCAATACGTCTCCGTACGGCAAACCGAGCTCGGAAAATTGTACCAACAAGATATTGATCCAAGTCGACGTTGGCACCTCGGTACATTCGTACCGTCATCAGGCTCGAGGAGTGGTGGCAATCTATCAACACGTGGTCAATTTGGTTGCGAGTGGCTCCATCAGGTGATACCCAGGTGGCTTTGTGGATATCTTTACGCGGAAACCTGGTACTCGCAACGACCAAGTTTTTCGATGCTGTCAGTTCGATGACTCGTGGTCTATTGTCATTAGTGTTCTCATGCAAACCATGGGAACATGTGTAGTGCCTGAAAACCGGCTCCCGATCTATTTTTGCATTCAAATCACCAAGAACGATTTTCACTTCGTGTCTTGGGCAGGCATTGAGGGCCCGTTCGACGTGCTCGTAGTATTCTTCTTTTTCGTCGTCAGGGGACTCCTCTGTAGGTCCGTGAACGTTCTTAAACTTTCCTCGCACGCGAAGAGTGCATAGCCTTTCGTTTATTGCATTAAAGCCGATGATGGCAGGCTTCAGTTTTTGGCTGACTAGAAAGCCTACCCCGAGCACATGGTGTTTTGCGTGACAGCTGTAATAAATGTCATACTCTTTTCTTTGAATAACACCACTCCCTGTCCATCTTATTTTTTGTAATGCTGATATGTCAGCCTTATATTCGGACAAGGCATCGGCTCACTGCTGTGCAGCTTGAGCTCTGTATAGTGAGCGGATGTTCCATGTAAAAATTCTTAAATCATTTAGCCATTTTCGTTTCCGTGGTCGTCGTCGTGTATCCGATCCATTTCCGAGGCTTGTTAAATTTGCCATAATAATTCATTTTTACGGGCCTGGTTATTAGCCTTGCGCCAACCTTTCTCGGGGCGTCGCTACATGCATTGATTCACTACTTGGCGGGTGCCAAAGTAGCTATCCAGGGGTGTCACGTGGAGACTGCATGTCAACTTGGATTGAACAGGCAATAAGAGACTTTGCCCTGTATGTTCGTACCCATCCCCCCATATTAATTAAAATATAAATAATATTTACAAAAAAAAAAAATTAAATTCAAAAGGTTTTGTAAAGCAAAATTAGCTGGCGATCTAATTAAGAACGATTTGATTCTTTTTGTATAATTTTGTTATAAACGTAAATATTTGTTGGTAAATATAATAATTTGTTTGAAAGTAAACGAAATTATAAGTTCTAGCTTTGTTTTAACACATTTGTACGAGATATGGGAAAGAAAAAAAGCTGTACAAAAAACATGAAAGAAGCGATAACAAATCTTCGAAATAATGAAAGGTTGTGGTGTAAAGAAATTTCAAAAAAGCTTAATTGCTTTAAAACAATGGTATTTAATACTGTAGCGAGCTAAGGGTTCGCTGGATTAATTATTTTTAGTGAATAAGAGCTGTTAAATTGATTTTTAAATAATATCACACTTTATTAATTCGTTAATAACCCGTTACTTATCCCGTACACTCAACGATTTCCTTTCTTCTCGCTTGCTTCGCTTTCTCTTCTCTTTTTTGTCTGTCACCATCATTTGTCTCGACGTCTTTTTATCGTTTCTCACATTCTCATTTCGTTTCCGTCCGTTCCATAATCTTGGATGTTCTAGTCTCCAGTTTTCCAGTGCTTTATAGAATATTCCAGTGCTTGTTTTGGACTTTCCCGGATTATCCAGTACTGACTGTCATATGCGTCACAATACTATAAAATATGTAGAAAAACATAAAACCACAGAACTCGTAGCAAGACGGAGAAGATCTCGTAAAACGACCGAAGCCCAGGATAGGCTAATTGTTCGAGTTGCAAAAAAAAAATCAATTAATGAGTTCAAAAGAAATACGAAAAGAAGTTTTCGGCGAGGACCCAAATGCATTTTCAGCACGCTCTATCATCCAAATCCCAATAATCCTACATCAAAACCTAAATCTAATCGAAATCAAAAAAAAAAAAAAAAAAAAAAAAAAAAAATAAAAAAAAAATAAAAAAAAAATAAACTGAATCCAAAAATTCGCGATAAACGAATCAAATATTCGTTTATCGCTTTGCATTTGTCCCATGGCATCTAAATTCAAAATCTAGAAATACATTATCTCAATCTGGTAAAATCGAACCAGATGTTCCATTTGCCATGAACAAACAAAACCCATATTCCATTACATATCCTCATACGCACAATAGTTTCATGAGAATTCATAAAACTGAATTCTTATCTTAAACAAACATTGAGCATTACACCCAAAGTATCGAAAATCGAGATTTTCCATCTGAAACGTTCGTTTTCAAGATACAAATCTCGATTTGGTGCCGTTTAAAACGGGGATGCATCGCGATCTCGAGGAGGCAGTGAATTAACGTACATGGCCCCGGCGGAAGTGCTGCAGGACCACGATCAGAGCGAACAGCATCTAGGAACAACATAGAGCAAGGACCTTGGAGGTGGTGTTATAGCGTTTGAAATAATAGTGAAGAAGATCGTGTGATTCGAACTGACGCTATGACAGCTCGAATCACGAAAAAAATTTTACCTAAGCGTTACACATCAGGCTACTGACCGTGTTTGGAATTTGATTTCCAAAACTCGACTATATTCCACTGATGTGAATTAATTTTATTTATCGCTTGGTATACGGTTCTGATGTATTTTTCTTATTCGATTTTTCGTTCGGTGTTCTTCACTAATTTTGCTTGTGAATTGTGTGTGTATCTGTTAGAATCGCTACAGTGTCCCCAGGAGAATCGTCCTTTTTCCAATTAAATTTAATAAAATATGAATTTAAGTAAACAAAAGTATTTTTTTATTATTTTGGAATTGTGCGTTCGTCACAAGACGTTGGCTGCTCCAGCACAGGCGAAGACTTCCAAACAGGAACCGGTGAGTAGAGTGGTGGCACATCCACAAAACAGATCGTTGCAGCTTTCCTTGATTTCGGGCATCACCAGGAGGCGCCCGGTTGCACAGCGCAGGGACACTATTCCTGGAACGAACGATCGGTTGCTACTCTTCCCTCAAGGTTTGAGGAAGCACGGCGGCGACCGCAACGGGTCCCCTCAGGAGCGGTCTTAAAGTGATCCCTCATCCTTTTCAGGACATGGAGACACGCTACCTGGGAGCGAGGCCAGTAACACTTACTACACTATTATTAAAAAACCGGAAGGCTAGGTTAGCTTTTGCCAGCGAACATGAGAATTGTAACATCTCACAGTGCGAAAAAATATTGTGGAGTGATGAAACAAAAATCAACAGAGTCGGTTCAGATGGAAAGCAATGTGTTCGACGGCCAAAAAATCAAGCATTCAACCCTAAATACAAAACTGTCACCCTCAAACATGGAGGAGGAAGTATCATGCTATCGGGTTGTATGCCATACAAAGGAACCGGTCCGTTACATCGCATAGAAGGTATAATGAACGCCCAAATCTACATTAATGTCCTTGAAGATGTAATGCTGCCCTGTGCAGATGGAGAATTGCCTGTGACATGGAAATTTATCTAGGACAATGACCCTAAGCATACCGCGAGAGCAACGAGAGCATGGTTTTCTAATAATTCCGTGGATGTCATCGATTGGCCTTCATGTAGCCTGGACCTAAACCCAATAGAAAACCTCTGGAACGAATTAAAAAGAGAAGTAAACAAGCATAAAATAAGTAACTTAAATGAATTGTATGAGATTGCTAAAGCAGCTTGGGAAAACATAGCAACGAATAAATGTCAGGACCTAATTGCTGCAATGCCCAGTCGGCGTAAGGCAGTGATTAAAAACAAAGGTTTTCCTACAAAATACTAAACTAAGACATCAAATTTGGCTTATAAATCAATCGTTCTTAATTAGATCGCCAGGTAATTTTGTTTTACAAAACCTTTTGAATTTAATTTTATGTTCTTTTGTAAATATTATTTATATTTTAATTAACTAAATTTAACTAAATTTTAATAAAAAATTATTGTAAACAAAATTTCTAGTATCGTTCTTAATTAGTTCGCCACAACTGTATATGAATATATATATATATATATATATATATATATATATATATATATATATATATATATATATATATATATATATATATATATATATATATATATATATGAGTTGTGTCAATAAAATAACGAAATTAATGCCACAAATTATTTTATTTAAAATATGCATTTAGTTATTATCCCCTTCTATGTACACTTATACACCTTATTTCACCTAGTTTGAAATAGACCTAGATGTTTTCAAGGGTGACCCCCTTCATGACTCATGCTATGTTTGCTTTTACAGTTCGAATGGTCTGAAATTTCGTTCCATTTAGTGTAAATATGATCTTGGAGAATGGATACAACTCTTGTGGTGCAAGGTCAGGCTAATAAAGCGGATGACTTAGCACAGGGATGTTATATTTGAGTAGAAACGTCTTAACAGACAATGCAGTGTAGGGGCGGAGCATTGCCCCATGACTTGTAGCTTCCTAAATTGGGTCGCCTTTTCTCTTATTTATAACAAAACTCCTCAAAAACCTCAAGGTGGTATTGATGATTAGTAATTAAACCCCCAAGGATAACATGAAGATACACATCCCATGAATATCGAAAAACAAATTAAACAAAAAAACAACAATCTTTTTTTTAATATACTTCTCTCAGCACAGACGAACCTATAGTGCCGAGTCGGCGCCCCAAGATGCCACCGAATAACTGTTGCAGTTCTTCTTGAACAGTTGCAGGTTGTAACGCTCTGAGACAAAACTGAAGAAGGCACCCTTCCTAATAACATTCCCCTCTATAATAGTGGATTCTGGACCCACCCCATAGGGTCTATTACTGACACACCACACATACGCACAGTACAAGAGGCACAAACATACACACCAACTAAAACGCAGATTATCAGACGCCAAAGAAGTATTCTGCGTTTACCACCACATTCAAGACCTACTGGTCTTGTATGATTTCCTTCCCACCATCCCTCCATCCAAGTAGTTAGAGAACATTTGAACTAACCCTGCGGACATACTGTCCTTAGATACCCCCCGCTCTTCTTTTCAGATATCTTGAGACCGAGCCCAACAGACTATTTTAACAACTTCGCTATTCGAAAATGATTCCCCGAAAATTCATTTATCGAGATTGTCATAGACATCATGACTCTGGATATATTTTGGATTAACTCCAAACTGTCCCAGGGCTCTATATGGGCTATATACTCCCGTTTCGCTATCAAAGTTTTGTTGATCATAGGAAACTCATTTCTTAATTTAAAAAAAAAAAATCGATCACAATTGATCAGATCAGCCCCAATGCTTCAATGAGGAAATGCCAATCTCGTTGTTTTCGATTCGAAAAAGACGCATTTTACAACGATAAGTTGCAAACACAGATCGCCAATGGCACAGCTTGTGATAAACAGCAAGGTTATCAAACCTGAATAAACTATAAATTTCCTCCGCGAATGTAATTTGACATTAATATCGGGTGTATGTCGCGATTCAACAGCTAGCGTTCGAACGATAAGGATCGTCCTATCGTCCTGTCCCGCGTCTTTTTTGTGTGCGCACGTGTGTTCGAAAGCGTGAATTGTGCAAACAGTGTGGCCGTCACTGAGAACGGGTGTATAGTTTATTGCGAAATATTTCACTGTGTACTGTATGCGTGTTCCGTGTGTGTACATATGTGCATTATACACATAGAGCTAGTGTGGACGCGCGTGTGGGTCGCGCGTTATCGCACAGGGTGACCGTCATCAAGAACGGTCGTAAAAAACAAAAAAAATAAACAAAACAAAAGTTCTCCATACAATGGCGGAAATTAAAGCGACGTCGCGAAAGAAGCTAAAAAAAGCAATCGGAGAAAATGAAAATTCCGACAAAGGCGTAATTCCCAAGAGGGATTATTACTCTGGAGTGGGAAACAAGTTTCAAGAATTAGCCGCACATGACGACAATACCCTCCAAGAAATTGAAGAAGAGAAAAAAAAATGTTTCGACGAACTCATCCGAAGGAGAGATAAGATACAAAAACAAATAAATTAGACTGTTGCAATAGAAAAAGAGAAAAAAACCACAGCCAAACAGTGGCAAGAGAAAGAACAGAATGAACCCCAGGTACATCAAGGACAAGAAACAAAGGACCGACAACATGAACAACAACAGCAGCAACAAGGACACATGAAGCACCAAATTAAAAAAACAAAAGAAAGAAAAAGTGCTGTGGCGGTTCTACGAACCACACAAATCCTACCTATAGCATAATCCATTGCATATACCCAACGCAACATTGAATTCAATGGTCAAACCCAAGCGAACTAAACGTTCAAATTCTCTAACATTGGATTCAATTCAATTTCATCCAATTCAATCCAATTCCCTAAAATCAAACAGCATACTGCATATCTTCTTATGTATGCTATAAGCAATTAACACCTCTAAATCTTCTACAAGATCCAAGACCCAAAAAGTGCACGTGTCCAAACAAAGGCATGTCTATTCGATCCGTCGACACACAATTCTTGCAATCAAAAACATCCTAATGCATATGTTCACATGCCAGATGTTTTATGACTTGAAGATGCACCAATCTAAAAACTGACACCCAATTTCCACGGATCTTGTGTTACCCATCTGAAGTGCACGAAAACTCTTGTTGTTATAAACCAGATGGATAACACAAACAAAACTCCAAGAAAGGATCAAGAGATAAGTGGCGATGCGTCTGGATCTTCGAAAAAAGATAAAGATACGAGGAGTAGAATTTGGAATTGAGAAGGGAAAACTTTAGTACAGTACAGTTAGAGAACCCCCAGGAAGAGGTCAGTCCGCGCCGCGCCGATAATCGAAAGAGACCGTCTGCCCGCAGTAAACTTAAAAAGGTACGCCAGTTCACAAACGCGGATTAATTAAAACACGAGATTAATATGTGGACGGTGAACTAATATAATGTTGACTCCATTTTCATTTTTGATGTGCTACAGAAACTATAAAATCAGTGTTCGAGTGTTCTTCCCCAGCCCTTTCCTGTGTATTCGTTTAATTCAGCTGTTATATTCAATAAATAAAGAAAAAGGTATTGTAACTATTTGTGTAAAAACAATAAAATAAAATAAAAGGAGAGCTTCGAAAAAAAGGAGACTTTGTGTTTAATTGTCGCTGTCTGGGCTCCGTGTGTCGTTTTATGTTTATTGGACAGTGTTCGGCGGAACACTTACGAATTACAGATAAAAACCGCCAAAGTGCCTCCCATAGTTATTAGCGCAATGGAAGCTAAAAATATTATAAAACTTGGTATCCATGCTTCTGAAAGAGGTTGATCCTTGGTTTTCACCCAAGGAAATACTTAAGGAACTGAAAACGGTTAAAACTGAAACCCTAACCTTTACGGGCGTTAAACCCTTTTCCATGGCAAAGTCCCGAAATCGTAATCGCCAATTACCAAAGCGAAGCTGACGGCCTTCGGCACATTAAAATTCTCCTTCACCAAACTATAAGTGGGGAGAATATAAGAAGATCAGATCGTGTCTTGCAGTGCATGCGCTGTTAACGATTTGGGCATGTTGCGCCGAACTGCAATATGCAGTTTAGTTGGGTAAAGTGTCTGAATAATCATAATATTGGGGAATGCCCTTTGGGTAAGGAACTACTCCTGGATAGGAAGAAGTTATCCTGCGTACTATGTACGAATACAGGCCACACTGCTAGCTTTAGAGGTTGTTGATGAAAAGAGAACGAAAAATCGTTTGTACAACAACTTCGTAGCACCTAGTATGTCATACGTGCAAATGGCTGCTAGTGCAAAGACTCCAGCACGAGTGGAACAACCACGCAAAACCATAATCAAGTCCGCACCAGAGGCAAATGCAGACATCAAAGCAATCTTACTTTCCACATAAGGACAATTTGCTGACTTTAAAAAAAACATTGACTGAACAAAAGACGGCGGGATGGCAGCGAACATACAGGGCAAAGTTACTGATTGCTCTCAACCCGGCGAAGGCCAGGACGATCCTTGTCCCTGTTCAATCCAGGTTGACATGCAGTCTCCACTTAATACCCCTGGATAGCTACTTTGGCACCCGCCAAGTAGTGAACCAATGCATGCAGCGACATCTTGAGAAAGGTTGGCGCGAGGCTGATAACCATGCCCATAAAAACGAATTATTATGGCAAATTTAACAAGCCTCGGATATGGACCGGATACACGACGACGACCACGGAAATAAAAATGGCTAAACGGTTTCAGAATTTTCTCATGGAACGTCCACAGAGCTCGAGCTGCACAGCAGTGAGCCGATGCCTTGTCCGAATATAAGGCTGACATATCAGCATTACAAGAAATAAGATGGACGGGGAGTGGTGTTATTCAAAGAAAAGAGTATGACATTTATTACAGCTGTCACGCAAAACACCATGTGCTCGGGGTAGGCTTTCTAGTCAGCCAAAAACTGAAGCCTGCCATCATCGGCTTTAATGCAATAAACGAAAGGCTATGCACTCTTCGCGTGCGAGGAAAGTTTAAGAACGTTCACGGACCTACAGAGGAGTCCCCTGACGACGAAAAAGAAGAATACTACGAGCACGTCGAACGGGCCCTCAATGCCTGCCCAAGATACGAAGTGAAAATAGTTCTTGGTGATTTGAATGCAAAAATAGATCGGGAGCCGGTTTTCAGGCACTACACATGTTCCCATGGTTTGCATGAGAACACTAATGACAATAGACCACGAGTCATTGAACTGACAGCATCGAAAAACTTGGTCGTTGCGAGTACCAGGTTTCCGCGTAAAGATATCCACAAAGCCACCTGGGTATCACCTGATGGAGCCACTCGCAACCAAATTGACCACGTGTTGATAGATTGCCACCACTCCTCGAGCCTGATGACGGTACGAATGTACCGAGGTGCCAACGTCGACTTGGATCAATATCTTGTTGGTACAATTTTCCGAGCTCGGTTTGCCGTACGGAGAAGTATTGCATTCGCGGATCAGGTTCGAATCAACACGGCTGCCTTACGCAATGAGAATACCAGTAACACCTTTGGTCATGCGTTAAGACTCGCCCTCGAAGATCTCGACGGAGGGAGAGTAAGTCCTTAGGTTAGAATGCCGGGCGTAGAAGTGAAATGGACACGCCTTAAGAATACTGTCATTAGTACTGCCAACTCCATCTTACGCAGTAATCGTAGAGATCGGAACGACTGGTTTGATGATGAGTGCAAACTAGTGACTGAACGTAAGAATGCTGCATACCGGGCAATACAGCAGTCTCATAGGACGCGAGTACGCGAGGAGAAATACAAAGAGCTCAGAAGATCTGAAAATAGGATCCACAGACAAAAGAAAAGCCTGGGAAAAAAACCTTGTCTGTGAAATAGAGAAAAGTAGAAAGCGAAGTCCGCACCAGGCGCGGAGGTTCTAGCAAATAATGACGCGGTACACACCACGCTGCACTTACTGCAAGGATAAAGAGGGTAATCTGATCACCGATCCTGAAGGCATTCTGGAGCGATGGGAAGTGCACTTCAATGAATTGCTAAATGGTCAGCTCACGAAAGAATTGGAGGCTCCACCAATGCAAGATCAAGACCAAATGCTGCCGTCACCAAGCATTGAGCAAACATTAAAAGCCATTACACAGCTCAAATCAAATAAAGCCCCTGGAGCTAGTGGCATACCAGCTGAGCTGATCAAACAAGGAGGGACAGCGTTACATCACGCAATTCATGAGATAGTGATGCATGTATGGGAGCAAGGGGGGATGCCGGAAGATTGGCGTCACGGAATAATTTACGCCATACATAAGAGGGAAGATATCACAGTGTGCAGCGACTATAGGGGTATAACATTGCTGAGTACCGCCTATTAGATACTCTCCACTATCCTACAAGATCGGATAGCGCCATACGCTAAAGCCATCATTGGTCAATATCGGTGTGGTTTCATCCCAGGCAAATCAGCGATTGATCAGATATTCACCCTTAGGCAGGCGATGGAAAAATGTCTGGAATTTAAGATTCTATTATATCATCTATTTACAGACTTTAAGGCCGCCTACGACAGCATAGTCAGGGTAGAACTATATAATGCCATGAGAGAGTTCGGCATTCCAAACAAATTGATACGACTTTGTAGGTTGACCATGACCAACGTAACGAGTCAAGTAAAAAGAGTGGGATTGCTGTCCAAACCAATAAACATATTTAATGGACTCCGACAAAGGGACGGTCTGGCCTGCCTCCTCTTCAACCTGGCGTTGGACGTGACTCTGGCGTCACAACTAGAGGGACTATTGTCACCAAGTCCAGCCAGGTATTTGCTACGCAAATAACATCGACATTATCGTTTTACGTGGTTGAATCTTGTTTGGGTTGCTCCGCCGTAGAGAAAGTAACAATGAATTAATTCGGTTTCAAATAAAGCGTTTAGAGACCACGATCCACATTTTGAACTGATTCGTTAAAAGCGAATGCTCGATCCTGGTTTCGTTTGGTTGTGGACTCCGCGGAAGCAGCTGTGGCGAGCTTCTCTTCGGAGTAGTGGCGGAGTGGATGGAGAGAGAGTTAGTTAGTTGAGGTTCGATTCTGAACCACGGAGGCAGGAAGAACTAGAAGCGATCGTTAGAGAAATTAAAATTAAAGAAAGAAAAATCTATAAAATAACGTAGTCTTAATGTGTGTAAAAAAAATCCAAATGTTAAATTCAAATTATCGTGAAGTTACTTTAAAATAAATGTAAAGGGTTTTCCTATAGGGACTTGACAAGTTTTTTTTTGGTAGTAAATTTTTATAATTTGCAGACGTTGTTTTTTCGTGTACTTAACCATGATGAAAATGTTGAGTTTACTGAATAAATTGACAGTGACAGTTCGATGATTAGTGAAAGCGTTGTCAAGTCCCTATTGGAAACCCCGTTATAATTCCTTTGTTGTGTGAAAGAAAATTTTATTTGAATCTTTTGATCCGGCACGTTAAATAAATGAAGAGTCGCCAAGCCTTATTTGAATTGACCACAGGAGCCCATTCGAGGGAGGAAGCCAACCCCGGATTTGGAACCGCAGGCTGGATGATCGTTGCAGCGGTGCCCAGGTAAAAGGTGATTTTCTAATTTTTCGTTCACAGAGAATTAAACGGTTGGTCGATAACCGTTGGGTGTAGCTGGTTGACACAACGGGAAGGCTACCTTAGCGGAACGAAGAATGTGTGACAGTACGAGGTGAAAGGCATGAAATGAAGAATTTTGTTGTTTGATGAAAAAGAATAATTGCACATTTGCTCGTTGCTAATAGTTTATGTGATTCCGTGGTACCGCTTACCAGTCACCAGCCATATTGGGGTGCATAAGAAGAGGAACAAGTGAACGGAGAGATGAAATACAAACCAGCAACTTAGGGTCCGGCAATGCTAAGGATCGATTTAGACTGTTTCAGATACAGTCAACAGCAGAGAATGTGCCACCCAATGCCACAATGTATAACGACTGACTAAACCACTTGCAGATTGATAGCAACATACAGCAGATGCCCCCCCCCCCCCCCCCCCCCAACAGCGTACAGCATAACAACAGGCTCATCATCATCATCATCATCGGCACTACAACCGGGAACCGGTCTTGGCCTTATTTAGCAAGTCCTGAGGCTTGTTAAATTTTCCATAATGATTTATTTTTTCTGGGCAAGGTCATTAGTCTTGCGCCAGAGGCTCCCCGACGGGGGATCGAACCCCAGTCTCCCGAATGACAGGCGGGTATATTAACCACTATACTATCGAGGAGCTAATATATATAGTAGTACAACATAATAGTTGGCGCAGCCCAACTCCACAAACACCTTTTGAAACACTTCTTGTAACCATTTACATTCTTGTAACAACTTTCCAGAGGGAATCTGATTTCGACAGTTTGTTTGTGATAACAGCAACTCCTTTTGTATCAACTTATTTTTGTTGCAAGACATCATATTGTAGCGAGCTTAGGGTTCGCTGGATTAATTATTTAAAAATAAATAAGAGCCGTTCAATTGATTTTTGAATTAATATAACACGTTATTAGTCCGTTAATCACAACCGTCACTTTTACCGTACACAACGATTTCTTGACTTATCGCTTCCGTATTTATCGCGTATTTTCCTTCTTACTTCTAACTTGAGACTTATCGCTTGCATCGCTTTCTTACTTATCACTCTAACTTATTCTTCCGCTCTGCGTGCGACGTATTTATACCTTTTTTGCTCATTCTGATTTGGTGTATCGTTTCCGTCCGTTCCATAGTCTTGAATGTTCTATTCCAGTTTTCCAGTACTTCCTAAAATAATCTAGTACTTTGTTTCGGACTTTCTCGAAGATTCCAGTACTGATTGTCATATGCGTCACAATATTGTTGCAACTGGCGCAGCCACTACTTTGTACAGCATAATTTTGTTACGACTGCCATTCATACTATTACACCCAAACTTTCACATAACGTTACAATAAGCTTTTTACAAATTGTTACAATCGATAGAACCGAATTGGCGGTACAGGGCTCCTTCACCCAGATCGAGCAAGCGGCACAAAAACTCGAACTGCACATTCTTGAGGGGAGAGCTAAGTACATGGTGGCAGCTTCTGCGAATAGAAGACCTAACGTTGGTCAAACTACTAAGGTAGTCGAGCACGAATTTGAAGTAGTGCAATCCTTTAACTACCTTGAGTCAATAGTATCAGCCGATAACAAGATGGAAGAAGAAATACGCGAACGGCTGATCAAATCCAACAAAGCCCACTGTGGCCAATCATGGCTCTTTAAATCCCGAACTCATGTATGGATCCGAGACCTGGGTGCTCAATAAAAGGCACTCTGAATTCTTAGTCGCGTTCGAGAAAGGTCTTAAGGAGAATTGTTGGCCCCTTATGTGACGGAGGATGATTCCGGAGACGCTACAACCATGAATTGTATGCAATCTACTTTGAAGATAATGTTGTAAGAAAAATCAAGCTCGGTAGACTCCAGTGGGCGGGACACCTAGCTCGAATGAGCGAAGAGGAGCCTACCCGGAAAGTCCTTTGTCTGCGTTGGAGGGATGGCGTAGACCAGGTCGCTCAGAGCCTGGGAGTGCCAAACTGGTTGACATCGGCTCGAAATCGGGACCGGTGGAGAGATTTGTTAAATAGGCCCAAGACCGGATCCCGGTTGTAGTGCCGATGAAGATGATGAACAAAAGACACGAATAGATATTATCTATTCGACTTTGTTCTCACAAGACTATCCAATTCAAGATCCTCAATCCTCCGACTGAATTAAAACTAAAAATTATTATATTATTATTAGTGAATGTAAATTCGCTGATTCGCGTGGAGAGAAGGGATAATTTGGGCAACCTGCTCGAAGCCGAACGCCCAGATATACTTTTCGCTAGCGAAACTAAGCTAAACCAAAGGCACAAAGTGGGCTACAAAAATTACAAAGTAATTAGACGTGATCGGCTACACTCGACTCAAGGGGGTGGGGTCACTGTCTTAATTAAGAACGATCTTCACCACAAAGTCCTTTACAGCACAGAGATACACAAGTTGCTGGTGCTAGAAGCCTGCATCATAGATATTCCTTTGAGAAGTCAAAGGCATCTATACATAATCTCTGCTTACGCTCCTGAAAAAAAACCAATGTACGCAATTCATAAATGAAATTGATACGCTATTCCGAATCCTGACGTTAGAGTCGGAGAATAATTACTTCTTAATGGCGAGTGATTTTAAAGCCAAGCACAGTGTGTGGGGCTATTTGACCCCGAACGTAAGAGACAAGGCACTATTCGATTGGTGGCAAACAAATGCTATAGAGCGTAAACTCGAATTGTACAATACAAATACATCGCCTTATCCAAGAGGAAATTCGTTCCTGGATTTACTCACAATAGACGATCGAATCCAATTACCAGACACAGATCTACCAACTCGAAATTGTCTTCGCACAATCGACTACGACAGCGATCACTACGGCTTAGGTGCCGTAATACGCATCCCAAAAGAACAATATTCACTAGAGCAGTATGAACAGATTTATCCATTCGATTACTGGAAGGCACACTAGTCATGTTTTGATCACATAATAAAAAGAGAACTACGCAACAATGGCGCAGATTCACCGACCAATAGAAACCTTCGTAATGAAGAAATCGTTCATTTCCTATCAACTATGGACGACATTGTTACCAACACTATAAATCGCTCGATCTCCAAAGTAGCTCACTCGCATGGGTATAATAACAGATACAGAAACTCAACTATCGAGGCTCTATATATAGACAAAAGAGCACCCTGCCCTCAAAGCTGAAACTGCTTTATAGACAGTTCAGCGATCTCAATAGTCAGGAGATAAAAACGCTGAAATCCCTGATCAAAAATGTTCAAAAATTGATTCGTGATAACTATCGATCAACAATAAATCAAGAGTGGAACAACAGAATTCGAGCCATTCAAGCCATTGGAACGAATATGTTCCCACAAATTAATAAAACATTCAGACGAAAAAGTCACAATGACTTCCCGCGCTTGAGAGTCCCGCAGATTCCCGAGAATTGTCAAATATTGTTGAACGCAGAACTTTCCCCTAAGCACATTAACTCCTACGAAGAGCTAATATTAGTCGAAGAACCGCAAGAGAAAGCGAATTCAATTGGTGCTTGTTGAATGAATCCACTCGCTCTAACATTGATCATTGAACCGAACGCCCCTCTCCCAGGCATCGCGGGATACAAAGCGCAATTGGAAAATTTTTTCCATTTAAGGACCAATAATCTTCCACTACAAGTAAAAACTGAAGTCAGATACCTTGGTATCTAGCTCGATCAGTTTTTATACTTTAACAAGCATGTAGCAAGGACTCTCTCTTCCGCTAAAAGCGCATATACGATGACAAGAAATCTATTCCGAAGTAGCCCTCTTGATTATAAAGTGAAACTAATTTCATACACAGCTTTCATCCGACCATTGCTAGTTTATGATTGCCCGATATGGTACAACATATCCCCATCATACATGGAAAAGTTCCGGGTGTTCGAGATGCAGTATTTGCGTGCTTGCCTCGGACTTTACAGAACACCAAGGTCTAAATACAAGAAATTCTATCCTAATAAAGTCCTGTATAACAAATCAGGGCTAAATAGGAAACATAATTTCATAATTAAAATCATTTGCGGCCACACTGCAAGAGCAATGGGCAATGAAAACGATTTATATATTATTATATCGGGAGCATACTGTCCCAATGAAATGTATCTGCAGAGTACGCTCCAGAATGGGTGTATTCTCCCAGAAGCGTTCCCTTTCTGGGATAAAAAAGGCCTTATCTAAGACCCCCCCCCCCCCCCCCGCCCCTCCCCGCACCCCGGGAACTTTGACGTGGGGCGGGGGCATAAACTACAATGAATAACTCAGGCTATGCTGACGGAAGCATACGCTTCCAGTAGGACCGCCCATGTCAGACAGGCTAGCGAGGAGTAACACACAGAGATCTACCACCCCTAATCCAGGATATTACGCGTCACCGTGCCCATTGGATGGTTTGCAGCCAGGAGTATACCGGTTGTATTATAACGGCTCCTCTCTGATACCGGGTTGAATCAGAGCAGTAAGCAGACCTTACCATATCAAAGCGGGGCTCTGATTTGGCGGACTATTTGAAACCCCAAAACTCGTGGGAACAGAAATGAGTAATCAATATACACAAACAATTTCACGAAAAACCCGGTAGGCGTAGGTGTGATGAACCGACACTACCATAAGGGAACAAATCATCAAGAAAACACTGACTCGACAAAAAGAAGACGTAAGGAAAAACGGAAAAACCGGGATATACGCATCGGGACGCGGAATATTCGAACGTTATGTAAACTAGGCGCGATACAGACGGTCGTAGAAAACGCGAAACAATATCAAATGGACATCGTCGCGCTTCAGGAAGTCCGACTCCCACATCAAGTAATCGAAACCAACGGATTTACACTGGCGTATGGAGGGGCCGATACACATAACCTCGGAACCGCCTTCATCATAAGCAAGAAGATTACTCCCCATGTAAAAGATGTGAAATTTATTAAGTACCAAATGTCGGTGCTAAAAATACAGGACCCATGGGACAATTATGTACTGTATTTATAAACGTACACGCCCCAACAGAATCTACTGCCGAAGAAACGAAGGACACGTTCTACGAGACCCTAGAGAAAGTATTTGATGGAATCTCATCATTCGATGTTAAAATCCTCCTCGGGGACCTCAATGGGAAAATTGGAAAGGAAGATATCTTCCAACCAACTACAGTTAAAGAAAGCCTATACGAGATTTCAAATTATAATCGAATTCGAATTATTACGTTCGCAGCGTCAAAAGATCTGGTAGTGAAAAGCACAATGTTCAAGAACAAGCAAATTCTTAAACTACATGGATATCACCCGACGACGTAATGCGTAACCAAATATACCACTTCGTCATAGACAAAAGACACCACTCGAATATCCTTGACGTAAGATCATATAATGGAGCAGATTACGACTCCCATCATATTCTAGTGATGGGCAAAATCAGGAGTCGGATCGCAGCAAACCCACACGGGCAGTCACGGAGACGAACAAAAATAATTGATAAACTAAAGGACCTGCGCAAAGGGGCTGAATATCAATACGAACTAACGAATAGATCTAGCATCCTAGAGAATAGGAGCCGTAAGGAAGAGGAAGCCAATAGTGTGGGCACTAAATGGACATCGATCATAGACACAATCAAACAAACAGCCCAAAAGGTATTAGGATTTAAGAAAACAATTATGTCCGAACCCTGATTTGAGGATGAGTGCAGGGCGAAGATCGAAGAACGTAAACGACTTAGAGTGATCCACTTAGAAAGATATGATGAAGTCAACGCAGAAAGATACGCGACAATTCGGAAAGAGACAATGAGACTTTTCAAACACAAAAAACGCGAATGGGAGAAGACTCAGATCGCAAAAACCCTAGAAAATGCCAGAGCAAATAACGTCTGAGGTATGTATGCCGGAATAAATTCAATTAGAAATGGCTACCGAGGGAAAGCCAAAATAATTCGAAACGCAAACGGCTGTCTGGTGACAGAAACAAACAATTATCTTGGCAAGATGGAAGCAGTACTTTGAAAACCTGCTCAACGTGCGCACCCATCAACCACAAATATATGTACCAGACGTACATACAGCCGAGCCTCAGATCCCAGAGCCTTCTTTCAACGAAGTTGTAGACGCAATAAATCGATTGAAAAGCAACAAGGCAATCGGAGTCGCGTGCATACCGGCAGAGCTTATGAATTATGGAGGAGAAGCAACCGCTCGAAAGATCCATCAAATCATTAAAACAATATGGGATAAGGAAGTCACTCCGGAAGAATGGAAAACCTCAATAGCCATTTTCAAAAAAGGCGACAGATCCGACTGCGAAAACTACAGAGGAATATCATTGCTCCCAACCACATACAAAATACGAACATTGTCATACTGGCGAGAATCACACCATACGCAGAAGACATATTGGGAGACTACCAATGGGGATTCCGTAGGAACCGGTCAACAAGCGACCAAATGTTCACAATAAGGCAACTGCTAGAAAAGAAGTGGGAATACGGAGAGACGGTTCACCAACTGTTCGTTGACTTCGAAGAGACCTACGACTCAGTCACAAGGCAAAGACTCTACCATATTGTAGTTAAGCTGGGAATACCGAAAAAATATGCCGCTCTCATTCAAATCTGCATGAAAGAAAACAAAGGGCGAGTTACAATAGAAAACCACCTCTCAGAAAAATTTGAAATCCGGGACAGACTAAAACAGGAGGATGGCCTCACACCATTTCTTTTTAACCTTGTGCTTGAGTATGTCATCAGAAAGGTACAAGACGACACTATGACCGGATCATCCCTAAACAGGGTCACACAAGTGCTCGCATATGCGGATGACATCGCCGTTTTGGGCGATAATCTAGAAACTGTAAGTAAAAACAGTGAAATCATAATGCAAGCGGCAGAAGAGGTGGGCCTAGAAATAAATGAAGACAAAACAAAATATCGGGTTTCCCAATAGGGACTTGACAACTTTTTGTTTTTTAATTTGTCAACGCACCCTTTCGCGGTGGCCATATGAACGAAGTCGAGTTCCATTCATAAATGTTTTTATTGTACTTCAAGCCGATAATAAAGTTTTTGAAACATCTAATATTGAAATGGTTTGCGTTTTATTTTTAAAAAAAGTTGTCGTCTCTATCGGAAAACACGATACATGATTACGGCGATAGTGGGTAGACATCGGGAAACACATACAAACGTCAGAGGCAAGATATTCGAAAAAGTTAGAGTTTAAATATCTGGGAACGATACTGACGACCAGTAACGAAATGTCGAAGGAAATTAACAAAAGACTACACTCCGGCAACGCTAATTGGCACACAGTGAGTAAACTGTTGAAATCCAAACTGCTATCACTTAACATAAAGTTCCGTGTGTATAGAACCATAATGATTCCGATTGCTCTGTAGGGATGCGAAACATGGGCTCTCACAAAATGGGTAGGAAACAAATTACGTGTATTCGACAATAAAGTTTTAAGGGGTTTCTTTGGAGGTAAATATGACGAGGACGCAGGACAATGGAGGAAACGCCCCAACACGAATTGGAAGAGCTATACCGCAAACCTAGAATAGTAAGAATAATCAGGTCACGAAGCCTAAGATGGGCCGGACATATGACGCGAATGGGCAAAGATAGGACCGTGCGTAGGATTCTGGCCGGAAGACCAACGGAAAAGAGGCCGATAGGACGGCCGCGACGGAGATGGGAGGACAATGTTAGGTTTGAACTTGAGGAGATCGTATCGGGCAGTCAAGCGTGGAAGGAGAGTGCACAGGACAGGGAGCGATGGCGGAGTCGAGTCGGCGAGGTCTTGAACTTCCGGGTTCCTACAGGCGAATAAATAGTAACATAGGGTTTTCCAATAGGGACTTGACAACTTTTTTTTGGTAGACAATTTTTATAATTTACAGACATTGTTCGTTAGTGTACTTAACCACGATGAAAATGTTGAGTTTACTGAATAAATTAACAGGGACAGTTCGATGATTAGTGAAAGGGAGCGTTCACAAATTAAATTCAAAGGTGTCAAGTCCTATTGGAAAACCGGATAGTAGTAATAGTTATTCAAGACAAACATGGTCCCTATTATTTACCACGCTCCCCGTGGTGCTACGGATAAACGTATTCTCCATAGTAGTGAAATCGCTAACGCGCCAGATCGCCTACGTTTCAGTATGGTGATCAATGAAACAGATAAATCCATAACAGATAGAACTCAACCCAATTAGTTTTGGCTTAGTAATGAAGAGGGACTGAACGTCCCCAAATAGAGAACGCATATCAGATGCAGCGCTTCGCTTTCCCATTGAACTTTTGTTTGTTCTTATCCTTCTCCTTTCTCTTAAACCCCATATTTTTTTATTGGTTTTTCGTTTGGTTTTAATTCGTTTGCTTGTTGACTTCCCTGTATTAAAAAAAAAGAAAAAAAAATCCTTTTCTTTTACGTGATAGATATACTAATAATTAAAAATGTAAGAGGGCCTTCTCTTACACATAGTTATGTTATATAATTTAAGTTAATTATAAACAATCACAAACAAAAAAAAAGCCAATAGGCAAACACTTTAATGCAAAAAAATTATATAACTTAGAGTGCTTGCAAAGAGCCAGTAAGTTAATTAAAAATATGTAATATTATAAATAGGATTTAGCATTTAATCCTAAATAATAAGACAAAATGCAATCTAAACAAAGAAATATATGCGTTTTTAAAGTAAAAAAATATATTGTATGCCGCAAAGTCCGACTTAAGGAAACTGAATTATGTGTTCTGAACTGAATGATGAAAATAGATACGACTTCTCTCCCTCCATCAATTCCGTCTTCAAATATCATTCGCATGCTTGGAATAATTATACTTACATAAACATTAATTGCGTATAGAAAAACATTTATGAAACTACAATTATTGCTTCTCTAACTTATTTAAAAAATGTAAGAGCAGTTTTTATAATCCATCTGCAGTCGCATTCTTTTCCGTGTACCGGCGTATAGTACACTACAAACTGCAGTTTGATTGAATCGTCGAGTGTAAGAATTCGTGTGCTCAGAAACTTCCATCGATCGATGATAAGCTTGAGTGAAAATTCAATTGTTATATTTGACGTTTATTTTATATTTTCAAGGAACCGCAGCTGAGATCAATTTTAAGAAATAAAACTAAAGGGCGACTAAGTGTTAGGGTGTCTCTGAGTCATTTACAAAGGGCGATATGTTCAATGGTAAGCTTAATTAAAAGTATATATTGTTTTCTGTGTGTGATGTTACCTTTTTAATTAAATAAATTAAAATAAAATAGACAAACATGTGTTGTCTATGTTCATTTACACAAAAATCATTATATTTGGCTAACTGGGAAGATGGGATATCAGCTCGGGTCACAAGGTCAGACAGTGCGCAATTAATGATTAAAAATGACGACTAAATCTTGTTAGGTATTTTCAATGCAATTAAATAGGTATTTTAATTGATTTGATGTGTAGCATTACAACGTCTACTTGGTGCGGATAACCCCCCGAATAAAGTGGTGGAAGTGAGAAATGAAACGCTAGCAGTATTACAAGTGCTTCATCGGGATGGAGCCATGGTATTGTTTGCTCCACCGTTTAACCAAGGAGATAAGAAGCAGACATGGGAGATTGTCATACAGCGACCTTGTACTGATTCAAGTAACACATCGTTTAGTTTATATAGAGCAACTATGCAGGCGGATGCTGAGGAAAAATTCAATGCTTTTTTAAACAGAGTACCGATATTCGTAAATACAGTGAAAGAGGTAAAAATAAACAATGCTAAGAAAACTTGATCACTTATATTCTTCTATAATTCCAGTTCTATAATGTAAATGGGTTGCAGAGAGTTTGTGATGTCCTTACAGAGAATCCTTCGTGGTCACTGGCACATTTGGCGGCATATTTCAATTTGGGAGAATACGTTAATCATCCGCAATTCATAAAGTTAATTGATTATGCAGATCACATCGGAAACATGACTCCATTGCAGGTAAATAAAAATCACGATTTTATTTTCGGTGCATGACTAGAGCAAACTCATTACTAATGCCTTCTAAATGAAAATGACAATGCATTTTTATTTTTAATCAGATTAGAACTTCTTGGTGAGCTTTCATATTCTACACATAATCAGGAATATATTTCATAGTTGCAACTGGATGCAGTGTAAACTGGCCGAGTGGTTATCGCGGTAAAAAAAAATTTCTTTTGATAATACGCGTGCACAGGAGGAATTTTTGGAAACCCTTAAATGTAAATGCATTTGGCGAGGAAGAACATAGGACAAGGGAGCGGGAGCCTATAGCGTTGGAAATAATAGTGAAGAAAAACGTGTGATTCGAACTGGCGCTATGACAGTTTGAATCACCAAAAATTTTACCTAAGCGTTACCCATCAGGCTACTGGCCGATTTTAGAATTTGATTTTTAAACTCGACTATACTCCACTGATGTGAATTGTTATGTTATCGCTTGGTATACGGCTCTGATGTATTTTCTTATTCAATTTTTCGTTCGGTGCTCTTCACTATTTTGGTTGTGAATTGTGTGCGTATCTGTTAGAGTCGCCACAAGCCCACGTACAGTACATTGGTCTTGAATTTTGATTGTTATGAGTGTAGACAACACTACCAAGTAAAGTGTTCGAAGTTCATGTACAATAGTTTAACTAAAGATCGATTAGATGTATGCCTAAAGTTGGCATTTATTGTGAAGCGGTGTGCACGCTCCGATTAACGGCAAATACTTCTGGGAAAACGTGCGAATGATTCGAATTTACTTGAGTAAAATATTATTACGTAATTTTGATTTTACGTTTATCGACTTCCTTGGTTCGATCTCTGGATTGTGAATAATCCAGCGAAACTCAAAGTTTGCTCTCTTCTTCTGAACAGATTTATTTTATTTTCACTTATTATTTTGGCCCTTAATATCCGCTGTCAGTTTGCTTACTCAGTCGATGTATATCGTTCGACATCCAAGTTCGAACTAACTGAGAGACGCCCAGCGTGCTATTCACGATTATTCGAGTGTAAATTCGTCACACTGCCCTCCACTTAACAGGCAACGATTGCTAACTTAATACTCTGGTAATGGTTTTTTCGCCTCTCTTTTGGGGTTGCGTTTTCACAGTGATTGCTTGCGTAGAACTATCGGTTTGGTTGTAAGTGTTTCTGATTACGGCAAAATTCGTCCTGTTCCTCTCCATTGGAGTGGAGCGCCACAGTTTAAAACCTTTGTTTTTGATGATGTATTTACATTTTTCATTAAGTCAATGCTTATCGGATGAATTTCGTTTAAAGCAATGCGAAAAGTTAAATTCCATACCGAGAAGATAAATTCTGACCCTGCGCTAAAGTTGGAAATTTATTAATGATCGAATGTCGGTGCTAAAAATACAGGGCCCATGGGACAATTATGCACTTATAAACGTATACGCTCTAACAGAATCTACAGACGAAGAAACGAAGGACACGTTCGACGACACCCCCAAGGAAGTATTTGATGGGATCTCATCATTCGATGTTAAAATCCTCCTCGGGGACCTCAACGTGAAAATTGGAAAGGAAGATATCTTTCAACCAACTATAGGTAAAGAGAGCCTACACGACGTTTCAAATGATAATGGAATTCGAATTATCACGTTCGCAGCGTCAAAAGATCTTGTAGTGAAAAGCACGATGCTCAAGAACAAGCAAATTCTTAAACCACATGGATATCACCCGACGACGTAACGCGTAACCAAATATACCACTTCCTCATAGACAAAAGACACCACTCGAACATCCTTGACGTAAGATCAGATAGAGGAGCAGATTGCGACTCCGACCATCTCCTAGTGATGGGCAAAATTAGGAGTCGGCTCCCACCAAACCCACTTGGGCAGTCACGGGAAACGAGCAAAAAGTTCGGCACTAATAAACTAAAAGACCTGCGAAAAGGGGCTGAATATCAAGACGAACTAACGAATAGATTTAGCACCCTAGAGAATGGGAATAGTGAGGAAGAGGAAGCCAATAGTGTAGACACTAAATCGGTATAGATCAGTTAAGTCCAAACCTTGGTTTGACGATGAGCGCAGGGCGAAGATCGAACAACGTAAACGCCTCCGTGTGATCCACTTACAACGATATAATGAAGTCAACAAAGAAAGATACGCGACAATTCGGAGAGAGACAAGGTGGCGTATCAAACGCAAAAACCACGAATGGGAAAAGACTCGGATCGAAAAAATCCTAGAAAATGTCAGAGCAAAGAATACTAGAGGTATGTATGCCGACAAAAATTCAATTAGAAATGGCTACGAGGGAGAGCCAAAATAAACGCAAACGGCTGTCTGGTCACAGAAACAAACAACATCGAAGCAGTACTTTGAAAACTTACACAACGTGCGCACCCATCAACCACAAATAAACGCGCCAGATATACATACAGCCGAGCCTCAGATCCCAGACCCCTTTTTCAACGAAGTTATAGACGCAATAAATCGATTGAAAAACAACAAGGCTCCCGGAGTCGACTGCATACCGACATGGCTTATGAATCATGGAGGAGAGGGAACCGCTCGAAAGATTCACCAACTGATTAAAACAATATGAGATAAGGAAGTCACTCCGGAATGGAAAACCTCAATTGGCGTCCCCATCTTCAAAAAAGGCGACAGATCCGACTGCGAAAACTACAGAGGAATATCATTGCTCCCAATCACATACAAAATACTAACAAATGTCATACTGACGAGAATCACACCGTACGCAGAAGACATATTGGGAAACTACCAATGCGGATTCCATAGGAACCGGTCAACAAACGACCAACTGGGGAAAAGAAGTGGGAATACCGAGAGACGGTTCACCAACTGTTCGTTGACTTCAAAAAAGCCTACGACTGAGTCGCAAGGCAAGGACTCTACCATATTGTAGTTGAGCTGGGAATCCCTAAAAAATATGCTGCCCTCATTCAAATTTGCATGAACGAAAACAAAGGGGGAGTTAGAATAGAAAACCACCTCTCAGAACCATTTGAAACTCGGGACGGACTAAAACAGAGGGATGGTCTATCACCGTGTCTTTTTAACCTTGTGCTCGAGTATGTCATCAGAAAGGTACAAGACGACAACATGGCCGGATCATCCCTGAACAGGGTCACACAAGTGCTCGCATATGCGGATGACATCGCCGTTTTGGGCTATAATCTAGAAACTGTAAGTAAAAACAGTGAAATCATCATCCAAGCGGCAGAAGAGGCGGGTCTAGAAATAAATGAAGAAAAAAAAAACATGATTACGGCGAGAGCGAGTGGACCTCACGGAACACATATAGATGCCAGAGGCAAGATATTCGAAAAAGTTAAAGAATTTAAATATCTGGGAACGATACTGACGCCCACTGACGAAATGACGAAGGAAATTAACAAAAGACTACACTCCGGCAACGGTAATTGGCACGTAGTCGGTAAACTGCCATGACGTAACATAAAGCTCCGTGTCTATAGAACCAGAAGAAATAGTGGGCAACTACCAGTGCGTAGCCCACAGGAACCCGCCAACGAGCGGCCAAATGTTCACAGTAAGGCAACTGCTAGAAAAGAAGTGGGAATACCGAGAGACGGTTCACCAACTGTTCGTTGACTTCAAAAAAGTCTACGACTCAGTCACAAGGCAAAGACTACCATATTGTAGTTTTTTTATTACACTTCTCTCGGGAGAGGCGAACCTATAGCGCCGGACGGGCGCCCCAACATGCCACCAAATAATCGTTGCAGTTCTATTTGAAAAGTTGCAGGTTGTAACGCTCTGGGAGCTTGTCCGCTCTGTAACGGAACGAGTTCTGATGCAGGGATGTTCGCCTCGTCGGAAGATGAACCCCAAACTGGTGGGATCCGTCGGATTGTCTTATAGAGCGTATATAAACCAAATTGCGTGGAACAATACCACGAATCTCCGAAGAGCAGTACCCGTGATAATATCTGCTAAACAGACAGAGGTCGGCTACACGCCTTCGATGTGATAGCGACTAGTCCTGACGTCAGTGCCGAGTCCCCGATCAGGCGGATCGCTCGTCTCTGTATGCTCTCAAATAGGTCGAGGGTATGTTTAGGAGACGAGCTCCAAACATGAGAGCAATATTCGAGCGTGGGTCTAGTTTGGGATTATACAGGAGAAGAAGTTGAGCCGGAGCAAAATATTGCTCGGATCTAAAAACATAACTCAGTTTTCCTGAGGCTGACCTGGCGATGCTCGTCACGTGTTTATGCCACGATACATTCCCACAGACCGTGACGCCGAGCAATTTCAAACTTTCCCCAGATTCGAGAGCCGGCCATTCATCATCAACTGTGGAACTGATGATCCGCTTTTATTTGTGAATGTTGTATACTGTGTCTTCGTTGCATTGAAGTCGACGAGATTGGCCTTTCCCCACTGCACAACCTTATCCAGATCCCGATTCAGAGAGTCAATCTCTCTACATCTCAGCTGCTGCGACGTTGAGGCACCAATCGACCGATCACTCAAAAAGGGGAAACAAGTGTGTTTCAAAGCTGCTATGAACGAAGTTTGCTCAGCAATGTTCCGTGCCAGACGCGGTCAAAAGCCTTGGTGATATCCAATGCGACCGCCCTTGACTCACCATGCCGCTCAATCGCAGATGTCCATATATCGGTTATAAGTGTCAAAAGACCTCCTGTGGACCGCCTGCCACCGTATTGACGATCATTGCACGTCCGTTGCACTCCAAATATTTAATTAACTCAATATTGATGACTTTTTCCATCACCTTAGACAACATAGACAGCAATGCTAGCGGTCGGTAATTATGTGGGAGACACTTTTTTCCCGTCTTTGGGATTTGCTGAACTCGAGCGATTTTCCAGCAGATAGGAAAGGTCGTCCGTGCATAAGATAAGCGGAAGAGTCTGCCAAGAACCGACGATAATTCCGGAGCACAGTTCTTAAGGATTATTGCTTGTATTCCGTTCGGGCCGGTTGCCTTCCTACAATCCAGTCCACGTAGAAACCGTTGAATAGAACACGGACGAAATTTCACATCCCGCATGGAAGACAGCACCGGCGCGATCACAGGTGGCTCCAAAAGACTGGGATCGAGATTTGAATTCGCGGAAAATAAATTTGCGAACACATTAGCTTTATCTTTTGAATTTGCGACTAATGTCCCGCCGTCCGCCACCAACGGAGGAAAAGAGAAGGAAGCGAAGTTACTGCCAACAGCCCTTGCCATTGAGCAGAAGGGACGCGAACCAGATGGGCACTCAAGGAGTTTATTGGTCACTCTGTCGTTGTGGGCCTTCTTTGCGGTATCAATCGCCTGGTTGCACGCCATTCTGATTCTAACAAAATTCATTCTGTGAACATTGGCGGGATTGGAGTGTCATTGTTTAAAAGCTGTATTTTTTGCCGCTGTAATCTGCTCGCATTATTTGTCAAACCAGGGCTTATCAGATGAATTTCGTTTGATTGAATACGGAATGTAGATCTCCATCCTGAGAAGAATAATTTCTGTGACCGACTCCGCGCAAGCGTTAACATCAGAATCTACAAAGCACACATCTGACCATGGAAAGGATGCGAAGAAATCTCGCAAATCGTCCCAGTCAGCAGCCCCATACCTCCATACATGACGAAGATGCCTAGGCCGGCTATTCGTTTGAAATGGGAGTGGTTGCGCAACAGATACCAAGCAGTGATCTGAGTTTCCCAGTGGCACAGCAATCTCAAACAGATCCAGGGTGTTCGCATAATCACCTCGGGTATCCGGCCTCCACGAGTTGAGTTAGATTGCGGCTAACAGCGAACTTCTCCGCCAGCCTCCCAGCCTCGTCGGTTCGGTTAAAATGTACCAACCAGCCGGAATTGTGTACATTAAAATCGCCAAGAATGACAATTTCAGAAGACGGGTGCTTGATCTATATCCAATCGATGGTACATGAAAGATGTTCGAAAAATGTCGTTGGTCCATTATCATTCGGGGAGCGGTAAAGACAAAAAAGAAATTTAACAAAATTCCTCAGCACGACCCTCAAGCACATGATGTCCATGCTATTGGGTTCCAACGCCTCCATCCTCTGGTAAGCCAGATCGGACCGCGCGAAGACGCAGACTCCACCCTTAAAACGGAATCTCTAATGCAAGTCGGATGTTGAGCAACGAAGATATGTCGAATCAGTTGACGAATCGACCTGGGTCTCTGTTAGGGCAAAGACATCAGGTTTCGCTGTTTACAAACATTCGTGAGTGGCCTTTACATTCGGATTGGTGAAACCGATGCCCCTGATGTTACAAAATGCCGTTATCAGTCGACAGAGTTTCGAAAGCGAGCCCGATTATGCAACGACGCATTTTTTAAAGTTCGGTTATCTATCACAATATCCGCATGATGTTCCCTCTGACAATACTGACGGCCAGTAACGAAATATCGAAGGAAATTAACAAAAGACTGCATTCCGGCAACGCTAGTTGGCGCACAGTCAGTAAATTGCTGAAATCCAAACTGCTATCACGTAATATAAAGCTCCGTGTTTATAGAACCATAATCATGCCGATTGTTCTATACGGATGCGAAACATGGGCTCTCACAAAAGGAAAAAAAAAACAAATTCCGCGTATTCGAGAATAAAATTTTAAGGGTCTCTGCTTTCAACTCGGCGAAGGCCAGGACGATCCTTGTCCCTGTTCAATCCAAGTTGATATGCAGTCTCCACGTGACACCTCTGGATAGCTAGTTTGACACCCGCCAAGTAGTGAACCAATGCATGCAGCGATATTCTGAGAAAGGTTGGCGCAAGACTAATAACCTTGCCCGGAAAAACGAATTATTATGGACCATTTAACAAGTCTTGGGTATGGACCGGATACCGGTTGTAGTGTCGATGATGATGATGAAATTAACGTAGACGTTCGGCTTTACTTTGATGCTCTTCTATCTATGTGAAATAAAGAGTAACTCATACTAAATCGAACGATGTCGAGTACTGTCTGCCAACAACTAAAAAACAATTCGTTCGTTATTAAGGATATATAACGACTAATTTAAATTTTTAAAGAAGTCGTTTAGTCTAACCGAGTGGGCACTCTTGTAAAGCCATACACTTCGTTTCGGAGCTTTTTTCTTAATTGTATTACTGGTTAATCTGCTTCGGGGGTTGGGGTGTGATATATGCTGATTTATAATATTATTCCTGTAACATAGTGTAGCTGGATTAATCAGTTTTAATAAATAAGAACCGTTAAATCGATTTTGAATTAATGTAACACTTTTTGAATTAATGCAACACTTTATTAGTCCGGTAATAACAACCGTTACTTTTACCGTACACTTAACGATTTCTTGACTTATCGCTTCCGTACTTATCGCGTATTTTACTGCTTACTTCTTATTTTCTTCCCGATCTGTGTGCGACGTATTTATGCCGTTCTTCCTCATTCTGATTCGGTGTTTCGGTTCCGTCCCTTCCATAGCCTCGAATTTTCTATTGCTCATAGTCTCCAGTTTTCCAGTACTTTCTAGAATATTCTAGTACTTTGTTTCGGACTTTGTGGAATATTCTAGTACTGATTGTCATATGCGTCGCAATAGCATAAGGATATGAAACCTAGAATTCATTTCAAGTGGTTTTAATGCTATTATTATTTATTCCTGTGACATAGTATAATGATATATAACCTGGAATTGTTGGTTAATCTGCTTCAAAGGTTGAGGTTGGGATATACAATGTTGGTTTATAAGCTTATTAGTTATTCCTGTAACATAGCATAAGGCTATGGAACCTGGAATTGTTGGTTAATCTCCTTCAAGGGTTGAGGTTGTGATATATGTTGGTTTATAAGGTTATTTATTTCTGTAACATAGCATAGGAATATGGAACCTGGTATTCATTTCAAGTGGTTTTAATGCTCCATCCGTTGTAAATTCTTTGTTTTATTAACAATTTTAGGTAGCTGTAATGAAGGGGAATATTGATGCGGTCAAAGCTCTCCTTCCGCACTCAAATATAGATCACCTAGATATCAAGAGTAATTCCGTATTTCATTATGCAGCGGCTACATCGAAGGATATTATTAATGTAAGTTATTACTTAAACACAGTTAAAGAATATGATTTTGTATTATGCTCTTTTATGAATTTTATTTTATTAGATTCTTGTACAAAAGAGTGTACATAATTTAAATCACTGCAACGCAGAGGGATTTACCCCTTTACACTTGGCATGTCAAGCAGATAATCCGGATTGTGTTAATGCGTTTTTATTGGCAGAAGCTGATGTGAACATTCCAGCGAATAATTCAAGTAGAGTTCCCAGAACGAGTGCATCCAGTTCAGTAGCCGATTTGCTTAAAAATAAATCGAATATTTTAAACACTAAGGACATGAAAAATGGCGGAACGCCATTGCACTGGTGTTCATCTCGAGAGACACTGTTGGCCCTTATAAATGTTGGATGCGATGTGAATGCAAAAAACTTTACAGGAAAAACTGCGTTACATGTCATGGTAAAAATGTTTTATAAATTCTTACGTTTTTACACATTTTCAATATTTTTATAGGTTGCTCGAAATCACTTTGAGTGTGTTATAACACTTTTAGCTCACGATGCAGAAGTCGACACACTTGACAACGATGGAAATGCAGCATTACATTTAGCAGTTGAAAACAAGAATGTCGCCATTGTTCAATGTCTGGTGGTTTTCGGATGCAACATCAATTTAAAAAATAGAGAAGGTGAGTTCATGGAAACAGGTCGTAAAAGATTAAATTCATTTTCACAATATTTATTCTCAGTCTAATCTTAACGAGCGTTTTACATTAGATATTCACCGAAGAACTTGTAAATTGAAAGCTATTCCGTTAACATCTTCGATACCTCAACTGGTAAACCAAATACACAATCGATGCCTGAAAGCATACCTTACCGAGAGTGAAGTCTCCAAGCAAGGTTGCCGTTATGGAAACTTTGCCGTTTCACAAGCATTTGCCTGAGTTCGATGTCGATTCCAGTTTTGACGAAATTACAATTATCTAAAGTTAAATATAAACTAATTCAATGGAAAAGATACAACCTTTATGGTCGCACCAACCAACAGGTTTTTTTTCCCCTCAGAAGAGACGAACCTATAGCGCCGACTCAACGGCTCGAGTTACCATTAAATAACTCTTGGGATTCAGTTGCAGGTTGTATCGCATCGAAAATACTCTTGCGGGGGGGGAGATCCACAGCTTTCCGGTTCTGTAACGGAAGAGTTTTTGTTACAGAGATGTGCTTGTTGTCGCGAGATGAACCACAAATTGGTGGGATCGGTCGGATTGTCTTGTAGAGCGCAAATAAACCGAATATCGCGGAATAATAAGACGAATATCCGAGGAACAGTTACCGTTATCATATCTGTAAAACAGACAAAGGTCCCTCGATGTTAGCGCTGTGTCCTCGATCGGGCGGACCGCCCGTTTCCATATGTTCTCAAACAGGTCGACAGAGCACAGCTCCAAACATGGGAACAATATGCGAGCGCGGGTCTAATTTGAGATTTCTGGAGAAGAATAAGGGTCGGAGTAAAATACATTTTAATATTTGCCTCTGAAAAAATAAAGCAATTTTCTAGAGGCTGCCCTGGCGATATTCAGATACGTGTTCCTACCACTATACATTCTCACAGACCGTGATATAGAGTGTTTTCCTTAGATTCGAGGGCCTGGATATTCATTATCGGCTGTGGAACCGATGATATATTGTTTCTTGTGAATTTTGAATATAGGATCTTTGTTGCGTTACAGTCGACGCCTTTCCTCACTGCAGGACTTTATCCATATGTCAGGGGATCATTACCAGGTGTACCAGTATGAAGTGAGCGTTTTTTTTAAAATAAAACACTAATTTCAAATGGGAAAGTAAAAAACATTTTATTCGAAGTATTGGCCATTGCTTTCTACACATTTCGACCACCTTTCTGGCAATTTGTGGATACCACGCCAATAAAACCGGTCGTCTTTTGAGGCAAACCATTCGCAGATCCAATTTTCGACTTCTTCGTAGGAATTGAAATGCTGCTTAGCCAATGCGTGTCCCATCGATGAAAACAAATGGTAGTCGGAAGGAGCCAAGTCTGGTGAATACGGCGGGTGGGGTAACATTTCCCAGCCGAGAGCTTTTATTGTTCCTTTGACGGGTTTTGCTGTATGATTCGGAGCATTATCATACAACAAAATTACCTTTCCGTGTCTTGTGGCCCATTCTGGTCGTTTTTCAATCAATACATGGGTCAAATTGATCAATTGTTGGGTAGCGTTGCGCATCAACAGTTTCGCCAGGTTTTAGAAGTTCATGATACACTGTGACGGTTCCTTTGAACGCCACTACTTACCTTTCTACCAATTATTCAATAAACTGCTTCCTAGAGCACCAAAAACCTGGAAAGCATTTACCCACCTTTCCATAGTTGTACAAACTATCACCTGAAAATGCTTTAAAACTATAATTTTCGCTGATGCAAAGTCCATCAACAACAAATAAGTATTTTTCATAAGGACATGGTGGCATGAAACACACCATGTTCCTTAAAAGCAATTTGGTTGCACCACCAAGCAACCAACATGACCCGATCGACAAGCATTAGCATCCTATAAGCATTTCCCCTAGGGGCATGCCTGCATACAACGCAGCATGTTCCTAAAATCCAATTCGGTTACGACATTACGTAACCGACATAAATCCTCGAACTTGTCCATGCATACAAGAAGAAAGTATTTTCCCCACACACGTGCAGGGCAAGTCATATCAGCAGACGCCAGCGATATATGCACGATCAGTGTAAATGCTGTACGCAATTACTGATCGGGTAAACACCCCAGGTATCGTCTTCATGATACTTGCCCAGATGCAAACATTTCCTTTTATGGAATTTGAATATCCATGGTTCGCATGCTCATGGACATACAGCATGAGTGTGCGAAGCAATCATATCTGTGTGCGTGCACATCATCAACCATGAAAGATCATCCCCCATTGGTAACCGAAACGATGGATGAAATTTGGTATTCTGTCGTTTCGAAGGGAATCTTCAGTCTTCAGTTAGATTTCGTGGAGGCAAGCCTTGTCCTCTGGACTAAGTGTATAATTCTAATTCTAATCTAATCTTGTGATTGTTAAGTGTACATAACAAGAAACATTCGAATACTTATGGACTAAGTTTATAATTCTAATTCTAATCTAATCTTGCGATTGTTAAGTGTACATAACAAGAAACATTCGAATACTTATGGACTAAGTTTATAATTCTAATTCTAATCTAATCTTGCGACTGTTAAGTGTACATAACCAGCAACATTAAAATATTTACGAATTAAGTTTTAATTTAAGTTACCGAATTACAAAGTGTGAACTGAAGTTAAATAAAGGAGTTAATGACCAAGAACTGAGGACGTGGGTTTCATTGGGGCTACGTCCTAACACGGAGTCAGAATTATATAACCCCCAAAACACCACCCCCTTCTGGTCCCACCAATCACAGAGCATTGTCTTTTTTCCGAACCGATCAGGCTTTGCAGTCGATGTTGACGCTTTTCCTGGATGTACCCATGATTTTTTGCGTTTAGGATTTTTAAAATAAATCCATTTTTCATCACCAGTCACAATTCGATGCAATACTGACTTCCTTTCGTGTCGTAGAAGCAACGTTTCACATGTGGTATTTCGCTTTTTCATCTGCCTGTCATTCAATTCATGTGGCACTCAGTTCCCACACTTTTGGATCTTTCCCATAGCTTTTAAACGGTCAGAAATTGTGTGTTGTGCAACATTTAACATGTGTGCCATTTGTTTTTGACTTATAGTGTTATCTTGATCCAATATTGCTTGCAATTCGGCGTATTCAAACTTTTTTGGTGGTCTTCTACGATCTTCATATCGCTTAAACCATCTTTTGCATGTTGCTTCCGATAGAGCATGATCACCATAAGCCTCGACAAGCATTCGATGCGACTCTGTAGCACTTTTCTTCGAATGAAAACAAAAAATTAATGCTTTCCGCAAATCATCATTTTCTGGTACAAAATTCCACATTTTTAACAGGATTAAAAAAAAAAGATGTTGTTTGTACAATGACTTGATGCATACTAAATATGTGTGACAGATGTCATAGCAACCAAATAAAAAATATATTGGCTCGTTCACAACAAACGTTCCCTATCGATACATTTGTATCGAGACGCTCACTTCACAACGGTATATTTTGATAAATAACCGAACTTTAAGAAATTCGTCATCGCGTAATCCGGTTCGTTCCCGAAACTCTGTCGACGTTCGACTGATACCGCCAATTTGTAACATCAGGATCATCGGTTTCACCAATACGAATGTAAATGCTGCTCCATTGGGAAACTCAGATCACTGCTTGGTATCGGTCGCGCAGCAACTTGCATTTCAAACGAATAACCGTCCTAAGGCTGCTAACTGGGACTACTTGCCAGATTTTTTCGCACAGTTTCTGTGGTCGCATGCGCGAAATCGGTCACAGACATTATTCTTCTCGGGATGGAGATTTACACTCCGCATTCCATCAAACAAAGAATTTCTTCTGATAAGCCTTGATTTGATAAAAAATGCGAACAGATTACATCGGCAAAAATTGAGCCTTTAAGCAATGGCGCTCCAATCCCACCGAAGTCCACAGACCGAATTTTATTAGATTCAGAAACGCGTGCAACCAGGCGATTGATACAGCGAAGAAGGCTTACAACGACAGAATGAACAATAAATTCCTTGAGTGGCCAACTGGTTCGCATCCATTCTGCTCAATGGCAAGGGCTGTCAGCAGTAACTTCGCTTTCTCCTCTTTTCCTCCGTTAGTGACGGACAGCGGGACACCAATCACAAATTCAAAAGATAAAGCTAATGTGTTCGTGAATTTATTTTCCGCGAATTCAAATTTCGTTGCCGGTCTTTTGGAGCCACCTGTTATGGTAGCGGTACGGTCTTCAATATGGGATATGAGGTTCCACTATGTGAGATTCCACCCTGGACTGGACTGTAAGAAGGCAACCGGCTCGGGCGGAATACCGGCAATAGTCCTTAATAACTGTGGTCCAGAACTGTCACCAGTTCTTGGCAGACTGTTCCACTTATCTTATGCACGGAGAACATTCCCTTGCAGCTGGAAAATAACTCGCGTACAGCCAACCCCAAAGAGGGGGAAAGGTGTTTCGCACAAAATTACCGGCCAATAGCATTACTGTCTATGTTATCTAAGGTGATGGAAAAGGTCATCAAGGCCGAGAATTAAGTATTTGGAATGCAACGGACATCTGAATGACCGTCAATGCAGATTCCGTGGCAGGCTATACACGGGGGACGCTTTGACCCTTATAACAGATATATGGACATCTGCGATTGAGCGGCATGGTGAGTCAAGAGCGGTAGCATTGGATATCTCCAAGACTTTTGACTACGTCCGACATGGGGCATTGCTGAACGAACTTCGTTCATATGGACTTTCCTAGTAGCTTTACGACTGGACGAAGAGCTTCCTTGAAAATCGATCGATCCGGGTCGTTGTGGACGGCGAGTGTTCGGATCTGTATCCTGTTAATTCAGGCGTGCCACAGGGTTCTATTTTCGCTCCAACCTTGTTCTTGCTCCACATAAATGATTTGTTGGAGACAACGGATAACAAAGTGTTCAGTTTTGCGGATGATAGTACGCTTGTTTCCTCCTTTTCGAGTGTTCGGCCGATTGGTGCATCTGCGTCGCATCAGCTGAGATGTAGACAGATTGACTCTCTGAATCAGGATCTAGATAGGGTCCTGCAGTGCGGAAGGGTCAATCTCATCGACTTCAATGCAGCGAAGACACAATATACAACATTCACAAAGAAAAGTCGGTTCCACAGCTGATGATGAGTGGCCGGACCCTCGCATTTGGAGAAGGCTTGAAATTGCTCGGCGTCACGGTCTGTGGGAATGTATCGTGGCATAAACACGTGTTGAGCATCGCCAGGTCAGCCTCAGGAAAGCTGAGCTATCTTTTTAGAGCCAAGAAATATTTTACTCCGGCCCAACTTCTCCTATATAAATCCCAGATTAGACCTGCGCTCGAATATTGCTCTCATGTTTGGAGCTCTGGAGACGCTATCACATCGAAGGCGCGTAGCCGACCTCTGTCTGTTTTACAGATATTATCATGGGTACTGTTCTTTGGGGCTTCGTGGTATTGTTCCAGATATCAGATCCGAACACTCGCCGTGCACAACGGCCCGGATCGATCGATTTTCAAGGAAGCTCTTCGTCCAGTCGTAAAGCTACTAGGAAAGTCCATATGAACGAAGTTCGTTCAGCAATGCCCCTTGCCAGACGCGGTCAAAAGCCTTGGAGATATTCCATGCGACCGCCCTTGACTCACCATGCCGTTCAATCGCAGATGTCCATATATCGGTTATAAGTGTCGAAAGGTCTCCCGTGGACTGGCTGCCACGGAATCCGTATTGACGATCATTCAGAAGTCCGTTGCACTCCAAATACTTAACTAACTCTGTATTGATGACTTTTTCCATTACCTTAGACAACATAGACAGTAATGCTAGCGGTCGGTAATTTTGTGGGAGACACTTTTTTCCCGTCTTTGGGATTGGCTGAACCCGAGCGATTTTCCAGCAGGCAGGAAAGGTCCTCCGTGCATAAGATAAGCGGAAGAGTCTGCCAAGAACCGGCGATAGTTCTGGAGCACAGTTCTTAAGGATTTTTGCTTGTATTCCGTCCGGGACCGTTACCTTCCTACAATCCAGCTCACGTAGAATGTGTCGAATAGTGCGCGGACGAAATCTCACATCCCGCATGGAAGACAGTATCGGTGCGATCACAGGCCGGAATCGAGGTTTGAACTCGTGGAAAATAAATTCGCGACCACATTGGCTTTATCCTTTGAATTCGTGACTAACGTCCCTATAACATTAAAGTGTAACACCTAATGTTAACATTTAACATTTGATTAACTCTCGGGGAAAACTCCTCCGAGGTTATTAATTTATTGATAGGTTATTAATTTATTGATATTCACCTGTCTCCTGGGGGCGATTTCTTCTTGGCGGCAGGTTCTTTGTGGGGGCTTCCTGCGGTCTTGATGTGATTGCTCAGTTTACCGGGTGGCGGTCTTCCTTCGGTTTGTGGTTTTTGGTGTGAATTGAAACAACACTTTTTCTTTATACTAACTTTAAAGCTTTACTATTTATTAGGAACACTAGGAATGTCCATCCCTTTATTTATTTTACATTTTGATTTTTAAAAACAAGAATAAGAAGGTCCGATGTTCAATTCCGATGGCTGCAACCTTCTTACTTGGTTATTACGCTACACTGTGAAGAAACTCACTTGCACTAACCTTTAAATACCAAATTATTGGTGAGTTAATGCAGATGATGCATTTTCCTGACACAGAACATGTATCCTATTCTGAGGTCATTCGCCTGTCATAATCCATTCGCAATATTCAATAATCGTTTACTTGTTCTGCAAAAACTGCAGCGACAGAGAATTGAGCAATTCCATAATCGTTTAATTTTCCTTGCAAAAAATGCAACGGTATCGGTTAAAAACGTATTTGACTCGTAGTGGCAATGACCGAACCAATTACAGTACATTGCTCTACGTACAAATCGTATCATACGATTAATCGCGCCTCACTGCTGGGTTCGCTATTTCGCCGAACTCAGCACTTTTCCGACGCTCGATTATTTCGTCGCCGGTGGGCGTTGCTAATGCCGCTTGTGCTCGCATATCATGTATCACACTTGTAAACATGTGTACTTGTAACATGAGACCGTGTAGGTCTGTGGGCAGGTGCTTGTTTGATTTTCGTAATACGAAGCAGAATGCAAGGTCAAGTGTATGACTAATATATGCTTTGGGTTTGGAAGGTGGGCAATTATCGCAACGTATGCGATATGAATTAATTGCTCGTGGGGAAAGCTTTGGTTCCGAATGAATGTGAATTTCAATTGTTTGCATTGTATGCAAAATATGAATTTCAATTGCTGGAAAGGCGAGTATTGCATTATATGCAGAATACTTTGATATAGATGAAATCATCGGATGATGGAATCTTAATTGTATTATGTATGTTGAGAGGGGGTGTAAAGCGAGGTGTAACATCCCTCTGTCTGTCACCAATGAGGGAAAGAGGAGGATGCGAAGCTACTGCTGACAGCTTAGGCCATTGACCAGAATGAACGCGAACTAGTCGGGCAGCGAAGGAGCTTATCGATCACTCTGTCGTTGTGATCTTTCTTCGCGGTGTCAATGGCCTGGTTGCACGCGTTTCTGATTCTAACAAAATTCGTCCTGTTGACTTCGGTGGGATTGGAGCGCCATTGCTTAAAAGCTCTATTTTTTGCCGCTGTAATCTGCTCGCATTATTTGTCAAACCAGGGCTTATCAGATGAATTTCGTTTGATGGAATACGGAATGTAGATCTCCATCCTGAGAAGAATAATTTCTGTGACCGACTCCGCGCAAGCGTTAACATCGGAGTCTACAAAGCACACATCTGACCATGGAAAGGATGCGAAGAAATCTCGCAAATTGTCCCAGTTAGCAGTCCCAGGGTGGTTATTCGCTTGATATGCAAGTGCCTCCGCGACAGATACCAAGCCTGTCATGTTTCGAGCTCTGCTCCTAACCATACCCTCGAACTACTTGAGAGCATACAGAGATGTGCGATACACCTGTTCGGGGACACGCCGCTGACGTCGGGACTACAGTCGCTATCACATCGAAGGCTGACGTTTGTTTGTTTTACATATACTATCACGGGAGATGTTCTTCGGAGATTCGTGGTATTGTTCCACGCACTTCCGTTTATATGCACTCCACAAGACAATCCGACGGATCGCACCAATTTGTGGTTCATCTGTCGATGGCGTGAACATCTCTGCAACAGAACTCGTTCCGTTACAGAGCGGGAAAGCTATGGAATTCCCTCCCCCATGCGAGTGTTCCCGGAGCGTTTCAACCTGCAACTGTTCAAGAAAAACTGTAACAGTTATATAGTGGTATCTCGGGGCTACAGATTCACCTCTCCTGAGAGAAGTATAATAATGGACTAAAATCTTCCCTGAAATTAAGCGAGAATTTGTAGTCCACTTCCAAAGTAAAAGTGAGGACAATGGACTGAACCACCAAGGTGAAAACGATTCGCACATCAATCAATTTTTGGTTTATTGACCCACAACGAGAAGAATCGATGTCGGATAAGGTTAAAATAATAATGAAACAAAGAGTTGGGCATGCAAATTTACAAGTATTGATAAGTAAAGTCGTTTTTACGAAAATGTTTGATTCCATTTAAGCGAATAATGTATAACGTATTATCTTTATGAAACCTACTTTTAATTACGTTTGATATATGTATAAATATATATCATTTTAGGCCACACAGCACGCCACATGGTAGGGCGAGAATCATTTGGAAGTAAAGAACATGAAATCCTCTATATATTGCACTCAGTAGGCGCAAAAAGGTAAGACCACTCGACCTTTCAGATTGTTTTGTTTTTGACTAAATAACCAGCACCAGTAATCAGCGCGTCTTCTTATTTAAAAAAGATGTAGTGAGTCAAATACTACATGTTATACTGGATGTAGTGCGAAAGGTTCATACAATGGTATCCCACCTGAAACACCCGAATCGGTTGAGAAACGTGAACATATTGAAGTCATGCTTGCAAGCACTAGTCGTCAAGTGACTGAACTTTTTGGCAATGCACATAACAACACATATTCTCCAACGAATGCTGAGTAAGTTTAGCGCCATATTAAGCCAAATACTATAAAAGCCGAAAACATTCTGCTTCTATTTAGAAAAGCAGCGTTAGTTGATACAGAAAGTGAAAAAAAAGGTCAAAGTGTAATGGATACTTTGCTTGCAATGTTTAGTCCGAAAATTAAGGCAGACAACTCTCAAGAAGGTCTACCACAAAGTTATTTAATTTTATAAATTGTTTATGAATTTTCCAATTCAGGTTCTCCGACTAATGACTTGCCAAGTACAAGTTCATCAGCAGGTGCATCTGCAGCGTCTGCACATGGACATCAAACTGAAAAACCTCGTGGTCGGGGCCGTCTGCTTTCCCTAGACGGTGGTGGTATTCGAGGATTAGTACTTGTTCAAATGCTACTGGAAATAGAAAAGCTGGCACAGACACACATTACCTTCTTATTTGATTGGATAGCTGGCACTAGCACGGGAGGTATCTTAGCACTCGCACTAGGTTGTGGTAAGACAATACGCCAATGCATGGGTATATACATGAGAATGAAGAACCAATGCTTTGTTGGTTCCCGACCATATGCAAGTGACAAATTTGAAGCAATTTTACAAGAAAACTTAGGCATGTACACAGTAATGTCAGACATCAAACATCCCAAGATTATGGTAACCGCTGTAATGGCTGATCGAAAACCAGTTGATCTACATTTATTTAGAAATTATAAAAGTTCGAGTGATTTGTTAGGGATTGTAACACCAATAAGTAAGTTATATATACACACGTATAATTTTCAGATTCATGACAACAATTTTTTTTAAGCTAACCGTCGTAATCCACCAGAAATGCCAGATACGCAACTTCTTTGGAAAGCTGCTCGAGCGACTGGGGCAGCGCCTTCATACTTTAGGTAATTTTATATTACTTGGTGTTATAATTGAAACCATGCTTTAAGTGAATTGTTCAAATGCTTTATGTTAAAGATTACTTACTTCTGCTTTTTTATAATTTGAATGGTTTCCTCATGGTACCAAAGTGTAGAGAATCGTCAAATTACCCTGTTTTGGTTGTATTCTGGGAGTTTCTTTTCGCATAGCGTCTATAGCGTTTGCCACGGTGGTGAAGAACGTGTGATTGGAACTGGCGCTACGACAGAATCATTAAAAATGGAACCAATGCTCAACACATCACGCCACTGCCGCGTGTACGAATTCGATTTCTAAAGTCAAGTACACTCAACTGATGTGGAATTGTTATATTATCGTTATGGTATACGGCTCTGATGCTTTGCTTATTCGAATTTCCTTTCGGTCTACTTCACTATTTGCTTGTATATTGTAAATAGTAACATAGTAGTCGGCGTCTTGTATTTATCCAGCTAATGGGTTGCCAAACAAATTCGTTTCTAGTGTAGTGTTACGGGGTTTGCGACGATAGTGAAGAACGTGTTCGAATTGCTATGTTATTACTTGGTATACGGCTGATGCTTTTTCTTGTTCGATTTTCTTTCGGTGTTCTTCACTATTTGATCGTGTGTGTATCTGTTAGAAACGCCACACGACTCCCTCCTCTGTAACTTTGTTACTTCGTGTGCGAACGATGGAACGAGAGAATGTCGGAGCAGGCGAGTGAGCCGGCCACTGCCGCTGTACGAATTCGATTTCTAAACTCAAGTACACTCAACTGATGTGGAATTGTTAAGTTATCGCTATGGTATATGGCTCTGATGCTTGGTGTTGCGGATTCCCAACTAAATAGAGTGGGGAGAATCAAGTACGTTCACCGTCTAGTACACTCACCACGCCTATCAGCCGCCAGCTGACAATGCGTCATCGCCTAGGAACGCCATCGAACTGTCACCCAATTTCAAATGTGACCAACGGTTTTTGGTCAGTCCCTGCCAGCTCTCCATCGCGAGCGCAGCGAAGTCAGTCTGCCACAAATCGTGTTCGCTCACCAACAAACATTGTCATGGATTAAATCAAATCGAACTCCCTACAATAGCATTAAGTCATTTGCCCTTCCAAGTTAAACATTGAGAATAAAGGAATAGACATTTTAGAGCATACCGAGTTTCTTTACGTGTCCGTGAGTGCAACTGAAGTTCAAGGACTGTGCCGCAAGGAGTTATGCCGCATCATCTCCAACGTCATCTCCCTGGTCGCCTCGTTTCCGCAGCATCATTGGTGGCCGTTCGTTCGCCACCACTTTACTTATTCGAATTTCCTTTCGGTGTTCTTCACTATTTGTTTGTATATTATATGTGTATCTGTTAGAAACGCCACAAGTCCTCAAGGCTTTTCTAAAAGTTTCATGCTTGTATTTTGTTATAGAACTTCTCGATAGACTAGTGAAAAATATTTCTGATATCCTAGTACTGTCGCACTTGTATTTTGTGACGCACTTTGTTATGGAACTTGTGGGTAGACTAGTGAAAAATATGATTTACTTACCATCGAAACCCGATTCAAACCACCCTTGGAGATTTGTATGCGTCTTGCACACTAATATCTTTATTCTAAGGGATTTCAATGTCCGTCGTTTTTAGTAATCGTTGTTTTGGATATTCAACAGGTACACGGTGCATTTGACTCATTGTCGAGTTAAACGCTATTCCGCCAACACATTCAACCATACCCCACTTCTCACATTACTAAAGACATAATTGAGGCTATTAATCAGTGGGCTTTTCCACCGATTCTCCTAGAGGATGGTATTAAGGAATCTCTGTCTTGAGCAGACGATTCGCTGAGTCGAATTCTCTACCCGAAGGATACCACCGGTTCAATGCACGCGGTATCTTTACCATTCCGCCGCATCAATGGCTGAGTTGTTGGTATGGATGTTCTGTCTTGCGCTTGATTGTGCAATCCTAAGTTCAACGGAATCCGTATTGACGATCAATCAGAAGTCCGTTGCACTCCAAATACTTAATTAACTCGGCATTGATGACCTTTTCCGTTACCTTAGATAACATAGACGGTAATGCTATCGGTCGGTAATTTTGTGGGAAACACTTTTTTCCCCCTTTTTGTGATTGGCTGAACTCGAGCAATTTTCCAGCAGGTAAGGAATGTCCTCCGTGCATGAGATAAGCGAAAGAGTCTGCAAAGAACCAGTGATAGTTCGAGAGCACAGTTCTTGTGGACTATTGCTGGTATTCCGTCCGGGCCAGTTGCCTTCCTGCAGTCCAGTCCACGTAGAATGCGTTGAATAGTACTCGGGCCAAACCTCACATTCCGTATCGAAGGCCGGACTGGCGCGCTCACAGGTGGCTCCAAAAGACCAGCATCGAGGCTTGAATTCGCGAACACATTAGCTTTATCTTTTGAATTTGCGACTAATGTCCCGCCGCCCCCCACCAACGGAGGAAAAGAGAAGAAAGCGAAGTTACTGCCAACAGCCCTTGCCATTGAGCAGAAGGGACGCGAACCAGATGGGCGCTCAAGGAGTTTATTGGTCACTCTGTCGTTGTGGGCCTTCTTCGCGGTATCAATCGCCTGGTTGCACGCCATTCTGATTCTAACAAAATTCGTTCTGTTAACATTGGCGGGATTGGAGCGCCATTGTTTAAAAGCTCTATTTTTTGCCGCTGTAATCTGCTCGCATTAATTGTCAAACCAGGGCTTATCAGATGAATTTCGTTTGATTGAATACGGAATGTAGATCTCCATCCCGAGAAGAATAATCTCTGTGACTGACTCAGCACACGACCACGGAAACTATACGAAGAAATCTCGCAAATCGTCCCAGTTTGTCCATACCGCCATACATGGCGAAGCTGCTTAGATCGATTATTCGTTTGAAAAGCAAGTGGTTAAGCGACCCATACCAAGCAGTGATCTGAGTTTCCCAGTGGCGCAGCAATCTCCACGGTATAAATGCTCGGCTCGGATGTCAAAAACAGATCCAGGGTGTTCGCATAATCGCCTCGGGTATCCGGCACTCGCGTAGATTCCTCCACGAGTTGAGTTAGATTGCGGCTAACAGCGAACATCTCCGCCAGCCTCCCAGCCCTATTCGGTTCGGTTAAAATGTACCAACCAGCCGGAATTGTGCACGTTAAAATCTCCAAGGATGACAATTTCCGAAACTGGGTGGTTGATCTGTATCCAGTCGACGGTATTTGAAAGATGTTCGAAAAATGCCACCGGTCGATCGTCATTCGGGGAGCTGTAAAGACAACAACGAAATTAAACAGAATTGCTCAGCCCCACCCTCAACCACATGATGTCCAAGTTATTGGGTTTCAACGCCTCCATCCTTTGGCAGCTCATATCGGACCGCGTAAAGACGAAACTCCACCCGTAAATCGAAACCTCGTATGCAAGTCCTATCCTGAGCAACGAATATAAGTCGAATCTGTTAGCGAATCGACCTGGGTCTCAGTTCGGGCAGGGATATCAGGTTTCGCTGTTTGCAAACATTGATGGACGGCATTTACATTCGTATTGGTGAAACCGTGCACCTAATCGTAACTTATTAATAACATTGGATGGAGTGAATGAAGGCGGGACGGGAGTGTTAAGTATATCAATGACGTCCTAAATAAAGATGTCGATCATAATGCCATTGTGGCACTTAAACCGAAAACCTCCAATAGATTTTGAACTCATAATCCCCGGAACGATAACGCAATTAATTCGTCCCACATTTCGTCACAGTCATTAATCGAAGAAATGAAAAATGTGTAATTCCACATAAAACTTAAGTGACCCGCTTTGCAAATTGCGGAAGTTGAATTGTGGTGCAAACCGATGGATGTATGTCGGCTGATGTTACATTTCAACGCATTCACAAAATGGGTCGATGGAAAACGAATTTGCGTTGTCGTCATCGGGAGATGTTGACCCCAAGGTAACACCAAGGATGAAAAACAGAAAAGAAGGGAGTCTATTATTTGGATGTGAAGAATCCGAGGACTCTCCCATCTCAGTCCGCGGGTGCAAAACGCAGAAAACGACGTTGCACGCTTTTGATTTTGCGGATATGGGACGAGTAGTGTGGAGATCAGACCTGACTGGCGTATGAAAGAAGGGGGCGGACGAATGCTATGTAGAGAGAACGGGAAACGTAGGGATTAGAGAAAGACCAGCGTTTCAGAAACCCAAGGGCAGAGTTAGCCTTAAGAATAATGTCATCAATATGCGGGATGAAGCTAAGCTCCCTGTCAAATAAGATCCCGAGGTCACGTATCGGGGGTACGGGTGGGGAGGGGGCTTTTCGGGGGGGTGGTGGAGTGGCATTTGACAGCGTTGAGTTCGAGGCAGTTATTACGGAATCAAGCTGAGAAGCTGTCAAGATCTGTTTGGAGAAGTGAGTCGAGAGGAGAGATTATCGTTTTGTAGAGTTTGGTGTCATCCCCATAGAGTGAGATGGATGAGTATTTGATAATGGAATCAACGTCTGACTGCTTTGGGGAACCCCTGACATGGGAAGAAAAGGATTGGAAAGGGAGGATCTGAATTTGACCCGGTAGAATCGATCTTTCAGATATGAAGATAACCAATTAATCACTAGGGTTTCGAAACCCAGGGAGGACAGCTTAAAAAGGATGAGATATTGGAAGATTTTGTCAAAGGCCTTGCTGAAATCTGTAGTGATTACATCGACTTCGTTGCCATTCTCTAAGGTACGCAGAGTATGGGATGAGAACTCGACCAGATTGGTTGTGGTCGACCTACTCGAAAGGAAACCATGCTGGTTAGGTGAGATGATTTACAACGGATAGATAACGCGTTTTAAAGAATTCCTTCGAACAGTTTAGGGATATGAGATAGTTTGGCGATGGGACGGTAGTTGCTTATATCGTGTATCCCAATTAATATTTATACTTGTAATTTGTTATTCCAATAACATATCTCCAAAGTTCAACTGTGGAGTTTATTATGCAACAGCTCGGTAAATTTATAAAAGGAACCGAGATAGTTGGAGTAGTTTTGGAAGGAATGCATTTTTAGGAAAATGTTCCATAAGTTATAACTATATACAAAATAGATTGAAATGTGCCACTATTGGAGTGAATTATTTTAAACGTGATAGAAATAAATTGGGCTCCTCGATAGTATAGTGGTTAGTATACCCGCCTGTCACGCGGGCGACCGGGGTTCGATCCCCCGTCGGGGAGCCCCTGGCGCAAGACTAATGACCTTGCCCGGAAAAAAACAAATCATTATGGAAAATTTAATAAGCCTCCGGACTTGCTTAGTAAGGCTAAGGCCGGTTCCCGGCTGTAGTGCCGATGATGATGATGACAAATAAATTAAAGCATCTCAAAATAAAAGAAGAAAAAAATAAAAACAAGTTAAATGTAAGAAGATATTTAGATCAAATGTGTAAGTGGCCAAACTCCAATTAAAATAAAAAGAAAAAAACCGAACAAAGTGTTTTTTTACGCAACTAGTGTTTTTGTTCGGCCTATCTTGTACCATTTCAGTTTCGTAGCTAATTAATAACATAACTCATCACCAAGCGTTCACCATTGAGTCGCACTTTTCACTCTTCCTTTATGGGACTAGTTCAAATTACATGAATAGAATGATCGTCCCTGGTGTACCTATAGAACAACTTTCAAAGGCTGTCGCCAATATACTCACCGACGCTTTGGAAAGAGCTGCACAAAATTTTCGAGTTCTATGAAAGTATAATATTCACAATATTGGACGTCATCTACCTGACATCATAATTAAAATCGTGAATGCTAAATGAAACAAATAAACAATAAAAGAACTTTAAATGCTGCGCTTGGTGGTGCAAAAACCGTAACGTTCTCTAAACTCACGACAATCGATAAATCCCATTTAATGTTTTTGCTTGTTAATTAAAAAATATTTTTAAAACTATACCTTACCAAACATTTTTATTATTATAGGGCATTCGGCAGATTTTTAGATGGTGGCCTTATTGCCAACAACCCTACATTAGACGCACTAACGGAGATACATGAATATAATATGGCGCTGAAAAGTGTGGGAAGGGGTGAAGAGGCTGTGCCGGTAAATTTGTGAATTCATTGAAAAACACTTAAAGAGAGTATTCCGTTGTTAGGTGTCCGTTGTAGTTTCTTTAGGAACAGGACAGATACCCGTAACAGAGCTAAAAGACATTGACATTTTTCGACCAGAGAGTATTTTTGATGCGGCCAAATTTGCATGCGGAATATCAACCCTTGGTAAGTTACAAAACTTAAATTATAAAACACTTGAAGTCAAAAGTGAGACTTTGAAAAGACAACATATACAAAAAACATACAAACATACAAAAACAATACGTTTGATGATCCATATTCATACAAAACAATTGCTTTTCTTTAGAAAGTAGTTCAACAATTATGATTTATTCTATTTACATAAAATACACACAAAAACCGAGACAATAACAAAATTCGGTCCAAAACAAATTTGCATACATCATCGTTTCAATAATTTAATTGGTAAAGAGGTTAAAGCATTTTTTTTATAATTTGCGCGCACATCACGGAGTTTTTGTGGTACTATAGCGTTAAGCAAGGATAGTAAAGAAGGCGAAGTGAACACACGACGAAACGGTTGAGAAGCGAAGCAATGAAGCATCAGACTACTGGCCGATTGTACGAATTCGATTTCTAAACTCAAGTACACTCAACTGATGTGGATTTGTTATCTTTCGCTATGGTATACGGCTCTGGTGCATTTTTTTATTCGGTTTTCATTCAATGTTCTTCACAATTTGCTTGTGTATTGTGTGTGTATCTATTAGAAACGCCACAGTACCCCTAACCGTTAGTGTGTAATACGGGTGGGAGAACAGAGAGGACTGTTTTGATTTGAGTTTCTTATCTTTTAATAGGTTACACAGTTAAAAGTGCAAATGCCGTCACCAATACCCTCGTAGAGTCATCTCTTCAATGCTGGACAACACCTTGAAGGGATAGAAGAGAATCCACGAAAAGCGTCAACAGAGCTTACAAAAGTATTTAAGTTATATCATCATCATCGGCACTTGCCGATGAGATTTATAAAGCCACACGTTATCGCCTGCATTAAATCCGGATGCGTTGGCTCGAACGTCGTACCTTGTTTTCATTCTGTCACTTGGTATCTTGATTTGCTTTCGAACCAAATGGTGAATCTCATCGAGGCGATTTCTCCATTCGGCTACGTAGTCTTCCATCTTATCTATGGCGTCTGGCGGTATTCCGAATCGCAGATCGGCTGGTAATCGTATCTCTCGTCCATATATAATTCTTGCTGGAGAATGGCCTGTCGTATCCTGATTAGCCGATCTATAACTCATGAGAAACGTTTGTATATATTTGTCTCAATCTCGTTGGTGACCACTAACGACCTTCGATAAATACTCTTTCATTGTACGGTTGAACCTTTCGACCATTCCGCCTGACTGCGGGTGCAAGGGTGTGGTCCTGGTTTTTCGGCACGCCCAGTGCCGCTCAGATGCCTTGAAATATGTGTGATTCGAAGTTTCGGCCTTGATCGGAATGCAGCTCACAGGGAACTCCATATCTGCTGATCCAATTATTGATAAGCTGCTCAATGACGGTTGTTGCTTCTTGGTTTGAAATTGGAAGGACTTCCACCCACTTGCTGAAGTAATCCATGATGGCCAAAATGTATTTGTTGTTGTCGTTGGTTTTTGGAAATGGTCCTGAGATATCAATCGCAACTCGCTCGAAAGGGGCGCCCACGTTGTACTACTTCATAGCGCGCCTTGGTTTTGCTGTTGGTCCGTTGGCCGCAGTGCAAGTTGTGCACTTCCTACACCAAACCTCGACGTCATCTCTCATGTGAAGCCAGTAGAATCGAGATCTTAATGTTGAAAGTGTCTTATTAACTCCCAGATGTCCACGGGAGGCCCCGTCGTGCATTTCTGTTAGTACATCCTTCACTTTTGATGGTGGGACTAGAGTCTGCATTCGATGGGATTTTCCGTCCGCAGCTTCCCATTTACGCTTTAGAATTCCATCTTCCACCAGCAACGAACTCCATTGTGCCCAATATGCTTTAAATGTTCCACTCTTGTCGGAAATATTATTCCAAGTTGGCCGCTTGTTCTTTTCTTTGTGTTCCAGGGTTAGCGCCATATCTTCACCCTGAAGTTGAGGTGCGCGTATAGTATCACTCGTCCACCCATCTAGTACTTCTACTTGTACATTTCGCAGGTCATACGCCTCTTCTTTCTCTTCACCTCTATGACAATATTTACAATCTGGTTTACATGGTTTTCTTGATAGAGCATCAGCGTTATTATGCACCTTCCCCCGACGGTGGGAAATTTGGAAATCGTACGTTTGAAGTCGTTCGATGTGTTGTATTAATATTTAAAACACAACTTGCCGGCTTCCGGCTGGCTATCCCGTGGGCGTCTTCTTCCGGCTTCCGACTGTTATTCCGTAGGTGTGACCTCCTCAGCCTTGGGCTCCTCGATAGTATAGTGGTTAGTATACCCGCCTGTCACCAGGGAGACCGGGGTTCGATTCCCCGCCGGGGAGCCCCTGGCGCAAGACTAATGACCTTGCCCAGAAAAAAAAATCATTATGGAAAAGCAAGCCTCAGGACTTGCTAAATAAGGCCAAGACCAGTTCCCGGTTGTAGTGCCGATGATGATGATGATGACCTCCTCAGCCGAGGGACGTTGGTTGGAGTCTCCTCCTTTCTGTCCCGCTTCCGGCTAGTACATTGGCCGGGGACTTCCTTCTTGGGACGATCCTTGGTACGCTACTCCGCTGTGGCTTCCCGTGCGTTAAGCTCGTGTGCCTTACTGCGCCTAGTGTAAACAGTTCGCTTACCTGGTTGTCTTCTTCGGGTCACTTTCGAGTACCCGGTCCAGCTGGAGGAGTAAAAGGATGTGAACGGGGTTCGTCCAACCTCTTGTGACCTTTTAACAGCGTCCCCGATGTTTGCTCAACAAATGAGAAGCCATTGGTGTTTTTGTTTTATTGAGTTTAATTCAATATGATTCTAATTTAAAATTTAAATCGATGTGCCAACCTTGTCTGTCTGCTTCTAATTCAATTTCTCCTAACGGAACTCCCTATTTATATCAAAAACCTAAGTCAGAAAACCACATATCTTCCCACGATCATGGCTGTCCTCCAGACAGCCACCTGACGCCAGTCTCAGTCGAAGGCCAAGCCAACGACGATGAGAACTACAACGTTGCATTTTTGCATAATGCTTTATCCCGAGGCTATGAGAACGTTTCGACTCACGGTGACGCGAATCTGATCTTCCCATAGCGAGTGGTATGCAGCTAAGATTACCTTGCAGGTGATTGGGGGTTGGGTGTGGGAATTGCAGAATTGCAATTTTAGATATGGCGATGGAAATGCATTTGACTGATGGCATTCGGATTTGCCTTGGCTAATGGTGTGCAGCATGTGTTGCATTTCAATCATGTTTCAAATTGTATTGTGCAATTTGCATGCAGTGCTATATGTTTTGAACATATGCGAATGCTACATGTTATGGGTATTGACCATTGGCTTTAGGAATTGATTAATGGATTTCAGGATACTATTACAATTGATTATTTGAAACTTGCGTAGAGCATACATGCGTATACATGTTATGTGTACGCGAATGTTAGGGTTGATTATTGGATTTAGATGAGCCTATTGAGATTCTGCGTGTAACAGATCCATCGAGCTATTTGTCCTTCCGGATTCTTAAAATTTAACAACCATTTCAGGGCGGCATGATCCGTCCGAAGGCGTAGGAAATATTTCCCAGCACTATGATGCTCTCGACTTCTCCGTAGACTGTAGAACATTCTCCTGTGGCAGTCTTTAAAGCGTATCTGGCCGCATTATGGATCTCGTTGCTCCGGTGTCGAGTGTCACTGTTGTCCCTGCATTAACAAAGGTAGTTATAACCAACCCCGTTATCCCGTTGGAGTTGTGATAAAGTTACTATGCTGGGGCTGCAAATTCCCCCAGGCGACTTTCGCCCCATAAAGTCTGGCCTTACAAGTTTCCCGAGCTATTGACCTCAGGTTGGTCCGTTGATAGTATCCTCTTATGATTACCGCATGAACAACAATTCTCAATGGATGTTTCATTCATTCGACGACGTTTCCTACAGTCAACAGAGATGTGGCCGACTTTGCCGCATGTCCAACACTTCATATCAGGTCTCGGGGTTCTCCGTTGTACATGCCTGATTCTTTGGCAGGAACATTCGTGGGCGGACATTTCTCGGACTCTATATGTATTCCTGGTAGCCAGTTTAGCAGATTCATATGCCTATGCTGGTTTCCTGCTGTTGTGCTTCCTTTTCTTCATATGGACTTTGTTTTGAATATAAGTTTTGTTGCTGATCTTGGCCTCGGCTTTTCTTATTTATTTTGTTGTTGTTCCAGCGCTTCAATTTTTTTCTTTCTTCTTCTTTCCTGTTGTCGCAGTTTTGCTATAGCTAGTTCGCTTCTAGCTCATTTATTTCTTCTTCGTCCTCAGATTCAGAAGAAGCCAGACAAGCGTATGTGTTGTTAGAAAAATTCCCCCATAGTTGGCGGTAGAGGGGAATATATTCTCCGCCTCCATTTGTTGTTGTTCTAACATGAGTTCTGCAGCTTTACGAGTCATTATTATGTTGCTTATTTCGCTCTCTTTGATATTTTTTTCCGCTTTTAATTTCGGTTTGGTGCACGAAGAGCGTTTTAATAGGCTTACTTTGCCTTTTAATATCCTATTGTTTGTTTTTATTCCCTGTTCACTGCTCATGTCGGACCCCGAGGTACACACACGTTAACCCAACAAGCGCAAACACTTCCATTCCTATTTCACTTGGTGCGCGCAATTTTTTTTTCTTCAACACTCCATGGAATGTTCGCACAACGGAATTTGGTTTTTTATGTTCACTGCTATTGTCACTTTTCACAACAAAAAAAAACACGGCGCGAAAATCGAATCTATTGTCTTGTTCAGCTGTTTGGTGTACCTGACTTCACTTTTAAGACCGTTCCGTTGAGAGATTTGTTAACTATCGTTTGTCGGTTGTCGACACGTCTTTACCGGATGGTGGTCAATTTGATACTGATTGAATCGGGTTTGTCGTGGAGGTATGCAAGGTAGATGTTGACGTTTTCGTAAATGAATTTGTTTCTGAATTTAGAAAAGGCGTTGTGATATTCTGTTCAGTTTATGGTTTGTGGTGTAATTTTAGTAGTGTGAGGTAAGAGGCGATATATAACGGGGTGGGGGTAAGTGGGTGTTGTTATACGCATGCATACCCTAATACTTATTCTCTTGGGGCCACCCCCCACCGTTAATTGAATTCACCTTTACGTGAATCCCCATATGTTGATTAACTCTAATCAACATACCAACACAATGAGTAGCTGTGAAAGTGTATGAAATCAAAAGCATAGGCGGGCGGATTATAGAATCCAAATGATACACCGGTAAAAATCAATCTCATCTTTCTATCTATCTAATCTATCTACAAAGGAAATAATGTGCTACTCAAAACAAATAAAAATTCCATGGAAATGATGCAATAAGATATACAAAATATCTTGGCTATCGTTGGCCATAAATGAACACTTGTGTCAATACAAAGTTCTAAGAATGGATGTGTGTGATCATCCACACAATCAGGTCTCGCAGATCGTAAACATTTTCAATGTTACATAAACATAAAATGTACTGCGAGACATGTATCTGTTGTGTTGGAAATACAGCTATTGTGTGTGCAAACAATGATCTCTCGGTCTGCACGATCGAAGTAGAGATAAAAGAGTCACATTATAACCATCGTCCAGAACTGCCTCAGAAACGGGAGTAGTTTCGCGTCGGGTACTTTTTTTTTTAATATTAGAGTCTTAGATTACCCTTCGTGAATAAAGAGGATGTATTGTGTCGCGCGTGTTAGGTGTGTCGATGATGTCATAGATAAAGATGACATACAAGAGATCATTGACACACCTAAACCTAAAAACGCCATCCGATTTTAAACTCGAATGACCCCACGGTACGATAATGCATCAATTGCATATGCCAAAACGATGGCCTAATAATGCAAAAGCAATTAACGGCATATTGCGGAACAATCAAATTGCAGAAACGTTTAAACTGCATGTTCCAGCACAATCAAGTACGAAATAATTAATTGGGTCAATTCGCAACTGCGGATACGGAACTGTGATGCAAGTCAATGAAGAAATATTGACCAACACAGCAATTTGAAGTAATTGCGAATCAAAAGCCAATAATCGGAAATTGGGGCAATTAAAATTGAATTGCATTGTCGTAATCGGGGAGTGTTGACCCCGAGGTGTCAAAAAGATACAGGAAGCAATTAGGAAGGCAGTCGGTGGTTGATGAGAGTCGAGGGTTGATCGTTGGAGTCGGTGATTCAAGATAGAAATAAAATCTTCTTTGGGAGTCGGAGGAAAAGTCTTTTTAATCGTAGAATATAAATGAAAAGTGTTTCGGTAGTAATATTCGAGAAGTGTAAAGCGGAATAGTATTGACGAGTCTAGGAAGTGATTGACCAGTAAGGAATACAGTGAAAGGAATAGAGACTTGATAAAGAGAGGAAAAATAACTTAATGACTTTTATCACTGGTGCTGGAAACAAACTTGTAAAGATGGACCTACATAGTGTGTGGTAAGAAATCTTGAGAATTCAAAATAAAGAATAGCATTGTTTCATATAGAGTTAAGTGTAAGTGCACTGATCAAAAGGAAAAAGGTGAAGAAACTAATAAATGAAGGAAGTAGTGCTTAATTACTTTTTATAACGAAATAAAGTAAAGTAGTGTCGTATAGTGTTAAGTTAAAGTGCACAGACTAAAGAAGAAATAGTAGAGAGTTAAGAAAGAAACGAAGAAGTGCTTATTAACCTTGTACATGAATAATAGAAATGTATAGACTAGATTAAATGTATGTACTTAATGATTAAGAAATTGAAAGCTATAAGTTTTGATAAATTATACTCAAAAACAATTTAGAAAAAGTGTAAAGACCTAGATAAGAAATAAAAAGATAAGTAATAAAAGAAAAAAGTGACTATCGTGAACTGGTTTTTCATTTAATTCTGGAAGGACCCTTAGATAACTTAACTAGCGTTTTGTTGTGTGGTGGCTATGTTTGAGAATACCTGAAAAATGTGTGTTTGAAATATAAGATTAAAATAAAATTAAGTGTTTTTAATAAACTTAAACCAGTGTGTATGGGGCTGAGTGTTTGGTGATATGTGTTAAGCGTCTATCCTCAACAATGGTGGGTAGTGGTGACGGGATATGGCTGCAGGACGGGCGGATGTAAGGTTCAATCAAGTGTTGGGTTCAGAGGGTGAGTCGGATGCGGCTTGAAGGGGGATTTTGTAGGTTGGAGAGTATGCGTTGAGGAAGTTGATGGTGTGTGCCCAGTGTTTTAAAATTCATCTGAACGGTTGATCAGTTAGGGAAATTATGCCTTTTTTCTATATATACGAATATACGCTTCTCGTTGACATAAGAGTAATGGTTAACGTGGAGCTCCTACCATAAAATTGAACATGGAATTCGAGGAATACTTTTTTATGCACCGAAGTTTAAATAGGAAAGCCTTGCTTGGTGGAGTGGTATAATAACATTCTTTTTATTTTTTTCTCCTATTGCTTGAAACTTATATTCCTTTTTATAAATTATGGTTGCAACTATTGTAATAATGAAATACAAACAACCCCCATTAAAAACAAGATATTTGATATAAGCTTACTGGCTTGGTTATTTAATTTACCCCAAACATTTGACCACACACGATAAGTATTTCATTACATACACACACACACACTGTACTTACTGACCCTTAGAAAGCTTCTCTTTAAGAAAAGAAAAAAAAATCTCAATTGTTTATTATAATAAAGGCAATAAACGTTTTTACAAAACCATCTAGGAAACTTACTCGTTGATCAAGCCACAGCTTCTGACGGCCGTGTTGTGGACAGAGCTCGCGCATGGTGCAGTACAATCGGAGTTCCTTACTTTCGGTAAACATTGGAAGTTGCTATGATATATGCTTTCATAATGCTTGAACGTTTCTTTTTAATAGATTCAACCCTCAACTTTCTCAGGACATTGCAATGGATGAAAAAGACGACCAAAAACTTATTAATATGATGTGGATAACCAAAGCTTACATACATCAAAATCGAAAAAAGATTATGGATATGATCAACTTAGTGAAATAGTACATTCCTAAATGATGTGCGCCTAAGAAAGCGGATTCAACCTTGCTTCATCTCATATATTGAAATTTTTTTTAGAACGATTTTTTGCAATCTATTGCCTCTATAATATTTATTTTTCTCAGAAGTAATTACTGATATATTTGTTGTAAAGTTATGAAAGGCACTGCAAAACAAAATTAAAATAAAGTATTGCAATTTGTGGCATAATTTATGTTAATTTTATTAAGTTAGTATCAAAAGTTGCTTAGAAATGAATGTATTAAAAATAATAGTTTTTAATTGATCTTCAGTCTAATTACTCAAATTCAAAAGTTATTATAGATTACTCCATTAATCCAATACGAGCACGAGAAGGAACTAGGGCTGGATTGCCAGTAATATCGATGTGGTTCCCTTAGAGGTAATCTTATTCCACAGTCTTCTATCGTGACGTCGTAATCAATGTACAAATGGATTCACTTTATCGATTGTACATCGATTCTGTCTCTCATATACCGTCTTTTCATTCTTTTTCAGCGTTAAGAGAATCAGAGACTGCAAAATAGAAGTAAAAATACTAAAGGAATATTATTAAAGTCATACCCGAATTTTGAAACAGATGAAAGTTCTAACAGAGTTCCTGAGAAATGGATATTAGGATGCCTTTTCCAATATTACATAAAGAACTCGCGCACAAAAAGGTTTTTATCAAAATTCCCAAGTGGTTATTGTCTTCGTCCTCCTCTAATTCCCTATTAATTGAGGGGTTATCATCCGTAGTCTCCCTTCTTCTTCTTGTTTCTTGGTTTGCGTCTATCCCGCCAACGTAAAAGAAGTTTTTCCACTTGTATGCCACAATTCACATAACTAACGGCTTTCTGGATATAATTGGGCGTCCTACACAGGATACTTAATTTTTACCCATCGCTTATCACTTTTTTACAATGTAAAAAAGAGTTATCTAAAATTCTTAAATGTCGAAGCACAACGTACGGAAAAATAGAACGAAGTATCGTGGCGGTCCTGTGAACCAGGTAAAGGAGCCCTACAATACTGATGTCTTTAGCCTCACGTATCTACAGACACATGGCCGCATTCCTCATGCCAGCAGGGTTATTGAAGGACACTAGCGTTTCTAACAGATACACACAATACACAAGCAAAAAGTGAAGAACACTGAAAGAAAATCGAATAAGAAAAACCATCAGACGTATACCAAGCAATAACATAGCAATTCCACATTAGTTGAATGTACTTGAGTTTAGAAATCGAGGTGGCACGCGCCCAGTGCCCTGATGGGTTGAGCATTGGTTCAATTTTTAGTGATTCTAACCGCCGTAGCGTCAGTTTGAATCACACATTCTTCACTATGTTTGCAAACGCCATAATTGATGTCCTCGAGGTGTTCTGTGTACAAACGGCACACAATCTCCCATAGGTAAGCAGAACTTTACTACTACGGTTCCGACTTCTGCACAGAGCACCGGCTCACTCGACTGTTCGGACGTTCACTCGCTCGCTCCGACGTTCGCACACGAAGTTCATCGTAACAAAGTTGATGAGGAGGGAGTAGTGTGGCGTTTGCAACAGATACACACACAGTACAAAAGTAAATAATGGAGAACAACGCAGAAAGAAAACTGAATAAGCAAAAGCATAAAACGTATAGCTACACTAAATGTGATATTGCCCAGATCTAAATTAAACTAAAAAACTTAGTGCGGCACATTAACGATGAACATTTAAAACAATAACGAACAGTGCCATTGTGATAATACTGTGTGTGTCGCACGAGTGCCTCAACCACTTCAGCAGACGCCCACCTACAAGCAAACAGCTGACACAACAAATAAATTAATTGACGAACCGTCATTCAATGAAAACTTTCATCTTCGTTAGCTTCTCATGTGTATCAAATTGGAATAAAAAAATAATAAAACTAATATTTAACAACAGTTAAACTACTATAGAGTTGTTCTTGTAGTCTGTAGTGTTATTCTGGAGGGAAATAATAGGAATTCATAGACCACAACGATTCACTAGGAGTGCACAATACATCCTCGGTGCATCGACCAAACACAGGTAATCATTTACATTAAAAAGCATTCAAATCAGTTGATTCCAGCCAACGGAACACATCGTTGCACGCCATGAGCTGCTCATTTCGATCCTGACATCATTCCCCCGGCCTACCAACGAGATACATTTGTTGGTGGACGCTTGCATTTCGCAAATATTGGTCCTTCGAGCCGGATCCAGACTGTGGATCCAATCCACCGCCGCCAGGTTCGCGGCGTAGCAACGAGCTACCCAGTTCGCAGTCCCAGGGATCTATACCAGTGGGTCAAGCCGACGCCTAGTTCGCGTCACCGGATCCAGATCTGTGGATCGAACCACCGCCCAGTTCGTGGTGTAACCCTACACTTCAGACTGTGGATCCAGTCCACCGCCGCCAGGTACATTACTGCCACCAGGTTCGCAGCGTATCAACGAGCTGCCCCCAGCGCTGCTACATTACCACCACATCAGTTCGCGGTGCAGCCCGGGATCCATATCTGTGGATCAGCATACTGCCGCTCAGTTCGCGGCGCAACTGAACACCGGATCCATTATATCGCCACCCAGCTCTCGGCACAGCCTGCCGGATGCAGACCTGTGGATCCGTACCGCCATTGATGTCGCGACTACCACCATGGAGGGCGGGAACTCCATCAACACCTGGCATGCGTATGTCACCTGGCCCTCCACCCGGATTGCCATCACGGATGATACTGTGGGGAGGATGTATATGTGCCGACATTGGCACTGGTTAACTCCCATCCCCATCATGATTTGTTCGCCGCGTAAAACACTGAACCAGAAGAAACAACAAAATGTCACGACGACACCGTACACAAGGAAGTATACGAATTGAAACTGGATATTGTTCTGCAATGCTTTTGATTTATTTAAATCGATTAAAATCCGGGGTGTTCACAATTATATGGTTATTGGTTTTATTTTTAACCTCACGACAAATTCTATTAACATTAACTATTACACCGAATTGCGGCACAGACTCGACAAACAATTAGGAACCAACAAGTTCGAAATACCTCTCACGACTCCGGGTATTATCGTGTCACCGTGCACACCGGTGAGCGGGAGTGACGCATGACCGTTCTGGTCTGCTGATGTAAAACGGTTCAACGATATTTTATCGTTTGTGGTGAGTTTCTGGTGGTGTAGTGAAAAGGAAATGAAATTTCCTTTGACCAGTGACCAGTGGAAAGCGATCTCAGGTACGCGGTGGTGTATGTGTGTGTTCGTACACATCACCGTGTTCATCGATGCGTTTTGCCTGAAACGAGGGAAAAAAAAGAACAATGGTGAAACGACCTACAGCATCTTTCGGTAATGAAGGTCGGCTGTCTAAATAGCAGCCACTCATTAGATGCTAAAAGGATCGTATACATGATTACCTGCGACTGGGAGAATCGGATTCTTTTGTTTTGCATATGTTTATGCTATTGAATCCGTTCTGACGGCGAAACTTGGCGTCGGTGATTGTTTGAAAATTCAAACAAAGCAATATTTCCTGGTGAAGTGCTTGCAATTGAATCCATAGTTGCAAGTCTTCGGAAAGCAATTTAGATGGGTACACAATGACGGTTGTTTATACCATCTGCGTCAATTATGCATGGCATCTGTGGCGACGGCTGGATCGAATTATAGTGTGAATATCTACACTAATTGGAAATTCGGGTTTTGAGTCGCTAATGCAGCGATGCTTGGTAATATATGAATGCCCTTGTAGACGCAATTCTTTTTAGGAATTCTTTGTAATGCTTGTATGCATTAATGTCCTTGGAGAAGGAAATATTTTCAGGTGCCAATGCAATCGCATTGGCGGGAGACAATGGGAATTGAGTTGCGGATATGGGGAGTTTTTTCAGGTAAGTGGGCCGTGGGGTTTTGTAGAACCCCCACAATACACCCGGAACCCCCGGAACTACAGCAGCAACATTCACCAAGAAATGACCTAGGAGCAGGCCAAACGCAATTGTCATTTACTAACCTATCGGTGATGTCGATCAACATGTCAGCCAATTGTAATTCGCTGCACTACTCGTATGGAAATCTTCCATCAATCGGTGGTCTCTCAGCAACTGCCAGTAGTATAGGCAACCTAACAGAGACACCGGGTGGCCAAACTCCGGCCAATGACCGAAATCACCAAGGACAACCGCTACCACATGTAGCCACCCCAATAGGGATAGGAGAGCGCAATGCCCCGGTTGGCGGACGGCGCTCCCCAGCATCGGCCTCACATACCACAGGCCGCATTCCGTCGGCAGCTACCTTCGGACGGACGCCAATGGGCGCAGCATTTATCACCGCCACTGGTCTCGATGCAGTATTTCCAACAACCATCCATTATTATCGTGGGTTGCGAACTTACAACTCCAACCCAGATCACATGGTCAGTTCTGCGATCAACGGTAACGGACAACAGCGAAAGAACTCTCGTCGTTACCAACCCTCCGGAGCTCCCAGACCCTCCATCATTCAGCTATTCAGGGCGGACGGATCTCTCCAGACCGCCGCATCACCAGAAGATCATGGCCCTGGGCCTCCGTCCCCTGGAGCAACAGGGCTCGCCAATGATTGGCGAAGGTGGGCGGAATGTTGCGGATTCGCACTGAATGCAGTCAACACCTAAAATAGTAACAACTGCCAGCAAACAGCTGACACAACAAATAAATTAATTGACGAACTGTCATTCAATGAAAACTTTCTTCTTCGTTAGCTTCTCATGTGTATCAAATTGGAAATCATTATAGATCAAATTAATCTTCGTTAACAAAAATAAATTTTAACAACAGTTAAACCACTATAGAGATTTTCTTGTAATCTATAGTGTTATTCTTGGGGTTACGAATGAATCGACCAAAGAGAAATTCATCGACTACAAAGATTCACTAGGATTTCACAACGCATCTTCGGTGCGTCGACGGAACACAGGTAATGATTTACATTAAAAAGCATTCAAATCAGTTGAATCCAGCTGTCGCGTCCCGCTTGAACTAATGAGTTTCAAGCCATTTGTTCATCATCGTTTGTTTTATTGTTATTATTGTTTGTTAATATATTGTTAGTCGTTTTGTTTTACATTGTTATTTAATATATTTTGTTATTAATTTGTTATAATTTATAATTAATTTGCATGTTTGGCAGCACTTGCCCTTTTTGGTATACATCGTTTGTTATTAGTTTTTGTGTTGTCATAGTTTCGGTTGTTATTATTATTGTCAAGTTTGCATTATGCAAATGAGTTTTCGTTCGTTGAAACCAACATTAGTTTTCGTTCGTAAAAATAGTTTAGTATTTCGTTTAAAGTGTAATTGAATATTGTCGTTTCTTCGTTACTCGTTATAAAATATATCAGTTTGAAAGGAAGTCGATCTCGTTCAGCTTTCTTGTATTTTATAAATATTTCGTCGTGGTCGTATTTCGGTAAACGAACCGGAATTAAACATGGTCCTTTGAGCCGGATCGATTTGTTAATCTAAAGACTTAGTGCGCCTGGTGATTAATCGGTCCGAAGAAACAATTTGACTCTTGAACATTGAATCGATGTGTCGTTATTGCTAAGTGTTGCGGATTGGCAATTAAATGTACTGGAATGTACTGGAGAAATCTAGTACATTCGCATGTATACCAGTTGCGCAGCAGCTGGCACCAACTGGCCATCATTGTCACCACGATGGTGTCATAGCGTCGCTTTTTGGATTGACAGTTATGCCAATTCGTCAGTCTGCAATCAACCTTCAACGGGCTCGTTACAATCATCGTCTACAATCAACATTCACCGAATAAACACCATCGGTCATTAATTGTTCTTCAACACGTCTATTAATAAAGCTGCCTTCTAGTTCACTTCTGCCTTTTGTTGTTCTGTCTCCTACGACAAAGTTATTGGTTTGCACGCGGACTACGTAGAGTTATCAACAAACATTTTCTGGTCCTTCGAAACGGATCCAGTGCTTCATTGGATTAGCATCATCGCCGCCCAGTTCGCGGCACATAGACACTGCAACCTGACTCGACACAAATCAAGGACGACTGAAATTACTAGGGATAATGACTGTGAAACATCCCTTCTTAATGAGGACATCAACATTGATCTAAACAACACATTAGAACCGGTTGACGGTACCGACGAACCCGGTTTATTAACAGTGAAAAAGGGAACAGTCGATGCAGCTATGGTCAAGAAGAATTCCCAAAACATTGCAGTTGACTTCTCAGCGAAGTGTTCCACTCCCACAAGCCAAGTAAGTCAAATAAAACGATGCTTAAACGCCAGTGCTATCCATGAGTTAGGTTTAAATTTAATATTTGATTCCGATGAATGCTGTAGTGATCCTAAATCACTACTCTCTCCCACGTACCTATAATCCCAATCCACGTGATTCATATGAGCGACAGGTTAAACCAAAAGTTAGTTTGCCGCACATTGATTCAATTCCCGAATACCTTACCCTTACTCATAATTCCAATTGAATCATATGCGCGATAGATTTAAACCACAAGTTAATTTGTTGCGCATTGATTCAATTTCCAAGTACCTTACATCCCGATCCAATTGAATCATATGCGCGACAAAATTAAACGACAAAACATTTGTCGTGCATTGATTCAATTCCCTATAATTTGAAATTATGAAATGCGTAATACTAAATGCATTTCATGATTTCCCCTTCCGGGAATTAGTTCAGATAGAGTTCGTGTACACTTCCGGGAATCCTATTCCAATTGAAGCACACACAATTTTGTTTGGGCTTCTTGGAATTTTTAAGTAATATTTTTAACAAATCTCTGTTGCCACAGAGTATAAAAGGCGAGTGCATTTTGGATTCGAGATCAGTTTGGATCCAGAGGCCGAGGCGACGGCCAAAATTAAATATGAAATAAATAAATTAATTAAATAAAATTAAATGGCGTTTTAAATTGGGAACCCTAAAGGAAGACACCCCATTGAGGTAACAAAAAACTAATTTAATAAAATATAACCCTACATAATTGGCGCAGCCGGTAGGATCAAGGAAGCCAAAGTTAAACACTTGTAAGTGCTTGAAAACCCTTGATCACTACAATAACACAATTCCAAGCGTACTGGGCACAAGACACCTTCAGCCCTGCGTCCGGAGCTGAGTCTGGCTTCGGAGGTACGACTTAGTAATTAAAATCAAAAACCAAAAAAAAAAAAATATATAATTCAAAGCGTGCCTGGGGCTTAAACACCAGGAAGTGCTATAAAAAAATAATAAAAAACAAAAACTAATTAAAAGCGTACCTGGGGCTAAATACCAGTGTAAAAACAAAAATAATAATAAAAAAAAAAAAAAAAAAAAAAACATCAAGGCTCACGGGCAGTAACAGCCTCAACAACAAAAGAAATAACAACGAAAGCAGACTACCAACCACCTCATAACAACGTCAACAAAGCGGGCAGTAATCTACCAGCACGCCACTAGCGGCTAGAACAGCAAGGGAAACAGCAGGAGCTCCAACAGTAGCAGGACCAATGGACAGAGAACAGCTAAGTGACCATTTATTTTTCTTTTTAATTTACTAAAGTCAGGAATAATTTGCTTTGATTAAGTATAGTTTACCATGTGACAACATATATTTATCTGATCATTAAGCTATTCTAAAATAATCCCAAAATTACCAACCAACCTTGTAAAACTTATATCCCTAGTTGTCTGTCTGTCTATATTGTGCACCTATCTATCCTAGGGAAGAATTTCTAAACAAAAATAATAATCTTAACACTCGCCCTTGGGATAGCAAACATCTGAAACTCATATACCTGTACCCCTCTCTCCCGTTTATATTGCTACTACTATTTTATTTTCTCTTTTGATCTATGGAACAGGGAACCACCTCAAACCCTAATATTTCCCGCGACCTAGTACCCCCTTCACCGAAAAAACTTCGCAGCGGAACCATAATCGAAGCAAACCCTCCGATCAAAACTCGCGATCCCAGCACATCCTTATCGGAAATTCCAGTTCTTCAGCACCAAACGGATCTCGCAACCTTTGAAACAATGGCCATTGATTACACAAAGGTTGCGAAGCTGTCAGCACAGCTAATCCCCATCTTCTCCGGGGAACCAAATCCGCATATAGGTGCAGAATTGGAAACCTTTTTGGATTGCTGCAAGAGGGTTTTAAACTGCCTCAGGGCTGAAGAACACGGGGCTTTCTTACAAATATTCCCTACTAGGCTACGGGGTGAAGCTTCTGCCTTATTCGCGTCCACTCCGTTCGCAACGTTTCAGGAAGCCGAGGACTTGCTAAGGAAAGTTTATTTGCCAGCAGAAAATTATCAGGACCTGGTAAATAGGCTATTAGCTACTCGGCAAAATCCGGCAGAAGCAATTATCCTATTCCAATTACGACTAAAGAAGTCGTTAAGGGAATGTAAGAAAGCCGCGGAACTAAAATACGGTCCCCTATTGTCTGAGGCCGTAAAGATACAATTAGATGACTTTGCAAAAAGCATCTACAAAAAGGGGTTGATAAATCCGTACCATCGACAATTTTTATTACTGTTGGGCGATGTACCAATAGATTCCTTAATGGAAAAAACGTTAGATTTGGAACAAATCCAACAACCTCAGCTGCCATTAATCTCTTCGCAGGTTTCATTTAACTCTCCTTCGCCTTATACACCGGTAGCACCTCCAGAAGCTTATAACCCAACTTTAGGTACCGAATTGAGACAAACTTTAATGCCCAATACTCCAACTATAGAAAAGTTTTCATACTGGCAACCCATTACACAGGGGATTCCGCAACTTCAGGCGCAAATATCGCCAGCTGACCAAACATACAGGGGAACCGAAGGGGTAATGAAATCAGACCCTCGCAATATGTCATTGACACATGATGCCCCTCTCAGCAGGATAACCTGCAGTTACTGCAACAAAAGGGGGCATGTCTATGAGGATTGTGTCAAAAGAAAAAATACTCCCTTTTGCACACACTGCCAGCAATTAAATCACGATATCCGTGATTGCCGGCGATTAAGGGAGGTAAAAAGAGTTCTGCACATAAGGCAGACTTGCGACTTCTGTGGCCAACAAGGTCACAATCTAGGATCCTGTCAGCAAAAGCTGAAATGGGAGTCGCGAGTTCAATGCCAACCTGCAAAGAATTCCCCCACTTCGAGCCCAAAACGAAGAAGGTCAAAACCATCGGTGGCAAAAAGGACCTACCATGTAAGGACCCCCCTCTCGCCGTTAACCAGCATACCCATCGTCCAACTATCAATAGATGTAGGTGTTAACAAAAACACAACACTAGTAGTAGACACCGGTGCGGAAGTAAGCCTGATTAACAAAAATTGCCTTAGAAAATCAGACGCCAAAATAAATCAGCAAGAGGCTTGCACTTTAGAGACACCGTTCGGAAGCATTAGGACCTTGGGAAGCTGCAAGGTCAACTTCAAATTAAAAGGTAGGTCTAAACTCCCATGCAAGTTCCAAGTAGTGAGCAGTATGCCCGGTCTACCAGAAGACGGTCTGCTTGGAAATGACTTTTTGTCAAAATATTGCAATGTGGAAGGCCCCAAACAACGCGTCACTTTTCCTCGCACGGAAATAAACCCCAAAGTATTTAGTGTGCCAATAAAGTTCTCACAGGTCGGGAAAAAGGCACCTGAAAATAAATACGCTAAAGGGAAACAGGAGCAAGCACAAGGTAAGCGCAAAATCTTCAGGTTAAATCTTAACCATAAGAAAAAGAGCCCTAAGGAGTTAAGTGGTAATATCAAAGGTATTAATCAAATAACTGACACTTCGTCAGCTAATCCAAAAAAACTCGTGCCCCAGCTTCTCTCAAAATACAAACTTTTTGCAAAAGCCCAACACACCCGAAAAAATAATAAACCTCGATGAGATCGCGACGATACTCAGGGTTTATCATAATTCCCCTTCCGGTGGACATCAAAGCATCACCAAATCGTATAATAAGATACGACAAAAATACTGGTGGCCGTCCATGCTCTCCGACATTCGGAAATATAGAAAGCAGTGTAATGAATGCCGTTCGTTAAAGGTAACCACCTGCTCCGGTAAGGAACCACAGTCAGAAACGTTTCATGAGGGAAACATGGTGTTGGTAAGATACAAAAACCCCAAGAATAAACAAACACCCATCTGGAAGGGCCCTTTCCTCATTACAGGAATAACTGAGCCAAACAATACGACCATCAAAATTGGTCAAAAATCAATAAAGGTAAACAATAGAAGATTGAAACCATATTCCAAGGTTGATTAGGACACCTTCCTCTCCACTATCAACCCCAGACATATACTATCCCCAGGGTGTATTGTAGTTCAATACTTTATCACTTAAAAATACTAATAGATATACAATATAGACAAAAAGGGCAACAACAAAAAAAGTGGTGATATTAAAACAAATGTAATGAAATACAAAAAAAAGAAAGCACATACAAATAAAACAAAACACATATTGACCCTCAATGAGGAAGACAATTTATGAACACTAAACAAAATTGAAAATAACTATTTAAAAAAAAAAAAAAGTATGTAAATCCTAATTAAGATTTAACGATTTCCAAACCCTAAAACATTAAAAGTTAGAAACAAACAAGAAAAGAAAGCGAATGAAGCTATAAAGAATGCTAAACATTATTACAAGATATACCTATATTTACGCATAGGCAACATGTATTACTAGTGTAAGACGTTTTTAAATATAAATACACTTTTATTAATCTAGCATTAAATGATTAACAAGAACAACAAAAAAAAAGTTAATATTAATGACTTAAGTATATATTAGAAAAATAACTCTTCATTATTAATAAAAAATCGAATTCAAATGAGAACATTTACTTTGATCCTTTGTATCTTAATTTGAAACTTATTTACTTTAAAATTTACTTTCATTTTTAATAAAATCTGTAAACAAGATTAACCAAATTAATTAAAACTACATCCAAAAATAAATGGATAAGAAAGATACCCTTATGTTAATTACCAAATGAATCTAGCATTACTTACAAAAAAAAATATAGTAATAAATATTAATGTACTATATCCTTAAGTATATATAAGAAACATAACGTATCTTTATAATGAAAACTTTAAGAAATAAATAATAATTGAAATTCTTAATGAATAATTTTAAGAGAACAAACTATCATTAATAATGTTAAACTACATAAGGAATCAATACAATTAATGTTAAACTGGAACAAACATGTAAACTATCACGAATTCAAAATGCCACCGCCCCTTGCTTCTCACTCATTCTAGAAAATTAACCTCTTCCAGATTGATTTTCTTTTCTAAAGGGGGGAGGAATGTAGTGATCCTAAATCACTACTCTCTCCCACGTACCTATAATCCCAATCCACGTGATTCATATGAGCGACAGGTTAAACCAAAAGTTAGTTTGCCGCACATTGATTCAATTCCCGAATACCTTACCCTTACTCATAATTCCAATTGAATCATATGCGCGATAGATTTAAACCACAAGTTAATTTGTTGCGCATTGATTCAATTTCCAAGTACCTTACATCCCGATCCAATTGAATCATATGCGCGACAAAATTAAACGACAAAACATTTGTCGTGCATTGATTCAATTCCCTATAATTTGAAATTATGAAATGCGTAATACTAAATGCATTTCATGATTTCTCCTTCCGGGAATTAGTTCAGATAGAGTTCGTGTACACTTCCGGGAATCCTATTCCAATTGAAGCACACACAATTTTGTTTGGGCTTCTTGGAATTTTTAAGTAATCTTTTTAACAAATCTCTGTTGCCACAGAGTATAAAAGGCGAGTGCATTTTGGATTCGAGATCAGTTTGGATCCAGAGGCCGAGGCGACGGCCAAAATTAAATATGAAATAAATAAATTAATTAAATAAAATTAAATGGCGTTTTAAATTGGGAACCCTAAAGGAAGACACCCCATTGAGGTAACAAAAAACTAATTTAATAAAATATAACCCTACAATGCCAAAAGGGAAAAGACAAATTTGAATTTTCCGATGTAGTAGACGACAGCCGAGAGAGACCAGGTGCAGTGGTTGCTGGATTTAACGATAACAATGACAAAGAAGCTTTGGTAGACAACCCGTCCGATGAGTTGCTTAACAGTGCCGAAATTACTCCGATCTTGTTAGAGGGAATTGCATGTGATCTTATTTTACAAGCTAACGACTCAACTTCATGTCTTCTCGATAATAAGGAAAATGCTCCCCCAGACCAAGAGGCGAAGTTGCTGGGCAGAGACAAAACGCTATATCATTCATTCCATGCCAGCTATAGATCACCCCTTAAATATTCGTTTTCTGAATCACCTTTGTTAGGTGCATCGCTCAACGAGAATGAGGAGCCACTTGAACAAAGGAGTGCAGGGCAAGCGGCCGATCATGATCTTATATTAGAATCGCTGCCACCAGAAGAGGGCGGACGAGATCATTGCCACCTCCAAGGAATTGAAAGAACGAATCGCCGACCCGATTACCCTACAGTAAAGGGAGACACCGATCTACCGAAGCCAAGCTCAGTACAGCAGCGAATGATGGCAAATACATCGAAAAAGCAACACAACGGTTCCCCGACGACATTCCTCTGTCGGCGGAACAACAAAGATCTCGACCGACGAGATTCCTCGCTCGGAAGAGATCATACGTTTTCTCACTACACTATGCGCAACGGAGCCGACAATGGTAACGGCAGTGGTGGCGGGGGCGACGGCGAAAACTTGGACAACGGTTCCCCGATGACATTCCTCAATCGGCGGAACACCAAAGATCTCGACCGACGACATTCCTCGGTCGGCAGAGATCATACATCTGTTCATCACCAACCTGAGTCGAGTACAAATGTAAGGACATGCATAAAAGAAGATGACAGTTCCAAGGATTCCTTAAGTCGTGGATCGGAGGACAGCGGCCGCCAGATGATCATTGCAAATCAAACGCTAGGTGATTTGTTGGAGAAAAATTCACTGGAAACCGCTGTTGATGCAAAACGAAAGCAGGATGACGAACTTTCTACAACGATAGTTCAAACCAACGTGTCCTTGACAGCTGCTCCAATACAACAACCGACCACGATTGAGGAACTCATCGCCGCTCAGTTCGCGGCACAGGCCACCATCTCCGGCACTTTCCTCAACATACAGGAAAAGGGACAACCAAGTCCGACAGCAATCGAGGCAACCAAACATGCACTCCGCGCTGAATGGGAAGCCTTCTCCAAGCGGCACTACGACATCTTCGTCACGGCGACACCGGACCATCTACAACACACATACTTCGCGGAGGATTGTTTCGGCGAAACCGAAGAAATATACCTGGAGGAACAGACGAAGCTCCTCGAGGCTCAGTACGCGCTCAAGTCAGCCTCCCCAACCATGGTCAACAGCACCAACCGCCTTCACCCTAGCGAGCTACCCCCAGTGCAGCTGCCAATGGCCGACATCAAGCCATCAGAAACGGAACTGCACCCCAGAACAGTGGATAAGAGTGAGCAGGCCGCCGACCAGAGGGCCGCCTGCCCAAAGCCCAACCTACCCATGGTCCCGATGATCGACCAACCGAAGCCCCCACAGAAGTCGATCCCGCGCACGCATTGTGGGGCACAACATGACATGGCCGTTCCTCGTGGGTTGCGAACTTACAACTCCGACCCAGAGGAACTGGCTACCATCACACGGACTCCAGAGCAAGCAGTGGGCACGGCGTACATGGGATCCGTGTCAGATCCAACGCCAATGCCTTCCACGAATTCGATTGTTCCAGCAACAGTAGCCGGCCCGATGACTAACCAGCCCAGTGTCCCGATGCACAAAACACCGCCGACACCCGTAAAGCAACGGGGCACTTGCACATTCTGCGTGGCGTCACACACCATTTACGCTTGCGAAGGCTTCCGATTACTCACACCTGGCCGTCGGAAGTCCTTCGCACACAAAAGAAACCTGTGCACCAACTGCTTGGGTCGCCACCGCCTGCGCGACTGCCACTCCAGCAAGACATGCCGTCGATGCCAGCGGAGACATCACACCCTGCTGCATGTCCGGTCTTCCGCCATCGACGGGACAACATCACCGCCGCAACGAGCCAAAGGACCCGCCCCCCGGATCGACCGTCAGGATGGGGTCTGCGCACATACAATCAGCAGCCCTTCGCAGCATTCCGCGTTGCTGCCAACCGCCAGAGTCATCGTGACGTCGAAGAACCAACGAAGGATTGAAGTCCGTGCTCTGCTGGACCCCTGCTCCAGCGGCACCTTCATTTCGGCATCACTCGCCCGAAGGTTGCACCTCCGATGCCAGGCACCACCCGTCCCCGCCTACGGTGTTGGGGGCACTCGTGGCCTTGCCACCAGGACTCAGGCCGCCATCAGAATCACTTCTCGCCTCCACGGCTCGAGCCAATGGACACTAAGGCCCTTCATCCTGTCAGGGCTCTCAGTGTATACACCACCACCACAATCAACGACAGGGGATCTCTCGTTCGTGGCGGATCTGGAACTTGCAGATCCGAATATCGCCTCCGCCGAGAAGGTGGACATCATCCTTGGGGCAGACATATGCCCCAACATCATCATCGAAGGCATAAGGAAGGACCAACGTTCCGACCTCGTCGCGCAGGCCACTGAACTGGGATGGGTGCTAATAGGCCAGCACCCACCACATCATCCAGCGCAAAGGTGACAAGGCCTGTCACCAACCATCATATGGCCATTTCTCGTGGGTTGCGAATTTACAACCCCGACCCAGAGGAACTGGTCGACCTTCCGACTGGCGGCCGCGGCTTCCACCAGAGAACCCAAAGGACGTCTCGCCGGCATCGGCCCCAGTGGCCACATACGAAGCCCATTCAACTACCAGCCACCGACCACTTGCGCGACCCAACTACAAGACATACCCCCCGGCCGCTGAACCATTGCAGGGGCAAGGGGCAATCGAGGAACCAGGAGCTTACCCACTCGAACACTTCAAGGCATCCCACCACACCCAGGACACCACGTGGTCAAGCTCCTGCCCAGGCCCAAAGCTACCCAGGCCAACCGCTACCACCTGTAGCCACCACGACAGGACCAGGAGCGCGCAATGCCCCGCTTGGCGGGCGGCGCTCCCCAGCAACCAGCGGTCTCTCGAACTCCAGCAAGAAAGCACGCCCCTCTGTGCATCCACAGAGGCTGCATTGCGACGACCCCGGGAGGCACTTGGCCCGTGTCTGCCATTACGAAAGGACCAGCGGACGGTGCCAGGGTAGACACCGCACCCGACTCCACGTTACAGCACATACCCCCAACGGCCGCATCCCGCCGGCCACTCACTCCAGACGGGCGCCAACGGGCGCAGTACATGACACCACCACCGGTCTCGACATAGCGAGACCAGTCACCAGTCATCACGTGGTCATTGATCGTGGGTTGCGACCTTACAACTCTAACCCAGATCAACTGGCCGGTCCCGCGATCACAAAAGGCAACGGACATCAGCGATGGGAAAGAGATTCCTGTCGCCATCGCTCATACGGGCCATCCCAGACCCTCAAGCCTCCAGCGCTCCTCAGGGCGGGCGGCCCCCGCTCAACCGATCATCCACGTGAAAGTGGACAGCCCAACAAGGCCAACCGCCACCAGCAGACCGCACACTCCCGCCCCCTAGCCACCGTCCCCTGGAACAAAATGATTCGCCAATGATTGGCGAAGGCGGGCGGAATGTTGCGGATTGGCAATTAAATGTGCTGGAATGTACTGGAGAAATATAGTAGATTCGCATGTATACCAGTTGCGCAGCAGCTGGCACCAACTGGCCATCATTCTCACCACGATGATATCATAGCGTCGCTTTTTGAATTGGCAGTTATGCCAATTAGTCAGTCTGCAATCAACCTTCAACGGGCTCGTTACAATCATCGTCTACAATCAACATTCACCGAATAAACACCATCGGTCATTAATTGTTCTTCAACACGTCTATTAATAGAGCTGCCTTCTAGTTCACTTCTGCCTTTTGTTGTTCTGTCTCCTACGACAAAGTTATTGGTTTGCACGCGGACTACGTAGAGTTATCAACAAACACTAAGATAATTGAAATTAGTGAATTCCAATTCCCTATCTAGTGTTAAATAATAGAAAATTTATTATAAAATTTCAATTGAAGGGACTCGTGCAGTGCATTAACATTATCGTCGCTATCGTTCTCGTCGTCGCCACAGCTGTCGTTTTCGTTGCTGTCGATCATCCAATCGGTTAATGTTCTCAATCATCCTTTGGGCGATGATTTATGAAATAAATATAAATCGTTCTACGGCATTTAGCTATTTCGAACTAAATTAAATTTAAACGGCTTTGTGATATAGAAAGAAGGAACAATAGAAGAAAAATACAAGAAAGCAAAATCAACTAGAGAAAGGGAGTGACGCTCATCCAGAGACACCCACTAGAAGGTTAGTGGTGATAACCAGCTCCAACCGGAGAGAGTGGTTAAGGGCAGTGGCAGCCAGCGGAGAACCCGGGGAACTGCAGATGAGTCGTGTTTTAGTTGTTAAGAAGTTTAAATTGGTTACTCTTCCCGATTTGCCTACTACATTACTTTGAAGTTCCCATAAATTTCAGCCCCGTCAATATTTCCTTCCGATCGATACCATATCTCCTTCCGTTCGATACTTATCGGTTGGAAATTGTTATTTAATATTGTCGCTTGTAATCAAAATGGCCAAAGATCGAATCAGATCCTTGAGCGATAAACGGGCTGTCGCCACGCGCGAGTTGACCAGGTATGTCAATTTTTTGACCAATTTTGATCCCGAGACTGATGTTTTCGTCCTGAAAAGAATTGCTATTGAAGTTGAAAGGGTTCGGGAAAGGTTTGGGATCGTTCAGGAAGCTCTGGAAGAGTTATTAGAACTAACTGAGGAGCTTCTTGATTTCAGATCCGACTTTGAAGAGCTGTATTTCCAGGCTTATGGCATCGCGGCGAGATTTCGACGCGATCGGTGGATTCGCCACCGAGTATTTTATCGCAAGCCCAAAGCGCTTCTTTTCAGGACGGAAAGGGTCAGTCGCGATCCATTATGATAATGGAACTTTGCTCAAAGAGCATCAAAATTGGCACAATATTCCGCCAAGAGCGTCTCCATTGCTTACTTATGAGCAATTAGTAAGGTATATTATCGAATTGAAAGCAATATTTAACTCCCTTCCCATAGCACCCATGTACTCCTTCTATCCAATTAAACTTGAACCTCTCACTCCTGCCCACTTCCACTTCCTAGTAAGTAGCCCTTTAGCTTCTTTCCAGCAATTCGACTTCGCCCGTAAGCCAGTTAATCGTATGTCCGACTGGCGTCGCGCGCAACAATTGAAGCAACATATTTGGAAGCGTAGGCGCAAGAAAGCCCGACAACAGCTGATTCTATTCGGTCGCTCCAGACCCCCAGAGGTTCGACTGAAGGAAGGAGCATTGGTGCTCATTTTCGAAATTGGTCCTGCTTATATGGCCCAATGGAAAACTTATAAGCTACAGAAGATCATAATTATATGCAACAGCTTGCAATTGATGCGTTCAACTTACTTAATGTATATATCATTGAATGAAATTACAATATGTTCCCACTTAAGGTCGAAAAAATGTAAACTCAAAAGGAGCAGACAGGAAACTTTGCAACTGGATTCTGAACCCTGGTCTTATTTAGTCTCCAAAATCATCGATCTTACGAATACAAATTTCGTCCTTCTGCGAAAAGAGGAGAATCAAAGATCATTCGCACACATATGCCAGCATACAACTACAGCATTGTTTGCATTTGGTTATCGCAAATATGCTCCTGGTAAACAAGTTGTCATCCGCGGCATCTTTGCCTTCGTTCGGCCAAATCTTCACGTACGTTTTAGACGTGTTTCCTTCAATGGGACCAAATTATCAACAGCGCGACACAATTGATTGATTTGCAAATTGTTTTAAGACGTCACCTGTGTTGTCAAGGCGATCTGGCGATGTAAACAAAGCTATTCCAATCAAATATGCTGTCGAAGACGAAGGCTCCACAAGCAGTTTGAACCTGACGCTTCAAGACGGGCTGCATGTCGCGTCCCGCTTGAACTAATGAGTTTCAAGCCATTTGTTCATCATCGTTTGTTTTATTGTTATTATTGTTTGTTAATTTATTGTTAGTCATTTTGTTTTACATTGTTATTTAATATGTTTTGTTATTAATTTGTTATAATTTATAATTAATTTGCATGTTTGGCAGCACTTGCCCTTTTTGGTATACATCGTTTGTTATTAGTTTTTGTGTTGTCATAGTTTCGGTTGTTATTATTATTGTCAAGTTTGCATTATGCAAATGAGTTTTCGTTCGTTGAAACCAACATTCGTTTTCGTTCGTAAAAATAGTTTAGTATTTCGTTCAAAGTGTAGTTGAATATTGTCGTTTCTTCGTTATTCGTTATAAAATATATCAGTTTGAAAGGAAGTCGATTTCGTTCAGCTTTCTTGTATTTTATAAATATTTCGTCGTCGCTCGTTCCCGGTAAACGCACCGGAATTAAACACCAGCCAACCGACCACATCGTTGCACGCCAGGAGCTGCTCATTTCCGTCCTGGCGTCATTCCCCCTGCCCACCAACGAGATACATTTGTTGGTGGACGCTTCCAGTTCGCAAAAGGAATCAACATCTCGTTTCGCCGCTTTTCACTTGAATAAACATTCCTCGTGAAAAGCAAATGCCACCTTCCTTGTACAAATTATAACCGCGAACTAACCGACAGATAATCAGCACAACGATTCCAGCAACTAGATCGGGATCTTCGTCCGAGGCAACGCAACAAGCCGCCCCAACCTCCCAGATGTCGACGACGCCCCTAACCCGGAGAGACGTTCACACGGGCGAAACATAAATTTGCTCAATTTCACTTCAGACAACCCAGATATTTGGCTCTGCTACGTACAGCCGACTTTCAAACTTGAAGGACTCACCGACGATAAGAACGAGATCCCTATTGCTTAGGCGACACCTGGACCCAATGCTTCTCCCATACTCGAAACATTTAATTAAGTTCTCCCCACCGCGACCCTATGCCGTATTCCAAGAGACGCTTCAAAACCGCCTGCAACGCTTGCTGCGACAAACTGACACAGTGTAAGAGACCGTCGCAATATGCTGCTCACATCTGCTCCTTGGGCGATGTTAGGTGTATACTTTCAACAATTAAATAGATATATTAAGATTAAAAGTTGAATAATCCTGAATTATGTGGACTTACTGGATGAGTACCGTCGGACCGTTTCTCGGTCGACGCTGGAACCTTCCCGGTTGCAGGGGGTGCAGGATTCTTGATCCCTCTGTTTATTAAGGTCTTCCTTTAACTGTTTATGCACTCGTGGCGGTTCGTTTTAATTGTGCTCTCGCGACTGTTCGTAATTATTAAAGAGTTTTTATTTTCTTCAAAACCGGAATTAATATTATTTGGGACTGTTCTCAGTAAGGGTTTTATTTTTTCTGAAAAGTTTTCTCAAGTTCTCTGACGTCCTGGCTTTATTTTCTCACCAACTTTTTAATTTGATTACTGCCAAGCATTTTATATAAATTAGCATAAAGTAGTTTATGCATATTTACTACTTGGCGATTATAAGTTCAGAGAGAGGTTAGAGAGGGGGAGTTTTGGAGACTTTGGGTGGGGGTTCGGGTGTGGGACCCGTAACAATACTTCCCCCCACTAAAACAGTGGTAGTTTCATTCTTAGAAGAGGAATGAAGCTCAAACTAAAGTTCCTTCTTACAATTGGTCTTAGTCCTGTTTTTGTTGCGTTATTTTCCGTTGTTTGTCGTGGTTTATCTATTTTTGGCCTCCTAGGGTTTCAGCCTGTTGTGTACCATCACGCTCCTTCTCCTTATCTTTATTATGGTATTCGCGGAGCCTTGCATTTCCACGACTTTATAGGGGGCAAATTTTCCTTGTTTTTGCGTGTTCCGTATTAAAACCTTGTCACCCACATGGAAAGTGAAACGGTGCGTCTTACGGTTGTAGTACTCTTTGGACTTCCTTTTGGAAGTTAATAGGTTACGCCTTGCTATCTCGTACGTATGTTGAAGTTTGTACTTCAATACCTTATGGTAACTTTCATGGTTATACACCCGTTCCAAAGGTTGTTCTATACTAGTCGGTACCTCCGGGGTGACATCAAAGAGGCAATTCATTGGCGTAAGTTTAGTACCTTCGTGTATGTTGGTGTTGTATACGAATATTGCCGTCCTCAAGTATTGGTCCCATGACTGACAGTTTCCATCCACAATACTATGTAAGTAGCCTACGAGTGGGCGATGGGCTCGTACCAGAGCTTCATTCGATTGTGGATGGTATGCTGAGATTCGAAGTTTTTTAATACGGAGCATTTTTGCACACGCTCTTAAACAAACTGCTAAGGAAGTTACTTCCCTGATCGGTGACTAGTTGCTTTGGAACACCATACCGAGCAACTATTTGGTCAAAGAAAACTGTGGGCACCGTTTCTGCCTCCACATCGGGGAAAGCATAGCAATCTATATACTTAGACAAATTGTCTTGAAACGTGAGTGTATAATGATTGCCTGTTGGAGTTCGATCAAGAGGACCTATTATAATAGGTATATTAGAATTATCTAAATATACTTTTTGAAATGTCGGTTATTACCATGGGCATACGGAGGTTCGGTGAAGATTTCATGGTTTGAAATGTTTTACATACTCTAATGTACTGCTTGATGTCGCACATCATGTTCTTCCACCAGCAATGTCTACGTATTTTATTACATGCTTTGCTCACCCCTTGATGTTCACTTAAAGGGTGACCATGGTATTCCCGTAGTAAATGCTGGATGTCGTTAGGATTTGTTATCCCCATTCCTTTTTCCGTGCAGGTCGGAATGGGATCCTCGTGAAGAGAAGATTTGTCGTCTTTTGAATTTTCCTGAATTTCTTTGCTTGCCCTTAACTTTTTAGCTTGGGCGCGAGTTATTATATTCCACCTTAGTAGTGCGGGAGTCTCGCCGCAATTTTGCCGGATACGGCTTAAGGTATGTGCATTGGTTTTATATTTACCGGGCTTATACTCGATTTGGTAATCGAACTCCGATAACTTGTGACGGAACTATACTAAACGTGACAACGAGACTCTTAGTCGCCCACACAATGGCTAGTAACTCTTTCTCAATGGTAGAGTGATTCTTTTCCGGCTTATTAAAGTCTCGACTGGCATATGCGACTGGTTGCTTTTAACCGATCTCGCCTTGTGACAATACGGCTCCCAGTGCTTCATTACTCGCACCCGTACCCAGATTGAAGGGTTTGATAAAATCTGGCTAGATTAACAGTGGGAGTGAGACCAACGATCCCTTTGTTTTATCGAATGCTTGTTGACATTGGTCTGACCAGGTGAACCTTACGTCCTTCCTTAACAAGTTTGTCAAGGGGACGTACTATTCTCGAAAAATTTGGAACAAATTTCCGATAGTAATTCGCCAAGCCTAGAAACGATTGAACGTTCTTTACCGTCTTGGAAGTGGGGAAATCCCTCACAGTAGCCGTCGTATCGGGATTTGGCATTCCCCCTTTTTTGGAACAAACATGTCCTAGATATACTACTTGCTTTTGTAGGGACTTGCATTTCTCCGGTTGCAGCTTGAGGTTGTCATTATGGTGTTCTAAGTTTTTCCCATATATGACAACGTCGTCCATAAAAACAAAGCATTCGATACCTTGCAACCTGGTTAGGACATGGTTCATGGGTCTCTGGAACGTAGCCGGTACTTCCTTTAGACCGAATGGCATACGTTTGAACCCATAATGCTCGTAATTTGTGCTGAACGCTGTCTTATCTCGATCCTTCTGATCCACTAAGACTTGGTGGTAGCCGCTGGCTAACACGAGTGTGGAAAAATAGCGTGAATGATCGAGTGGGTCCAAAAAGTCCTCTATTCGAGGGAGAGGGGACGCATCACCAAAGGTTTTGTCGTTCAGTGTCCTGAAGTCGACCACAACTCTCCATCAGGCTTTTCCATCGGCTGCCCCTTTCTTAGGAACTGCCAAAAGTGGTGGTTCCACAGACTCTTGCTTGGTTGAATGACATAATTCTCTAGCATATCCCGTACTTACTCACTTATCACCTGTTTCTTGCACTCAGGCAGATGGTACATTCTTTGGTTTATTGGTGCTTGATCCTGTATCACCGGTATCTCATGCGTTATTGCACTGGTATACGTCAGGAGGTCGTGAGGTGGAAAATGTCGTTGTACTCTTCACATATTTCCACCATAGATTGATACTCTTGATGACTTAGGTTTTCTCCTAAGTGGAGTTCATGTGGTTATGTCAACCTTGAATCCTTTGGTGGTTCTGGCATGGACGCATCCTCCGGGAATATGTGTCGAATGTATTGGAGGTGCTTTCACTCCGAAAGTTCTTTACCAGAATTAATCCCCGCTGACGCATTTACTCGCCCACCTACATGAATATTCTCCCAGTTTTCCAACGACAAGATTGAAAATTCTTTTGTTGGAAGCAACTCCACGTTGATCCGATCGATGGTTTAAGGGTAATTTAGGATATTGAGTGCCCCTATTTCGCCACTCCGCCATAAGTTCCCCATCACCAGAACGGCAGAGAACTATTTCGGTCCAATAAAAGTCGCTGTTGGCAGAAGAGCAGAAAAACGCCGGGTTGTCCTATTCACACGTTTGACCACAAGAGCTGTGCACTTGGAATTGGCGAACTCAATCAATGATTATGCCCTTTCGGCGAATGATGGCGGGACGACGAGCTCCGAAGGTGATATGCAGCGACAACTAGACTAACTTCGTGGGTGCAAATAGAGAGCTGGAAGAGGCGGCAAAAGGAGAAAGGCCCAGTGGAGGTTCATACCGCCCGGATGACCACACATGGCAGGCGCATGAGAAAGGTTCGTGCGCTGTGTAAAAACAAATTTGTTTGCCGTTCTGCTCGCGGGGGTTCCGCCAGAGAAGGTTCTCCATACATTGATGACTGAAGTCGAGCGTGTCATAAATTTACACCCGCTCACTCCCATAAGTAGTGATCTGGAGGAAGAAGAGACTCTGACACCCAAGCATTTCTTGCTGAGGCGATCCTGCGGAACAACATAGCCTAGCGAATTCAATGACTGCGAGCTCGGTGGGAAAGCGCGCTGAAGGACTGCGTAGCGGTTGGCGAATCACTTTTGGAATATGATCAAGGAATATCTACCTACCTTGATGCCGAAGAGGATTTCTGGACGACCCCCTGCGGAGCCACAGGTCGGAGACATAGTCCTGGTAGTGGATAAGTCACTACCACGAAACACTTGGCCTTGGGGGGAGGTCCGAACGGTATATACGGGACTAGGCGGCGGAATCAGGATACAGGATGTGAGGACACCATTTGGAGTGCTGCGGAGGCTGACCCGCCACATTCTCTTTTTGGTTCCCATGAAAGCGTTGCCGCCGCAGGGTGAAGTGCCTATAAAGGGGGGGGGGGGGGGGGGGGGGGGGGGCTGTTATCGTCGTAACATACAAGCCAGATGGCGGGTCGCAGACGACTAAAAGCCCGATACAGCTACTCGATGCATACAAGTGAACTCAGGAGCTGGCCGTTTGTTTAAACATCACACTCGGCCGTGAACAAGCGAGCGGGGACAGGACTAGCCTATATAAGGCGAAGCGCGTTCTGTGTGAACGGGACATTCTAGCAATGCGATACCCATTGAAAGAAGATCATTGGACAGATTGCAGATGGAAGAAATAAATCAAATAAATTGAAAAAATTAATGAAAACAGAACACACCAAATACAGTCCACTAATTTATAGGCGATCTGTACTCGTGACGTAATCGAGACGCCGCCTTACATTACACTTCTAATGGTTCAGCAAGTTTTTCTTGAGCAATACATGCATTCTTCATCTTGAAACACATGCTCCCCGGAACCCTCAGTTATCATACGGTGGTCTTCAGCTATACAAAAATTCGCAAAAAATTGACAAAAGTTGAGAAAAAAGTTTTTATTTTAACGAAATCTACTATCGCTTTAAGTTGAAATATTTTCAAAGTTATCCGATGCGGTGAATACAGTAAGAGTTTCCCTTGTAAATGCCTTAAAACCTATTTATAGACCTAATATTGTACTTTACATTCCATCAGCTGTTTTTTTTTCGTTTTTTTTTTAATTAACAGAAATTACGTTTGCAAATTTGATTAATGTTCGAAATAAAGCAGAAAAGCATTCAATTGTATGGTTTCACTTTTCGTTGCGATCACAGTATTCGGCACAAATCTGGTCAATGATATTCTTTTTGGAAGCAATGGCTGCTCTCGGAACTTCTTTGCCGTTTTCTATATATTTAATTAGGGAATATAAATCAGCAAAACAAATTAGACCGGCGGTGCCAATACTTAAGTCCATATGACGAATTGACCGTAGATTGCAAGTGCAGCCGTCGAATATAAAAAAAGCTCTTTTAGATCGGAATGCCACGTAATTTCCCCATGGTGTCATAGTTAGTACACGATCAGCACAGCGGAAAGCTGATGATAACAGTGTACACAAGCTTTCATATCTTCCACTTTCTGACCCGACAACCGCCAAATCTTGAGCATCTTCAACAAAACCAGGATAACTATTAGGTAAACAGCCGTTCGGGAGTCCACCGCATCGGCGATCATCTGATTCATCGCCATCTTGTTCTTTACGTCGTTGATGTCGACGCCTTGCACCTTGTCTACCCTCGCTACCGTGATCTGTAGTTGCTTCGTCGCTGCCACGACTAGATCTCGTTTTATCGTGCTTAGATGGAGGGGCATCTTCGTCAAGGGTTCCTTTACCCCCATCTTTACCTTCACCGTCTTTTGTCTTATCCTTGCCATCGTCCTTGCCATCGCCCTTGACATCGTCCTTGCCATAGTCCTTGCCATCGTCCTTGCCACCTTTGTCTTTAGACTTCTTATCTCTCTTTTTTTTCTTATCTTTGCCCAAAGCGCCTTCGCCTTCATCATCCTCATCCTCATTTTTATCACTATCTAAATCATCATCTTCCTTATCAAGATCCAACTCTTCAGTCTCTTCCATTTCCTCTTCTTCACTTACCGCATCTTTTCTTAAATCAGTGTAATTATCAAGACGCGTTTGTGATAAGCCAGGTGAATCGAGATCGTCTCCATCTGATTCCACCGGAAGCACTTCTTCTGGGCATATAATGAGATCATCTACTCCAATAACAGAATCGTTCAAAGATGCTACATCAAAGACACCCTTTAATTGCTCTACTCCAAGGTATCTACAGGGGATGTGATCTCGACATTTTCTTTCCTTCAGTTTAGCAGTTTCATCAAGTTCAATAATTGTTAGCTGATGAATAACAAATTGCGATTCTTCGAAAAGTTCTAATAGGGCTTGAGTAAATACACAGGTTAATCTTGCTAGTGAACCACACATTCTTACAGTGGCTGTTGATAACTTTTTCTTGTTTAAAGAGCATTGATGACTATACGGATCTAGGACATAAAAGAAGGTACCTTTTTTCCATAAGGCATAACTCCTCCCTTGAATCTGGAGAATTAAATTTTGGCCTTGTCTAAAAGCTCGTTCAAGTGCATTAGACAATTCACTGTCTTTAAAATGAGGAGTACACTTCCAGATACCGCATTCAGCAAAACCTCGTATTGTGATACGAACAGTATACTGGCCAAACTCAAAGACTTCAGGTATATCTTGGATACCCAGATCAAGGCCTACATCGCGTTGTGTCCAATTTTTATAGAAATAAGTACCTATCTTTAAGATTTTGTCGATTACCCGGCTATCCCACGTTGGCGTTCCATCAATTTTAGCATTTACAAGTGCACTAATCGCTATTGGCAACGACTGACGATGTCTTATTTCCATAAAGCATCTAGATCCAATATAAATGGTACCTCGAAGTAGAGCATAATCTGACTGCAGAACTTCATATTGCATTACTCTCTCCAGGATTGGTAAGCATGGCTTGCCACCACATGGAATGAGGCCTCGCACTTGCAATTGTCGCAAACTAAATATTTCATCTGTTTTGACTCCAGTCAATTTTAATAATAGATACATAACGTTATCGAGGCAGCGTAAACATATTAGCATCGAAACACCTTGCTTTCGATCTCTCTGGAAATCTTGTACTCTTCTACCGAAGCAGTCAAATACAAAATAGACGTCAAAATTTTTCCAGATCAGTGTATACCACGATGAGCCCAGTTGTACTAGGCAAAAATTATTCTTCAAAAAGAACTTTTCCAAACCCCATTCAAGACTAGGCACAGGAAATTCTTCCCCGTAAACATGTCCAAGTAAAAATGGTTCTTTAACAATTAAATCAAATGCGTTATCGCATAGGACGAATGACTTTTTTATATTCGCCTCTTTTAAAGGTTCTTCACCTTCCAATTCTTGAAGGGATTCCGTAAAAATGCGTTGGCCTTCCATGAGTAGTCGATTTAGAATTGTCTCAGTCCATTCACATTCAGGAGTTATATAATATTCTGAGAAGGCTACTAGAATTGTGGCGAATCCTTGAAGTGCTATATTTGATGATTTTGGTTCCATAGAAGACATATTAAAGGAAGAATGTGCCAAACCAATAGGAGCACCTAGCGAGGCTGATGGTGAAAGTTTCTGACATATTCTCTTCGGTTTACAACCTGCAATGTAAAAGAATTTCTTCAATAGATAATGATTTATTTAAATGATATAATCAAAACGAAAAAAAATATTATAATATTTAAAATATAAACATCTCTCAGGGGAGAGTTCAACCTCTAACCCCTGAGATGAGAGGACTTGTACTTGAGGCCCAGAATAAAAAGGATCGGAACACAAAATTGCAGCATACGGATCATCAGTATCCTAAGGTCCTTCGGATGTTGTGATAATACCAAGTATGCCCGATTATATACTGGAAGACCAAATAGAACAATTCGACGCAGAGCCCGATGCGAACGTAAAGTGACTACTAATGCATGCGATGCTTCTATGCCACGACAAAGACAGCCAGCGGGGGTTATCAAACCAGTGTTGTTGTGGATGGAGAGTGTCTTGACGGCGAGTATTTACATATGTATCCTGTTAATTCCGGGGTGCCGCAAGGTTCTATTTTGGCTCCAACCTTGTTTTTGCTTCATCTAAATAATTTTTGGAGGCAACTAATGTGGGGGTTCTCTATACCACATGGAGAACCAACCCACAACTCCATACCTTATTTCGACCGCTTTCAGCGCGTCATTTCTATACATTCCCCTTATAAGCTATTCCACCTGTAAAACATGTTAAACGGACGCATAGCCAAACTCATTATCCTATGCAGATAATGCATAATTGAGTGTAGCTACCTTTTTGCCATACGGCAAACCCATTTCGCTAACCCATGAGATTTCCACAGGAAATCGCATCATGTCGGTTAGCAACGGCATAGTCTGATCAAACGACGCGGTTGCTTAATCTTGCGACCGCTGGGGAAATTATCAAAGCATTTAAGTTAGTTCCCATGATCAGATTTCCCTAGCCAAGTCAGCGTACTTTCCACTCTGTCCAGACACTTCATTCACTGGGGATCAATGCTCTCTTTTCGCAGGTGAATTTTCCTCTCCTTCACAGTTCCGTCTTCGTACAGATCAATGTACTCTGAGATCACCATATTCACCGAGTTGGGTCAATGGGTTATCCTCAAAGTACATTGATTCATGCACACACAACCAAATCCACCCCGAGATCATCATACATCGTGTTTCTGTTCTCTCATTCTCCCATGTTCGTCGATTATCAACCGATTATCCACCACACATCGGCGAAGGTGGCAATGAGAGAGCAAAAGTATGTTCTCTTTTGGTTGTCAAGTGCGAAAGTTAAAAATCCAATTTCATCCCTAATTGGGATCAGTCTTTACTCAAACATCATCGCGAATGGTCACACCGCTTAACGAATCGTCTTTCCACGCGGGTGCGTACACGTACCCGAGTTGTCTTGCTGTCGAGGATTAGTTGTGTTGGATGTTGACCCCTTAAATTGTATTTTTTTTTCTATCGTTCACCGAATTGAACAATCATCTCCAACAACAAATAAAAAGAACATAAAACAAAACAGAATTAAACTAAAAACTAGTGTTTCCTTTTTACTCTCGTGAACGTTATCCAGCAGTTAAATATGACGGGGATAGGAGTGAACCGCATGCCCGTGTTCGGCACATCAACTCGTACCCCACACTAATAACAAAGTGTTCAGTTTTGAGGATGATAGTACCCTTGTTTCCTCCTTTTGGAGTGATCAACCGATTAGTGCAGCAACGTCGCATCAGCTGAAATGTGGGCAGATCAACTCTCTGAATCGGGATCTGGATAAGGTCCTGCAGTAGGGAAAGACCAATCTTGTCATCTTCAATGCAGCAGACATAATATACAGCATTCACAAAGAAAGGTGGATCGTCGGTTCCACAGCTGATGATGAATGGCCAGGCCCTCGAATCTGGGGAAAGCTTGAAATTGCTCGGCGTCACGGTTTGTGGGAATCTATCATGGCATAAACACATGTCGAACATTGCCAGGTCCGCCACAGGGAAACTGAGTTATCTTTTTAGAGCCAAGACTTATTTTACTCCAGCTCAACTTTTCCTCCTTTATAAAACGCAACTTAGACCCTCGCTCGAATATTGCTCTTATGTTTGGAGCTCCATTCCTGAACATACCTGTGGCGACTCTAACAGATAGACACACAATTCACAAGCAAAATAGTGTAGAGCACCGAACGAAAAATCGAATAAGAAAATACATCAGAGCCGTATACCTTAGCGATAACATAACAATTCACATCAGTGGAGTATAGTCTAGTTTAAAAATTAAAATTCTAAAATCGGCCAGTAGCCTGATGGGTAACGCTTAGGTACAATTTTTGGTGATTCAAACTGTCATAGCGTCAGTTCGAATCACACGTTCTTCTTCACTATTATTTCAAACGCTATATACCCTCGACCTACTTGAGAGCATACAGAGGCGAGCGATCGGGACTACAATCGCTATCACATCGAAGGCGTGTAGCTGACCTCTGTCTGTTTTACAGATATTATCTCGGGTACTGTTCTTCGGAGATTCGTGGTATTGTTCTACGTAATTCGGTTTATATGCGCTCCCCAAGACAATCCGGCGGATCGCACCAATTTATGGTTCATCTCCTGACGGTGCGAGCATCCCTGCATAAGAATTCGTTCCGTTACAGATCGGGGAGGCTGTGGTACTCCCCTCCCGCGCGAGTGTTCCCGGCGCGTTACAATCTGCAACTGTTCAAAAAGAACTGCAACCGTTATATAAGCATCGTCCAAGAAATAAACAATATTTATGATATTTTCTTGAGCCAACTGCAATTTGATTTTCCTTTATCGAAACGACCATTGTGGGAACTGTTTCTACAAGGTGATACACCCCCTTTAAATATATCGCAACAGAGGAAAACGGCGTCGGCCGAGGAAATCATCATCATCTGCGCTACAACTGGGATCCAGTCTTGGCCTTATTTAACAAATCTCTCCACCGGTCCCGATTTCGAGCCGATGTCATCCAATTTGGCACTACCAGGCTCTGGGCGTCCTGGTCTACGCCATCCCTCCATCGCAGACAAGGCGGTCGCTCATTCGAGCTGGGTGTCCCACCCACCGGCGTCTACCGAGCTTGATTTTTCTTACAATATTAACTTCAAGGTAGATCGCGTACAACTCATGGTTCTCCTCTGTCTGCATTTGACTACTGTTGTTGTGTAGTCAATATATACAGATACTACCACGGATACTGTTTTTCAGAGATTCGTGGTATTGTTCCGCGTAATTCGGTTTAGATGTGCTTCACAAGACAATCCGACGGGTCGCACCAATTTGCGGTTCATCTCCTGACGGCGCGAACATCCCTGCATCAGAACTCATTTTGTTACAGAACGGGAAAGCTGTGGAACTCCCTCCCCGTGCGAATGTTCCCGGAGTATTACAACCTGTAGCTGTTCAAGAAGAACTGCAACGGTTATTTGGTGGAATCTCGGGGCGTCGTGTCGGCGCTATAGGTTCGCCTCACCTGAGAGAAGTACATAAAAAAGTGTATTGGTGAAAATCCGAAGTCGCCCCTATCCACAGCTACATGCGGAATTCGTCAACAAACGGAAGGAGTTGAGAAATGTGATCCGTAAGAGTAAGTATGAAGCGTCCTGCTCCCTAAGAGATAAGTTAAATAACAACCGAGGGGTAACGCCTACAGGATAGCCATGAAAAGACTACACAACAACACTAGTCAAATGCAAAAGAGTAAAAGTGACATGGCCAGGGTCACTGCTGTCCTCTTCCCGCAGTCTGATGAGATGTTGACAGAGCAAGGAGAACACCACTGAAAGAGAAACACCTCCCGTGACCACCGAGATGTGCTCTTTATTAGAAAAAAGCAACAAAACCCCAGGACTGGGTGGATTTCCTAACACTGTGGTGAAGACTGCTTTAACAAAAAAGCTGGAGTGGTTTAAGAGACCAGTACTTGCTTTCAGTCATTTAATGTTTAATTTAAATTAGATATTCATTTAATAAAATAATTAATTGGAACACTTTCACTAACAATTGGTATAAAACTAATGATTAGTTCCACAGATTTCAAAACATTGGCCAAATAATAATCCCGGTAGATTTATGAAAAAGTTAGTTTGACTTAGTCGACTTCTTCAGAAGTCTATTCACGACCTACTTTTGAACAGGACACTTTCCTCAACGATGGAAAAAACAAAAGTTCTGCTTATACAGCAATGAGCCAGCAATCCAGAAGCGCCGTCGTCCTATCGCCTGTTGTGTATGTTGGACACGACAGGGAAACTGCTTGAGCGGGTATTTGTCACTCGCTTGGGACAATTCACTTAGGGACATCGGGGCTCTCTGAGTGGTGGTATGGGTTTCGGAAATGTAGATCGGCCGGTAAGGCACTATCTGTGGTGTGCGAAATCGTTCGCAATACGATAGCTGAAGCACAATGGCTAGGTGGTACAAACAAATATTGCACGGTGGTGACGCTAGACATTAAAAATGCGTCTAACTCGTTGAAGTGGAATCGGATTCCAGAATCGTTGGGGGATTTACAAGTCTCACCCTTCTTAGTGTGTATAATACTAAACAACCTCTCGGGCGGAAGACTGCTCTATGACACTGATCGGGGAATTTCCATTAAAATTCTTATGTCTACGAAAGACAGATACCGGTGATTCGAAGTGGCGAAACGAATGCTTGAACCAAGGCCACTGTACAACAGTGGGTGTGTGGCGTCTCTACCAACGCCACTGCTACCTTTTCAACCTACCTCAAAATCTTCCCTCCTAAAGCTCCACTAATTTCATCATTTTTACCATGCAAGCGCAATAACTTCCCCAAGCATTCTCCCACCGATTGCATTACCTTTCGATTATGTAAATCCCAACATCAAGCATCTGCCCATCAAGGACATTCACGCAATTAACGCGTTATATAAAATTTCCCTATAAGAAATTCGGTACGCCAGTACCGCATACATCAATGCATCTCAGCATTGTTCTAAAAAGAAAACATTTCGGTTGCCATACTAGATAACCGAAGTGGATTATGAAAACAATCAGCAGAACCCCTGTCTGCCTGCATTTACTGTCCCACACGCGCGCAACCGATTTTCATGTGCATCAGTACTCACGGCGGCTTTTATGCAATCTTCAAAGGACCGGCGCAATTCGCGCCTAGCTGCAAAGAGCCGAATTCATGGCCAGTGTAAATACACACACTGGAATTCGACCCATGACTCCCTATGAATGCAATACACAATTAACATGGTTGTAAACACAACCATCATTGTGTAATTATCCCAAATGTATCCTAATCCCTAACGTAGTATTTGGACAACTGCAAATACTTATACCAAAGATGCTTTTTCATTCCCACGGTTCGACCACCCATGAGCTCGCATCACGAGCCAACAAGGTGATCCGCGCGCAAAATAGTTCAGTCGAAGAAAGAGTTGTAAGTGAGTCGAGTCTCAACCTAAGTGGAGTGCGCCCGGAAAATCGAGTGACGTGAAGCGTGTTTGCGTGTGCTTTAGTTCAGTACCCGGTTAGTTTAACATTATTATTCACATAATTTATTCGTAAAGAGAAAAATAACATAAGTTTGAAATAAAGTGTTCTATAGTTTAGTGAAAACGAATACACAATACAAAGAAATAAAAGACAAGCAACAATGTATAAGTAATTAACTGTTGGATTTCTAAAACTTAAAAGTTAAGTAAATACAAGATTAGACTAATTCCATTGTGAAGCGTGTGCCTGTGTCCCTGCAGTACAATAAACGATAAAATTCGAAACAGTTTAACCAGCGTTTTATTCCATCAAATTCGGTGGAGCAATCCGTGGAGTAGGAGTTAACCAGTGCCAATGTCGGCACACATACGTTCTACCCCACAATTGGTGACCATTCGACGCGAGTAAACACAATTTTCTGATTCGGAGTCGGATCAAAACCGTGTCCTAAAAAAATTTTAAAGAACAGTGACTATTCGGTGTCGCGACTGTGACAGTGACAATCTTCCGGAACCGAGTGCTTCCGGAAACGCAGTGGCAGTAAGCAATTGTGGCGGCAATTGCCGAAGATCAATACACATTCACCGGAACAGGAACAACAGGAGCAACTACCCAAAACTACACCAGCACCAGGAGCATCCGATCAATAACACCAGGGATTTAAGCAGGTATCCTTCCTTTCTGTTTTTAAATTATTCGCTTGGTAAAACAACAGTATTTTAACGTACATTTCCTTTTTGTCAAAGTTTTATTATGTCTTTAACTGATTGTTTTCGAGATATTAAATAAAGTTTCTAGCATTTTTCCACCCTGTAAATAAAAAATATATTTACAACAAAAGCAAGTAGCAAAATTTCAAATCAAAAATAGACGGTCATGTCATAATGCGTGTACTACTTATAATAATTCTAAATTAAAGTGAGACAAAAAAAGGAGAAAAAAATCAATAACATTGTAACTGTAAAACGTTTGTTTCCTTTTTACTTTCGTGGCTGATTGGCAAAGATACTTATATGTGTAATTAGATTAAACGATGCCTGGCAAGGATTTCAAATTTTAATACAGATGTCTTAGGTAGGAAAATGTATTATTAGCCTGGAGTTGACGAAATGTTGTCTGCAGTTATTTAAATAAATAAGCAACAAAACATCAGCCTATACAAATAAAATTAAGACAATTTGTGCCTTTTTTATTATTAACAACACGAGTAAAATAACTCAAAACGAAATAATAGAGTATCTGAAATAAATGCTAAATGAAAAACAAAACAACAAATTAAACACGAAATTATTTACCAACATCTTCGTTAATTGTACTTCCGATTTAATATTTTCCTTTTTTCGACCAGTTGCTAATTGAGAACAATTCATAAAAATCATTCTTCCATTTCATCGCCTTATTATGATTATTTTTACTTGAACGCAACTGCCTACTTTGACTCCATTAGCATTACTTAGAAACATTCAATAATATTCCATGTCAGTTTTTGTTTTTTGTTATAACTTTATATTTTAAACATAATTTTTTTGTCATCGTTTTATTGTATCCTTAAAATTTTTGCAAACAAGTATATGTATCTAATTTCTTCACATGATATTGACAACAAAATTAAATAAAAGCCTGTGTTACAAATTAGAAAAGAGGAAATATATTTGTATCCTTAAACAGCACGAGATAAAGGCAAAATTAAAATAAATTTTGTAAGCCCCTTCAGGGTATTAAGTAGCGCACAACCTTTCTCAGCACGCACACGACTCAGCTCAACTTCTCGCAACTTCTTTTCGACACTTTTCAACCCCTTCGACTTATTTTTAGTTTCATCCGCCTCCTTTCAACACCACTCGACTGCAACCGACTCCACCAACTCTTTCAAGCTCGACTCCATTCAGCCGTCCAGACCACTTCACTTCGTGGTTTTCTTTCAGTCAGGCCATATTGGGCCAGCGCGAATACTCCGCCGTCCCAGTTTAGCTTTCATTCGGTCCCGACAACTGTACTGCACCACCCCAGACGTTCGCCTAATTTGTTTCTAGTGTCGCATCCTTTGTTTCAGTTTAGGCAAGGTAGTAAATCCTTTACTTACCCAACTCCATCGACTCCCGTGACATCATTGTTCACGCACGCGCACCCTACCTTCAGTTTCCTGACGTCGTTGCCTACGACGATTTACTCTGCCCGCTCCCCATCAAGCAATTAAATTCCTTCGCTTCTCTTCCTCTTATTCCGTTGCTAAACACCCACTCTTTCCAAATAGAAAAAATGGCCGACTCTACTAGGTCTAAGGCAGCTCAGCAAGAGCAGACCCAGCCGTGCTCGGATGATCAAGCGTTCGTAGACGCTTCCGGCATCGAGCACACCTCGCATTCCCATAGCATACACTTTCCTCCTTTCGACGAGGAGGGCCCAGAGCTATGGTTCGCCGTAGCCGAACGCTTCTTCAGGATCGCCGACATGCACGATGAGGAAGTCCGCGCAGTAGAATTGTTGCGAGTGCTAAACCACACGCAACGGACGCATGTTGCTCACATAATTGGGTCAACAGAACCAAATCCCTACAGCAACGTGCAAGAGACGCTCCTAAATGCCCTGGACGAGCCCAGGAGCAGCAGACAGCAGCGTTTGGCGAGCGAAACAAATGTTACTGGAATGAGACCGTCCAATTTTTTGACACATTTACGCTCAATAGCTGGAACCAAGATTTCGGACGACATAATTAGGCCTCATTTCCTGAGGTGCCTCCCGCAATATGCCCGCGCGGCATTAATAGTACAACCCAACCAGAGTTTGGGTCATTTGGCGAAACTAGCCGACACAATTATGGAAAGCTCAGACCCACAGTCTGAACCCCCAGCGTACCAGGTCATTGCGATTAACCGACACGCCGTTTCACCTACACGGCATCAATCCTTATCACTAACAGCACCCCGGACTTCTCTAGTAACGCCTTTTACACAAGCCACACCAAGAAAGGTAACACAAGCTACGATTTCCTCCCGTGAGGAATTTCAACCGCGCACCCAGCAAACAAGGCTCTCGAGATTCGAGCGAGACTTGAACCAACTGCGCACCCAAATGCGAAATGTTACGCGAGCAATCCAAAACCGTCCTAATAACCAACGGCCACAAGCGATGAACCCCCAACGGCGGTTTAACACGCCCAGAGAAGCACCAATCACAAACGAAAACGCACCAGACAACAGGCAAAACACGCCTAGTGGCGCTCTGACACAGGCCCGGTGCGTATACTACAGACGTTTCGGTGCAAACGCCAGAAATTGTAGGCAACCTTGCACCTGGACGCGGCCAGCCCCCTCGCAGAACCTCGTTCGAGCGCGAACGGCCGGCACCCCTATTATAAGTCGCTTAACAATCAGGGACTCTAGATCGAATATTAATTTCACCGTCGACACTGGCGCCGACATTTCCTTAGATCTTTCGCCCCGCGCAACCAAGTGCCGGGCCACCTACAGTTGTTCGCTGCGAACAACTCCCCCATAGCCACTTACGGACGGAAAAATTTCAAACTGGATCTGGGTCTCCCACGCCCTATCTCCTGGCACTTCGTGATAGCCGATGTCAGCGAGCCCCTAATAGGATCTGACCTATTAGGAAGACACAACCTGTTGGTAGACACTGCCAACAACAGGTTAGTTACTCACAACGTCTCAACCCGTCTCTTCCCGCAAGCAGCTATAAGGGCGAACGACCCACCCGAGGACTCTACAGACCCAATCCCCGCGTTGTTGGAAGAATTTCGCAATTCAACAATTCCCCTCTCCAACCAGCAACAACACAGATCCGGCGTGTTTCACCACATAAAAACACGCGGCCCACCGGTGAGCCAGCGCCCACGTTGCCTGGCCCCCGAAAAATTACGAGCAGCCCGAGCCGAATTCGAATATATGCTCGAGCGAGGCATCTGTCAACCCTCGGTCAGCCCATGGGCAAGTCCACTTCACCTCGTCAAAAAACGCAACGGTGAATGGCGACCATGCGGTGATTATAGACAGCTGAACGCAGTAACAGTTCCCGACAGGTACCCAATAGCCCATCTTTACGACTATTCGTACAATTTGCGCGGTTGTACAGTTTTCTCAACTCTTGACCTCACCAGGGCATACCACCAGATTCCGGTGGCACCTGAAGACGTACCCAAAACCGCCGTCACTACCCCCTTCGGACTCTTCGAATTCAAGGTGATGACGTTTGGCCTCAGGAATGCAGCTCAGACATTCCAGAGGTATATCGATTCGGCACTACGCGGCCTGGATTGCTGTTACGCGTATATTGACGATATACTAATAGCATCTCGGAACCTTGCGGAGCATCACCAACACCTCAGACAGGTCCTTGAACACCTCAGACAATTTGGCCTAGTAATAAACCCAGAAAAATGCCAATTCGCCAAAGAGCAAGTTACCTACCTGGGTTACCATATCAACGGCCAAAGTATCCGCCCGCTTCCAGACAAAGTGGAAGCACTAACCCAATTCCCCCGCCCCTCCAACGTTCGCGAGCTACGCCGTTTCCTGGGTATGCTAAACTTTTACCGACCCACACTACGAAACGCCGCACACATTCAGGCCCCTTTAAATGAGTACTTAAAGGGGGCAAAGAAGAACGACAAACGCCCAATCGCCTGGACGGAAGCTGCAGACAACGCATTCCGTCAGTCCAAGGCACAGCTGGCAAATGCTACCCTACTCCGCTACCCTGCAGAGGGCGCACTATTGGCCATCCAATGCGACGCGTCAGACACGGCCATGGGAGCAGTATTGGAGCAAGAATGCAACGGAAGCTGGAAACCGCTCGGTTTTTTCTCAAGGAAACTTAATACGGCCGAGCGGAAATATAGCACGTACGACCGGGGGTTACTCGCTATGTACAGCGCCGTAAAGTATTTCCGAGACATGGTAGAAGGTCGCCCCCTAGTAATCAGAACGGATCACAAGCCACTGATCTACGCATTCCGGAAGAGGTCCGGGAATGCATCCCCACGCCAGGAACGGCAACTCGACCTGATAGGTCAATACACCACTGAGATCAAACACATCTCAGGGGAACAGAATGTCATCGCGGACGGCTTATCCCGCATCGATTCCATTCAGCTACGCGCCGCCATCGCCGACGCCGACCTAGTTCAAGCACAGCAGAATGACAACCAGCTCGAGTCTCTTCTCAAAGCAGAGACAGCACTTCAGCTGCGCAAGTTCCCACTCGAGCAATCCGCAGACGAGATATGGTGTGATATCTCCACGGGAACAGTCAGGCCCTATATTCCCGGAGAGCTGCGAAGGAGTGTATTCGAGACCTTTCACGGTCTGGCTCACCCCAGCGGACGTGCAACCGCTGCAGCCATTCGACGTAAGTTCGTATGGCCTCGTATGAATAAAGACCTCACGAGTTGGGCTCGTGTCTGCCTTAAATGCCAGCGCTGCAAAATTAGCCGACACAACGTGTTGAAGCCAGCGTAATTCAAACTCCCCGAGGCTCGATTTACACACGTCCACATAGATATTGTGGGTCCCTTAACACCCTCAAGAGGATTCTCCTACATCCTCACCATGATCGACCGTTTTACTCGGTGGCCAGAAGCAACGCCACTACGGGTACTCACCGCCGAGAGTGTCGCCAGAGCGTTTTACTCGACTTGGGTTACACGTTTTGGCGTACCAGCAACGTTAACATCAGACCGAGGTCCACAGTTCGAGGCCACGATCTTCAAGGACTTATTGGGCTGTCAAAGAAGTCGTACGACCACATACCACCCTTCATCCAACGGGATGATAGAGCGTTTGGCACAGGTCGCTAAAAGCCTCTCTAATGTGTCATAATGACACGCAATGGTTCGACGCCCTCCCCACTGTCCTCCTAGGATTGAGGACAAGTATCAAGGAGGATCTGGGCGCATCCGCTGCAGAACTGACCTACGGCACCAACCTAGTGTTGCCAGGCGAACTATTTGTGGACAGTGAAGCTCCAAACGACCAACTACAAAGCGTAGGCTCCCTCCGCGACCTGATGCGGAAGATCAGGGCAAAGCCCGTAGCCCGACATGGCACCAAAAGAGTGTTTATCCACCCTGAGTTGCATAGCTGCACGCACGTCTTCGTCAGGGTGGACAAAGTTAAGAAACCACCCGATCCCCCCTACGAAGGGCCATATAAGATTCTAAAACGAATCAGCGAGCGAGTGTACGAAGTGGAGATGCAAGGCAGATCAACCACAGTCAGCGTAGAAAGACTGAAACCGTGCTTCTCGGAGGCCAACCTCCCAAAGGCCACCACAAACCTCGATGCTACAGAGGAGCTACCCTCAACTTCTACGGCAGGAATATCAAACGGAAATAGCGGCCCCCTCACGCGAAGCCGCACCACCACAAGGCGCATGTACGGCCAACCGCACTTAACTACAGCCTTCTGAATACTACTTCGCCCTACCAACAATATCGTGACTATGTCACGGGGGGGGGGGGTACTGTGGCGTCTCTACGAACGCCACGGCTACCTTTTCAACCTACCTCAAAATCTTCCCTCCTAAAGCTCCACTAATTTCATCATTTTTACCATGCAAGCGCAATAACTTCCCCAAGCATTCTCCCACCGATTGCATTACCTTTCGATTATGTAAATCCCAACATCAAGCATCTGCCCATCAAGGACATTCACGCAATTAACGCGTTATATAAAATTTCTCTATAAGAAATTCGCTACGTCAATACCGCATACATCAATGCATCTCAGCATTGTTCTAAAAAGAAAACATTTCGGTTGCCATACTAGATAACCGAAGTGGATTATGAAAACAATCAGCAGAACCCCTGTCTGCCTGCATTTACTGTCCCACACGCGCGCAACCGATTTTTATGTGCATCAGTACTCACGGCGGCTTTTATGCAATCTTCAAAGGACCGGCGCAATTCGCGCCTAGCTGCCAAGAGCCGAATTCAATGCCAGTGTAAATACTTAGACTGGAATTCGACCCATGACTCCCTAGGATTGCAATACACAATTAACATGGTTGTAAACACAACCATCATTGTGTAATTATCCCAAATGTATCCTAATCCCTAACGTAGTATTTGGACAACTGCAAATACTTATCCCAAAGATGCTTTTTCATTCCCACGGTTCGACCACCCATGAGCTCGCATCACGAGCCAACAAGGTGATCCGCGCGCAAAGTAGTTCAGTCGAAGAAAGAGTTGTAAGTGAGTCGAGTCTCAACCTAAGTGGAGTGCGCCCGGAAAACCGAGTGACGTGAAGCGTGTTTGCGTGTGCTTTAGTTCAGTACCCGGTTAGTTTAACATTATTATTCACATAATTTATTCGTAAAGAGAAAAATAACATAAGTTTGAAATAAAGTGTTCTATAGTTTAGTGAAAACGAATACACAATACAAAGAAATAAAAGACAAGCAACAAACAATGTATAAGTAATTAACTGTTGGATTTCTAAAACTTAAAAGTTAAGTAAATACAAGATTAGACTAATTCCATTGTGAAGCGTGTGCCTGTGTCCCTGCAGTACAATAAACGATAAAATTCAAAACAGTTTAACCAGCGTTTTATTCCATCAAATTCGGTGGAGCAATCCGTGGAGTAGGAGTTAACCAGTGCCAATGTCGGCACACATACGTTCTACCCCACAGGTGTACCTCAGGGGCCCGTATTAAGTCCGCATTTAAGGAATATCGTTTATGATGGTGTGCTCAGGGTCATTGTATTAGGAGTACAAATCATTGGGTATGCAGATGATTTGGCGACGGTGGCCGTAGCTAAACATCTAGATGACCTAGGGGATATTTGTTCCCCGCTCGCAGTGTGCTCTGACATTTAAGGGTACTCCAAATCCAATTTTGTGGACGCGCTTGTGTAAAACAAATAATAATCCAGTGCATTAAGTGCTGGATAGGTATTGCCGACACAAAAAAAAAAAAAAAAAAGAAAAGAAAAGGCATTGCCGGGCTGATACTATTCGCACATAATACGGAGGCAGTTTTAATAAGCAGCCGCGAGAAAGTTTAATATCCAGTCTCAATATTTAATATTTTGGTGTTACCCTTAACAGAGTGACCTTCAAGGAACGCCTGCGGAAAACAAGTGAAAAAACGGCAAGAGAGTGCAATGTTTTGGCGAGACAGCTACCCAATGTTAGAGGACACGGGCACCACATAAAGAAACTGATAATCAGCGTCAACACCTCCATTATAATGTATACAGCTCGCATACGGGCAGGAGCCGCAAAGTATAAGTCGTACATGAGGGGAGTGAACTCAGCACACATAGGTTCGCATCATTAAGAGTATGCTGCGTCTTCCGAATGATATCCGAAGATGCCATAAATATTTTGGCCGGAGGAAACCACTTCACATTGCAGCAAAGGAAACTGCTGCTTTGCATGGGGTCTCACAAGAATGTGATGGAATATGTAATTAAGGCTCTCAAATCATAGAGAATGGCAACGAAGGTGGCATTCTTCCAGATGGACCCACACCACGATACCTGATATAGAAACATGGATGAAAAGAAAACATGGAAAACTGGACTACCACCTGACTCGGCTGATATCAGGACATTGAAGTATGCGTTTGCAACGATAGTAAATTGGCCACTATCGCGTGTCTTCCAAACTCAAATACACTTAACTGTAGAATTGCTATGTTATTGTTGGTATACGGCTAATGTTTTTGCTTATTCAATTTTCTTTCTGTGTTATTCTTCACTCTTTGCTTGCCTACAGTGTGTGTATCTTTTAGAAACGCCACACCATTCCCTCCTCAGTAACTTTATTGCGATCAACTTCATGTGCGAACGACGGAACGAGGAGCGAACGAGCCCACGAAAGAACGTCGATCTATGCAGAAGTCGGGACCGTACTAGTAAAGTCCTGTTTACCTATGGGAGATTGTGTGCTGTTTTGTACACAGATCACATCGGGACTGTAGAGTTTCGCAAGAATAGTGAGGATGGTGACACATGATGAAAAAAGTGAGAAGCGAAGCATTGAAGCGTCAGATTAGCGGCCGTGTGTACGAATTCGTTCGTAATTGTCAAGCACAGCCAACTATATCTGTTAGAAAAGCCACAACAATACTTGCACAAGTACGTGGTTGAATCAAATATAAACGGTAATGTTACTTTTTTGCTTAGCAACAAATGGCGAGCTATATAATCTTGTTCGTGGCTGTGGTTTTTGTCTTATAAAGAGTAGGGGAACCGGCTTGGCTATCCGTCGCGGTTGACTTTGTTGTCAGCACAACCATGAGCGACCAAGAGGTACATACGTGTTGCGCAACGGATTATTTTAAAATTTTTAACAAACGAAGGCGTTAAACCCTCGGAAATTTTTTCTCGATTGAAGGCACAGTTTGTTGATGATACACTGTTTCAGAATCGTGCGTATACGTTGGCTATAGCATTTAAAAGTGGGCGAAAACGTATCGAAAACGAAAGTCATGATCGACGCCCAAGGACCAGTCGTACAGATGACAACATCTGTGCCGTTAGAGAGCTTGTTGAAAGTCGCCGCTTAGCTGTTGGATAAATCTCATTAGAAGTGTTGCCAAGCAAAAAAGTAAAATTACTGTTTATATTTGTTGGTGACCCCGTGCTATCGAATCTGTGCCATCCCCATTTTTTTGGGCTCCTCGATAGTATAGTGGTTAGTATACCCGCCTGTCACCCGGGAGACCGGGGTTCGACTCCCCGTCGGGGAGCCCCTGGCGCAAGACTAATGACCTTGCCCAGACAAAATAAATCATTACGGAAAATTTAACATGCCTCAGGACTTGCTAAATAAGGCCAAGACCGGCTCCCGGTTGTAGTGCCGATGATGATGATGACTGTTTATATTTATAATATAATATAATATACCCTCGTATAAGTATGTCAATCACCGATACTGTTTGTACTGCAAAGGCAAAATAGAAAATGCGGAACACGTACTTGTAGCGATTCTAACAGATACACACAATTCACAAGCAAAAATAGTGAGGAACACCGAACGAAAGAAATCGAATAAGAAAAATACATCAGAACCGTATACCAAGCGATAAATAAAAATAATTCACACCAGTGGAATATACTCGAGTTTGGAAATCAAATTCTAAACACGGTCAGTAGCCTGGTGTGTAACGATTAGGTAACATTTTTTTCGTGATTCGAGCTTTCATAGCGTCAGTTCGAATCACACAATCTTCTGCACTATTATTTGAAACGCTATATACTCACTGAGTGTGTGAGATTCGAGACCGCACGGACGATTTGGAGAGACATTTGAGACGGGCCGTTACTCCTATAGGAGTAACAGAATACATGGTAAGTTCCAAATAAGGATGGTCCGTAATGACATTCTATCTGACATAATGCAGCAGTTGCGATGCGACGAGCGGAGTAACAGGTAAAGTCCGTCCTGCCCCGCGATGGAATATCTAAAAGAAAGTTCCGCGGGGATCAACGGAAATATGTTCCTAGCGGGAGGTGGTGTTAGTCGGTAAAAAACAGGCATGCCTCTGGATCGGCCAGAGGAATCTTTTGAAGTTTTCCACCTTCCTACCGAAAAAAAAGCTTAAAAGTAGTCTCAAAAGCTTCGACGATCTAGGATCCCTCTACCGCGATGGAATGTATAAAAGAAACAGTCGCGGGGACCAACGGGAATATGTGCTGACATGCATCTGGATCGGTCCAGATATATCTTTCGAAAATTTCCACCTTCCTACCGAAACCCAAAAAAAAAAACCCGCTGAAATAATTTTCATATATTTGAAACTTTGCTCCAAAGCAAACCCAGTCTATACCAAACTATTTGGTGAGGGGTACATCAAAGGACTACAAGTACGAGTTCTTCACATTTTTTCCACATTTTTATTCCATTTCTTTATAGATTCCAAATTATATGTTAGACAAAAATTAAATTATTTTTCCTTAAATATCCAATATCTTAACTTACGAGGGACGCTTAAAGTTATGAACTCTTATCTTTCAGTTACCATTATCGTTAATTTTTAATTAGAAGCATTTAACGATAATAATTCAACTACAACGAATAAGAACTCTCTAAACATCATCCCTATTCAACAAATTTGATTACCTCTAATTTTTGGATATTCCCAAATGAGTTGATAATAGTAGTAAATCTCCCGCTTGGTAGAAACCTTGACGCGGTACGGGGGCTCAAACTACAATGAATCACTCAAGCTATGCTGACAGAAGCATACGCGTTCAGTAGGGCCACCCATGTCAGACAGGCTAGCGAGGAGTAACACACAAAGATCTACCACCCCTAATCCAGGGTGTTACACGTCAGCGTGCCCATTAGATGGTTTGCAGCTACGGGTATACCGGCTGTATTATAACGGCGCCTCTTTGACACCGGGTCGAATCAGAGCAATAAGCAGACCTTACCGTATCAAAGATGTGCTCTGATTTGGGCGACAATTTGAAACCCTAAGACTCGTGGCAACAAAAATGAATAATCAATACACAAAAAACAATCTCACGAAAAACCCGGTACGCGTAGGTGTGATGAGCCGACACTACCATAAGGGAACAAATCATCAAGAAAACACAACACCGACTCGGCAAAAAGAAGACGTATGGAAAAACGAAAAAAGCCGAATATACGCGTCGGCATGTGGAATGTTCGAACGTTATACAAACCAGGCGCGATACAGACGGTCGTAGAAAACGCGAAACAATATAAAATGGACATCGCCGTGCTTCAGGAAGTCCGACTTTCACATCAAGTAATCGAAACCAACCGATTTACACTGGTGTGTGGGGATACCGATACACATAACCTCGGAACCGGCTTCATCATAAGTAAGAAGATTACCCCCCATGTAAAAGATGTGAAAGTTATTAATGACCGACCGAATGTACCGACGAAGAAACGAAGGACACGTTCTACGAGACCCTAGAGAAAGTATTTGATGGGATCTCATCAATCGATGTTAAAATCCTCCTCGGTGACCTCAATGCGAAAATTGGAAGGGAAGATATCTTTCAACCAACTATAGGTAAAGAGAGTCTACACGACGTTTCAGATGATAATGGAATTCGATTTATCACGTTCGCAGCATCAAAAGAACTGGTAGTGAAAAGCATGATCTTCAAGCACAAGCAAATTCATAAAGCCACATGGATATCACCCGACGGCGTAACGCGTAACCAAATAGACCACTTCCCCTAGACAAAAGACACCACTCGAATATCCTTGACGTAAGATCATATAGAGGAGCAGATTACGACTCCGATCATGTTCTATTGATGGGCAAAATCAGGAGTCGCCTCGCAGCAATCCCATATGGGGAGTCACGGGAGACGAGCAAAAAGTTAGACATTGATAAACTAATAGACCTGCGTAAAAGGGCTGAATATCAAGAGGAACTAACGAATAGATTTACCATCCTAGAGAATGGGAGTAGTGATGAAGAGAAACCAATAATCTGGGCACTAAATGGGCATCGATCAGAGACACAATCAAACAAACAGCCCAAAAGGTATTCGGATTTGAGAAAACAATTAAGTCCAAACCTTGGTTTGACGATGAGTGCAGGGCGAAGATCGAAGAACGTAAACGCCTCCGAGTATTCACTTAGAAAGATATGACGAAGTCAACGCAGAAAGATACGCGACATTTCGGAAAGAGATAATGAGACTTTTCAAATGCAAAAAACGCGAATGGGAGAAGACTGGGATCGAAAAAATCCTAGAAAATGCCAGAGCAAAGAATATCAGAGGTATGTATGCCGGCATAAATTCAATTAGAAATGGCTACCGAGGAAAAGCTAAACAATTCGAGACACAAACGTGTCTCTGGTGACAGAAACAAACAATATCGTGACAAGATGGAAGCAGTACTTTGAAAACCTACTCAACGTGCGCATCCGTCAACCACAAATAAACGCACAAAACGTACATATAGCCGAGCCTCAGATCCCAGAGCCCTCTTTCGACGAAGTTGTAGACGCGATAAATCGATTGAAAAACAACAAGGCTCCCGAAGTCGATTGCATACCGGCAGAGCTTGTAAAGTACGGAGAAGAGATAACCGCTCGAAAGATCCTCCAACTGATTAAATCAATATGGGATAAGGAAGCCATTCCGGAAGAATGGAAAACCTCAATAGTCGTCCCATCTTCAAAAAAGGTGACAGATCTGACTGCGAAAATTACCGAGGAATATCATTGCTCCCAACCACATACAAAATACTAACAATGTCATACTGGCGAGAATCACACCGTACGCAGAAGACATATTGGGAGACTACCAATGCGGATTTCGTAGGAACCGGTCAACGAGCGACCAAATGTTGACAATAAGGCAACTACTGGAAAAGAAGTGGGAATACGGAGAGATGATTCAGCAACTGTTCGTTGACTTCAAAAAAGCCTACGACTCATTCGGAAGGCAAAGACTCTGCCACACGGGTTAGAATAGAAAACCAACTCTCAGAACCATTTGAAATCGGGGACAGACTAAAACAGGGCGATGGCCTCTCACCATGTCTCTTTAACTTTGTCCACGAGTATGTCATCAGAAAGGTACAAGACGACAACATAACCGGATCATCCATGAACGGGGTCACACAAGTGCTCGCATATGCGGATGACATCGTCGTTTTGGGCGATAATCTAGAAACTGTAAGTAAAAACAGTGAAATCCTCATCCAAGCGTCAGAAGAGAGAATGAAGACAAAACGAAATACATGATTATGGCGAGAGCAGGTGGACCTCAGAGAGCACACACACACCAGGGGCAAGATATTTGAAAAGGTCAAAGAATTCAAATACCCGGGAACAATACTGACCGCCAGTAACGAAAGGTCGAAGGAAATTAACAAAAGACTACACTCCGGCAACTCTAGTTGGCATGCAGTCAGTAAACTGCTGACCTCCAAACTGCTATCACGTAACATAAAGCTCCGTGTCTATAGAACCATAATCATGCCGATTACTCTATACGGATGCGAAACATGGGCTCTAACAAAACCGGAAGGAAACAAATTCCGCGTATTCGAGAATAAAGTTTTAAGGGGTATCTTTGGCGGCAAATATGACGAGGAGGCAGGACAATGGAGGAAACTCCACAACCACAAATTGGAAGAGCTATACCCGAAACCTACAATAGTGAGACGGATCAAGTCACGAAGATTAAGATGGGCCGGACACGTGGCGCGAATGGGCGATGATAGGACCGTGCATAGAATTCTGGACGGTAAACTAATGGGAAAGAGGGCGACAGGCCGGCCGCGACGGAGATGGGGGGATAATGTTAGATTCGACCTCGATCGGATCGTTGAGATCATGAACTTCTGGGTTCCTACAGGCCAGTTAATAAAATAATAAAATACCGCAAACCTACAATAGTGAGAGCAGTCAGGTCGCGAAGATTAAGATGGGCCGGACATGGTCCGCGAATGGGCAACGATAGAACCGTGCGTAGAATTCTTGGCGGTAGACCAATGGGAAAGAGACCGGCAGGACGGCCGCGACGGAGATGAGAGCATAGCGTTTGGGATTGATAGTGAAGAACGTGTGATTCGAATTGACGCTATGACAGTTAGAATCACCAAAAATCGAACCTAAGCGTAACACATCAGGCTACTGGCCGTGTTTAGAATTCGATTTTTAAACTCAAGTATATTCCACTGATGTGACGGGTCTGATGTATTTACTTATTCGATTTTCGTTCGGTGTTCTTCACTATTTGCTTGTGTATTGTGTGTGTATCTATTAGACACGCTACAGGAGGATAATATTAGATTTGACCTTGAGGAGATCGGATCGGCTGGTCAATCGTGGAAGGGGAGTGCACAGGACAAGGAACGATGATATTGCTTTTTGAAGGGAAAAAATACAGTTGAAGCAAAAACTTGGCTTGATGACGAGTTTCCAGACGCCGCCCCAGGAAAATCAACCATCAAGGATTGGTATGCTAAGTTTAGACGTGGTGAAATGAGCACCGAAGACGGTGAACGCAGTGGACGCCCAAAAGAGGTTGGTTACCGACGAAAACATTAGAAAAATCCACAAAATGATTTTGAATGACCGTAAATTGAAATTGAATGAAATAGCAGGCACTCTAAAGATATCAACTGAACGTGTACATCATATCATTCACGAATATTTGGGTATGAGAAAGCTCTGTGCAAAGTGGGTGCCGCGCGAGCTCACTTTTGACCAAAAACAACGAGTTGATGATTCGGAGCAGTGTTTGGAGATGATCAAGCGTAATAAACCCGAGTTTTTGCGTCGATATGTGACAATGGATGAAACATGGCTCCATCATTTCACCCCGAAGTCCAATCGACAGTCATCCGAGTGGACTGCACACGATGAACCCGCCCCAAAGCGTGGAAAAACGCAACAGTCGGCTGGCAAGGTTATGGCGTCTGTATTTTGGGATGCGCGCGGAATAATTTTCATTGACTATCTTCAAAAGGAAGGACTGTAGGTGTTTACTCGGTTTTGTACGTAGCTGTATTATGAGGGGTATCTGCCTTGTCTCGGTAGTGTGTCAGTCCGACACTGGTTCACCGAGACGTCCCCACTGCGTGTTCGATGGTGGTGTGTTCTAATAAACAACGGCTGTATTCTTAAGGCTAATTTCTTTATTATTTAACAAATCAATTGAATTCGAGTACACTATGTATGTAATAAATGAATTGAATTTGTGTACACTATTATGTAATAAATAAATTGAATTCGAGTACACTAGGTATGTAATAAATGAATTGAATTCGTATACACTATAGTGATTTCAAAAAGATGTATTTAACGCACGTTTTATTGTTCGATGGTGAAAACGAAAATGCTTTGCGCAATCGCGGGTACTGTGTAATACACTATAGTGATTTTAGAAAAATGTGTTTAACGCACGTTTTATTGTTCGATCTGGTGAAAACAAAAATGCTTTACGCAATCGCGGGTGCACTGTAATACACCATAGTGATTTTAAACGCACGTTTTATTGTTCGATCTGATGAAAACAAAAATGCTCTACGCAATCGCGGGTGCTGTGTAATACACTGGTCTATCGCCTTTTTCTCACTCTGGAGATCGTGCGACCAGAGTGGTCGGCGGATGTAATACGACTCCTTTCATGGTTGACTCGTACCACACAACAGCACATCAACATCCATTGGTGTTGGTCACCACATCGTACCCCTGTCTGTGTGCACTTTATTCATTATGTGCACAGTGGTGGGCGCTACTGTGTGTGGTTCGATCATTGCACGTAATTATATGGAGGGTCGCTCGTATTGCTCATACGTGCGACCTGATGCAGCTACACGGGCATGCGTTGTATCTCTCGTATTTGTATTGGTTGAGATGTGTCCTTTTAAGGGCATGCGTTGTAGGTTTCATCTGTTTGCGCGCCTGCTTGGTAATTCTGGGAATTAGTCGCAGGCTTGCGCAACCGCATAATGTTTTGGGTGGTTGTTCTGCTATATCAGATCGTTGGTTGGTGTTTTCACCAGATCGATGTGCAGATGTCCCATGCTTGCTTATGCCATGTAGTTTCATACCATTGCAACTACGTTTCGCTTGGTCTTCATGTCATGATTTTCAGATATTTTAAGCATTTCTAATTTTGGGAAGATGTCTGTTATTGCTGATACACTTTTGTATCAGCGGACATTGTGGTTATTAGACATGCTAATGCAGGTAAGTACACGCTTTATTGGCGCCGAAGGCTTATAAAAAAGGGGTTACCTGGTTGTAGGTAGGCAGGTGAGTAGTGGCGTTCGCAAGAGCCGCCACAGGACCACCAACAGCGACTATTACACAGCATTAGGCCGTTTGAAGGACGAAATCGCCGAAAAACGACCGCATTTGAAGAAAAAGAAAGTGCTGCTTCACCAAGACAATGCGCCGTGTCACAAGTCAGTGAAAACGATGGCAAAAATCCATGAATTGGGCTTCGAACCGCTTCCACATCCACCGTATTCTCCAGATCTGGCCCCCAGCGACTATTTCCTGTTCTCAGATCTCAAAAGAATGCTCGCTGGGAGGAAATTTTCGTCGAATGAAGAGGTGATCGCCGAAACTGAGGCCTATTTTGAAGCAAAGGACAAATCGCACTACAAAAAAGGTATCGAAAAGTTGAAGGGTCGCTATAATCAATGTATCACCCTCGAAGGGAATTATGTTGAATAAAAAAAACGAATTTTGCCAAAAAAATGTGTTTTACTATGGAAGGCCTGGGACTTTTCAATTGACCTGTTATTTGCTCAGAGTAAAGAATTCATTATATGCGCTCCACAAGACAATCCGATGGATCGCACCCGTTTGTGGTTCATCTCCCGACGGCCCGAACATCCCTGCATCAGAACTCGTTCCTCTACAAAGCGGGGAAGCTGCGGAACTCCCTTCCCACGCGAGTGTTCCACTCGTTTTGCTTCTCCCGAGAGAAGTCTATTAATGAAAAAAAAAAAAAAAAAAAAAAATTCCGAATTTATTGTATGTTACGGGGATTGATGTCATAAAACTTTTGAGTGAGACTATAAGAAATACATTCCTTTGAAGAGCGTGCAGAAGTATTCTAAGGAAAAAACCGGAAAAAACCATAATGATCCTGTCAACTGACTATTGGAATTTGCCAATTGTACAAGCCAATTAAATCATCGATTTACATAAAATCCTCGAATAGGATTGTTAGCCAATTAAAATACGTAAAAACGGATAAAAAAGCTTTGACTGTTTTGTACCTAAAACGGTCAAATTGTTGTATAAAAAACTGCCGTCAAACATATATTTACAAAAACTGGAAAATTAAAATGAAAATATATAAAAAAAAAATTGCTATATATATTTATCAACTTACGCCATTTGACTGGTCGATGCAAGATATCCTTTTCGTTTCCGACTTTCTTTTTGATCGGCTTTACACTTAAGGGCTTCTGCTTTGAAAGGCAATATGCTGTTTGACATGGAAGGCTAAAACGGCAAAGATTAGTAATAAAAATGAAATGGTAAGACTTGTTGTATAAGATCACCTTTCCGGTGCAATGCATGGTCCACCAGGTGGCAATTGTATATCTTCTGTGCAGCATACAAAATTTGGACCTTCCATGTATTTTGTATTTAGAGATAATGGTGTTAGGGCACGAAGCCGTGGCAGCATATTTGCTTCTTCTGTACTATCCATTGTCGAAATTCATCAATTTAAGTACGTAAGTAATTTTCACACAGCTCCGATTTGGACAACAAAAATTTAGCCCTAAACTTGTGAAATCAATTTAACAAATGAAAATTTTATTGAATATTTTATCTATGTCACTTCATATATGTGGGCTGACCTACGTGATTACATTTTTTTTATTTCATAATTAACAAGTGTTTTTTTCATATCAGCTTTTGAGTACTCAGCACTATGTAATTTGAATACCAAATTCTCCTAGCATATTTATTGTTTAATTTTATACCACCTTGTAGAGAGGGATCGACTCCAACCATATGCGGAATTGCCATATATTAAATAATTTAATAAAAGCAAGAAAAAATAAACAAAAATACGTAAACAATAAGAATGTAATCTAACTATGAAGCAAGGCGATTAATAAAATATGTTTTATGACCAATTAGAACAATCTGTTAAGAAGGTTTTAACATTGATGAACCATTCTCCTCTGCTTTTGGTTAAGTTTCAAAAGCAAAATGATGACATTAGACTCAAATCAAAATCAAAGTGGAACACCAAGTACACGAAACACAGAAAATCGCGATCTCAAAAAACGTTTTTTAATTCAAACCCAAAAACTTCAGAGAGAAGAGAGTCAGGGTGGAAATACCCTGAACCAAGGAGCTGCTCACAGCAAATTGATCATGAATAATGCAAATTGTTCGGTTGCTCTCTGTTTGGAAGCCAAGGCAATAATGAACGGTTCCAAATCCTCTTCTTTGCTTCCATTAAGGACGGAACTCTGTACGGAACTGAGATAGATGCAAATCCCACACGAAACACTTTGGTACAATTCTGATTCACAGCATCGCTCAGGCCATCAATGAGGTAGCACATTTGCTACTGTCTTATGAATCTTTCAAATCGTAGCGCGTGAAAATAATACCATACATATCATACATATCAGCGTGTGGGCACCAACTGTGCACCAAAGCGCACGAATAAAAGTGAAATAAAAATATACAAGATAAGTGTGTAACGAGCGTGTGGAATACACCACAAACACACACACTGTTGGCGATGCATCATGGCGACACCGATTCCCAGTAAAGACAAGGCAAGCGCCAGCACACAAGTTCCTGGGAAACAACGATCAGCGGCGCACCGGTTCCAGGAAGCCACTAAGGAGAATAGCACCCAGGACACGAGCGAACGAGAGGACCGCTGCGGGCGAGCACATCGGCAGAGCAGTAGGAGTTTTTGCTTTATTCTTTCTTCTGCCTTATTCTTTATAAAGCTCTCCATTCTGTTCAACCATGCTTACAACATGGGGTACTTTCCCCAAGCTTGGAAGCATGCTATTGTTTGTCCAATAGCAAAACCTGGGAAACCAATCTGGAATTCTGATCTGGAATATCGTACGCGCATTCCCATATGGTCCTGCATATCTTCGGCTCAAATGGAAAGATTTCGAGTTTTCGAAAGGAAACTCCTCAGAAGATGCACCAAACACTCTGGAAGGCCTGACGGTCGTCATTACCCCAACTCTCACCTATAAGGTGGCGCCTCCATTACCCCTATCGACGAGTACTTGCTACAATTAGCATACAAGTACCTCGAAAGCATTCAGAACAGCGAGAACCTACTTGTACGGGAGTCTTGCGTTCTTGACCCTTCTCCCTCTCGGTCTCTTCGGGTCAGACCACCACAATTTCTTCTTCAGTACAAAACTGAAGAAAGCACCCTTCCCAACAACATTCCCCTCTATAATAGAGGATTCCTGGATCCATCCCATAGGGTCTACTGTTAACAAATCACACACACACGGACGCACAGTACAAGACGGCACAAACATACACACACCGACCAAAGCGCAGATCATTAGACGTTAAAGACGTGATCTGCGTTTACTACCGCACCCAAGACCTGCCGGTCTTGTATGATTTCTTTCCCACCATCCCTCCATCCAAGTAGTTAGAGAACACCTGAACTAACACTGTCCACACTATCCTTGGATATCCCCTTTTTTCTTTTCTTTTCAGATATCTCGAGACCGAGCCCAATGTAGGTGATTCTGGTTATCGCAAGATGACCAGAAGCCAGAGACAAGATGAAGGACACATCTGTCCTTGTCTTACTAAAGTCGGCGTCTCGCCTCCCCATTTTTTTTTTTTTTTTTTGATTCGAGGATCAGTTTCTAAGTTGACGTCTGACGTTTAAGGACGCCAATCAATTAAAATAAATATTAAAATTAATAAAAGTATTTTCAGATTCCAAAACCTCCATTTTTATTGGATTCTGCCAAATTTCAGGTCTCTTTCATTCAGCAATCGGTCGTCACTCTTCCCGGAGGCCCCGGAAGCATGGTGGCGACTGCAACACAGAATCCATTTATTCTAATATACGTAAGCAACACCTCCGGTTGTTTGTTGAAAAATGTTCCCCAGATATCCTCTTCCTTTCAGAGACCTGGCTCAAACCAAATTCCCGAGTTTCCATTCCCAATTATACTTTTGTTTCTAACCCCAAAACTAACAGTACCGGCATCTTAGTACACAAAAAATTTCAATTCAGTGAAATTAGATTCACCGATATATTCAGCATTGAATACACGGCTGTTAAACTTTTTTGTGAGAATAATAAAGTGCTCGTCTTAGCATCCACTTATATTCACCTTTCACGACAACCAGATTTCCCAGATGCTGACATTTCTCAGATAATCCAATAGTCTGTTCCCGCTCCATTTATAATCGGGGGAGACTGGAATGCTCGTCATACAGCATTCAATGATAATAAATGCAACAAATATGGTCGTCGGTTGTTAGCCCTCCTCCCGTCTTATCCATATCATATCATATCATATCTTATCCATTACAGCCAACTCGTATCACTAGCACAGCCAAGTCAACAATCGACTTCTTCCTCAAGTCCGATGATATTCACTCAGCGTGTCCACTTACAGCCTCCTTTATATTTCCTTCTGATCATGGTTCCGTTCACACCACGATCTAAATCCCCTCTCTCGACCCACTCCACTCGTCAAACCCGGTCCCAAATTTCTCCAAAACAAAATGGAGAAATGTCAATAGGGACATAGCGATAAGTTTCTCTAACTTATAGCATCTAACCTACTCCCTACTAAAATTGATCAAGCATCTGTAAGAATAGAGCAAATTCTAAAGGGGGCTCTCAGCAATAACATCCGGATAATCATTCCTCACAACTATTTAGGAAAGTCTTTGCCCAGCATCCTAACCAAATTATTGCGCCTTAAAAAGCAGCTCCGCCGAAAGCTGCATACAAGATACTGCCGCTTTATTAAAAGCCAGATTCAACTCCTATCCACTCTGATAAATAAGCAGTTGAAAAAAATCACAGATGAAAACTACATCTCCACACTTAAAAATATCAAACCAAATCGTGATCTTTTCAAAAACATCAACCAATTATCTGGTCGTAAATATAAACCCCGAATTGATCACCTCATCAACCCAATCAGCAATAATATTGCCCAATCCGATATGGACATAGCAAATTGCGTCGCAGAACACTTCTCAAAGATTCATCATCAGAACAATTCCTTCTCAACTCCTGGCTTCGAAGACACCGTAAACGAATACATCTCAAACAGATTATTCCCATCTGTTACTCCTTTCATCGGTGAATTTAACAGCACAAACATAGGTTCACACCCCTTAGACACCACAACTTTTCTAACTGCGGACGAATTATCCGAGATCGTAAGATCAGGTAATAAAAAAAGTCAACTGGATTAGATGGAATCCCACACCTTCTATTTAAAAAGCTACGCCCGCCGAATCTGCTTCCCATTCTCGTTCTTTTTAATCATATGATTAATGCATCACACTTCCCAGAGAACTGGAAAACTGCGGTAGTAATTCCTATTAAGAAGCCCGGTGGTAGTAATAAGCCTTGCAATTATCGTCCAATATCCCTATTAAATACACTGAGTAAGATACTTGAACGCAACATCTATCAAAATCTTCTCTCATTTGTCAATGAGAACGTTCTCATCCCTAACTCTCAGTTCGGATTCCGTAAGCGATAATTCACATGCCATGATCTGCTAAAACTTACACACGATGTTACAACCGGTCTCCAAAACCAAAGCCCTACCGTGTGCATATCTCTTGATATTTCAAAGGCGTTTGATTGCGTCTGGATCGCAGGGCTTCTGTACAAACTGCACTCCATATTTAGTCTAAACTCTCACACAACAAAGCTCTTAGCCTCTTATCTTTCTGACAGAAAATTCGTTGTGAGAATAAATTCTTCTGTCTCAGAAGCTCGCAACATAACCACGAGTGTTCCCCAAGACTCATTTGTAGGACCAATCTTATATCTACTATATACCTCAGATATTCCTCAACCCGTATGTTCTAATGTTGTAATGCTGAATTATGCTGATGATGCATTAATTTACTCCAGCAGCAAATTTGTTAAGGCTGCAAGAAACCGCATTAACAACTTCCTCCCTAACCTATCAACATACTTTAATAAGTGGAAAATTCACCTTAATCCAAATAAAACGCAGCTCATAGTGTTGTTACGGACTTACCTAGCGTCCAGGTCCCCCCTAACATCCACTAATCCCCTTTCGTAAGTTTCCCCTCTCTACCTCTAAAAGGAGAACAATTCGCCAAGTAGCTAATTTGCATAAACTACTTTGTGCAAATTCTGCTTGGTAGAGAAAAAAAATAATAAAACGGCGTTGGCGCCAGATAAAAAATTAAACGTCAACGGCAAAAAAAAATATTTGAGATTCGCCGTAAAACTACGCTAGGCACCAGTCGATTTCATTACTCCCACGTGTATGTGGGCAGTCGTAAGTTAAAAGTCAAGAACGACACGTTATCAAGGTAAGTCATACAGGAAGAATTATCAGATGAAATAGTAATTGAACATTTGAAGAGGAAGCCGCTACTGCTGAACAGGGGAGCATTACCCCAACGCCCCATGCACCCATTCGCCGAACCCACCAGCAGCTGACAAACAGCAACTGCAGCGACCGCTCAACGGTCAATCAAGAACTATCAAGTAAGTGTCTTTTTCTCTTACACTTATAAAAAGTATTAAATAAATAAATTACATATATTAAAATATTATAATTTCAAATTGTGTGATTAAACCATAACAATAACCATAACAGTGTTAATTAAACATACCAGTGTAATTAAAATGAACAACACTCTGATAAAACCCTCCAAAACCCTAAATTATCTGGGAATAACTTTTTCTAATAACTTTTCTTTTTCCCCCCACATTAAAAATTCCTTTCATAAAGCCACAATTCAACTTAATCTCTGTAGAAGAGTCATGTGGAAACCTAATAGTCTCTCTCACAAAGTCAAACTGCTCATCTACAAACAAATGATCAGACCCACACTCACGTACGCGTGCCCATTGTGGTACCATATCACACCCGCCCAAATGGGGAAGTTGCGACCATTCAACAGAAAATGCGTTAGGTATGTCTCTGGATTACATCGTCGTCCTAACTCCTATAAGTACTATAGTAACGTCCAACTCTACAATGCCGCTGGTACAGAACGCCTCGATGGACGATTCCTCGAGCTGCCTATCAAATTTATGGAAAACCTACGACATAATCCCAACCCCATAATAACCTCACTCTTAGCGAACCCTCTAGATATCAGCACTAACTATCCCAACTGTCTCCACACAAGGGTTATGTTCACCTCAGGCAGACTGGTAAATGATTCAAACAATATCATATACCACAACACTGAACTTACCCCCAACCAGTTTAAATACTGAAACGTCCAACATTCTGTTTTTCCAACGAACATCCGAAAAGAAATACTCCACCTCTAACTCATAACTGACTTCACTCCACATCTTGCAATTCCTATATCCCCTTAATTACAAAACTTTGTTTTATTTATAGCTCATTTTCTAATAATCAGACTAAGTTAGGTTAAGTTATATTTAGGGTTAGGTTTACATTAAGTAAAGTAAAAATAAGAAATTCCTGGTTTTCTGACCTTTTCCAGGAAGACGAAACACTACTAAATATATAAACACACATCTATTCTGCAACTCTGAAAACATTGTTTGGCAAATGTATGTATTATTATAATAATTACATGTAAACAGTTGTTACAAAATTAATTTTATGTCACTGTATCTGTTGCAACATATATCTTATACCAGTACCACCACCGTACCGGTGTATGAGCAATACGAGCATTAAGGGCTCTGAGCTCAACCAAATACCAACCGCCACTTCCCACGGCGCGGCCCGGGAAGATGTTGCAGTTCCGCAACATATATCTTATACCAGTTGGAAAAACCTACCACATGGAACGCCACCTATTGCTGAATAGACAAAAGCAAAATTGTCTATTCATGTGACGTTTTATATGTTACTGTTTGCACACAGTTGCTTGTTTTACTGTTTTCATCGACAGTATGTTTTTAACGTAAAAAATTGGAGATTGTATACGGTGCCTTCAGCACCTGTGCTTTTAATGTAAGATAACGTTTTTATGAGACAGTTGGTGCTATTTTACTTGTGAACGTGCTTTTTAAATCGGAAATAAATGTTGAATTAATGTGTTGGTAAATATGTTTAATTATTATAAAATTCAATGTCAGTTAATTACTGTCCAATACGGCTATTCTAATCGATGGGCTACAGCGCCAATATTTTGCTGTTCTGCTCGAGACGCAGAAATAACCCCCTTTTTGCTGTTTCCGAGTTGGCGAACCATCGGCAACAACGGAGTTGCGGTTCCCAGCTGGCGAAACATTTTGGTCCTTCGAGCCGGATGCTCGAAGTGTGGAGATGTCCAACATCCGTGTAAGAAGTCGACATCAAGGACCATGGATTACGTCCAACATTCAACATCATCTTTCCAACGACCGTTGAAGGAGTCATCACCATACAAAACCCTCGACGAGGGAGTCCAAGGTAGGTGGCAATTTTATAATATAATAATTTGACATATAATTTAATTTAGAAGATCCAAGTGATCTTAAATAAAAGTGTCGTGTGGTGTGTGCATAAAGGTGTTTAACTTTCGGCAATTACATCGAAGAATTTAACTATCCTCGACATTCTACCGCCGGGTAGCAATCGTCAGTCCTTTTAATTAACATTAAAGAAGCAACAATATTGGAATGATTGTCGGTCGTATACAAAAAAGACATATTTGTTCAGGACTCTTCGAGTTTATAATTTAATTCAGTCTCGACATTGATTTGAGGCCAATAGCGGCAATTCAGTGTTTACGGTTGATAGATTTCGAAAATGTCTGATCAAGTCCACAAGCAGTTCGTTAAATCCTTCATTGACTATGTAAAACAACCCAGTTAGGGCCAATCGCTGGGCACTGACGTCGTCGAAAGTCTGGATGTTGTTATACAATGTTTGCTAGCAACGTTTAATCTGAGCGATGATGAGGATCTCGATAGAAGAAGCTCCGTCTAACAGTGCAGGCACATCCTCACAAACAAAACCACAAAATTTAGATCTATTCGAAATGTTCCAGTCGATGTTTATCGAATGCAATCCGCAATCACTTGAAATAGCCGAACAGATTAATAATGAAGACAACCGCCTGATGAAGGAATGCAAATATCAAGAAGCAGTAGTCCACGACAACCGGGCAATTAGTTTCGATCCGGAAAACCCAATATTCTACTGTAATCGAGCTGCAGTTTATATCCGTGTAACAGAAAATGATCGTGCGATTAAAGACTGCAACTCTGCATTATTCTACAATCCAAATTACAGCAAAGCATATGGCCGAATCAATACAGGAAAGTACGAGAAGCCATAGACGCCGATACGAAAGCTATTCAATTAGAACCTGACAACAACAATGGGAATCGGATGCAAGTATTACATCACCAAGCGTTGATAATAAACAAAGTGATGGAGCACTTCATAAGATTGGAACTCTGGCAGATGTGCTTCTGAAAAACGAAGACACCGTGGTCAAGTGGAATATGCTTACCACATATATATATTTCTTGAGTTCAATCGGACTGGACATATCCGAGCCCGTACTGATTAGGTGGTTCATCACTCTTGTGAAAATAAACTAATTTCTGCTTTATTTTAATAATTTTTCTATTGCAATCGACGGTAAATAGAATGAATTAATAGATATTTCCTATTTTTACCAACATTATAAACTTCCAATATAAATAAAACAACATTTTTTTTCGTTTCATTCGAGTGGAACGCGTATGACTACGTTCAAAGGTTCATCGATGACATAGCGGGATTCACGATCCAAAAGACGACTACGTCCAAGAAGTCATCGATGATATAGATGGATTTACGATCCAACTTATATTTTAACTTTAACATACAAGTCGAACAAGTCATCATCAATAAACGAAAAGCTAGTAATTCTTCCAAATACAAATTACAGTCCACAAATTACTATTATTTAGAAATTTAAATAACACAGTTAACCAACAATTTAATTAATACTCAATTAATCAAATACAAAGTACAGTCCGCTGTTCGACATCCAAGGTTGTTTCATTTGGCTTAATTTTACAGAATTCACTGCAGGTACCTCAAGAAATATTCGATCAATTCCAGGGTTTGGATTGAGGACATCATTCGGCTCCTCTTTTTAATGAAGTTGCAGGTACTTGGAACGACCACGCTACCATAAATACGCCCCGCGTACATTAAAAGAACCTCAAGAAGAGGACGATGGCCCATCGGGCAAAAAAGTCAAGAGGACAATTCAATCAAATCTAAGGGGTCAGTACCAAGAAAAGTTTTGTCAACAAGGGCACATCCGGTCCTATACCTGCAAGTATCATCTCAAACATCGAACTTGCAGATGAATAATTCCAAGAACTCTGAGAATTGCGATTTCACCGCATCATACACATCCGTTCCTGGGCACCACCTCTCGAAACCTGGGCGGATCGTTTACACATCCAGGATTTGTCGCTTCTCGTCACCCAGGCACATCGTTGTTAAGTGTCTGGGGTTCTTCGCTTTCGCCGCCTGGACGAAATGCTCTGGGGGCACCCTCTTAATACCGCCCATTGCACATAGCTGCCACGGGGGCACCACTCCAACGGAGTCGGTGTCTAAGACAAGCTTTCGGTTATAAGACTAAGGGACAAGAAAACGAGGAACAAGGAAAGATGCCGGCACCATTCGGAAAAGCATGTCATCAGAAAGCTGTCGCGGATTTGGAGTTCACCGCTTCTCGTCACCTGGACTCATCGTTCGAGCAGTCTGAATTTGCTGCTCTCGCCACTCAGGCACATCGCTGTTAAGTGTCTGGGGTTCTTCGCTTTCGCCGCCTGGACGAAATGCTCTGGGGGCACCCTCTTAACACCGCCCATTGCACGTAGCTGCCACGGCGGCACCACTCCAACGTAGTCGGTGTCTAAGATAAGCTTTCGGTTGTAAGATTAAGGGACAAAGAAAACGAGGAACAAGGAAAGATGCCGGCACCCCTCGGAAAGCATGTCCACGGAAAACTGTTGCGGATTTGGAGTTCACCGCTTCTCGTCACCTGGATATCGTTCGAGCATACTGAATTTGTCGCTTCTCGCGACCTAGGCACATCGCTGTTAAGTGTCTGGGGTTCTTCGTTTTCGCCGCCTGGACGAAATGCTCTGGGGGCACCCTATCAACTACGCCCATTGCACGTAGCTGCCGCGGAGGCACCACTCCAACGGAATCGGTGTCTAAGATAGGCTTTCGGTGCCAAGATAAGGGAATACAGAAGGAGAAGAACAGGAAAGATGCCGGCACCCTTCAGGAAATCCGACAAACGGAGGGCGAACGGTGTACACAAGGTCCAGCCACCAGTCAACGAAGAAAAGCGCCTAGCATTGGGACTATTTTATCCTGCGACACAATTAAACGCAGGCTTCCATTGATCAGCAGAGTAATCTTCTAAATAGCAACTTGGATGCGCAACCTCTCTGGCTCAATCAAGTGCCAATTCGAATTCAACAAAATAGGCCACAAGGACTCAACCACAACATTCCAAAAAGAAAGTCCCCATGTCCAGCACCATCATTCAACCAGTTCATCAAATACGACCAAAGGTAACGCTGCCGACAGAGGGTTCAGTTCCCATCAAGAAACTCGCCCAACGCCGAGCATTGGTTTAGCGGCGTAGATGGGACATATCCCCAACTGCAACAGCATCAGCCAGAGCAATCAATTTAGATTCGAGTCGCAGATGATTCTATGCGGTTGGCGGGATACCTAACATTTCTGGCAGCGGCACAGGCTGGACATACTGAGAAGATGGTGGAATTACAACCCATCACCTTCAACATATTGACGACCACAAATCACATCGTTTCCGCAGCTGATGCGGCAAATGTCGCCTTTCAGGCACGTCTCCACAATATGTTGGAGACTATCAACTATGCTGTTCCAAAAAGAAATCATATGCGGTCACAGCACCCACAACAACAATTGCAGCAGCGCATAGACCTTATGATGACAATTAGTATGAGGATGATGGTGGTTCCTAGACAATGACTGCACATTATTTCCGCAGTCCAGATTCAGTAAATAAGAGTTACGCTCAGCGACTTCAACGTCGGAAAAGTGAATCGGCTGACGGTAACTACAGTTCAAAAGCCAGAGCACCCACAATATCGGAGAATCAATTCCCACGAATTACCATCAAGGAAACAATACAATCCCTTCTGCTCTTATGGGAAGTTCAGCGAATTCGCTCAATTCAAGGAACCTATCAACACAATCACTCAACCAGTGGATCAAATACTCCGCCAGACAATGTGGCCAGCGTCAATCTCAGCTCCCATCAAAAAATTCGTCCAATGCCGAGCATTGGTTTAGCAGCGTAGATGGGACAAAACCCCAACTGCAACAGCATCAGGCACAGCAACCACCTTGGATTCGAAACGCAGATGATCATATGCAGTTGGTGGCAACTCTATTACTTCTAATATCGGCACAGGCTGGCCATATTTAGAAGATGATGAAAACACGACAGTGCACGGCCGACTTTAACCCAACTAAGCGGTCTTTGAACTGAATCAACAGCTCCATTTAGTGCACCTAAATTCCAACAACTAAATGGCCACATTTCCAACCAAGGACAAAACAAACAATTCAACGTATTGACGACCACATCGCTCAATTACCACCATTCATGGATCCACGATCCAACATAGGACTACGTCCAAAATATTTATACTTTACTTGCGGATCCACGATCCAACCAACATTCAAAAAACAAACTATGAATAACGTAAGTGCTTATTCAAATCGTTGCCGCAGCTGATGCGGCAAATATCGCCTCTCAGGCAACCCCTCCACAACATGTCGGAGACTACAAACAATAAACAACGACGGCCTTATCAAAAGCTACAACGTTAGCAATCAATGGCCAACTGGACCTTCCGTCACACACATACACACATACACACACACCCACACACACACACTGATAACATCAAGTATTACTGTTCCATAACCAATCATATTTCATAACGAACTCAATTAATAATCAGATTCAAACAATATAATTAATATTGCCACCCTACCGTTTTACCGTACCGGTGTATGAGCAATACGAGCATTAAGGGCTCTGAGCTCAACCAAATACCAACCGCCACTTCCCACGGCGCTGACACCAGGTGGTGACGCCAACTAAGGAGGACTACTGGGTCCATCGTCGCGGCCCGGGAAGATGTTGCAGTTCCGCAACATATATCTTATACCAGTTGGAAAAACCTACCACATGGAACGCCACCTATTGCGGAATAGACAAAAGCAAAATTGTCTATTTATGTGACGTTTTATATGTTACTGTTTGCACACAGTTGCTTGTTTTACTGTTTTCATCGACAGTATGTTTTTTAACGTAAAAAATTGGAGATTGTATGCGGTGCCTTCAGCACCTGTGCTTTTAATGTAAGATAACGTTTTTATGAGACAGTTGGTGCTATTTTACTTGTGAACGTGCTTTTTAAATCGGAAATAAATGTTGAATTAATGTGTTGGTAAATGTGTTTAATTATTATAAAATTCAATGTCAGTTAATTACTGCCCAATGCGGCTGTTCTAATCGATGGGCTACAACGCCAATATTTTGCTGTTCTGCTCGAGACGCAGAAATAACCCCCTTTTTGCTGTTTCCCAGTTGGCGAACCATCGGCAACAACGGAGTTGCGGTTCCCAGCTGGCGAAACAGTATCACTTAAATGTACAAATTAGAATTACGGTTAATAAATACAGTTTCCAAAAAAAAAAAAAAAAAAAACCACAGTAAGCAGCCTTAGATTTGAGATTAATCCTCCATCGAGGGGTGCTTCGGTACGAAAAGGAATCCGTAGAGAAAAAAAGACATAGCTGTGGGTACTTGTTCGTGTTGTCTTAGATTAAATTATTGTAGAAAGATCTCCTTACAATTCTCGTAGCCTTTTACGGGGGGAGACGCTCACAAGTGAGATAGATTATGTTCAGCAATAGCTACAGTTTCTTACCACCTTTGCCGGTTTTGTTTTCCAAAGTTTTCTTATATAATTTTATATTATATTGTAGCGAGCTTAGGGTTCGTTGGATTAATTATTTTTAATAAATAAGCGCCGTTAAATCGATTTTGAATTAATGTAACACTTTATTAGTCCGTTAATAACAACCGTTACTTTTACCGTACACTTAACGATTTCTTGACTTATCGCTTCTGTACTTATCGCTTACTTCACTGCTTACTGCTTACTTCCTGATCTGCGTGTGACGTATTTATACCGTTTCCTCATTCTGATTAGGTGTTTCGTTTCCGTCCGTTCCATAGCCTCAAATTCTCTATTGTTCATAGTCTCCAGTTTTCCAGTACTTTCTAGAATATTCTACACTTTCACAGACTTATTTACTTCACCAATAATTAATCTCCCTTCTGACACCAATTGTAGCCAGCTTAGGGTTCGCTGGATTAATTATTTTTAATAATAAGGGCCAGACTGTCCGGATGGAGAAGAAACAGCGAGTCAAGATGGTGCCAATGTAACTGAGAAGAGTTCGCCACCGTTGGACATTTCGTAGATGTTCAGGATGATGATGGCAAAATTGGACGTGCGAGCTGCAGAGTTTAAGGCAAAATTGGATGCGTGAGCTACAAAATTGGATGCACAAGCTGCAGAGGTTAATGCAAAATTGGATGCCCAAAAGCAGTGTATGAAAGAATTCTGGGACTCGGAAGCGGAAAAACCTGAGGATGACTTGGGGGACTTGGAGCCACATGAAAGGAAGAAACTCAGGAAGAGCAAAGCTATAGCCGACAGCAGTGAGGAAGAGGAGGAAGATGACGATGATGTGTTACGTGAAGAACTGAAGGATCTCATCGATGATAACCCGATTGAAGAGGACGGCAGTGATGGTGAAGACACTGATGCTTCAGACCGTTTTTTTTTTGTTTTTTATTTTATATCCACATTTATTCAACAATTCAATTACATATTTCACTTAAGACTAAATGTTAACATCTATTTTACAAATAACATTCTTACATTAACTTACTGGCTCTTCGCAAGCACTCTAGATTACACATTATCATATTTCATATGCCTTTCGGCGTACAATAACGGTTTTTACAGCATGTCACAATAATTGATGTTTTCTCTTTTAAAATTTATTCTATTGTAGCGAGCTTAGGGTTCGCTGGATTAATTATTTTTAGTGAATAAGAGCCGTTAAGTCGATTTATAATTAATATCACACTTTATTAATTCGCTAATAACACGTTACTTATCCCGTACACTCCGATTTCCTTTCTTCTCGCTTGCTTCGCTTTTTCTTCTTGTAGCATATACAGCCACACAAAATTTTATCAATGAAATAATAAGTTGGTTACCTGGATTTTACCGCCGTTTTCAACTACTTTGCCGGGGAGAGTTGGAGGTCGGAGTAGCAGCTTCCATCCGACTCAGTCCTGGTTCTTCTTCTCTTGGGCCAACAACTTAGCACATTCAGCCGCAGCTTCCTTGGATGTCACTGGACGCTTCTTCCTCAATGCAAGACGTCTTCGTTTCCTTTTAAAGACAATTGGGGTTACCAAACGTTGGATTTTTGGAGCCTTCGATTTGGCTGCGACTGGCCAGTCCGATCTCTAAACACCCGCGCCTTTTTCTTTCGTACCAGATAAGACAAACTTTCTTTCCACGAACACTTTTAGTGTTTTATAATTTTTATTTCGAGTCTAATTTCTTTTTTTTTTTCTTTACAATTATTATTATTATTAATTCCGCGTCGCCAAGAAAGAACAAAGAACAAAAAAAACGGGAACACCTTTTTCCTTTTGCTTTTCCTCCACAACCCTATTTCAACTCTCTCAACGGAACTCGAAACCGTATCTTTCAAAAAGGGGTCAACCCTCCATCTCTCTCGCTCTCCACTCACGTCCACTTCGAAAAACAAATTCGAACTCGAAGAACTGCACGATCCACACCCGAATCAGGGTGTGTTCAGAAACTCACTTCAGGATCGTGCAATTCTTCCACCACCTTACCATCATACTATGTTAAAACAAAATTAAATGCAAATTATTAAATGATGGTGGTGGCCGACGTACGTAACACACCCCCCCCCCCCCCCCCCCCCCCACAAGACTGCGTGGCATTCTTAGGAGAGGAATGTCACGCCGGAGAGTGGACGGCGGAGAGCAAACAAACAAACAATTAACAAACCAACCAATAAATAAATAGATAAATAAATAAACATGCTTAGGTGTTAAGGTTAGTAAGGATTTTCTATATATTTAGTACTACTTATACATTAGGGTTAGTGAAACAAAATAAATAATGCTTAAGTGCTAATGTTAGTACGTTTTAGGCTACCTATATACTAGGGTTAGTAAAAAAATAAATAAATAAATAACACTGATGTATTAACCCTAGAGGGGGAACAACAGACAAGCACTCCACAAAACCAAGGACAACACAAACGTCCGCGGCGGATCCGACACTCAATCTGATGGTTCGACCAAAAGCTCGACCGCCCACACGATCCGGTTAGGACTCCCCCGCTAAGGCGAGGCGATCCCCTCTCGTTCAACCTCCGAAATGTCACCCGGCCGGCGAAAGCGTCCCGCTCCTATATATTTACTTTTATTCTCCTGTTTTTGGACTCGGTACTTGCCCCGGTCCATGGGTTGGTAGGTCGGGGGTTTGTCCCGTTTCGGCGGCAAAACCTACCATCACCCGACATTATAGTGCGCTTTCGCACTTGCATATTTGCGATCCAACCCCCAGCACTGGGGTTTGCCTCTGCAGTCTGCGCTGGGACTGCGCCTGCAGCATTAGGCCTGGCCTTAAAGACTTTTCGTCAGACTCTCAAGTTGGTATCCCTCGACGAAGGTCCTTTACAAGGACGAAGATTCCGGAGGGTAACCAGAGTCTGGCCAGCTAGGATCAGGGGCTCCAAGTTACCGGAAGGCTTAACCTCTCCGTAATTGTTCTTTTATAAAAAAAAACGTTGTCTATAACTATATGTTATTAACGTCCACTGTTTGGGGTTCATCCGGATGACCACGTGGGTAGCGCGTGGTTGAACAGCTTTTCGCAGCCCTCCCCTGTATGGGTAGGGTCTCCGGGCGAGTACCTGCCGCAGTATCGACCTTAACAGGTCCCTTTGGCACGTCTCCTCGTTTGGCTGCCACATGTTCAACCCTTCCCGTCCCATAGTTGACAAATTGAATGGAGAATGGCACGGGATTTACGGTCGTTCGGGGAAAAACCAAACAACCACCCGGCCCGTCTACCTTACAATTCCGAGACAGGAAGTCGTACCCCAACAATCCGTCTTCCTCCAAACCCGGCAAGGAGTCTACTATTTGGAAACTGCAGGGAATCTCATGGTGCAACTTGAAATTCCCAGTGCAGCGTCCCCTCGACTTGCCTTTGACGAACAGCGCTTGGAGCATTGTAGATTTATCCACATCCATGCCATATCTAGGATGGAGTGCCTTCAGCTTCAACAGGCTGATCTCAGCGCCGGTGTCCACGATTAGGCGCGTAGGGTTCCTACGGCCAATGTCTAGAGGGAGAGCGACAATCGGGACTCGAGTCGGCGAAAACTGAGAACAGCTGGAGCTGGGTTTCGTTTTTAGTGCGGTCGGGTAGGATCTTGCCGACCCGACCTTGGGGAGTTTCCCGAACTCTCCCATTTCGCCTTATGTCGACACTCTGCCGCCTTGTGAGTGTGTCGACCGCAAAACTCGTACAATGATCCGCTCCTCCGTTCAGGAATATTCCGCTCGGGAGTCCCACTGGACACCGAACTAGCGGAACTGGAGCTATTCTTTCAGCCCACTTTGGGCCCAATGCGCCGGGGCTGCCATTCCCGGCTCCCCGCGCTGCCTGATGCGGCATCATGTCTCGCATCCGTCTTTGAGGATTTTGAGTCCATGGAGTCGGGTCGCTTACCGCCACCGCTCGACACGGACAGCCGTCGCCCATCATCCCCATCCACCTTCCGAGAATCCCTACTTTCCGCGCTATCATTACCGGCGCTTCGATTTCGCCGACGCTGCCTCCGACGCCCTCTGCGCCTATTTCTCGCGCTTGCCCCAGTCTCCACACGGGTGTCTTGCTCTCGGCTCGCAACAGGTGCTGTTCCGGCGTGCCGCTTATGGGGAGAACCCTGGGAATTCTGTTGTTTTTCCCACATTTGCCTGTATTCGCACCCGTGCAAGCTATGACCTTGTCGGCCACAAAACTCGCAACAGCACCGGACGCTGAATACTCTGGGGCCTGATGTCGCCGGCCCGCCGCCCGTAGACGGGGGCTGCGGCTCTGGTAGGGCTCTCCGCTGAAACTGTGGTCGCTGATGAGGCGGTTCCTGCCGTGCGAATCCGCCCTGCTGACCTCTACCCCTGTATGTGGTCTGGGGACCGCGCGTCCTCGTCGGACGATCCGGGCAGTCCACAATGTCGTGGCCATACCGCCAACACTCGCGACAGAAGGGAGTGTTTCGTCTTTGTAGACACTCGTCGTATACGTGACCTCTCAGATGGCAAAAATTGCATATGGTCTGGGATTCCAGGGGGTGCGCTGATCGACCAACCGGATCCCTGAACGGATTGTCCCGACCCGATCGATCCTGTGGCACATACGTCCCCTGAGCCAAGCTCGGCGACTCTCCACTCTGGCTCGGCATGGTATTTGACCACGCTTCCTCGCCAGAGGAGGCCGGAGCATAGGCATCAGCATCCCGTCGATAATTGAGAGGCCCGTACGACCGCTCCCGAACGAAACTATCCTCCCCCCGTTGACGACTATCAGGCTCTTTCGACGCTCGCTCGGCGATCCCGTGCCGCGCATCTACAAACAGGTCGTCCTGCCTCAGCATTTCCCTTCGAGCTCGCTCAAATCCGGTTAGGTGGTCCACCAGGCTACGAAAAGGGACATTACCCAACGTGAGGAGGAAGTGCTTTAGTCCTTCCTCCCTCAGACCCCTTACCAACACCGGTTTGGCCATGCCCTCAAGCTGGCTGGCGAAGACGGACCTACCCTGGCGACCATAAAAGCGCTCAGCTGCCTCCTCGCACCGTACCACGGCCCGCTTCACTCGGGAAACAAAGCCTGTGGCATCCTCTGAAGGAAGTTGTCGCATTTTGGAAAGTTGTGCACACAACTCCTCATACGACACCCGGGGTTCATAGGCCTCTCTAAGACGCTGTTCCGCTTCAAGGAATGTCGTGGGTGGTCTCTCCTCGAACATCCGATAGGCCTCGCCGCTCAGTCTAGAGGGCAGCCACCGGAGGAAGGTATGTTCCTCCTCCACCGCCAGCCCATCCAAGGTCCTTCTACAGCCTTTGAGAAACGAAGAGAGTCTCTCGGCCGTATCCGGTCCCTCCTGTCCCGAAAACATGGGGACCGCCTTCGACACAAGGTCGAAAACCCTATCTGTGCCCAGCATGGTCCGTACAGGACATGGTTGTGGGCCCAGTTTAAAATACGAGGGCATCGGCGTGTCCTCCATGCTCCCGACAGGCTGTTTACCGACGGTGGGAGGGGGGCGTGTTGGCGATCGGTCGTCCACAAATTCGTCCCTCGAATCATGGAACGCCTCCGGATCCACCTCGTCAACCGGCGGCTCGGGAAATGCCTCGGGTCGTGCCCGGGCAGGAGTGCCCTCTCGGACATCTCTCTGACGTTGCCTTGTCTGCATTTATAAACTTCAAAATTTCTCGATGCTAGGACCAAACCCGGAACCCCGAAACAAAACAACACCCGGGATCCCCAGAAGAGAGAGCAACCTCGCCGTCGACAGAACTAACCAACAGCAAGGATACGAAACACAACAATAAACACGCTCCCTCACCATGAACGAACGAAAGACGGCACAATACAAGCGACCACTACACCGCCCGAGAATGGAGAGAAAGAGAAAGGGGGAAGGAAGAAAAAGAGAAGGGAAAAAAAATTCTCAAACGCGCCCCTCGTCGCGCACAAAAACAATATACACCTTCAGATAATTCTGCAACGCAGCAAAAAAAACAAACAAAATCCACCGCGCAACTGGTTAGGGAAGAAAAGCAGAAGGAGAGAGTACCTGTACAAAAGTGTGGCTAATCAATTAAAATCTTGGAGTTCCAAATTAACATATAAATGAACAATAAATAATAAATAAATGATAATAAATAAATGATATACATGATCAAAAACCTCAACCCGATTCACAATCAGTGGGATATACAAATCTCGAAACAAAAACAAGAATATTACATCGAGTACATTTAGCTTAACAAAACGGAGTATTCTAGTAAACTCAGAAATTCAAAGTATAAAGTTCTACAATAATACAAAAAAAAATTTCACGACAAAATTGGATTCACTAAAGCATTTAGGATCTCACAAAATTTCGATCTGGTGACAGTAATACATTAAGTATATAATTCTAAGTTTAAAACCTCGTAATTGAAATATGGTATGTTTATAAGTTTTAAATTCAAATCTTTAAATTTGACATCTAACATATAAATTATTCTAATTTTACGCAAATCCTTCATTTAAATAATGTTCGCTTTGCAGCTACTGTATCACAATTCACAGTTGTAAACGATGAAAAGCACCAAACGCCACAAAAAAAAATCATCCACAGCGCCAGTGCAACGTTATCCCGCTATTCGATTACCGCTCCCAGGCCAGTTAGCAACAGTGTACTGCTTAATTTTGAAACGTTTTTCTTTCTTCTTTCTTGGTACTCAGTAGGCCAGATCTTGATGTTTCCCAGGTTCGGGCTTTGCGAGCGCTTACGAGTTTTCAACCTCGGGCTTCCTCGAATCCTGGATTAACCGCAGCGCCAGTTGTAGCATATACAGCCACACAAAATTTTATCAATGAAATAATAAGTTGGTTACCTGGATTTTACCGCCGTTTTCAACTACTTTGCCGGGGAGAGTTGGAGGTCGGAGTAGCAGCTTCCATCCGACTCAGTCCTGGTTCTTCTTCTCTTGGGCCAACAACTTAGCACATTCAGCCGCAGCTTCCTTGGATGTCACTGGACGCTTCTTCCTCAATGCAAGACGTCTTCGTTTCCTTTTAAAGACAATTGGGGTTACCAAACGTTGGATTTTTGGAGCCTTCGATTTGGCTGCGACTGGCCAGTCCGATCTCTAAACACCCGCGCCTTTTTCTTTCGTACCAGATAAGACAAACTTTCTTTCCACGAACACTTTTAGTGTTTTATAATTTTTATTTCGAGTCTAATTTCTTTTTTTTTTCTTTACAATTATTATTATTATTAATTCCGCGTCGCCAAGAAAGAACAAAGAACAAAAAAAAACGGGAACACCTTTTTCCTTTTGCTTTTCCTCCACAACCCTATTTCAACTCTCTCAACGGAACTCGAAACCGTATCTTTCAAAAAGGGGTCAACCCTCCATCTCTCTCGCTCTCCACTCACGTCCACTTCGAAAAACAAATTCGAACTCGAAGAACTGCACGATCCACACCCGAATCAGGGTGTGTTCAGAAACTCACTTCAGGATCGTGCAATTCTTTCACCACCTTACCATCATACTATGTTAAAACAAAATTAAATGATGGTGGTGGCCGACGCACGTAACATTCTTATCTGTCACCATCAGCTGTGTCGACGTGTTTTTTATCGTTTGTCACATTCTCATTCCGGTATTTCGTTTCTGTTCGTTCCATAGTCTTGAATGTTCTAGTCTCCAGTTTTCCAGTACTTTATAGAATATTCCAGTACTTGTTTTGGTCTTTCCGAATATTGCAGTACTGACTGTCATATGCGTCACACTACCCTTCACCTAGATTATTTCGTCCCGAACTAAGTTCACTGGTCTTCTGGGTTAACAAAAGTCGCCAGTCGGTCACGATGTACCACTTCCATTCTGGCGTTCGGTCTTCGCTGAATCCTATAGACAACGTCGTTAATTCTTGTGAGGACCTTATACGGTCCTTCCCAATGTTGCTGCAACTTCGGGGTTCTCCCTCTTTGCCGGTGAGGGTTGTAGAGTCACCCGTTATCGCCTGCATTAAATCCGGATGCATTGGCTCGAACATCGTACCTTGTTTTCATCCTATCACTTGATATCTTGATTTGCTTTCGAACCAAGTGATGAATCTCGTTGAGGCGATTTCTCCATTCGGCTACGTAGTCTTCAGTCTTATCTATGGCGTCTGGAGGTAATCCGAATCGCAGATCGGCTGGTAATCGTATCTCTCGTCCAAATATGATTCTTGCTGGAGAATGGCCTGTCGTCTCATGATTAGCCGATCTATAACTCATGAGAAAGGTTTGTACATATTTGTCCCAGTCTCGTTGGTGATCACTGACGACCTTCGATAAGTGCTCTTTCATTGTTCGGTTGAACCTTTCGACCATTCCGTCTGACTGCGGATGTAAGGGTGTGGTCCTGGTTTTCCTTACGCCCAGTGCCGCACAGATGCCTTGAAATATTTGCGATTCAAAATTTCGGCCTTGATCGGAATGAAGCTCACAGGGATCTCCATATCTGCTGATCCAATTATTGGTAAGCTGCTCAATGACGGTTGTTGCTTCTTGGTTTGGAATTAGAATGACTTCGACCCACTTGCTGAAGTAATCCATGATGACCAACATGTATTTGTTGTTGTCGTTGGTTTTTGGAAATGGTCCTGAGATATCAATCGCAATTCGCTCGAAAGGGGCACCCACGTTGTACTGCTTCATAGCGCTCCTTGGTTTTGCTGTTGGTCCTTTGGTCGCAGTGCAAGTTGTGCACTTCCTACACCAAGACTCGACGTCATCTCTCATGTGAAGCCAGTAAAATCGGGATCGTAATTTTGAAAGTATCTTATTAACTCCCAGATGTCCACCGGAGGCCCGGTCGTGCATTTCTGTTAGAACATCTTTCACTTTTGTTGGTGGGACTAGAATCTGCATTCGATGGGATTTTCCGTCCGCGGATTCCCATTTACGCTTAAGAATACCATCTTCCACCAGCAAGGAATTCCATTGTGTCCAATATGCCTTAAATGTTCCACTCTTGTCGGAAATATTGTTCCAAGTTGGCCGCTCGTTCTTTTCTTTGTATTTCAGGATTAGCGACATATCTTCATCCTGAAGTTGAGCTGCGCGTATAGCATCACTCGTCCACCCATCTAGTACTTCTACTTGTACATTTCGCAGGTCGTACGTCTCTTCTTTCTCTTCCGCTCTATGACAATGTTTACAATCTGGCTTACATGGTCTTCTTGATAGAGCGTCAGCGTTATTATGCACCTTCCCTTGACGGTGGGAAATTTGGAAATCGTACGTTTGAAGTCGTTCGATCCATCGAGCTATCTGTCCTTCCGGATTCTTAAAATTTAACAACCATTTCAGGGCGGCATGATCCGTTCGAAGGTGGAATCGGCGTCCGTAGAGGTACTTGTGGAAATTCTTAACGGCTTCTACGACAGCCAGCAGTTCCTTTCTTGTTGCGCAGTAGTTTCTCTCTGGCTTAGATAGAACTCGACTATAATATGCGACAACTCTCTCTTTACCATCGACTTCCTGTGACAGCACTGCGCCGATTCCTGTGTTACTTCCATCAGTATCCAATATAAATGGGCGATCCGAACTTGGGAATGCCAATGTTGGGGTCTTACATAACTCGGCCTTCAATGTGTTGAATGCTGCCTCACACTTGTCTGTCCAATTGAATTTTTTGTCTTTACTCGTTAGTTCGTGTAGGGTTCTAGCCACGTTAGCGAAACCTTTAACAAACCGTCGGTAGTATGTGGCTATTCCCATAAAGCTTCTTAACTGTTGCTTATCTTCTGGAGTAGGCCACTCTTGGACAGCTGCTATCTTATAAGGATCCGTTTGGACTCCTGCAGATGAAACGATTTGTCCCAGGAATTTTACTCTCCTTTGGAAGAGTTCACATTTCTTCGAATTGAGCTTTAAGTTGGCCTGTCTTACTCGTTTGAAGACGGAGCGTAGATTATTGATGTGTTCTGGTAAATTCCTTCCGACAACGATGATATCGTCCAAGTATACGAGACACGTCTTCCATGTAAGTCCCCGTAGAACACTTTCCATTAATCGTTCAAACGTTGCTGGAGCATTACATAATCCAAAAGGCATCACGTTGAATTGATAAAGTCCGTTTCCGGTAGTAAACGCTGTCTTCTCCTTGTCCTCCTCCTTCACTTCCACTTGCCAGTAACCGCTTTTTAGGTCCAATGTTGAAAACCACTGAGCTCCAGAAAGGGTATCTAGTGTGTCGTCGATTCGAGGAAGTGGGTAACTGTCTTTCTTCGTAACGTCGTTTAGCCGGCGGTAGTCGACACAAAATCTAGCTGTCCCATCCTTCTTCTTGACGAGCACTACTGGCGAAGCCCATGGGCTCGATGATTTCTCGATGACTCCTTGCTCTTCCATATCTCGAATCGTGTTGCCTACTTCTGATTGTTTGGCCAACGGTAGTCGACGAGGTGGTTGTTTTATAGGTCTTGACTCACCCGTGTCAATGCGATGTTTAACTATACCGGTGCGTCCGAATTTATCATTTCCTGTCACAAAAATATCAGAAAAATCGTTCAGCAGTGATTCAACGCTTGTCTTTTCTTCGTCTGTTAATCCGATTTTCTGGGGCATCAGCCTATTAACCACAGGGGTTGCACCAGAGAGCTGTTGAATTGAATGGTCCTCTCCCCTTGTCTGAATTGAGCTTATCATTGACACGGGTGCACATTCTGCGATTACCTCTCCTTTTCTTATTGCGATCGGCTCCTTGGACGCATTTAGTACTCTGACGGGTACGATGTGCTTCTTCGCATCGATAAGGGCTTTCCCAACAAGGATGTTCCCCTTACGCTGATTTTGTACGGCCTCGGTGATGTAAAATCGATTGTCACCGGGATCACTCTCGAGACTGGTCCAAATTACCGAGTCCGAACGAGCTAGGATCTCACCCTCCTCACGCACATAACATTTCAATCTTCGCAAATGTTCGTCCTGCAATGTAATAGCAACCTCCAAGTTACCAGTTCGCAGTGTTCTTTGCCCGATATCTAGAATAACTTGGTGCTACTTCATGAAATCCATTCCAAGAATGCATTCGTCCGTAATATCGGCGACCAAAAATTTGTGGGAGATGGAAATTTTGCCCAGCGCTATTATGCTCACGACTTCTCCGTAGACTGTAGAGCATTCTCCTGTAGCAGTCCTCAAAGCGTATCTTCTATTTTTATTAAGGGCAATTTGGCCCACGATGTCCGGCCGAATTATGGATCTCGTTGCTCCAGTGTCGATTGTCACTGTTGTCGTCCTTGCATTAACAATCGTAGTTATAACCAGACTTTGGTTATCCCGTTGGAGTTGTGATACAGTTACGATGCTGGGGCTGCACATTCCACCAGGCGACTTTCGCCCCGTAAAGTCTGCCCTTACAAGTTTCCCGAGCTATTAGCCTTAGGTTGGTCCGTTGATAGTCTCCTCCTATGATTAGCGCATGAACAACAATTCTCACTTGATGTTTCATTCGTTCGTCGACGTTTCCTACAGTCAACAGAGATGTGGCCGACTTCGCCGCATGTCCAACACCTCATATCAGGTCTCGGGGTTCTCCGTTGTACATGCCCGATTCTTTGGCAGGGACATTCCTGGACGGGTGTTTCTCGGACTCTATATGTACTCCTGGTAGCCAGTTTAGCAGATTCATATGCCAATGCGAACGCCAGTATTTCATTAGTCGTCTTCTTTCCCGCTAAACGGACGGCTTGTTGCAAGTCCCGATCTTGGAGTGCGTTTGTGAATGCATCCATTGCTACCTCGTTCAGAAATTCCTTAGTCATATTTGAATAAGACAAGTTTGCCAGTCGCTCAATGTCTGCCTGCAACTGTTGAAGATTTTCTCCAGGTTTCTGCATTCTGCTCCGCAGTTGCATGCGGTAGACCTGCTATATGTGGTTGTCTCCATACCTAGCTTCAAGGCCGTCTCTTACCGCTTGGAAATCTGTTTGCTTCTCTGCTGGTATGGTTTGTAGCAATTCTGCAGCCGCCCCGCGGAGTGACAAGATTAGTGATGTTGACTTTTGCTCATCCGACCACTTATTATAATTGGCCGCGGTATCAAACTGACGTATAAATACGGAGAAGGGTCCCGTTCCATCGAAGGTTGGCGGTTGCATCCTTGTATCTTTGTAGTGATGTTGATTGCTAGGCGATGTCTTATTTTTCTCAACACACTCAATTCTCTTTTCGATTCGCGTTATTTCATCGGTGACCTTCTTAAATTCAGCTTCGTTTTTTAGATCTAGATTTTTCACTTCGTTTCGAATTTTTGACTGAATTTCTTCCTTAAAGTGTTGAAAATTACATTTCATCCACTGCGTTTGGGAACCCAATTTTTCATTCACATCTGCAGCTTGCGCGTCCAATTTTGAATTTACGGCGTCGAATTTTGAATTTTGTGCGTCGAATTTTGAATTTTGGGCATCCAACCTTGTATTAACATCTGCAGCTTGCGCGTCCAATTTTGTGTTAATGTCTGTAGCTTGTGCTTCCAATTTTATCATCATCATCCTCAGCATCTCCGCAATATCCAACTGTGGCGAACTCTTCTCCGTTACATCGGCACCATCTTGACTCGGTGTTTCTTCTCCATCCGGACAGTCTGGCGTAATCGCAAAAACATTTGTGTCCACATCCATACCCTCTTCCTCCATTGCTGCTTGTAGACGCTGTCGGAGAATTTGCTTCTGTCCTCTGCTATCCAGATTCCGGTCGTCAAGTTCGTTCTTCAACTCAGGAACGCGGAGATCCTCCAAATGTCGATCTGACATCGTCACAACACGCTTTCACAGCTTGTTTACTTCACCAATAATTAATCCCACTTCTGACACCAATTGTAGCGAGCTTAGGGTTCGCTGGATTAATTATTTTTAGTGAATAAGAGCCGTTAAGTCGATTTATAATTAATATCACACTTTATTAATTCGCTAATAACACGTTACTTATCCCGTACACTCCGATTTCCTTTCTTCTCGCTTGCTTCGCTTTTTCTTCTTATCTCTCACCACCAGCTGTGCCGACGTCTTTTTTATCGTTTGTCACATTCTCATTCCGGTATTTCGTTTCTGTTCGTTCCATAGTCTTGAATGTTCTAGTCTCCAGTTTTCCAGTACTTTATAGAATATTCCAGTACTTGTTTTGGTCATTCCGAATATTCCAGTACTGACTGTCATATGCGTCACACTATTTTTTCTACATCCTGTATTATTTATTTATATATATATATATATATATATATATATATTTATTTTTTTTTTTAATGCTTCAGACCGTTCCCCGAAACGGATTTACAATGATGATGACGAGTTGGACGACCGACTGGAATACGACGACTGTGACCTTATTGAAGTGAATCTTGGTTTGAAAGTCGAAGGCAGAAAGCGTTCCAAGTGTCTGCGTCGTACACAGGACGAAGAAAGTGATGGAGAGGAACAGCACGTCGATGAATGTTCAGCACATGAAGCTATAGACGAACAGCTATTCGAAGTCGAAGACGATGTTGAACGCTGCTCTGAACGTAGTCACAGGGAAACTGAGGCAGCAAAACATTTCAATGATGATGAGGAATCGGAGTCTGATGCTGAGGATTTTATTGTAGGCGACGAAGGAAGGCCAATTGCTGAGAAGAAGAAGAAAACACGACTTCTAGTCACTGACGCCTAATTGCAAGAAGGTCAGGACAGTTTCGGTGTAGATTTCGACTATGAGGATTTCACTAATTATAACGACGACGGATATGAACCCGAATACGAACCTAGTGAATTGGAAAGGGGTCATTTTACTGATTTGGACAATGAAATCCATAAAACGGATATTCCTGAGCGAATGCAATTGCGCGAAGTTTCGGTTACGCCTGTTCCAGAGGGACTCAATGAACTACAAGATAAAGCTGAATGGATTTACAGACAGGCGTTTTGTAAATCAACTGTTTCCGAACAAGAGAGATCAACGGATGTTGGAGGTCGAGACCGCTATTGTAAGCCACCGCATACGGGGGGAAAGATCAAGCAAGCTCTAGATTGTAGGCGTAATCAACAGCTAGAGGTGCCGTTCATTGCGTTCTATAAAGAAGAACACGTGAAACCAGAATTAACGTGCGACGTTCTATGGGAAGTCTACTACTACGACGTACGTTGATGTTTACTGTCAGCTCCAAAGAACAAACCGCTCCAAATACTTGAAAAGATGCGGAACTACCAGTTGGATACGGTTATGAAATCGAGAGATGCTCCAATACCAGATGATATGCGGGTAATTAAAGATGAAGATCTAGATCGCTTACGTGATGTGCAAACTCCAGAAGAGCTTAAGGGTGTGCACATGCATTTTCTCTTATACTATTCGCATGAGATCGCTAAAATGCAAGAGGAATTCCGTCGTCAGGAAAAGCAAGAATGGCGGCAGGTTAGAGCTGACGCGAAAAGGAGAGCAGTAGAAAATTTGGAAGAAGGTCAAGAACTTCCACCGCCGAGCGCCAAGATGAAAGTGGTGCATCGCGACCAGTGAACTTAGTTCGGGACGAACTAATCTAGGCTGAGGGTAGTGTGACGCATATGACAATCAGTACTAGGATATTCGAGAAAGTCCGAAAAAAAGTACTTTACTATTCTAGAAAGTACTGGAAAACTGGAGACTAGAAACAGTAGAACATTCAAGGCTATGGAACAGACGGAAAAGAAACGCTGAATCAGAATGAGGAAACGGTATAAATACGTCGCACACAGATCATGGAGATGAGTAATAAGTAAGAAAGTGAAGCAAGCGATAAGTAAGAAATAAAAGACGCGATAAGTACGGAAGCGATAAGTAAAGAAATCGTTAAGTGTACGGTATAAGTAACGGTTGTTATTAACGGATTAATAAGGTGTTATATTAATTCAAAATCGATTTAACGGCTCTTATTTATTCAAAATAATTAATCTAGCGAACCCTAAGCTCGCTACAATATTAAATCAATCATCATCATCATGGGCACTACAATCGGGATCCGGTTTTGGCTTTATTTAGCACGTAAATTTTGTTAAATATTCCATAATAATTTGTTTTTCCTGGCAAGGATATTAAATATTAAGTCAATAATAGTTTAAAAAAGTGGTTGGTAAAATATTAGTAATTTCGATAAGTACTTTTCGAAAAAAAATTATTTCACATCTTTTCTTCCATGCTGCATTTTACATCAACAGTATCCAACACAATTTCTAATCTTAGATATTGTTTAAGAAGAAAGATTACAACGTATATGCAGCATATGTAATTTCAACATTTGTGTAAAATTTTTTTTTGTTGTAGAAATATCTATCTGTTTATCCGAAATGGATGAAAACGTTTATTTACATCACTGTAATCATCATCATCATCGACACTACAATCGGAATCAGGTCTTGGCCTTATTTAGCAAGTCTCGAGGCTTGTTAAATTTTTCATAATAATTTATCTTTACATCAATATAAAAATACATTTTGAACTCAACGATATGTTGACTGATTTTCACGACTTCCCATATTGTGGACACAGCCTAAACACATTATGTGTATTGTGAATCCAAGACAATTCACATTCGCTGGAATGATATTTACTGGAACTGACACTATTGTAACTGGACGAGATAGAGAACACATTCAAACCAAACCACATTCCAGTTGCGCTTGCTACCACTCCGTTCTCTTACTTTGCTTTCATTCGTATTCTTATACGGGTTTGTTGCGGGTTTATTGTCGTGGAGATCGTATTTTTATAAGCAACGACGGTTTTATGCAAATAATATAAAAGTAGTTTTTGCAACTTCAAGTTTTCAAATTTGTCTTTCTTTTGCGCGGAAAATTAAAGAAAGTCTGCAAATATTCGAGATATTCAGATCGGTAGTGAGAGCATTGCGATCGTTTCGAAGGTGCGATTGTGTGCATGTGTGGAAAGATTTATCCCACGATCTACAGCAAAAAAGAAAAGTGAAAAAGTTTCAGTTCTAATTGAAAGAAGAAAATTAATAATCCAATTGGAAAGAAAACGAGTTGCAACATATATTGGATAATTGAAAATACAAAGCCCCAAAAGCAAGGCTGAAAATGAATAAGACCTGTTCCAGATGCAACAAGATTGTTTATCCCATAGAGGAGCTGAAATGCCTGGACAAGGTAGGAAGCTTTGATAAATCCAAATTCCGATAGAATCTGTAGAAAAACGCACAATTCAAGGCCCCGGAAGGCTGCTGGGACTGGCACTACATCCACAGCGGTTATTGAGTCACAAAACGTGCATAGGAGGGGCCAATTCGACTATTTCAATCGGATCTTTTTACTCCGTTTTCTATTGTTTTTTTTTTTTTTTTTTTTTTTCTGTTTTGTTACTTCGATACGTTGTTGCTTTATTGTTCTTTTTATGATGGTTGCGCGCTTTACACGCAACAGCAAGTCCAGCGATCGGTTGATTCTCTTTGCTTAGTTCAAGGCGCTTCTCTCTGTTAATTCTTTTTTTCTTAACAATATTTTTTCTTGGGGTCTTTTCTGATTTATCACGGTTTCAGAATGTCTCTCTCAATTATTTAGATGTTGTCCAAGTAGTGGTGTTGGAGGATCTAATTCTTGGCATTGCCAGAATAGCATGGATTTGGAGCTCTCTTGCTTTTTACAATCTGTTGGATGTGGTCATGGGTAAAAATTGCGAACATTTATTTGTAGGATTGAGTTTGTGTAAATTATAATGGGTCTTCCAATAGGGACTTAACAACTTTTTTTTCGGTAGTAAATTTTTATAATGTGCAGACGTTGTTCGTTCGTGTACTTTGCCATGATAAAAATGTTGAGTTTACTGAATAAATTGACAGCGACAGTTCGATTATTAGTGAAAGGGTGCGTTCACAAATTAAATTCAAAGTTGTCTAGTCCCTATTGGAAAACCCGATATTGCTTCTGTTCTCGACGGGGAAGAATTTAGGAATTCAGTTCTTTCTAAAAGCGTTTTCGACAAATGGAATTATTAATAACCTTATAATATCAAAATTTACGTGGCAGGCAACTCTACTACCTTAGTGTGATGGTAAACGACAAAGACAAGTGTCTTATTGTTTCCTTTTAAGACCAAATGTATAAAACAGCTTAGAATACGTTTAAGCATCGAAGTAATGAGTTTTCCAATAGGGATTTGACACCTTTTTTTCGGTAGTAATTTTTTATAATTTGCAGACGTTCGTTCGTGTACTTAACCATGATGAAAAGTTGAGTTTACTAAATAAATTGACAGTGACAGTTCGATGATTAGTGAAAGAGTGCGTTCACAAATTAAATTCAAAGTTGTCAAGTCCCTATTGTATAACCCTATGTTTTGAATACAAGCATTGGGATGGTGTTAGAAATACAAACCTCGCTTACCTGTGCTATCGAGTTCAGATGAGTCCGGGGCTGAGAAGGTCGACAGAGAATTCGAGTATCGCTCTGTGGACTTTAATAAAGATCGACGGAGTGCGGTTGGGAGTTGCGGGCTGTACTGGTGGTGGTTGACCAGTGTTGGATTACATGGGAGTAGCAATTATCGTAGTACTGCGACTTCTGGTAATCACGTTTTCCGCTACATCACCCACCGCTTAATTAAGTAATGATTCCAATCACTGAATCTGGATTTGAGTGAGTTATTGATCTCTAACCGAAACACCTTTCACAACCCACTTCGGAACACGGCGGTAAACAAACGTCATCGCCTAGAACGAACGATATCTAGAATAGCTTCGCCCGCAAACCATCTACTCGATTCAGTACAACGTTGCTTTTGATCAGATGATTCGTCATTGATGAACTCTAGGTGCTGTAAGCTGGAATGTGGTGCACAGCATCTACACTAATAAACCACAAATATCCGTGTGTTGGGTTCACGTTGCTCAATGTGCCGTTGAGTTTGAGTTGGATCATCATCCAATAACTCCTGCAATTGCTCGTCTTCACATTTTTGTGATCTACTAGAGCGCCCGCTGCCTTTCACATTGATATCATCATCATCATCATCAGCACTACAACCGGGATCCGGTCTTGGCCTTATTTAGCAAGTCTCTCCACCGGTTCCGATTTTGGGCCGATGTCACCCAGTTTGGCACACCCAGGCTCTGGGCATCTTGGTCTAATGGCGCAAGACTAATGACCTTGCCCGGAAAAAACAAATCATTATGGAAAATTTAACAAGCCTCAGGACTTGCTAAATAGGGCCAAGACCGGCTCCCTGTTGTAGTGCCGATGATGATGATGATAGACCATAGTAGGCTTTGTTGAATTTGATCAGCCGTTCGCGTATTTCTTCTTCCATATTTTATAGGGGCTACTATTGACCCAAGGTAGTTAAAGGATTGCATTACTTCAAATTCGTGCTCCACTACCCTGATAGTTTGATCAAATGATAAAGTCTTCTCTTCGCAGAATTTGCCCCCATGTACTTAGTTTTCCCCTCATTAATGTGCAGTCCCAGTTTTTGTGCCGCATGCTCGATCTGGGTGAAGGAGTTCTGTACAGCCGAATCGGATCTACCGATGATGTCATGTGCGTAGGCAAGTATCTGGCTGGACTTGGTGACAATAGTCCCTCTAGTTGTAACGCCAGAGTCACGGATAGCTTTCATCATCGCCAGGTTGAAGAGGAAGCAGGCCAGACCGTCCCCTTGTCGGAGTCCATTATAGATGTTTATTGGTTTGGACAGCAATCCCGCGACTTTTACTTGACTAGTTACGTTGGTCATGGTGAACCTACAAAGTCGTATCAATTTGTTTGTAATGCCGAATTCTCTCATGGCATTATATAGTTCTACCTTGGCTATGCTGTCGTAGGCGTGCTTAAAGTCTATAAACAGATGATATAATGGAATCTTAAATTCCTGACATTTTTCCATCGCCTGCCTAAGGGTGAATATCTGATCAATCGCTGATTTGCCTGGGATGAAGCCACACTGAAATTGACCAATGATGGCTTTAGCGTATGGGGCTATCCGGTCTGGTAGGATAGTGGAGATAATCTTATAGGTGGTGCTCGGCAATGTTATACCCCATATAGTTGCTGCACAGGAGAATATCTCCCTTCTTATGTATGGGCCAAATTATTCCACGACGCCAATCCTCCGGCATCTCCTCTTGCTCCCATACGTACACCACGATCTCATGAATTGCGCGATGTAACCATGTCTCTCCTTGGCTGAACAGCTCAGCTGGTATGCCATCAGCTTCTGCGGCCTTATTTGATTTGAGCTGTCTTATGGCTTTTACTGTTTTCTCAATGCTTGGTGGCGGCAGCATTTGGTTTTGATTTGGCATTAGTGGAGCCTCCAATTCTTCTGTGAGCTGACCATTTAGCAATTCGTTGAAGTGCATTACCCATCGCTCCAGAATCAATTCACGATCGGTGATCAGATTACCCTCTTTATCCTTGCAGTAAGTGCAGCGTGGTGTGTATCACCTCATACTGCGGATTATTTGGTAGATGTTCCGCGCCTGGTGCGGACCTCACTCTTTTCTTTTCTCTATTTCACTTTCCTTTTGTGTGTGGAGGCTTTTTTCAGATCTTCTGAGCTCTTTGTACATATTTCTCCTCGCGTACCCGCGTCCTATGAGACTGTTGTATTGCCCGGTATGCAGCAGTCGCTTGTTTGCACTCATCATCAAACCAGTCGTTCCGTTCTCTAGGACTACTGCTTATGATGGAGTTGGCAGTATTAATGACAGTATTCTTAAGGTGTGTCCATTTCTCTTCTACGCCCGGCATCCTGGCCCAGGACTTACTCTCCCTCCATCGAACTCTTCGAGGGCGAGTCTTAACGCATGACCAAAGGCATTGCTGGTGTTCTCAATGCGGAAGGCAGTCGTGTTGATCCCAATCTGATCCCCGGATGGAATATGTTTTCGTAAGGCAATTCGCGTTCGGAAAACTATACCACCAAGATAGTGATCCGAGTTGACGTTGGCACATCGGTACGTTCGTACCATCATCAGGCTCGAGGAGTGGCGCCGATCTATCAAAACGTGGGCAATTTGGTTGCGAGTGGCTCCATTAGGTGATATCCAGTCGGCTTTTTGGATATCTTTACGCGGAAATCTGGTACTCGCAAGGACAGCAAAACTCGTCAAAGAAACAATAAAAGCTCTCGACTGGGAAGTGTTACCCCACCCGCCGTATTCACCAGACTTGGCTCCTTTCGATTACCATTTTCATAGATGGGACACGCATTGGCTGAGCAGCATTTCAATTCCTACGAAGAAGTCGAAATGTCTGCCTCAAATGACGACCGGTTTTATTGGCGTGGTATCCACAAATTGTCAGAAAGGTGGTCGAAATGTGTAGAAAGCAATGGCCAATACTTCGAATAAAATGTTTTTTTACTTTCCCAAAACAAAAAAAAAAAAAAAAACGCTCACTTCAAGCCGGTATCGTACACCTGACCAATAGTAACCAGTTGGTATTTAAGTTTAATTTGAAAATGTGGCAATTGTTTGCGATGTATGTACCCACTATTTAATGATTAGTAAGGCAAATGTATAGTTTAAGATATAAATGAATGCTTTAATTAAAAAGCAAATTGTTTGTAATGTATATGCTTCATTAATGTTTAAATATTTTATATGTTATTTACTTTTATCGCCGAGACAAGGGCGGTGGGGGAAGTTACTACGTAGCAACGGCAACTTTGAAAAGGAATTTACATGGTCCTACTCATATTATTGTATCCTTTTCTTCTAATGAAAAAAAGAAGCGTCTCAGGGCGGTGAAGTAAAATAAAAATAAAAAGAAAAATAGTTTAAAGTCTTGTTTGCTAAAAACAAAGAACTGCCTTCAAATAAAAAAACTTCGAAAAAAAACTCTAGAAATGTTTACTTCTAACTCTTCTATTCTATATATAGGGTGGGCCATAAAGTTTTGCAAATGGCAACAATTGATTTCTTAAAAACCGGGGCGTAATAAACGTATAAACAATTCCAACAACAACGCAATAAACAAATCCCCGCCACTCGCGCGCCCCTTCCCCTAACGGTTTTTAAGAAATCAAGTGTTGCCATTTGCAAAAATGTATGGCCCACCCTATATAATGCAATCATTAGTTTTAGCGACCTTGAAATAGTTTAGAACTATTACAATCAACGTTGCATTTGGTTACAAGTTATAAAAATAATTATATTTTTTTATTGGCACTCATTGATTGACATTTAACTTTTGAACGAAGAACAATTCCAACATTCCGCCCCTAGCACTTAATTGGAATAAATAATAAAGCGATTGATTTATCTTCATATTCTTTCTCGCAATAATAAATCACTTAATGAGCGATGATTAAGCATTGCAATCAAAAGGGGTTTCATGAATTCGTTGGTCAACTGATGAAACTGGTCTCTGCTCTGTAGTTCTCGACATACCCATCATTATAGAGAAACTTATTATTTCGAATCTTAATTGTTACGAATTCAGCACTTTATGATGTTGAAGCAGATAACAAAATTAAAAAGACGACAAATATCGTTCTCCTACCCATTTCAAGGCCACTGTATCTTTTCAATCCGTTTGTCGCTCCCTTTGTCGTTCAACACATATGTCAAGCGAGTGAGACCTAACGTCTAACAAGAAGGAACCGGTCATGAAAATGGAATTCGATTCGAGTCACTTTTTGCTGGCATTTTTAAACAGAATGTTTCCTTTCTGCTCAACTTCTGAATCACACTAGGGAACTACACTATATCAGTTGCTGTGATTTCATAGGCTCGTGAATAAACTCTATGAAATTAGCGATGATTTTCGCATTCCATGAATGGGCAATTGCGTGGCCAACTTAAGAATGAATTCAATAGTCGTTATGTAATCAAATAGCAATATTCGTTTATTAATGTATTACGCACATATAATATATACTACATACTTTATAATTTATTGTAAACTTTATACATTTATACGTAATAAGTTTCTTGTTTTATAGTCATCGTGCACATAAACGGGTTTTTCATATCCATAAATTTATTTTGCAGAGCGTTCGTACGAAGGGATAGACGATAGGATATGGAAGTATCATTTGGCTCGTGCTAAAGGGTACACAGGGACCTTTTTATGTTCCAGGTCGATGCTTTTTTTTCATAACTTTGAAAGTACTAGTACACATCATTACAACGGCTTTTTTTAGTATACATTTTCAGATTTTTTTTCTCAAAACCTTTGCTACAATTTTTTTTCACCAAAATATTTCACATCTAAGCAATTGAAATTTGTTTTTTAATTTCCATCATTTCTACGTATAATATCGGGTTTTCCAATAGGGACTTGACAACTTTGAATTTAATATGTGAACGCGCCCTTTCGCGGTGGCCATATGAACGATGTAGAGTTCCATTCATAAATGTTTTGATTGTACTTCAAGCCGATAATAAAGTTTTTGAAATATCTCAAATGGTTTGCGTTTTATTTAAAAAAAAAAGTTGTCAAGTCCCTATTGGAAAACCCGATATAATAGATGTTGAAGTTGAGTCCTCGAAAAAGATGTTGCTGCATGGCGGACAGTTATCTCAGGATTGGCAAGTCTGAGGCAAAAGGAATATATATTCTTTTCTTAAAGAGGAAGGTTATTCACATCGGAATCTACCACAAAAACAAATCGATAAAAATAAAAAAAAATCCATAACCGGAAAATAAAGAACCCTCTTCTTAAGCCGTCCACCCTTGCAAAAGCATACACTTTTTTTTTACATATTGAGGTAGAATTCGATAAAAATTATAATATGTTAATAAAGAAAACCCATCAACATTTTTTCAAAATTGGTTCAGCCAATCCGGGTATTTTTTGGATGGGAAAAAGTTGTAAGTTCTGTTTAATTTCATAAGAGAGTGGGGTGAAAAGTTTCCGCCTTACCTACAGATGGCGCCAGCAAGCCTAATTTTTGGCTTGTATTCTATAGTACTTTGTCTCATTAGCCTGAATATAAAATTTCAGGTCGATTGCTCTGTTACTATAGATTTGAGAGATCAGGGCGGAAACCCTTCACCAACATCCCCATACGTCATACATCGTGACTATTTTCAATAACGTTACCCCTTAAGAATACTTTAATTACACATTTTCTAGATTCCTTTTTTTTCATCATAATCGGCACTACAACCGGGATCCGGTCTTGGCCTTATTTAACAAATCTCTCCACCGGTACCGATTTCGAGCCGATGTCATCCAGTTTGGCACTTCCAGGCTCTGGGTGTCCTGGTCTACGCCATCCCTCCATCGCAGACAAGGTCTGCCGCGCTGTATCCTTCCATACATCCTGCCACAAAGTACTTTCCGGGCAAGCTCCTCTTCGCTCATTCGAGCTAGGTGTCCCGCCCACCGGAGTCTACCGAGCTTGATTTTTCTTACAATATTAGCTTCAAGGTAGATTGCGTACAACTCATGGTTGTAGCGTCTCCGGAATCGTCCTCCCTCACACACGGGGCTAACAATTCTCCTAAAGACCTTCCTCTTGAACGCGGCTAAGAGTTCAGATTGCCTTTTATTGAGCACCCAGGTCTCGGATCCATACATGAGTACTGGTAAGACCATGGTCTTGTACAGTAGTAGCTTGGATGTTCTGGATAAATTTCGGGATTTAAAGAGCCTTGATAGACCATAGTGGCTTTGTTGGATTTGATCAGCCGTTCGCGTATTTCTTCTTCCATATTTTATCGGCTGATACTATTGACCCAAGGTAGTTAAAGGATTGCACTACTTCAAATTCGTGCTCCACTACCCTGAGAGTTTGACCAACGTTAGTTCTTCTCTTCGCAGAAGTTGCCACCATGTACTTAGTTTTTCCCTCATTAATGGGCAGTTCCAGTTTTTGTGCCGCCTGCTTGATCTGGATGACGGATTCCTGTACTGCTGATTCGGTTCTGCCGATGATGTCGATGTGATCTGCGTAGGCAAGTGTCTGGCTGGACTGGGTGACAATAATCCTTCTTGTTGTAACGCCAGAGTCACGGATTGCTTTTTCCAACGACAGGTTGAAGAGGAGGCAGACCAGACTTACGTTGGTCATGGTCAACCTACAAAGTCTTATCAATTTGTTTGGAATGCCGAACTCTCTCATGGCATTATATAGTTCTACCCTGGCCATACTGTCGTAGGCGGCTTTAAAGTCTATAAATAGATGAGATAATGGAATCTTAAATTCCAGACATTTTTCCATCGCCTGCCTAAGGGTGAATATCTAATCAATCGCTGATTTGCCTGGGATGAAGCCACACCGAAATTGACCAATGATGGCTTTAGCGTATGGGGCTATCCTGTCTGGTAGGATCGTGGAGAGTATCCTGTAGGCGGTACTCAGCAATGTTATACCCATATAGTTGTTTTTTTTTTTATATTAATATTATTATTATTATTATACTTCTCTCATGATAGGTGAACCTATAGAACCGAGTCGGCGCCCCGAGATGCCACCAAATAACCGTTGCAGGACTTGTTCCAGTTGTAGGCTGTAACGCTCCGGCAACAGTCGCACGTAGAGGGTATTCCACAGCCTTCTCGTTTTGTAACGGAACGAGTTCTGATGCAATGATATTTGCGCCGTCGGGAGTTGTATCGCAAAGTGGTCTTGTGGAGCTTAACGGCTGAGTTAGTAAGGAGGTTGTGTCTTGCGTTTGATTGTGCAAACCTAGGTTCAACTGACGACAATTGCTACTCTGCAGTTCGGCACAATTACTGAGTGGTAGGTAAGGCCCCGAGCTCCTCAATAGTATACTGGTTAGTATACCCGCCTGTCACGCGGGAGACCGGGGTTCGATTCCTCGTCGGGGAGCCTCTGGCGCAAGACTAATGACCTTGCCCGGAAAAAAAAAACAAATCATTATGGAAAATTTAACAAGCCTCAGGACTTGCTAAATAAGGCCAAGACCGGTTCTAGGTTGTAGTGCCGATGATGATGATGATGATGATGATGATGATGAGGTAAGGCCCCGAAGCCCAGCCGCCTGGTGAAATACCACACTATTAAGCTATAGGCTTCGTGAAATGATTGGGAGAAAACCTTGAGCATCCTTCGGAGCTTGGCCGCTACCCGATCGAGAAAAAAAAAATAGCATGGCGCTGACTCAGCGCTATGGGTTCGCCTTTCGTGGGAGAAGTAAAATAAAATAAAAAAAAGGTCGCGACGTCAGCGCCGGGTGCCCGATCACTCGGTCGCTCGTCTCTGCATGCTCTCAAGTAGGTTGAGGGTATGTTTAGGATTAGAGCTCCAAACATGAGAGCTCACGACTGATTTGGGATTTAAACAGTAGAAGAAGTTGGCCCGAAGTAAAATATTTCTTTGCCCTTAAAAGATAACCCAGTTTTCCTGAGGTGGACCTGGCGATGCTCGACACGTGTTTATGCCACGATACATTCCCCCAGAACGTGATGCCGAGCAATTTCAAGCTTTCTTCAGATTCGAGGGCCGGCCATTCATCATCAGCTGTGAAACCGATAATCCACTTTTCTTTGTGAATGTTGTATATTGTATCTTCATTGCATTGAACTCGACGAGATTGGCCCTTCTCCACTGCAGGACCTTATCCAGATCCTGATTCGGAGAGTCGATCTGGTTACACCTCAGCTGGTGCGACGTTGATGCACTAATAGACAGATCACTCGAAAAAGAGGAAACAAGGGTATTCGTCATCATCGGTACTACAACTGGAATCCGGTCTTGGCCTTATATTGGAAGTCTCTCCACCGGTATCCGGTCCTTATGTTGAGACTTGTTAAGCCCATAATAATTTGTTTTTCCGGGCAAATTTATTAGCCTTGCGCCCACATTTCTCAGGATGTCGCTGCATGCATTGGTTCACTACTTGGCGGGTGCAAAATTGGCTATCTGGGGGTGTCACGTGGATACTGCATGGCAACTGGATTGAACAGGGGCAAGGATCGTCCTGGCCTTCGCCGGGTTGAAAGCAGAAACTTTACCCCGTATGTTCGCTCCCATCCCCCCAAAATAAGCGTATTATCATCTGCAAAACTGAACACTCTGTTATCTGTTGACTGTAACAAATCACTTATATGAAGCAAAAACAAGGTTGGAGCCAAAATAGAACTTTGGGGCACCCCGAATTAACAGGATGGCGCAAGACTAATGACCTTGTAGCGATTCTAACAGATACACACAATTCACAAGCAAAAATAGTGAAGAACACCGAACGAAAAAAAATCGAATAAGAAAAATACATCAGAACCGTATACCAAGCGATAAAATAAAAATAATTCATACCAGTGGGATATAGTCGAGTTTGGAAATCAAATTCTAAACACGGTCAGTAGTCTGATGCTTCACTGCTTCGCTTTTCAACCGTTTCATCGTGTGTTCAATTCACCTTCTTCACTATCCTTGCTTAACGCTATAATTGGTGACCCCGACGTGATCTGAACACGCAGCATCCACTTCCCATAGTAAAGCAGAACTTCACACACGGTCACGACTTCCGCATAGAGCCCAGCCTCCGACGTTTTCTCGCTTCTCTCTCGTTCGTCCGTCGTCCGCATACGAATCTGATCGTAACGAAGTTACTGCGGCGGGAGTGTGTAGCGATTCTAACAGATACACACAATTCACAAGCAAAAATAGTGAAGAACAGCGAACGAAAAAAAAAAAAATCGAATAAGAAAAATACATCAGAACCGTATACCAAGCGATAAAATAAAAATAATTCATACCAGTGCAATATAGTCGAGTTTGGAAATCAAATTCTAAACACGGTCAGTAGTCTGATGCTTCACTGCTTCGCTTTTCAACCGTTTCATCGTGTGTTCAATTCACCTTCTTCACTATCCTTGCTTAACGCTATAACCTTGCCCGGAAAAAAAAAACAAATCATTATTATGGAAAATTTAACAAGCCTCAGGACTTGCTAAATAACGCCAATACCGGCTCCAGGTTGTAGTGCCGATGATGATGAATTAACAGGATACAGATCCGAACACTCGCCGTCCACAACAACCCAGATCGATCGATTCTTGAGGAAGCTCCTCGTCCAGTCGCATAGCTGTTGGGAAAGTCCATATGAACGAAGTTTGCTCAGCAATGCCCCGTGCCAGACGCGGTCAAAAGCCTTGGAGATATCCAATCTGACTGCCTTTGGCTCACCATGCGCCTTAATCGCCGATGCCCATATATCGGTTATAAGGGTCAAAAAGTCTCCCGTGGACCGCCTGCCACGGGATCCGAATGACAATTATTCAGAAGTCCGTTGCACTCAAAATACTTAATCTTATCTAAGGATAGTGTCAACAGGGTTAGTTCAAATGTTCTACTACTTGGGTGGAGGGATGGTGGGAAAGAAATCATACAAGACCGGTAGGTCTTGAGTGCGCAAGTAATCGCAGATCACGTCTTTGGCGTCTGATAAGCTGTGCTTTGGCCGGTGTACGTGTGTGTGAATTTGTGCTGTCTTGTCCTGTGTGCGTGCGTGTTTGTAGTGTGTTAGCAGTAGACTGTGGGATGGGTCCAGGAATCCTCTATTATAGGGGGAGAATGTTGGGAAGGGTGCTTTCTTCAGTTTTGTTCTGAAGAAGTAATTGTGGTGGTCGGATCCGAAGAGATTTAAAGAAAGAACGGCCAAGAACGCAAGACCCGTACAAGTAAGTTCTCGCTGTTCTTAATGCTTTCAAGGTGATCTTCGAAATCAAGACACATCGCCCTTTTATATAAAATCTCGTAGAGATTTGTATAGGAGTATAGGAAAATACATTAAAAGTTCCAGGGGAAGCAGACGAAATTTTGTCATGCATTTCGACTGGGCTGGGTGGGAATTTGGTGTGGACAAATTCCCGAAAGTTTCATACATTAAAAAACAAAAAGTAATTGTAGGCAGAAAGGCACAAGAAAAAATAATAATAAATTGATATTGTATAAATTAGAGTGCTTGCAAAGACCCAGCTAGTTAATGTAAGAATGATATGTATAAAATAGAATTTAACATTTAGTCGTAAGTAAAATCTGTAATTGTATATATAAATGTGGATTTAAAACCAATTCGCGGCAGTTATTATCATACAATCCGTATAAGAGTGTGATATTAGGGTTATGGGAAATTTTGTTTATGTATGATAAATGAACATCTGGCTCGATTTATCATGTATTTGGTACCTTAACTTGGGAATTTCGGAAATTGTTTTTATGCGTGAAAAATGAACATTTGGTTCGTTTATTACGCATCTGATTTGATTGGGTTATGAATTGCGAATATGCATGGTGTATGGAGTTATGTTTTATATGTTTGGGTAGGGTGAGAGTAGGGCCTTGCAAAGCACTACACAAGGATTTTTTTATTACAAAAAGTCACTTCCAATTAACAAATTTGAATTTTTCTGACCAATACTTTACCAGATATATATTACCACAGCATCTACCGAAAAAATGTTTTTTTTTCTTTTATAAAAAAAAAAATATATATATATATTTTTTTTTTATTTTTATTTGTTTTTATTTATTGGCCTGTAGGAACCCGAAAGTTCATGACCTCACCGACTCGACTCCGCCATTGTTCCCTGTCCCGTGCGCTCTCCTTCCACGTTTGACCATCCGATCCGACCTCCTCGAGGTCCAACCTAGCATTGTATTCCCATCTCCGTCGCGGCCGTCCTGCCAGTCGCTTTCCCATCTCGTTGACCTCAATGCAAAGAAGACACAATATACAATATTCAAAAAGAAAGGCGGATCGTCGGTTCCACAGCTGATGATGAATGGCCAAGCCCTCGAATCTGGTGAAAGCTTGAAATTGCTCGTCGTCACGTTCTATGGGAATCTATCATGGCATAAACACGTGTCGAGCATCGCCGGGTCAGTCTCAGGAAAACTGAGCTATCTTTTTAGAGCAAAGAAATATCTTACTCCGGCCCAACTTCTTCTCCTATATAAACCCCAAATTAGACCCGCGCTCGAATATTGCTCTCATGTTTGGAGCTCAGCTCCTAAACATACCCTCGACCTACTTGAGAGCATACAGAGACGAGCATCCTCCTGATCGGAGACTCGGCGCTGACGTCAGGACTACAGTCGCTATCAGATCGAAGGCGCGTAGCCGACCTCTGTCTGTTTTACAGATATTATCACGGGTACTGCTCTTCGGAGATTCTTGGTATTGTTCCACGCAATTCGGCTTATATGCGCTCCACAAGACAATACGACGGATCGCAACCATTTGTGGTTCATCTCCCGACGCGACGGCGCGAACATCCCTGCATCAGAACTCGTTCCGTTACAGAGCGGGGAAGTTGTGGAACTCCCTTCCCAGGCGAGTGCTCCTGGAGCGTTACAACCTGCAACTGTTCAAAAAGAACTGCAACAGTTATTTGATGGCATCTCGGGGCGCCCACTCGACGCTAAAGGTTCGCCTCTCCCGAGAGAAATCTAATCAAAAAAAAAAAACTTCTATTCTCCCGAAAATAATGGTATCTTTGACTAACCTAATTTTCGAAATATCTGGCATCAAATATCCTGCTCAATGATCGCCAATATGACATTAGTAGCAACAGATTCATAGGAGATCTGATAGCGTATCTTACCGAAAAGTGGAGTTATTCCATGGACTACATCGGTGAGGGCAGGGTTGTGGATATTTCAAAAGTATTCGATAGAGTTGGAATGCAGTCCTTTTGTCAAAATTACATTCCTATGAAGTGGAAAATTCTGACCGTTCAATCCATGGGTTCTTGACAATCTCAAAACTGCCTCCCATTAAGTTAATGGGGGGGCAGATCATCTTCTAAACTTCATCTTTCCATTCCTATGGAATTGATAATTCACTGATCCCATGGATAAAAGACAATCGTTCAATCCAAGTGGTTCTTGATGGTGTCAAATCAGCCTCCCATCAAATTAATGCGGATGTTCCCGATGTTCGAGGAAGCTTTTTATCCAATCACAGACAATTGCTCTATGTCAGACGCAATCAAAAGCCTTCGATATATGCAATATTTTTCAATTGCAGATGTCAGAATGTTAATCATAATGCTATAAAGGGAACTTATAAAAGTCCATTGCATTCCAAATATTTAACTTGGAATTGATTACTCTTGCTATCACCTTGAACAACATGAGTAGTAAGGCAAATAAGCGGTAATTTTGTGGAAAGTCCTTCCCTTTCTTTGGGATTGATTGAATTCTAACAGTTGTGCCCGCAATACCCCAGAGAATGCGGATCAGTTTCCATTGAAAGTGAACCAAATAAACCTACAGGGTCATTCTTTAGCCGAACCACACGAATGGGGAATGCACTACATGATCATGTGTCTCCTCGTCGTGTTTTTGAGACCAATGTACATCGACACCTCCTTTCCTTATCCACAACCTCTTCATCCGCTCCCATTGTGCTCTGACATTTAAGGGTACTTTAAAAGCCCCTTTAGTGTAAAAAAGAATTCAAGTAAACTATGAATAGTCTGAAGAAATAAATCGCTAATGTACAGCTTCATAAGAACGCAAGGTAGAAAAAAACATAGCAAGTAAAAACTACTGCGAGGAAAAGCACTAGTTCTTCTAATACTAAGAAAAGAATGGCCAAATTGCTAAGCTCGTACCACAACTTTTTGATTTATGTTATTTAAGCCAAAAAAGAATTCCACAGTGGGTGAGAGTGTGGGCACACATTAATATATTGCTGGAATGGGAAGAAACGCAAAATAAACTGAAATAATGAAAATGGTTCCCTTTGTATTTTACGCTTACAACAATTTGCTTGGTCGGCAAGACACCATCAGCAGAAACTTAATGAACTTTGAACACAAAAAGATATCATTCGGGAGATGTAATTAGGTGTGAGGTGGTATTTTTTATAAGCCCGATGGTCACTTACACGAAGGTACCTCGTGTTTGGAAACGTGTAGTAAACTGCAATTAGAATTCTTAACTAAACTCCAGCTTACGTATGCGTTATTTTAGAACTTCATTTCTATAGACAGAAAAACAATTGGAAACATTCATCGATTAAAGGCATAACTTTACACAAAAGCGAATGATATGATTACATCGCTACATCATGAGCCAGACATATGCGTGACTAATTGTAAGCAGAGCTCTTCTTTCTCCATTGCCAAATGAGGCTGCTTCTGTGTTCCTCTATGCTTATGTAGAAATCAGCCTTGAGCTCTTTCTATGGCGGCACGAAGTGGCCAAGCTACGACGGAACTGTTAATTTTGCATGAGAGGTCTATCATTGTCGTACGAAGCGTTACTTAAATTTGGCACGATGAACCTTATTTAAAATTCTGGAGGTTACAATAGAGGTTAAGCATTGCCTAAAATGTATTGCAGATATTTTAATACTGCCAAGTTTAAATGAAACGAATGCTGGTGATTATTAGTGCATATTATATATATTTCTAAATAATTTCATTTTCATAATTTTCAAATTAGGATTTAATGACAAAAATAGGAATGCACGTGAATTCTGAATATTAAACGTTTTATATATTGTTGGTTTATGTTGTATTCTGAGATTTTAGAACAAAATTTTATAGTATTATTCATTCCTAATTACACAACAAGTGGGAGCAAACGTTGGCTTAGTCGGTTAGGTATCATCAAAATCGTGTTGTCTATGCCTAAACAACAAGATATGCTACTAATATGTCACATGTTGAAGAACTTGCATTGGAAGTTGAATAACCTTTTCTATTTTTTTGCCAAATTTTTGGCAATTTATATGTCACCACAACATAATCTTTACAATATGATCAACTATTTTCTTCTCTTTTTTTAAACTTTACGGGGAAAAAACAGCTAAGAGCAAGAAATCCATCCGCGGCCTATTTTGTCTGCATCTCGTCGATCTTTGCTGACAATGCCAGGTATTTCATTTTAATAAATGTGCACTCAGAGAGGTCTGACCAGAACAATAGAATGGTAAACAGCATAATAGGTAATGTCTAGAAAGCTATATGCTGCGTTTGCTTCATTTGTTTAACGTTTGGCGACACTACGCTGTTTATTTTTTTTTTTTTTTATTACACATCTCTCGGGAGAGCCGAATCTATAGCGCCGAGCGGGCGCCCCGAGATGCCATCAAAAAACGGTTGCAGTTCCTCCTGAATAGCTGCAGGTTGTAACGCTCTGGGAACCCTCGCGTGGGAAGGGAGTTCCACAGCTTCCCCGCTTTGTAACGGAGCGAGTTCTGATGCAGGGATGTTCGCGCCGTTGGGTGCTGAACCGCAAACCGGTGCGATCCGTCGGATTGTCTTGGGGAACGCATATGAACCTAATTGCGTGGAACAATACCACGAGTCTCCGAAGAACAGTACCCGTGATAATATCTGTAAAACAGGCAGAGGTCTGTGGCGGTTCTACGAACCACACAATCCACTACGAGGGTTGCCTCTTATGTTTCGGTATTTGGCAACCATAGTGTTGCAATCCGGCAATTGACAGCTCTGTCGTAAAGTCGGAGATTTTTGAGGTTATGCGCACTCAGAACGTTTTGACACACAAGCGCTATTTGTGTTGTTTACAGTAACTTAAAAGATTCATCTCGGCCCAAAAATGGAATTAAATCGTCAACATTTTCGTGCGATTATTTTTTACAACTTTCGGCGTGGATTAACTCAGCAACAGTGCATGGATGAACTTAATTCAATTTTTGGCGATGAAGCTCCATCAAGGACCAGTGTTTATCGATGGTATGGTGAATTCAATCGTGGTCGTAGTTCACTCCAAGATGAATTTCGTGAAGGTCGTCCAAAATCAGTTGTTGTTCCGAAAACCATTGATGCTGTGCGCGAACTGATATTGGAAGATCGTCATGTGACCTATCGTGAGATTAAGACAACCTTAGGCGTTAGTGGGACCAGCATACATTCAATATTGCATAAACATTTGACTGTCAAAAAAATTTGTTCGCGTTGGATCCCACACAATTTGTCAATCGCCCAAAAAAAGGCTAGTGTCAATTGGTCGAAAGAAATGCTCAAAAAATACGGTCGCGGTGCTTCGAAATACGTCTATGACATCGTGACAGGTGATGAATCGTGGATTTACGCGTATGAGCCCGAAAGTAAACAGCAGTCGACTGTCTGTGTGTTTCAAGATGAGCCAAATCCCACAAAAGTTGTTCTCGCACGAAACACTTCCAAGCAAATGGTCGCCTGTTTTTTTCGGAAAAAACATGTCGCAACCGTACCACTAGAACAACACAGAACACTCAATTCTGAGTGGTACACAACCATTTGTTTGCCAGTTGTCTTCCAAGAAATCAGGAAAACCAACCGCCGAAGACGGATCACTCTTCACCACGACAATGCGAGCTCTCACACATTGGCTGCGACAACTGCAAAACATCGATTTGATGGGTCATCCGCCGTATAGTCCTGACTTGGCACCGAATGACTTCTTTTTATTCCCGTACGTAAAAAACAAACTGAGAGGTCAACGTTTTTCGACACCTGAAGAAGCGGTTGCTGCATTCAGAATGCATGTGTTGATACCTCAATCAGAGTGGCAAAAGTGCTTCGACAATTGGTTCAAACGCATGCAAAAGTGTATAGATCTTCATGGGGAATATTTTGAAAAACAATAAAGTGATTTTCGATGATCAATATTTGTTTTTATTCTCTAATCCCGAAATATAAAAGGCAACCCTCGTATAGGTTGCGATATCGTCGTTCCACCAAGGAACTACACACCTATATCCAAATTACACATGCCCACAGACACGTGTTCTCAAAAGTCCTCCGTTCCACCTGAAACAAAGGTAACATGCATCTGGGAGGAAACAACCCCACGTATCCACAGATACGTGGGTCACAAGTCCGACCAATTGTCCTACGCCTACACAGCGATCGAAGGACACGACACAGCATAGAAATTGTGTACCAATCCAGTAACTGGATATACACAAACGGTTGGCTCAGCTGTGCCAGAAGATGTCAACAAACATCACTTTTCCGGCGATAAGCGAATTGTCGGAAATCCAATCCGCCGACCAAAACTTTGTCTCTGCCGCAATATAAAGGGTGGTTAAATTTTAAGGCCCGATTTTGAATGTGAACCACACCTAAACGTCAAGTTTTTTTCTGCATTTCATTTGACATTTCTCAATTTCAGACTAACTCAATTTGAACCATGGAAAGATACACAATTGAGCAACGCGTTAAAGTTATTCAGGCTTATTATGAAAATGGGCGTTCAAATCAAAATGCATATCGTGCACTTCGTGATTTTTTCGATCAATTTAATCGTCCAAATGTGCGTACAATCGGAAAAATCGTGCAAAAATTTGAGCAAACCGGGTCTGTAGGAGATGTGAAAACACCAGTGCATGCTCGTACAGCTCGTACTGCAGAAAATATTGCTGCTGTTCGCGATAGTGTGGCTGAAGAGCCGTCCACCTCAACTCGTCGTCGTGCCCAACAATTGCACCTCTCACGCTCGTCGTTGATGAACATTATGCATAAAGACTTGCATTTACACGCTTACAAGGTGCAATTGACTCAAGAACTAAAGCCTCTTGACCATTTCAAGCGTCGTCAATGGTCAGAATGGTGGCAAGAAATGGCAACAGCGGATGATCAATTTTCGAAGAAAATCATCTTCAGTGATGAGGCACATTTTCACCTCAGTGGATTCGTCAATAAGCAGAATTGCCGCATTTGGGCGAATGATAATCCAAGAGTGATTGTCGAAAAACCAATGCACCCACAAAGAATGACTGTTTGGTGCGGTTTATGGGCTGGCGGCATCATCGGGCCGTATTTTTTCCAAAATGAGGCCGGTCAGGCAGTTACTGTGAATGGTGTTCGCTATTCTGAGATGATAACGAGCTTTTTATGGCCCGAATTGGAAGATACGGATGCGGACGATATGTGGTTTCAACAGGCCGGTGCCACTAGCCACACAGCTAACGAAACAATGGCTCTTTTGCGCGACAAATTCAATGGCCGTGTTATCTCACGTGGTGGCGATGTCAATTGGCCGCCAAGATTATGTGATTTGACACCGTTGGACTTTTTTCTTTGGGGTTATTTGAAAGAAAAGGTGTACGTCGATAAGCCAGCAACAATTCAAGAGCTAAGGGATGAGATAATTCGGCATATTAACGGCGTAGAACCTCAATTATGGATCAGCGTCATCGAAAATTTGGACCATCGGATGGAGGTGTGCCGCCGAGGACGCGGCGGCCGTTTGGCCGATATTTCAATTTCAATTCAATTCAATTTTTATTTAGTAGATAATTACATTTATGGTATATTTTACAACCAGTACCTAAGAGATTTAGGATAGCAATTCCTTTACAACTATAATCTTAAATCTATATAACGACAACTGGCCGATATTTTGTTCCATACAGAATTGAACTATACCTATATTATCATATTAAAAAGAAATGACAATAATTTCCTAAATAATTTGTGTTTTATTCAAAATCAACATCGGCCCTTAAAATTTAACCACCATTTACTTCGTCGAAACAAAGACCAATGGGATATGTAAATAACGATAATTACATTATCCCCTGATCGACTACTGTAAACCACACGCTCGATTGTTTACGTAAGCAATTCATCGGAGGTGTGAAAATGTTGACGATCACAGAATGATCCACAGCAACCAGGCAATAACCTCCGCGCCTGTATGGGTGAGCACGATTTTGGCTGGTGGAAAGATTCTCGATGAGAGAAAGTCACCACCCAAGGAAAGTGAAAAAAGGGAGAAGAAAACGATGACGCTGCCAACGTAAGAAATCAGTACAAATCTGACTTACCTGAGATATTCTCGTCAAGTGTCTTTTGGGGTGAATTGTCCTCGGTTAGCGCTTCTGTTGTATGATAATGAACTCGGACGAAACCGGTCACTCCAGTCGTTGATCACTACTCATACTTCTCGTTGAGTCGGAGGTCCAGTTAAATCAGCTAGGGATCACACACGTTAGTGTCCCCAAATGATGGAAATTGAATGAAAATCCTTTTAACAACAGTAATAACACTCTCAACAAAAGTAATAAAATTTGAGCATAAATGCTTACTGTTTGCTGTTCAAATTTCTACTGACTCTACATTCTCAACCGAAATCTTAGTATCTCCAACGAAAATTCGCCCCTGACGCACTTGTGGTTAGATCTGTAAACGATTCTTGGTGGACGGAACCTGAGAGATACAAACATCATTCCGCAAATCGACAAGCAGCAGGTGGCTGAAAATCTACTCATGAGCAATAGAATGAGAGCTGCTGGGTCCTAACGTTTGGTGAATCCGATCATACATAGGCATAGTTGTTTTCAAGAAATTTATTTCAGCATAAGATAAACAATAAATTCCTGAGTGGGATATCGTATCATAAAATCGTATCAAATCGTATCAGCACCGAAAAACCAAAAAGGGGTGATTTAAGATAAACAATGAAATTCATGATATACCCGGAAGCCGTAGGTTTAATCCTCTGGAGCTGTACTATGGGCTGCTGTTTTATTTAACAGACACTCAGCCTCTTTTCACTTTTTACAACCCTGCCTTACTGTGAGTATACAAGGTCATACCACACAGAATGGAGGCTACTAGATCCTTGGTTGTCATTCAATCGTCTGAGCTATTTATTAGCACTACTTAGGGTTTGTGGGGTTATAAGTATGAATGCCAACACGGGCACAGTTTCCTTGTATCCCCAACAATGTTCACTAAATTGGATGAGCCAACTTGCTACACTGTAGTTAATCCGTCAAGATGCACGGGTCCACAAGAAGAAAAATTAAAACACTTGGAGGTGGTTGGTGTTCACTGCTTTTTATTGAATGTTTTCTTTTAATTTATTATGTTCTTAACTACGTTTACAAATTTTCCATACTGCGGTGGACTTTCACTAGTTGAAACTCAATGTCATTAATTCCTGATCAAAAGGTAGGAGAAAATCCTCACAGTGCACTCCGCTGATGGTTCTTGCTATGACAATTATTTCACAGGATAACGTCACGGGAAACGCGCTTATTTATTAATCTTGAGTATATTCCCGACTCGGTTGATTGGGTAATTAATAGTTTCTATATGTTGAACATTTGACAAAGGATAGAAATAAAGGTTTACAAGTAAGGAGAATTGTATGTACTCGCGGCAATTACTCGACTCTCGTGTTGCGCACCCTATTGAAGGTAAAACTCGACACCAGAAACGTGTGTGTACACCACGGGGGATGAAATTTGACTCAATGTTCTATCCAACGATCAACCAATCTAGATCGCGCTCTCACTTCCATTCTCTCATTTCCCCGCCCATCGAGGTGAATATAAACTCTTGTGGGTTAATTCAATAGTCAATGGACTTAGAGAGAATGTGAGAACCGAAACGAAGAGCGCAATGATCCCGGAGATGATTTTGCTTTCGCGTGCAACGAACGCAAACCCAATGGTGACCGAATGACCCAGTTTAATATGGGATTGATCTCAGAGTGCAATGCACTCTGAGAAGGGATAATGGGGTGGAATGAAAAGTATTTTTGTGCTATTCACCTGACCACTGAGTTTATTGATCCCCAGCGAATAGCGTGTCTGGCGCAGGTTAAAAGTACGCCTCGGTGGCTTGGGAAAATATCTGGTGAGAGAAAAAGAAGTAAAAGATTTCTATATTACCCAAGCGGTTTCGCGATGCTGCAACAGCATCGTTTGCCCAGACTTTGCTGTTGCTAACCAAACATGAAATTGTGATTTCCGGTGGAAATCTCATGTGGTTTACGATATAATGTTGCCGTATGGCAAGAAAGGGCTGAATTCAATTATGCATTATCTGCATAGAATAATGAATTCAGGTTATGCGTCCTCTTGGGGTATACCCTTTGCAGATGAAATTGACCGACGGAAGGTATTGGGGTAGACGTGGTGCGCGATTAGCGTGCGAAATTGGGTTGTAATTGTGGGTTGGTTCTCCGTGTAATATAGAGAATTGTGGCGGTTCCGCCAAACCCTACGGTTCACTTACCTGAAAACCCCCCATAACTTCCACCCAATCTTATAACTTCACTAATGCAATCGAACTTTTTTTTAACTGGCCTGTAGAAACCCGACTCGGCTCCGCCATTGTTCCCTGTCCTGTGCGCTCTCCTTCCACGTTCGATCATCCGATCCGATTTCCTCGAGGTCCAAACTAACATTGTCCTCCCATCTCCGTCCCGGCCGTCCCGTCGGTCTCTTCCCCGTTATTTTACCGTCAAGAATTCTATGCACGGTCCTATCATCGCCTATTCGCGCTACGTGTCCGGCCCATCTTAATCTACGCGGCTTGACCACTCTTACTATTGTAGGTTTGCGGTATAGCTCTTCCAATTCGTGGTTGTGAAGGTTCCTCCATTGTCCTGACTCCTCGTCATATTTACCGCCAAAGATACCCATTAAAACTATTCTCGAATACGCGGAATTTGTTCTCTTCACGTTTTGTGAGAGCCCATGTTTCGCATCCGTATAGAGCAGTCTTTTGTTAGTTTCCTTTGACGTTTCGTTTCTGGTCGTCAGTATCGTTCCCAGATATTTAAATTCTTTGACATTTTCAAATATCTTGCCCCTGACGTTTATATGTGTTCTCTGAGTTCCACCTGCTCTCGTCGTAATCATGTATTTCGTTTTGTTTTCGTTTATTTCTAGGCCCACCTCTTCTGCTGCTTGCATGATGATTTCACAGTTTTTACTTATAGTTTCGAGATTATAGCCCAGAACGGCGATGTCATCCGCATACGCGAGCACTCACCCTGTTCAGGGATGATCCGGCCGTGTTGTCGTCTTGTACCTTTCTGATAACATACTCGAGGACAAGGTTAAAAGGCATGGTGAGAGGCCATCCCCTTGTTTTAGTCCGTCCCGGATTTCAAATGGTTCTGAGAGGTGGTTTTCTATTCTAACTCGCCCTTTGTTTTCGTTCATGCAGATTTGAATGAGGGCGGCATATTTTTTCCGGATCCCCAGCTCAACCACAATATGGTAGAACCTTTGCTTTGTGACTGAGTCGTATGCTTTTTTGAAGTCCACGAACAGTTGGTGAACCGTCTCTCCGTATTCCCACTTCTTTTCCAGCAGTTACCTTATTGTGAACATCTGGTCGCTTGTTGACCGGTTCCGACGGAATCAGCATTGGTAGTCTCCTAATATTTCTTCTGCGTACGGTGTGATTCTTGCCCGTATGACATTTGTTAATATTTTGTATGTGATTGGGAGCAATGATATTCCTCTGTAATTTTCGCAGTCAGATCTGTCGCCTTTTTTGAAAATGGGGATGACTATTGCGGTTTTCTATTTTTCCGGAATGACTTCCTTGTCCCATATTATTTTAACCAGTTGGTGGATCTTTCGAGCGGTTGCCTCTCCTCCATGCTTCACAAGCTCTGCCGGTATGCAATCGATTCCGGGGGCCTTGTTGTTTTTCAGTCGATTTATCGCGTCTACAACTTCGTCGAAAGAGGGCTCTGGGATCTGAGGCTCGGCTGTATGTAGGTCTGGTGCGTTTATTTGTGGTTGATGGGTTCGCACATTGAGCATGTTTTCAAAGTACTGCTTCCATCTTGTCACGATATTTTTTGTTTCTGTCACCAGACAGCCGTTTGTGTCTCGGATTATTTTGGCTCTCCCTCGGTAGCCATTTCTAATTGAATTTATGCCGGCATACATACCTCGGCTGTTCTTTGCTCTGGAATTTTTTAGGATTTTTTCGATCCGAGTCTTCCCCCTTTCGCGTTTTTTTGCGTTTGAAGAGTCTCATTGTATCTTTCCGAATCGTCGCGTATCTTTATGCGTTGACTTCATCATATCTTTCTAAGTGGATCACTCTGAGGCGTTTACGTTCTTCGATCTTCGCCCTGCACTCATCGTCAAACCAAGGTTTGGACTTAATTGTTTTCTTAAATCCTAATACCTTTTGGGCTGTTTATTTGATTGTGTTTCTGATGGATGTCCATTTAGTGTTCACATTATTGGCTTCCTCTTCCTTACTGCTCCCATTCTCTAGGATGCTAAATATATTCGTTAGTTCTCTTGATATTCAGCCCTTTTGTGCAGGTCTTTTAGTTTATCAATGTCGAACTGCTCGTCTCCTGTGACTGCTCATGTGGGTTTGCTGCAAGCCGACTTCTAATTTTGCCCATCACTAGAAGATGATCGGAGTCGCAATCTGCTCCTCTATATGATCTTACGTCAAGGATATTCGAGTGGTGTCTTTTGTCTAGGAGGAAGTGGTCTATTTGGTTACACGTTACGCCGTCGGGTGATATCTATGTGGCTTTATGGATTTGCTTGCGCTTGAACATCGTGCTTTTCACTACCAGATCTTTTGACGCTGCGAATGTGATAATCCGAATTCCATTATCATTTGAAACGTCATGTAGGCTTTCTTTACCTATTTTTGGTTGGAAAATATCTTCCTTTCCAATTTTCGCATTAAGGTCGCCGAGGAGGATTTTAACATTGAATGATGAGATCCCATCAAATACTTCCTCTAGGGTCTCGTAGAATGTGTCCTTCGTTTCTTCGTCGGTAGATTCTGTTGGGGCGTGTACGCTTATAAATACATAACTGTATCATGGGCCCTCTATTTTTAGCACCGACATTCGGCCATTAATAAATTGCACATCTTTTACATGGGGCGTAATCTTCTTGCTTATGATGAAGCCAGTTCCGAGGTTATGTGTATCGGTACCTCCACACACCAGTGTAAACCCGTTGGTTCCGATTACTTGATGTGGGAGTCGAACTTCCTGAAGCGCGACGATGGTCATTTTATATTGTTTCGCGTTTTCCAAAACTGTCTGTATCGCGCCTGTTTTATATAACGTTCGAACATTCCACGTACGACGCGTATATCCCGCATTTTCAGTTTTTCCCTACGTCTTCTTTTTGCCGAGCCGAAGTTTTCCTGATGATTTGTTCCCTTATGGTAGTGTCGGCTCATCACACCTACGCCTACCGGGTTTTTCGTGGAATTGTTTTTTGTATATTGGTTATGCATTTTTGATCCCACGAGACTTGGGGTTTCAAATAGTCCACCACATCAGAGCCCCGTTTTGATGTGGTAAGGTCTGCTTACTGCTCTGATTCGACCCGGTGTCAGAGAGGCGCCGTTATAATACAGCCGGTATACCCCTGGCTGCAAACCACCCAACGGGCACGGTGACGCGTAACACCCTGGATTAGGGGTGGTAGATCTTTGTGTGTTACTCCTCGCTAGCCTGTCTGACATGGGTGACCCTACTGGAAGCATATGCTTCCGTCAGCATAGCCTGAGTGATTCATTGTACTTTGAGCCCCCGCACCACGTCAAGGTTTCTACCAAGCGGGGGAATGCAAACGCATTAGCACCTTAAATGCTTCACGCATTAAAGAGATCAAATCTTTAATCTAAAAGTCCCTGGAAAAGAAAACTTACCTTTCATGCATCTCTTCGCATACAATTCTCTGTAAGATTTCTTTCTTAACTTATCAGGAATCTCAAACCAATTCGGCACCTTCGGTGCCAAGCACATCCCCCTAGACGAATTCCTGAAAACAAGATGATTTGGTTTACATACAATGTAACCATCATAACAGGGATCATACACATTGCGTCGCCTATTTCTCGTCCTCACCAAGTGTATCATATATCACCATACAAACACATTGGCTGGCGACCTACACCCAAGGGACCAAAACAAATATACGCATTTCGCGTCTCCTGGCACCAATTAAACCCTACAGCACAAGCAAATGCAAATAGGAATTCAATACCTACCCTTACCAGCGATGCCATAAACACCATTTCCCGGTAATCTAGCCAAAACCCATTAGCACATTTCCACATTGCATTGCCGCCTATTTATTTAGCCGCAATGCACATCTCAGACAAAGACCCAAACGTTCCCTATGGCTTTTCATATCTCGGGATCTGCTTTTCATTACCAGTGACCTCCTCACATAAGCAAACAAAGACCCAATTAGCATCCAATGAGATTCGGCTTGTTTGCTTAGCCGAACTCACATCGTATGGTTGCACATTATGCCCTTCCTTTGTTTTAGATTCGTTCTCATGGTTTCGTTCCATGAACAAACCAATGTTCACACATTCATGTGTACCATCATAGATCTTCGCTAGGAGATCTGGTTCCCTACCCCCAAAGAGAGACCACGTTTCTCTTGGTATAGAAAATCCACCCTTAAAGGAAGAGAGCCAGTTTCACTGGCCAAATTTCTTTGACAATGGATGAATATCGTTGAGTCCATTTCCATCTGCCGACCACGCTGGTCGCGTGAGCTCCCGCTCCTCATCGCGCTGGACGCGATAATACCTGGAGTCATGTGTGTATTAAAATAAAATAAGTAAAAATCAAGTTAATGTTATAATAAGTTTAAGTGAGGTATCAAAACACTAACATATTTAATAAGTTCTAAGTAACGAAATAAAAAAATGGTGATCACCAATGGACAGTGTTTTCCCTTTTCCTGTTGTGGACGTGGCATGGTGGAGTTCGTTTGTGTTTTTCTCTCGGTCTGCGGCAGACACTTTTAGAACTGGTGGAGACGAGGTAGAACTCCGCGTCGTGCGCCGGCACAACGACCTCGTACCCCACAGAACCCCCACAGGTTCTGTACGATATCTGTCTGCTGGGCCAAAGGCACTATACCTTATTGATTGCGACTTCCATATCTGAACTGAGTCGATCGAAATCGTGGGAAGCACCTGTCACCCACAAAACTTATCAGCCTCAAATGCTTACTCACTCGGCCGGCGCCTCACGTTAGTTGGAATCACTTATGTAAAGTTGCATGTATTGATTAAATTGTGTGTATCAATACTGCAAATTATTTATGATAGAATCCACATACCAACATCTAAGAAAATTCTGTTGTGAGGCCAAAAAGTAAATACCCTTTTTCAGGATATATTATGCTACGAATAAAATGTATATTATGGTACGCATAAATTTATGTTATGGTACGCATAAAATATATTATTGTAAACGAACCAGCCAGATATACGCACACATATAACTTTCGTTTCGTTGATACATATTCATATCATAATACACCCATCAAAAGTAATAAAGAAGTTCTGGCAATCAATCAATGATCTCCGTGTAAACATTCGTCCAAAATAAAGAATGTACTACGACGCATTTACACTGACGGATATTTTGATTATATACGTTGATTGTGTGTGGTGATTGCGGTGACCCACAAACAATACGAACATTTCAAAAAGTACCCATCGATTTGCGCGATCGAAAACAAAGAGAATCTTTCACAGACCATCAACAAAGACAGCCCTTTTTCGATGTTTATATTACATAATAAATTCCAAGGCAGTCTTAAACAGACGTAGAATTTAATTAATTTAATAAAAGTCATTTTAAACCGTCAGCAATATAATTAATGGAGTGGAAATTAACCCACCATCCACGGCGCTAATTGATTGAGAATCGAAAATAATCCGCCATCCCAACCGCACGAAACAATTCGCCCTTTTTGTAAAGCTATTCGGTTGTATGGCTGTGGGTTATAAAATATTTTTGTCAATCCGGTGTCAAACATTTAACACTGTGTTTGTGTGTGGTGAAGTAATTGAGCGTTTAGAAGGATAAAATAAAAGCAAAAATAACAACAAAAGAAGTGTTCTTATATATAAAGGATTTAAACATTAAATTGTGTACCATTCGATTTAAAATAAAAAAAAACAATTTTAAATTAACATTAATTGGATTAACTTACTATTTCAACAAATTGGCTTCTGTTGTTTTCTTATCAATACCAAAAACCCAATTTGCTTTGGCCAGAGAAACATTTACAAAATATAAATGTATGTGGTTATACTCTTGGATTCCGAGGCTGTGTCTGCTCACACTCAATTCACCGTCAAACATAGTTATCAGGCAAATGGCTTTACTGGAAAATACGCACTCCTTTGTCAAATTGTTCCTAACCGCTCTGGATAAATGAATCTGAATGTCATTGGTGTAGTGCTCAACTTGTGGACTTATTAACTTAAGCTTCACAGTCCTTAAGCCATAAAGTTCTAAAGAAAAGATTGCTACAGTGAGAAATCGAGGATCTGGGAGGTCAATGCATCAAGGAAATGAGTCAGGCAATAATTTAATTGTGTCATGGCATCGTATTTTTTTTAAAAACATTCTTATCTTGCGATTTAGCCATAAAAAATAGATTATCATATCACAATAGTTGCAACATAAACTGTTTTTGACATACCTACATTTTTAAAGAGAAATGGCCCAATTATTTACTATTATTTATTGGCCTGTAGGAACCCGGAACTTCATGACCTCACCGACTCGACTCCGCCATCGTTCCCTGTCCTGTGCACTTTCCTTCCACGCTTGACCAGCCGATCCTATCTCCTCAAGGTCAAACCTAACATTGTTCTCCCATCTCCATCGCGGCCGTCCTACCGGTCTCTTTCCCGTTGGTCTACCGTCAAGAATTCTACGCACGGTCCTATCGTTGCCCATTCGCGCTACATGTCCTGCCCATCTTAATCTTCGCGACCTGATTACTCTTACTGTTGTAGGTTTGCGGTATAGCTCTTCTAATTCGTGGTTGGGCAGTTTCGTCTATTGTCCTGCCTCCTTGTCATATTTACCGCCAAAGATACCCCTTAAAACTTTATTCTCGAATACGCGGAATTTGTTTTCTTCCCGTTTTGTGAGACCCCATGTTTCGCATCCGTATAGAACAATCGGCATGATTATGGTTCTATAGACACGGAGCTTTATGTTACGTGATAGTGTAGCGTCTCTAACAGATACACACACAATACACAAGCAAACTAGTGAAGAACACCGAACGAAAATCGAATAAGAAAATACATCAGAGCCGTATACCATAGCGATAACATAACAATTCACATCAGTGGAATATAGTTGAGTTTAAAAATCGAATTCAAAACACGGCTAGTAGCCTGATGGGTTGCGCTTTGGTTTAATTTTTGGTGGTTCTAACTGTCGTAGCGTCAGTTCGAATCACACGTTCTTCATTATCATTCCAAACGCTATAATAGCAGTTTGGATTTCAGCACTTTACTGACTGCGTGCCAACTAGCGTTGCCGGAATGCAATCTTTTGATAATTTCCTTCGACATTTCGTTACTGGCCGTTCCCAGATATTTAAATTCTTTAACTTTTTCAAATATCTTGCCTCTGACGTTTATATGTGTTCCCTGAGGTCCACCTGCACTCGCCGTAATCATGTATTTTGTTTTGTCTTTATTTATTTCTAGGCCCACCTCTTCTGCCGCTTGCATGATGATTTCACTGTTTTTACTTACAGTTTCTAGATTATCGTCCAGAACGGCGATGTCATCCGCATATGCGAGCACTTGTGTAACCCCGTTCAGGGATGATCCGGCCATGCTGTCGTCTTGTACCTTTCTGATGACATACTGAGACGCATACCCCCGTTTTAGTCCGTCCCGGAATTCAAATGTTTCTGAGAGGTGGTTTTCTATTCTAACTCGCCCTTTGTTTTCGTTCATGCAAATTTGAATGAGCGCGGCATATTTTTTCGGGAATCCCAGCTCAACTACAATATGGTAGAATCTTTGCCTTGCGACTGAGTCGTAGGTTATTTTGAAGTCAACGAACAGTTTGTGAACCGTCTCTCTGTATTCCCACTTCTTTTCCAGTAGTTGCCTTATTGTGAACATTTGATCGCTTGTTGACCGGTTCCTACGGAATCCGCATTGGTAGTCTCCCAGTATTTCTTCTGCGTACGGTGTGATTCTCGCCAGTTTGACATTTGTAAGTATTTTGTATGTGATTGGGAGCAATGATATTCCTCTGTAATTTTCGCAGTCAGATCTGTCGCCTTTTTTGAAAAAGGGAACGACTATTGAGTTTTTCCATTCTTCCGGAGTGACTTCCTTATGCCATATTGTTTTGATGAGTTGGAGGATCTTTCGAGCGGTTGCCTCTCCTCCATGCTTCACAAGCCCTGCCGGTATGCAATCGACTCCGGGAGCCTTGTTGTTTTTCAATCGATTTATTGCGTCTATAATTTCGTTGAAAGAGAGCTCTGGGGTCTGAGGTTCGGCTGTATGTACGTCTGGTGCATTTATTTTTGGTTGATGGGTACGCACATTGAGCAGGTTTTCAAAGTACTGCTTCCATCTTTTCACGATATTGTTTGTTTCTGCAACCAGACAGCCGTTTGCGTCTCGATTTATTTTGGCTCTCCCTCGGTAGCCATTTCTAATTGAATTTATGACAGCATACACACCTCTAATGTTCTTTGCTCTGGCATTTTCTAGGATTTTTTCGATCCGAGTCTTCTCCCATTCGCGTTTTTTTGCGTTTGAAGAGTCTCATTGTCTCTCTCCGAATTGTCGCGTATCTTTATGCGTTGACTTCATCATATCTTTCTAAGTGGATCACTCTGAGGCGTTTACGTGGTTCGATCTTCGCCCTGCACTCATCGTCAAACCAAGGTTTGAACTTAATTGTTTTCTTAAATCCTAATACCTTTTGGGCTGTTAGTTTGATTGTGTCTCTGATCGATGTCCATTTAGTGTCCACACTATTAGCTTCCCCTTCCTCACTGTTCAAATTCTCTAGAATGCTAAATCAATTCGTTAGTTCGTCTTGATATTCAGCCATTTTGTGCAGGTCTTTTAGTTTATCAATGTCAAACTTTTTGCTCGTCTCCTGTGACTGCCCATGTGGGTTTGCTGCAAGCCGACTCCTAATTTTGCCCATCACTAGAAGATGATCGGAGTCGCAGTCTGCTCCTCTATATGATCTTACGTCAAGGACATTCGAGTGGAGTCTTTTGTCTATGAGGAAGTGGTCTATTTGGTTACGCGTTACGCCGTCGGGTGATATCTATGTGGCTTTATGGATTTGCTTGTGCTTGAACATCGTGCTTTTCACTACCAGGTTTTTTGAAGCTGGGAACGTGATAATTCGAATACCATTATCATTTGAAACGTCGTGTAGGCTTTCTTTACCTATAGTTGGTTGGAAGATATCTTCCTTTCCAATTTTCGCATTGAGGTCCCCGAGGAGGATTTTAACATCGAAATAGTCAAATGATGCCTTTAATTCAAAATCAGTGACATTATGTGAATACATTTGTTTCTCTCAATCGTAGATTTTGTTAACCACAAATGCTCTAGTTGTCATGATTAACAAAGCTATCAAGCTACAAATGAGCCTCATCTTTGAAGACCATTTCATTTGAAACTATACCATCCATTTTTGTACCATATTTTATTTAATGAATTCTCTTATTTCTTGGACTGTAGATTTCGGTTCTTAAGTTAATTACAGTTGCATAGAAATCCTTGGTAAGAATATGCTGCAGAGAGTTTCCTGAAATGTCAAATTTTTGGTCACAGCGTCCAATTGATATTCATGAACTCAGTCTAAGAGTCACAAACTGCTTCGGCGTTTTTATTGAGTGATTTGCTGAAGTACCAAAGCCCCCATCACTTATTGATCAAGTGTTTTGAATTTTTGAGCTGATCTTTTCGCACTTAATGAAGTTCAATCATTGTTCGTGCAATATTATCCATGAACATTACCAACTAAGCTGCCAAATCTTCATTACTTTTTAAAAATTGCTTAAGAGTAAAAACGTGCAGCGTTCCATTTCTAATAATCATGAACTGTATTGTTATGCCGCCTTCGTTCTGCTGCCAACATTTTAGCACGCAAATGGCCCACAATTCAAATTTCGCGTAAATTTTGGTTATATGTTTCTTCTTATTGTAAGACTCGTGTTCATTGCATTTTTTGTAAAGCTTACATCTACTGATTTTTTTTATATATACTTCTCTCGGGAGAGGTGAACCTATAGCGCCGACACGGCGCCCCGAGATGCCATCAAATAACTGTTGCAGTTCTTCTTGAACAGTTGCAGGTTGTAACGCTCCGGGAACACTTGCGCGGGAAAGAAATTCCACAACTTCCCGCTCTGTAACGGAACGAGTTTTGATGCAGAGATGTTCGCGCCGTCAGGAGATGAACCGCAAATTGGTACGATCCGTCGGATTGTCTTGTACAGCGCATATAAACCGAATTTCGCAGAACAATACCACGAATCTCCGAAGAACAGTACCCGTAATAATATCTGTAAAACAGAGAGGTCGGCTATGCGCTTTCGATGTGATAGTGACTGTAGTCCCGATGTCAGCGCCGTGTCCCCGATCAGGTGGATCGCTCGTCTCTGTACGCTCTCAAGTAGGTCGAAGGTATCTTAAGGAGCAGAGTTCTAAACATGAGTCTTCGTTGCGTTGAAATCGGCGAGAATGGCCTTTCCCCATTGCAGGACCTTATCCGGATCCTGATTCAGAGAGTCGATCTGGCTACATCTCAGCTGGTGCGACGTTGATGCACTAATCGGTCGAAAACTCGAAATGAGGAAACAAGCATACCATCATCCGCAAAACTGAACACTTTGTTATACGTCAACAAATCATTTATGTGAAGCAAAAACAAGGTTGGAGCAACAAATCATTTATGTGAGGCAAAAACAAGGTTGGAGCCAAAATAGAACCTTGAGGCACCCCTGATTTAACAGGATACAGATCCGAACATTCGCCATCCACAACAACCCGGATCGATCGATTTTCGAGGAAACTCTTCGTCCAGTCGCAGAGCTGTTGGGAAAGTCCGTACGAACGAAGTTTGCTTAGCAATGCTCCGTACCAGACGCGGTCAATATCCTTGGAGATGTCCAATGCTACCGCTCTTGACTCACTATACCCTTTAAACGGGCATGCCTTTATATCGGTTACAAAGGTAAAAAGGTCTCCAGTGGACCGCCTGCCACGGAATCCGTATTGACGGTCATTCAGAAGTCCGTTGCACTCCAAATACTTAATTAACTCAGTATTGATAGTTTTTTCCACCACTATAGATAACATTGACAGTAATGTTTATCTCGGTCGGTAATTTTGTGGGAGACACTTTTTTCCCCTCTTTGGGATTGGGTACACTTTTCCCTCTTTGGGATTGGCTGAACTCGAGCGATTTTCCACCATAAGATAAGCGAAAACGTCTGCCAAGAACCGGCGATAGTTCTGGAGCACTGTTCTTAAGGACTATTACTGGTATTCTGTCTGGGCCGGTTACCTTCCTACAGTCCAGTCCACGTAGAATGCATCGAATAGTACGTAGGCGGAACCTTAAATCCCTCATCGCAGACCGAACCGGTGCGATCACAGGTGGCTCCAAAAGACTGACTTCGAGGTTCAAATTCGCGGAAAATAAATTCGCGAACACATCAACTTTATCCTTTAAATTTGTGACTAACGTCCCGCTGCTGGTCACTAATGGAGGAGAAGAGAAGGAAGCGAAGTTACTGCTCACACCCCTTGCCATTGACCAGAAGCGGCGCGAACCAGTTGGGCACTCAAAGAGGTTATTGATCACTCTGTCGTAGTAAGCCTTCTTCGCGGTATCAATTGCCAGGTTTCTGATTCTAACAAAATTCGTTCTGTTGACCTCGGTGGGCTTAGGCACCAATGCCTAAAAACTCTATTCTTTGCCGCTGTAATCTGCTCGCATTTTTTATCAAACCAAGGTTTATCAGGTAAACTTCGTTTAATGGAATGCGGAATGTAAATCTCCATCCCGAGAATAATAATCTCTCTGACGTCCGACCACGGAAAGGATGCGAAGAAATACCACAAATCGTCCCAGTTTGCAGCCCCATACCTCCATACATGGCGAAGCTTCTTAGATCAGTTATTCGTTTGAAATGCAAGTGTCTGCGCGACCAAACTAAGCAGTGATCTGAGTTTCCAGTGGCGCAGCAATCTCCACGATATAAATGCTCGGCTCGGATGTCAAAAATAGATTTAGGGTGTTCGCATAATCACCTCGGGTATCCGGCACTCGCGTAGGTTCTTCCACGAGTTGAGTTAAATTGCGGCTAATAGCGAAGATTGCTCCCAGCCTCCCAGCCTCGTCGGTTCTGTTAGAATGTTCCAACCAGCCGGAATTGTGGACATTAAAATCGCCAAGGACGACAATTTCAGACCCTGGGGGGTTGATCTGTATCCAGTCGAAAGATGTTCGAAAAATGTTGCTGGTCTATCGTTTCATCCGGGGAGCGGTAAAGACAGCAAAGAAATTTAACGGAATTCCTTGGCACGACATTCAACCACATGATGTCCAAGTTATTGCGTTCCAACGCCTCCATCATCTGGCAAGCCAGGTCGGACTATAGCGTTTGCGATGATAGTGAAGAAGGTGTGATTCGAACTGACGCTATGACAGTTAGAATCACTAAAAATTGAACCAATGCTTAATACATCAGGCCACTGCCGCGTGTACGAATTTGATTTCTAAACTCATGTGTGGAATTATTATGTTATCGCTATGGTATACGGCTCTGATGGATGATTCTTATTCGATTTTCGTTCGGTGTTTTTCACTATTTGCTTGTGTATTGTGTGTGTATCTGATAGAAACGCCACAGGACCGCCCGGAGACGCAGACTCCGCTCTTAAAACGGAATCTCGAATGTAAGTCGTATCCTGAGCAACGAAGATATGTCGAATCAGTTGACGAATTGTCCTGGGTCTCAGTTAGGACAAGGATATCAGGTTTCGATGTTTGCAAATATTGGTGGACGGCGTTTACCTTCGTATTTGTTAAACCGATGCCACTGATGTTACAAAATGGCGTTATCAGTCGAGCGTCGGCCGAGCATCGAGCCCCCCGATTATTCGATGACGAATTTCTTGAAGTTCGGTTATTTATCAGAATATCTGCATGATGTTCCTCCTGACATTGTCCTCCACTCTAACTTTTTAATAGCGCGTGTTCGAATCGTGTCCTTCACTATCATCGCAAAACGTTATAATTGGGAACAGCCTCTATGCTCTGCACGAGTTAAACGTATCGTCGCTCCATAGAAGTTATTCGTAACATAGTTATTAAAGATGTAGCAGTGCGACTTTCCGAGCAGGTAGCATACACACCCAGTCATAGTGAAGAACGTATCACCAAAAGAGAATTGAAAAGGAAAAATACATCAGCCATATAGGAAAGATTTAATGAAGTAATCTACAGCTTAATTGTAGCTAGTTGAAACGTCCTCGTACACGCGTGACCGCGATGTGATGCGTCGGTGTGTTGGCTCTTACCTTTTCGTGGAGTGGATTATTATATTGTTCAGCATTTTATCGGTTGTTAGGCCCACAAAAAAGTAGAGAGAAGTTCACAACATCTTACCGATTTTTTGCTGGAATAAAAAACTCTGTGGAGCTCTGTGGGGGCTTGATCGTTCTTCCATCATTCCAGAGTATTTAAAATGGGTGCTTATTATTATAAACTACATATAATTCCGTCTATTCAGCTATTAGATCGGCAACCAAAATTGAAAATGGTTGATCATACTACGATATTATAAATTAAATAACAGGATTATCGCTCTTACTCTAGAATATAGAATCATCAGTTGATCACACACATGATCGCGTCCATGTTCAGTCTCTTGACCTAACATAATTGTAAAACGCGGAATTCTCTCCTTCATTGTGTAAAACTTCTAGCCAAATATTTTAAAAGCCATTTATTTCGAATGACGTTGTGCTTTGGACATAATGATGCCAAGTGATAAAATCAGCTCAAAAGACAAATTGAAGGAATCCCAACACGGCATTCGTAATTCATTGAAGGAAATTTCATCATGCTCTCTATTTTTACTTAGTCTCATATTTAAGTGATCCGCTTTGCGGCTTCCCCCGTTGTCTCATCTTTTTAAAGTAATGAAAGGAAAGTTAAATCCATATTCATAAACTGTATTACACAAGAATGGTCATCTCTGGGGAGAAGATTGCGATCCTGTTATCATTGCATCATGTGTGCGCCTTTCACACTGCCGTTTGTGCGACTGTCGCTTGGCAAAATCAGAGGCGTGAGCTTACATCAGTATATCATGGAAACGTATCCAAATGAGGGCATTGTTATGCAATGCGTCGGAGCCAGATAGTTTACCAATGTTGAAATAGTGAAATACAAATCTTATCAAACAACGTGGTCTGTTAAGAAATGGCTTTAATGTTTAGGTGTCAGAATACACTTTCGTTTGTAATTGGTTATGTTAACGTAATTGGAATAGAAAAGGGGGCTTGGTTGCAATTATCGCTATTATTAGCTTGTGCAGGTATTTTCGTTGGAATCAATAGACTAATCGAAAAAGATACAAACTGTCCGTTGCAGGTATTCGTCTATCACATACATTGAATAGGTTGATGTCAGTAAAGAGATAAGTAAATGTTATCATGTATCTGTATTGAGTTTATCATCATCATCATCATCGGCACTACAACCGTGAACTGGTCTTGGCCTTATTTAGCAAGTCCTGAGGCTTGTTAAATTTTCCATAATGATTTGTTTTTTCCGGGCAAGGTCATTAGTCTTGCGCCAGAGGCTCCCCGACGGGGAATCGAACCCCGGTCTCCCGCGTGACAGGCGGGTATACTAACCACTATACTATCGAGGAGCAGTATTGAGTTTAATTCACTTAAAAATGTAAACAACGAAATCTTTCAACATATTAAGTGTGCTGACGTATCAATTTCAATATACATGCTATTATCGCTTCGCTGAGTTTTAGCATTCTGCTTCGGTAAAATACTTCCCCATATTACTCAGCTCTGTAATGGATCTTCGAGAACTTGTATGGCTCATCACACACGAAGTTCAGAAACTGATCCGGAGACGACAATTGCCATATTCATGCCTTTGTGTGTTCTTTTTATTTTGAATTAGCACAGATATAGCGTTTGCGACGATAGTGAAAGAACGTGTGATTCGAACTGCCGCTATGACGGTTAGAATCACTAAAAATTGAACCAATGCTCTACACATCAGACCGCTGTCGCGTGTACGAATACGATTTCTAAACTTCAAGTATTGATGTGGATTTGCTATGTTATTGTTTGGTATACGGCTGATGCTTTTTCTTGTTCGATTTTCTTTCGGTATTCTTCACTACTTGCTTGTGTATTGTTATTGTGTGTGTATCTGTTAGAAACGCCGCACAGGTCCCCTTCAGAACTCAAAGGTGTAGTAAGGATCACTATCTTGTCGAAAGACAATTTCAAGACCGAGAATGCACATACCAAACGATACTCTCTTCACTTTCTAGAGCTTCAATGTACAGCTGTTTACTCCCAGTATTCCGATTTTATAATGCTGACTGAGCTACCCTAAAACAGTCTGCTACCCTTCTTAAAACAATTTTTTTCATTAGGGAATAGCCATGGCGTTGAACTCTACTCGGTTAGATAATCCACGTTGATATATCTTCTTGAGGTCGGAATTCAGTGTATTGAGCGTAACCTGTTGATTGGTGTTGACATTCGAGGAGTTTTGACGGTAATTTTCGTATGAGTATGAGAAACTCAACGCGCTATCATGAGCAAACTAGTGAATTGGGTTGTGGGTAGACAAGAGATCATTCATTAAGATCAGGAAGAGAGTGGGCGAGAGTGCCGAACCCTGGGGAACACTTGCATTAATTTGATGGGAGACAGATTTGACACCATAAAGGACCACTTGGATTGAACGGGCAGAAAGATAGTCTCTTATCCAGGGAGTTGTCCATTCCATATGAATGTAATTTCGATAAAAGGGCTGGATGGCAAACTCTGTCGAAGGCTTTCGAAATATCCAACGCAACAGCCTTTCTTTCTCCGAAGTAGTGGATGAAATGGCTCCACTTTTCGGTAAGGCACGCCATCGAATCTCCTGTGGATCTGTTGCTACGAAAGCCATATTGGCGGTCATTGATGATTGATTCCAAATTTTTCGAAAGTTGACGATCCATTACCTATGGGTCGATAAGAAGAGGAGAGGGATGATTTGACGACCTTTTTAGTAATTGGCTGAATGTTTGCTGACTTCCATCTATTCGGGAAACGGCCAGTAGAATAAGACAAATGGAAGAGTTTCCGCAGTGGTTTAGCGAGTGAAGAGGGATATCTCTTCAAGAGAATTGGAGGAATACCATGCGGACCAGCGGATTTGTTTAGCTCCTTGAGTGCCTGGGCAACAGTACGCGTTCGGTACAATAATTTTTTATATTTTTTATTAGATTTCTCTCGGGAGAGGCGAATCTATAGCACCGAAAACCGTCATATAACTGTTGGAGTTCTTTTTGAACAGTTGCAGGTTGTAACGCTCCGGGAAGGAAGTTCCACAGCTTCCCGGCTCTTTAACGGAACGAATTTTGATGCAGGGATGTTCGTGCCGTCGGGAGATAAACCGCAAACTGGTGCGATCCATCGGATTGTCTTGGGGAGCTCATATTAGCCGAATTGCGTGGAACAATAACACGAGTCTCCGAAGAACAGTACATGTGGTAATATCTGTAAAACAGACAGAGATCGGCAACACGCCGTCGATGTGATAGCAGCTGTAGTCCCGACGTCAACGCCAAGCCCCCGATCAGGCGGATCACTCGTCTCTGTATGTTCTCAATTAGGTCGAGCGTATGTTTAGGAGCCTCTTAACATGAGAGCAATATTCGAGCGCGGGTCTAATTTGGGATTTATACAGGAGAAGAAGTTGAGCCGGAGTAAAATATTTCTTGTTTCTAAAAAGAGAACTCAGTTTTCCTGAGGTGGACCTGGCGATGCTCGACACGGGTTTATGCCATGATACAATCCCCCAGACCGTGGCGCCGAGCAATTTCAAGCTTTCCACAGACTCGAGAGCCCGGCCATTCATCATCAGCTGTGGAACCGATGATCCACTTTTCTTTGTGAATGTTTTATATAGTGTCTTCGCTGCATTGAAGCCGACGAGATTGGTCTTTCCCCACTGCAGGACCTTATCCAGATCCCAATACAGAGAGTCAATCTGTCTACATCTCAGCCGATGCGACGCAGATGCATCAATCGGCTCAAAACTCGAAAATGAGGAAACAAGAGTACCATCATCCGCAAAACTAAAACTGAACACTTTGTTATCAGTTGTCTCCAACAAATCATTTATGTGAAGCAAAAACAAGGTAGGAGCCAAAATAGAACCTTGAGGCACCCCAGAATTTACAGGATACATATCCGAACAGTCACCGTCCACAACAACCCGGATCGATCGATTTTCGAAGAAACTCTTCGTCTAGTCGCAAAGCTGCTGGGAAAGTCCATATGAACGAAGTTTGCTCAGCAATGTCCCGTGCCAAACGCGGTCAAAAGCTTTGGAGACATCCAATGCGACTGCCCTTGACTCGCCATGCCGTTCAATCGCAGATGTCCATATATCGGTTATAAGTGTCAAAAGGTCTCCGCTGCACTCCAAATACTTAATTAACTCAGTATTGATAACTATTTCCATCACTTTAGATAACATAGACACCAATGCCATCGATCGGTAATTTTGTGGGAGACACTTTTTCCCGTCTTTGGGATTGGATGAACTTGAGCGTCCTTCCAGCAGGCAGGAAAGGTTCTCCATGCATAAGATAAGCGGAAGAGTCTGGCACGAACCAGAATAGTTCTGGAGCACAGTTCTTAAGGACACACAGTTCTAAGGATACAGTCCAGTTCACGTAGAATGCATTGAATAGTACATGGCCGAAATCTCACACCCCGCATGGAAGACCGTACCGGTCCGATCACAGATGGCTCTAAAAGACCGGGATCGAGGTTTGAATCTGCGGAAAATAAATTCGCGAACACCAGCTTTATCCTTTGAATTTGTGACTAACGTCCCACTGTCTGTCACCAACGGAGGGAAAGAGGAGGAAACGAAGTTACCGTTGTCAGCTTTACCCCTTGACCAGAAGGAGCGCGAACCAGTCGGGCACCGAAGGAGTTTATTGGTCACTCTGTCGTTGTGAGCTCTCTTGGCGGTATCAATCGCCTGGTTGCACGCGTTTCTGATTCTAACAAAATTCGTTCTGTTAACATCTGTGGGATTGGAGCGCCATTGCTTAAAAGCTCAATTTTTTGCCGCCGTAATTTGCTCGCATTTTTTGTCAAGCCACGGCTTATCAGATGAAGTTCGTTTGATGGAATGTGGAATGTAGCTCTCCATCCCGAGAAGAATAGTCTCTGTGACCGACCCCCCGCATGCGTTAACAACTGAGTCTCCGAAGCAGACCTCCGACCACGGAAAGGTTGCAAAGAAAATTCGCAAATCGTCCCAGTTAGCAGCCCCATACTTCCATACATGGCGAAGCTGCCTAGGCCGGTTATTCCCTTGAAATGCAAGCGCTTGTGCGGCAGATACCAAGCAGCGGTCTGAGTTTCCCAGTGGCGCAGAAACCTTACGGTATAAATACTGGGTCGGATGTGAAAGAGAGATCCAGGGTGTTCGCATATTCGCCTCGAGTTCAGTCGAATTGTGGCTAACAGCAAACATCTCCGCTAGCCTCCCAGCCTCGTCGGTTCTGTTAGAATGTACCAACCGCCCCGAATTGTGCATATTAAAATCGCCAAGGACAACAATTCCAGAAGCTGGGTGGTTCATCTGTATCCAGTAGACGGTATGTGAAAGATGTTCGAAAAAAGTCGGCGGTCGATCGTCATTCGGGGTGCGGTAAAGACAGCGAAGAAATTTAACAGAATTCCTTGGCACGACCTTCAACTGCATGATGTCCAAGTTATTGCGTTCCAACGCCTCCATTCTCTGGCAAGCTAGATCGGGGGAAGTCGCAGACTCCGCCCTTAAAACGGAATTTCGAATGTAAGTCGTACCCTGAGCAACGAAGTTATGTCGAATCAGTTGACGAATCGACCTGGGTCTCAGTTAGGGCAAGGATATCAGGTTTCGTTGTTTGCAAATATTGGTGGACGGCGTTTACATTGGTATTGGTGAAACCGATGCCCCCGATGTTACAAAATGCCGTCACCAGTCGAGCGCCGGCGGAGCCTCGAGAGCGAGCCCGGTTATGCGATGACGAACCTATTAAAGTTCGGTTATTTATCATAATATCTGCATGATATTCCCCCTGACATAGTCCATCCCGGAGGTCCGAATGGGAAACTAGTTTACCTCCGGAATTCTTTATATTAGAAGGCACCATCATGATATCTCCGTGTCAGTCCGGGCCATCAGCCACACATTCGAAACACCATGACGGGGTGGTATCTCATCTTGGGACCGACTACCACCTAAACCAACCTTTTCTCGAACCGGTCCATCACCCCAGCTCCGAAGGATGGCCAGTGATTTCTCCCGATCATTTCACGGAGCGTATAGCTTGATGTGGTGGTATATCATCGGGCGACAGGCCGTTGGGACCCCACCTACCACTCGGCCTTTAGTCGCCTTCTACAACAAGCCGGCCTTTTTTCATTTTCATTTTTAAAACATTTTTTATTTTCTTTTTATATTCTTAGTTTCCAAATTAAAGGCTAGACAAAAAATGCTTAAATTCTAGCTTAATTATCTTATGTAATAACTTACTGGTCCTTCGCAGACGCTCTAAGCTAAACATTACAACCAGCCGGCCTAGCTATGAGTATATTCTAACGCCTTACTATTGTTGTAGTCTAATTAATAAAGCATTGTTGTTACTTTTTGAACACAACTCGTACAAATAACAAATCCCAAAGCGTTGTTCGTTACGTCACTAGCACAGGAGTTACCTACGATGTGAAAAAAAAAACAAAATATCATTTAGAGAGGAACACATGGGTAAAGGGGACGCCACCAACGCAACACCAGCATCATATTGATGAGATACAGATTTAGGATCGTCAGAATGTTCGTCCTTGATCCTTGAATCAGTATTAATCAGACAGTAACAGTGAAAGTCAAGCTCTATGGAATGTTCTTGGAGGAATGCATTGCCTTTATCAAAGTAGTGATCGAGTGATACTCGTCTTTCCTAAAATATGCCGTGAGGTCTCCTCTACAACATATTGCCCATTACTAAAAATATTTCATGTTTTCGCACATTTCAAAAGTTAATGTTTCGGTCGTTGGATAATTGATGTGTCAAATTCACGCGATTGTATGCTTTGAACGTTTACAACACAAATTAAAGTATTCAGTTTAATCAAAATTTGGCAACAATTTATTACTATAATTCGTAATGGAAAAGTCACAAACTTATTGATCTTCTTTCATACAAAATTATATGTATGTGGGATGAAAATATTCACTCACCTATCAAGAGTGCCTTGCTCTGATAGACTGTGAATTATAGGACTAAACAAAATTCAGCTTGTATCCATTGTGACTGCGAACTATAAATTTATCTCAAATTCACCTGTCATTTCCACATGTATATGAAAAGACCTAATACTGTGGTGATCGTATCAATTTGTATAATGTATTAAGACACAACTGGAGAAGATTCGTGATAATTTAATTCGGAAGTTCATAATCGACACCAACGCTTCTGATCAACTCGTCCGCTTGTGCCCTGGATTGACAAATATCTTCCCGCAAAACCTGTTGCTCCCAATAAAGAGATTCCAATATCAGAAATTCAAACTTTAGGACATTATCATGATAAGATGTTTTATAATAGCAGTGAGTTTACAACCGGTTATGCGATCTTCCATTAAGCTGTCAGTTTATTCATAATTAAAATTGTATAATAGTAACACCACATCGTATCCATAAATATGCAATCGCAAGCGGTATCATGTCCAACCTAAACTGCTAATCACTATAAAGTGTCAGTGGACGGTTTCCCACGTATAGCTGGTCATTTTTAACGAGTAACATATAAATTTCTATGATGGAATTTGTAAAGAGATGCCTTCCTAATTGCTTTATAATCGTCGCATTATCTGTGTTTGTAGTTTGTTTTGGTTAACTTTTTTTAACACATTGCAGAACTAACGAAATCTTGAAATAAGGTTTCACAAAGTCAAAAGCTTGTGCAGAAACGACTGTGCACCCGCCTGTGGAACATTAATTTTGTATAAAATTTGAGGTTACTCTATGTCTGGGCATACATTGCATTATCTAAACTTAATTACTTATTCAACTTGACCGACGGAGAAAACCGTCGTTAATCATGGGAATATGAGATCTTAATAAATCCGGATTACTAATCGGTGTTTATCTTTCTTTCCTTATTCACTCTCTCGGAAGAGCAGACTATTGTATACTTGAGTGTTAAATAGTCATTTACCATCATTAGAATTCTGTAGGTCACCTCACATGCAGTGGAGAAAGTTTGAGAAGCCACTGGCAAGGTATCGGGTTGATGCTCATTCTAAAAGTGTTCGCGTTGCACCGAAGGGGATAAAGAAAGCCTGGTGAACTATTCTATATTCTATTGCAGTACGGTCGATATGCAAATAACATAAGATCAAGATATTCATTATGACAGTACTCGTCTATGGAGCCCAATTTATGAGGTGATAGATTGATCAGTTGATACAAAATCTAATAATAAATAATGCGTCATCGGAGAATCGACTCCATTTACAAAACCAACGTTGAAATTATAATAGTGTTCATTTTTCATTTCATTTCTCAATTTACTTGCCAGACTTGCCTATTACATTGTAGCGAGCTTAGGGTTCGCTGGATTAATTATTTTGAATAAATAAGAGACGTTGAATCGATTTTGAATTAATGTGACACTTTATTAGTCCGTTAATAACAATCGTTACTTTTTACCGTATACTTAACGATTTCTTCATTTATCGCTTCCGTACTTATCGCTTCCACACTTATTACTTCTTACTCATTACTTATCGCTTGCTTGACCTTCTACTTCTTACTCATCACTATGCTCTGTGTGCGGCGTATTTATACTGTTTCAGCGTTTCGTTTCCGTCCGTTCCATTGCCTTGAATGTTCTACTGTTCCTAGTCTCCAGTTTTCCATTACTTTATAGAATATTCTAGTAGTCTGTTTCGGACTCTCTAGAATATTCTAGTACTGATTGTCATATGCGTCACACTACCCTCCGCCTAGATTAGTTCGTCCCGAACTAAGTTCATTGGTCTCCCGTGCCAACAAAAGCCGCCAGTCGGTCGCGATGCACCACTTTCATCTTGGCGTTCGGCGGTGGAAGTTCTTGACCTTCTTCCAAATTTTCTACTGCTCTCCTTTTCACGTCAGCTCTAGCCTGCCGCCATTTTTCCTTTTCCTGACGACGGAATTCCTCTTGCATTTTAGGGATCACATGCGAATAGTATAAGAGAAAATGCATGTGCACACCCTTAAGCTCTTCTGGAGTTTGCACATCACGTAAGCGGTCTAGATCTTCATCTTTACTTACACGTGTATCATCTGGTATTGGAGCATCTGTCGATTTCATAACCGTGTCCAACTGGTAGTTCCGCATCTTTTCAAATAATTGGAGCAGTTTGTTCTTTGGAGCTGACAGTAAACACCAGCCTGTGTCGTAGTAATAGGCTTTCTATAGATCGTCGCAGGTTAATTCTGGTTTCACGTGTTCTTCTCTATAGAACGCAATGAACGGCACCTCTAGCTGTTGATTACGCCTACCATCTAGGGCTTGCTTGATCTTTCCCCCGTATGTGGTGGCTTACAATAGCGGTCTCGACCTCCAACATCCGTTGATCTCTCTTGGTCGGAAACAGTTTATTTACAAGACGTATGTTTGTAAATCCATTCAGGTTCATCTTGTAGTTCATTGGGTCCCTCTGGCACAGGCGTAACCGGAACTTCGCGCAATTGCTCCCGCTCAGGAATATCTGTTTTACGGATTTCATTGTCGAAGTCAGTAAAGTGACCCCTTTCCAATTCATCATTGAAATGTTTTGCCGCCTCAGTTTCCCTGTGACTACGTTCAGAGCGGCGTTCAACATCGTCTTCGTCGTCGAATAGCTGTTCGTCTATAGCCTCACGTGCTGAACCTTCATCGACGTGCTGTTCCTCTCCATCACTTTCTTCATCCTGTGTACGACGCAGACGCTTGGAACGCTTTCTGCCTTCGACTTTCAAACCAAGATTCTCTTCAATAAGGCCACAGTCGTCGTCTTCCTCTCCATCACTTTCTTCGTCCTGTGTACGACACAGACGATTGGAACGCTTTCTGCCTTCGACTTTCAAACCGAGATTCTCTTCAATAAGGTCACAGTCGTCGTCTTCCAGTCGGTCGTCCAACTCGTCATCATCATTGTAAATCCGTTTCAGGGAACGGCCTGAAGCATCAGTGTCTTCATCATCACTGCCGTCCTCTTCAATCGGGTTATCATCAATGAAATCCTTCAGTTCTTCACGTAACACATCATCGTCATTTTCCTCCTCTTCCTCACTGCTGTCGGTCATAGCTTTGCTCTTCCTGAGTTTCTTCATTTTATGTGGCTCCAATTCCTCCTCATCCTCAGATTCTTCCGCTTCCGAGTCCCAGAATTCTTTCATACACTGCCTTTGGGCATCCAATTTTGCCTTAAACTCTGCAGCTCGCGCGCCCAATTTTGCATTAACGTCTGCGGCTTGCGCATCCAATTTTGCATTAAACTCTGCAGCTCGCGCGTCTAATTTTACAGCTCGCGCATTCAATTTTGCAGCTTGCGTATCTAATTTTGAAATTACGGTGTCAAATTTTGCATTAACATCTGTAGCTTGTGCGTCCAATTTTGCCATCATAATCCTGAACATCTCCGAAATGTCCAACGGTTGCGAACTCTTCTCCGAATGTCGATCTGCCATCCTCACAATACACTTCCACAGACTTATTTATTTCACCAATAATTAATCCCACTTCTGACACCAATTGTAGCGAGCTTAGGGTTCGCTGGATTAATTATTTTGAATAAATAAGAGCCGTTGAATCGATTTTGAATTAATGTGACACTTTATTAGTCCGTTAATAACAACCGTTATTTTTTACCGTACACTTAACGATTTCTTCATTTTTCGCTTCCGTACTTATCGCTTCCACACTTATTACTTCTTACTCATTACTTATCACTTGCTTGACCTTCTACTTCTTACTCATCACTATGCTCTGTGTGCGGCGTATTTATACTGTTTCAGCGTTTCCGTTCCATTGCCTTGAACTTCTTCTGTTCCTAGTCTCCAGTTTTCCATTACTTTATAGAATATTCTAGTACTCTGTTTCGGACTCTCTAGAATATTCTAGTACTGATTGTCATATGTGTCACAATATTATATCGTAACTTACTGGTCCCCTGCGGATACTGTAAGCTAAACTTGGCATTCACCCCATTGACTAATGACCTTGCCCAAAAAAAAAAAACAAATCATTATGGAAAATTTAACAAGCCTCAGGACTTGCTTAATAAGGCCAAGGCGGATTCCCGGTTGTAGTGCCGATAATGATGATGATAGTCCGATTCCGGTGTTCGATATAATCTGAGAAAACTTCTGAGACACTTCCTTTCGAACACCCAAATCTTTTCCTTCAAGTTTGGACCTATGTTAAACCATACTCATCATCATCATCATAATCGGCACTACAACCGGCAACCGGTCTTGACCTTATTTAGCAAGTCCTGAGGCTTGTTAAATTTTCCATAATGATTTGTTTTTTTTTTTTTTCGGGCAAGGTCATTAGTCTTGTGCCTGTTAAACCATACTGGACAACCATATATGAGCATTGGCCTGATTAGCGTCATGTAGCATATAACTTTTACCCGGCTGTCAAGTTGGCTACTGTGAAATAGCTTCCTTCCCGAAAGGTTTTCTCGCTTTGGCCAAAGCAGCCCCTACATGTCTGTTGAAATACAGATATTGATTTAGCCAGATGCCCAGGTATTTATAAGTTATATATAAGTTCTTGCATGACTAGAGAGTGAGACAAAAAATACTACACTCTCCCACAGGTAGTAGAAACGTCTGGGCATTCGTGAAAAACATTCAAAACTTGGTTTCTTCATCCATTTCATCGGTTATAGTCGACGACAGACCAGTCACCAGTGCAATAGAGAAAGCGATTCTACTTGCTGCACATTTTGCAGTGAACTCGACACTGCCTGATACCACATCAGTTCCGACTTAACTTGACAATAAACAGCACACTATGAGCCAGATTTACTTCCGAACGCGTAATGTTGCTAAACGCAAGCAAATCCGCTGGTCCGCATCCACTAGCTTGGTGAAAGCAAGGTAGTCGCATTCGATGTTTCAAAAGCCTTCGACAGAGTTTGGCATCCAGCCCTTGTGACAAATCATCCCTTTCTTCTTATCGACCCATAGCACTAACTTCTATTCTCTCCAAGGTAATGGAATCACTTATCAACCATCAATTTTCGAAATATCTGGAATCAAATGACCTCCTCAATGACCGCCAATATGGCTTTCGTAGCAACAGGTCCACAGGAGATTTGATGGCGTACCTTACCGAAAAGTGGAGCCATTCCATCCACTACCTCGGTGAAAGCAAGGTAGTCGCATTAGATGTTTCAAAAGCCTTCGACAGAGTTTGGCATCCAGCCCTTTTGTCCAAATTGCATTCCTATGGAGTGGACAATTCCCTGATCCAATGGATAACAGACTATCTTTCTGGCCGTTCAATCCAAGTGGTTCTTGATTGTGTCAAATCTGCCTCCCATCAAATTAGTGCAGGTGTTCTCCAAAGTTTTGTACTCTCACCCACTCTCTTCCTCATCTTTATAAGTGCCTTCTTGTCCATTACCCACAACCCAAGTCACTCGTTTGCTGGTGATAGTACATTAAGTTTCTCATACTCATACGAACATTTCCGACCAAACTCTACGAACGTCATTACCAATCAGCAGATTATGCTTAATACATTGAATTCCGACATTAACAAGATATATCAATGGGGATTATCTAACCTAGTAGAATTAAATGCCTTAAAAATTCAGTGCTGTCTCGACGTCAAAGGCGAACCCCAAAGTAAATACACTGTGGATGAATGGCACTTGCATCGACGAAGCCAAGGAACTATCAATCCTTGGCACTCGAATTAATTCGAATCTTAATTCGAGTTACCACATTTTGAAGCTGCGAAAAGTGCAGCTAAATCTATGGGGTTCCTTAAGAGATGCAAAAAATATTTCACTATATCCAACCTGCCCACTATTTACGAGGCGTACTTTCGTCCCAAAATGGAGTTCAACTCCCATATTTGGTCAGGCGCATCCAACACTGCACTACACGTTGTGGGCACGATGCAAAAGCGAGCAGTGAAACTTATTGGGGACGCAGCCGCAAGTCTATCAATTCCGTCGTTAGAGCAAAGGCGCAACATATCATCCCTATCTCTTTTCTATAGGTATTACCACAGTCGTTGCCAACTGAACTGGCTGAATGTGTTCCGCCCCTTCAGACATTTTCCCGCGATATCCGTCAATCTGTGAATGCGCATCAGTTCACGTTGAAAGCGGACTTCAGGCGCACAAATAAACATAGAGAGTCATTCTCTCTCCTCGGAGGCGTGGATTCGAATACCATCGCTGCCACCAAATGTTATAATCTCGCCCCGTCTATATCGTTGGTCATTATTATTCGTTTATATTGAATTGGAGATTATATTGAAGTCCGACGACCATGCTTCCTCGTCTCGATCGAGGGAAGAGCGTGGACTATTTCATTTATAATTATTTAAAAAAACACTTTTCTTTTTATTTTTTGGTTTTATTAAAGACAAAAACAAAACTGGCACACTCTTTCCATAGGTTTAACAAAAAAAGCAAAATTTAACAAAACGAAACTTTCTCCAGAAACTCTTTACATTATTTTTACAAAACGAACGTTAATATTCTTGTCGCGAGCCAACGGATGAAACGAGACCCTTTCGCTTTCCGTTACTTATTTTATTCACCTGAAGGACCAGTTAGCCTTACTCATTCGGTGGTTTTTACTTGACTGACTGCAAAAAATACCAAAATCTCCCTTTTGCGTTTCCTTTCGTTAAGTTTCCTCCATGGACGAAGTCGAACCTGGGGAAAAGGGGTCACCTTCCTCTCCAGGTACCTGAAAGCCGGCAACCCATGTGTGTCTTTTGGCCAATCACAATCGACCAGCTGCTACGGTCGCTCGATTTTGGTTTATGACTTGTGCGACAAGAATTTATTCTTAGCAGCTGCTCGTTACTCGATTTGATCTCAGAATCGTCACGTCGAGTATTTGCTATATTTGCTTGGTGACGACTCTGGGATCGTTATATTAGACAACCGCAATTGCAGCTGCTATGTATGTAGGATGACGATTTTTGGCAATCGTTTAGGAAAATGGGATATGTATATTGTATGGGAAAATGGGATAATGGATGGGATAGGTATATTAGGAGATGGGATATTGGGTGTGAAATGTATCGGGAACTGGGATGATGGGTCATGTATATTGGGCTTAAGGGAGTTGTGGGAGGATGGTAGGGCTTTGGGAAAACTACAAGTCGAACCACACGAATGTACAATGTTCTGCTTGATCATGTGCTTGCTGGTCGTTGTGATGTCCAGACATTCAAGACCAATATACATCAACACCTCCTTTCCTTATACGCTTCCTCTCCATCGCCTCGCACTGTGCTCTGATATTTAAGTGTACATCAAAATCCCCTTTTATGCGCGGGTTAGTGTACAAAAAAAAATTAACAAACCACATAATTAGAGAGTTTGTCAACACAACTGTCGAACATATGACCATTGTATTCAACCATTGCTTCTGTAATGGCTATTTTCCTACAGTGTGGAAACTCGCGAAAATCATCCCCTTTCCGTAAAACAAGATAAAACTATAACTCTGAAACCTCAGGTCCATTTCCCTCCTTTCAAACATCGGAAAAATATTGGAAAGAATATCTTCCCACATGAATATCCACTCTCTGAAGGGAATAGTGTACATACCTGACTACCAATTCGGCTTTCGTCAGGCTCACTCTACGACACACGCGTTAATCAAACTCCTCGCTGACGTCAACTCGAATCTAGAGGCCTGACCTACAGATGACGCCAGTATGTCGAATTTTTGGGTTGTATTCTACAATACTGTCTCACTAGATTGTATATACATTTTCAGGTCGGTTGCTTTGTTAGTATACATTTGAGAGGTTAGCTTCACCCCACCCTCGTACATCATATGTCGTGACTATGTTCAATAAAATGGTTAAAACAATTTTTTTTTTACATTTTTGAATAGTTTATCCACCAATTAAGCCATTAAAAAGAATTGATTTTTTGATAAAAATTACAGTAGCAGTGGTTCGCCTTAAACTATCTACCCGAAGAATTGGTCTAATCAAGAACTGACTCTCCTCCTACGAGATTGACCAGGTAGTTCTTATGCTTGATAAGCGTTTAGATTTTAATAATACAGTAACCACAGTTAACGACCTTACATGTCTTCTTACGATATCATCCAAATAGTTTTGCACCAACCGGACGAAATATCAAATTCCGTTTATATTTTAAACTTCATTTAACAACAGGTGTAAATGACTAAAAGATTGTATATATAGATGTGACATATTCAAATATTTTTCTATATTTATTTCTATAAATAATGACAACTTAAATATATCTTGAAATAAATATAAAACAGATTCACTTGTAAACTAGATTTCACACAAGCTTCACTTTCCTCTGACTCAAAGCGGTTTCGCCTCGTTTATTATAAAGCAAAAAGGAAAAAACAACCCCGATTCAGTTTTCCCACATTTGTGCCTTTCCAAGCCAAACAAATCGTTTCAGTAGAACGAGTGATCTCATTTAAGCGGATGGGCGATTTGAATACGAGACCATAACAAATGACACTGGTGTTGTTTTAGCTTCAGTATACGAATTGCCTTAGATTTTCTTACTTAATTTATTTATTCGTCTCTCTAACTAGGGTTCGGTCTTAATTTAGCCTGTTTTTGATGTTCTAGCCAGTAATCATGATAATTATATATTGTAATTACAACCCTTATTTACTGGCCTAAGCAGACGCTTTCCGGTAACTGTATTACGGCAACAAGAACTAATTATAGTCTTTTAGGGAATATTAAGAAGGTTGGTATTCTTGATGATTTGGTAAGTGTTGTGATGCAGGCTTTCACCATGAGAATTTTCCAAGTAGTGAAATTAGATAATTTATAGACAAATCAAGTTTGGCGGTAATTCAATTGACTGCCTATGTGCGTATCCTGTCTTCGTAAATTCTTACCCACTTGTTTGTTCTCTTGAATCTCAATGAGTCTTTGTACTCATATTTCCATTCAATGCTCAGCTGTAGATTAATTCTTTGTACAATTTCCTTCGTGCATCTTGCTATGCTCCTTCGTTCAGATGACGTCAGTTTATACATTGGTCGCCAAATAAAGAGGCTTACTAAGCGGATGACTCAGCACCAGCATAAATGAATCTATTCGTAACGTATACCATAACTTGATAGCCATGATACAGAATACAAATTAGATTATAAAAAAAATTTGAACACATGGATAATATATATTATATTACTCGAAAGATCGCCAAACTAACAGTTTGGGGTACTTCAAGAGATTAAACAAGCGCCAAAAGCAGCGTTTGCCGATTATGCTTTTACTTTTGATCTTATGCTTTGGAACGACGACCCTCAAAATAAATGCATATAAGATAATCAGATAGATTCAATTTTTAGCAATGATTAAATCTGCGATGTGTGCACTTCTGTTACCTACCGCAAGCAAGGGGGCTAAGGATGCGTTAAGACCAATTCGAAGTCATTTAAAGACCTTACAGTGCAGTGGCTTAGACGGACTTTTTTATTCTTGATCAACCCCTGGGTATGATGTTCCAAATGAAAAGTGAATCCAATGTGTCGTCATATCCGAAAGATCAGACTTTTTTCATATCAAAAGCGCAGCTTATAAGACCGTAAGTTTATGGCGTTTGCGATGATAGTGAAGAACGTGTGATTCGAACTGACGCTATGACAGTTAGAATCACCAAAAATTGAACCAATGCATAACACATTAGGCTACTGGCCGTGTGTACGAATTCGATTTTTAAACTCAAGTACATTCAACTGATGTGGAATTGTTATGTCATCGCTATGGTATACGGCTCTGTTGTACTTTTTTATTCGATTTTCTTTCGGTGTTCCTCACTATTTACTATTGTACTGTGTGTGTATCTGTTAGAAACGCCAAAGGTTCAACTGATGCCATATTGGTTGATGGGCAGTACACTTACTATTTATAGTTGTCAAATTGTAGTACGATACGAAGTCAACTTTTTTTTAATACGTTCGCATAAAGGTATTTCGTGGCAACCTTGATACCAATCTTGTATTTGGATAGAAAGACAAAAACGATTACTGTCCATTTCAATCAGGGCAAACTACCTGTAGATATAATGAATGCTTACAGAAGATTACTGATTCATCGTATGGCATTAAAGACATTAAAGATTTGTTCATTCACCTTACGATGTGTGTATCTCAACTGCCTCCATTTATACAAGAGTCCATCCGTGGTCAACTGTAGCAAAAGCATTGTATATCTTACTGGCATCGATTACATGCCTGGTTTATTTCAAAGGTGACACTATAATATTTGCCCCAAGAATTATTTGTTTTTAATGCCATCATAGAGCGTTGCACGTTGCAACCAGTAATGGTGAGGATGCTCTGTGTGATAACATGCTTTAAATAACTCTCCACCCTTTATACTCGAGGTGTTAACTTGTGTCACAACCGATTAGCTGACTTCCGATTACGTTGAGCTGTGACACAAGGAATAATGGGACGAATTCAAGAGAACAGTACAACAGTACTGCTCTCGATCGTAAACAGCACACAAGCCCTGGAGAGAAGAGGAGGGCCGATAACGTTTTGTCGAGCACAAACGAGGTTTGGGGCAAGCGAAGACGACACCACGATTCAAAACAGCATATCGAAAAAAGGAACAAGAAAAGTGAGGTTGACGTTTGAGACAACAATGAAAACCGGATTTGGAGTTCGCAGGCGAAATGGTAGACATTCGGTAGTTAATATCAATATTTGCAAACAGAGAAACCTGATATCCTTGCCCTGACCGAGACCCAGGTCGATTCGTCAACTGATTCGACATATCTTCGTTGCTCACTATACGACTTACATTCGAGATTACGCTTTAATTGCGGAGTCAGTGCCTTCGCGCGGTCCGTTCTGGCTAGCCAGAGGATGGCGGCGTTGGAACCCAATAACATGGACATGATGTGGTTGGGGCTGATGCTGGGGAATTCTGTAAAATTTCTTTGTTACGAGGGTTGCCTCTTTAGTTTCCGGATTTGGCAACCCTAGTGTTGCAATCCGGCAATTGACAGCTCTGTCGTAAAGTTGGACATTTTTGAGGTTATACGCACTCAGAACAGTTGGATCCCACACAATTTGTCAATCGCCCAAAAAAAGGCTCGTGTCAATTGGTCGAAAGAAATGCTCAAAAAATACGGTCGCGGTGCTTCGAAACGCGTCTATGACATCGTGACAGGTGATGAATCGTGGATTTACGCGTATGAGCCCGAAAGTAAACAGCAGTCGACTGTCTGGGTGTTTCAAGACGAGCCAAATCCAACAAAAGTCGTTCGCGCACGAAGCACTTCCAAGCAAATGGTCGCCTGTTTTTTCGGAAAAACTGGACATGTCGCAACCGTACCACTAGAACAACGCAGAACAGTCAATTCTGAGTGGTACACAACCATTTGTTTGCCAGTTGTCTTCCAAGAAATCAGGAAAACCAACCGCCGAAGACGGATCACTCTTCACCACGACAATGCGAGCTCTCACACATCGGCTGCGACAACTGCATTTTTGAGCACCCAAAACATCGATTTGATGGGTCATCCGCCATATAGTCCTGACTTGGCACCGAATGACTTCTTTTTATTCCCGTACGTAAAAAACAAACTGAGAGGTCAACGTTTTTCGACACCTGAAGAAGCGGTTGCTGCATTCAGATGCATGTGTTGTAGATACCTCAATCAGAGTGGCAAAAGTGCTTCGACAATTGGTTCAAACGCATGCAAAAGTGTATAGGTCTTCATGGGGAATATTTTGAAAAACAATAAAGTGATTTTCGATGATCAATATTTGTTTTTGTTCTCTAATCCCGAAATATAAAAGGCAACCGTCGTATCTTTACCGCTCCGCGAATGACGATCGACTAGCGACATTTTTCTGCCCTCTTTCGCATACTGTCGACTGCATACAGATCAACCACCCAGCTTCTAAAATTCACGTCCTTGGCGATTTTAATGCGCACAATTCTAGCTGGTTGGTGCATTTTAACAGAACCGACGAGGCTTTCGGAGATGTTCGCAGTTAGCCGCAATTTGACTCAACCCGTGGAGGAGATTGCTGCGCCAGTGGAAAACTCTGATCACTGCTTGGTATCTGTCGCGCAACCACTTGCATTTGAATAACCGACCTAGGTAGCTTCGCCATGTATGGAGGTACGGTTGATTTAGGTGGTAGTCGGTCCCAAGGTGAGATAGCACCCCGTCACGCTGTACATTCCGCGATATCGTCGAGAGAAATCTTCGACGGTGTTTCGGATGTATGGCTGTTGTCCGGACTTACAAGGAGATAAGTCATGATGGTACCTTCTGATATAAAGAATTCCGGAAGTAAACTAGTTTCCCATTCGGATCTCCGGGGGGACCATGGCAGGAGGAACATCATGCACATATTATGATAAATAACCGAACTTTAAGAAATTCGTCATCGCATAATCGGGCTCGTTCTCGAGGCTTTATCGACGTTCGATTGGTAACTGTATTTTGTAACATCAGGGGCACCGGTTTCACCAATACGAATGTAAACGCCGTCCACCAATATTTGCAAACATCGAAACCTGATATCCTTGCCCTAACTGAGACCCAGGTCGATTCGTCAACTGATTCGACATATCTTACATTCGAGATTCCGTTTTAAGGTCGGAGTCTGCGAGAATGGAGGCGATGGAACCCAATAACATGGACATCATATGGTTGAGGGTCGTACTGAGAAATCCTGTTAAATTTCTTTGTTGTCTTTACTGCTCCCCGAATGACGATCGACCAGCGACATTTTTCGAACATCTTCCACGTACCGTCGACTGGATACAGATCAACCACCCAGATTCTGAAATCGTCATCCTTGGCAATTTTAATGTACACAATTCTGGCTGGTTGGTACATTCTAACAAAGCCGACGAGGCTGGGAGACTGGCAGCAATGTTCGCTGTTAGCCCCAGTTTGACTCAACTCGTGGAACAACCTACCCGAGTGCCGGACACCCGAGATGGTTATGCGAACACCCTGGATCTGTTTTTTAAAACCCGAGCCGAGCATTTATACCGTGGAGATTGCTGCGCCACTGGAAACTCAGATCACTGCTTGGTATCTGTCGCGCAAACATTTTCATTTCAAGCGAATAACCGACCCAGGCAGGTTCGCCATGTATGGTGGTATGGGCTGCCAACTGGAACGATTTGAGAGATTTCTTTGCATCCTTTCCGTGGTCGAGGGTATGCTTCGGAGACTTCGATATCGATGTATGCGCGGAGTCGCTCACAAAGATTATTCTTCTCCCGATGGAGATTTACATTCCACATTCCATTAAACAAAGATCACCTGATAAACCTTGGTTTTATAAAAAATGTGAGCAGATTACAGAGGCAAAAAATTGAGCTTTTAAACGATGGCGCTCAAATCACACTGAGCTGAACAGAACGAATTTTGTTAGAATCAGAAACTAGGCAATTGATACCACGAAGAAGGCTTACTACGACAGAGTGATCAATAAACTCCTTGAGTGTCCAACTGGTTCGTGCCCCTTCTGGTCAATGGCAAGGGATGTCAGCAGTAGCTTCGCTTTCGCCTCTTTTACTTCGTTAGTGACCAGCAGCGGGACGTTAGTCACAAATTCAAAGGATAAAGGTGATGTGTTCGCGAATTTATTTTCCGCGAATTTGAGCCGGTCTTTTGGCCACACTTTGATCGCGTGGGTGCGGTCTTCGATGCGGGATGTGAGGGTCCGCCCGCATACCATTCAACGCATTCTACGTGAACTGGACTATAGGAAGGCAACCAGCCCGGAAAGAATACCAGAAATAGTGCTTAAGAACTGTACTCCAGAACTATCGCCGGTGCTTACTCTTTCGCTTATCTTATGGTCGAAGGACCTTTCCTACCTACTGGAAAGTCGCTCGAATTCAGCCAATTCCAAGAAGGGGAAAAAGCTGTCTGCTACAAAATTACCGTCCGATAGCTTTACTGTCTATGTCATCTAAGGTGATGGAAAAGGTCATCAACGCCGAGTTAATTAAGTATTTGGAGTGCAACGGAATTCTGAATAATCATCAATACGGATTCGGTGGCAGGCGGTCCACGGGAGACCTTTTGACCCTTATAACAGATATATGGACATCTGCGATTGAGCGGCATGGTGAGTCGAGGGCGGTCGCATTGGTTCTACGAACCACACAACCCAATATAGGTTGAGATATCGTCGTTCCACCAAAGAATATACTCACCTATATCAATTACTCGTGCCCACAGACACGTTCCTCAAAAGTCCTTCCTTCCGCCTGAAACAAAAGGTAACATTCCAAATACCCCAACATTGAATTCAATAGTAAAAATCAATCGAACTTAACGTTCAAAATTCCCTAATATTGAATTCAAGGCATCCATCCAATGTATCCATTCGATTCATCCATTAAAAGAATTTTTCTGAAAACAAGCAGAATAATCTCCTTATGTAGCTAATAGCAATTAGCACCATAAATTCCTCGCAAGATCCCAAACCGACAAGCGCACGTGCACAAACAAAGGTCTAGCGATTCGCCCGCTGACCAACAATTCTTGCGATCATAAACACCTTAAACGCCTATCCCACGCTAAATGTTTATGATTAGGAAATGCGATCTACAAACCAAATCTCACGGTTCCTTTGTTACCCATCTGAAGCACACAAAAACTCTGTTGTCGTTAGCCAGATGGGTAACGTAAACAAAGCCCATGATAGGATCAAGAAAGAAGTAGCGGCACGCTTGATCCTTCGAAACAAGATTCCGATAAGAAGTTGGAATCGAAAACCAAAATGGAAATTTTCACTTGAAGATAAGAGACAGATAGGATGGATAGGAAAATGTAGATAGGGCAGTCGGCTTTGGAAAAATTAATTCGAACAGGGAGTCGAACAGAGAGAACCCGGACGAGGAGGTAATCCGCGGAGCAAAATACATCGAGTAAGAAACCGGTCGACCGGTCTCGTATTCTCTTCGAATACACGAGTTAACTAAATTCCTGTGCGCAATTAATATCGTCAATTTTTCTGGTTCGAGTCGAGGTATAAATGTAGTAAAAAAAATACGCGAGTAACCACAGGACATTTATTAATTGTAGTTCGCTGCGTTTTCCAAATAATGAATTGTTGTGCTAAAGAACCAAAATAATAATTTTGTGTATTAGACGTTAAGTGACTCGCTGTACAATTACAAACTTGTAAACATCCCTTAACAGCCGAAGGAAAGCAATAAATTAAAAGGATTAGAACGAAATTCAAAAGAACGTTTCGCAGTGTTTTTATGTGTGGATACATTCGCTCCGTTGGCGCAAGACTAATGACCTTGCCCGGAAAAAACAAATCATTATGGGAAATTTAACAAGCCTCAGGACTTGCTAAATAAGGCCAAGACCGGTTCCCGGTTGTAGTGCCGATGATGATGATGACATTCGCTCCGTGTTCCTGTGTTTAATTTCGCTTTTGTGTGGTCAGTGTTCGGCGGAACACTTCATCGACATTCAACGTCTTAAATCCGCCAAAGTATTTGTTATACTTCTGTGAAAATCGTGATAAATGTTACCCATTCAAGAAAATACGTGATATACGTTACCCATTCAAGAAAATACGTGATGCGTTACCGTTTTGCAAAATTAGTCGGTGGAACAGGTGTTTCTTTACACAAAATCACAATGTTTTTTATTGGACTCTTTGTTCATTGATGTGTATTATTTGCAACTCTGTTTAAATACAAATCTCAAGCGACCTCTAAAAAATGTGGTTAACGTTGTTTGTGATTTTCGCCTTCTTTGCCTTTTCACACAATTAAGTTTTCATTGTACGCTGTATACGATGCTGTACGCAGCAATCGCTCATTGGGCGAAGCTACAACCGCGAAGTTATTCACAGTACATTCATCTAACTTAGTGCTAAGGAAAACCATCGCGTACGAAACGATAATGCAAAGATGGCATAACTCAAACCTAAACTTTAATGCAAACCAAACTGTCCGATCATTATTCTAATTTAAACACAACCGTCGCCTATTGCAACGGAAATTCTAATCAGAAAAAAATAGCAGCCCATTGATCTCATTTTGTAATTTAATGCAAACACATTTAAAAAGTCCAGATCATTGAGATCCGCCAACAAATTCAACATTTTACATTCCAATTACCATTTGTGGACCTTAATTGGCAAATGCATTGGAATGCAGTTGGGGCGATGCAATTTAGAGGGTAGCTCAACAGGCAATATCTACGTTGCGAAAATTGATGTTTTATTCTAAAAAAAAAGGTGCTTGGTTACGTGATTAAAAAAATCGCTACTAGTAACTAAACCCATTTCATCTATCCGATAAGAAAAGATATGAGAGCTACGTGAGCAAGCTTATCGTACAATTAACTGATTTTCGTAGATTAAGTACGATAAGCGCTATTATTAAGTTACGTAATGATAGCGAAGGAAGTTGTGAGAATTGAATCCTTACTTTCGAGTACTAATGCAAGCATTGCTTATCAAGCTTGACTTATGTAATTAATAAATTCCTTTTACAATGGATGGTAGATAATCAACTAAAGTAATTACTGACATTTCGCACAATAACAAAATTGTGTTCTTTCCTTTTCACAATTCACATGTTCTAAGGGGAATATTAATACCATTATAATATAGATTGATACAACGTAGTGAGTGGTATTAAGTGGTAGCGGAGAAAAGGGGTAAAATAAGGTACAGGTAATGGTTGTCATATCAGATATTTGTTTTGTATTCCTTCATTATAATCGAATGAAGGGCATTGTCGGTTTTTCCGTTTCACTGCAGACAATTTGATGTATTGAGCGTTATACGAGGGTGAATCAAATATAAACGGTAATTTACTTGTTTGCTTAGCAACATATTCGCGTTTCCGTGCGCACCGGAGAGCGGGAGATCGTGCGGCAACGACCATCGTGGTCTGCAGATGAAATTCGACTCAACGATATTCAATCGTTTTGGGTGAAGATCGTTGGTAGTACACATGTATGTGTGTACATGGGTTCTTTCATGGGACACGGATCTAAACAAAGAGAGGGAAAATGTGCATCCATGAGAAGTGAATTCGGCTCATTGGATGCTACTCGGGTTTGTGTTCGCTTTTACTGCTGCTGATGAGAAGCAGATCCCGAAATATGAAAAGACAAAGAGAACGTTTGGGTCTTTGTCTGAGATGTGCATTGCTGGTAAATAAATAGGCGGCAGTGCAATGTGGAAATGTGCTAATGGGTTTTAGCTAGATTACCGTGAATTGGTGTTTATTACATCGCTGCCAAGGGTAAGTATACCATACCTATTTGCATTTGCTTATGCCGTAGGATTTAATTGGTGCCAACAGACGCGATATGCGTATATTTGTTTTGGTTTCTTGGGTGTAGGTCGCCAGCCAATATGTATGTATGGTGATTTATGATACACTTTGTGAGGACGGGAAATAGGCGACGCAATGTGTATGGTCCCTGTTATGATGGTTACATTATATGTAAATCAAATCCTCTTGTTTTCAGGAATTCGTCTAGGGGGAAATGCACTTGGTGAGATTGTGTGTTACTCCTCGCTAGCCTGTGTGACATGGCTGGCCCTACTGGAAGCATATGCTTCCATTAGCATAGCCTGAGTGATTCACTGTAGTTTAAGCCCCCGCACCAAGTCAAGGTTTCTACCAAGCGGGGGATAATAAAATAAACAAAATACAATTTTTTTATTAATTTTATTTATAAAAGTGCATGCTCAATATACTTCGGCGCAAGGCTAATAACCTTGCCCGTAAAAATAAATTATTATGGAAAATTCAACAAGCCCCGAGACTTGTTGAATAAGGCCAAGACCGGATCCCGGATGTAGCGCCCATGATGATGCTTAGCAACAGGTTGCGGGAAAATACAAGTCGTGTGTGTTCTACAGTTCAGTGAATTTGCAATCATTATTAAGTTAAAGAATGCCGTCAAACATGAATAATAAACTTGTACTAATCGGGGCCAGAAAATACAATCCAATAGCATTAAGTCATACAAATTTGTCAATACTTTTTTAAAACATATCAATCCTAACCAAAATAAAAACCAAGGAACACTAAATAAATCACCATCATCTAATTAAAACCAGTTTAACACAATAAAAATCTTTTATACAAAACAATATCCTGTGTGTTTATTTCTGTGCTGTGTCCGCTCCGTTTCGAAGAACAACCACCCTACCATCTACTCACAGTTTTATCATTTCGGTGAACGGTTTGCAGTGTCCCATCAAGTGAACAGACAGTGGAATCTTAGTGGACCCGTGCCCGCGCCGGCACAAGACTAAGAATTATTACACCACAGCCCTGTCAGTCTTTTGGCGAATTATTTCATAGTTCCTTTACTTTGACGAGTATTGTTCACTTTAGTGGATTTGGTATGTTCGAATGTCAAACGTCCCTAACAGTGTTCCGCCGAACACTGTCCACACCCAAAAGAACAACCTGGGACAACGAGCGAATCCACCAACACAAAACACAGAGATCTAGTTTCTTACAATTTTACTTTTATTGACACTTTTCTTTTTTTGTTGCCTTACAGTCACGACACAAGATTTGTTATTGATTTCACATGCAGTTGCGTATATATATATTTCAAAATGTCATATGTATCTACAATAGTTATTATACGAAGACACGTAGCCCTAACGATGCAGACTCCTCACGCGAATATCTCTCCGTTGGGGTTCCTCGGTTGACCTTTCTTCTTGCGACCCTTCGATATGTCGTCTCCCCGATTAGAACCTTCTAAAAACTGGCTTCTTAATCCCGACTGTGAACGACTCGATAGACTTTCGATTGACTGTTCAATCTGGAACCTCAATGTAGATTAACTGTCTGCCCAAAAAGATATCCCGATTCAGATCTTCGATCTGTATCTGCAAAGAAGGAAATTTCCCATTCAATCTGCTAACAGAATTTTCCACAGTATCTGTTAGCAGCGTGCCATCCTCCTTTTCATCTCACAAGGAGAATTTCCCACTGGACCTGGAAGGAGAATCTTGCTCCTGATCATTACATCATTATTACCATCCGTGGTGGTGATTGAAATTCGGTTCGACGGCTGTCGATTGTGTGCCGCCTTTATTTGCACAGCACATCTGGCGCACAGGCCGGAGGATATCGTGCAATTTGAATGGACGTACGGTCCATGGGTTTTGTTTAATTTCTTTCAGTTAAAATTAACAATCCATTAGGTCTTTCTAATGGGTGTGAAATACAAAAAGGAACCGTGGGACTGGAGTAGTTCCTTTTGTTGGTTTTACTCTCATATATATTCACGAACTATCTCGTTGAGATATTTATGGTTGCCTAGAATTTGGCCGCGGATAAGCGATATGCATTATTGTATGAGGTTGCCGCTGTCTTTGTTTGCGCGACGGATTTGGGTGCTCTTTATGGTAGACTACCCGCGCGTGCATCCGTTGGTCGGCTAATTTACCGGCGATAGTAATTCCTTGTAACATCTTGTAGATGTGCAGGATTGCCGATTGTGCAGTGCTGGAATGCGGCGCATTTCAGTCTTTGGGATTGTTTTTGGGCATAGGATGAGTGAATGTTTTACCTTTGTTTCAGGTATGGTATATTCAAACAGTTGAGCCTGACATTGAAAGCGTTGGGACGTTCAGTGCCTTGCTTTTTGGTGTCGGACCCAACGTTGGCTAAATGTTTCCGGTTACTAGCAGGACTTAGTGACACGCGTCCGTGCGCGCGTGCAATGCTTTCCGGTAAGTATGTTCCTTGAAGGGTAGGAACCTTACCTGTGGTGAATTGTACGGTTCGTAGAACGCTACAGCCCCTTTCCCGTTGGTCTACCAAGAATTCTATGCACGGTCCTATCATTGCCCATTCGCGCCACATGTCCGGCCCATCTTAATCTTCGCGCCCTAATTACTCTCAGTATTGTAGGTTTGCGGTATAGTTCTTTCAATTCGTGGTTGTGGAGTTTACTGATTGTCCTGGCCACGCACCACAATCATGTATTTTGTTTTGTCTTCATTTATTTCTAGGCTTGTGGCGGTTCTTTAATACATTCCCAAAGAACCGCCCATCCTCTTGAAATTAACCACTTCCTCTTACCATACCAAGCAGCGTAAGCTCCCATGCAGCATCTTACCTGAAAAGAAAACCGACCCGACGGCATCCATACATTTTGAATTTCCCTGGTTCATATTCCATGAACCAGTTCATCTCCTATCGGCTTAGCCTGTCTTCAGTTACGATAAACAAACGCTGGCCAGCGTATTGTTGACATAGCTGTAGCTGATATTCTTCCCACAGTTCACAATTGCCTATACCTTTTGGTCCGCGACAGTTGCAACAATTCCCCGTTATCGGTTATCAACCAATCATGAATTTGGGCATGGATATGATCATTGTTTAGGTAACCGTACCCATGCCATGCCTATGATGACCCGCTTGAAAACCTAAATTAAACATACAGTATCTCACTGTGTTCGTTTTACTTACCCGCATATTAATCTAAGCATACAGCCATCCAGCCTGACCCCTTGTCGCCGTCGACGAGGTTTCTGCTGACTTATGTCAACAAAATAATTTGCCTCCTTGTGCACCGGAGCCATACGGCTAGATTGGATATTGCCTACATCGGTGTTTCCAAGGAATCTTAGGCAAATACCATGGCGACCCCTTATGTATCATAGGCACATCATATACATCATGTGTGCCACCATTTGATCTGTGAAATCGCGTTTTTGTTTACTTTGAAACAAAAATCTATTTCGATCTCTGGCATACATCATCAACGTATGTATGGGTACATCGCCCCCGACGATCGTACTTCTGTTTAATCAGGTGTCCGCCGATCATCGCCCCCACCGTAGGGCATTGTACTTATCCTAAACGGACACATATAGAATCCTCCCCTATCGATGCAATTCGCGGCCATTGAATCTGATGGATCTGGGTTACGTCGTGGAGTCAGATTTAATTAGCCCGGATTTCAAATGGTTCTGAGAGGTGGTTTTCTATTCTAACTCGCCCTTTGTTTTCGTTCATGGAAATTTGAATGAGGGCGGCATCCTTGTTCGGGATTCCCAGCTCAACTACAACATGGTAGAGTCTTTGCCTTGCGACTGAGTCGTCGGCTTTTTTGAAGTCAACGAACAGTTGATGAAACGTCTCTCCGTATTCCCGCTTTTTTTTCCAGCAGTTGCCTTAGTGTGAACATTTGGTCGCTTGTTGACCGGTTCCTACGGAATCCGCATTGGTAGTCTTCCAGTATTTCTTCTGCGTACGGTGTGACTCTCACCAGTATGACATTTGTTACTATTTTGTATATGCAATAACATTCCTCTGTAATTTTCGCAGTCAGATCGGTCGCCTTTTTTTAAATATGGGGATGACTATTGAGGTTTTCCATTCTTCCGGTGTGACTGTATAGCGTTTGGGATGATAGTGAAGAACGTGTGATTGGAACTGACGCTATGACAGTTAGAATCACCAAAAATTGAACCAATGCGTAACACATCAGGCTACTGGCGGTGTGTGCGAATTCGATTTCCAAACTCAAGTACATTCAACTGATGTGGAATTGTATACGGCTCTGATGCTTTTGCTTATTCGATTTTCGTTCGGTGATCTTCACTATTTGCTTGTGTATTGTGTGCGTATCTGTTAGAAACGCCACACTACTCCCTCCTCAGTAACTTTGCTACGATCAACTTCGTGTGCGAACGACGAAGCGAAGAGCGAGCGAACGAGAGAGAACGTCGGAGCAGGCGAGTGTGCCCTATGCGGAAGTCGTGATCGTGTCGTGAAGTTCTGTTTACTATGGGAAAGTGTGTGCTGTGTGTACACAGATATCACGTCGGGGTGTTGCGTTAAGCAATGTTAGTGAAGACGATGAAATGGGTGAGAAGCGAAGCAATGAAGCATCAGGCTACTGGCGTGTGTACGAATTCGATTTCTAAACTCAAGTACATTCAACTGATGTGGAATTGTTATGTTACCGCTATGGTATACAGCTCTGATGCTTTTGCTTATCCGATTTTCGTTCGGTGTTCGTCACTATTTGCTTGTGTATGGTTATTGTGTGTGTATCTGTTAGAAACGCCACAACTTCCTTATTCCATATTGTTTTGATGAGTTGGTGGATCTTTCGAGTGGTTGCCTCTCCTCGATGCTTCACAAGCTCTGCCGGTATGCAGTCGACTACGGGAGCCTTTTTGTTTTTCAATCGATTTATTGTGTCCACAACTTTGTTGAAAGAGGGCTCTGGGATCTGAGGCTCGGCTGTATGTACGTCTGGTGCGTTTATTTGTGGTTGATGGGTGCGCACATTGAGCAGGTTTTCAAAGTACTGCTTCCATCTTGTTACGATATTGTTTGTTTCTGTGACCAGACAGCTGTTTGGATCTCGAATTATTTCGGCTCTCCCTCGGAAGCCATTTATAATTGAATTTATCCCGGCATACATACCTCTCATGTTCTTTGCTCTGGCATTTTCTAGGATTTTTTCGATCTGAGTCTTTTCCCATTCGCGGTTTTTACGTTTGACACGCCACCTTGTCTCTCTCCGAATTGTCGCGTATCTTTCTCCGTTGACTTCATTATCATCATCATCATCGGCACTACAACCGGAAACCGGTCTTGGCCTTATTTAGCAAGTCCTGAGGCTTGTTAAATTTTCTATAATAATTTGTTTTTTCCGGGCAAGGTCATTAGTCTTGCGCCAGAGGCTCCCCGACATTGACTTCATCATATCTTTCTAAATGGATCACACTGAGGCGTTTACGTTGTTCGATTTCCGCCCTGCACTCATCATCAAACCATGGTTTGGATTTAATTGTTTTATTAAATCCTAATACCTTTTCGGCTGTTTGTTTGATTGTGTCTCTGATCGATGGGCATTTAGTGTCCACACTATTGGCTTCCTCTTCCTCACTGCTCCCATTCTCTAGGATGCTAAATCTATTCGTTAGTTCGTCTTGATATTCAGCCCTTTTGCGCAGGTCTTTTAGTTTATAAATGTCGAACTTTTTGTTCGTCTCCCGTGAGTGCCCATGTGGGTTTGCTGCGAGGCGACTCCTAATTTTGCCCATCACCAGAATATGATCGGAGTCGCAATCTGCTCCTCTATATGATCTTACGTCAAGGATATTCGAGTGGTGTGTTTTGTCTAGGGGGAAGTGGTCTATTTGGTTACTCGTTACGCCGTCGGCTGATATCCATGTGGCCTTATGAATTTGCTTGTGCTTGAACATCGTGCTTTTCACTACGGGATCTTTTGATGCTGCGAATGTGATAATCCGAATTCCATTGTCATTTGAAACGTCGTGTAGGCTTTCTTTACCTATAGTTGGTTGGAAGATATCTTCCTTTCCAATTTTCACGTTGAGGTTCCCGAGGAGGATTTTAACATCAAATGATGAGATCCCATCAAATACTTCCTCTAGGTTGTCGTAGAACGTGTCTTTCGTTTCTTCTTCGATATATTTTGTTGGGGCGTGTACGTTTATAAATACATAATTGTACCATGGATCCTGTATTTTTAGCACCGACATTCGGTCATTAATAAATTTCACATCTTTTCCATGAGGCGTAATCTTCTTGCTTGTGATGAAGCCGGTTCCGATGTTATGTGTATTGGTGGCTCCACACGCCAGTGTAAACCCGTTGGTTTCGATTACTTGATGTGGGAGTCAGACGTCCTGAAGCGCGACGATGTTCATTATATATTTTTTCGCATTTTCTACCACCGTCTGTATCGCGCCTGGTTTATATAACGTTCGAATATTCCACGTGCCGACGCGTATATCCCGCTTTTCCGTTTTTCCCTACGTCTTCTTTTTGCCGAGTCGGTGTTGTGTTTTCTTCATGATTTGTTCCCTTATTTTAAGAGTCGGCTCATCGCACCTACGCCTACCGGGTTTTTCGTGGGTTTGTTTTTTGTATATTGATTATTCATTTTTGTTCCCACGAGTCTTGGGGTTCCAAATAGTCCGCCATATCAGAGTCCCTCATCGATATGGCAAGGTCTGCTTACTGCTCTGATTCGACCCGGTGTCAGAGAGGCGCCCTTATAATACAGCCGGTATACCCCTGGCCGTAAACTATCCAATGGGCACGGTGACGCGTAACACCCTGGGTTAGGGGCGGTAGATCTTTGTGTTTCTCCTCTCTTCCTGTCTGACATGGGTGGCCCTACTGGAAGCGTATGCTTCCGTCACCATAACCTGACTGATTCATTGTAGTTTAAGCCCCCGCACCCCGTGAAGGCTTTTACCAAGCGGGGGTTTGGATTCTACCCCTTTTTTTAATCTAATCAATTTTACCTACTTCGAACAACAAAGCTTTCGCATTCGCGAATACTCGTCAAAAATATGATGTACAAGTTCTATTGATATCTTTACGATGTCAGCTGCCTCACTTTCACTTTATGGTAATTTGAAACAAATATTTTATAAATTTTTTTGCTTACCGGTGTAATAGTTCCCGTCATCTGGTTGGGCTCGATCTTGGCGCAAGGCTAATAACCTTGCTCGGAAAAACAAATTATTATGGACAATTTAACAAGTCTCGGATAAGTACCGGATGCCGGTAGAGAGACTTGCTAAATAAGGCCAAGACCGGATCCCGATTGTAGTGCCGATGATGATGATGATGAGTTAGGCTCGATCCGTATACTACATTATACTGATTCTTCGAATGTAGGTAAAATAATTCATATCATTTCTTCACTGAATATGGTAGAGGATAGACCAGCCTGAACTGGCTGATGTACAGTGTATATATGCTTTATTGATTTATTCTTGGAATTTTTGTTTTTACATTAAAACTTAATTTGTTACAATTTTGTATTCCTTATTTGACAACTAAATTGGTTCTTCCTCAATTTATTTAATTTATAAGTAGTTTTTTTATTTTATGTATTATTATTTATACGAACATGGTTTTGTTTTCTTTTTTTGACGAATACGTTTTCGTTTTCTTTTTAGACATGGCACAAAACCTGTTTCAAATGCACAGAGTGTGGGATGGCTCTGAATATGAAAACATACAAAGGATATAACAAGCTGCCATACTGTGAAGCGTAATTAAAAACTTATATATAATTATTTATTTTTTGTTTTTTTAAACTCTAGTTAAGAATTTAATTCCCTATAAACAGTTATTTTTCTTCATGGGCCGAAAAATCCCGGTTTTTTCATTACTTGGCGCCACTAGAAATTGAACATGACTCATTTCGAGAGTTACTGGTTAATGTATGGTTTCTACTGTCACTAGTTAATGTATGGTTTCAGAATTTCGTTTATTCGGCTATTCGTTTACAAGCTCGTCTCTCATTCGAGTGACGCTACTTTCGCCTTCGTAAAAAAATAGCAATACAGGAATATCGCTTTTTGGTCAAATATTGTTTTTTGATGCGAAAAACGTTTGAACAATCATTGAAAAATCGCACATCTGCTCCTTCGAAAACAACAGTTTATCGGTGGTTTAGTGAATTTAATATGGGTCGTACAAGCACCGAAGACGCACCTCTCTCTGGAAGGTCAAAAGAGGCTACGAATGCGGAAATCGTAAGCAAGTGCATCGAATCGTTTTGAGTGTTCGTAAAGTAAAGTTACGCGGGTTAGCTGAAGCCTCTCAAAAAAATGGACGGGATACATTTTACACGATCTTTTGAAGATGACGGCGCGATGGGTGCCGCTATTGCTGACCGTCGGCCACAACAGGAGTGCAATCACGATTCAACGGTCAGTTTGAAGTTATTGGAGGGTAATCGAACAGATTTTTTCAACGGTTTGCGATGATGGATGAGACATGGGTCAATTACCTTACGCCTGAGTCCAGTAGGCGCAAGGCTAATAACCTTGCCCGGAAAAACAAATTATTATGGAAAATTTAACAAGCCTTAGACTTGTTTAATAAGGCCAAGACAAGGTTATTAGCCTTTCGCCAGTAATCTATTCGAGATCTTGGGATCATTTGCGACAGTGAGCTTAACTTCCTCTTTCTCGTTGATGAGACGAACCGGAAAGCCAATTTTGCCCTCGGCTTCGTGAAACGATGGTCTAAGGAATTCTCCATCCGTACGTTACTCGATCCCTTTACCTCGCCCTCGTCCGTCCACTGCTTGAATATGCTAGCCAGGTGTGGTCTCCTTATCACAAGATCCATATCTGTAGAATCGAAACTATTCAACATCGCTTCCTTCGATTCGCTCTCCGAGGGCTAGGATGGTGAAAACTCCTTATTCCCCCCCTGTACATTAACCGCCTCAAATCAATCAACCTCAGAACCCTTATGAAGCGCAGAGTCGTGGCTGACATAATGTTCGTTCATCGGGTCGTCCCCTGCTCGGTCGACTGCGCCTACCTCCTTAATTTGATTCCTTTGAACACAAACCCTCGAAATACGCGTAAGTATGCGTTTTCTCTACAATCCCCCTCGCCGGACCTCTTGTGATCACAACGAATCCCCTTCGCGTACGCTGATAAATCTCACCTTCAATTCCACCTTGTTTGACTTCGACCTCTGTACCCATACTCTCAAGCATCGACTCCTAAACCATTCTCACCAGCAATCTTAAGGGGCACTTCTACACTTTACTATAACCTGCCCCCACCTCTCGCCCCCTCTCCTTCCTTTTTAATTTTTCCTGGTTACCTTATGTTAAGCCTAGTTAAGATAGTTCTTGAGCTCTCTAGTTTGTAACTTATATATACTTTAGTTGTAGATAATTATGTTGCTTAAATTAAGCCAATAAATGGGGTGGTAGCCCCACTAAACTACCCAAAAATGTATATAGTCGTCGATTTTAACATCCTCCCCGCGTTGATTTAACTCTTGAACTAATTGCCTTCTGTATGTTTTTGCGTTTAATCTCCCTGGACCCTCTACTATCGCATTTGATCCGGATTCGTGCTTGGATTTGTAATCGCCTGCCATTAATAATGGTACTAGTCTGTATATGACTCGCCGAAATACACCATTGGCCGTCTGTGCTTGGACCACTCTTGCGACGCAGTCTCCTCTGGTAATGACATCGTTCATTCGTCTCAAATTCTGTTTCTTGCATGACCCTCGCCATTTTCGACTTTGCCTCATCTTGTTCTAGGCTCATGAGGATGTCTGTCGATACACCAAGTGCGCATTGTGCTTTTATTCTTGCCGATCGATATGGAAGGGACAGTTCTTCTTCGTAGCCCCCACAGATGACGGTATATGCTTCATCGATCTCTCTTCATAGCCGTTCGAGGTTGTGTAACCTTTAAGTAAGGGTTTCTTTTGTTCTTCTCTTGGATCGGTCTTATGTGCTGTGATGACAAGTTCAAGTCCCTCACGTGTCTTTTCTTGCTATGACGCTAGCTCGTCTAGTGCCTTTGCAACCTCATCCATTTTTCTAGTACCGACCTTCTTTGGCCATCTCCATAGCTGTTCGAAATTCTGTAGCCACGTCTCATCCAGCCCCTAACCCCAGCCCCTTTCCGCTCTTTGCCCTCAAAACAGGTGCTAAATATACCAATTTCCACAAATCGCACACTCTCAATCCCTCAGGCCCCGCCCACGGAAGCTCAGCACATTTGTCCACTGAACAGTGCTCAAGACCAAATCTCTTACCCTCTCGCCCCACCTCCCCATCTCGCCGCAGCCCCACACCCCCCGCCCTCGCGTTTTTGATCCCCCTTTACCGCCTCCAGTCAAGATCACGCAACAATCCCTTAAGACATCTGAATGCCGCTATGCCCCCTCAAAGCTTCGAAATAGTCGGACCTACGATAACGTCCGCATTTATCTAGCTTATCTTCATGGTAAATCTGATGCAGTTTGCTATGAAGGCAAAACGAAAACGAGCGTTAAGATCTCCATTCAACAGGAAGGTCTCCCCACCGATTTCCCTAGCCTTCGTAATCTGTTCATAAATTTCCACGAAAATTTCAATATCCCCCCCCTTAAAGTAACAAGAGACCTCTCGGCTCTCCGACAATACATTTCCTCGAAAATGGCATCTGGTCCACCACGCAGCGAACCCACTAAAAATAAATTTTTTCGGCCCTAATCGGCTGCCCACCCCACTCTCTATGGGGTCTCCCAATACTTGTCCCCTAACCATATACTATCAGAATGTCAGAGGACTTCGCTCCAAAAGCCAGTCGATCTTACACAATACCCACTCCTTTCCCTATGATATATACGCCCTGACCGAAACTAACCCCGCCCCCAGTATCAACAGCCTAGAACTGTCCCCCCCTCACTCACAGTTTTTCGTGACGACGATGTCCATCATTCCTTGCCTGACACTCCCTGCCGAGGCGTGCTGCTTGCCATCCAAAACGGACTAACATCTTCTCTTATCACCTTCTCTTCTTCTCCCTACCTCGACTATGTCATTATAAAAGTTGAATACTGCTTAAAGTCCTTGTACATCATTTGCTTCTACATTCCACCTTCGCAAGCTACCGAGGCATACGAACTCGCTATCGCTGCAATCGACTGCTTAACGGAACTGAGTTCTTCCCAAGATGACATTGTAGTCCTGGGCGATTTCAACCTCCCCCATCTCCAATGGCCGCTGTCTGACGATGTGTTCCTCTATATCTCTAGCCCCTCTACTACCAAGGAGTGTCTCTTAATAGACAACCTCACCGACTCTAGCCTTTACCAAGTCAGCAATATCCTAAATCATCTGGGCAGACAACTCGACCTTGTATTCACGACAGACCCCTGTAACTCCTCAGTTACCCCTAGTTCCCACATCCTCTCAACCACTGACAACCACCACCCCCCACTTCTCTTATCCTTATACCGTAACTACTCAGCCCACGGCATACCCACTCCCCCCCTCTACCAATATTCTTTCAATTTCCGAAAAGCCAATTTCCGGCTCATAAATGAGTACCCCAGCAATACCACACCCCGCTTAAATGATATTAGTGTAGAGGTCGCTACAACCTCGCTCTACACAGTAATCTATAACGCCATATCCCTATTTGTCCCATATTCCCGAAACAGGTTATCATTCCCATCGCCCCCTTGGTATAACCGCAGACTCCGCACACTTCGTAACAAGAGGAATAAGTTGTGGAACACTTTCTTAAATACGCGTTCTCCTCTGGAGTATTCCAACTATCTCGGTTACTTTTACCAATTCACCGAGCTTTATAGCTCCCTTTACCACAATAACCTTGCCAAAGCCTAACTCAATCAGATCAATGACACCAAATCTTTCTACCACTTTATCAACTATAAACGGAAATCAGATGCCTATCCCAACTCTCTTTTCTACGACTCAACTACTTCATCTGAGTCCCAAACCATAGCCAATCTTTTCGCGTCCTTCAAACTATCCTTCACGGACGACTCGTTCGAGCCTAACCCCTCCTACTTTACTGGCATGTCTCAATTCTCCCTTGGCCCACTCATCCCTCTACACATTCAACAACACCAAGTTAAAGAAAAACTTGAACAACTGAAAGACGATTTCAGTCCCGGCCCATTCGGACTCCCTGCTATCTTCTTAAAAAAATGCTCCTCTTCTCTCTCTCTCCCGCTCGCTCAATCTTCAATCTATCCCTTGCACAAGGTCTATTTCCCGACATTTGGAAATCCTCCTACATAACCCCCATACATAAAAAGGGGCCTAAAAATGATATATCCAATTATCGTCCCATTGCTAAGCTTTCGCACATTCCTAAACTGTTCGAAGGCCTTCTATACGAAGCGTTATGTTTTCGCTGCACTCCCATCATCTCTCCTAACCAACACGGCTTCCTCTCCGGCAGGTCCACTACTACCAACCTTGTCGAATTCACATCCCACACACTCCTTGCCCTAGAAAACGGCGATGAGGTTGTTGTATTCCAGAATACTACCCTTTATTAAATTTAACACTGATTCTCCTTACACATCCTTAAAAACTTCCCTTAACATATATTACATTCTCACTTAATACATACCATTCATAAACATTCACAATATTGCCAGTTACAGCACATTTAATAACCTGCACCTTTTTATTCATTCAAAACATAGTAACTTTGATTTTCGTCCAAATTTTATTCATGTTAAAAGTCACAGAGACCTTGTTAAAAGTTGTTTTGTTCATGTTATAATTTCCAGTAACTATGAACACAATGTTCTATAAGTATAGAGAAATTTATATTGTAAAATCAGAAAGAATCAGAAGAGAGAAAAAGTCAGTTGAATTTGAAAAGTAATCAAGATTGACTTTTGAGTTAGTTGAGTTTCAGTTGTGTTTGAGTTTATAAAAGCGAGTTATAAGTTTTGAGATAGCAGTAAAGTAAATTTAAGTAAAGTTTTTTTGTGTTATCAGTTTAGAAGGAGTTTAAAATAATAACTAACTAATATCAAAGAGAAAGAATGGATTTTTCTTTGACTATTGCGGAGCTTTTAATTCTCGACTGTTTGTCAAAACTAACTTTCGTTTTTCAAGATCTTCAACAAATAAAATAATAAAATAAAAGGAAAAATAAAGGTCCCCGCTCTTCCCTCAACCGAGGAAGCACGGCGGGACCTCAACACTGGTGGCAGAGGTGGGATGATTCCCTGATAACGGGATTCTCGATGATGATGATTCAATGACGATGATACCGATGATGACGAAGACTGGTGAGATTCTCGAAAACTGGTGAGATTCTCGAAGACTGGTGGGATGATCCAACCAAAGGATCCCAAATAAAAACAAAATAAGAAGAAAAAAAAAAACAAAACAAAAAAAAATTTAAACAAAACAACGAAAAAAAAGTAAACATAAAACAACGAAAAAAAAACATAAAACCACGAAAAAAAAAAAGACCAGGATATTCTAGGACGTGAAGTCTGCCTGGCGATAATTAAAATATTTTTTAAAAAAAGTGAAAGAAAAAGAGAAAGAAGAACACACAACAGTAAGAAACTCAAGACAAAGACTTCTATCAACATTACGTATGACAGCAATCAACATTTAGTAGTAGTAAGAAATTTTTTTCAATATTTTGATTTTTCTCTCTTCCCTTTTTTTTTGTAGGAAAATTTTTCTTGGAATTTTTCTTTTTTCAAAAAAAAAAGTGTTTTCTCGATAGAAATTTTGAAAATTCTCTTTTCAGTTTTTTCGACGACATTTCCGTTTCTTTTCTTTCTCGTCGAAAATTTTCTTTCTTTTCAGTTTTGGGTCCGATTTATCATTATTTTCCTGCATATATATTGAATAACTAAATAAAGGCCTTTTCTTTTTTTCATAACCATATTTTAAGAATTGATAACAAATTTTCGCCATACAGTATTTTAAACTTTCACTATTACGAGTCCATATTACACGAGACAGGCGGCTAGGCAGGGGGAAGAACAAATCCACTATCAACCGATATACAATAAACCCCCTAAAATGTCGGAATTTCTGATGTTTTCAGAATCGTCCCTACCTTTGACGGGAAACCCTGCGACTTAGGTAAAGTTATTTCCGGGGGAGACGTTTTATTTAGATCCATAAATAAGCCAGACCCGGATATATACGAGACATTTTTAGAGCTAGTCAAAACTAGACTAGAGGGTCATGCTTACGATCTGATTAGGTATAGCAAAATCGCTAAGTGGGAGGATTTAAAAGAAAAATTAGAATCGGAATATAAAGAGGAGCAATCTCGGTCGACGGCACACAATGAGTTGATTTCTCTGAAACAACGCTACAGAGAAACCGTCCAGGAATACGGCGATAGAGTCGCGAATGCTCTAAGGACTCTAAACTCTGCCACGTGTGAAATAACAGCAGACGCGGTGGTTAGGGAATACTTAATAGAAGAAAACATAAAATTGGCCGTACAAACATTTGAAGATGGACTAAACAACGAACAGCTAAAGATACTAGCTAAAGCCCATGGGGGAAATAGTTTAAAACAGTCGATTGCACATGTAGTGTCACATGCGGCTCGAATGGACAACTCTCCCAGGTCATATCAATATAACGAAAAACCTACATTCAATCGTATAGTCTGCCAAACCTGTGGTAAGCCAGGGCATTCTCAGGACACATGTTATCGGAACATGCAGTCCAACTATTTTCCGAATAGACAACCCATAAAAAGGGAATATAACATTTTATGCAATTTCTGTGGTCGGAATAAACACACTGAGAACGAGTGTAGATACAAGATATCTAGGAATGGAGCGTCTTCAACAAATTACCAACAAGGTACAACAACGCGTAACCCATTCCGAAACAATCCTACAAACTCTGAGAATCGTTTTGGTGAAAATTCTAGGACCACCAATAGACAAAACGATCGGCAAAATGTTCACTTTTCTCGGGTGCAAGAGTCGGAAAACGAGGCCTGACGCCAACCAAAATTTATGGAAGACAGACCAAATTTTTCTATTTACAGCATTAGATCTTTGGAAATAGATAACGACCATTTTAATGAAGCTCCTAGCCAAATCTACCCTGAGCCCACATACTCCTATAAACCTAGACATATAAACGAAGATAACAACCCTGCCCTTAATATAAAGACTCCGATTCATACTCCCATTCTGGAAAATAATTCAGCAACACAGACTGAAAATTCGAAACTTTCAGCAGTATTAAAGACTGAAATCCCTAATATCTCGGCTATCCCCATTGACAACGCAGACAATTCAGCAACCAAGACTGAAAACTCAGCAGTATTAAAGACTGAAAATTCAGATCCTGCAGAAAATATACAAACAGAAATCCTTAATATTCCGGCTATCCTAATAGACAACCCCGACACTCAGCAACAAAGACTGAAAATTCAGCAGTGTTAAAGACTGAAGACCCAAAAGTTGCAATAAAAATCGAAACCCAAGTCAGTTCAGCAGCTAATACTGATGAACAAATCTTTTCTGCAGCAAAGACTGAAGGATTGAATGTTTCTACAGCAGATATAACTGAAGAAATAGTTCAAACAGCAAATAGGACTGGGAACCAAGATGTTCTAACAGCTAATAAATCTGAAGAACTATACGAATCAGTAAATGAGACTGAGAAACTAAACGATCCATCAGCAGTGAGTAAGACTGAAAAGGTAGACGTTCCGACAGCGGTTAAAGCTATGGACAATGACAACACTAAGCCAAAAACAATAAATATTTTAAACAACGAACACAAACACAAACCCTTACTCAAACACGAAATAATAAAAAATGAAAATAATAATTTAACTAAAATAGGTATTGTAAAGAATAACTATATTTTTTTTTACAACAATAAAAATTTATTCGAATACAAAATACAAAAAAATAAAAAGTTACACCGTCATTTAAGTTATTTAAGATCATTTTTCAAGAAGATTTTTGGTAATAATCATCTTTATTCAATCATCATAGTAATAGGCCCTAAAAGGCTTTGGAAAATTTTCCATAAATTTAAGGAAAAGATAAACACATAACAAATGGCCTTTGTTTTTTTATTCAATATATATGAACTAATCAAACAATTGTAGGAATTGACGAAAACGAAAAAAAAAAAAAAAAAAAAAGTTAAAGAGGGGGAATAACGAAAGAAAATTTTAGAGGTAATATGTATTGGAAATTTTGGAATTAATATATATTCGAACGGAAATGGAAAGAAAGAAAATTTTATTGGTAATATATATATTGGAAATTTTGGAATTAATATATATACGGAAATGAGAATTTTGAAACAATAATATTAATATTATATAATTAATATAATAAGTTATAATAATTTTTTGGATAAGAAAAGAAAAGGTTCCAAGGAGAAATATTTAAATTTAGTTAATATAAAACTTTTTGATTATTGGAAAAATTTAGTTAACATATAATGTAAATAGACTATTTTTCTAGTATTAAGAACTTATTGATTATTGTAACCTTTGATAAAGATAAATTTTGAAAACCATTGTAATGTAATTGAACGAAAATCCAAGTCTTTCTTAATCTAATATATAGTTACTAGAAAATTATTCTCTTCAAGGATAATTTTCTTTCTCGAAGAAGGGTGGGATGTTGTATTCCAGAATACTACCCTTTATTAAATTTAACACTGATTCTCCTTACACATCCTTAAAAACTTCCCTTAACATATATTACATTCTCACTTAATACATACCATTCATAAACATTCACAATATTGCCAGTTACAGCACATTTAATAACCTGCACCTTTTTATTCATTCAAAACATAGTAACTTTGATTTTCGTCCAAATTTTATTCATGTTAAAAGTCACAGAGACCTTGTTAAAAGTTGTTTTGTTCATGTTATAATTTCCAGTAACTATGAACACAATGTTCTATAAGTATAGAGAAATTTATATTGTAAAATCAGAAAGAATCAGAAGAGAGAAAAAGTCAGTTGAATTTGAAAAGTAATCAAGATTGACTTTTGAGTTAGTTGAGTTTCAGTTGTGTTTGAGTTTATAAAAGCGAGTTATAAGTTTTGAGATAGCAGTAAAGTAAATTTAAGTAAAGTTTTTTTGTGTTATCAGTTTAGAAGGAGTTTAAAATAATAACTAACTAATATCAAAGAGAAAGAATGGATTTTTCTTTGACTATTGCGGAGCTTTTAATTCTCGACTGTTTGTCAAAACTAACTTTCGTTTTTCAAGATCTTCAACAAATAAAATAATAAAATAAAAGGAAAAATAAAAGGTCCCCGCTCTTCCCTCAACCGAGGAAGCACGGCGGGACCTCAACACTGGTGGCAGAGGTGGGATGATTCCCTGATAACGGGATTCTCGATGATGATGATTCAATGATGATGATACCGATGATGACGAAGACTGGTGGGATTCTCGAAAACTGGTGAGATTCTCGAAGACTGGTGGGATGATCCAACCAAAGGATCCCAAATAAAAACAAAATAAGAAAAAAAAAAAAAACAAAACAAAAAAAAATTTAAACATAAAACAACGAAAAAAAAGTAAACATAAAACAACGAAAAAAAAAACATAAAACCACGAAAAAAAAAAAAGACCAGGATATTCAACTTCTAGGACGTGAAGTCTGCCTGGCGATAATTAAAATATTTTTTAAAAAAAGTGAAAGAAAAAGAGAAAGAAGAACACACAACAGTAAGAAACTCAAGACAAAGACTTCTATCAACATTACGTATGACAGCAATCAACATTTAGTAGTAGTAAGAAATTTTTTTCAATATTTTGATTTTTCTCTCTTCCCTTTTTTTTTTGTAGGAATATTTTTCTTGGAATTTTTCTTTTTTCAAAAAAAAGTGTTTTCTCGATAGAAATTTTGAAAATTCTCTTTTCAGTTTTTTCGACGACATTTCCGTTTCTTTTCTTTCTCGTCGAAAATTTTCTTTCTTTTCAGTTTTGGGTCCGATTTATCATTATTTTCCTGCATATATATTGAATAACTAAATAAAGGCCTTTTCTTTTTTTCATAACCATATTTTAAGAATTGATAACAAATTTTCGCCATACCGTATTTTAAACTTTCACTATTACGAGTCCATATTACACGAGACAGGCGGCTAGGCAGGGGGAAGAACAAATCCACTATCAACCGATATACAATAAACCCCCTAAAATGTCGGAATTTCTGATGTTTTCAGAATCGTCCCTACCTTTGACGGGAAACCCTGCGACTTAGGTAAAGTTATTTCCGGGGGAGACGTTTTATTTAGATCCATAAATAAGCCAGACCCGGATATATACGAGACATTTTTAGAGCTAGTCAAAACTAGACTAGAGGGTCATGCTTACGATCTGATTAGGTATAGCAAAATCGCTAAGTGGGAGGATTTAAAAGAAAAATTAGAATCGGAATATAAAGAGGAGCAATCTCGGTCGACGGCACACAATGAGTTGATTTCTCTGAAACAACGCTACAGAGAAACCGTCCAGGAATACGGCGATAGAGTCGCGAATGCTCTAAGGACTCTAAACTCTGCCACGTGTGAAATAACAGCAGACGCGGTGGTTAGGGAATACTTAATAGAAGAAAACATAAAATTGGCCGTACAAACATTTGAAGATGGACTAAACAACGAACAGCTAAAGATACTAGCTAAAGCCCATGGGGGAAATAGTTTAAAACAGTCGATTGCACATGTAGTGTCACATGCGGCTCGAATGGATAACTCTCCCAGGTCATATCAATATAACGAAAAACCTACATTCAATCGTATAGTCTGCCAAACCTGTGGTAAGCCAGGGCATTCTCAGGACACATGTTATCGGAACATGCAGTCCAACTATTTTCCGAATAGACAACCCATAAAAAGGGAATATAACATTTTATGCAATTTCTGTGGTCGGAATAATCACACAGAGAGCGAGTGTAGATACAAGATATCTAGGAATGGAGCGTCTTCAACAAATTACCAACAAGGTACAACAACGCGTAACCCATTCCGAAACAATCCTACAAACTCTGAGAATCGTTTTGGTGAAAATTCTAGGACCACCAATAGACAAAACGATCGGCAAAATGTTCACTTTTCTCGGGTGCAAGAGTCGGAAAACGAGGCCTGACGCCAACCAAAATTTATGGAAGACAGACCAAATTTTTCTATTTACAGCATTAGATCTTTGGAAATAGATAACGACCATTTTAATGAAGCTCCTAGCCAAATCTACCCTGAGCCCACATACTCCTATAAACCTAGACATATAAACGAAGATAACAACCCTGCCCTTAATATAAAGACTCCGATTCATACTCCCATTCTGGAAAATAATTCAGCAACACAGACTGAAAATTCGAAACTTTCAGCAGTATTAAAGACTGAAATCCCTAATATCTCGGCTATCCCAATAGACAACCCCGACATTTCAGCAACCAAGACTGAAAACTCAGCAGTATTAAAGACTGAAAATTCGGATCCTGCAGAAAATATACAAACAGAAATCCTTAATATTCCGGCTATCCCAATAGACAACCCCGACACTTCAGCAACAAAGACTGAAAATTCAGCAGTGTTAAAGACTGAAGACCCAAAAGTTGCAATAAAAATCGAAACCCAAGTCAATTCAGCAGCTAATACTGATGAACAAATCTTTTCTGCAGCAAAGACTGAAGGATTGAATGTTTCTACAGCAGATATAACTGAAGAAATAGTTCAAACAGCAAATAGGACTGGGAACCAAGATGTTCTAACAGCTAATAAGTCTGAAGAACTATACGAATCAGTAAATGAGACTGAGAAACTAAACGATCCATCAGCAGTGAGTAAGACTGAAAAGGTAGACGTCCCGACAGCGGTTAAAGCTATGGACAATGACAACACTAAGCCAAAAACAATAAATATTTTAAACAACGAACACAAACACAAACCCTTACTCAAACACGAAATAATAAAAAATGAAAATAATAATTTAACTAAAATAGGTATTGTAAAGAATAACTATTTTTTTTTTTTACAACAATAAAAATTTATTCGAATACAAAATACAAAAAAATAAAAAGTTACACCGTCATTTAAATTATTTAAGATCATTTTTCCAGAAGATTTTTGGTAATAATCATCTTTATTCAATCATCATAGTAATAGGTCCTGGTCGAAGGAATTCCTAAACCCCTACGTCAGCCGATCACTCTACACAACTTTTGCCCGGCCACTTCTCGAATATGCTAGTCAGGTCTGTTCCGCTTATCAACAGTCTCACATTCGTAGGAACGAGGGCGTTCAATGTCGTTTCTTGCGCTTTGCCCTCCTCCACCATACATAGGCCGGCTCCTTCTAATCAATCTTAACACACATGAGGAGCGCAGAATCCATGCTGACATCATCTTTATCCATCACCTTCTGTCAGGCTCAATCAATTGCCCAAGCTTGCTCTCCACTTTATCATTTTATACAAACCCCCGTAATGTGCGGAACCTAAACCTTAAAGGTTTCTGCTGTTCTCTAGGCTCTGTCTTATGCCCTGCGATGACTCGATCAAGTCCTTCCGGTGTCTTTTCTTATTTTATTGTATTATTTTGTATAACATAATTGAGAACACAACGAGAACGGAGGTAAAGAGCTTATTTGTGCACATATGGGATGCAATATTTACAAGAGTCAAACTGTAGAAGGTTGCTTAAGCATTTTAGGTTAAAATCATTTTGAATAAACAAAAGTCTACGAAGAATTGCTTATTATGATGAACCGTCTCCTTTGTATTGTCTCAAGCTCATGTTTCAAATTCTGTGAAAAGTAAATAGGAACTTTTATATCTGTTTATCATCAATCAATTATATTTCATTCTGCGCTTTCAGTAAAAGCATCCAACAACTTGCTCATAGTTTTATTGTGAAATGGATTTGTTTACTTCGACGTAATTGGTCGCTACCTTAGATATATTTTTTATTTTTTAGTCAGGTCAAAGCAAGATACTTTTAACAGAGTTATCAAAACAATGCACTTAACCGGCGCTTGAGAGATGAAAAGATTATCTGTCGAAAGAGCACATATTCGGATAGAACACGTTGCGTTTGACTAGAATGTGTATGTGAATTTGTGTATAAAGTTATTTTAAAAAATAATCAGCAATTGTTTAGGACAATACAACATATAATAAAAAGAAGATGGCTACTTGATTCACAGAGGATTAATTATCTTTAAAGAAACCTAATTCCACAGCTGCTCTTTTGATTTTTCTGGTACGTGCCTTCATCGTGATAAACTAGAGTAGTAATAAAGCTGAATGAATTCAATATCCGATGACATCAGCGAGGCAGATAGTTATGTGTCATCACCGCGGTCCAATCAACATCACGATATGTGAAACTCCGGCATTTTGAAGATCGATTGCTAGTTCTAATTATAGTAATTTCTTTTCACTGGAAACCCCCTTATAATGTCGCGCTGATAATTATTAATATACTTACGACTTCAATTTTCAGGAACAGGTTCAATAACCTAAACTATGTTAAGTACGCTCACTAGTTTATAAAACAAGATTCTTATTATACCATTGAAAAATAATATGCCAGTTGTTTTATAACCCAAGGCTTGTCACACGACACACGAGTTGATCGTATACTATACACTATTTGTCAATCTACTAAATAAAAATTAGTTTCTTCGCTCGAAGGAATATGAAAAAAAAAATTGTTTTACTTATTTGTATCATATTTTTTCCAATGCACTTCATTTTCTGTAGACAATGTAGTGATGTAAATGCTCATTTTAGTTCACTTTATCAATTTGTCAGTATTTTTTAGCTTCTTTCACTTTCAGAATTTGCCCAAATTCCATATCACTTGTATACGCCTTTCAATTTCAATTTCAATTTAATTTCATCCGGCTAAATAGGTGGTGTTTGCAGGGCGATAAGTCCGGACTGTGTGGACAGTGTTCTAGTGTAGTGCAGGACAATTCTTCAATTGTTTCACAGGACAGCTATACGCGGACGGGAATTGTCATCCAGCAAGATATCGTCCTTTATGGGATACCTACGTCTTTTTCGACGAAATGTCGTTTTGTCTCGTTTAAAAGTGGGCACGTGGCACAGTTCAGCGACTGTAAATCGTCAGTTGTCCTAGGGAAATTGATCAATAATACAAAAGGTATTCGCTATCACCCTGGCACATGGTGACAGGTACCCTGGCAAGTGGTTGACATATGTAGGTGAACATCATTTTCTACAGTTTCTCTGCCTCCTGAAGTGTATCATCTCCGAACTATTACTATTACTATTTATTGGCCTGTAGGATCCCGGAAGTTCATGACCTCACCGACTCGACTCCGCCATCGTTCCCTGTCCTGTGCGCTCTCCTTCCACGCTTGACCATTCGATTCAATCTCCTCAAGATCAAACCTAACATTGTCCTCCCATCTCCATCGCGCCCGTCCTGTCGGGCTCTTTCCCGTTGGTCTACAGTCAAAAATTTTACGCACGATCCTATCGTTGTCCATTCTCGCCACATGTCCGGCCCATCTTAATCTTCGCGACCTGATTACTCTCACTATTGTAGGTTTACGGTATAGCTCTTCCAATTGTGGAGTTTCCTCCATTGTCCTGCCTCTTCGTCATATTTACCTCCAAAGATACCCCTTAAAACATTATTCTCGATTACGCGGAAATTGTTTTCTTCCCGTTTTGTGAGATCCCATGTTTCGCATCCGTATAGAACAATCGGCAGGACAATGTTAGGTTTGACCTTGAGGAGATCGGATCGGCTGGTCAAGCGTGGAAGGAGAGTGTACAGGACAGGGAACGATGGCGGAGTCGAGTCGGTGAGGTCATGATCTTCCGGGTTCCTACAGGGCAATAAATAGTATAGAACAATCGGCATGATTATGGTTCTGTGGGGGGAAGTAGGGTGTGCAGGCGTACTGCACCGGGTTCCCTTCCACTCCCATCGTCACTAAAAACAAGTTCTGCCGAACACCAAAAGAAAACTTTGCAACACGCCGTCCACAAGAAGTAATTGATTGAAACTCACTTTTCGTTTATTATTAAAGGTTCTTTTATTGGTTAATGAGTTAGAAGTTTTACACATTATTTTCGATTACTGATCCCGGATATAATATAAGGTCTATTGGGTGCACATAGCTTTTTATTTCTGTTGTTCATTAATATAAAATACTCTATCAACACGAAACTCGATGGGATATATTCGCATCCCCGTGCGCACCGGGGAGCGGGAGCGGCCACGACCTGTTCGGTCGGTGTGTGGAACAAGACTCAGCGATGTCAATTCGCTAGGGAAAGAAATTCGGTCGGCTGTACGGGCTCTTAATTTAGGGTGTGTTTCCTATTGCACGAATCGTGAAGTCTCTCTTTGGGTTAAGTAACCGGATCTCATAGAGGAGATCATGATGGTATTCATGTATGTGTGCATATTGGTTCTTTCATGGGACAAGGCCATGAGAACGAAGCTAAAAAATCAAAAAGGATAATGGCATCAATGAGATGTGAGTTCGGCTAAGTAAACAAGCCGTATCTGATTGGGTACTAATGGCTTTCTGTTTGCTCATGCTGCGAAGTCATGAGAAACGGATCCAGGAAAATTAAAAGACACAAAGGAATTTATGAGCTGAGAGTTCAGCTGAAAAAAACAAGTTGGAACTCATTAGATGCTAGATGCATTTGGGATACTTGAAACAACTTGAATTGTTTGTCGTACCGCCAGAATGCCTGCGGAAGAACAGCGTTCTTTTGTTTGCACATGATGCGTGCTAAGGAAATTGGTTTTAGCGTCTATTGCGCTAATTGTATGCAGTTGCGGCAATAAGCTGCTAGGGGTTGCTTTGTCGTCGGGTGTAAAGGTCGCCAGCCAATGTGTATATAAGGAAATTATTATACACATGGTGAGACTGGGAACAAGCGACGCAATGATCATTATCCCTGGTTATGATGGTTACATGGTACTGTAACGGATATGTTTTCTTTCAGAGATATGAGGTTTGTTCTTTAAGGAATTCTTCTAGGCAAGCAAATATGATGCATTGAATTATGAGAATCCTTTTATGAAATTTTCTGCCGATGCGTTGATGCATGGAGAATGCCCTTGTGAAAGGAAATGCTTTGATGCGGGGAGATTGAGGTGCAAATATGGATTGCGAATATGGGGGGTTCTTCAGGTGAGCTTTAAGAACCTCCACAGTTCTATAAACCCGGAGCTTTATATTAAATGATAGCGGTTTGGATTTCGGAAGTTTACTGACTGCGTGCCAACTACCGTTGCCAGAGTGTAGTCTTTGGTTAATTTTCCTTCCACATTTCGTTACTGGTCGTCAGTATCGTTCCCAGATATTTAAATTCTTTAACTTTTTCAAATATCTTGCCTCTGACGTTTATATGTGCTCCCTGACGTCCAACTGTTTTCGCCGTAATCATATATTTTGTTTTATCTTCATTTATTTCTAGACCCACCTCTTCTGCCGCTTGCATGATGATTTCACTGTTCTTACTTACAGTTTCTAGATTATTGCCCAAAACGGCGATGTCATCCGCATATGCGAGCACTCGTGTGACCCCGTTCAGAGATGATCCGGCCATGTTGTCGTCTTGTACCTTTCTGATGACATCCTCGAGGACAATGTTAAAGAGACATGGTGAAAGGCCATCCCCCTGTTTTAGTCCGTCCCGAATTTCAAATGGTTCTGAGAGGTGGTTTTCTATTCTAACTCGCCCTTTGTTTTCGTTCATGGAAATTTGAATGAGGGTGGCATATTTTTTCGGGATTCTCCGCCCCACTACAATAGGGTGGAGTCTTTGTCTTGCGACTGAGTCGTAGGCTTTTTTGAACTCAACGAACAGTTGATCAACCGTCTCTCCGTATTCCCACTTCTTTTCTAGCAGTTGCCTTACTGTAAACATTTGGTCTCTTGTTGACCGGTTCCTACGGCATCCGCATTGGTAATCTCCCAATATTTCTTCTTCGTACGGTGTGATTTATACCAGTATGACATTTGTAAATAGTTTGTATGTGGTTGAGAGCAATAATATTCCTCTGTAATTTTCGCAGTCAGATCTGTCGCCTTTTTTTGAAAATGGGGATGACCATTGAAGTTTTCCATTCTTCCGGAATGACTTCCTTATCCCATATTGTTTTAATCAGTTGCTGGATCTTTCGAGCGGTTGCCTCTCCCCCATGCTTCACAAGCTCTGTCGGCATGCAGTCGACTCCGGGGACCTTGTTGTTTTTCAATCGGTTTATTGCGTCTACAACTTCATCGAAAGATGGCTCTGGGATCTGAGGCTCGGCTGTATGTACGTCTGGTGCGTTTATTTGTGGTTGATGGGTGCGCACATTGAGCATGTTTTCAAAGTACTGCTTCCATCTTCTCACGATATTTTTTCTTTCTGTCACTAGACAGCCGTTTGTGTCTCGGGTTATTTCGGCTCTCCCTCGGTAGCCATTTCTAATTGAGTTTATGCCATACCTCTGATGTTTTTTGCTCTGGCATTTTTTAGGATTTTTTCGATCCGAGTCTTTTCCCATTCACGTTCGAAAAGTTTCATTGGCTCTTTCGGAATTGTCGCGTGTCTTTCTGCCTTGACTTCAACATATCTTTCTAAGTGAATCACTCTGAGGCGTTTACGTTCTTCAATCTTCGCCCTGCACTCATCGTTAAACCAAGGTTTGAACTTAATGTTTTTCTTAAATCCTAATACGTTTTAGGCTGTTTGTTCGATTGTGTCTCTAATCGATGCCCATTTAGTGTCTACATCATTGGCTTCCTCTTCCTCACTGCTCCCATTCTCTAGAATGCTAAATCTATTCGTTAGTTCGTATTGATATTCAGCCCTTTTGCGCAGGTCTTTTAGTTTATCAATGTCGAACTTTTTGCTCGTCTCCCGTGACTACCCATGTCAGATTGCTGCAAAGCGACTCCTGATTTTGCCCATCACTAGAAGAGTCACAATCTGCTCTTCTATACGATCTTACATCAAGGATATTCGAGTGGTGTCTTTTGTCTATGAGGAAGTGGTCTATTTAGTAACTCGTTACGCCGTCGAGTGCTATCCATTTGGTTTTATGGATTTGCTTGTGCTTGAACATCGTGCTTTTCACTACCAGATCTTTTGACGCTGCGAACGTGATAATTCGAATTCCATTATCATTAGAAACGTCGCGTAGGCTTTCTTTACATATAGTTGGTTGGAAGATATCTTCATTTCCAATTTTCGCATTCAGGTCCCCGAGGAGGATTTTAACATCGAATGGTGAGATCCCATCAAATACTTCCTCTAGTATCTCGTAGAACATGCCCTTCGTTTCTTTGTCGGTAGATTCTGTTGGGGCATGTACGTTTATAAATACATAATTGTACTATGCGCCCTGTGTTTTTACCATCCACATTCGGTCATTAATAAATTTCACATCTTTTACATGGGGCATAATCTTCTTGCATATGATGAAGCCGGTTCCGAGGTTATGTGCATCGGTTCCTCCACACGCCAGTGTAAACCCTTTGGTTTCGATTACTTGTTGTGGGAGTCGGACTGCCTGAACTTGCAACAGCCGCCCCCCCCCCCCCCCCCCCTCCCGGCTTTTGCACGGACTTATGGTTCTTCAATGACGACTGCATCTGGTTGCGTTTTCATTATTCCCTGAACCCTGCATCTCGATTTCTCCAGGAAGTGATATCGTCCTCGCCTCCGCTGCCCTTGTCGCGGGCCTTCCCACTCAAATCATCTTACACGGGATGCTCTTCTCTCAATCTGTACTGTCTCCCGATTTACCCTGTCAGGTTGCGAAATCGGTGATGATCTACGCCAACGGTCCGTCCTCCCGGTTGATACCTAGAAAGTGATCACCCGGTTGAGGCACCTACGCCAATGTTATCGCGATCTGTTGCTGGCCAGCACATCCGTACCAACACAGCGCTACCTCGGCAAATGTTACAGTCCTCGACAGTGGGCCCATCTACCTGTCCTCCTGATGACATTGCCTCAGTCAGCTGGCACTCCGGTCGTCCGCCCTCCCCTGGCATCTCATCTCGTCCTCCTCTCAATCACAGAGGGCGCCACCACCACCACCGTCTGCGCCCACCCATAGCGGCAGTTCACATGCCTTCAGTCTTCGTGAGACCGTTCACGTTATTTAACAATACAGATTTGTTAATAATAAAAAAATAATGGTGTCATCTGTTGATACGTTTTGGAAATATTCTTTAGTTTACTGCAATTGAGGTTGATGGTATCCCAATAATATGGAAAATTGAAATAACTACATTTCCAAGAAACTTTGACTATGTTCTCACCACCTCATTTGTTGATCCTCTCAACCCCTTAAGATACCAGCACAACATCGAGTGCTGAAGTCCAGGGGCATCGACGTCAAAATTGCTGCAATCAATTATATAGAGTGCCGACAAATACTTGCAACTAAATAAAGTGCTGCTGCAGAACAGGAAAAAACCATTGAGCTGCACTTGCTGAAGTTGAGTGAGAAACCGCATTTGTGCCTTCAAAAAGGCGAAATAAGGCTACGTGAGCTAACTACAGTTAAACGCGTCAGAGCATTAGCTTCATTACATAATAACACATGTACAAAGGGAAGGACATCACGAAAACTCACAAATGTCTAATCGAATTTAGTTTACATGTTGTTTATTTAAAATGATTTGTTTTACGCAAGTTAATAATTCCTCTATATCTCAGACTAAAGAGAATATCGTTGTCTTATTTTTCCATTGTTTTAAGTAATTGTTTTTGCGATTCCTCCACGGTTTTAGTAATACATTTGTATGCGTTCCCCTTTTATTTCAAATCACTGCCGTTGTCAGTCGCTAATGAAATTATAAAAATTTACCGGCACATTCGGGGCATATGACCGACCTAGTAAGAGCGCACACTTTTCTACGAAAGTACTAATTACAAAGCAAGGCCACCATATAGGGGTTTCATAGTAAACTATTCCCCCACATTTATGCCATCGATTTAATCGCATGACACAGATTTATGCCTTGTTAAGTGAATTGGAAACGTGCCCAAGTTTATCGTTTCGAGGACTAAATATAATATAATCTTAGTTAAATTTATGTGTAAGTTAAATGGATAAGTTTACACTGAGAATTGGAAACTTTTTCTTTTATTCGCTGCTGCTATCAAACGATTGTAAATTGTCTGTGTTCGCAATGTAGAAGAGAAAGATTTATGTGTCTTGCTACTTTCAATCGTTAAATTTGCCTTTCTGTGGAACGCGAAGATAATTTAACGACCTTACAAATTCCTTAGGTACTACCTAATCTCAAAGTTGGGTTTGTTGCAAAGAGTATTTCGTGACCTCCATAAACCTTTAGTGAAGTAGAAACTATTTGTCAATGAGTGTTTGACCGCAATCGTTTCTCACTAATTATTAAATTGTTTCGTTAATGTGCGAAGAAATGTCTTCGTTAGACTACCTTTAACCATGTACTGACGCAAGATGTGTTATTAAAATTAATTGACACTATCCTTAGAACTTGTTCAACTTAAAAGAATCAGTAATATAGATCTACATCCTGAGAATGGTTGGCGCAAGTCTAATTATCTTGCCCGGAAAAACAATTTATTATGGACAATTGAACAAGTCCCTGATATGGACCGGATACCGGTGGAGAAACTTGCTAAATAAGGCCTAGACCGGATCCCGGTTGTAGTGCCGATGATGAGATGATGAATATAGATCTAAATTCTATAAAAGTTTAAACAAGCTATTTTAATTATTAATTTATAAGTTTGACGAAAATAAATTCGAGGTGATTTAGTAAAAATTGATAGCATTTTTTTTCTTCAATAAAATATTGCCATATCTTTTAAACTGTTCGATCTTCTTCTGTTATTTGGGGGTATTATTTCTTTATTGTAGAACTTCAGAGTTTAATTTTTCAAAAACTGATGGTCTGGACTGAGTGTTGAATATGTTGATAGTTTATGATGCTCACCCATCGTACAGCCACTTCTCGTATACCTATTTCTACCGCGACTGGTCCAATGACCATTGCTTATAATTTCTAACATAGAATGAGAATAATATACAATTTGGCTGTATAAAAATACAGTTTCTTCTATTCAGAAGTATGTAATGTACATGCTTATTGGTTTTCACCACATTTTTTTCAAATAATCTTCGGGGATAGATATATTTTCATAATTATCATCGGCACTACAACCGGGATCCGGTCTTGACCTTATTTAACAAATCTCTTCACCGGTCCCGATTTCGAGCCGATGTCTTCTAGTTTGGCACTCCCAGGCCCTGGGCGTCCATGTCTACGCCATCCCCCCATTGCAGACAATGTCTGGCGTTTTTTTTTTTTTTTTTTTTTTTTTTTTTTTTTTTTTTTTTTTTTTTTTTTAGACTTCTCTCGGGGGAGGCGAACCTATAGCGCCGAATGGGCGCCCCGGGATGCCATCGGATAACTGTTGCAGTTCTTTTTGAACAGCTGCAGGTTGTAACGCTCCGGGAACACTCGCGTGGGAAGGCAGTTCCACAGCTTCCCCGCTCTGTAACGGAACGAGTTCTGATACAGGGATGTTCGCGCCGTCGGGAGATGAACCACAAACTGGTGCGATCCGTCGGATTGTCTTGTGGAGCGCATATAGACCGAATTGCGTGGAACAATGCCAAGAATCTCCGAAGAACAGCACCCGTGATAATATCTGTAAAACAGACAGAGGTCGGCTACGCGCCTTCGATGTGATAGCGACTGTAGTCCCGACGTCAGCGCAGAGTCTCCTTCCATACATCCTTCCACAAAGGACTTTCCGGGCAGGCTCCTCTTCGCTCGTTCGAGCTAGGTGTCGCGCCCGCCGGAGTCTACCGAGCATAATTTTTCTTACAACATTAGCTTCAAGGTACATCGCGTACAACTATGGTTGTATCGTCTCCGGAATCATCCTCCCTCACACACGGGGCCAACAATTCTCCTTAAGACCTCCCTCTCGAACGCGGCTAAGAGTTCAGAGTGCCTTTAATTGAGCGCCCAAGTCTCAGATCCATACATGAGTACTGGTACGACCATGTTCTTGTACAGTAGTACCTTGTATGTTCTGGATAAATTTCTGGATTTAAAGAGCCTTGTAAGACCATAGTAGGCTTTGTTGGATTTGATCAGCCGTTCGCGTATTTTTTCTTCCATATTGTTATCGTTAGATACTATTGCCCCAAGGTAGTTAAAGGATTGCACTACTTCAAGTTCGTGCTCTGCTACCCTGATAGTTTGACCAAGATAGGTCTTCTCTTCGCAAAAGTTGCCACCATGTACTTAGTTATACCCTCATTAATGTGTGGTCCCAGTTTTTGTGCCGCCTGCTCGACCTGGGTGAAGGAGTCCTGTAATGCTGAATCAGATCTACCAATGATGTCGATGTCATCTGCGTAGGCAAGTATCTGGCTGGACTTGGTGACAATAGTCCTTCTAGTTGTAACGCCAGAGTCACGGATTGCTTTCTTCAAAGCCAGGTTGAAGAGGAGTCAGGCCAGACCGTCCCCTTGTCGGAGTCCATTAAAGATGTTTATTGGTTTGAACAGCAATCCCGCTGTTTTTAGTTGACTAGTTACGTTGGTCATGGTCAACCTACAAAGTCGTGTCAATTTGTTTGGAATGCCGAACTCTCTCATGTCATTATATAGTTCTACCCTAGCTATGCTGTCGTAGGCGGCCTTAAAGTCTATAAACAGATGATATAATAATATTAAATTCCAGACATTTTTCCATCGCCTGCCTAAGGGTGAATATCTGATCAATTGCTGATTTGCCTGGGATGAAGCCACACTGATATTGACCAATGATAGCCTTAGCGTATGGGGCTATCCGATCTTATAGAATAGAATAGAGGAGAGTATCTTATAGGCGGTACTCAGCAATGTTATACTCCTATAGTTGCTACACAGTGTGATATCTCCATTCTTATGATGGGGCAAATTATTCCACGACGCCAATCCTCCGGCATCTCCTCTTGCTCCCATACGTGCACCACGATCTTATAAATTGCGTGATGTAGCGCTGTCCTTCCTTGTTTGATCAGCTCAGTTGGTATGCCATCAGCTCCGGGGGCTTTATTTGATTTGCGCTGTCTTATGGCTTTTATTGTTTCCTCAATGCTTGGCGGCGGCAGCATTTGGTCTTGATCTTGCATTGGTGGAGCCCCCAATTCTTCTGTAAGCTGTCCATTTGGCAATTCATTGAAGTGCACTTCCCTTCGCTCCAGAAAGTCAACTTTAGGCGCACAAATAAACATGGAGAGTCATTCTTTGGCCGAACTACACGAATGTGGAATGCTCTACCTGATCATGCGTATCCTCGTCGTTGTAATGTCCAGGCATTTAAGACCAATGTACATCGGTACCTCCTTTCTTTAGCCATTTCTGCGCGCGTTAGTGTAAAAAAAAAAACATTCAAAAAAAATCACAAGATCCTGAAACGTACATCTCTCATAAAATTATCCGATCATCCTTCCAAAGGATTGTTTGAGCATCGTCCATTTTAATCGTACGACAATTTTTCTAATGAGTTTTATTTTTTTATTTATTTTTTTATTTTTTTATATTTTTTTACTACATTTCTCTCGGGAGAGGCGAACCTATAGCGCCGAGTGGTCGCCCCGAGATGCTACCAAAAAAACGGTTGCAGTTCCTCTTGAACAGCTACAGGTTGTAACGCTCCAGGAACACTCGCGCGGGAAGGGAGTTCTATAGCTTCCCCGCTCTGTGATGGAATGAGTTCTGTTGCAGGGATGTTCACGCCGTCGGGAGATGAACCGCAAACTGGTGCAATCCGCCAGATTGTCTTGTGCGCATATAAACCGAATTGCGTGGAACAATACCACGAATCTCCGAACAACAGTACCCGTGATAATATCTGTAAACCAGACAGAGGTAGGCAGCCACGAGCCTTCGATGTGATAGCGACTGTAGTCCCGACATACTTTTCTCTAGTTCACAGACAAGTTTTTTTCCCCAGGCACTTTTTTTTTGTCTGTGGTTATTTTTTTTTTTTTAAATCTTCTGAGCTCTCTGTATTTCTCCTTGAGTACCCGCGTCCTATGTGACTGCTGCATTGGCCGATATGCAGCATTCTTACGTTCAGTCGCTAGTTTGCACTCATCATCAAACCAGTCCTCCGATTTCTACGATTACTGCGTAAGATGGAGTTGGCAGAACTAATGACAGTATTCTTAAGGCGTGTCCATTTCTCTTCTACGCTTGACATTTTGGATCCAGGGCTTACTCTCCCTCTATCGAGCTCTTCGACGGCGACTCTTAACGCATGACCAAAGGCATTGCTGGTGTTCTCATTGCGTAAGGCAACCGTGTTGATCCGATCCTGATCCGCGGATGCAATACATATCCGTAAGGCAATCCGTGCTCGGAAAACTATACCAACAAGATAGTGATCCGAGTCGACGTTGGCTACTCGGTACGTTCCTACCATCATCAGGCTCGAGAAGTGGCGACAATCTATCAACACAATTTGTGTCAATTTGGTTTCGATAGGCTCCATCAGGTGATACCCAGGTGTCCTTATGGATATCTTTACGCGGAAATCTGGTACTCGCAACTGCCAGCCCGATGACTCGTGGTCCATTGTTATTAGTGTTCTCATGCCATCTAGGGGAACCTGCAGAGGGCCTAAAAACCGCCTCCCAACCTATTTTGGCATTCAAATCACCAAGAAGGATCTTCACATCGTATCTTGGGCAGGCATTGGGGCCCTCAATTCGACGTTCTCGAAGTATTCTTCCTTTTCGTCGTCAGGGTACTCCTCCGTAGGTCCGTGTTGTCTAATGTCTAATGTTCTTAAACTTGCCTCGCGCGCGAAGAGTGCATAGCCTTTCGTTTATTGCATTAAAGCCCGTAATTGCAGGCTTCAATTTTTGGCTGACTAGAAAGCCTACCCCGAGCACATGGTGTTTTGCATGACAGCTGTAATCAATGTCATACTCGTTTCTTCGAATAACACCACTCCCCGTCCATCTTATTTCTTGTAATGCTGTTATGTCAGCCTTATATTCGGACAGGGCATCGGATAACTGCTGTGCAGCTCGAGCTCTGTATAGTGAGTGGACATTCCACGAGAAAATTCTTAAATCGTTTGGCCATTTTCTTTATCCGTGGTCGTCGTCGTGTATCCGGTCCATATACGAGGCTCGTTGAGTCTTCCATAATGGTTTGTTTTTCCGGGCAAATTTATTAGCCTTGCGCCGACCTTTCTCAGGATATTGCTGCATGCATTGGTTCTAAAGTAGCTAGCCAGGTGTGTCACGTGGAGACTGCATGTCAATTTGGATTTAACAGGGACAAGGATCGTCCTGGCCTTCGCCGGGTTGAAAGCAATCATATACTTATGTGGTGGATGCAACCGTTAGGATAAAGGTTGCGTCCACCGAGAGGGGCCGAGCTTACACCGCGAATTTTTGCGCTACAGTTTGTCGTAGTGGATCCATTCTCCGTCTCCCGTCATGATTCGATGCAAAAAAACCTTCTGATTTTGTCTTTCGAGCAGTTGTTTGCACGTGAAAAACGGCGCTCGATGCGTCTTGGCTTGAGTTCATAGATCGCCATAGCCTTAAGATGGATTGAAATCGCTTATTGAGTCACTCCCAAAGTTTCAGCGAAATCATCTTGAGTTTGACATAAATCTTGGTATAATAACGGCTCCAGCTCAGCGTCTTCAATCTCTACTGGTCTCCCTTGCTTTCTTTGTCGCTGATGTCAAAATGGCCACTTTTAAAATATTTTTAAAACCAGTACTCACATGTTTTTATTGACGGATCATGTTCCCCATATACTTTACACGGCAATCAATACCTACAAATTGTGTTTTGTTGGCACAAAGGATGACATGATTAGAACACAAAATTAGAATGTTGTTTATCATCATCATCGTCATCGGCACTACAACCGGGATTCGGTCTTGGCCTTAATCAGCAAGTCTCTCCATCGGCCCCGATTTTGAGCCGATGTCATCCAGTTTGGCACTCCCAGGCTCTGGGCGTCCTGGTCTAGGCCATCCCTCCATCGCAGACAAGGTCTTCCGCGCTGTCGCCTTCCATACATCCTGCCACAAAGTACTTTCCGGGCAAGCTCCTCTTCGCTCATTCGAGCTAGGTGTCCCGCCCACCGGACTCTGCCGATCTTAATTTTTCTTACAACATTAGCTTCAAGGTAGATCGCGTACAACTAGTAGTTGTAGCGTCTCCGGAATCGTCCTCCCTCACATATGGGGCCAACAATTCTTCTTAAGACCTTTCTCTCGAACGCGGCTAAGAGTTCAGAGTGCCTTTTTTTGAGCACCAAAGTATCGGATCCATACATGAGTACTGGTAAGACCATTGTCTTGTACAGTAGTAGCTTGGATGTTCTGGATAAATTTCGGGATTTAAAGAGCCTTGATAGACCATAGTAGGCTTTGTTGGATTTGATCAGCAGTTCGCGTATTACTTCTTCCATGTTGTTATCGGCTGATACTATTGACCCAAGGTAGTTAAAGGATTACAGTACTTCAAATTCGTTGTCCACTACCCTGATAGTTTTTTCATGCTTGGACATTATTGGTTATAAATCTAGGAACGTTTTGGCGTAATTTAAGCCAATAAAAAATGGAAAAGCAATTTGAAACATATAGCCCTATTGCGTTTGGGATTGATAGTGAAGAACGTGTGATTCGAACTGACGCTATGGCAGTTAGAATCGCCAAAAATTGAACCAATGCGTAACACATCAGGCTACTGGCCGTGCTTAGAATTCGATTTTTAAACTCAAGTATATTCCACTGATTTGAATTATGTTATCGCTATGGTATACGGCTCTGATGCATTCTCTTATTCAATTTTCGTTCGGTGTTCTTCACTATTTGCTTGTGTATTGTGTGTGTATCTGTTAGAGACGCCACAGCCCCTTAAGGGAAATGTCACATTGTTTTTATTTTTAATCTGTTAATGACTTGAAACAATTATTTTTTGCAGACACATTCCGAAAGCAAAAGCTACCGCCATTGCTGATACACCGGAACTTAAGCGAATAGCAGAAAATACAAAAATTCAATCTAATGTTCAGTATCATGCCGACTTTGAAAAACAAAAGGGAAAATTTACACAGGTTAGTAGCTTATATATAAAAATGTATAAAAAGCTAAACTGATTTAAAACTGTTATTTATATGTACTTTAATTTATATGTAGGTGGCAGATGACCCTGAAATGCTTCGAATCAAACAAAATACCAAAATCATATCAAATGTTGCATATCACGGTGATTTAGAGAAGAAGGCGGCCATGGAGAAACAAAGGGAATCTGCCGAAGTTGGAGACTGCAGAGGTAATACCCAAATAAGTGACAGAATTGAATTGAAATCGTTTTGAATATCAACTTAAACATTAACCATACCACAGCTAATTGTAATATTTGTCCGAAGTACGGTATTTTGGAAAATCGTCGTTTATATTTTAAGCTCGTTCATTATATTACATTATCATTAGGCAATACTTTATAAATCGCATTTCAATCATATTGCATAACATTAAGCTAAATTTTTATAATAAATTTAAACAACCATTTCAATTTATTGCATCCTACATCCTAATACCCCACAGACCAGGAATCTGAATACTTTTCTGAGACACTTGCTGCCGAACAATTAATGCAATATGCCCCACAGCCAGCTCAGGCGTTGCCTCCTCCGCCAATACAATATCAACAACAAAACATAGCTTCAATAATTCCAAGTAATCCTACTGCACAGACTACATCGCAATTGTATAATTCTACAACAGCACAAGCAAGATCGTCACCACCATATACAGCAAACCACAAGCAACAAACGCAACAGGCGCAACAACAGCATTATCAACAGCCAATTTCAGCACAAACAAATAAAGTGTACGCACAAAACAATACACAACAAAATTATATTAACCAACAGCAATATCCTCAATCCATCACAAAATATCAAGCACAACAACAGCAGCAACAACAGCAACAGCAACAACATCAACAGCAACAGCAGCAACATCAACAGCAACAGCAGCAACATCAACAGCAGCAGCAACAACATCAACAGCAACAACATCAACAACAGCAGCAGCAGCTTCAACATCAACAGCAACAGCAGCAACATCAACATCAGCAGCTTATCAAACAAACTTCACACTTGTACCCCCATCACACCTCCCAAACAATGCAACAACCTCTCACTACTACTACCATGACGGGTAACAATTATGATAATTACCCAACAACTCAGTCTTCCAATACATACAATCAATTACGATCCACGATTCTCCAAAATTCACACAACCCAGCGGGTGGATATCAAGCAACCCCAGGCTCAGGATACTATGACCAGCATAACAACTATAATCGTCAACAGCAATCTTATGCAAACAACAACATTAATGCCTATGGGACCAATTCAAATGTCTTGCCTCCTCAAAAACACCCACAAAATTATGGATACCATCAATATATGAATAACCAGGGTGGTTCTTATAACAGTTCCTTGGTAAATAACGTAACCAATATGACTAATGATAATTTAAACATTAACGGTGGGGGTGGCCGTTCAATGGGTCCTGGAGGTGGTGGGGGTAATACAGGAAAAGCACCTTCGAACTCCGGTGGAGGTGGTGGAATTGGCAAAATTGCTGATTACGATCCATTAACAGACGGCCCAAGAAATCTACCAAATACCACTCGCCCAACGACAACATTAATTTATAGCTCGGATCTAGGTTCCGGTAAGTTTTATTTGTCACTGAATTATTTAGATTACCACTAATATTAGGCATCCTGTCCTTTGTCTACCTTGCTTTTAAGTGTTTCATTTAGGCAAACACATTTCATAACTTGATACTGTCAATTTTCGTTCTCTTTGAAATATCTAGTTAAACTTTTTTAATGTGGTTTTTGTACTGTTGTTTAATTTTACATGTCCAATAGTGGCCAACACTTATCCTAAAAGAGTCGGTTCTATTGCTGATATGGATCCAGCCAATGGTATCTATGGTTCATTAACGGAGTCGCAGGTAGTGCAACAACAGCAGCAATATTATCAACAGCAATTACAATTGTTACAAAAACAACAGCAACAGCAACAGCAACAGCAGCAACAACAACAACAACAACAGCAGCAACAGCTAATACACCAACATCAACATCATCAAAAGCAGCAGCAAAATAAACACAACATGGTAAGTTGTATTTTTATTTTTAATATTAGGACCATCGTCAGTCAATCGCCCATGAAACAACGCGTGTGGTTTTGCCCCCTGAAATCGCTGTATCGTATGTTTCGGATTCCCGCCGGGCAAGGATGCCCAAACCTAATAAGTTAGGATATCCATTTGGATCACCAATAAGTGATGTGGAATCACAAATAAATAACGGGATCTACATAGACATTCAATATACAGTTTTGTTTGGAATTCCATATGGTAATACGTAAAGTCCAGCTAAGAATATCTACCCGTCTATTGTCCCCATCAAATACAATTACTTTAGGTATACTATTAAGAATCGATCCAGTAGCGAGTGTCATAATATTTATTTCGGATAAGTAGAGGGTTAAAGTTTTCCAGGGATTCCAATTCCCAATTCGAAACAATAGTGATTACTTAAACCGCGTCGTTGCAAAGGCACAAGAGTTTCGCGTACAACAGTGCAACATTCAATATTTGAGATGCAATTTCTCTGCTGCATCTGCCCAACTGCAAAACAGAGATTCTTTCGTTATGTAAAACTTGCTGATAACGGTATTTTGGATTTCTGGGTATGACTTAATACTACATTTTATTAGAACGTGCACAAATAATTCTGCATTTTACCATAGAGTATATTTTAGTCCAACAAGGTTCAATGGAACGTACATACTGGTTTACTTTGAGGGCGACTTAAGCGAGACAAGCACAAATGTGTCTTTCATTTTGTCTCTGGTTTCTGGTCATCTTGCGATAACCAGAATCCCCCACGTCCGTGAGGATGTTGGACCCGATCTTAAGATATTTGAAAGAGAGGGGGGGGGGGGGGGGGGGTATCTAAGGATAGTGTCGACAGGGTTAGTTAAAATGTTCTCTCTAACGACTTGGGTGAAGGGATGGTGGGAAACAAATCATACAAGATCGGTAGTAAACGCAGATCACGTCTTCGGCGACTGGTTTTTTTTTTTTTTTTTGTTTCGGTAGGAAGGTGGAAATCTTGAAAAAAAAGGAGAAGAAAACCAGGAAGTTGAAGATTACTGGGTGATCGGGGAGGTAGGAGGCCGCGGAAGAGCGAGTATGTGGGGGTGGTTAACGCGGCCTTGCGACAGTGGAGGGCATGTGTACGGACTGATACAGGGGCGGGGATTAGTGAGCAGGAGGGGGTTGGAAAGGTGTAGGGGAGAACTAGTTTGAGGGAGGGAGAGAAGAGGATTGCTGGGTAGAGGGGTTATTGGAGTGAGGGCGCGGATTTAGGACGGGTTTCTTCTGAGACGCCGTTTAAGAGTGGGAGTGGATATGTTGAAATCGAAGGAGGTGGGGTAAGAGTTGGCCGTCGTAGCATACGCGAGATGGGTTCGTTAGCGTCGTAAGAAGTGTAAAACAGTCGAGGGTTACGTACGTTACGGAGGTTTGTATGAAATGTTAAAGTCGAGAGCAAGCTTGGGCAATTGATTGAGCCAGACAGAAGGCGATGGACAAAGATGATGTCGGCATGGATTCTGCGCTCTTCAAGTGTGTTTAGATTGATTAGAGGGAGCCGTCTTGTGTATGGTGCTAGAGTCAGCGGGTTTTCCCGGTTTAGTCCGCGGAGGGCAAAGCGCAAGAAACGACGATGAACACCCTCAATCCTGCGAATGTGAGACTGTTGATACGGGGACCAGACCTGACTAGCGTATTCGAGTAGTGGTCGGACAAAGGTTGTGTAGAGTGATCGGGTGACATAGGGGTTAAGGAATTCCTTCGACCAGCGTTTGAAAAACACAAGGGCCGCGTTCGCCTTGAGGATTGTGTAAATCAATATGTGCGGTAAATAAGAGTTTAAGAGTGTGGAGATGTTGAAATCGAAGGAGGCGGGGGAAGAGTTGGCCTGTCGTAGCATACGCGAGATGGGTTCGTTAGCGCCGTAAGAAGTGTGATGAGCAGGCACGTAAAACAGTCGTGGGTTACGTACGTTACGGGGGTTTGTATGCAATGTTAAAGTGGAGAGCAAGCTTGGACAATTGATTGAGCCAGACAGAAGGCGATAGACAAGGATAATATCGGCATGGATTCTGCGCTCTTCAAGTGTGTTTAGATTGATTAGACGGAGCCGGCTTGTGTATGGTGGTAGAATCAGCCGATTTTCCCAGTTTAGTCCTCGGAGGGCGAATCGCAAGAAACGACGTTGAACTCCCACAATCCTGCGAATGTTATCGGTTGGTTCAGTAAGAGATAGGAGCGTGGGTGAGTGGGGGAACGCTTCCGGGAGAAGGTAATTGTGTGACATTTGGCGATATTCATTTCTAGGCAATTATTTTGGCACCAGTCGAGAAGGTGTCAAGATCCGATTGGAGAAGTGAGGAGTCCAGGGGTGAGCGGATTGTCTCGAAAATTTTAGAATCATCCGCGTAAAGCGAGATGAAGGAGTGATTAATGCAAGAGCCTATGTCGTTTATGGTTAGGATAAATAGGAGAGGGCCGAGATGACTGCCCCTGGGGGACACCTGAGGTTGGGAAAAAAGGATCGGAGAGGGTGGATCTAAATCGCACGCGGCAGGTTCAATAACTGAGATAGGATGAGACCCACTTAATCAGCAGAGGTTCGAAATCGAGGGAAGATAGCTTGAACAGAATGAGGTTATGGGAGATTTTGTCGAAGGCCTTGCTAATGTCGGTAGCGACTACATTGACCTCATCGACGTTTTCTAGGGCAAGGAGTGGGGGATGTGAATTCGACAAGGTTAGTAGTAATGGACCTTCCTGAGAGGAAGCCGTGCTGGTTCGGAGAGATGATGGGTGCGCAGCAAAAACATAACACCTCATATAGAAGGCCTTCGAACAGTTTGGGAATGTGCGAAAGCTTGGCAATGGGACGATAATTAGATACATCTTCTTTTTTTTTTCCTTTTTATATATGGGGGTTATGTACGAGAATTTCCAAAAGTCGGGGAATAGACCTTGTGCAAGGGGTGGATTGAAGATTGACGCGAGCGGAAGACAGAGAGAAGAGGAACATTTTTTTAAAAGGATAGCAGGGAGTCCGTCTGTGCCGGGACCGAAATCGTCTTTCAGTTCTTCAAGTTTTTTTACGACTTGGTGTTGTTGAATGTGTAGAGGGATGAGAGGGCCGAGGGAAAATTCAGACGGAGTAACTGTCCGTCTCATATGTTCTCCAGAGTCGTCCGCGCGGTCTCGAATCTCACGCACTCTGTAAGTACGTGTTACGCATTTTCTATTTTGCCTTCGCAATACAAGCAGTATGGGTGGTTCACATGTTTATACTTGTGCAAGTATTGCCGAACGCATCCATGTCCTGATATGAGCTGAGTCAGGTGGTAATTCAGCTCTCCATGTTTTCTTTTCACCCATGTTTCTATATGAGGTATCATGTTGTGGGTCCATCTTCCTTTGGTGGAAGAATCCCACCTTCGTTGCCATTCTCTTAGGCTTGAGATTTCTAATTGTGTCCGCATTCTCTGACGATTCTCTTCAGAGACCTTATGCAATGCAGCGTTTTCCTTAGCTGCAATGTCAGGTGGCGTCTTCCCGGCCAGAATATTTATAGCTTCTTCGGATACCGTTCGGAATGCACAACATACTCTAAATGACGCCAGTCTATGTGCGGAGTTCACTGCCCTCATGTACGACTTATACTGTGCGGCTCCTGCCCATATGTGAGCTGCATACATTATAATGGAACTGGTTATGAGTTTCCTTATGTGGGGCGGGGGTCCTCTAACATTGGGTAGCAGTCTCCCAAAACTTTGCATACTCTTGCCGTTTTTTCACTCGTTTTCCTCAGGTATTCCTTGGAGGTCAATCTGTTGTCAACTATAACACCAAGATATTGCATATAGGGACTGGATCTGATTATTTGTCCTTCTATATCCAAATCAAGGTGTTCAACTTTCTTGCGGCTGCTTATTAAAACTGCCTCCGTCTTATGTCCAGCTAGTTTCAGTCCAGCCATATCTAACCAACATTTAATGCTCTGGATTGCTTGGGAGCAAGTATTCTCCAGGTCATCTAGATGTTTAGCGACGGCTACTATTGTCAAATAATCTGCGTACCCAATGATTCTAACCCCTTCTGGTACATTAACGGTGAGCACACCATCATACATGATATGCCGTAATGTAGCGATTCTAACAGATACACACGATTCACAAGCGAAATAGTGAAGAACACGAACGAAAAATCGAATAAGAAAAATACATCAGAACCGGATACCAAGCGATAAATAACAAAAAAATAATTCACACCAGTGGAATATAATCGAGTTTGGAAATCAAATTCTAAACACGGTCAGTAGCCTGGTGTGTAACGCTTAGGTAAAAATTTTTTCGTGATTCGAGCTGTCATAGCGTCAGTTCGAATCACACGATCTTCTTCACTATTATTTCAAACGCTATAGTAACAGTGGGCCTAATACAGATACCTGAGTTACACCCGTTGTTATTGTATATTCCCGTGGTCCCTCATCTGTGTCGTACAGCAGACTTCTATCCAAGAGATAGTTTGCGAGTATTCGCACCAAGTAGGGTGAGACTTGTAGATCGCCCAACGGAATGAAAAGCTGTCGAGATCCATTTGGAGAAGTGGGGAGACGAGAGAAAAGCGAATCGTCTTGAAGAGTTTAGTGTCGTCCGCGTATAGAGAGATGGAGGAAGGCTTGATACTGGGGTCTATATGGTAAGAATATATGGGAGGGTCCAAGATGACTGCTCTGGGGAACCCCTGACGTGCGAAGAAAAGGATTGGAGAAGGAGGATCTAAATCTGACACGGTAGGTTCGATCGTTAAGATAGGAAGAAATCTACTTAATCAGTAGGGGTTCGAAGCCAAGGGAGGATAGCTTAAGAGGTTTTGTGAAATTTGGTCGAAGGCCTTGCTGAAATCGGTTGTGATGACATCGTCTTCGTTGTTGCCGTTCTTTAGGGCACGCAAAGCGTGGGATGAGAATTCAACTAGATTGGTGGTGGTCGACCTACCCGCAAGGAAACCGTGCTGGTTGGGTGAGATGATGGATTTGCACCCAAGAATGCCTTCGGGCAGTTTTGGAATAGTGACAGTTTGGCGAAGGGACGGTAGTTACTAATATCCATTTTTGTCCCCTTCTTATGTATGGGGGTAACAAAAGATGATTTCCAAATATTTGAGAAGACCCCTTGGGTAAGGGATAGATTGAATATCTTTGATAGCAGTAGAGAAAGAGAAGAGGAAGATTTTCTTAAACGACAGCTGGAAATCCATCAGGTCCAGGGCTGAACTCGTCTTAAAGTAAGTTTAATTTTTTTTCAACTAGGTGATGCTGGATAGTTTCAGAGATGAAGGTGCCAGGGGAGAATTCGGACAGGTCTTTGAAGTGAGAGCGGTTAGGCTCGAAAGAGTTGTCCGTGAAGGATTTTTTAAAGAAAGAAGCGAAAATATTGACGGTAGTTTGTTGGTCGGTTGAAGTAATCGTGTCATAGGATAGGGAGTTGGGATAGGCGTCAGATGTACGTTTATAGATAATAATAAAGTGAAAAAAAATTTGGTATCAGGTTATCTTGTGTTTTTGTGATATAATTGTAGTAAAGGGAGTCGCAAAGATCGGTGAATTTATAAAAGGAACCGAGAAAGTTGCAGTAGTCCAGGGAAGAGCGTGTTTCTTAGTAAAATGTTCCACAAATTATTCCTCCTGTTCTGAAGAGGTACGGAGTTTGCGGTTATACCATAGAGCCGATGAAACCGATGTGCTATCTCGAGAATAAGGGACCTATAGGGAAATGGCATTGTAGATTTCCTTGTAGAGTGGCAGTAGCTTATTCTACCTCTAGGTGATCAAAGCGAAATGCGATTCTGCTGAGATGCTCATTTAATAGGCGAAAGTTAGCTTTGCGGAAGTTGGAGGAAAAGTTGACGTGGGTTAGTGGGGTTTGAGGTAAGCTGTCACGATAAAGGGATACGAGAAGCGGGGGGTTGAGTATTCATTCATTCTAGGTATCTGTCAATTTTGAATTTGTTTCATGTTCCAATTTTGTATGATATATTGGGTATGAAAAAATATCTGCGAGATGGATGCCGCATTTGCTCTCAGCTGATAACTTTTGGGGTGCATGGGTCGCAACCCAGATGAATTTTCAGCAGATTAGTAACTGAAGATGAAACATGGATACACGACTACACTCCCAAGACGAAAGAACTGTCAAAACAGTGGATTGTTAAAGGCGAACGGGCTCAGAAGGCAAAGACGATTAAATCAGCTGGAAAGGTTATGGCCGCTATGTTTTGGGATGCACGTAGTATTATCTTCATTGACTATTTGGAAAGGGGACATACGATAACGACTGTATTATGCCTTATTATTAGGTCAGTTAAATGATAAATTAAAAGAAAATCGTCCTCATTTTCTAAAGACTTATTGACCTGCATTCGTATATCTGTAACTAAGAAAATTATTTTTGCGTAAAATCCATGTTTTCGTCTAAATAAAACCTGGGCGCCCAAGGCAAGATACTCTAAATTTGTTTCGCAGTGAATCGTTTACGCCCACTGCCCTCTCCCTATACTTTCTTGCTTGTAAGTTTTGATACTGCATTGAGATTACATGGACTACAATATCCACAAAAAAAAAAGAAACATACAAAAACATTTCATTTACATTTCTACTTTTCAGCACATGCATTGTTTTGAATCAAAGATAAATTAACAGCGTATTATTTTTTCTCCAGCGAGTATATCGAGCTCTTTACGACTACGAGGCACAAGACACCGACGAAGTTAGCTTTCGTGAAGGAGATGTCATTTTCGAAGTTGACTCAATTGACTCTGGCTGGATGACGGGCAAAGTGGAGCGGACAGGAAAAACAGGAATGCTGCCAGCAAACTACGTGGAGCAAGCAGTTATTTAATAACAAAAGTTCAATTATGCATAACAGAAGTTCACACATCTACAAACTAGTATCTAGCAAATTATCGAAGCACTTTATAAAACAGAACCTTTCAAAACCCACCTATTGGGGTTAGAATATATATTTAAAAAGGCTTACAAAAGTTTACTGGCATTGCACCAAAAGACGACGGACAGCAATTGAATGTCCCTCATTCAAGAAAAAGATTAAAACTCACTTTGATGTAGAATTCATTATCTGTTTTATAAATTAAAAGCTTTTAAATAATTTCAAAATGAAAAGTGTTGAAATTTAATATATTTACAAATGCATTTTATAATTAATTGATTATGTTTTTTAATAATCTGTCCGTCGTTGCAATAACAATTGATATTTATTTTATACTTTATTAATTTTCTTTTATTTATTATGTTGACTTTGTGATTATTATTATTTTGATTATAAATGAATAAATATTTGTAACATTTTACTTGAAGACAAAATATGTTAATCATATGCAAGTGCAGTTAATGCAATTTTTGTCATAGAAGCAGTGGAGTTCGCTTAGAATTGTAAAACTAACTTATTTACAAAACAATTATAAAATTATGATGAAAGTTAGTTTTTTTTTTTTTTTTTAAATAAGAACATCACACAATGTATAAACTTTTCAAATTTGTTTACAACAATTTGTTACTTTGTTTTTAGACATTTTTCAGTTGTATACCATGAAGAAAGTGCCTTTTATTGCAACATAAAACATATAATCAAAAGTAGTATCCTTGTATTCTTCAATAATTATTTAATGTTTTCAATTAACAATTGAACAACACGGAGTAACCGTGAAAAATGTAATATAGTCATCGATTATACATTATCGTGTTAAACAGCAAACGTTGAAAGGTGAACATTGAGGAAGAAAAAATAACAACAAAATTAAATTAAAATTATATTAAAAATTTACATGAAAAACAATAATTTTATTATACTGTTTTTAAAAATCCGCATTTTTACTATGTTTGGGACGGCTGTTCCAATTTGATATTATGAATTGCGTTCAAAAGAGCAGTTCTGGAGGATTTAACAATCTCCTCAAAGTTCTTTGCATCTGCTTGCTTTTCTTCGGTCAAATATGTCAGTTTATCCTCAAGTAAATGAATTTTCTCGTTAGCAATCTCCAACCTAAATTTGTACAAAATAATATGATTATTAAAATTTTATATATTACATTTTGTATGCTAGTTTTTGTCTTTAAACTTACTGATGTCTGAGCTCACACAATTCCATATCCTTATTTTCTACCACACTTCCTGGGGCTGTGGCTAGATCAGTATACGAAGAGTTCTCAAAAACGAATGACGAGACTGTGCTGTTTGTGGAAATGCTGTTGGCATACTTTATCATTCTTTGGGTGCGTTTATTTTTGTCTTTCTGTGCATCACTTTGTTTTTCAATTTCCCCTAGTTTGGTTAAAGAATTTTATATAAATAAAGTTATTAAAAAACTCTAAAATGCTACCATTAAGGGGAATCAAAAACTATTTCAGTACCAGATCTTTCGTTCTGAAATTCAATAATAAAAACAATACAACACAATAGTGGATGTCTGTACAGTAAACACCATTGTAAAAAAGATGGCTTACCCCTGAAAGACTCAAATCTCTATCGGGTCCAAAAACATTGATTTCAATTTTTGAAAACAAGACGTTGGTATTTCGGAATTTTTCGCCTAAAAATTCCACCACTTGATTCTGAAACTCGGAATAGTGTTTTTAGAAAAAAAAAAAAGAAAAAAAAAGAATAAACGGTTTCTCAATGGAATTCGCCCCGAAAGTGATAAATTGAATTGGAAATATAAATAAGTTTTTTTTTTTTTTTACGCGTGCACAAAAGGGGATTTTGAAGTACCCTTAAATGTCAGAGCACAGCGCGAGTGGATGGAGGGGAAGTGGATAAGGAAAGGAGGTGTCGATATATATTGGTCTTGAATGTCTAAACATCACAACGGCCAGGAAACACATGATAAGGCAGAACATTCCACATTCGTGTGGTCGGCTAAAGAATGACTCTCTATGTTTGTTTGTCCGCCTGAAATCCACTTTCAACGTGAACTGATGCGCATTCACAGATTGACGGGTATCGCGGGAAAATGTCTGACGGGGCGGAACACATTCAGCAAGTTCAGTTGAACAACGACCGTGGTAATACCTATAGAAAAGAAATAGGCATGATACGTTGCGCCTGTGCTCTAAGGGCGGAATTGATCTGTGGGATGTGGTCTTTGTCATGTACCAACAAGGGCACTGGTCCGCAAAAATTTCCAACGTAAAAAATGTCACTGGCGGATCACACGCAAGAAATAACAAGGCACTGTCTAACTTAAACGCATTTTCTTTATTGTTGTTATTGGTGTACAGAACTAAATATTTATTCAAACTTATTATTACTTATTGTCTATTGGACATAGAATTACTTAATTAATAACACGCGTATTCACTTATATCCTATCGATTAGATTAACATATTACTGGGACGCGTATTCACTTATGTCCTATCGAATTGATTAACTTATTTCAGGAAACGTGTATTCACTTATGTCCTATCGAATTTAACTTAACGCACTACTACGACTCGCTATCCGTTCTATACGATTCAACACTTGCTGCATCCGACTATTGCCAAGCGACCGCACATCCAGACAATCAAAAATGAACTCCTCGTTTCGGTTGTTTAACGTGGAGGCGCCGACTTGCCTCCACGGAATCCAGAATGCGACTGAGGATCGCCATCGAAGCGACAGAATTACTAAAAATTCATTCATCGCCCCGATGACCATATAAGGGATGATCTTCATGCTGATCACCGAGAGGATGTGCACACACACAGATGAGGTTCCATCGCACCCTCAAGCTGTGCATGAGCAATCGAACCGTGGGTATTAGGATTTCCTCAGGGGAACATAAACTGACATGGATGCAGCTGGTGCCAATATCCATGCATAGGGATTGAAATGGTTGTACGCTCAAACGGACCGTGGATATTACATTTCCATAAAAGGAAATGTTTATCCGATTGGTACCGCGTAAAAGATCCATGCTGATCGGGCGCACGTTGTTGGCGTCAACAGAGGGTCGAACCGTCGTGTGTGTATTTACACTAACGAGAACTCGATCCCTTTTTGCGGCCAGGTGCGAGTTACCATTTCATGTCGATCGGTTTAGCGACCGATGTGGTTGCAGCATTGAAGTAAAGCAAGAGTATCTCTTGCTTGACTGCTGTAAATTCGATGGGGGGCATGTGCACCGTGGTGGTCGAGTTATGTCAGTTGCTTCGTGGTGCAAATGAATTGGTTTTGACGAAATGGTACGTTTCATGAAACCGTGCCTTTAGGGAAGTATCTGTTGGGTGCTGATGGATTTTACATCAGCGAAAATTATTTGTTAAGATACTTTAGGCGAAGGTTTGCGCAAATAATGTACAGGTAAGTACTTGCTTTCAGGTTTTTGCCTGCCCTAGTGGGAGTTTTATATGGGGTAATGGAAAGATGAAAGGTGACGTTCATGGGAACCCAATCGACTTACGGCTGGGTACCCAATAAGTTTCACTGCTCGATTTTGCATCCTGTCGAGCACGTGTAGTGCAGTTTTGGATGCGCCTGACCAAATATGGCAGTTGCACTCCATTTTTGGACGAATATACACCTTGTAAATAGTGGACAGGTTGGATGGAGTGAAGTATCTTTTGCATCTCTTAGGAACCCCATACATTTGGCTGCACTTTTCGCAGCTTCAAATATGTGGTCATTTCAGTTAAGAGTCGAATTAATTCGAGTGCCGAGGATTAATAATTCCTTGGCTTCGTCGATGCAAGTGCCGTTCATAGACAGTATATTTACTTTGGGGCTCACCTTTGACGACAAGAGGCAGCACTGAGTTTTTAGGGCATTGAATTCTACTCGGTTAGATAATCCCCACTGATTTATCTTATTGAGGTCTGAATTCAATGTATCAAGCATAAGTTGCTGGTTGGTAGTGACGTTCGAAGAGTTTGGACGGGAGTGTTCGCATGAGTATGAGAAACTCAACTTGCTATCATCAGCAAACGAGTGAATTGGGTTGTGAGTAATTGACAAGATCTCATTTATAAAGATGAGGAAGAGAGTGGGTGAGAGTACCGAACCCTGGGGAACACCTGCATTAATTTGATGGGAGACAGATTTGACACCATCAAGAGCCACTTGGATTGAACGGCCAGAAAGATAGTCTCTTATCCATTGGATCAGGGTATTGTCCACTCCATATGAATGAAACTTTGACAAAAGAGCTGGATGCCAAACTCCGTCGAAGGCTTTTGAAATATCCAATGCGACTATCTTGCTTTCACCGAGGTAGTGGATGAAATGGCTCCACTTTTCAGTAAGGTACGCCGTCAGATCTCCTGTGGATCTGTTGCTACGAAAGCCGTATTGGGGGTCATTGACGAGGTCATTTGATTCCAGATATTTCGAAAGTTCACGGTTGATAAGAGATTCCATTACTTTGGAGAGAATAGATGTTAGTGCTATGGATCGATAAGAAGAGAGGGATGATTTGTCACCCTTTTTGGGAATTGGCTGAATGTTCGCTGATTTCCATCTATTTGGGAAACGACCAGTAGAATAACACAAATGGAAGAGTTTCCGCAGTGGTGTAGCGAGTGAAGAGGAACTGTGGCGGTGCCGCCAAACCCCACGTTTCGCTTTCCTGAAAAACCCCCATAACTTTCACCCAATCTCCTAATTTCACTGTAAGAATTTCTTTCTACCTTTTCAAGAACCCCAGGCAAATTTCAACTTTCCCACACCTGCACCGCAATCTCCATCCAGCATACCTGAAATATTTCCATTTACAAGGACATTTCATGCATACAACGCATTATCTAAAATTCCTAGAAATAATTCTTTAAAGTGCATATGGCATCATGAATCCCAAGTAGCTGCATTCAATTAGCGCAATCGACGCTGAAGCCAATTTCCCTAACTCACACCAAGTGCAAACAAAGAACGCTGTTTCTCCATAGGCTTCCTGGCGATACCATAAACAATCCATATCGTTTGTGGTATCCTAAACGCAGTTTTCATTTAATGAGTGGCTGCTTTTTATCCAGCTGACCCCCATTATCGAACGATGCATAGGTCGCTTTTCCCTTTGTATTGTAATTGCCCTGAATTCATCCCTCATGACCTCGACGCATAATCAAACACAAACCATTAGCATCCCACGAATTGGATTTGTTTGTTTCAACGAACACACATCTCCTGGATGCACATTATGGCTTCGACCCATGAAAAGAACATATACATGTGTACCATGACGATCTCCTTTATGAGATCCGGTTATCACCACAGTGAAAGCGAATGCACCCAGAATTTCCTTAGCCAGCAGATTGAATCTTGGAGTCGAATTTCATCTGCTGACCACGCTGGTCGCACGATCTCTCGCTCTCCGGCGCACAGGGAGACGCAAATATCCCCTCGAGTCGTAAACCCGTCGAGTCCAGAAAGCGCGTTTTTTGATCAAAATAAATTTAACGCCCCATATGTTGTTTCTGTGCGTCCGTTTATCTTCGGTGTAATTTTTTTTAGATAAGATATTAATGCTCAACTAAATGGTGTGTATTATTAAAAGGTCCATTAAACTACATCCATACAATAAAAGAACATTTACTTTTAAAACAGTGAGTTTCATTTACTTTCCTCATAGCGGACGTTTTGTCGTGAAGTTTGATTTCCTCGGTGGACTGTGTTTTCCTCTTACACCCGGTTGTGGACGAACGTGGCGGCATTTCGCCCTTTTCCTTCGGCGTTTTACGTGGTGGAACCTTAGTGGAAGTTGTGAGAACGGAGTAGAACTCTGCGCCCATGTCGGAGCCACGACTTCGCCCCCCACAGAACATCTCTTTAAGAGGATTGGGGGAACGCTATCCGGACCAGCGGATTTGTGTGCGTTCGGAAGCGAATCTGGCTCATGGTGTGCCTCAGTCCTCAGTATTGTTTGATTTATAACTGGTGACTAGTCTGTCATCGACTATAAGCGATGGAATGGATGAAGAGACTGAGTTTTGAATGTTTTTCACGAATGCCCAGAAGTTTCTACAACCTGTGGGAGAGTGTAGTATTTTTTGTCTCACTCTCTGGTCATGTAAGAACTTGGCGCGTTGAATATACGCATTACAGTCATTCCTAGCTCTCTTAAATCTTTTCCGGTTTTCCTCAGTATTGTTTGATTTATACAACCGGCAGCTCAACTCTTTGGCCTTAATGGCTTCTCTGCACCCAGAATCGAACCACATATTTCTCTTGGGTTTGATACTTTTTACTCTGTGCGGAATAAAGGTCCGCATGCGAAGTAGAATCGTGTCTGTCAATGTGTCCGCTATAGAGTAAATATCGTTATGGAGGAAAAATAACGACCAATTTCATCATCATCATCGGCACTACAACCCGGAACCGGTCTTGGCCTTATTTAGCAAGTCCTGAGGCTTGTTAAATTTACCATAATGATTTGTTTTTTCCGGGCAAGGTCATTAGTCTTGTGCCAGATGCTTCCCGGTTTCCCGCGTGACAGGCGGATATACTAACCACTATACTATCGAGGAGCTACGACCAATTTAACCTCCAAAAAAGTCGTTCAGACCTTCCCAGTTTGCTTTCTCGTAGAACCATACTGTTCTTTTGGGAGCTTTCTCATTAACGTTACTGTTGGTTACAGGAAATTTAGCTGACACGACACAGTGGTCTGAAGTGCCCAAGGGCGAAGAAACTTCAATTGTGTATTTGTTTGGGTGGGAGGTGAGAAACAGGTCCAGTGTGTTGGCGAAATGACCATATATGTCTGGTACCCGTGTTGGCTCATTGACAAGTTGAGTTAAGCTATTTGAATCAACAAAAAGCTGAACATATTGACCTTCGGGCGTTGTTGTTCCGGAGTGACGAAGCCACTGAGAGTTATGCACATTAAAAGCACTCGCAATAACGATTTCAGTGTGCGGATATAGGGTCAAGATCCTATCGATAGAATTAGACAGAGCATCAAATTCGTTAAAGGATGCATTTCTATTCAAGTTTGGGCTTCTGTAAAGAAAGCAGTAATGTATGTATGCTTACGAACGTGAAGTTTTAGCCAAGAGAAATTAAATTCTGGGGTGGAACAGAGCCCATATTGTGGCAGAAGCTGATAAGCAATATCATTTCGTATGTATGTGGCTATCCCACGATGTGGAAAGAACAGTGGCACTAAGTTATATCCAGGTAGATTAAAATCGGAAATATCTGTATTAGTAATTACCTGGGTTTCGCTAAGTTCGAGGATGGATCCTGGCTAGAAACATGGACAGACACAGAAGAGAAATTGCATCTCAAGCCCCGAATGTTACACAAATCAACGCGAAACTCCCGCTCCATTTGAAATGGCCCTACACAGAAAACCGATACCGCCTCGGGAAAAGATGCAAGTCGGGACCAGCAATAGATAAGCGAAAGCAACCACTACAGATGTTATGCCCTTGTAGTAGGTGCCCCACTAGATCCGTACCGAAATCCAGTTCACATCCCGTCCATGATGAACATTATGCCACTCAGACACAAAAAACTCTCCAAAGATTATTAATCAATCGAGAGAATCGATTGAGGGACACGGACAGAGGTGCGAAAAAAAGAAAAACAGACACAAGGGATGGAAAGGGTAGAGTTTTCCCGAACTGCACATCACTCGCGGGTATGTTCTCGCACTTTTCACAGCACTAAGACGCGTATGCAGAGATCCGTTTGTTTGCATAGGATCGCACAGTAAGACTTCGCGCCCGAACCGATAGTGCAATTGGGTATCTTATGTGTATCTAAGAATCCCAAAACGGATTGCACAATTGATCCGATGGTACGGATCACGAGGCAGAAGCGCACGTATTTTAGAGTTTTAACGCATGACCAAAGTGTTAAGACTCGCCCTCGAAGAGCACGATGGAGGGAGAGTAAGTCCTGGGGCCAGAATGCCGGGAGTAGAAGAGAAATGGACACACCTTAAGAATACTCTCATGAATACTGCCAACTTCATCCTAGGCAGTAGTCGTAGAGATCGGAGCGTGTGGTTTGATGATGAGTGCAAACTAGCGACTGAACGTAAGAATGCTGCATTCCGGGCAATGCAGCAGTCTCATAGGACGCGGGTGCGCGAGGAGAAATACAAAGAGCTCAGAAGATCTGAAAAAAGGCTTCACAGACAAAAGAACAGTGCCTGGGAAAAATACCTTGTCTGTGAAATAGAGAAAAATAGAGAGCGAGGTCCGCACCAGGCGCGAAAGTTCTACCAAATAATCCGCAGTATGACGCGGTACACACCACGCTGCACTTACTGCAAGGATAAAGAGGGTAATATGATCACCGATCCTGGAGGCATTCTGAAGCGATGGGAAGTGCACTTCAATGAATTGCTATATGGTCAGCTCACAGAAGAATTGGAGGCTCCACCAATGCAAAATCAAGACCAAACGCTGCCGCCACCAAGCACTGAGGAAACAATAAAAGCCACAACAGAGCACAAATCAAATAAAGTCCCCGAAGCTGATGGCGTACCAACTGAGCTGATCAAACAAGGAGGGACAGCGTTATATCACGCAATTCATGAGATCGTGGTGCACGTATGGGAGCAAGAGGAGATGCCGGAGGATTGGCGTCGTGGAATAATTTACCACTTCCATGCATAAGAAGGGAGATATCACAACGTGCAGCAACTATAGGGGTATAATATTGCTGAGTACCGCCTATAAGATACTCTCCACTATCCTACAAGATCGGATAGCGCCATACGCTAAAGCCATCATTGGTATGTATGGCTTCATCCCAGGCAAATCAGCATTGATCAGATATTCATATTTACGCAGGCGATGGAAAATGTTTGGAAATTAAGATTCCGTTATATCATATATTTATAGACTTTAAGGCCACCTACGACAGCATAGCCAAGGTAGAACTATATAATGCCATGAGAGAGTTCGGCATTCCAAGCAAATTGATACGACTTTGTAGGTTGACCATGACCAACGTAACTAGCCAAGTGAAAATACCGAGATTGCTGTCCAAACCAATAAACATGTTTAATGGACTCCGACAAAGGGACGGTCTGGCCTGCCTCCTCTTCAACCTGGCGTAGGAAAAAGCAATCCGTGACTCTGGCGTTACAACAAGAGGGATTATTGTCACCCAGTCCAGCCAGATACTTGCCTACACAGATGACATCGACATCATCGGTAGAACCGAATCGGCGGTACAGGAATCCTTCACCCAGATCGAGCAGGCGGCACAAAAACTGGGACTGCACATTAATGAGAGAAAAACTAAGTACATGGTGGCAACTTCTGCGAAGAGAAGACCTAACGTTGGTCAAACTATCAGGGTAGTGGAGCACGAATTTGAAGTAGTGCAATCCTTTAACTCTCTTGGGTCAATAGTATCAGCCGATAACAACATGGAAAAAGAAATACGCGACCTGCTGATCAAATCCAACAAAGCCTACTATGGTCTATCAAGGCTCTTTAAATCCCGAAATTTATCCAGAACATCCAAGCTACTACTGTACAAGACAATGGTCTTACCAGTACTCATGTATGGATTCGAGACCTGGGTGCTCAATAAGAGGCACTCTGAACTCTTAGCCGCGTTCGAGAGGAAGGTCTTAAGGAGAATTGTTTGTCCCGTATGTGAGGGAGGACGATTCCGGAGACGCTACAATCATCAGTTGTACGCAATCTACCTTGAAAATAATGTGGTACGAAAAATCAAGCTCGACAGAGTCCGGTGGGCGGAATACCTCGCGAGCCCATTATCCCCACCTCCTGACACCTTGGAGAACCAATGTCAGCGAGCCAGGTGGGACATAGTGGGACTTATTGGAAAAACACCACTTGTCGGCCCATAGTTTAGTTTAGTTTAGTGTGAGGGCAGAACCCCCATTTATTTAGCTTAATGCAAGCTTCCATTAACTTAAATTAAATTAATATAAAAAGTCTTACAGACTATCTTAAAACTAGAGTAAGAAGGAGAAAAAAAGAAAAAAACCAGGAAGGTGAAGGTGACTGTGCGATGGGGGAGGTAGGAGGCTAGGGAGGAGCGAGTGTATGTGGGGGTGGTAAATTCGGCATTTGTGAGACAGTGACAGTGCAGGGCATGTCTACGTACTGGCAGGAGGCGGGGTTGGTGAGCTGGGGGAAGAGGTTGAAATTGTGGGTGGGGCTGGGCGAACTACTTTGAGGGTAGGAGAGGAGAGGTAGAATTGTAGGGTAGCGGGCATTATTGGAGGGAGGGGGCGGATTTAGGACGGGTTTATTCTGAGACGTGGTTTAAGAGTGGGGGTAGAGATGTTGAAATCGAAGGAGGTTGGGAAAGAGTTGGCCTGTCGTAGCATACGCGAGATGGGTTCGTTAGCGCCGTAAGAAGTGTGATGAGCAGGCACGTAAAACAGTCGTGGGTTACGTACGTTACGGGGGTTTGTATGCAATGTTAAAGTGGAGAGCAAGCTTGGGCAATTGATTGAGCCAGACAGAAGGCGATGGACAAAGATAATATCGGCATGGATTCTGCGCTCTTCAAGTGTGTTTAGATTAATTAGACGGAGCCGGCTTGTGTATGGTGGTAGAATCAGCCGATTTTCCCAGTTTAGTCCTCGGAGGGCGAATCGCAAGAAACGACGTTGAACTCCCTCAATCCTGCGAATGTGAGTCACTTGATACGGGGACCAGACCTGACTAGCGTATTCGAGTAGTGGCCGGATCGGGTGACGTGTGGGTTAAGGAATTCCTTCGACCAGCGTTTGACAAACCCAAGGGCGGCGTTCGCCTTGAGGATTATGTAATCAAAATGTGCGGTAAATTTGAGCCCCTTGTCGCATAGGAGGCTCAGATCGCGAATCAATTCAATCGATGTTATCGGTTGGTTCAGTAAGAGATAGGAGCGTGGGTGAGTGGGGGAACTCTTCCGAGAGAAGGTGATTGTGTGGCATTTGGCGATATTCATTTCTAGACAATTATTTTGGCATCAAGTCGAGAAGCTGTCAAGATCCGATTGGAGAAGTGGGGAGTCCAGGGGAGAGCGGATTGTCTTAAAAATTTTGGAATCATCCGCGTAAAGCGGGATGAAGGAGTGATTAATGCAGGAGCCTATGTCATTTATGGTTAGGATAAATAGGAGTGAGCCGAGGTTACTGTCCTGGGGGACACCTGAGGTTGGGAAAAAAGGGACGGAGAGGGTGGATCTAAATCGCACGCGGCAGGTTCGATAACTAAGATAGGATGAGACCCACTTAATCAGCAGGGGTTCGAAACCGAGGGAGGATAGCTTGAAGAGAATGAGGTTATGGGAGATTTTGTCGAAGGTCTTGCTAAAGTCGGTAGCGACTACATCGACCTCATCGACGTTTTCTAGGGCAAGGAGTGGGGGATGTGAATTCGACAAGGTTAGTAGTAATGGACCTGCCAGAGACGAAGCCGTGCTGGTTCGGAGAGATGATGGGTGCGCAGCGAAAACTTAACGCCTCATATACGAGTAGTAGGCCTTCGAACAGTTTAGGAATGTGCGAAAGCTTCGCAATGGGACGATAGTTGGATATTTCCTTTTTTTTCCCTTTTTATGTATGGGGGTTATGTACGAGGATTTCCAAAAGTTAGGGAATAGACCTTGAGCAAGGGATAGATTGAAAATTGACGTGAGCGGGAGAGAGAGAGAAGAGGAACATTTTTTTAAGAGGATAGCAGGGAGTCCGTCTGGGCCGGGGCCGAAATCGTCTTTCAGTTCTTCAAGTTTCTTTGTGACTTGGTGTTGTTGTATGTGTAGAGGGATGAGGGGGCCGAGGGAGAATTCAGACATACCAGTAAAGTGGGAGGGGTTAGGCTCGAACGAGTCGCCCGTGAAGGATAGTTTGAAGAAGGATGAGAAAAGATTGGATATGGTTTGGGAGTCCGTTGTAGTAGTTGAGCCGTTGAAAAGGGATGTGGGATAGGCATCAGAATTTCGTTTGTGGTTGATGAATTGGAAGAAAGATTTGGGGTCGTTGATCGGGTTGAATTGAGCTTTGGCAAGGTGATTGTGGTAGAGAGAGCTGTAAAGCTCGGTGAATTGGTAAAAGTAACCCAGATAGTTGGAGTAGTCAAGGGGAGAACGCGTGTTTAGGAAAGTGTTCCACAACTTATTCCTTTTGTTACGAAGGGTGGGTAGTTTGTGGTTATATCATGGGGGGGATGAGAATGATAACCTGTGTCGGGAGTATGGGACATATAGGGATATGGCGTTGTAGATTTCTCTGTAGAGCGAGGCAGTAGCGTCCTCTACACTTATTTTATTTACGCAGAGTGTGATATTGCTGAGGTACTCATTTATGAGGCGGAAATTGGCTTTTCGGAAGTTGAAAGAAAATTGATAGGGGGGCGGGGTGCTGTGGGCTGAGTAGTCATGGTATAAGGATACGAAAACTGGGGGGTTGTGGTTGTCAATAGTTGAGAGGGTGTGGGGACTAGAGACAACTGAGAAATTAAGGGGGTCTGTCGTGAACACAAGGTCAAGTTTTCTGCCCAGGTGGTTACTTGCTTACTTGGCAAAGACCAGAGTCGGTGAGGCTGTCTATAAAGAGACATTCCTTGGTAATAGTGGGGTTTGAGATGTAGTGGGAGTGGTTGTCAGACAGCGTTCATTGGAGATTGGGGAGATTAAAATCGCCAAGGACTACAATGTCGTCTTGGGAAGAACTGGCCTCAGTTATGCGGTCGATTGCCGCAATAGCGAGTTCGTATGACTCGATAGCTTGCGATGGAGGTATGTAAAAGCATATGATGAACACGGTCTTTGAGCGGTTTTTTATTTAACTACGTGTGTTTTCATTCCCTGTGTATGTGTGTCTGTGTGTTAAGTGTGTAGCAAACGTTATTTAACAGTCAAAATAAGAGTTAGTTACCACAATCCAGTAGTACAACACCCGCATTACAACTGTTGTTCTTTATTTGGGGGGTACTTAAATACAAATAGTTACCAACGGCATCTATTGGCGTCCGCTCTCATGTAAGCGTTCAACGGCATCTTACCTCCTATTGGATGATATTTCTCCAATAATAATGAAAACACAAAACATTAAACTGAGCACTGTATATCTGGGGATACTTCCCCTAACGCTTTTACACTGAGTCACTTTGGTTCACCAACTACTTCTACTCTCTAGACCATTTGCAACCACTCTTTTATACCCCAAAATTGGGTGTGCAAAAGGAGACGATGCATTTCCTACAACTCGGACTTTAGTCCAAAACGCATGACCCATATTGAGTCCAATTGCCTGGCACGAGTTGCTCGTATTTTTTAATTACCATTATTGCTTAATTGCTATACTTAAGGTATAACGGTATTGGCTTAAGCAATTGCCGAATTGATTGCCGCATTTACCGAGCCAATTAAAGTACATTGCTCCATATTCGAGCCATTGCATCACTCTATCGATTTGATCGCTGTGTCTGTTCTTTCACAGATCTCAGCATTTGAGCGTCGCCAAATTAAATGGTCGCCAACCGCATTTGTAAGTGCCGACCCTGTCATATGTCTTGTACGGCACTTGTTTTCGGGCATGAAGCGAAAAATGCATTTGCGACATGAAACCGTGTGAGTGCCAGGTGTTGTGCGAAGCAAAAAGAATGTATTCGGCTTGGGGCCGTGAGAACCGAGAATGTATGACAATTGTTATGCTTCGGTTGCGCCACATGCAATTAAGAATGTGAAATGACGATACATGGTAAGCGTGTAGCTTGGGGAAGCGCGTGTTAAGTGTGTCGATGACGTCATAACCAAAGATGACATACAAAAGATCATTGACACACTCAAACAAAAAGAAAACCTTTCCAATAATAAACTCGAATGACCCCACGGTACGGTAATGCAAATAGTTGCATATTCCAAGACAATTACCAGATAGTGCAAAAGCAATTAATTGCATATCCCAAAAGCAATTAACGATTGCATAGGCTGGAAAAATTAAATTGCAGAAACGTTTAAACTGCATGTTCCAGCACTAACGACAGAAGTGCAATTAATTGGGTCAGTTCGCAACCGTAGAAGTTGAACCCGAGTTCAAGTCAATGAGGAAATATTGACTAATTCAGCGATACACCGCGATTGCGAACTGAAGCCAACAACCGGAAATTGGGGCAATTAAAATTAAATGGCGTTATCGTCACCGGGAGGTGTTGACCCCGAGGTGACGAGAATCGGTGATTAATGAGAGAATGGGGAGTCAGTGGTTGGTCAGGGTGGAAGGTAGATCGCGGAAGTGGTCGGATTCGTTGGTTGAAGAAAAAGTCTGATAGTGAACAATAAAAGAAAAGAAAGTGCATGAGCGGAGGGAGCTAAACGAGTAATTGTGTGTTAGGAAGTATTATTAGAAAACAGTGCAGTTCGGGATAATTCGATATTGTAAAAGTAAGAAAGTCGCGAAAGATCGTGAAAGTAAAACGTGGATTAATAAGGAGCAGTAAGACAATTAAAATACATGTAAATATCATAAAAACGAAGAACATTGTAAAGTGGTATCGGAAAATTAGTAAAAAGTTAAAACGATAAGACATTTAATATGTATACTAAAGAAGATTGAGATTAATTTGTGAACTAACTAAACAGTAAAATTAGAAGGCGAGCAAAGTGTCTGCATCGTCTGTAAACGGAGAGGCTCCCCGACGGGGAAGCGAACCCCGGTCTCCCGCGAATTAAGTCACAATTCACGGAATTTAACTTTTTAAAAACTTTATTTGTGAATTTCACTTATGTTAATTTTATTTACAAATTCTAATTGCTATTAATCTTTGTTACAAGTTTTACTTAGTTCTCGGCTATGCCGGCTGGTGTCCAAATCAGAATCCCCGCTTCGTCTGGTCATCATGTAGCATTTATAGTCTTTGCTTCGGACGTCTTATCATCTTAGCTCATATGATGATTGTTGGGTCTTTAGGTCGTGTGAATCTTTGTCTTGTTGTGTTGACTTATGATGCTTGTTGGGTACTCGGGTCGTGTGCATCTTTGTCTTGTTGTGTTGACTTATGATGCTTGTTGGGTACTCGGGTCGTGTGTATCTTTGTTGGCTTATGATGATTGTTGGGTTTTGCTTGACATGAATATTAGCTTAAAGTAATTGCAATGGTTTTTTATCTTAGTTTGATAACAATGGTTATTTTCGTCTTATTATGTTGACTTATGATGATTGCTGGTTTTGCTGGCCATGATTATTTAATATGTTTATTATAATAATAGATTAAAGTGATTACAATGGTTTTAACCCTAAATTACCATTAACTCCCTTAACTCCCCCCTCTGTTAAGATAAAGCGTCCTCGCTTTTGAGTTTTTCCAGAGCATTGGTGTATTGTACTATGTATTTGTGTTTTTTCTTAATATTAATAATTTTTACAATGGTTTTTATTACACATATGCTCATGCTAATTATTACAATTATTATAAGTGTTACAAAAAGTGTAAGTATAGGATGTTCTTCGATTGGTATGAGTATCGTGGATAATTCTTGTAAGTTTGTAAATTTAGTTTCTTTGTTGGAGGTCATATACTCTAGTATTGTTACATCATTATTATGGTTTTGTACAATTAATTTTTTCATCAACCTTTTTCTGTTCGTATATGTTTTATTATTTATTGTTACAGTATTTTCAAAATGAATGAGTTTCGGGCCTGTCATTGTTACATTATTCACTATTTGTTCTTGATTAAAAAATATGTACCCATCTTCTAACTCTTTTATATCTTTATTGTTTTCCTTTATAGACTTACAATGTACTGGTTCGTTTTTTAGTAGGGGTATGGTGCAACTATCTTTGCTGTAATCTATTTTACAAATGTAGTCCCCAATATAATTTTTACAATCATTAACATTTACATAATTTTGATTACATAGACTTATTTTTTCTTTTAATTTTAGTTTGCCAATTCTACTGGATAGGGAATATAGTTTGTACAAATGACATTGTTTGATTATTACTGGATATTTGTATGTAATTACAATAGAATCTTTATAATAACAGATAAATTGTTTAGAGTACTCTAGAACATGTATGATAGGGATACCAGTATTTTCATGTTTGATTATTTCTTCTACGTCATACGTATCAATAGCTTTGGAGTAAAAGTTCCCATTTTTTGCTAAATTTATGGTGGTTGTAATTGTTTCGAGTTCGTAATAAACTTCTTGTAGGATGGTTTCTGAGCTGTGCTCTTTATTATCTACTTTCTCTAGTAGTTTCTCGAATCTCGAGTTAATCGCTTTTTGTTCGTTGTTGTTTTTTACTAGCGTATTCAAGCGGGTTTCAATTTCGACTATGTCGTTGTGGTCTGGTGTACCCGTTATCAGTTTTAATACTGACCCTAAAAGGTTTATTTGTCTCCTTGGCCTGACTTCATGCGGAGTGATTTGCGCCATTAGCGAATCTATACGATGGAGAATTGCTTTCATCTGTAATGATGTTTCTTCATGTCCCGCTGTTTCTTTTGCCATGTGTATGGGTGCGAGTATCTTCGTTAAGTTAAAAATATGAAGGAGGTATTCGGTCTCGTTGTACAGGTGAACTGGTGCGGTTTCGATGGATATGTATTTTTGGCCAGTTAGGTCTTTTATTTCAAGAGTTTTCGCTTGAGGTATTAGTAGGAGAGCAATTATGATGTACATTTTGTGTTCCTAATGTTGTCTTTATGGATTTTCTTGCCTTGAGTTGTGATTATATAATTCCCTTTATCCTCTTTTACTTTTGTCTCAATGAAACGGTCTGTATTCTTGTTCCGTCGCTTTGATCTGTGAAATATTATGTCATTAGGGTTGTATGTTTTCGCTTCTCGATTTTTATTAAAGTGGTTTAATATTTTTTGTTGGTTGAGTTTCAGAACATTTTCGAGTGGTGGTATTTGTTCTCGATTAAAAAATATGTCTTCGGGTTTAAAATTAGTGACGGAGTGTATAGTGGCGTTATATTGTTTCACAGCTTCAAAAATTTCCTCTTCGCAATCTGTGCTGTTTTGTTTTGCAAGAGCTCGTACTATTTCAAGAATGGTCGAGTGTGCTCTTTCGACCTGGCTGTTAGATGTTGAGTGATCAATAGGTGTTTTTACGTGTATTGTTTTGTGTCGGTTGAACATTGATTCTGCCTGATGACTTGTAAAAATTGATTCATTGTCAGTCATTACGTACTGTTGATCGTTGTACTTGAATATTTGCGAAAGTATTTCGTTTATAACCGTCGGTATGTTTAGTTTGTTTGGTATGTGCCTTAGGTGTAGGTACTTTGAGTAACGGTCGATTGTGCTGATGTACATTTGGTCGTTTAAGTGGAAGACATCCATTTGTAGGTATTGTCCGATTTTGGTTGGTACTGGTGTTTCTCCTATGGGGTGCTTATTGGGTTTCCTGTCGTATTTGGCTTTGAGGCATGTTTTGCACTTTGTAGCGTAATTTTTACATGCGTTAGCTATTTTCGGCCAGTAGTATTGTAATAGGATTTCCTTGGTATTATTTCGATATCCTCTGTGTGCCCTATTATGCACTTCTTCTGTTATTTTTATTTGTTCATTTCTGTCTTCTATATCTTTTAATAGTGTTTGAGTTATAATTAGTTTATAATGTTTGAATGTTTCTTTAATTGTTCTTTCATGTTTATGTAATAGTTCTTCTGGTATTTTTATTGCATTAATGACGTTGGGGTTAAGTATTTTCTTTAGTTTTTTCTTTAAATCTTCTTCATTTATGATGCATACGTCATGCCTGAAGTTATTAAAAACATTTTTTGTTTTTATAGGTTGGTTTTTGTTTGATTCGTTAATCGTTATTTGATTTTTATAATTATTGAGAGGTTGGCTTACTCGTGAGATTTGTGTTCGTGGAGAGCTTATTGCGGAATGTTCAGAGCAAGTGGAGGTGTTTACCTGTTGTCTTGACAATGCATCTGCGACTACATTATCTTTACCGGGTTTATACCTGATTTCTGCTCCGTATTCCTCTATGAAGTTTTTCCATCGTTTTAGTTTGGTATTAGGATTTCTTTCTGATACGGCGAATGTTAATGATTGATGATCCGTATATATGATCAGGTTTGTTATACCATACAGCAGATTCCTTAGTTTTTGTAGCGTCCAAACTATCGCTAACAGTTCTTTCTCATTAGTGGAGTAGTTTTCTTCTGTTTTGCTAAGTGTTCGTGATACGAAGGTTATTGGATTATTTCCTTGACTTAAGACCGCACCTATGGCGAAGTTACTCGCATCGGTCGTAAGTTCGAAGGGTTTGCTGAAATCTGGTTGGAATAGCTCTATCCTTGCTCGTAGTTCCTCTTTGATCATTTCAAATGCTTTTCTGGCTCGTTCGTCGAATTGGATTTCAACCTTTTTACTTTTATTCTTAGACACTTGTTCTTCTGTTTGTAAGAATATGGACATTGGTTTTGTGATGTTCGCATAATTTTGTATGAATCGTCGGTAGTATCCAGCTAGTCCTAAAAATGACCTTAATTCTTTCAGGTTAGTCGGTTCTGGGTAATTTTTTATTGTTTCAATCTTCTCCGGATCGACGGTAATTGTGTTGTGTTTTATTATATGTCCCAGGTATTTTATTGATTCCTTAAAGAAGTGCGATTTTTCGTTTGAAATTTTCATGTTGGCTCTTCTTAATGTATCTGTAATTATTTTTACGTGTTCTGAGTGTTCCTCTTTGCTATGAGAGTATATTAACACGTCGTCGATATAGACGTAGGCGAATTTCCCGATGTATGGTCGAAGTATATCGTCAACTGCTCTTTGGAATATACTGGGCGCGTTCCTGAGTCCAAACGGCATTCGTGCGAATTCATATTTCGCTCCATTAATAGAGAAGGCAGTTTTCTGTTGATCCTCTTTTTTTATTTTTATTTGGTGGAAACCTGATTCTAAGTCCAATGTTGAAAATATATTGGCTTTCCCTAGATTTTGTATTGTTAAATTTACGTCAGGGATAGGGTATCGATCCGTAATTGTTTCTGCATTGAGTTTCTGGTAGTCTATTACCATACGTCTCTTAGGGGTTCCATCTTCGTTGTATCCTTTCTTCGGTACAACCCATACAGGTGAGTTGTATGGGCTAAAACTCTTTTGGATTATTCCTTCCTTCAGTAGTCGAGCGATTTCCTCATTTACAAACTTGTTGTCGGACATGGGGTAAGGGTATTGTCGCGAGTAAATAGGATCTTCATGTTTAGTACGTATTGAGGCTTCTACTTGGGTAATGAAGGGGAGGGTGGGAATGAATTTATTGTTTTGTTCCATAATTGCATCTACCTCCTTAGAATAGTATTCGTCATCAAGAGAATAATTTATTTGCATTTTGGGGGTTTTGTAAGTAATTGAATAAGTTTCTAAGTCTATCTTGGCGTTTAATTGAACTAAGCCTGCTTCTCCTAGTATCATTGTAAAATTTCTTAAAGTAGGTATGACATAAAATATTAGATTCGTATTAAACATATTGACTTGTTTTTTTGCATGAGTTAATGTCGTACCATGCATTGTATTAACTTCAATGGGTTCTATTGGTATGGGTGCTCCATAGGGGTAGTTTGAGGAAACGTAATTATTGGTGGCTCCAGTATCTATAAGAATAGTCACTCGGAGCTCGGGTCTTCCTTTATCCTTGGTTCTTAGGGTCAAACACGGAAGACCATTTATTCGGCTAAAAAAGTCGTCTTAGCTTCATGGTCATTGTCTTCGCTACCTATCTGTGGGCTGTTAGAAATGTTATCGTTATGATGTATTTTGTTCATTTCTTGGGGCCCATTTCTATGGTATTGTGTTGAAGTTGTTCTGAAGGGGTTATTCCACTGTCTCTGTTGTTGGTTATTGTGTGATCTCCTGTCTCGGATAGATTCATCCACTTCCATTGGTTCAGGCTTCGGCTTCACATATGTTTGCACGTTGGGTTTGTAATAACGTTGCTCCTTGTAGCCTTGTGGTGGTTCGACTTTCCTTTCGTATTTTTCGTATCTCTTCTGGTGTCTCTGATCATATGAGTTCCGAGGTCTATAGTGATACCTTTCGCTTAATCCGTATGCTTCTTTGTTGTGTAAGATAGTTCTAGCGATTGCATACGCTTCTTCCAGAGTTTTCGGATTTTGGGAAAAAAGTACTCCTCTTGTGTATTCACAATTTAATCCTTGAGCAAAGGCTCTAACGCCTGATTCCATAGCGTTGGTGTATGAGGCTTCACTTTTATTCGTACCTTGCATCTCGATTTTAGTTAGTACTAGATTTAAGGCTTTATTGATGTTATTGAAATACTCCGTAACTTCTAATTTTTCCTGTTTAATTTTCAATAAGTTTTCTTGTAACACATAAAGTGGCCTTTGGTCGGCGTAAGTATAATCTAACCTATTGATTATAGCGTAGAAATTAAGTATGGTATTGTGGTTCACCAATATGTCCGCTGCGTCGCCTTGTATTTTTGTTCTGAGGATTTGTAGGCATTTAAAATATTCATTTGTCTGTTGGAATCTTTTTATTTCCTCCATTAGGTTCCAGATCAGACTCCGCCATGCTCTATACTCCTCTGGTTTGCCGTTGAAAACAGGTATGTTTTTAAATATACTGGTGTCGATTTGGCTAGGATCTTCTAGCTTCCAAGTTACGGGGGTTAGCTTTTCTATCGTAACTATTTCCTTGTTTAATCCTTGCTGTTGTATCCGTATGACGGCTTCCCTGGTTTCCTTATTCTCGGTTATTAATGCCGATAGGGTACTTGTTAGGTGAGCGATCTGCGCTTGTAGTTCTGCTGCTGAGGCCATTTCTTCACTTTCACTTTCTGATTCGGTTGGGGCGGATGGTCTCTCGAATGGTCTCGACGACTTATTCCGTATTTTAGGAATTTTCATAAAGGAGATGTGGGTCTAATCCCGGGGTTTTATCGTGAGTGTGTTTTTTTTCTCACTTTCCTTTTTTATCTGCTATGCAGTCAAAACTTGTTGTGTCCGTACTTATGCGGATGTTGTCCTTTATTGCTAGGGAATCACTGACACTTTAAGAAACTTTAATTTTTACTCACGGTTTTTCCTATGCAACTCTTAGTGTGGTTTCCAGTGTGTTTTTCGCCTAGTAATGTCCGGATGAGTTCCTGGTCAGGTCTGGATATGATCCTTGTCAGGTACAGCTATGGTCCTAGTTAGGTCCAGATATGGTCCTCGTCTCGTCCGGGTATGGTCCACAGGTTGTGATGGAGTTATAATCCAAAACACTCCTGGCAGGATCGCCAATTAAGTCACAATTCACGGAATTTAACTTTTTAAAAACTTTATTTGTGAATTTCACTTATGTTAATTTTATTTACAAATTCTAATTGCTATTAATCTTTGTTACAAGTTTTACTTAGTTCTCGGCTATGCCGGCTGGTGTCCAAATCAGAATCCCCGCTTCGTCTGGTCATCATGTAGCATTTATAGTCTTTGCTTCGGACGTCTTATCATCTTAGCTCATATGATGATTGTTGGGTCTTTAGGTCGTGTGAATCTTTGTCTTGTTGTGTTGACTTATGATGCTTGTTGGGTACTCGGGTCGTGTGCATCTTTGTCTTGTTGTGTTGACTTATGATGCTTGTTGGGTACTCGGGTCGTGTGTATCTTTGTTGGCTTATGATGATTGTTGGGTTTTGCTTGACATGAATATTAGCTTAAAGTAATTGCAATGGTTTTTTATCTTAGTTTGATAACAATGGTTATTTTCGTCTTATTATGTTGACTTATGATGATTGCTGGTTTTGCTGGCCATGATTATTTAATATGTTTATTATAATAATAGATTAAAGTGATTACAATGGTTTTAACCCTAAATTACCATTAACTCCCTTAACTCGCGTGACAGGCGGGTATGCTAACCACTGTACTATGGAGGAGCCCTTTATATATATATATTATATGTACATTATATAACATTCTAAAATCACTGAGTGATGTTTAGCCAATAGTTCTAAGATCCCATACTAAGTGACGATCAGTTTTTATTGTAACAATTATTAAGAATAATATGTAGAAACTACAAAGAAAAATAAAAGTAAAAGAAGTTGAATAAAAGAAGATAGAATAAAGATTTGGTGTTTTAATTTTCCATTGCTGGTGTAGAAAAAAAAGAAATGAATATTTGGTGGCAATTTATTTTGAATCTTGATACTGCTAACGGTGATCACCCAAAAACATAACTTGTGTATGCATCATAGGTAGTATTTGGATGAATATTAATTAATGAAACATCAATTCCCTGTGGGAAGAGGCGTCAATCGCTTGACTGCGTTTATTGCTTGAGAATTATTTTGTATGCAAAATTAGCATTGATTGTGAGTTGAGGATGGTTACATCGTGTGCATTAAAGGGTTATTAGGGACCATGTGGCGGGATGCGACAGTGTGGTTGATTATTACTTTTCTTAAACACGACTGAGTTCAAGTTCATTTTTGGAATATAAGGGCAGAACCATGACTTTCCACCAATATGCCTTCAAGGGGTTAGCAACTGTGATACGAGCTGTTTCAATGTATGTCAACTTATCCTAAACCGTCCTGGAGGATTTAGATTTTACAGTGTAATGGAAATTGTTGTAGGGTGTGTGGATTGTTAAGTTTAAAATGTTTGGTATGCGCCAGCTGTGACGTTAAATTTTGATGATATAGTATTATATAATTGCCAGAAAAGTAACTTGTAATATCATTATTATGTGAAATGTCACCCCTTGGGTAATACTCTCAATTATAACGAAATGTTGCTGTCGATGATGTGCCAAATTGCATGAAATTGTGTGTAATTTTTGATGTCTTATATGAAATGTGATTGTAATAACGAGTGACTAGTGCGAATCTCTAAATCTTCGGCGTTAAACCGCGGGTGGTTATAGTTGATCGCCGAAGAAGAATAAAAGGCTGCGCCAGGTGTTTCGGTATAGTTTCCAACACCAATTAATATGAGTTTTTGTTTCTACAGTCAAGTGGCCGAGCCATTCGTTATACGATTTTTTCCAAGGAGTTCAAACATCTGAAACGGTGGTGGTGGACCGGTAACGGGCGTGGACTTCAGCTGAGGCTAACAATTGACGGTCCGTTACGTGATGGTGGCAGTCGATCGTTGAAAGTAGCGGGGAAAAACAACCGTGTCGCTTGCCGACGACTACAACCTCCCGTTTTTCTTTTCTTTTTCTACCGCACTTACCCTCAATTCCAGGGGTCCTCTGAGTGCTGTTCGGAATTCGGACCGCTATGTGTTCCGACGCCCATGTGCTCCAAGTTCCTCCCTCTCAAGCGGATGCGTCACGATCACCAACAAAAACAGGCTTTCAAATTCTTTTCCATTTACTTACTCACTGTATACACTTTATTGATTCTACTTTTTGAATAGGAATTTACAGACAACATTAACAATAAGAAAAAAGGAACAAAAAGATGATTCGAATAAATTTCTTAACGCAAAACACGACTTTCTCGGAGGAGACGGGACGTTGCACTTGTTGTGTTCTTGTAGGGGTTTGGTTTCAGGAAGCGTGTCTCCTAGTCCTTAAAAGGACAAGGTGATCTCTTAAAATAGACCGCTCCTGAAAACTTGTCCTACAAAAGGGGTCGTTGCCGTGCTTCTCTGACCCAGAGGGAAGAGCAACGTCCTTGATTTCCCAGGTCTCCTGTGGGGGCAGTTGATTCTCCGAATCAGTTGAAAAGGCTCGTTATTCTTTCGGTATAATATAAGTTTTATTAAAACAGTTCTCCTGGTTCTTTTTCCAATTACAGTAGTTCTGGTCTTATCTTCAATTACAATGGTTCTGGTCTTATTTTCAATTTCAATAGTTCTGGTCTTATTTTCAACTTCAATAGTTCGCCTGGGCCCTTCCTCCAGGGACGCTGTTCGATACTATACTGCTGCCCGGAGATCATTTTTTTTTTTTTTTTCAAAACTGTATTTATTTGACCAAAAATTAATAGTTACAATAAGTAATACAGCTAACTTATAATAGATTGGTTACATAATAAGTGTTTACATGCTATTTGTCAACAGTTTTCAAACAATTATTTTTAGATGTGCTTAAGATTTAATGTGAATTATATATATTGTTAATTTTGTTTTTCCTGGAAAAGGTCAGAAAAAACCAGGAACTCTGTTTATTTTAACTTAGCCTACTTAAAATTACTTAACATAACTTAATCTAACTAAATCTAATCTTATTTACAATTTACAATATTTGATACTGCAATGATAGTGACAATTTGAAATTGACAAAGATAATATTTACAATTTTTAGTTATGGATGTGGGATTTCTTGTTGTGATTGAGGATAGTAAGGGATAGGATCAGGTAAGTTCTTGAAGGAGGGGAGAGCCACTCGATTCTGTGTTAAAAATAAGAATCTTGGAGAATGGTTGGATGTTGCTATATTTGAAATGATTGGGTGCCAGTTCGGTGTTGTGGTACACGATCTCGTTTAGATCGTTAACCAGTCTGCCTGAGGTGAAGAGAGTCCTGGTTTGGAGACAATTACGGTAGTGAGCTCCCGTATTGGAGGAGGGTGATGGTAGGTCCGTTATTATCGGGTTGGGATTGTTAGGAAGGTTTTCTATGAAATTTATCGACAGTTCTAGGATCCGTCTATCCAGTCGTTCGATGCCTGTGGTGTTTTAAAGATCGTTGTTACTATGGTATCTATATGAGTTGGTTTTGCGGTGTAAGTCAGTGACAAACCGGAAACATTTACGTTCAAACACTCGTAATTTCTCCATTTGGAAGGTGAGATGTGGTACCATAATGGGCAGGCGTATGTAAGAGTAGTTCTGATTATCTGTTTGTAGACGAGCTGTTTGACCTTAACAGAGAGGATTTTAGGTTTCCATAACATTCGTCTGCACAGGTTAAGCTGTATTGAGGCTTTTTGAAGAGAATTTTTGATGTGGGTTGAGAATGACCAGTTGTTGGAAAGGGTTACTCCCAAAATTTTTTTTGGGGTTTTGGAAGGTTTTATGAGGGTGTTATTAAGATTTAGTTTAATTTTGTTGTGGCAACGTTTAGTGTTGTTTGTGCAGTGAGCGTTTTTGCCCTTAAACACCGTTAGCTGGGTTTTGGTTGGGTTGAGGCGAATTTTCCATTTGTTAAAGTATGCTGAGATGAGCGGGAGGAAGTTGTTAACGCGGTTTCTTGCCGTTTTGACAAATCTACTACTAGAGTAGATTAAAGTATCGTCAGCATAATTTAGCATTACAACACTAGGTGGAGGTTGGGGGATATCGGATGTATATAGAAGATATAAAAATGGCCCAAGAATGGATCCTTGGGGAACTCCTGCGGTTATGTTGTGAGTTTGTGAGAAGGAAGAATTTATTCTGACCATGAATTTCCTCCCAGAAAGATAAGATGCTAGGAGCTTTGTGATATTGGAATTCAGACCAAATAAGCAGTGCAGCTTATAAAGAAGTCCTGAGATCCAGACACAATCAAATGCTTTGGAGATATCGAGAGATATGCATACGGTAGGGCATTGGTTTTCTAGACCAGTTGTGACACCGTGTGTAAGTTTTAGTTGCGCATGGCAAGTAGTGTCTCTTACGAAAGCCAAACTGAGAATTAGGGATAAAAGCGTTATCACTGGCAAACGAGAGAAGGTTTTGGTAGATCTTACATTCCAATATTTTGTTTAGGGTGTTCAATAAAGATATCGGACGATAGTTGGAGGTGTTATTAGAACTGCCGGGCTTTTTAACGGGAATTACTACCGCAATTTTCCAGTTCTCTGGGAAATGTGAAGCATTTATGATATTGTGACGCATATGACAATCAGTACTGGAATCTTCGAGAAAGTCCGAAACAAGGTACTAGATTATTTTAGGAAGTACTGGAAAACTGGAATAGAACATTCAAGACTATGGAACGGACGGAAACGATACACCAAATCAGAATGAGGAAAAACGGTATAAATACGTCGCACGCAGATCGGGAGTTGAGTTATAAGTAAGACAGTGAAGCAAGCGAAAGTCTCGAGTGAGAAGTAAGAAGGAAAATACGCGATAAGTACGGAAGCGATAAGTCAAGAAATCGTTGTGTACGGTAAAAGTAACGGTTGTGATTAACGGACTAATAAAGTGTTATATTAATTCAAAAATCAATTTAACGGCTCTTATTTATTTTAAAATAATTAATCCAGCGAACCCTAAGCTCGCTACAATATGGTTAAGAAGGACTAGAATGGGAAGTAGATTTGGCGGGAGAAGTCTTTTAAATAGAAGGTGTGGTATTCCATCTATACCGGTCGATTTTTTGTTGAGTCGTGATTTTATGAACTTGATGAGTTCATCTGTGGTTAAAAATGTGGTGGTATCTGAAGGATGTGACGCCTTGTTTGTGTCGTTAAATTCTCCGATGAAAGGAGTATAAGATGCGGGTAATCTGTGTGAAATATATTCGTTGACAGTATGCCGAAAATTAGGGACTGAGAGGGAATCATTTTGTTGATGGATCTTTGAGAAGTGGTCTGCGAGGCAATTGGCTATGCCCGTGTCGGATTGGCTAAGATTGTTGCTGAGTGGGTTGATGATAAGCTGAACGATTCGTGGTTTAAACTTCCGACCAGTTAGTCGGTTGATGTTTTTGAAGAGATCACGATTGGGTTTAATATTGTTAAGTGTAGAGGTATAAGTCTGATCCGCGAACTTTTTTAAATGTTCATTTATTAATGTGGTCAGGAGTTGGATCTGACTTTTAATAAAGGGACAGAATCTTATATGAAGTTTTCGACGGAGTTGTTTTTTGAGACGCAGCAGTTTAATTAGGATGCTGGGTAAAGGTTTTCCTAGATGATTATGAGGGATAGTGGTGGGTGTAGCCCGGAGATCACTCCACTATTCCTTTATAAAGGAAAAAAATATTGAGATTTGTATCTCAAAAGTGTACAATTTCGTACAAAAATCCCGATTTTGTTATCCTGAGCGAGATGCTCAGTGTTTACTTTAGATAAGAATTCAATTTCTTGAATTCTTACGAAACTATTGCTCAGATGTGGATGTGTAGAAAGGGATTCGGGTTTGTTTGTTCTGTTTGATGGAATTTTCCCAGATTGAGATAACGTATCTCTGGGTTTTGAATGTTCATGATGCCGTGGGGCAAATGCAAAATGATAAACGAATATATGATTCGTTTATTGTGAGTTTTAATTTTAATTTGGTTTTTTAGATTAAATTATGCCGTGGGGGCAAATGTCAGGCTATAAACGATTGTTTGATTCGTTTATTGCGAATTTTGGATCATGTTTGGGTTATTGTGGGTTTTGATAGGATTTTACGTTTTAGCGTATTATTGCTGGGATTTGGATTAGGAATGGGGGAAAAGGGTGGTCGGGCTTTTTGGAGCACTACACACTCCTTTCTTTCTTTTTTCTCGCCGTTCTTCGGTTTTGAACCACAACATCATCTTTTTCAACGGAACCGAAACTTCTCTCCTCCATCGAAAACAAACGGAACAAAAATAAGTTGCTGTTCTTTCTACAGCTAAGCACACCAAACCCTTTCTCTCTCTCTATCTCCATCCACTCCGAAAAGGGAATCAGCTTCCACGCGATCCACAATCGAACAAGAGTACGTTCGTACATTCAACATGTGGATCGTGTGTTTTTTCACCACCTTACCATCTATTATTATATTATATTTAAAACCAAACAAAAAACGATGGGGATGGCGGAAGCCGCACGTAACAACAGTCATTTATGTTCACCAAAGGTTTTGTTGCAGCTATGTTATTTCTGATTAGGTCTTGCGTTTACAATTTCAGCGCATAGCGTTTGAAAGTTGATAGTCAGATTAGGAAGTATATTGCTGTATGAAAAAATAAGCGTTATTGTTATTTGATCTTAATTAAAACAATTAATATTACGCAAATTATCCCGATCTGTATCTATCCTTATCATATATATTACAACTCTAGCATTATTGAGTAAGAAAAGGTAGTTATAGGAACTTGTTTATCATCTTCAAGTTCCTGTCTATTTAGCATTTTCATAAGAACGAAAATATCGCCTGCTATCAATTTTGCCTCAATGATCATTGAATAAAAAAAATTATCATTTTGCGGAGTTTACTCGTACAAATGGACGTAGAGTGTAAAGAAAAATGAGTAACCACTAGCTAGCAAGCGATTCAACAAAATTAACAAAACAACAAGACAAAAGAGAGACACAATCTTATATTCCAATTAATATAAGAGAAGGATGAGTTACGAGCGATTTTCCCAGAATCATAAGAAGTTAAGAAGTTATCTTTTTTTGTGAATTCCAACAAAGAAGAGAAGTAATCCTTTTCGATCAGTAACCTGTTATGAATCACATTAACTATGTACGAAAAACTAAACACCATATTTTATTTAACAATAATCTTAGTAACTGAAGCCCTAAGGTATATTAAATTCAAAACGGAATTGAGAATCAAATAAGTATTTTAGTTATCAAGTTTGGAATGAAATTTCATCTCTCTTTTACTCTGAGTACCAGACTAGTTCTCTGTGCTGGGTGTAACCTTCGAAATTCTTGTTCTGAACCTGCTTAGATGCAAACAACTAGTTAGTTGTGCGTACATCTTTTGCAAGTGTGATAGGCATCTAAATTATGTTTTATTTAATTGTGCTGATAGTGTTACATGGATTTGTGGAAGCACAAAAATGTACAATCAAAAGCAGTGCGGACAGTGTGATATGTAAGGATTTGCATTCATTGGCTGAACTTTCGAATGAAATGTCTTCAACATGGAATCATGTACAGATAGTCAATCACTTTGGATCGTCTTTTTTAATCGCAGGTATTAAAGTGATATATTTGACCAAATCCGGTGAAAGCACTGATATCTTTTAATCTTTTATCTTTTGTTCACCGTGTTCACGTTAATGGTGCAATACACACACGAATGGATAGAGCACGAAGCCAAACATCTTAACGTCATTGAATCACTTGATTTATCACAGTCGGGACAAATACAAATATCCGACCACGGCTTTAAAGATCTTCCGAATCTGAAGTCATTGAATATATCAGGAATTCAATTGGACAATTTTAAAATCAGCTATTTTCCGTCACATTCTCTACTGCAAGACTTAGATGCAAGTTATAATAAATTCACAACACTGAATCGCAATTCATTGGCTTTGCATAATTTGCGTTCGTTTAATCTCTCGCACAATATTATAAATGCTGTAGATGAAAATGTATTTAAAGATTTTGCGCGCCTCCAAACTTTGAACCTAGATTACAATCAGCTGAAATTATGTCTGCTTGGTGACGTTCCAGCCTTGGAATATCTGTCCATCAACAACAATTTGATTGAAGTGGTAAGTAAACAGAAATTGCTGGCAAAGAAATATTTAACTAATAATTTTTTAACTTTATTTTTTTCAGTTACCTTCCAATGGATTCCGAAAAATGTCTCAGCTAGAAGTACTTTCGATTTCATCAAATCCTCTGAGAAAAATCGAGGATCAAGCTTTTCAGGGTTTATCTAATTTAAAAATACTAAACTTGTCTCACAATAGTATAGAGTCGTTAACGCCGAACGTATTCTTAGGCTTTAATCGATACAAAATTATCCATTTAGATTTAAGCCACAACAATATTGATGGAATTTCTGGTGAACCTTTCAAACATCTAAATAAGTTGCAATTTCTTAATCTTTCAGGCAATTCAATCCGCTCCTTAGATTCGACATCATTCGAAGGCTTAATGTCCCTAAGGAAACTTTATTTAACCGAAAACAATATAGCAACAATTGGAGAGAGCACGTTTGTTCCATTGATGTCTCTTGACGCACTTTACTTGAACAATAACTTGCTTACTACCATAAATAAGAATATATTTCCCGATTCGATGTCACGATTGCGGAAACTATTTCTCTTGGGGAATAATATTAAAAATGTTCCTTATGACATGTTCAATGCACTACCCAATGTTGACTACCTTAGTCTTGCACATAACTCTATAGAAGCGTTGGATAGCCGTACATTTGTTCCTTTGAAAAAATTAAAGAAACTGCATATATCTCATAATTATTTAGAGGAAATCTCTCCGGATTTACTTGAAAGTCTCAACTACCTCACTGATTTATTGCTCGATCATAACAAGTTAACATTCTTGCCGGAAGTTAATGCAACGTTCCCTTTACTACAAAATATCTCAATTGAAGGAAACCCGTGGCAATGTGCGTGTTTCGATTGGTTAGTGAATTTCTTGGGATCAAAGCATATTGAGTACCGACGGAAGAATGCATATTTCAGAGGCGAAAAACCACTTTGTGTGGTTACTCCAGTAAAATATTGTGTTCGGGACTTGGAAATTATTCAACAATATGGAATTGTTGGACTGTATGAGCGTTTGGTAGAGGGAATAGAGGATTAGGAGAAATTCCTGGTACTCATTATCCACCAAACATTTGGAGATTATAATTTTAAATTAGTTTTAGAAACGGAAATAGAATTTATGATGATAGACTTTAAACTTCAAGTTATCTATATGATAAAATAAAGGGTCACATTTGCTAAAGAATGTATGTGTTAAAAATAAATAAATAAATGGACTCAGAGCAAGAACTTCATTGGTATTTATAAACTTTTCCTATCAATTTTTTTTTGTAGAATTGTGGGGGTTCTCTATACCACATGGAGAACCAACCCACAATTCCATACCTTATTTCGACCGCTTCAGCGCGTCATTTCTACCCATTCCCCATATAAGCTATTCCACCTGTAAAACATGTTAAACGGACGCATAGCTAAACTCATTATCCTATGCAGATAATGCATAATTGAGTTTAGCTACCTTTTTGCCATACGACAACCCCATTTCGCTAACCCATGAGATTTCCACAGAAAATCGCATCATGTCGGTTAGCAACGGCATAGTCTGATCAAACGACGCGGTTGCTTAATCTTGAGACCGCTGGGGAAATTATTAAAGCATTGAAGTTAGTTCCCATGATCAGATTTCCCTCGCCAAGTCAGCGTCCCTTCCACTTTCTTCAGACACTTCATTCGCTGAGGATCAATGCTCTCTTTTCGCTGGTGAATAGCACCTGCTTAATTTTCCCCTCCTTCACAGTTCTGTCTTCGTACAGATCAATGTATTCCGAGATCACCACATTCACCGAATTGGGTCAATGGGTTATCCTCAAAGTACATTGATTCATGCACACACAACGAAATCCACCCCGAGATCATCATACATCGTGTTTCTGTTCTCACAATCTCCCATGTTCGTCGATTATCAGTTAACCGATTATCCACCACACATCGACGAACGCAACAATGAGAGAGCAGAAGTATGTTCTCTTTTGGTTGTCAAGTACGAAAATTAAAACTCCAATTTCATCCCTAATTGGGATCAGTCTTTACTCAAACATCATCGCGGATGGTCACACCGCTTAAAGTAGTTCGCCAAGCCTAGAAGCGATAGGACGTGCTTTACCGTTTTGGGAATGGGGAAATCCCTGACACTAGCTGTCGTGTCTGGGTTTGGCATTGCCCCCTCTTCGGAACAAACATGTCCCAGGTATACTAATTCCTTCTGGAGGAACTTCCATTTCTCCGGTTGCAACTTGAGGTTGTGGTATCTAATTTGATCGAATACTTCCCGGAGTTTGTCATTATGGTCTTCTAGGTTTTTCCCATATATGACCACGTCATCCAGATAGACAAAGCATTCAATCCCTTGCAATCCGGTTAGGACATGGTTCATGAGCCTCTGAAACGTCGCTGGTGCTCCCTTCAGACCAAATGGCATACGTTTGAACTCATAGTGCCCGTAATTTGTGCTGAACGCTGTCTTATTTGATCCTTCGGATCCACTAAGACTTGGTGGTAGCCGCTGGCTAAATCGAGTGTGGAAAAATAGCGTGAGTGACCGGGCTGGTCTAACATGTCCTCTATTCGAGGGAGAGGATACGCATCACCGATGGTTTTGTCGTTCAGTTTTCTGAAATCGACCACAACTCTCCATCGGGTTTTTCCATTGGGCCCCGCTTTCTAAGGAACTACCAAGAGTGGTGAGTTCCACGGACTTTTGCTTGGTTGAATGATATCATTCTCCAGCATATCCCGTACTTGCTCGTTAATCACCTCCCTTTTGCACTCAGGCAGACGGTACATTCTTTGATTTATCGGTGCTTGATCCTGTATCACCGGTATCTCATGCGTTATTGCACTGGTATATGTTAGGAGCTCACCTTTGAGGTGGAAAATACCGTTGAACTCCTCACATATTTCCACTATGGATTGACACTCTTGAGGCCTTAGGTGTTTACCTAAGTGGAGTTCCTCGTGTAATTGTGTCAACCTTGGATCTTTTGGTGATTCCTCTTCTGGGAATAGATGTCGGATATACTGGAGGTTTTCTCCCTCCGAAGGTTTTTTATCCGCATTGTATTCCGTAGAACGGTTGTCCTCATTTTCCAGCGGAGAGGTGGAAAATTCCTTCATTGGATGTAACTCCACTATGATTCGGTCTATGGTTTGGAGATAGTTTGCGATATTGAGTACCTCTACTTGGGCACACTCTTCGCTTTCCCTACAATACAATTGGATATGAAAATCCCTGATTGCATTGGTTTAGGCACTAGAATTACCTCTTCCCGAATTTCTATGGGGAGTCTCAGCATTTTTCGTGAACGTGCCGGTATTATTGCCGGTTTGTTCAGAAAAATTTCTACCTCCGAAGCGTTTGGCAGTGTGTGTTCCACCACTGTTACTTCTTTATTAGCTTTCTTTGGTTTGTCAGCTATTAATGTGGGGTTGGGATGCTTGGGGCCTGACAATTTTTCGTCCCCTTTCCCCTGTTTGGGTAGAGTATCCGGAGTACTTCCGGCCGCGGTATGGACCTCTATGGATCCCCTTGGCAAGGGTTCCCGACTACTTGCCTTATGTCTTGGAGTCCGCTTCCTATCTTTTGTAAATTCCGCGGAAAAACTTACCGGATTTACATTGGTTTGGGAGAATTCCAAACAATTCCCGGGTCCGTTGATTTTACAATTTTTAGCCAGGAAGTCGTTTCCTAACAACCCATCTTCTGACAATCCCGGTAGGGAGTCCATTACCTGAAAGTTACAGGAGATTGGTTGGGGCAGTTTGAATATTCCCTTACAAAAGCCCCTAGACTTTCCCTTTCCAAAAGCGTTTGGAGGGTAGTAGCCTTTTTGGTATCCAGTGCTGTTCCATTTTGGAGTGCCTTCAGCTTAAGAAGGCTGATCTTCGCACCTGTGCCCGCTATTGGGCGTGTAGTTTTTCTACATCCGATGTCTAATGGGATCTGAACTATTGGAACTTTTGTTGGCGGTTGGGGACAGTTTCCTTTTGTTGGTGGCTTTAATTCGGCCGGGTTGGGGAATTCCGGCCCGACATCTGGGAGTTTTCCGACGTCTCCCGTTTTGCTTTTTGCCGACACTCTATCGCCGTGTGGTTGTGTCGCTTGCAAAATGTACACCATTCTCCGCTCTTCTGTCGCCTATGCCCCTTTTTTGGCGTCTCTGACGCGTCCGTGGTGGTTGAATTCGACTGGCTACGGTTCGATTCGGATCGATGGCGTTGTAAGCGGTGTTGGCGTTGTTTTATTTTTCGAGCCTCCGAGTGTTCAGTACTACTCATACTAGTACTACTCTTGGCTCATGTCTGTTTATCGCCTTTGTCGCGTGGCTGTTTGTTGTCCTTTGAATTTTTTCTTTTTTGGACTGTTTGCCATTCTGTATTGACCGTGCAGGTCGGTGAGGTGTGGTCGCTAAGTACAGACTTAACCACGTTGGGTGTGTTTGTTGGCTTTTGTGGTTTTATCCACTTTGCCTTGATACGACACTCACAACAACATCGAATGCAGCACACTCTACGATTCGATGCAGTTGTTTGTTTCGAAGTAGATGGTCGTTCCTGCCCTTGATTTGACACATGATGCCCCTTTCAGCAGGATAGCCTGCAGTTACTGCAACAAAAGGGGGCATGTCTATGAGGATTGTGTCAAAAGAAAAAACGCACCCTTTTGTACACACTGCCTGCAAGTAAATCACGATATCCGTGATTGCCGGCGATTAAGGGAGGAAAAAAGAGTACTGCACATAAGGCAGATTTGCGACTTCTGTAGTCAAAACGGCCACAATCTAGGATCCTGTCAGCAAAAGCTGAAATGGGAGTCGCGAATCCAATGTCAATTTGCAAAGAAGAAATCTCGAGCCCAGAACAAAGAAGGCCAAAACCCTCGGTGGCAAAAAGGAGCTACCATATCAGGACCCGACGCTCGCCGTTAACCAGCATCCCACTGTCCAACTACCTATAGATGTAGGTGTTAACAAAAACACAAATGTAGGTGTTAACAAAAACACTAGTCGATTGTCATTCGGCGAGCGGCAAAGACAACAAAAAAATTTAACGGAATTCCCCAGCACAAGTTTCAACCACATGATGCCCAAGTTATTGGGCTCCAATATCTCTATCCTTTGGCAATCCAGTTTGGAACGTGAAGACTCAGACTCCATGCTTAAAACGGACTCTCGAATGTAACTCGTATCATGAGCAATGAAGATATGCCGAATCAGTTGGCGAATCGATCTGGGTTTCAGTTAGGGCAAAGATATCAGGTTTGGCTGTTTGCAAATATTGGTGAACCGATGCCACTAATAACAAAAACAACGTTTTTTCTGTTCTTCATTTTCTTTGTAACCAATTAAGTTCTTTAAAAAGTCATGTAAACAAAACATTCATAACGTCGAAAGACAAAATTTCACGATTTAAGCGTGTACGTGGAATTTAGAGAGTCCGCAAGGAAACAGTAAATTAGGAAGTAAGATACTATAAGCTAGAGTTTAATCATTTTTGTCTAGCGAGTAAGTAAATTAGAATAAGAGGAAGAAATAAAAAGTGACATAAAAAATGACAAAAAAACCCGATGCCCCTAATGTTACAGTAAACAAACGGGTAAATAACACCTGTTGCACGATGCAACTAATCATGATGTGAGAGCTCTAACTCTCCATCCTCTACACTAGAGGTGTTAGCTTGTGTCACAACCAATTAGCTCGATTTCGATTACATTGAGCTGTGACACACGAACTAATGAGGCGAATTCAAGAGAACAGTACAGCCGTACTGCTCTTGATCTTGAACACCACAAAAGCCCTGGGGAGAAGAGGGGCGACTATTACTCGTATGTTGTGGCGAAAAACGAAAAACAAAGGAAGGCGATAAATCAAATACAAAACAGAGGAATTTTAAAATCGAGATCCAACAAAAAGACAAAGACGTTTCAGTGCGGAAAGTTGAAATAACGTTTGGTCGAGGAAAAAAAAACAAATTGAAGAAAGAAAATGTGCTTGCTGAAGAAAAAAAAACAACACAAAAAATTGGAAAAAAGCAATCAACGAAAAGAAAACAAGGAGAGTAAAGGAGTTTCGACACGATACGATTCATAGAAAGAATAAAGGGACTTTAACTCGACACAACACAAGGCAACATAACATATAAAGGAAAAAAAAAAAACAAGATCGAGAAAAGGGAAGAAAGGGAGGCAAAAGTTAATTAAAACAAGACAATAGTTGTTAAATTGAAACATCATCATCATCGGCACTACAACCGGGAGTTAGTCTTGGCCTTATTTAGCAAGCCCTGAGGCTTGTTAAATTTTCCATAATGATTTGTTTTTTTTTTCGGGCAAGGTCATTAGTCTTGCGCCAGAGACTCCTCGACGGGGAATCGAACCCCGGTCTCCCGCGTGACAGGCGGGTATACTAACCACTATACTATCGAGGAGCCCTAAATTGAAACAGACGCGTCAAATTCGGACCTAATTGCCAAATGCATTTGGGATACTTAAAACAAATTGGATTGTTTATCGTATCAGCAGAATGCCTGCCGAAGAACAGAATTCTTTTGTTTGCACATGATGCATGCTGAAGAATTTGATTTTTGCGGCTATTGCGCTAATTGTCTGCAGCTGCGTCCATAAGGGGCTTGGAGTTGCTTTGTCGTTGGACAAAAGAGTCGCCAGCCCATGTGTACATGGGTAGCATTGTTGTGCACATGATGAGGCTGGGAATAGGTGATGCAAAGATAATCATCCCTGATTATGATAGTTACATGGTACGGTAACCGAATTGTTTTCTTTCAGACATAATGCTTGACCTCTAAGGAATACTTCTAGGAAAATGCATATGAATTGTAAATGCCTGAGAATCCTTTTAGGAAATTTTCTGCCGATGCGTTGATGCATGGAGAATGCCCTTGTGAAAGGAAATGCTTTGATGCGGGGAGATTGAAGGGCAAATATGGGTTGCGAATATGGGGGGTTTGTGGGGCTTTTCAGGGCCCGAAGAGCCACGCATCGCTCGATCCCCACCATTACCAGCAAATACAACTTACCTTAAAGTTGAATCTTCGGCAAGGTTATACAATCTTGCTATGGCATTAACCGCCAACCAATTCGCTGGAATCAATTCGGTTATCCCCACGGCCAACCGACATAAATACACCATAGGCAGCTTACCTTTTCATGGGCTGTTCCAAGCCCTCTTCGAGCGGTCATACCTGGAGGCATAATTCATGGCAAGATTATCATCTTGCATCAACCGATTTTCATCGGCATACCCTATGGTCTATCTTTCCCAAGGAGGAGATGATGAAATTAAACATTGGCCTTGCAGGCGCGCATGTTTGCTTGGTTATCAGCATGACCGATTTTATGATCCGTTGTCGTATCTTGGAACGATCACCAGCATCGGTCATGACCACCAATATTTACTTACCCAACGAGTAGCCACGATTCTCACGCTGGCTATCGAAGCTGTTTTCGTTTACATAAAGTGAACACCCAAGCGGATGCTCTCGCCTGACGGTACCACCAACGGGATTAACATATCCCTAAAACAACATGCATCGAATCATACATGACCGAAATATGTTTATTTTAAACGATCTAGCAACGGCCATACCCAATGCTTGATTTATTATCCCCAAAATAGATTCCTGCCTTCGGCAAGAGTTTTATTGACACACGTCAATCAAAGAATCTATCCCTTGCGGATGGCGGCAGTTTATCTTGCCCATACATGTAGCAGCAGATTTGATCTGCGTACATGTCGACCGACCGCCTAACCCACAGGCATATCATACCTCGCGACTGACCACTAAAGGAAACCGAATTCTCAATAATGTAAACATACACACGAGAGTTCGGTCCTTCAAGATGCCATCGATGTGCACGATCGGCATAAACGCTGTACGCAGTTGCCGATCGTATAAACATCCAACCCCCTGTCTATACAAAGTTTTGCCCAGCTGCAAATCATGCTTCTGGTTTCCTCCTAGTGAATTGGTTTATCCACGGTTCGCATACTCGTCGACACACACCATGAGCAACAGAAGCAAGCATCATGTGTGTTTCGCGCCCTTTCTGGGACCAATGAATAGAAGATCTTCTCCTATTGGTCACTGGAGCGATGGAAGTATATTGATTCTTTGTCTCTTTGAAAGAGTTAGTCAGTCTTAAAATATATTTCGTGGAGGCAAACCGTGTCCTCCACGTACACTGTAAATAACTGAGTCTGAATCGAGCGGTTAACAAGGAAGTAGCTTTTCATCATCTGCCGAGTGTCGTTCGGGCAGCGAAAAGTCGTTTGATATATAGTGGAAGGATTCGTTGAGTTTGTCGTGGAAGAAATTAATTAAGCAACCTAGAAGTGAATTACCTGTGTGGCTTGCCTTTTGTTTTTGTGGCGTGGCAAGTAGATTACCAAACATTTAACCAAAGAAATGAATGAACAAACGTTTTTTTGACTCGGTTGTTTGTGGTTAAATTTTATATAGTATTAATTAAGATCAGAAGTTTGTACTCAACTGTGATGCGGTTAAATCGTATATTTTGTTAATAATGAACAGTAGTTTGGACTCAATTGTTTTGTGATTATCTTATAAGTTTCATTAGTCCTAAGTGATTCGTCAAGATATTGAATATTTTAAGTTGTAAAGGAAGTGGCGAAAATAAAAAAACTTACATTACAAACCACATCATATTGATTCATTCCTGTCAATTGGATAGGAAAGTCTTTGTGAACCTGTGCCCATGCTGACACATAACGAAGTCATATCCTACAGGGACACCTAGCCGTAGGTACTTAATTTAAACCAAACCCATATCAACATTACCAAACCCATATCGGGCAAGATTACCAAATCCATATGAACATTCAGCCGTCAGCTTGTAAGATTGGGAAATTACTTGATGACACCATCGTTATCACTTCCTTCAAAAGAATGAAAAATTACGGGATGACATCATCATTATCACCTCCTATCCCGAATCTTCGAGTTTAAGAAATGACCCTGACTGGACAACATTTTCATTATCACCTCCTATTCCGAATCTTCAAGATATTAAGAAATGACCCTGACTGAATGGCATCATCGTAATCACTTCCATATCAAGAAATTAGGAAATGACCATGAGGCACATTACTATAAATACTTGAGGGAAACTATGACTTTCACCTCCACCCAAACAACAATCATCAGCCCGTAAGGACACCAACAAACAAGCCAAGCCAGCACCGAGTCCCCTGCCCGCCCAGCACAAAAACGAAAGACCACCGCCAATCTACATCAGAAACCCGACCAGCAGCAAAGCACTAATTCAAACCCTGCAAAATGCCTTGGGTCACCGGAATTTTAGCACCAATGCAAAAGGATCGAGGACTTCCATAGCAGTCAGATCATTAGTCGATCATGACAGGGCAGTTAAAAAACTGTTAGAGAAACAGTATCAGTTCTTCACCTTCCAGCATCCGAACAGCAAACCAGCTACCTTTATTATAAGGCACATCGATCCCGAATGGACCAACGAAGAAGTGGGACTGGAAATCGCAAGGATATGTCCACAAATAAAAATCAATAAGCTGGACTACTTCCAAACACCGTACATGAGGACAAACAACGTAAAAAACCTCCGGATCATACAAATCCCACCTAATCAGGACATCAAGCAACTTAAACAAATTAAATATTTGTTTACCCAAAAAATCGCAATCGAAGAGCCCCACAAACAAGAAATTCTTCATTGTAAGCGATGTCAAGAATCAGGACACTTGGCGGTCTCATGCCACCAGCAAAGACGTTGCGGCAGATGCGCAGAGGAACACGAGCTCGAGGAATGCAAAGTAAATCCACAAGGCCTGGAACCTGAAACAATACAAACCGTCAACGCTGATGGATCCATTACCAACAAAAAGATCACAGTTAAATGCTGTAACTGCGGAGGCCCTCATCCGGCAAATTTTTCCCAATGCCCTCAGAAGCTAAAACTTCTGGAAAGACGGAAATTAGCAACAACTATAAAATCAACAACAACAACAACAACAACGAAACCAACAGTATTGCAGGAAACGAAGTCAACCCGACCCGGAATATCGTACGCGGATGCAGCAAGAGGAAACTTCAACACTACCACTCCCCCTAACAACAATACTGAAAACTTCAATCTGGACATCATGGGATACATCCAAAGCTTACAAGCCATGCTACCTTCGCTGAGGAAGATGTCAGAAATAGAGAAAAAAGGTCAGATTCTTTCACTAATAACTTCCCATATTCTTTCCAGCTCTCTCTAAACTAACCATTATCTCCCTCAACACAGAATCCATTTACTCTAACATACGTAAGCAACACCTCCGGTTGTTTGTTGAAAAGTTTTCCCCAGATATCCTCTTCCTTTCAGAGACCTGGCTCAAACCAAATTCCCGAGTTTCAATTCCCAATTACACTTTAGTTTCTAACCCCAGAACTAATGGATCTCATGGAGGTACCGGCATATTAATTCACAAAAAATTTCAATTCAGTGAAATTAGATTCACCTGTGTATCCAGCATTGAATACACAGCAGTAAAACTTTTCTGTGAGAACAATAAAGTGCTCGTCTTAGCATCCATTTATATTCACCCTTCACGACAACCAGATTTCCCAGATACTGACATTTCGCAGATTATCCAACAGTCCGTTCCCGCTCCATTTATAATCGGAGGAGACTGGAATGCTCGTCACACAGCATTCAATGATAATAAATGCAACATATATGGTCGCCAATTGCTAGCCCTCCTCCAGTCTTATCCATATACTTACATTGACTCCCCATTACAGCCAACTCCAGTCTCTAGCTCAGCCAGGTCAACAATCGACTTCTTCCTCAAGTCCGACGATGTTTATTCAGCGATCCACCTACAGTCTTCTTTATATTTCCTTCTGATCATGGTTCCGTTCACACCACGATCCAAATCCCCTCTCTCGATCCACTATACTCGTCAAACTCTGTCCCAAACTTCACCAAAACAAATTGGAGAAAAGTCAATAGGGACATAGCGATAAGTTTCTCTGACTTGTATATCCCTGAAGCATCTAACTTACTCCCTACTGAAAACGATCAAGCATCTTTAAGAATAGAGCAAATTCTTAAGGAGGCTCTCAGCAAAAACACCCCGACAACCATTCCTCATAACTATTTAGGAAAGCCTTTGCCCAGCATCCTAACCAAATTATTGCGCCTTAAAAAGCAGCTCCGCCGTAAACTTCATACAAGATACTGCCCCTTTATTAAAAGCCAAATCCAACTCCTATCCACTCTGATAAATGAGCAGTTGAAAAAATTCGCAGGTGAAAACTACATCTCCACACTTAAAAATATCAAACCAAATCAGGATCTTTTCAAAAACATCAACCAATTAACTGGTCGTAAATATAAACCCCGAATTGATCATCTCATCAACCCAATCAGCAATAATATTGCCCAGTCCGATTCGGACATAGCAAATTGCCTCGCAGAACACTTTGCAAAGATTCATGAGCAAAATAATTGTCTCTCAACTCCTGGCTTCGAGAACACAGTAAACGAATACATCTCAAACAGATTATTCCCATCTTTTACTCCTTTCATCGGTGAATTCAACAACACGAACATAGCTTCACACCCCTTAGACACTACAAATTTTCTAACTGCAGACGAATTATCCAAGATCGTAAGATCAGGAAATAACAAAAAGTCAACTGGATTGGATGGAATCCCACTTCTTCTATTTAAAAGGCTACGCCCACCGAATCTACTTCCCATCCTCATTCTTCTTAATCATATAATTAATGCATCGCACTTCCCAGAGAACTGGAAAACTGCGGTAGTAATTCCTATTAAGAAGCCCGGTAGTAGTAATAGCCCTTGCAATTATCGTCCAATATCCCTATTAAGTACACTAAGTAAGATACTAGAACGCAAGATCTACCAAAATCTTCTCTCATTTGCCAATGAGAATGCCCTCATCCCTAACTGTCAGTTCGGATTTCGTAAGCGACAATCCACATGTCATGCTCTACTAAAACTCACACACGATGTTACAACTGGTCTCCAAAACCAAAGCCCTACTGTGTGTATATCTCTCGATATTTCTAAGGCGTTTGATTGCGTCTGGATCTCAGGACTTCTGTACAAACTGCACTCCATATTTAATCTAAACTCTCACACCACAAAGCTCTTAGCCTCATATCTTTCTGCCAGAAAATTCGTTGTGAGAATAAATTCTTCTGTCTCAGAAACCCACACCATAACCGCGGGTGTTCCCCAAGGCTCCATTTTAGGGCCAATTTTATATCTGTTATATACCTCAGATATTCCTCAACCCGTATCTCCTAATGTTGTGATGCTGAATTATGCTGATGATACATTAATTTACTCTAGCAGCAAATTTGTTAAGGCTGCAAGAAACCGCATTAACAACTTCCTCCCTAACCTATCAACATACTTTAATAAGTGGAAAATTCACCTTAATCCAAATAAAACGCAGCTCATAGTGTTCAAGGGCAAAAACGAGCACTGTACAAACAACACTAGACGCTGCCACAACAAAATTAAGATTCAACTGAACAACACTCTGATAAAACCCTCCAAAACCCTAAAATATCTGGGAATCACTTTTTCTAATAACTGGTCTTTTTCCTCCCACATTAAAAATTCCCTTCAAAAAGTCACAATTCAGCTTAATCTCTGTAGAAGAGTAATGTGGAAACCTAATAGTCTCTCTCACAAAGTCAAACTGCTCATTTACAAACAAATTATCAGGCCCACACTCACGTACGCGTGCCCATTGTGGTACCATATCACTCCCTCCCAAATGGAGAAATTACGAGTATTCGAAAGAAAATGCTTTAGGTATGTCTCTGGGTTACATCGTCGTCCTAACTCCTATAAGTACTATAGTAACGTCGAACTCTACAATATCGCTGGTATCGAGCGCCTCGATAGACGATTCCTCGAACTGTCTATCAAATTTATCGAAAACCTACAAAATAATCCCAATCCCATAATAACCTCGCTCTTAGAGAACCCTCTAGATATCAGAACTAACTATCCCAACTGTCTCCACACCGGAGCTATCTTCGCCTCAGGCAGACTGGTAAATGATTAAAATAAAATCATATACCACAACACCGAAGTTACCCCTAACCAGTTCAAATACTGTAACGTCCAACCATTTTCCAACATCCTACGCTTTTCCAACGAACAACCGGAGAGAAATACTCTACCTCTAACCCATAACTGACCTCATTCCACATCCTTTAATTCATAACATATATCCCATTAATTATAAAACTTTGTTTATGGCTTTATGAAAATCATACTGTAATCAGACTAAATTAGGTTAAGTTATTTATATAATTAGGATTAAGTTTAGATTAAGTAAAGTTGAAAAAACAAATTCCTGGTTTTCTGACCTTTTCCAGGAAGATAATACCACTAAATTTATAAACACGCATCTATATTATATCTCATAAAATATTGTTTGGAAAATGTATATATTATTATAATAACTACATGTAAGCAATTGTTACGAAATTAATTTTAAGTCACTGTATTACTTAAATGTACGAATTCTAATTATGGTTAATAAATACAGTTTTGAAAAAAAAAAAAAAATGACTTTCACATTCACTCACCGATCGTTCATTCAATCAGTCATATTCATCGTGTGCTCGTTCATATATAGTATTGAATTCGTCGGCGATAAGTCGTCGTTGATCTATCGTGGTTCACATCGAACCTAATTTTTGTGTGATATATTGCGTTTATTCGTGGATATTGCGACAAGTTCTAATTGCAAAAAAAAAAACTTTACAAACACAGTCAAAATCTGCCTTCACAGACGCCAGACAACGACCTGAGCACTATCCGGGACTAATTATTAGAACAGAAGAGAAGAGCCATCGAAACCTTACAAAACTCTGCGAAGAAGACCACAAACATGGAAAGTCAAGGAAAACACATTGACTACGAAAAAACAATTCCGCAAAGCCGTGGAATCCATAAAACAATTTATAGCACAGATGAAGCAACTCCAAGAGGAAATTCTCTCCCTACAGCAATCCCCCAAAAACAGTGACGATGCCAGTATGGGAATAACACCATCTCAACAACCCAGCTTAAACCATCCTACATCTCCCCCCAAACAACTATCAACAACCCGTAAGGAATCCACCAAACAAGCCAAGCCAGCACCGAGTCCTCTGCCTGCTCAGCACAAAAATGTTAGACCACCACCAATCTATATCAAAAATGTGACCAATATCAAGGAAATAATCATAATAGAAGAAAATGCCCTAGGAAACCGCAACTTCACCACAAATACTAAACTCCATTGCAACAACAACTCTGGTTGATCAGGAGAAGACCGTTAAAAAACTTGTGGAACTACGACACCAATCTACATCAAAAACTTAACCAACATCAAGGAAATAATCCTAATAATAGAAAATGCGCTAGGACACCGCAACTTCACCACAAACACTAAAGGCTCCTCTGTCTCCATTGCAACAACAACTCTGGTTGATCACGAGGAAACCGTTAGAAAACTTGCGGAACTACAACACCAATTTTTTACGTTCCAACACTACCAGCTCAAACCAACAACGTTCATCATTAGGCACATTGACCCCAACTTGGACCAACGAAGAGCTAGCGTCGGAGATCATCAGGATTTGCCCAGAGCTGAAAATCCACAGGCTGGACTATTTTCAAACTCCGTACATGCGGGAAAATAACTTAAGGAACCTACGGATTATCCAAATCCCTCCAAATGAAGACACCAACAAGCTCAAACAAATTAAGTACTTGTTTACGCATAAAATCAGCATCGATGAGCCTCATAAACAAAGTATCCTTCATTGCAAGAGATGCCAAGGCTCGGGACACTTGGCGGTGGCTTGCCAGCTAAATATACGCTGCGGCAGATGTGCCGATGAACATCAACCAGGAGAATGCAAAGTCAACCCCAGGGTTCAGAGCCAGAAAAATCCAAACCACAAACCCCGATGGATCCATTACCACTAAGGAAATCGTAGTGACATGCTGTAACTGCGGAGATCTGTGGCGGTTCTTTAAAACCTTCCTAAAGAACCATCCATTTCTTTAAAACAACCTACTTTTCCCTCACTCCATAAACCACTATACTTACCTGCATACCCAGTCGGCATGCACATCAAACAAGTTATTTCATTCATATTACATGAACCGTGCCAGCCAATCGGCTCAGCTTGTCAGCAATTATAAAAGATAAATACTAGCTGGCCAACGTAATTGTTGACATAGCTGTAGCCGGTATTCTTGCTACGGTTCATGAGTTAATATTGCTCCAATCCCAAGGTTCACTACAATTGCGACCAATTCCCTTTATCGTTTATCTACCGATCATGGGATTTGGGCACGAATATGATTGACGTTAGACAATCATATCCATGGTCATGTCTAATGATTCGTTGTCTAAACAACGACCAGCCACTATTCTCACGCTGGCTATTCTAAACGCCATGTTTCTGTGGACTCTACGTAAACAGAAGAAATTATTTTTGCCTGCATGTCAGCTTCCTGTGCATTATCCAATGCCTAAAATAAACATGCACCCAAATCTAGTAGCCTTTGCCATCGCAGCGAAGCTATGTTGACTTAACGTCAATCAAAAATCGATCCCCTATCGTACGGTGGCGATACAGCCAGCCCGTACACCGATCAATATATTTGACAAGCTGCATGTTTGTTTTTCCTTTCCTGCGCCCAGCGAGTGTTTCGTGTGTTTTTCTTGCAGAGGAAAAGACATTCTCCCTATCTGGAAAGATTGTTTTCCCCTGCGATGACATGCGTGGAAACTCATCGCAATCGCCAGAGGCTGGGTCAACGTCGCCCAGATCGAGGAGTCAGATTTTAACATTCGGAGAGTGCGCATGTGCCACGGAGTCCAATTTTAAGAGCCGAGTTATACACACACGTTTGTGGTCGAGTCGGAAGTTCAGTTCTTTTGTCAGTTTTAAGATTTGAAATTGCAGTTCAGTTTCCTTTTGTCCGTTTCTTAAGAGTCGTGTGCGCGAAATATACTAACGTCTAATATACAGCCCATTGTGCAGGAATTCTGAGGGAACATTAATGTTGTGTTGGAGAAGTACGTTTTGTTCGTGATTCAAGTGTCTAAAAACCGAAAATAAACATATCGTTAGCTGTTCGTGTTCAAAGACGATATACATACGTCACCCACATCGTGTATTGTAAAAGATATATGTAAAGTCAAAACAAAAAGAAAACTGTGTGGAAGTTTCATTAAATAAAGCGAACTTTAAACAACAAGATATCACCAGCGAGTTTTTTTATTCCTATTGCTTTCTCTTGTGTTTGGTGTTTCGTCAGCAGTGACAATCAGTGGCGTTGCTAGTGAATCAGCGCCGTACGCCGGTGCACCCTACAACAATAACCCACAGATCCACATCCGCTAATTTCACCCAGTGCCCTCATAAGTTGAGAATTCTCCAAAGATGAATGAAGCCAAGTACAACCAATAAATGCGCTATGGGTCGATTAGAAGAGAGGGACGATTTGTCACCCTTTTTGGGAATTGGCTGAATGTTCGGTGACTTCGGTCTATTTCGAAAACGACCAGGAGAATAATGCAAATATAAAAGTTTCCGCAGTGGTGTAGCGAGTGAAGAAGAACATCTCTTCAAGAGAATTTGGGGGAATGTCATCGGGACCAGCGGATTTGTTTGCGTTTAGCTCCTTGAATGCGCGGGCAACAATACGCGTTCGGAAGTGAATCTGGCTGGTGTGCTGCTTATGCTCAAGCTAGGGCGGAACTGAGGTGGCATCAGGGAGCGTCGAGTTCGCTGCAAAATATGCAGCAAGTAGATTCGTTTTCTCTATTGTACTGGTGATTGGTCTGTCATCGACCATAAGCGATTAAATGGATAACGAGACCGAGTTTTGAATGCCTTTCACGAATGCCCAGAAGTTTCTACTACCTGTGGGAGAGTGTAGTATTTTTTTTATCTCACTCTTTGGTTATGCAAGAACTTGGTGCGTTGAATATACACATTGCAGTCATTTCTAGCTCTCGTAAATATGTTCCGGTTTTCCTCACTATTGTTTGATTTATACAACCGGAAGCTCAACTCCTTAGCCTTAATGGCTTTTCTGCACCCGGCATCGAACGACATATTTCTCTTGGGTTTGATACTCTTTACTCTGGTTGGAATAAAAGTTCGCATGGCAAACAAATTTGTGTCTGTCAATGTGTCCGCTATAGAGTCAACATCGTTATTGAGAAAAAATAACGACCAATTTAACCTCCCAAAAAATTCGTTCACACCTTCCCAGTTGGCTTTTTCGTAGAACCATACTGTTTGCTTTGGGAGTTTGGTGGTTTGGTGTGCCCAGTTGGAAAAACATGGAGCCGAGATAGTAGTTTTGATTAGTTTTGTAGTTTTAACGGACTTTCTACAAACAACTCTTTGCTCAGCCTTGAAATTGGGGACGGAGAGACATCCATTAATCAAAATTAAAATCTGGAAATTGATATGTGTCGGAATAAGTCATATAGAGAATAATAAAGACACCGCGCACTCAGAAGCTGCTAATGTTGCTTCACAGTTACGATCGGAAAAACCACTTTTTGACCCGCTGTTACGTGCGTCGGCCACCCCATCAATTAATAATTTTGTATTTAATTATTAACATAATTTTGTTTTAAGATAGTATGATGGTAAGGTGGTGGAGGAATTGCACGATCCAGAAGTGAGTTTTTGAACACGCCCCGATTCGGGTGTGGATCGTGCAGTTCTTCGAGTTCGAATTCGGTTTTCGAAGTGGGCGTGAGTGGAGAGCGAGAGAGACGGGGGGTTAATGTTTTTCTTGAATACGGTTTTGAATTCCGTTGTACACGGTTTTTTGACAACGGAGAAAAAAAAAAAAAGAAACGTTTTTGGTGAACGGAAGAAGCAGAAAAGAATAAAGAAATTGTCCCGCGTATATTTTTGGGTTTTTGTCAAGAGAAAGGAAAAATGTAGAAAAGAAAAATATATTAAAGACGAAAGAAAAAGTAAATAGTAAATTTTTCATCGAAGAGCAAATGCAGAAAGGCAAACGTTAACGTTAGGGTGGTTTCCGTTTTTACTGTGAATTTGTGTGGCCTCTGTCGTTGCTTTCCGGATGTAATAAGCACAAATTCAATTAACAGCGGTTGTTCAACAAACTAAAAGTAACTAATCAGTGCTGAATCGGTAAAACATCCAGAGGAGCCAACACTGGATAATTTACGAACTACTTATTGCTGGAATCAGGGCAGCAATCATCAATTCAAGTGGGACACCACAGACAGGATTGTGCCTGGGCTGCTGCACTGACCTGGGCCGAACACAACAAAATTCATGAGCTGGTCACCACGAGGGAGGAAACAGGTAACCCCTATAACTTTTTGCTAAATATAAAAATTTTTGTGGTTGTACACACAACAAACTGGCGCTGCGGACAGGATTCGAGGAAGCCGGAGGTTTAAAACTCGTAAGCGCTTGAAAAGCCCGAATCCAGGAACCTGGAAGACTATAAATTAACACATAAAAATTAAAAACAACAATTGGATTTCCAATCCAGCAGCAAGATAACATAGCAATTGGCAGACCGAAGAACACAACGATTTCCTTCTTGAAAGGCAAAAATGCATTACAGCAGCAGGCCACGGCGGGCATTAATTCGATTTTGACGTTCAACGATATGATCCAGGTTGTTCAGCTGCACTATATAATCAGTACCGGTACCCCATCGTGGTTGGGTTGAGATTGCAGAGTCGCAGGCAACAGAGGGAAATTTATATATATATATATGTATACATTTTTTTTTTCCTTTCTCTTCTTTTTCTTGGTTTTTTTTTTTGTCAATTAGTGAATACGGCTATTTATTTATTTATTTATTTTCATTTAGTGTTAAGTGCAAATTTTGTATTAACTTCAGTAGCAGTGTGTTGGTTTTAGTCTTAAGCTGTTGTTTTGATGTTATTTATTTGATCACTTGTTACTGCGTTTAATTTCTTGTAATCTAACTTATATATTATTTATTTATTAATTAATTTATTTAATCATCCTGTGAAACAGATGCCAATAGGAGGATACATTTTTTTTTCTCTCGGTTACAAACTGTGATATTTAAATTGTTTATTATTATTTATTGTTGACCTTAATCGATCTTTGAAATTTTTTAATGTGATTCTGCTTTTCTTCCTTTTCGGCTGCGCGTTTGGTTTTCGTTTAAATATTTTTTTTTTGTTGTGTTACAAAATTGACCAAAAAGTGGTCATTATATTTGCTTACCCCTTTCTCTCTCTCCAATTCTCGCCCGCTGAGAACTGCGTTTGTTGGTAGAATGGTGTTTTTGTTTGTTTATTGTGACCGACGGGTGTAGTGTGTTTCTTTTTCTCGTTGCACGACCGTTTGTTTTGTCGATTAGTGCACCGTTTTTCAGTCCCAAACATTTGTGAATTTTTGATTACGGGCTGACCTCCTCTGGTGTTCCGGGTTTCCTTGTTACGCATCAGGCCCCTATAGTGATTGCGAGGGAGGAAGGTTCGTCGGCCGGCGTCTTGTTGTATATTGGGAGCGTGCTTGTTTTTGTTTTTCGCACCCTTTCTGTTGGTTGATACTGTCGGCGACGAGGTTGTTTTTTCTTTTCTCCGCGGGGTATCCGGGATTGACTTTGGTGTAGGTGATATTGAGATTTAGTTAGACGGCCGGCAGATGCAAACAAGGCAACGTCAGAGAGATGTCCGAGAGGGCACCCCTGCCCGGGCACGGCCCGAGGCATTTCCCGAGCCGCCGGTTGACGAGGTGGATCCGGAGGCATTCCATGATTCGAGGGACGAATTTGTGGACGACCGATCGCCAACGCGCCCCCCTCCCACCGCCAGTAAACAGCCTGTTGGGAGCATGGAGGACACGCCGATGCCCTCATATTTTAAACTGGGCCCACAACCATGTCCTGTACGGACTATGTTGGGCACTGATAGGGTTTTCGACCTCGTGTCGAAGGCGGTCCCCATGTTTTCGGGACAGGAAGGCCCGGATACAGCTGAGAGACTCTCTTCGTTTCTCAAGGGCTGTAGAAGGACCTTGGATGGGCTGGCGGTGGAGGAGGAACATGCCTTCCTCCGGTGGCTGCCCTCCAGACTGAGCGGCGAGGCCTATAGAATGTTCGAGGAGAGACCACCAACGACCTTCCTCGAAGCGGAGCAGGGTCTCAGAGAGGCCTACGAACCCCGGGTGTCGTATGAGGAGTTGTGTGCTCAACTCTCCAAAATGCGACAATTTCCTTCCGAGGATGCCACAAGTTTCGTTTCCCGAGTGAAGCGGGCAGTGGTACGGTGCGAGGAGGCAGCTGTGCGCTTTTATGGTCGCCAGGGTAGGTCCGTCTTCGCCAGCCAGCTTGAGGGCATGGCCAAACCGGTGTTGGTAAGGGGTCTGAGGGAGGAAGGACTAAAGCACTTCCTTCTCACGTTGGGTAATGTCCCTTTTCGAAGCCTGGTGGACCACCTAACTGGACTTGAACGAGCTCGAAGGGAAATGTTGAGGCAGGGCGACCTGTTTGTGGATGCGCGGCCCGGAATCGCCGATCCAGAGTCTAAATCATTAGATGTAGGACTGGGAAGCTCTTCAACTTTTATAGATGGCCCTTCCTCCACTTTTAGGGATTGCACCGCGGCGCCGGCGCCGGTTTTATCGCATTTAAATCCCCGAGCGGTGTCATTCGTGTTGCCGGCCAAAGAGCCTGATAGTCGTCGACGGGGGGAGGATAGTTGCGTTCAGGAGCGGTCGTACGGACCTCTCGGTTATCGAAGGGATGCTGGTGCCTATGCTCCGGCCTCCTCTGGCGAGGGAGCGTGGTCAAATACCATGCCGAGCCAGAGTGGAGAGTCGCAGAGCTTGGCTCAGGGGATGTATGTGCCTCAAGATCGATCGGGTCGGGACAATCCGGTCCGGGATTCGGTTGGTCGATCGGCTCGCCCCCTGGAATCCCAGACAACATGCAGCTTCTGCAAAGTGAGGGGTCACGTGTACGACGAGTGCCTGAGGAGAAGGAACACTCCTTTCTGTCGCGAGTGCTGGCGGTATGGCCACGACATAGTGGACTGCCCGGATCGTCCGAGACAAGCGCGCCAAGCCCAGGCTCCATACAGGGGTGGTGGACAGCAGAGCGGAACCGCGCGGCATGGGCCGCACCATCGGCGGCCGCAGGCTCAGCGGAGAGCCCTACCAGAGCCGCAACCCCCGTCTACGGGCGGCGGACCGGCGACATCAGGCCCAAGAGTATTCAGCGTCCGGTGCTGTTGCGAGTTTTGTGGCCGACAAGGTCATAGCTTGCGCGGGTGCGAATACAGGCAAAGGTGGGAACAACAACAGGGTTCCCAGGGTTCTCTCCACAAGCGGCACGCCGGAACAGCACCTGTTGCGAGCCGAGAGCAGGACACCCGTGTGGAGAGTGGGGCAAGCGCGAGAAATAGGCGCAGAGGGCGTCGGAGGCAGCGTCGGCGAAATCGGAACACCGGTAATAGTGGCGCGGAGAGTGAGGATTCCCGGAAGGTAGGCGGAGATGATGGGCGACGATTGTCCGTGTCGAGCGGTGGCGGTAAGCGACCCGACTCCATGGACTCGAAGTCCTCAAAAACGGATGCGAGGCATGACGCCGCATCAGGCAGCGCGGGGAGCCGGGAATGGCAGCCCCGGCGCATTGGGCCCAAAATGGGCAGAAAGAATAGCTCCAGTTCCGCTAGTTCGGAGTCCAGTGGGACTCCCGAGCGGAATATTCCTGGACGGGGGAGCGGAACATTGTGCGAGTTTTGCGGTCGACACACTCACAAGGCGGCAGAGTGTCGACATAAGGCAAAATGGGAGAGTTCGGGAAACTCCCCAAGGTCGGGTCGGCAAGATCCTACCCAACCGCACTAAAAACGCAACCCAGCTCCAGCTGTTCTCAGCTTTCGCCGACTCAAGTCCCGATTGTCGCTCTCCCTTTAGACATTTGCCGTAGGGACCCTACGCGCCTAATCGTGGACACCGGCGCTGAGATCAGCCTGTTGAAGCTGAAGGCACGCCATCCTAGATATGGTATGGATGTTCATAAATCTACAACGCTCCAAGCGCTGTTTGTCAAAGGCAAGTCGAGGGGATGCTGCACTGGGAATTTCAAGTTGCACCGTGGGATTCCCTGCAGTTTCCAAATAGTAGACTCCTTGCCGGGTTTGGAGGAAGACGGATTGTTGGGGTACGACTTCCTGTCTCGGAATTGTAAGGTAGACGGGCCGGGTGGTTGTTTGGTTTTTCCCCGAACGACCGTAAATCCCGTGCCATTCTCCATTCAATTTGTCAACTATGGGGGGGGGGAGGGGGGGGGGGTATGTTACGTGCGTCGGCCACCCCATCAATTAATAATTTTGTATTTAATTATTAACATAATTTTGTTTTAAGATAGTATGATGGTAAGGTGGTGGAGGAATTGCACGATCCAGAAGTGAGTTTTTGAACACGCCCCGATTCGGGTGTGGATCGTGCAGTTCTTCGAGTTCGAATTCGGTTTTCGAAGTGGGCGTGAGTGGAGAGCGAGAGAGACGGGGGGTTAATGTTTTTCTTGAATACGGTTTTGAATTCCGTTGTACACGGTTTTTTGACAACGGAGAAAAAAAAAAAAAGAAACGTTTTTGGTGAACGGAAGAATTATTATTATTATTATTTATTGGCCTGTAGGAACCCGGAAGTTCATGACCTCACCGACTCGGCTTCGCCATCCCTCCCTGTCCTGGGCACTCTCCTTCCACGCTTCCCCATTCGATCCGATCTCCTCAAGGTCAAACCTAACATTGTCCTCCCATCTCCGTCGCGGCCGTCCTACCGGTCTCTTTCCCGTTGGTCTACCGTCAAGAATTCTATGCACGGTCCTATCGTTCCCCATTCGCGCCACGTGTCCGGCCCATCTTAATCTTCGCGACTTGATTACTCTCACTATTGTAGGTTTGCGATATAGTTCTTCCAATTCGTGGTTATGGAGTCTCCTCCATTGTCCTGCCTCCTCGTCATATTTACCTCCAAAGATGCCTCTCAAAACTTTATTCTCGAATAGACGGAATTTGTTTTCTTCCCGTTTTGTGAGAGCCCATGTTTCGCATCCATATAGAACAATTGGCATGATTATGGTTCTATAGACACGGAGCTTTATGTTACGTGATAGCAGTCTGGATTTCAGCAGTTTACTGACTGCGTGCCAACTCGCGTTGCCGGAATGCAGTCTCTTGTTAATTTCCTTCGACATTTCGTTACTGGCCGTCAGTATCGTTCCCAGATATTTAAATTCTTTGACGTTTTCAAATATCTTGCCCCTGACGTTTATATGTGTTCTCTGAGACCCACCTGCTCTCGCCGTAATCATGTATTTTGTTTTGTCTTCGTTTATTTCTAGGCCCACCTCTTCTGCCGCTTGCATGATTATTTCACAGTTTTTACTAACAGTCTCTAGATTATCGCCCAGAACGGCGATGTCATCCGCATATGCGAGCACTTGTGTGACCCCGTTCAGGGATGATCCGGCCATGTTGTCGTCCTGTACCTTTCTGATGACATACTCGAGCACAAGGTTAAAGAGACACGGTGATAGACCATCTCCCTGCTTTAGTCCGTCCCGGATTTCAAATGGTTCTGAGAGGTGGTTTTCTATTCTAACTCGCCCTTTGTTTTCGTTCATGCAAATTTGAATGAGCGCGGCATATTTTTTTGGGACTCCCAGCTCAACTAGAATATGGTAGAGTCTCTGCCTTCCGACTGAGTCGTAGGCTTTTTTGAAGTCAACGAACAGTTGGTGAACCGTCTCTCCGTATTCCCACTTCTTTTCCAGCAGTTGTCTTATTGTGAACATTTGGTCGCTTGTTGACCGGTTCCTACGGAATCCACATTGGTAGTCTCCCAGTATCTCTTCTGCGTAAGGTGTGATTCTCGCCAGAATGACATTTGTTAATATTTTGTATGCGGTTGGGAGCAATGATATTCCTCTGTAGTTTTCACAGTCAGATCTGTCGCCTTTTTTGAAAATGGGGATGACTATTGAGGTTTTCCATTCTTCCGGAGTGACTTCCTTATCCCATATTGTTTGGATGAGCTGGTGGATCTTTCGAGCGGTTGCCTCTCCTCCATGCTTCACAAGCTCTGCCGGTATGCAGTCGACTCCGGGAGCCTTGTTGATTTTCAATCGATTTATTGCGTCTACAACTTCGTTGAGAGACGGCTCTGGGATCTGAGGCTCAGCTGTATGTACGCTTGGTACATTTATCTGTGGTTGATGGGAGCGTACATTGAGCAGGTTTTCAAAGTACTGCTTCCATCTTGTCACGACATTGTTTGTTTCTGTGACCAGACAGCCGTTTGCGTCTCGAATTATTTTGGCTCTTCCTCGGTAGCCATTTCTACCGCTTGGTAGAAACCTTGACGTGGTGCGGGGGCTTAAACTACGATGAATCGCTCAGGCTATGCTGACGGAAGCATACGCTTCCAGTAGGGCCACCCATGTCAGACAGGCTAGCGAGGAGTAACACACAAAGATCTACCGCCCCTAATCCAGGGTGTTACGCGTCACCGTGCCCATTGGATGGTTTGCAGCCAGGGGTATACCGGCTGTATTATAACGGCGCCTCTCTGACACCGGGTCGAATCAGAGCAGTAAGCAGACCTTACCATATCAAAGAGGGGCTCTGATATGGCGGACCATTTGAAACCCCAGAGTGATCCAATGAAATGAATGATCAATACACAAAAAACAATCTCACAAAAAACCCGGTAGGCGTAGGTGTGATGAGCCAACACTACCATAAGGGAACAAATCATCAGGAAAACACCGACTCGGCAAAAAGAAGACGTAGGGTGAACGGAAGAAGCAGAAAAGAATAAAGAAATTGTCCCGCGTATATTTTTGGGTTTTTGTCAAGAGAAAGGAAAAATGTAGAAAAGAAAAATATATTAAAGACGAAAGAAAAAGTAAATAGTAAATTTTTCATCGAAGAGCAAATGCAGAAAGGCAAACGTTGACGTTAGGGTGGTTTCCGTTTTTACTGTGAATTTGTGTGGCCTCTGTCGTTGCTTTCCGGATGTAATAAGCACAAATTCAATTAACAGCGGTTGTTCAACAAACTAAAAGTAACTAATCAGTGCTGAATCGCTAAAACATCCAGAGGAGCCAACACTGGATAATTTACGAACTACTTATTGCTGGAATCAGGGCAGCAATCATCAATTCAAGTGGGACACCACAGACAGGATTGTGCCTGGGCTGCTGCACTGACCTGGGCCGAACACAACAAAATTCATGAGCTGGTCACCACGAGGGAGGAAACAGGTAACCCCTATAACTTTTTGCTAAATATAAAAATTTTTGTGGTTGTACACACAACACCGCTTAGAAGTTTCTCCCCCTCATTCTTGGATACTTTAAGGAGTGTTTAAGCCAATAAAAAAACTTAAAAAGAAATCAAAAGGTGATATTAAAAAACAAAAATAAGAACCCAGTTTTCAGCACAAATTCAAATCTACAACAAATAAAAAATAGAAATTCCTTTTATGACTTACTTATTTTTGCTTCAAGACGATTAACCTTAACTTTTTGACGGGAAAGTTGATCTATAAGATTAACACCTTTTGCACGTTCTTCATCTAATCGTTCATTAAGTTTAGAGTTCAGTGATAGCAAATTCTTTTTTTCTAACTCCAACGAATCTAGTAAGGCAACGAATTCCTCCTAAAAATTAAACAAACAGTTTTTTCATGTGTTTTGTATCCAGTTACATAACAAATATACCTTTTTAAAATGTCTGCATTCGAATAAGTAATCGCCGCACACTGACTTTAAATCTTTTTCTAAATTTTTTATGGTAGATTGGAGTTGTTCGATACATTCTTCTTTACCGTCAATTGTTTGCTGAAGTTTTTCACATTTAATAACTAGATCTTCTTCCTTAAATTTGAAATTATTTTGCTCCTTTTCCATATCGACAATAGTTTGTCGAAGTTCCCGTAGCTTGTTTTCATAGTGGTACTTTTGAACATTAAATTTATCTTGTATGGCTTCTATATTAGTACCAAAACCGCTGTTTTGTTCTTCCAAACTGTTACACCTTTCTTTCAGTTTAGCGAAATCTGCTACTAGATTTTTATTGCGAGTTTTCATAGTGATTATTTTCTGATTTTGTTCTTCGATATGGCTTGTTAAAGTAGCAATATCTTTTTGTAGTATATCAACCTCAGCCCTGTGATAAATCTGTTCCCTTCGCACTGGTGGTTCATCTAAGCAATCATCCATCATTGTTCCGTCGCTTCGTATATTTTCCAATTGACCCTTTAGTTCGTTGACCTTTAACTGAAGGCTCATTATTTGTTGAGCCCTTCCGCGCCAATTAGATCCAGCAGCTAGTAAGACATTTAAATTTGCATTTTCACCGATTTCTTGTTGAATACATTTGTGTGCGAGTTTTAGTTGATTTTTAAGTTCGACATTTTGATTTAAACTATCAAAAAGCTTTGATTTTGTCTGATTAAATTGACACTGTAGCTCTTCTAGGCCCATGTCTAACTACGATTTTACAGAATAAGGTATTTAGTTATTTATTTGTATATAATATATTTAAATATTTATGTTACATGTGCAATTATTATTATTTGTATATAATATATTTAAATATTTATGTTACATGTGCAATTATTATTAAATTAAAATTAATAAAATTATATAAAAAAATATAAATAAAATTAAAGATACGATTAGGCAGATCTTTTTTTTCCAACATTTTTTATTTCCTTTTTTTTTTCTTAGATTCTAAATTATAGGCTAGACAAAAAATGCTTAAATTCTAGCTTAATTATATTATATTATACCTTACTGATCCTACGTAGACGCTCTAAGCCAAACATTACATTCTATTGTACAAGTTGCCTTTCGGCGACAGAACTTTGTTTGTTTTTTAATTATGTTTATTTGAATAACAAAGGAAAACTAAAAATAAACGTTGTTTTAATTTTTTTTTAACTTAAATCTAACTTTTTTTGTAATTATTAAAAACCTTAATTTAATATACTTAAATATTATTCTACCCTAAGCCTAGAAAAGCTAAATCTGTGTAAGCTGACTGATGTTGTAGTTACTTTATCGAATATGGTACATATGTCTTTATTTTCCAAAACTGTTGGTGATGTTTAATAATATAATGCCGGTCTCTATGGGGAATAGCTCTATTGAACCGCTAAACCTCTTCTTCGATGTGCATGACTTCTCGATAGTAGCACAATCGCCCGTCTACAACTCGGGATGCATCCCGTGTAAGACTGTTCATATCAAATTCGAGAAACGTCTCTGGTGGAACAAAGCAGTTGCGGCGCACCCTCTCAAAATACAAAGTATTTGTATAATAAGCTGCGAAAAATAAGTCATTGGACGCGACTATTGCTCTCGCAATATGCCCTCTGATTAATTATATTGTAGCGAGCTTAGGGTTCGTTGGATTAATTATTCACACAAAATAAGCCGTGAAATCAATTTTCTATTAAATCTTTATTTTTCTGCTCTTGACAACCGTTCTTTCACTTTTTGCTCCTCTGTCAAAAGTGACACTTCTGTCACCGGAGACATCGTTTTTCCTCTCGCTTCTTTTTGCGCATAGTCTCCAGTTTTCCAGTACTTTCCAGAATATTCCAGTACTTTGTTTTAGAGTCTTGCCAGCTCGTCACAATATCATATGATTCTCAACCCTGTTTGTGTAGAGTTCGTTATATAAAGTCCCATTTGGATAATACCTTTTGTAATCAGATTCCAGTATTCGATATAATCTGATACAAGTTCTAACATTTGTCTTTCGAACCTCCCAATCTTTTCCATCTTATTTAGACCTATATTTTACTACACTGCGCATCCATATATAATCATGGGCCTGATTAGGGCAATATAGCATATAACGTTGACCCTGCAATCAACTTGGCTACAATGAAATAGCTTTTTTATCATAGCAAAGGTTTTCTTGGCCTTGACCAAAGCAACATCCACATATCTGTTAAAATGCAGGTACTGATCTAGCCTGATACCAAGGTATCACACTCTTGCGTTCCAGTTTGTGTTCATGTGGTCCCATGATAATTAACTTTTGCCAATTTTTTCTTGTTTCGTTCGTGGCTTTATACAATGGGGTTCTAAATGGAATAGCTTCACATTTCTGGAAGTTGATCTTAAGTTTCCAGTCGTCGCAATATCACTGCCCTTTATTGAAGTCATGCTGCATTATACTGTTTTCGATTTAAATTTTCGGGGCTGTTGTATAAATTATAAGATCATCTGCGTACGCAATTGCGCCAGGAAGTTCGCTTAATATGTCGCTAAATTAAATGTTAAAAAGAATCTGAGAAGGTAGACGGAGCAGAACACAATTGCCGGCTGACGGACTGAGGATCGGCTATTTATACCGATTATTCTCCTTGTTCCTTTGATGACTGTGCGAACGGGGACACAGAGGTACAAAAGAGCATATTAGCAGAGGCAGTTGGGGAGTTGAAACCCCACTCTTACATACGCCTACCCATTATGGTACCACATCTCCCCTTCCCAAATGGAGAAATTACGAGTTTTTGAACGAAGATGTTTCCGGTTTATCACTGGCTTATGCCGCAAAACCAACTCATATAGATACCATAGTAACAACGATCTTTACAACACCGCAGGCATCGAACGACTGGATAGACGGATCCTAGAACTGTCGATCAATTTCATAGAAAACCTTCCTAACAATCCCAACCTGATAATAACTGACCTACCATCACCCTCCTCCAATACGGGAACTCAACGCCGTAATTGTCTCCAAATCAGGAACCTCTTCACCACAGATAGACTGGTTAACGATCCAAACGAGAAATCCCACATCCACAAATCAAATATTGTAAATTGTATATAAGATTATATTAAGTTAGAGTAATTTGATGAGACGGAAGTTACGCAAGTTTTTGGGGGGTTGGGGTAAAATGTAAAGAAGAAGATTCGGCAATTGATTGAACCTGAGAGAAGACGGTGTATGAAGAGGATGTTGGCATGAATTCTGCGGTCTTCAAATCTGTTAAAGTTAACTAGATGGTATGTTAAGTAATTTTAAGTAGGCTAAGTTAAAATAAACAGAGCTCCTGGTTTTTCTTCTGACCTTTTCCAGGAAAAACAAAATTACCAATGTATCTAAATCCCATTAAATCCTAAGCACATGTAAAAAAGAACTATATGAAAAATGTTAACAAATAACACATAAACACATATTATGTAACCAATCTATTATAAGTTAACTGCATTACTTATTGTAACTCTTAATTTTTGGTCAAATAAATGCAGTACATATATAAAAAAAAAAGGAGTTGAAACATTTCACTCGCCGTCCGATCATTCATTCCGTCACATTCGTCGCATGCTCGTTTATAAATAGAATTGAATTCGTCGCCGTTAAACCGTCGTTCATATCGATCTTTGTGACTGTGTAATTTTTGTGTGATATATTGCGTTTAATCGTAAATATTGCGACAAGTTCAGATTGTAAAAAGAAGCCGTGCAAACACCTGTAATTTTCGCTGGATGTCGTAGTCGGAATCTGTCTTCACAAATGCAAGACAACGATCCGAGCCTTGCCCGGGATTACATATTGGAACGGAAAAGAAGAGCTATCGAAACTCTACAAAACTCAGCGAAGAAGACCACAAACATGGAGAGTCAAGGAAAACACATTGACTATACAATACATAAAACAACTTACAGCACAGATGAAGCAACTCCAAGAGGAAATTCTCTTCCTACAGCAACCCCCCAAAACAGTGACGATGCCAGTATGGAAATAACGCCATCTCAACAACCCAGCTTAAACCATCAAACATCTCCTCCCAAATAACTACAATCAAGCCGTAAGAAATCCACCAAACAAGCCAAGCCACCACTGAGTCCCACCACCAAGGAAAACATGGTGACTACGAAAAAACATTCCACGAAGCCGTGGAATACATAAAACAACTTACAGCACAGATGAAGAAACTCCAAGGGGAATTTCTTTCCCTACAGCACTTTCTTTCGGCACTACAACCGGGATCCGGTCTTGGCCTTATTTAGCAAGTCTCTCCACCGATATCCGGTCCTTATCCGAGACTTGTTAAATTTTCTATAATAATTTGTTTTTCCGGGCAAGGTTATTAACCTTTCGCCACGATAGATCCATTACCACTAAGGAAATCGTAGTAACATGCTGTAACTGCGGTGATCCACATCCACCTAAAATCATCCAGTGCCCTCATAAGTTGAGAATTCTTCAAAGACGAATAATTACGCACCAACCAAATCCACACCGCAGAACATATTACCACATTACCACCTACAAGGCCAGGAATATCATACGCAGAAGAACCCAAACGCGCCGACGTCACATAATCCTAACTTCATTGGCGTCAACCTGGACATCATGGGCTACATCAAGAGTCTACAAACTATGCTTCCTACGTTGAAGCATGTGTCGGATATCGAAAAAAGGTCAGATTCTCTCACTCATAACCTTCCAAATTCTCTCCCTTAATAGCTAAACTAACTATAATCGCCATCAACTCAGAAGTCATATACTCAAACATCCGTAAGCAACACTTACGGTTGTTTGTTAAAACCTTCTCCCCAGACATCCTTCTCCTCTCAGAAACGTCGCTTAAGTCCAACTCCCGAGTATCCACCCCGAATTACACATTTATTTCAAACCCCAGAACTACTGGATCCCATGGAGATACCGGCATCCTACTGTACAAAAAACTCCAATTCACCGAAATCAGATTCACCAATGTTTTCAATATCGAATACATGGCAGTTTACACGGCAACGTTTGAAACCCCTTGGGTAGGCAGCTTGACATCATCTTTACAACAGACCCTATCAATACATCTGTCTCACTCAGCCCCTTCGTCCTTACATCTATAGACCACCACCATCACCCGCCTCTCGTGACCTTCTTCCGAGTCCACTCGCCCCCCACCCCCGCCCCAATCACTACGCCTACGATTTTCATAAAGCTAATTTTCGCCTACCTACGTCGCCTTTCGTTCTACTACGATCACCTATCCGTTGAAGATGCCATCACCCACTCATATACCGAAATCCTTTACTCTATTTCCCTGTTCGTTCCCTACTCTAGACAAAGAACATCAACCTCTTCCCCGCCATGGTACAACCACAAGCTTCGCTCCCTGCTTAATAAAAGGAATAAGTTATGGATCATCTCCTCTCGGAATCAAACAATACCTGACTGCTCCAATTTTCTTGGCTGTTAACTCCGATTCACGTAACGTTTTAACACGCTTTATCGCAAATATCTTACCAAAACTTAGACAAAACTCAAAAAATTACCTCAAAGCCTTCTTCCAGTTCGTCAATCATAAACGTAGATCCGACGGATACCCCATTTCGCTTACGTTAAACTCTCGCACCCCATCTGATCCTGTTACTATTGCTAACTTTTTCGCCACTCACTTCAATCATTCATTTACTAATGACCTCTTTGTTCCTGACCCGCCATACTTCAACTATCTACCTAACTTTTCCCTCGTGCCCCTCCTCCACAATTCCTTTGATCCGACCTTAATTGAATCCAGGCTACTGGAACTCAAAGACGAGTTTACACCCGGGCCTGATAGAATCCCTGCAATCCCCAAGAAATGCTCATCCATTCTCTCTATTCCCCTCTCACTGATCTTTAATCTCTTACTTTCTCAGGGCGTATTCCCCCACATCTGGAAAATCTCCTTCATCACCCCCATCCACAAGAAGGGTCCCAAAAACAATGTCGCGAACTACCGCCGCATCGCCAAACTGTCCCACTTACCCAAGATTCTCGAAAGCATTCTGTGCGAATCTCTTAGTTTTCGTTGCAAACCTTTTATTTCACAAAAGCAACATGGTTTTCTTAATGGCCGATCAACTACAATCAACCTCGTTGAGTTCACTTCCTTTACACTCTCAGCACTAGAGCACGGTTACGAGGTGGATATGATCTTGTGCGGGTTCTCTATACTACAAGAGAACCAACCCACAATTTCAACCACAATTTCCGCCTTATGTTGACCGCTTTCAGCGCGTCATATCAACCCATATCCCACCGTTCGGTAATACACCTGCAAAACATGTTTCCCAGAAGGACGCATACCTAAACTCATTATCCTATGGAGATAATGCAAAATTGAGTTTAGCTATCTTTTCGACATACGGCAACTCAATTTCGCTAACCCATCAGATTTCCACCGGAAATCGCATCATGTCGGTTAGCAACGGCACAGTCTGATCAAACGACGCGGCTGCATAATCATGCAATCGCTGGGGAAATTATTAAAGTATTTAATTTAGTTCCCATGATCAGATTTCCCTAGCCAAGTCGGCGTCCTACTCACTTTCCCCAGACACTACATTCGATGGGAATCAATGATGTCTTTTAATGGGTGAATAGCCACAGAACATCTTCCTCTCCTTTCCGTTTCTATCTTCCCCGGGTTCAATGCACTCTGAGACCACCACAGTCATCGCACTAGGGCAGTAGGTCATCCTCAGAGGCTGCATTGATACTAGCACCAAAGCTAAGCCAACCCCGATGTTATTGCGTTCTCTCTTTTGTTCTTTTCATCCTTTGCATGCACAGCGTCGGTCGAATGATGTGCGAGTATTATTCACCTCACTGAGACATGCAAATGAGAAGATTCATGAGAAGAGCGCAATGATGATTGGCTAATAGCCGTGCGTATTGCAAAATCCAAATTTCCATCCCTAATTGGGGTCAGTCGTTACACAGTCACATCCCAACCACAACCGCGGCCGGTCACGCCGTGGCTCTGGAATATTTTATTTCGTGTGGGTTTTACCAGAGTCGATAATCAACCACAGGGGCGTACAGACACATCGTTTTCGTCTGCTCAAGAATTGGACGTCATTTTAAATTTTACGCATAAAGTTTTACATTTGCCATGAAAAGTCGGTTTAATTATCTCCAAGAAAACAGTTAAATTTTATTAATTTATTGGTGCATGTGGAACCATTGTATTATAAATAAAGAACATCTTGAAACTGTAATTTCAAAATCAACTGTGAACAATATAAAAAAAACTATTAAAATTTTAATCCAAATAAAATTAATTTCTATCGGTACCAGTTGGTGTTTCTGTGTTTTGTTTTCCCCTCGGTGCCGCAGTTGTTAGTGGGAAAGAAGTGAACCGCGCGCCCGTGTCTGGCGCAAATACCTCTTACCCCCCACAGTCTCGCCCGACCACAGTAACGCATTCGACAAAATCTCCCACAATCTAATCCTCTTCAAATTATCCGCCCTCGGCTTCGAACCTGGATTGCTGATATGGATTTCTTCCTTCAGGTTCATGATATCCAACTCTCTCCTTGCCGCCTCTGGGGTCCCACAAGTTACCCATCTGGGTCCTCTCCCATTTATACTGGCCACTAATGACATTGATAAGGTCATTAAGAATTTCAGCTTGTCCCTATACGCTGATGATACCAAGTTATACAAGATAATCGAGTCACCTCTTGATTCTGCACTGCTGCAATCTGACCTTGACAATTTCTCGACTTGGTGTGACAAAAATTGCTTTGTACTTAACATCGCCAAATTCCAATCTATAACCTTTTTCTGTAAGCCTATTCACTCATCCTCACGTTCCTATACCCTTCATAACCAATCCCTTACTATTGTCCAATGTATTCGAGATCTTGAGATTCTTTGCGACTTCCCCTCTCACACTGATGAGACCTTCCGGAAAGCCAATTCTGCCCTCGGACTCTTGAAACGATGGTCTATGGAATTCTCCGACCCTTACGTTATTCGATCCTTTTACCTTACCCTCGTCCGTCCACTGCTTGAATATGCTAGCCAGGTGTGGTCTTGTGGCGGTTCTTACGAACGCCACTACTTACCTGCTCATCTACCACCAGGTAACCATTTTCACAAGCGTCCTATTTTCATGAAAGGCACGTACTTACCTGCCTTAGTCAAACTATAATCACAGAAAGACCTGTGAAACATAACGTCTGGTGATATGAAAAATATATCAGCAACAACAGACATTCCCTACAAGGGCATAGTCGTGCGAAACGCACCATTTTCGCCAAAGGCAAATCCGGTTGCACATGCAGCAATCAACATTGCCCAACAAGTATCAAAGAAATACCTCCTAATGTGTCTACCACATACCACAGAAGATATTTCTTCCTTTTTGCGGTCGCTATACCCACAGTGATTGACCACCCGACCGACAAGCGAAATTGTTGGCACCAGCCAAATGCCCTTGAAATACGGTTCGATACAACATCGCGTGTTCGATATGATTCCCTGACATTATCCAAGCGCATAAGACAAAGCATTTTTGCACACACGCGCATGGCGATTTATACCAGGGGACGGCGGCAAAGCGCGCACAAGCAGCGTAAAGTTCCACACCATGATGTAGAAGGTACATATCCTTTTATGGAAATGGAAAGTACACGATCGGCAATAATGCTTTACGCACACGTTGATCGTGCAAACACTTCAACCCCTTCTGTAGCTGAGATACTCGCACCTGCTGCGAGCTTTGAATAGGATCTGTGCTGTGTCTGTGTACTTGCGCACACACATGATGAACTGCAAAAGCAATCATCGTGTGTGCATTTCAACCCCTTTTTGTGTTGAACAAACGCAAAAGGGATATCTTACCATATATGGTCATCGAAGCGATGATTGACTGTGTGGTATTCTATCGCTTCGATGAACTTGGTAATCGCGTTTTGGATTCCGTGAGGGCAGGTTGTGCCCTCACGTTAAATTACACATCTCTCGTAGGACGTCCCAAGAGATTCGAATCTTAAAAACAGAGTTGCAAGGGACCAGTCATATAGTCAAAGTGGAAGGCTCATTGAGAGTTAAAATTTAAAATTCTCCCTTACGTTAATCGGTGACGAAAATGCGGAAGTGCGAACATTTCATTATGTATATAAATTGTAATTCGAAGCTTTTTATTATTGAAAACTATAGTGTAACCTCAAGGAAGTGCGAACATTTCATTCTGTATATAAACTGTAATTCGAAGCTTTTTATTATTGGAAACTATAGTGTAACCTCAAGGAAGTGCGATCATCTTATTCTATATATAAATTGTATTTTGAACCTTTTAGTTATTAAAATAAAGCATACCACCAGCGATTCGAGCCTTTCATTTGCGTAGATAAAGAACTGTGACACTATGCGGTTGGCGTCGCTTTCCGACGACGCGCCGAGAATTTTAGTGAACCTGTGCCCCTGTGGCATATTACTAAAAGACGTAAATAATACCCATACTTCTTCCCTTCGGTCCGCTCTCCGGGAAAAATCCCTTAATCCTTCCCCCGTACATTAACCTCACCAAATTAATCAACCCCAGAACCCTTGGGGAGCGCAGGGTCGTGGCTGAAATAATATTCATTCAACTTAATTCCTCTGAACACAAACCCTCGAGATACGCGTAGTTAACTTAACTTAACTTTAATTAGAATGAGCAAATATTCGAGGTGATGTAAAGTGTAACGATATGTTTAAGAAATTCGCACTTCAAATTTACAAATTTCAACGCACATATTTTTATTCGATGGTGAAGATTATTTTAGGGAGTACTGGAAAACTGGAATAGAAAAGTCAAGATTATGGAACGGGCGGAAACGGAACGCCGAATCAAAATGAGGAAACGGTGTAAATACGTCGCACACAGACCGTGGAGATGAGTCCTTTCCCGAACTTTTCACGCCGCTGCAGGCGTACCACAGGGCTCCATTCTAGGCCCCATCTTATTTAATATCTACACCTCCGACATTCCCCGCCCTGTGGACGGGAGAGTAAACCAGATATGCTACGCGGATGACGTCCTGGTGTACACGTCAACCAAAGGCCCTAATCTCGCAACAAATCGACTCAACCGTCACTTGGACGAACTGTATCAGTATTACAGTCGATGGAAAATTCGACTTAACCCATCCAAAGCAGTAGCCATAATTCTGAGTAGTAAACACTCCCAACCTGCTTCTCGATATTCACAAAATATTCGAATAAAAATGGGAGATACTACGATTAGACCACAGGACAGGATGAAATATCTTGGGCTCATCTATACCCCAAAAATGAATTTCATCAAACATGTGACCCACATTCTCCAAAGGGGCCTCGGTCGGTCTAAGCAACTGCACAACATCTTGACGTGGAGCAACGAAGTTGACACCAAAGTCAAGCTTCTCTGCTATAAGCAGCTAATCCGATCTGGAATATCGTACGCCTTTCCCATATGGTCCTGCATACCTTCGGCTCAAATGGAAAGACTTCGGGTTTTCGAAAGGAAACTCCTCAGAAGATGCACTAATCATTCTGGAAGGCCTGACGGTCGTCATTACCCAAACTCTCACCTATACGAAGGTGCCTCGATTACCCCTATCGACGAGTACTTGCTTCAATTAGCATATAAGTACCTCGAAAACATTCAGAACAGCGAGAACCTACTTGTACGGGACCCTTCTCTCTCTCGATCTCTTCGGATCAAACCCCCACAATTTCTTCTTCAGTACAAAACTGAAGAAACCACCCTTTCCAACAACATTCCCCTCTATAATAGAGGATTCGTGGACCCATCCCATAGGGTCTACTATTAACAAACCACACACACGAACGCACAGTACAAGACGGCACAAACACAAACATACACACCGACCAAAGCGCAGATTATCAGACGCCAAAGACGTGATCTGCGTTTACTACCGCACCCAAGACCTACCGGTCTTGTACGATTTCTTTCCCACCATCCCTCTATACAAGTAGTTAGAGAACACCCGGACTAACACTGTCCACACTATCCTTGGATACCCCCCCTTTTCTCTTTTCTTTTCAGATATCGCGAGACCGAGCCCAACATCCTCACGGATGTGGGTGATTCTGGTTATCGCAAGATGACCAGAAGCCAGAGACAAGGTGAAGGACACATCTGTCCTTGTCTCGCCAAAGTCGGCCCTCTCGCCACCCATTTTTTTTTTTTCATGGAGATGAGTAAGAAGTAGAAAGTCAAGCAAGCGATAAGTAATGAGTAAGAAGTAATAAGTGTGGAAGCGATAAGTACGGAAGCGATAAGTGAAGAAATCGTTAAGTGTACGGTAAAAAAAGTAACGGTTGTTATTAACGGACTAATAAAGTATCACATTAATTCAAAATCGATTCAACGACTCTTATTTATTCAAAATAATTAATCCAGCGGACCCTAAGCTCGCTACAATTGGTGTCAGAAGTGGGATTAATTATTGGTGAAATAAATAAGTCTGTGGAAGTGTGTTGTGACGATGTCAGGTCGACATTTGGAGGATCTTCGCGTTCCTGACTTGAAGAAGGAACTTGAGGACCGGAATCTGGGTAGCAGAGGACAGAAGCAAATTCTTCGACAGCGTCTGCAAGCAGCAATAGAGGAAGAGGATATTGACGTTGGCACAGATGTTTTTACGATTGGGCCAAACTGTCCGGATGAAGAAGAAACGGCGAGTCAAGATGGTGCCAATGTAACGGAGAAGAGTTCGCAACCGTTGGACATTTCGGAGATATTCAGGATTATGATGGCAAAATTGGACGCGCAAGCTATCGATATTAACCCAAAATTGGACGCGCGAGCTGCAGAGTTTAAGGCAAAATTGGATGCGCGAGCTACAGACGTTAATTAAAAATTGGACGCGCGAGCTGCAGACGTTAATTAAAAATTGGACGCGCGAGCTGCAGAGTTTAAGGCAAAATTGGATGCCCAAAGGCAGTGTATGAAAGAATTCTGGGACTTGGAAGCGGAAGAGTCTGAGGATTAGGAGAAATTGGAGCCACATGAAAGGAAGAAACTCAGTAAGAGCAAAGCTATGCCCGACAGCAGTGAGGAAGAGGAGGACGATGACGATGATGTGTTATGTGAAGAACTGAAGGATCTCATCGATGATAACCCGATTGAAGAGGACGGCAGTGATGGTGAAGACACTGATACTTCAGGCCGTTCCCCGAGACGGATTTACAATGATGATGACGAGTTGGACGACCGACTGGAAGACGACGACTGTGACCTTATTGAAGAGAATCTTGGTTTGAAAGTCGAAGGCAGAAAGCGTTCCAAGCGTCTGCGTCGTACACAGGACGAAGAAAGTGATGGAGAGGAAGACGACGACTGTGACCTTATTGAAGAGAATCTTGGTTTGAAAGTCGAAGGCAGAAAGCGTTCCAATCGTCTGCGTCGTACACAGGGCGAAGAAAGTGATGGAGAGGAAGACGACGACTGTGACCTTATTGAAGAGAATCTTGGTTTGAAAGTCGAACGCAGAAAGCGTTCCAAGCGTCTGCGTCGTACACAGGACGAAGAAAGTGATGGAGAGGAACAGCACGTCGATGAAGGTTCTACACGTGAGGCTATAGCCGAACACCTATTCGACGACGAAGACGATGTTGAACGCCGCTCTAAACGTAGTCACAGGGAAACTGAGGCAGCAAAACATTTCAATGATGATGAGGAATCGGAGTCTGATGCTGAGGATTTAATTGTAGACGACGAAGGAAGGCAAATTGCTGAGAAGAAGAAGAAAAGACGACTTCTAGTCACTGGCGCGTCATTGCAAGACAGTTTCGGTGTAGATTGCGACTGTGAGGATTTCACTAATTGTGACGAGGACGGATATGAACCCGAATACGAAACTAGTGAATTAGAAAGGGGTCACTTTACGGATTTGGACAATGAAATCCGTAAAACGGATATTCCTGAGCTAATGCAATTACGCGAAGTTCCGGTTACGCCTGTTCCAGAGGGACCCAACGAGCTACAAGATGAAGCTGAATGGATTTACAAACAGGCGTTTTGTAAATCAACTGTTTCCGAACAAGAGAGATCAACGTATGTTGGAGGTCGAGACCGCTATTGTAAGCCACCACATACGGGGGGAAACCAGGATTAACGTGCGACGATCTATGGAAAGTCTATTACTACGACGTACGTTGATGTTTACTGTCAGCTCCAAAGAACAAACCGATCCAGTTATTTGAAAAGATGCGGAACTACCAGTTGGATACGGTTATGAAATCGACAGATGCTCCAATGCCAGATGATACGCGTGTAAGTAAAGATGAAGATCTAGACCGCTTACGTGATGTGCAAACTCCAGAAGAGCTTAAGGGTGTGCACATGCATTTTCTCTTATACTATTCGCATGAGATCCCTAAAATGCAAGAGGAATTCCGTCGTCAGGAAAAGGAAGAATGGTGGCAGGCTAGAGCTGACGCGAAAAGGAGAGCAGTAGAAAATTTGGAAGAAGGTCAAGAACTTCCACCGCCGAACGCCAGGATGAAAGTGGTGCATCGCGATCGACTGGTGGCTTTTGTTGGCCCGGGAGACCAGTGAACTTAGTTCGGGATGAACTAATCTAGGCGGAGGGTAGTGTGACGCATATGACAATCAGTACTGGAATCTTCCAGAAAGTCCGAAACAAAGTACTAGATTATTTTAGGAAGTACTGGAAAACTGGAATAGAAAATTCGAGATTATGGAACGGACGGAAACGAAACGCCGAATCAGAATGGGGAAACGGTATAAATACGTCGCACACAGACCATGGAGATGAGTAAGAAGTATAAAGTCAAGCAAGCGATAAGTAATGAGTAAGAAGTAATAAGTCCGGAAGCGATAAGTACGGAAGCGATAAGTCAAGAAATCGTTGTGTACGGTAAAAAAAGTAACGGTTGTTATTAACGGACTAATAAAGTGTCACATTAATTCAAAATCGATTCAACGGCTCTTATTTATTCAAAATAATTAATCCAGCGAACCCTAAGCTCGCTACAATATATAGACTTATTTTCTCTATCTTCCCCGTCTTCTTTCGGCCGCACAGCGTTTTTAAGGAAATCAGAAAACCCTTTTTGTGTGGGTGTAAATAATATGTAACATCAGAAAATTATCTCTAGGATTAAGTATGTTGAACGATAGTTTGTAGGAATATTTGATGTACTTTTAAAATAAAACAAAAGTGTATTCAGGTGGACGTAATGAGGGACTAGCCCTCGAAACCCTCAATGCGCTATTAAGACCCACTTACTTAACACGGTGATGACGTAAACATATCAAACCGACAGTTAAATTGTTAATTCAGATTTTTGCTTTAACGTTACTAATATCGTTCGAGTAGAATCTTTTAACTAGGAAGTCCTACTCCTCTGAGTCGTTGTTTAACGAAAAAAAGGATAAAAACATATTTGTTTTTTTTAATACTCTTACTTACTCGTTGTTTGCTAATGCTGCTACTGTCTCTCTTTTTCTCCTCATTTAGTACTTTCAATTCGCTCTCTAATTTAGCCACCTGCAGATCAAGTTTGCAATTTTTTCTTTTCATTAGATCCAATTCTTTCCGCAGAGCCACATTTTTCTTGCCTAGGTCGACTATTTTGGTGGTGGCTACTGATGAATTATTTTTTAAATCTTCGACAGGCAGGGAATTAAGAACGCCATTAAGAGCCATTATAGATTTCTTTAGTTCATTAATTTCAGCATCTTTTGTATCCAGGGTTTCGGTGAGAGATCGTTTTTCTTGATTAGCAACCTTAAAAATAAGTTACAATATAAATACTCTCGGTTTCAATACTTGATTCCTTGTACAATCAATTTTTTCCGAAGAACATGACGCACTGGGCGCTTCTTGTCCAAAAATATTGAATCTGTTGACGCAGCCGCATTTAACGTGGGTGCTTTGCTTGGCTTCAAAAACGCGTCACAGTTAGCCATTACGATATATGTTTTTCAAAAAATTTCAACCTGAATCAAAAAGGAAGGAACGACGAAATATAATTTAAAATAATATAATCACAACGTTTATAAGTTTACAATAAATTTGCAATTCTATTTATTAGCTTACGAAGTTTATCTCCTGTTTGTCGTATAGGTGAAAAAACGACGGAAATTAGTCACAGGGCTGCTATATAACTAAAAGTAAAAATGATTCGCACAAGTGAGTTTTCTCGTTAGAACGAACGATATAATTCGCTATAAACACTAATACCAGTAGAATTATGTAACGAATTGTGTTCTTTATAAGAAATAAAGATTGTGGAATGATAAACCAGTAAAGACATTTAGCCATAATTAAATCGACGTCGAGAAATTCATTATATTGTTGCGAGCTTTGGGTTCGCTGGATTAATTATTTTTAATAAATAAGAGCCGTTACATCGATTTTGAATTAATGTAACACTTTATTAGTCCGTTAATAACAACCGTTACTTTTACCGTACACTTAACGATTTCTTGACTTATCGCTTCCGTACTTATCGCGTCTTTGACTGCTTACTTCTTACTCTCTGATCTGCGTGTCACGTATTTATGCCATTTTTCATTTTGATTCGGTGTGTCGTTTCCGCCCGTCCCATAGCCTCGAATTTTCTACTACTCATAGTCTTCAGTTTTCCAGTACTTTCTAGAATACTCTAGTACTTTGTTTTGGACTTTCTAGAATATTCCAGTACTGATTGTCATATGCGTCACAATATTTTTACCTTTGAGATAAAGTAGAAGTCGTGTCCACCTCAAAATTCCTGATTCCTTTTTCTGATTAGGGGATTTTGAATTGCCCTTAAAGTGCAGAGTACAGTGCAAGCGGGCGGTTTCGAAGTGGATGAGGAAAGAAGGTATCGATGTATATTAGTCTTAAATGCCTGGACCTAATAACGACGGGAAAACACATGATCAGGTAGAGCATTCCATACCCCATACATTTGGCCGCACTTTTTGCAGCTTCAAATATGTGATCGCTCCAATTAAAAATCAAATTAATTCGAGTGCGGAGATAGTTCCTTGGCTTCGTCGGGACAAGTGTCGTTCATCGACAGTATATTTACTTTGAGGTTCGCCTTTGCAGACACGTTTTTAAAGCATTGGATTCTAGTCGGTAGCATAATCTCCATTGATATATCTTGTTAAGGTCGGAATTCAATGTATCAAGCATAACCGGCTGATTGGTAATGACATTTGGAGAATTTAGTCGAGAGTGTTCGTATGAGTATGAGAAAGTCAACGCGGTATTGTGGGGGTTCTTCTAACATGCCCAAAGAACCACCCATGGCCCTTAATTCTGTGGCAATTCCCTTTCTGGTTTTGCCACCGAAAATTGTCTAATGATTAATTTTACCTGTGATTGCGCAAAGCTTTCCCTTTGTTGCTTGCAAGTCGGTCGATGATCACCAAGCGCCAACACCGTAAGTCAAAGCAATATCCCCAAGTGCCATGTATAAATTCGGTTTTGTTATTTTTTCTTAGTGTAGTATTGGGAAAACTTCAATGTGCGCTGAACTGCGATGGCGGTATCTACAGAGCCAAGCGAAAATCCTCCTGGAAATGCTGCTCCAACTAATTATGGACTCTCCACCAAGACGGCATTAGCGAAGCTCTTTTGAAGAAATTTTACAGCGTAGTCCTTTGTTTCGAATCGAAGTACAACGAAGAGAGTGTGTACAGGAAAATCCGTTCAGCGTTTGTTAAACGCTACGACAGCCCATTGGGATGGTTTGCTATATTCACATCAGTAATCGCCATTACCGCATTGTTTTGTGCACAAGAATACTGGACAGCAATATTCATCACGGTTACTCTTGCCCTCGATTTATTGTTTGTTATCCGGGAGAATAATCTTCGGCGAACGGAAATGGTCACTACGAACTGCCAAACGATGTTGTGAACATATACAAATTTAACAAAGAACAATCATAACTTTATTACTCTATATATTTCGCTTCATAATAATTTTACAAAAACTGACACTAGATGCCGAAAACCGTCAACCGTAACCGTTTCTCTTTAGGTTTTTCCTACTACAGTCCAAAAAAAACTCGACTGACTTTTTTCTGCTCTTTTTTCTCCTTGTTCTCCCCTTCTCCGTTTGTTCACCACAACGTATCTTTTTTATCTTCCGTTTTTAACCGTCGCCAACGGAACCATACATAAACCGAACCTTTTACCTCCTGTCTCTCTCTCACTTCGCTCTCCACTCACGTCCACTTCGAAAAACAAATTCGAACTCGAAGAACTGCACGATCCACACCCGAATCAGGGTGGGTTCAAAAACTCACTTCAGGATCGTACAATTCTTCCACCACCTTACCATCGTACTATTTTAAAACAAAATTAAATGCAAATTATTAAATGATGGTGGTGGCCGACGTACGTAACACACCTCCCCCCCGCGTGCCATTCTTAGGAGAGGAATGTCACGCCGGAGAGTGGACGGCGGAGAGCAAACAAACAAACAATTAACAAACCAATCAACAAATAAATAAATAACTAAATAAATAAATTAGTCTACATGCTTAGAGGTTAATGTTAGTACGTTTTAGGCTACCTATATATTAGGGTTAGTAAAGATAAATAAATAAATAAATAAATTAACTAGTCTATATGCTTAAGTGCTAATGTTAGTAGGGATTATACTACTTTTATATGGGGGTTAGTACAAATACATAAATAAATAAATAAATTAACTAGTCTATATGCTTAAGTGCTAATGTTAGTAGGGATTATACTACTTTTATATGGGGGTTAGTACAAATAAATAAATAAATAAATAAATAAATTAACTAACACGTAGTTATTAATATAAGAGGGGGGGACAACAGACCAGCGCTCCACAAAACCAATGACAACACAAACGACCGCAGCGGGTCCGACACTTAAACCGATGGTTCGACCAAAAGCTCGACCGCCCACACGATCCGGTTAGGACTCCCCCGCCAAGGCGAGTTGGTCCCCTCTCGTTCAACCACTCCCAAAATGTCACCCGGCCGGCGAAAACGTCCCGCTCTTATATATTTAATCCAATCCTCGAGCTCACGACTCCCCTACTCCCAGTAGGGCTTCAGACGGTTGTTGTGCACAACCACCGTTCTCTTGCCTTGCCTCACCGCGCTGTTGACCGCACTTTTCACCTCCACCACGTCATAAGGACCTCTCCATAGGGGCGCCAATTTTCCTTTTTTGTTTTCTTCCCGCATCAAGACTTTATCGCCCACATGGAACGTGAACGGGCGTAACTGGCGGTCATGATACCCTTTGGACCTCCTTTTCGAGATCAACAGATTGCGCCTAGCTATTTCGTACGTTTTCTGAAGCTTGTACTTCAATAGCTTATGGAAGCTCTCGTGGTTGTAAACCGGTTCCGGAGGTAATTTGATGTTCGAGGGAACCTCCGGAGTAAAACCAAAGAGACAGTCCATCGGCGTCAATCGGGTACTCTCGTGCACGCTGGTGTTGTACACGAAAGTGGCCGCCCTCAGGTACTGATCCCAGGTTTGGGGATTTGTGCCCACAATGCTGCGTAGGTATTCTACCAGCGGTCGATGGGCTCGTTCCAAGGCACCATTCGATTGTGGGTGGTACGCTGAGGTTTGCAGTTTTTTGATGCGGAGCAGCCTGCACACGCTTTTAAACAGGCTGCTCAGGAAATTGCTGCCCTGATCGGTGACCAGTTGTGTAGGTACACCATACCTTGCAACTATTTGGTCGAAAAAGACCGAAGCCACCGTCTCAGCCTCTGCATTGGGCAGGGCATAGCAATCTATATACTTCGATAAATTATCTTGGAACGTAAGTATATATAGATTGCCTTCAGGAGTACGGTCCAGGGGGCCCACGATATCTAAATAAACCTTTTCGAAAGGCCTCTTGGCAATGTCGGTGATTACCATCGGCATTCGTAAATTTGGGGAAGACTTCATGCGCTGACAAATCTTGCATACTTTAATGTATTGCTTGATATCGCGCATCATATTCTTCCACCAGTAGTGCCTGCGTATCTTCTTATACGTCTTGATCACCCCTTGGTGCCCACCTAAAGGGTGATCATGGTAATCCCGTAATAAGTGTTGGATCTCCTCGGGATTAGTTATTTCCATTCCTTTTTCCGTGCAGGAAGGAATGGCGTCCTCTTCAGAAGGTGACTCTTCGTCACTTGGACGTCCCGGGGATCCCTCGCTGTCCCGTTGGGCCTTTGCCTGGGCGCGAGTCACTACATTGCATCGCGGTGGTGAAGGGGTTTCGTCTACAGAATGGGGAATACGGCTTAGCGCATCCGCATTGGTGTTGTATTTACCGGGTTTGTACTCGATTGAGTAGTCAAACTCCGATAGTTTATGACGAAATCTGGTAAGGCGTGAGGTGGGTTCTTTCACGCCGAACACTCCCTTCAACGGTTTGTGGTCCGTGTACACGGTGAAACGTCTACCCAACAAATAGCACCGAAAATTCGTCGCCGCCCATACAATGGCCAACAACTCCTTCTCGATTGTGCTGTATCTACGCTCGGCCCCATTCAGGGTGCGGCTGGCATAAGCAATAGGCTGGTCTTTGCCTATCTCACCTTGGGATAACACCGCTCCAAGTGCCTCATTACTCGCATCCGTGGTTAGATTAAAGGGTTTAGTGAAGTCGGGGTAAACCAATAGTGGTGGCGAAATTAACTTCCCCTTTATCTCTTCAAATGCCTGTTGACATTTGGACGACCACGTGAACTTCACGTCCTTCCTTAATAAGTTCGTTAAGGGGCGCACTATCCGGGAAAAATTTGGCACAAATTTCCGGTAATAGTTCGCCAACCCTATGAATGATTGGACGTGACGTACCGTCTTTGGAATGGGGAAATCTCTGACACTAGCTGTCGTGTCAGGATTTGGCGAAGCCCCTTTTTCTGAACAAACATGTCCCAGGTAGACCACTTCCCTTTGCAGGAATCTACACTTTTCCGGCTGAAGTTTGAGGTTGTGGTATCTCAACCGGTCGAACACCCTCCGGAGCTTGCCATTATGGTCAGCCAGGTTCTTACCATATATGACGATGTCATCCAGATACACAAAGCATTCGACCCCTTGCAGACCAGTAAGAACATGGTTCATTAGTCTCTGAAACGTTGCCGGGGCTCCTTTTAACCCGAACGGCATACGTCGAAACTCATAATGCCCATAGTTGGTGCTAAAGGCGGTTTTATTCCGATCGTTTAGATCTACCAAAACTTGGTGATAGCCACTGGCCAAATCGAGCGTGGAGAAGTAACGCGAGCGACCGAGCTGGTCTAGAATGTCCTCTATACGGGGAATAGGATATGCGTCCCCGATGGTTTTTTCGTTTAGTTTGCGAAAGTCCACCACAACTCTCCATCGGGCTTCTCCGTCGGGGCCCGCTTTCTTGGGAACCACTAGAAGGGGGGAATTCCACGGGCTTTTGCTTGGTTGGATAATGTCGTTATCCAACATTTCCCGAATTTGCTCGTTTATAACCTGCCTTTTGCTTTCGGGCAATCGGTACATTCTTTGGTTAATGGGTGCCTGATCCCGTACCAAAGGTATTTCGTGCGAGATTGCACTGGTGTACGTCAGGTAGTCGCCCTGTAAATGAAATATGTCGTTGAACTCGCGACATAACTCCGTTATCGATTGGCACTCGGGTGTGTTCAGGGTATCCCCTAAACGAAGTTCCCCGTGCAATTGTGCCAACCTGGAGCTCAAATCGGGTTCATCAGGCGACTGACCATCCGAGAACAGGTGTCGAATGAAGTGGAGGGATCGTCCCTCCGAAGGTTGGTTCTCGGGCACGGGCCTGCTTGACTCGTCGTCAGAGTCAGTTCCCGGCGACGTATCTTTACGCTTGACCAAGGGGATGGTGTTATAGTCCTTGGTAGGGTATACCTTCACCGTAAGCTGTTCGATCCTTTGAGGGCCACTCTGGGTATTAAGTGCCAATAACCTGGCACTCCTTGCCCTTCCAGTAACGCAGTGCGAGAATAAAATGTTTCCTCGCGCGTCCTGCGGCACCAGAATGGCCTTTTCCCGGATGTCAATGGGGATAGCCACCTCCATCTGGGAGCGAGCCGGCACTTCCACCGGCCTACTCAGGGCTACTTCGATCCTCGGCGGCTCACGTTCATCCATCCACGATGTTTCCTCTCGCTGGGGTGACCTGGCTGAGCATTTTTTCGTATCCCTTCCCCGTGTGGGTGGGGTCTCCGGTGAAGTGTGGACCTCGGTATCGACCCTGACAGGTCCCCGTGTCCCAACTCCCCGTTTGGTTACCTTATGCTTCAGCCCCTTTGTCCCACCATTAACAAAACCAACGGAGAAGAATTCGGGGTTTATGGTTGTTCGGGGAAATTCCAAACATCCACCCGGTCCGTTGATGTTGCAATGTCTGGACAGGAAGTCATTACCCAACAAGCCATCTGCTTCCAACCCCGGCATGGAGTCTACTACGTGGAAACTGCAGGGAATCTCATGGTGCAACTTGAGAGTCCCATGGCAGGACCCACTCGACTTGCCGTTGCCAAATATGGTTTGCAATGGTGTGGATTGCCGAACGTCCACCGCCTGGCCCCGGTGAAGGGCCCTTCGCTTCAAAAGACTGACCTCAGCGCCAGTGTCCACCATGAGACGCGTAGTATTCCTACGGCCAATGTCCAAAGGAAGCTGGACCATGGGGACCTCTACTGGCAAAAGCTGAGGACAGTATTGGCCAAACAACGTGTTCAGTGCGGTCGGGTTACGGTCTCCCGACCCGACCTCCGGGAGTTTTCCGACCTCTGATTAGATGTCTCCCGCCGACGCACCGTCGCTGCATAAGTGCGTCGGCTGCAAGATTCGCACCGTGCCTTGTCCTTCCGTTCAGGACTATCCCGCTTGGAAGTCTCAATAGACTCCGAACCAGCGGGACTAGACTGGCCTTGGCCCAACCTGGGCTCACGGTGCTGAGGTCGCTCCCTCCTATTTCTTTTATCCCTTGGTGAGGTGCCACGCCTCGCACCCGCTTCTGAGGACTCCGAGTCCACGGAGTCGGCTCGTCTCTCGTCATCGACCGACGCGGGCGATCGTCGCCCATCAACTCCATCCACTTTCCGGTAAACCACACTCTCCGCGCGACTATTACCGTCTTTCCGATTTCGCCGACGCTGTCTGCGTCTATTATTCGCGCCTGCCCCACTCTTCACACGGGTGTCCTGCTCTCGACTCGCAGCAGGTGCTGTTCCGGCGTGCCGCTTGTGGGGAGAACCCTGGGAACCCTGTTGTTGTTCCCACCTTTGCCTGTATTCGCACCCGCGCAAGCTATGACCTTGTCGGCCACAAAACTCGCAACAGCACCGGACGCTGAATACTCTTGGGCCTGATGTCGCCGGCCCACCGCCCGTAGACGGGGGCTGCGGCTCTGGTAGGGCTCTCCGCTGAGCCTGCGGCCGCTGATGTTGTGGCCCATGCCGCGCGGTTCCGCTCTGCTGACCACCACCCCTGTATGGAGCCTGGGCTTGGCGCGTCTGTCTCGGACGATCCGGGCAGTCCACTATGTCGTGGCCATACCGCCAGCACTCGCGACAGAAAGGAGTGTTCCTTCTCCTCAGGCACTCGTCGTACACGTGACCCCTCACTTTGCAGAAACTGCATGTTGTCTGGGATTCCAGGGGGCGAGCCGATCGACCAACCGAATCCCGGACCGGATTGTCCCGACCCGATCGATCTCCAGGCTCATACGCCCCTCGAGCCAAACCCTGCGACCCTTCACTCCGACTCGAGGAAGACACGGTATTTGACCACGCTCCCTCGCCAGAGGAGGCCGGAGCATAGGCACCAGCATCCCGTCTATAATTGAGAGGCCCGCACGACTGCTCCCGAACGAAACCATCCTCCTCCCGTCGACGACTATCAGGCTCTTCGGCCGGCAACACGAATGACACCGCCCGGGGATTTAGGTTCGATAAAACCGGCGCCGGCGCCGCGGTGCAATCCCCAGAAGTGGAGGATGAACCCTCCAAAAGGGTCGAGCAACTCCCCGGTCCCAACTCTAATGTTCCCGACGCTGTCGGCCGCGCATCCACAAACAGGTCGTCCTGCCTCAGCATTTTCCTACGCGCTCGCTCAAACCCGGTTAGGTGGTCCACCAGGCTACGAAAAGGGACATTACCCAACGTGAGGAGGAAGTGCTTTAGTCCTTCCTCCCTCAGACCCCTTACCAACACCGGTTTGGCCATGCCCTCAAGCTGGCTGGCGAAGACGGACCTACCCTGGCGACCATAAAAGCGCTCAGCTGCCTCCTCGCACCGTACCACGGCCCGCTTCACTCGGGAAACAAAGCCTGTGGCATCCTCGGAAGGAAGTTGTCGCATTTTGGAAAGTTGTGCACACAACTCCTCATACGACACCCGGGGTTCGTAGGCCTCTCTAAGACGCTGTTCCGCTTCAAGGAATGTCGTGGGTGGTCTCTCCTCGAACATCCGATAGGCCTCGCCGCTCAGCCTAGAGGGCAGCCACCGGAGGAAGGTATGTTCCTCCTCCACCGCCAGCCCATCCAGGGTCCTTCTACAGCCCTTGAGAAACGAAGAGAGTCTCTCGGCCGTATCCGGGCCCTCCTGTCCCGAAAACATGGGGACCGCCTTCGACACAAGGTCGAAAACCCTATCTGTGCCCAGCATGGTCCGTACAGGACATGGTTGTGGGCCCAGTTTAAAATACGAGGGCATCGGCGTGTCCTCCATGCTCCCGACAGGCTGTTTACCGACGGTGGGAGGGGGGCGCGTTGGCGATCGTTCGTCCACAAACTCGTCCCGCGAATCGTGGAATGCCTCCGGATCCACCTCGTCAACCGGCGGCTCGGGAAATGCCTCGGGTCGTGCCCGGGCAGGGGTGCCCTCTCGGACATCTCTTTGACGCTGCCTAGTCTGCATTTATAGGACCTTCTTCCAAACCTAAGGTCACCTACACCAAAGTTAATCCCGGATACCCCGCGGAGAAAAGAAAAAAAAAAAAACAACCTTTGAGGGAAAACAACCTCGTCGCCGACAGTATCCACCAACGGAAAGGGTGCGAAAAACAAAAACAAGCACGCTCCCAATATTCAACAAGACGCCGGCCGACGAACCTTCCTCCCTCACAATCACTATAGGGGCCCGATGCGTAACAGGGAAACCCGGAACACCAGAAGAGGTCAGCCCGTAATCAAAAATGCACTAATGTTTGGGACTGAAAAACGGTGCACTAATCGACAAAACAAACGGTCGTGCAATAAGCAAAAGAAACACACACTACACCCGTCGGTCACAATAAACAAACAAAAACACTATTCTACTAACAAACGCAGTCCTCAGTGGGCGAGAATTGGAGAGAGAGAAAGGGGCAAGCGAATATAATGACCACTTTTTGGTCAATTTTGTAACACAACAACGAAAAGAGAAAAAAAAAAAAAAAATATTTAAACTAAAACCAAACGCGCAGCCGAAAAGGAAAAAAAAAAAAAAAAAGCAGAATCACATTCAAAAATTTCAAAGAATGATCAAGGTCAACAATAAATAATAATGAACAATTTAAATATCACAATTTTCACCGGAAGAAGCTTCCAACTAATGTCTTTCACACAAGACAGACAAATAAATAAATAAATTTTTTAAATAAATAAAGAGAGCTATTAGGAAGCTTCCAACAAATTTCTTTCACACAAGACAGACAAATAAATTAATAAATAAATAAATAAATTTTTTAAATAAATAAAGAGAGCTATTAAGAAGCTTCCAACAAATGTCTTTCACACAAGACAGACAAATAAATTAATAAATAAATAAATAAATTTTTTAAATAAACAAAGAGAGAAGAAAAAAAAAAATATTCTTTCTTTTTGCGCCTGCTCCCTCTGCCAGTCTCCGCTCACGAACGTATGGCTATCTCCAATCTCACACCAATCTGCCAAAGCCTTCAGGTTACAGAAGATTCGACTGTCGATTCTGCGACAGTATTTTACCAAACCTGCCGTGGTCCCTCGGAAAGGTTTGTCCGCAGCGCCAGTTGTGGCAATTCCCTTTCTGGTTTTGCCACCGAAAATTGTCTAATGATTAATTTTACCTGTGATTGCGCAAAGCTTTCCCTTTGTTGCTTGCAAGTCGGTCGATGATCACCAAGCGCCAACACCGTAAGTCAAAGCAATATCCCCAAGTGCCATGTATAAATTCGGTTTTGTTATTTTTTCTTAGTGTAGTATTGGGAAAACTTCAATGTGCGCTGAACTGCGATGGCGGTATCTACAGAGCCAAGCGAAAATCCTCCAGGAAATGCTGCTCCAACTAATTATGGACTCTCCACCAAGACGGCATTAGCGAAGCTCTTTTGAAGAAATTTTACAGCGTAGTCCTTTGTTTCGAATCGAAGTACAACGAAGAGAGTGTGTACAGGAAAATCCGTTCAGCGTTTGTTAAACGCTACGACAGCCCATTGGGATGGTTTGCTATATTCACATCAGTAAACGCCATTACCGCATTGTTTTGTGCACAAGAATACTGGACAGCAATATTCATCACGGTTACTCTTGCCCTCGATTTATTGTTTGTTATCCGGGAGAATAATCTTCGGCGAACGGAAATGGTCACTACGAACTGCCAAACGATGTTGTGAACATATACAAATTTAACAAAGAACAATCATAACTTTATTACTCTATATATTTCGCTTCATAATAATTTTACAAAAACTGACACTAGATGCCGAAAACCGTCAACCGTAACCGTTTCTCTTTAGGTTTTTCCTACTACAGTCCAAAAAAAACTCGACTGACTTTTTTCTGCTCTTTTTTCTCCTTGTTCTCCCCTTCTCCGTTTGTTCACCACAACGTATCTTTTTTATCTTCCGTTTTTAACCGTCGCCAACGGAACCATACATAAACCGAACCTTTTACCTCCTGTCTCTCTCTCACTTCGCTCTCCACTCACGTCCACTTCGAAAAACAAATTCGAACTCGAAGAACTGCACGATCCACACCCGAATCAGGGTGGGTTCAAAAACTCACTTCAGGATCGTACAATTCTTCCACCACCTTACCATCGTACTATTTTAAAACAAAATTAAATGCAAATTATTAAATGATGGTGGTGGCCGACGTACGTAACAATTCAAGTCTCCATTCCTCATCCTATAAAGACTATTAGCTTACCTGCAATCGGGCAGCGTTAAGCTACCCCTCAATCACTTCAATTTCCTGAAAAACAACCCATGGCAAGATCTTCATCTTGTCACGGCATCAAGCAGCATTACTTTCTTCCTAATGCATTTTGGTTCCTCTCGCCGGCACCCATGCCCACCACGAACCATTGAGGAATCTAGTCAGTTCCTCTTGTCGGTACCCATGACCATTACGAACCATTTGAGAATCTACCCGGGTCCTCTTGCCGGCATTCATGCCTATCATACACACAGCAATCCCCCTGTGTTTGCTTTTTTCAACAATCCGTTGGTCCAAAGACAAGCCTGGCAAGTTGTTTGCTTGCACATCTGCAAGCCAAATTTCCCATGATCGGTCGCCTAACCGATAAGCGATCATCGAATTGGACACGACCATGATTGTTATCCAAACAATCATATCAATGGTCATGTCCTACGATTCTTTTTCTAAACCAAACACGCACCCATCCATCCTAGCCTGAACGAATTTTCTGTTGACTTAACATCACAGAAAAATCTATTTCTGCCTTCGGCAATATCCTCTATTGTTTACAGTGGCATGGCCTTAGCCTCTGTGCATGAACATTTGTTTGAACACCCGCTGGCTGGTTCCCTTTTTCTCATCCAACCTCTGATGCATTTTTCGCTGTCCTTGCTTCTAATGTACGGACCTTCAATCAGATCTGCACGATCACATGGAAACCCTTCCAGTGAAACCCAAATCGCGCTCTCATTGGCTGCCGGGTAGATAGAGGATGAAAATCGTTTTTCACCATAGCACGAAAATCCACCCCAGTTGCGACTGGCGGTATGATTCGTCCAATGGCACGAAGAGTCAGATTTGAATCGCGCAATCGACGAGTCGAGTTTCATTACCCAAACTGTTCACGTGGCTCGAGTGTGTGGTTGTGTGTTAAGTGGTCGTTAACCTCCTTGCTCGAGTATTAAATAAATGACCTAAAATGGAATGTATACATCTAATATTAAAGGAAAACAAAAAGTTAAAATATATAACACAGTGTTAACTCTCAAACAAATATTAAATGACTTAAGGGGGCATTCCGGTTTGTTCGGTTCAAAAAATCAATTTTTTTTTGTTTAATCGATAGTTTTATACTTCAAAAATAATATGTTAAAATTTGGAAACGAAATCTTAGGCGGTTCCAAAGTTATAGGTCATTAAAGGGTCGGGTCTCCCGCGGAGACAAATTCGTATCATAGGTGGCAACTACCGTGTATATAGAAAGATGCAGACTATCCATTTATGGGCATTAATTTGCTTCGCTGTTGGCTTGGGCCAACTGCCACTTGAATATGTCGCAATCTTGTGCGACTGAACAACATGTTCATAAGCGGTAATGGATAGTCGCTCCTGTGTATGTTGTTTTTACATTCAGGCGTACTGCGGGTGACCTGCGATTGCCTGAGTTTTAGTTAGTTTCATATATATGAAACTAACTTGCCCGTTGCACGGTGCTGGTGGTTTTTTCTTGTTTGGTGACTATGGAAGATGTTCCTACCGGTGACGTCGCGGGGTAGGTATTTTTGATGTTTCTTTGTTTCTTTTTCATGAGGAGGAAAAAGTATTTAGTGTAAACGTGGTCTCAGAGCGTGTAGTGCTCGCGTTTGGGCGTGCGTTTCATACGTTTTTCAACGGTAAATTTTTCTAACATAATGTTTAAAAACGTTAAAGGTTCGCGTAAGTCAGGGGTGCGTCCAGGGAGTCGATGTAAATAACTAAAAGGATTTATGGGAGCTGTAAATGAACTGGAAACGGAGTATGCGACTACATCGGCACAAAAATTGGCTACATCGCCCGACTTCACTCCAACGGGCACAGTGACGGCAGCATACGTGATGTTACTTTTTTTTCCAGTTTTTTCCGAACTTTCAAACATTATAAAGTGTAAAAACTGTGACGGTTCGATAAACTTTTCAAAAAAATCTGAGAAAGGCCTAGGATTCAAACTGATCGTCGAATGCAACTGTGGTGAGAGGGTCATCGAGTCCTGTCCCCCAATCGCCAACAAAGCTTACGAAATTAATCGTAGAATAGTATTCGTAATGCGCATCTTGGGTGCCGGGTTAAATGGATTACATTGTTTCACTTCACTGATGGATATTGGCGAATTTACGAAACACATCTACTACGCTGCTCTCGATAATGCACACACCACTTGTATCGGCGTTTTTTCTTCCGTGATAAAAAAGGCTAGCAAAGAAGAAAAAGAAAAAACTGATGAAAGTGAAGATAAAAATTTACTGCTTCTGGAGATGGTAGTTAGAGCAAAAGGGGTCATACTGCTAATTATGGCGTTATGACATTGATCGGCAACAAAACAAACAAAGTTCTCGATCTTACTGTGAAATCGCGTTATTGCCAAGGCTGCAACCTTATGAAAACAAAGAAAGGCACCCCTGAATATGCTACCTGGTGGGATGAGCACGAACCAGTTTGCACATTAGATCACAATGGAAGTTCGGGTAAAATGGTGCCTGACGGAATGTTAGAGATGTTCGAGCGCGCTTTTGATCTGCACGGCCGCATTTACGAAAGGTACGTTGGAGACGGGGATGTAAAAATAATGAATGCGTTGCAGAAATCATTTCCAAACGTTGTAAAGGCCGAGTGTAAAAATCACGTGGGAAAGCGAATCGGTTCGCAATTACGCGGTGTCATAAAAAAAGCAAAAAAAAGCAGACCAATTAAGAGGAGCTGGTCCTGGCAAGCTTACGGGAAACATGATAACAGAACTGACGACTTATTACGAACTTGCGATTAGACGCAATGCTCACTCTGGTGAAGAGATGGCGAAAGAAATTTGGGCAACATACTACCACAAAATATCAACCGATGAAAATCCGCAACATCAAAACTGTTCAGAGGGCCCGGAGTCATGGTGCAAATGGAAACTCGCGGAAGCTGCGAATGAGCTGTCGAAGCTCCACCACGACAAACCTCCCTTGGGTCCTAAAATACGAACAGCTATTTACCCAGTTTACGTAAAACTGACAGATCCCGATTTGTTAAAAAAATGCGAGGTAGGTTTCACGCAAAATAACAACGAAAGTTTCAATGCTACTATCTGGCAAATGGCGCCAAAACACACATACAGTGGTAAGAAAATCATTGAAGTTGCGGCTCTTACCGCAGCTTGTATGTTTAATGTTAATGAGGGGTTTTTACCCGTATTGCTAATAATGCAAGTCATGGGCATCAAAATTGGGTACGCTGCGATAGCGTTTGCGAACGAGAGGGACAAAGATCGGCTTCAAGACGCTGACCGCAGCCTAGTATACAACTCGCACGAGGCACAAACAGCGAGGAAAAAAGTGAAAATGCAACTGGAGGACCAATTCGTAGGGGGGGGGGGGGGGGTTTACAAACGTAGTGGAAATATAAATAAATCGTTAACAAAAATTGTTGTTATATCTTTAATACTTTCCCTTAAAAAAAATCATGAAAATAACCTATTTTCTGACCCGACAAACCGGAATGTCCCCTTAACAAACATATAACACATAAAACAAACTGGCACTGCGGCCTTCCCGTAACTTAACATATATGACAGGAAGCCGCTGGACAAACTTCCAGCGAAGAGGACGGACCCTAGAAAATCGGTAGCTAGTACACATGGACTTAACCAAGCCGGAAGCCACAAGAGGGATAACCCAAGCAACGTACAGACTAACAAGCCGGAAGCCGGTAAGTTGTGTTTGAATGTTTATACAACACACCACAAAGTAATACAATTATTAATTAACAACCCGTATCACGCTGTCAGTTTTCTTACTGTCGCGCGAGGTATTTTGTTTTAACCCAAATTCGAAGTATCTGGGAGCTGACACTTGGGTGGAAGGTTCTGGAACTAGCTAGGAAATTGTCGATCTCCCTATGTCTTCTATCTCGTGCTAGATGTCGCGTTTATTACTTGCATGCTGTGGAAGGTTCTGGAACCAGCTAGTTTAATTTTTCGCTATTTCTCTTTCGCACTGGATGACGTGTTTAATACTTGTATGCTGTTCACGTTTATTCACGAAGGCTCCATTCTAGTACCTTCGTGACACTTCGATTAAAAATTCGTCGCAATATTTTAAGCCATTGCTAAACTTGATCTGTATTGTGACACATATGACAATCAGTACTAGAATATTCTAGAAAGTCCGAAACAAAGTATTAGAATATTCTAGAAAGTACTGGAAAACTGGAGACTATGAGCAATAGAAAATTCGAGGCTATGGAACGGACGGAAACGAAACACCGAATCAAAATGAGGAAATGGTATAAATACGTGACACGCAGATCAGAGAGTAAGAAGTAAGCAGTCAAAGACGCGATAAGTCAAGAGATCGTTATGTGTACGGTAAAAGTAACGGTTGTTATCAACGGACTAATAAAGTGTTACATTAATTCAAAATCGATTTAGCGGGTCTTATTTATTAAAAATAATTAATCCAGAGAACCCTAAGCTCGCAAGAGTAGTTTCTTCTTTTTTTTTGTCATTAAAAACCAATGTTTTATCAACCCACTTAACTCGGTTTTTTCCATTGTTTTCAATATTGTAAAAATAGGTTCACTTAAATTACTATAACTCAGTATGCTATGGTTGACATATATTATCTGAAGGTTAGTACCACTAAAGAGTCATTGTTGCGGATTGGCAATTAAATGTGCTGGAATGTACTGGAGAAATCTAGTACATTCGCTGTGTATACCAGTTACGCAGCAGCTGGCACCAGCTGGCCGATTGTCACCATCGATGACGTCATGGCGTCCCTTTTTGAATTGGCAGTTATGCCCAATGAGTCAGTCTGCATTCAACCTTCAACGGGCTCGTTACATCGGAGCAAGCATCGTCATCACGAGTGAAACGGACAAGAAGTTAATCATTGTCGTTGTTAACATAACTTAGAATGTTCAATAAATTAAATCAATCTCTTTAAAGGGTAAATTCCTCGAGTCGTTTTCTTCATCCATCTGCCTTGTTCGTGCAACCGAATTGAAATACGCACTCACTGGCGTAATTGAATTGCTTCACACTCAGGACAGTGGTTCGCGAGAATCACCATTGTCACCCATCGGTGGACGCAGCCTTCATCCTAACGGTTGCACCCATCACATTTTCTGGTCCTTCGAAACGGATCCAGTGCCGATTTGGATCAACACCATCGCCGCCCAGTTCGTGGCACAACAGACCTGTGACAGGTACACACGCCAAAAGAGCGCCAAAACCACAACACACTACAGATAGACACTGCAACTATATTGACAACCGCCAGCCACCTCGACACAAATCAAGGACGACTGAAATTACTAGGGATAACGACTGTGAAACATCCCTTCTTAATGAGGACATCAACATTGATCTAAACAACACATTAGAACCGGTTGACGGTACCGACGAACCCGGTTTATTAACAGTGAAAAAGGGAACAGTCGATGCAACTATGGTCAAGAAGAATTCCAAGAATATTGCAGTTGACTTCTCAGCGAAGTGTTCCACTCCCACAAGCCAAGTAAGTCAAATAAAACGACACTTAAACGCCAGTGCTATGCATGAGTTAGGTTTAAATTTAATATTTGATTCCGACGAATGCCAAAAGGCAAAAGACAAATTCGAATTTTCCAATGTAGTAGACGACAGCCGAGAGAGACCAGGTGCAGTGGTTGCTGGGTTTAATGATAATAATGACAAAGAAGCTTTGGTAGACAACCCGTCCGATGAGTTGCTTAACAGTGCCGAAATTACTCCGATCTTGTTAGAGGGGATTGCATGTGATCTCATTTTACAAGCTAACGACTCAACTTCATGTCTTCTCGATAATAAGGAAAATGTTCCCCCAGACCAAGAGGCGAAGTTGCTGGGCGGAGACAAAACGCTATATCCTTCATTCCATGCTAGCTATAGAGCACCCCTTAATGAGGAGCCACTTGAACAAAGGAGTGCGGGGCAAGCGGCCGATCATGATCTTATATTAGAACCGCAGCCACCAGAAGAGGGCGGACGAGATCATTGCCATCTCCAAGGAGTTGAACGCAGAACGCCGATAAAACAAAATACTGAGGACCAAGCGAGAACTGCTGAAACGTTTGGGGAATCACAACCGGAGAGTCCAATATTACCAATGACTGCCAACCAAGATGACGACACTGAGATGACAAAGGTTGGACAATCAGACGAACAGCAGAACTGTGAAGACCAGATGGAAATGAAACAGGCGAAGGAGTCGGCAGCAACTGGACAAAGATCTGATGGGTTGGAAACTGAAGAACTGAAGACTGTAGTTGCCAAGGGTGAAAGCAACGTTAGTGGAGTTGCTCCAGGTTCAGAAGCAGAACGTCTGACTACACACCACCAAGAAGATGCCGCACCGCTACAACCAGCCGAAAGAACGAATCGCCGACCCGATCACTCTATAATAAAGGGAGAAACCGATCTACCGAAGCTGCGCCCAGTGCAGAAGCGAATGCTGGCAAAGATATCAACGAAGCAACACAACAGTTCCCCGACGACATTCCTCGGTCGGCAGAGATCATACACGTGTTCATCACCAACCTGAGTCGAATACAAATGTAAGGACATGCATAAAAGAAGATGACAGTTCCAAGGATTCCTTAAGTTGTGGATCGGAGGACAGCGGCCGCCAGATGATCATTGCAGATCAAACGCCAGGTGATTTGTTGGTGAAAAATTCACTGGAAACCGCTGTTGATGCAAAACGAAAGCAGGATGACGAACTTTCTACAACGATAGTTCAAACCAACGTGCCTTTGACAGCTGCTCCAATACAACAACCGACCACGATTGAGGAACTCATCGCCGCTCAATTCGCGGCACAGGCCACCATCTCTGGCACTTTCCTCAACATACAGGAAAAGCGACAACCAAGTCCGACAGCAATCGAGGCAACCAAACATGCACTCCGCGCCGAATGGGAAGCCTTCTCCAAGCGGCACTACGACATCTTCGTCACGGCGACACCGGACCATCTACAACACGCATACTTCGTGGAGGATTGTTTCGGCGAAACCGAAGAAATATACCTGGAGGAACAGACGAAGTTCCTCGAGGCTCAGTACTCGCTCAAGTCAGCCTCCCCAACCATGGTCAACAGCACCAATCGCCTTCACCCTAGCGAGCTACCCCCAGTGCAGCTGCCAATGGCCGACATCAAGCCATCTGAAACGGAACCGCACCCCAGAACAGTGGATAAGAGTGAGCAGGCCGCCGACCAGAGTGCCGCCTGCCCAAAACCCAACCTATTCAAGGCCCCGATGATCGACCAGCCGAAGCCCCCACAGAAGACGATGCCGCGCACGCATTGTGGGGCACAACATGACATGGCCGTTCCTCGTGGGTTGCGAACTTACAACTCCGACCCAGAGGAACGGGCTACCTTCCCACGGACTCCAGAGCAAGCAGTGGGCACGGCGTACATAGGGTCCGTGTCAGATCCAACGCCACTGCCTTCCACGAATTCGACTGTTCCAGCAACAGTAGCCGGCCCGATTACTAGCCAGCCCAGGGTCCCGATGCACGAAACACCGCCTGTACCCGTAAGGCAACAGGGCCCTTGCACATCCTGCAGGGCCGCACACACGATCTACGCTTGCGAGGGCTTCCGATCATTCACACCCGGCCGTCGGAAGTCCTTCGCACAACAAAAGAACTTATGCACCAACTGTTTGGCTCGCCACCGCCTACGCGACTGCCACTCCAGCAAGACGTGCCGTCGATGCCAGCGGAGACATCACACTCTGCTGCATGTCTTGACTACCGCCATCGACGGGACAACATCACCGCCCCCCGGATCGACCGTCAGGAAGGGGCCTGCACGCATACAATCAGCACCCCTTCACAGCATTCCGCGTTGCTGCCAACAGCCAGAGTCATCGTGACGTCGGAGACCGAACAGAGGATTGAAGTCCGTGCTCTGCCGGACCCCTGCTCCAGCGGCACCTTCATTTCGGCATCACTAGCCCGAAGGTTGCACCTCCGACGTCAAGCATCACCCGTCCCCACCTACGGTGTCGGGGGCACTCGTGGCCTTGCCAAAAAGGCTCAAACCGCCATCAACACCACTCCTCGTCTCTACGGCTCGAGCCAATGGACACTAAGGCCCTTCATCCTGTCAGGGCTCTCAGAGTATACACCACCACCACAATCAACGACAAGGGATCTCTCGTTCGTGGCGGATCTGGAACTTGCAGATCCGAACATCGCCTCCGCCGAGAAGGTGGACATCATCCTTGGGGCAGACATATACCCCAACATCATCGTCGAAGGTCTCAGGAAGGACCAACGTTCCGGCCTCGTCGCGCAGGCCACTGAACTGGGGTGGGTGCTAACAGGCGCAGCACCCACCATATCATCAAGCCTAAAGGTGACAAGGCCTGTCACCAACCATCATATGGCCATTCCTCGTGGGTTGCGAATTTACAACTCCGACCCAGAGGAACTGGCCGACCCTACGACTGATAATCGCAGCTCCCATCAGAAGACCAAAAGGAGGTCTCGCCGGCGGCGGCCCCAGGGGCCACCTACGAGGCCCATGCAACTACCAGCCACCGATCACTTGCGCGAACCAACTACAAGACATACCCCCCGCCCGCTGAACCATTGCAGGGGCAAGAGGCATACGAGGAACCAGGAGCTTACCCACTCGAACACTTCAAGGCATCACACCACACCCAGGACACCACGTGGTCAAGCTCCTGCCCGGGTCCAAAACTACCCAGGCCAACCGCTGCCACGTGCAGCCACCAAAACAGGACCAGGAGCGCGCAATGCCCCGCTTGGCGGGCGGCGCTCCCCAGCAACCAGCGGTCTCCCGAACCCCAACAAGAAAGTACGCCTCTCAAGGCATCAACAGAGGCTGCACCCCAACTACTCCGGGCGGCACTTGGCCCGTGACTGCCATTCCGCCAAGCCACGCGGACAGTGCCAGGGACGACATCGCACCACACTCCACGCGGCAGCCTCACACGCCAGCGGCCGCATCCCGCCGGTTACTAACTTCGGACGGGCGCCAACGGGCGCATCACCTTGCACCACCACTGGCCTCGACATAGCGAGACCCATCACCAGTCATCACGTGGTCATTGATCGTGGGTTGCGACTTTACAACTCTAACCCAGATCAACTGGCCGGTCCCACGACCACAAACGGCAACGGACATCAGCGATGGGAAAGAGGTTCCTGTCGCCATCGATCACACGGGCCATCCCAGACCCTCAAGCCTCCAGCGCTCCTCAGGGCGGGCGGCCCCCTCTCAACCGATCATCCACGTGAAAGTGGACGGCCGACCAAGATCAACCACCACCAGCAGACCGCACACTCCGGCCCCTAGCCACCGTCCCCTGGAACAAAATGATTCGCCAATGATTGGCGAAGGCGGGCGAAATGTTGCGGATTGGCAATAAAATGTGCTGGAATGTACTGGAGAAATCTAGTACATTCGCTGTGTATACCAGTTACGCAGCAGCTGGCACCAGCTGGCCGATTGTCACCATCGATGACGTCATGGCGTCCCTTTTTGAATTGGCAGTTATGCCCAATGAGTCAGTCTGCATTCAACCTTCATCAAGTATACACCATCGGTCCTCGTCCGATCAACATACATTAAATAATAAAAGTTAATCTCAAGGAGAAAAGACCATCTTTTCGGGCAGTGATTCCATGGTTTCACTTCATCCTCTTGGGCCTTGATTCCATCGTTTGACTTCATCTTCTTATGTGCTGATTCTATCGTGTACTTTCATTTTCTTGGGCGCTAATTCTACCGTTGGAGTTCATCCTTTTGGGCGCTGACTCCATCGTTTGACTTCATCCTCGGAACACTTTCTCCTGGACGCGACCACACTATCGGCCGCGCCTCTATTACAACAGTCATAAAGAATTTACATTACAGGTGCCACATCTGAGTTAGTCTCGGGACTTATTGAACGATGTCGTAGATATCCCCTCTTAACATTTCATTGCAATTTTAATTTTTTTCTATAACCAAAAATGTTTACAATTGTTTCGCCAGCTGGGAACCGTAACTCCGATGTTGCCGATGGTTCGCCAACTGGGAAACAGCAAAAGGGTGTTTCTGCGTCGAGCAGAACAGCAAAAGTTGAATTGCCGCATTGGGCACACATTGTACATTGAACAACACGTGGAAATAAAAATGTTAAAAATGTTGGAACATACAAAATAACTTTATTTAACATTAAGTTCACACGTTTTAACTGGTGCTGAAGGCACCGTATATATCTTCGATTTTACCACGTTAAAATATACTGTCAGAAGAACAGCACAACAAAATAAAAACTGTCTCAAAACAGTAACGAGGTAAACGGTTAATGAATAGACAATTATTGCTCGTCTATTCAGCAACTGGTGGCGTTCAGGGCCAGCATGTTTTTCCGTAATGGTATAATTTGAATTGTTGCGGAACTGCAACAACAATGCTTTTGTGCATTTTTACATTCCAGAACGACTGGGTTTAATTATTCTTGAGCTATCTTTCACTAGATTATATTTAAAATGAAATTATTAGCCCCGGCGTTCAAGAGTAGACAAAACGGAAAGCGCTTCCAATAATAGCTCAATGCGAACAAAGCTACAAGTCACTTTGACAGTTCAAATAGCAACGTCATTTGAAACAAGATTTACACGTCAACGTCAGGTAGAGCTTTACAGCCATGGACAGCAGCATTTTGGTAATATAAATTGGGATTTATGTTTTTCAAAAATGTTAACTAATTTATTACAGGAACCTACGCTTAATATTGTGAAAGGCATGTGCATAATGGATAACGATGGCAATCGTATCCTTGCTAAATACTACGGTAAAACCACTCTACCCACCATCAAGGAGCAAAAAGCATTCGAGAAGAACCTCTTCAATAAGACTCATCGTTCCAACAGCGAGATAATAATGTTGGATGGTTTAACATGCGTTTACAAGAGTAACGTCGATTTATTCTTTTATGTGATGGGTAGCGCATATGAGAACGAATTAATACTACTTTCGGTCCTTAATTGCCTTTATGATTCCATAAGTTTGATTCTAAAGAAAAATGTCGAAAAACGGCTAGTCCTGGATAATCTGGAGATAATCATGCTGGCTTTTGATGAAATCTGCGACGGGGGGTAAAGACGAAAGAATATATTCAATAAGTGATAATTTCTATCTGAATTTGCAGGATAATATTGGATGCCGATCCTTCTTCTGTTGTCAAGCGAGTGGATTTAAGGAACGATGAGATTCCAATTGGTGAACAGACTGTAGCTCAGGTGAGAAAAATATTACAATATATTGTACTGTTTCTTCGTCTGGGAGGAATTGCATACACTCATATGGATCAAGAAGAAAGTTCAATATTAAATTAAATTCTAAAGTTGTATTTCACTTTGTAAACGTTGATCTGTAACACAGATTTTCGTTATATATTAATTACTTCATCTCGTATTAAAAGTAGAAGATAATTTATCCAACGTAAGTAATCACTATTTTGAATTGCAGGTCCTGCAATCGGCGAGAGAACAACTGAAATGGTCCATACTGAAATAAATATAACCTATAGATGTTAGGTGTTAATGTAATTCTCTACGTAATAAATAAATTTAAATATCGTTTTTTTTAACAGTTCATAGTTTTCAATTTTATTCATGACTACATCAAGTTTTTTTCTAAAAACATTGCAATAAATTCTTAGTGAAATGAGCTTTAGCAAAAAATGGAAGTCTGCAAAGCTCAAAGACGGGTTTCGAGATACCCTTACCTTTCGGCGAACACTGACATCGGCAGACGAGGGCAAAAACAGAATAATCCCTAATGGTCGGGAATATTTCGAGATTGCAATGATGTTCAAACATATAGTCACGCGACCCTCCAGAATGGTGTATGAATAATTCTCTGCTTTTCTGTACATCTAAACTTCATCATTATCATCGGCACTACAACCGGGAACCGGTCTTGGCCTTATGTAGCAAGCCCTGAGGGTTGTTAAATTTTCCATAATGATTTTTTTCCCGGGTAAGGTTATTAAGTCTTGCGCCAGGGGCTCCCCGGTGGGGAATCGAACCCCGGTCCCCCGCGTGTTAAGCGGGTATACTAACCACTATACTATCGAGCCACATCTAAACTTAATCCCGGGAAAATATTTGGGGAGAAGGAATGCATTTACAAAGTTCGATTGAGTATCGTTGACATCCATAGAATAGTGTTAACCCCTTAATGCACATTTAAACGGTAAACGGTAAACATTGCCCGTATATGTCACGGAGGTGTGCATTAAGCGGTTAAAGAGATACGTTGCACCTATAGTTTGGTTCGAAAATTAGTCCCAGTGTCATCTGCCCATATGAAATTGTAGATCTTTGTGGAAAAATATTTTAAGTTCTATGCTACTATTACTACTATTTATTGGCCTGTAGGAACCCGGAAGTTCATGACCTCACCGACTCGACTCCGCCATCGTTCCTTGTCCTGTGCACTCTCCTTCCACGCTTGACCAGCCGATCCGATCTCAAGATCAAGCCTAACATTGTCCTCCCATCTCCGTCGCGGCCGTCCTGCCAATCTGTTTCCCGTTGGTCTACCGTCATGAATTCAAAATCCTATCGTTGCCCATTCGCGCCACATGTCCGGCCCATCTTAATCTTCGCGACCTGATTACTCACTATTGTAGGTTTGCGGTATAGCTCTTCCAATTAGTGGTTGTAGAGTTTCCTCCATTGTCCTGCCTCTTCGTCATATTTACCTCGAAATATATCCCTTAAAACTTTATTCTCGAATACGCGGAATTTGGTTTCTTACCGTTTTGTGAGAGCCCATGTTTCGCATCCGTAAAGAGCAATCGGCATGATGACGGTTCTATAGACACGGAGCTTTATATTACGTGATAGCAGTTTGGATTTCAGCAGTTTACTGACTGCGTGCCAACTACCGTTGCCGGAGTGTAGCCTTTTGTTATTTTCCTTCGACATTTCATAACTGGCCGTCAGTATTGTTCCCAGATATTTAAATTCTTTAACTTTTTCAAATATGTTGCATCTGACGTTTATATGTGTTTCCTGAGGTCCACCTGCCCTCACCGTAATCATGTATTTTGTTTTTTTTTCATTTATTTCTAGGCCCACCTCTTCTGCCGCTTGCATGATGATTTCACTGTTTTTACTTACAGTTTCTAGATTATCGCCCAGAACTGCGATGTCATCCGCATACGCGAGCACTTGTGTGACACCAATCAGGAATGATCCGACCATGTTGTCGTCTTGTACCTTTCTGATGACATACTCTAGCACAAGGCTAAAAAGACATGGTGAGGCCATCCCCCTGTTTTATTTGTTTAGATAAGATATTTACTGAAGTAATTTCGGGGAAATGTATGCGGCTTGGTATAGTTGGTGGCGATGGTTAATGTTCCGTTGTGGATTTGAATATGCATTTTGTTACAGCATATGAATTTCGGGGAAATTAAAATTGCTTGGTCGCAAAGAGGGAATATGAATCAAGTAGAGAATTGACCGAGGCAACTTTGGGAAAATGTATGTGGGGTGATGTAATTGAGGGAGATGGTTAATGTTCGTTGTAGATTTGAATATGCGTTTTATTACGACATATGAATTTCGGGGAATTTGTATGGGAAGTTGGGTTGAGGTGACGCGTGTTAAGTGTGGCTAAAGATGACATGCAAGAGATCATTGACACACTCAAACAGAAAAACGCTGCCCGATGTTAAACTCAGATGACCCCACAGAACGATAATGCAATTAAGTCCATATTTCAAATCAATTGGCAAATCGAATAAAAACGATTAGTTTCATTTTCCGAAGCAATTAACAAACCATAATTGATTGCATAGGCTGGAACAATTAAATTGCAAAAACAATTAACTGCAATTTCCGACACGAGCCGCAAAAATAAAATTAATTGGTTCAATTCGCAATCGCGAATGTTAAACCGGGGTTCAAGTCAATGAAGGAATATTGACTGGCTCAGCAATACAAAGCGATCGAGAATTAAAGTCAAGAATCGGAAATTAGGTCGATTGAAATGAATTGCATTATCGTAATCGGGAAATGTTGACCCCGAGGTATCTAGAAGTGGTAGGAAGTAATTAAGAGGCAGTCGAAATTTGATCGCGAAAGCCGGTAGTTAGTGGAGGGAAGTTTTGATAGGGAAAGTTGTCTCGCGAAATGAAAATGTCAGTACAGCTTCGGGATTATCGATATTAACAGAAAAAGTTGTGAAGTAAGGTCAAGGAAGGTGTAGTGTAACAACATACGTACGACATGACCACAGACAATAATATCAAATGCATTAATTGCCCGTGTCACATTTTCCAAATATCGAATAACCAGCATTCGTTGTTGACCATAAATTCAAAGTCAACTCATTTCATTTTCATAAACAAACGAATAGCTCCGGTTACGAAGAAACGTTTCTGAGTTTATCATTTGCAAGCAATTAATGAATTAATTGGGTCAATTCGTATCGTGGTTTTTGCATTACACTCTTAGTTGATTGTAGGGGATGAAATAGCTTAAGTGAGCAAAATTTGTATAAGTGAAGTTACCATTAAGAAAAGAATAACATATTAAGCAATATTTATATGAGAATTGTAAATAATTGAACGAATGAATGGGAGTATAAATACCCCAGCATTTTTGGAAGTAAATTAATCAAAAACCAACCTTCGGCTTTGCTTCACCAAACTGCGGCGATTTCGCCATCAAAATTCAGCGAGCTGCGCTTTGTACAGCAAAAATAGGGAAATAGAAATTTTAGTCAAGTTGTCTTGATAGATAGGATATCACGACACAACCCCAAAACATAAAACCCCCTTACAAAGGAGATGGTTGCCGACATTAAGTTTAAAAACAAGCTAAGTGTTTATTGAATCTCCGACTGGAGAAAATTGTAAAGTAAAATTGCAGAAATAGTTTGAAGTTGACATTAAGTAGATAAATAAGTTAAGTGTTTGCCGAACCTCTGTTCGGATAAAAATGTGAATAAGGCAAAATAAGCAGATGATTGTCGACATTAAGTTTAAAGACAACTTAAGTGTTTGCTGAATCTCCAACCGGAGAAAATTGTAAAGTAAAATTGCAGAAATAGTTTGCAGTTGACATTAAGTATATAGATAAGTTAAGTGTCCACCGAACCTCCGCTTGGAGAGAAATGTGAAACAAACTAACAGAAGCGGTTGGAAACCAACAAATTGTGTGAAGAATAATTATGTTAAACTCCTATGGTAAGAAGCAAAGAAAAGAGATACTCTCTAAAAGAATTAGATGAAGTACTGTAGTTAAAAATAAGCAATAGAAAAAATAAAAGTGGATGAAAACTAATGAACAACATTGAGTATTAATTTCCTGGTTTTTTTTTTAGTGGATACAAAACAAAAGAGGGAAGATTCGGGTGTCGTTCCCCTTGGTGTTGTTGACGTCCGGCGCCGTGCTTCCTCGGTTGAGGGAAGACCGGGGACCTTTTAGTTAGTAGACTTATTAAAACACATTTTATTCTCGTCGCAAAATTCTTCTATTTATTCTCGTCGCAAAATTCTTCTATTTATTCTCGTCTCAAAATTCTTCTCTATAAACTTCTTCTCTCTAAATTCTTCTATCTCAACTCGACTCTTCAAACTTAACTTGACTGCTATCTCACCTCAACTGCTCAATCAGAACTAACATCTCAACTGTTCAAACTTAACTCTTACTTCTCAACTGTTCCTTGATTACTGACTTTACAATATAAATTTCTCTATACTTATAGAACATTGTGTTCTAATTTACTGTAAATTATAATATGAACAAAACAAATTTTCTCAAAGTATTCCTTTAGTTTCTGTGACTTTTAAATTGAATAAAATTTGAACGAAAATCGAAGTGCTCTGTTTTGAAATAAAAAGGGGCAAGTTATTAAAAAGGGGCATGTTATGAAATGTACTGTAACTGTAACTGGCTTGATATAATATTGTGTAGGTTTATTTATGGTATGTATTAAATGAGATGTTAGATATGTAAGGAGATTCAGTGTTAAAGCTAATAGGGGTAGTATTCTGGAATACTACAGGGTCGTGACTTTGGTTTCGGTGAATACCAAAAACCATAACTCGCGCTGTTAGCGGTCACGGTTGGTTGGAAATGTGGGTTGGTTCTCCATGTGGTGTAGAGAACCCCCACAGACTCAGTCAGGCATGCAGTCAGAGAGTCAGTGGATCGAACGGTGTTCTGAGTAACATTGTACTTATGAAGTAGCTTAAGTGAATATTTAAAAAAAAAAAATTTTACAACGACAACCAAACAACATTAACTCGTGCGTGTGTGTGAATGGTGTGTTAGCAGTAGGCCCTGTGGGACGCGTCCAGGAATCCTCCATTATAAAGGGGAATGTTGTTGGGAAGGGTGCTTTCTTCAGTTTTGTATTGAAGAATAAATTGTGGTGGTCTGATCCGGAGAGACCCCCGCTTGGTAGAAACCTTGACGTGGTGCGGGGGCTTAAACTACAATGAATCACTCAGGCTATGCTGACGGAAGCATACGCTTCCAGTAGGGCCACCCATGTCAGACAGGTTAGCTAGGAGTAACACACAAAGATCTACCACCCCTAATCCAGGGTGTTACGCGTCACCAGGCCCATTGGATGGTTTGCAGCCAGGGGTATACCGGCTGTATTATAACGGCGCCTCTCTGACACCGGGTCGAATCAGAGCAGTAAGCAGACCTTACCATATCAAAGAGGGGCTCTGATATGGCGGACCATTTGAAACCCCAGAGTGATCCAATGAAATGAATGATCAATACAACAAAAACAATCTCACAAAAAACCCGGTAGGCGTAGGTGTGATGAGCCAACACTACCATAAGGGAACAAATCATCAGGAAAACACCGACTCGGTAAAAAGAAGATGTAGGGAAAAACGGAAAAAGCGGGATATACGCGTCGGCACGTGGAATGTTCGAAAGTTATATAAACCAGGCGCGATACAGACGGTCGTAGAAAACACGAAACAATATAAAATGGACATCGTCGCGCTTCAGGAAGTCCGACTCCCCACATCAAGTAATCGAAACCAACGGATTTACACTGGTGTGTGGAGGTACCGATACACATAACCTCGGAACCGGCTTTATCATAAGCAAGAAGATTACGCCCCATGTAAAAGATGTGAAATTTATTAATGACCGAATGTCTGTGCTAAAAATACAGGGCCGATGATATAATTATGTATTTATAAACGTACACGCCCCAACAGAATCTGCGGACGAAGAAACGAAGGACACGTTCTACGAGACATTAGAGGATGTATTTCATGGGATCTCATCATTCGATGTTAAAATCCTCCTCGGGGACCTCAATGCGAAAATTGGAAATGAAGATATCTTCCAACCAACTATAGGTAATGAAAGTCTACACAACGTCTCAAATGATAATGGAATTCGAATTATCACGTTCGCAACTTCAAAAGATCTGTTAGTAAAAAGCACGATGTTCAAGCACAAGGAAATTCATAAAGCCACATGGATATCACCCGACGGCGTAACGCGTAACCAAATAGACCACTTCCTCATAGACAAAAGACACCACTCGAATATCCTTGACGTAAGATCATATAGAGGAGCAGATTGCGACTCCGATCATCTTCTAGTGATGGGCAAAATCAGGAGTCACCTCGCAGCAATCCCACATGGGCAGTTACGGGAGACAAGCAAAAAGTTCGACACTGATAAACTGAAAGACCTACGCAAAAGGGTTGAATATCAAGACGAACTAACGAATAGATTTAGCATTCTAGAGAATTTGAACAGTGAGGAAGAGGAAGCTAATAGTGTGGACACTAAATGGACTTCGATCAGAGACACAATCAAACTAACAGCCCAAGAGGTATTAGGATTTAAGAAAACAATTAAGTCCAAACCTTGGTTTGACGATGAGTGCAGGGCGATGATCGAAGAACGTAAACGCCTCAGAGTGATCCACTTAGAAAGATATGATGAAGTCAACGCAGAAAGATACGCGACAATTCGGAAAGAGACAATGAGTCTCTTCAAACGCAAAAACGTGAATGGGAGAAGACTCGGATCGAAAAAATCCTAGAAAATTCTAGGGCAAAGAACATCAGTGGTATGTATGTCGGCATAAATTCAATTAGAAATGGCTACCGAGGGAGGGTCAAAATAATTCGAGACGCAAACGGCTGTCTGGTTACAGAAACAAACAATATCGTGACAAAATGGAAGCAGTACTTTGAAAACCTGCTCAATGTTCGCACCCATCAACCACAGATAAATGCGCCAAGCGTACATACAGCCGAGCCTCAGATCCCAGAACCGTCTCTCAACGAAGTTGTAGACGCAATAAAGCGATTGAAAAACAACAAGGCCTCCGGAGTCGACTGCATACCGGCAGAGCTTGTGAAGCATGGAGGAGAGGCAACCGCTCGAAGGATCCTCCAACTGATTAAAACAATATGGGATAAGGAAGTCACTCCGGAAGAATGGAAAACGTCAATAGTCATCCCCATTTTCAAAAAAGGCGATAGATCTGACTGCAAAATCTAAAGAGGAATATCATTGCTCCCAACCGCATACAAAATATTAACAAATGTCATACTGGCGAGAATCACACCGTACGCAGAAGAGATACTGGGAGACTACCAATGTGTATTCTGTAGGAACCGGTCAACAAGCGACCAAATGTTCACAATAAGACAACTGCTGGAAAAGAAGTGGGAATACGGAGAGACGGTTCACCAACTGTTCGTTGACTTCAAAAAAGCCTACGACTCAGTCGCAAGGCAGAGACTCTACCACATTCAAAAAAATATGCCGCCCTCATTCAAATTTGCATGAACGAAAACAAAGGGCGAGTTAGAATAGAAAACCACCACTCAGAACCATTTGAAATCCGGGACGGACTAAAGCAGGGAGATAGTCTATCACCGTGTCTTTTTAACCTCGTGGTCGAGTATGTCATCAGAAAGGTACAAGACGACAACATGGCCGGATCATCCCTGAACGGGGTCACACAAGTGCTCGCATATACGGATGACATCGCCGTTCTGGGCGATAATCTAGAAACTGTTAGTAAAAACTGTGAAATCATCATGCAAGCGGCAGAAGAGGTGGGCTTAGAAATAAATGAAGACAAAACAAAATACATGGTTACGGCGAGAGCAGGTGGACCTCAGAGAACACATATAAACGTCAGAGGTAAGATATTTGAAAAAGTTAAAGAATTTAAATATCTGGGGACGATACTGACGGCCAGTAACGAAATGTTGAAGGAAATTAACAAGAGACTGCATTCCGGCAACGCTAGTTGGCACGCAGTCAGTAAACTGCTGAAATCCAGACTGCTATCACGTAACATAAAGCTCCGTGTCTATAGAACCATAATCATGCCGATTGTTCTATATGGATGCGAAACATGGGCTCTCACAAAACGGGAAGAAAACAAATTCCGCGTATTCGAGAATAAAGTTTTGAGGGGCATGTTTGGAGGTAAATATGACGAGGAGGCAGGACAATGGAGGAAACTCCATAACCACGAATTGGAAGAGCTATATCGCAAACATACAATAGTGAGAGTAATCAAGTCGCAAAGATTAAGATGGGCCGGACATGTGGCGCGAATGAGGAACGATAGGACCGTGCATAGAATTCTTGACGGTAGACCAACGGGAAAGAGACCGATAGGACGGCCGCGACGGGGATGGGAGGACAATGTTAGGTTTGACCTTAAGGAGATCGGATCGAATGGTCAAGCGTGGAAGGAGAGTGCCCAGGACAGGGAACGATTGCGAAGCCGAGTCGGTGAGGTCATGAACTTCCGGGTTCCTACAGGCCAATAAATAATAATAATAATAAATATAATAATAATAATAATGATCCGGAGAGATGGAGAGAGAGAAGGGTCAAGAACGCAAAACTCCCGTACAAGTAGGTTCCCGCAAACAAACAAATTTAAAGAAAAAGTTTATAATTAACAATGAAGTTTTTGCTCTGAATCCATTTATTTATTTAGCAAATGTTACACTTTATTTTATCATATAGATAACTTGACGTTTAAATATTATCATCATAAATTCGAATTCAATCTATTGTGTTATATTTCTACAGTGTTTTAAAAATTATAATCTCCAAATGTTTGGTGAATAACAATTACCAGCAATCTCTTCCTAATCATCTATTCATCCTACCAAACGATCGTACAGTCCAACAATTCCATATTTTTGAATCATGTCCGCGTCCCGAACACAAAACTTTACTGGAGTAACCACACAAAGTGGTTTTTCCCCTTTGAAATATGCACTATTCGGTCGGTACTCAATATGTCTAGATTCCAAGAATTTCGCTAACAAATCAAAACACGCACATTGCCACGGATTCCCTTCAATTGTGAATTTTTGTAGTGAAGGGAACGTTGCATTAACTTCCGGCAGGAATGTTAACTTGTTATAATCGACCAATAATTCAGTGAGGTAGTTGAGACTTTCAAGTAAATCCGCAGAGATTTCCTGTAAATTATTATGAGACATATGCAGTTTCTTTAATTTTTTCATAGGAACAAATGTACGGCTATCCAACGCATCTATAGAGTTATGTGCAAGACTAAGGTAGTCAACATTGGGTAGTGCATTGAACATGTCATAAGGAACATTTTTAATATTATTCCACCGGAAAAATAGTTTCCGCAAGCGTGACATCGAATCGGGAAATATATTTTTATTTATGGTAGTAAGCAAGTTATTGTCTAAGTAAAGTGCGTCGAGAGACACCAATGGAACAAACGTGCTCTCTCCAATTGTTGCTATATTATTTTCGATTAAATAAAGTCTCCTTAGGGACGTTAAGCCTTCGAATGATCTCGAATCTAAGGAACGGATTGAATTGCCTGAAAGATTAAGAAATTGCAACTTATTTAGATGTTTGAAAGGTTCACCCGAAATTCCAGTAATATTGTTGTAGCTTAAATCCAAATGGATAATTTTGTATCGATTGAAGCCTAAGAATACGTTCGGCGTTAACGAATCTATACTATTGTGAGACAAGTTTAGTATTTTTAAATTAGATAAACCCTGAAAAGCTTGATCCTCGATTTTTCTCAGAGGATTTGATGAAATAGAAAGTACTTCTAGCTGAGACATTTTTCGGAATCCATTGGAAGGTAACTGAAAAAAGTAAAGTTAAAAAATTATTAGTTAAACAATTTTTTACCAGCAATTTTTGTTTACTTACCACTTCAATCAAATTGTTGTTGATGGACAGATATTCCAAGGATGGAACGTCACTAAGCAGAGGTGATTTCAGGTGATTGTGATCTAGGTTCAAAGTTTGGAGGCGCCCAAAATCTTTAAATATATTTTCATCTACAGCACTTATATTATTGTGCGAAAGATTAAACGAACGCAGATTATACAAAGCCAACGAATTGCGATTTAGTGTTGTGAGTTTATTATAACTTGCATCTAAGTCTTGCAGTAGAGATTGTGACGGAAAATAACCGATTTTAAAATTCTCCAATTGAACTGCTGATAAATTCAACGACTTCAGATTGGGAAGATCTGTAAAGCCGTGGTCGGTTATTTGTATTTGTCCAGACTGTGATAAATCAAGTGATTCAATAACATTCAGATGTTTGGCTTCATGCTCTGTACATTCGTATGTGTGAAGACGGTGAATAAAAGATAAAAGAATAAAAGGTATCAGAGTTTTAACCGGATTTGGTCAAATATACCACTTTAATACCTGCGATTAAAAAATACGATCCAATGGAATTGACTACCTGTACATGTTTCCATGTTGAAGACATTTCATTCGAAAGTTCAGCCAATGAATGCAAATCCTTACATATCACATTGTCCGCACTGCTTTTGATCGTACATTTTTGTGCTTCCGCAAATCCATGTAACACTATGAGCACAATTAAATAAAACATTATTTAGAACCCTATCTCACTTGCAAAAGACGTAGACACAACTAACTAGGTGCTTGCATCTAAGCAGGTTCACAACAAGAATTTCGAAGGCTATACCCAGCACAGAGAACTAGTCTGGTACTCAGAGTACAAGAGAGATGAAATTTCATTCCAAAGGTGATAATTAAATCACTTATTTGATTCTCAATCCCGTTTTAAATTTAATATATCTTAGGAGCTTCAGTTACTAAGATTTTTTGTTAAATAAAATGTGGTGTTTAGGTTCTCTTATATAAGTACTGTGTTTCATAACAGGTTACTGATGCAAAAAAATTACTTCTCTTCTTTGTTGGAATTCACAAAAAATGATAGAATCCTTCTTAACTTCTTATGATTCAGGGAAAATCGCTTGTAACTCACCCTTCTCCTGGATGTGCTTGGAATATAAGATTGTGTCACTCTTTTGTCTTGCTGTTTTGCTAATTTTGTTGTTGCTAGCTAGTAGTTAGTCATTTTTCTTTACATTCTACGTCCATTTGTAGGAATAAACTCCGCAAAATGATAATTTTTTTTATTCAATGATCATTGAAGCAAAATTGATAGCACTCTGGCACGGGTGGAACGTGCCCACTTGAGATTGGAGGCTAGTCACCAACGGAATGACACGTGAGTAAATTATCCATTCAATTTTGTCTAAGTAATTTTAAACATAACACACGTCGAAATGTGCTTCGTCAATCATTATGGTGTAAATTACATATTCACAATTGAACAAGTATTTCAATAACATGTTTTCATAATTTTAACACGATGTTGCGAAGACACCTGCTCTATAAATCGTTATGCGCTCTCTATAGCCGTGAAATGTCAGCTGACCAATCTTGACCAAACCGAATTGGCAGCCACACAAAATCGACCTGTAACATAAAACGCATCCTGTATTACTGTTGCGGATTCGCAAGTAAATATAGAGGAGAGAATCTAGTATGTTCACCGTCTAGTACATTTTTTGCGTAGTGGTTGTGACTCCTGGTTGTTTTACCTTTTCCTCCAAGCACTGTCCGAAGTAAAACAAATCAAAGGAAACTAGAGTGAACACGGTTACAAATGAAACACCAACAAAATTGTTTTTAATTTTTATTTTAATCGTGGTTGTCTATTGTTATTTGGAATTATAAGTTTCGCCGCTTTTCTTACGAAATAAGTGCCGAGTAAGTTATCGAAAAGAACGTTCTTATCTTATCTAAATAAACATATTGTAGGCGAAAACAAATCGACTCACACTTAATACGACACACTTTTACTTTTAATGACACGATAAGTATTAAGGACTCTTGGCGCGGATTAACCACTTCGGCGGGGTTCTCTGGTCTCCTCTCTGTATGGATATTCGATATATCCTTCTCGTCCCGGTGACGATCAGAATTAGACTGCCTGCCTGCACACACGGATATCCCGATTCCAAACTGGTATCTGTATCTGTACGGAAAATTTTTTCTATTCGATCTGCTAACAGAATTCCGGAAATCTCTGTTAGCAGCATGCTATTTCATCCCAGGGGTAATTTCCTATTTTCCTGAAAGGAGAAAGTCATTCCTTGCATACATCATTATCATTGGTGATAGAATTTCATTTCCACGGCCTTCTGTTTGCACAGAACATCTGGCGCCCAGACCAGAGATATTCGGCGATTGTTTTGACGTGCAGTCCGTGGGTCTTATTTGAACTTGGTACCCGGAATCGAAATCCATTAGATCTTTATAATGGTGTGAAATTCTAGCGTGGCCGTGGGACCGAAGTATTGCCTTTGTTGGCTTAACTCCTCATAAATCCTCGGATATCTCGTTGAGATATTTTTGATTGCGATAGGTCGTGGCTGCCTTCTGTTGTTCAACGGATTTGGGTGGTCCTTGCTTTAGATTGCCCGCACATGCATCCGTTGATCGGCTCATTCTTTGATGATAGCAATTCTTTTGTATCGATATTCGGAATTGCCGGTTCGATGAGATGTTCCTGGGCGCAGGCAGAATGTATGGCATTTTTGGGAATTGCTTTTAGGAATAGGCTGCATGGATGTTTTTACCTTTGTTTCAGGCATGATGAATTATGATTGTTGAGCTTGACATTAAAAGCTTTGGGGACGTTCAGTTCCTTGCTTTTTGGTGTCGGGCTCAACGTTGGTTGCGAGTTGCAGGCCCTATGGTGGGACTTTGGGACACGCGTCTGTGGGCGCGTGCAACGTTCTCAGGTAAGTAAGTTCCTTGAAGGTAGGAACCTTACCTGAGCGAAGTTGTGCGTTCGTAGAACGCTACACATTCACCACACAGCATATTCACCATATGCCTGTCAGCCGCCAGCTGACAATCCGTTATCACCAAGGGACGTCATCCTACTGTCAACGATTTGAAATGTGCGCAACGGTTTCATCAGTCATCATCGGAAAGCTCACGGAGCTGCACATTTTTCAAAAGCGTGGAACAGTTGGACCACACACAGGTTTACTACATAATTGAGCAAAATAAAGACAAAATCAAAAGAACTAAAATTGTGGAAATAAAACCGACTGAATGAACGGTACATTAAATATCTCTGCCGGAATACCGATGAAAGTTTGAATCTCCATTTCGTGTGATTGTTTGCCGTCCGTTCGCCACAATTTTCTGGTCCTTCGGGCCGGATTCAGTGACGTGTGGGTCAACATCGTCACCCCCCAGTGAAACAGAACACCACAGCAACCGCAGACTCCGCGACACCGTTCCGTCCGACCAAACGAGGACGCCGAAAATTCCACAAACACCACTCGCCAGACACCATGATCGAGCAACTCATCGCCGCCCAGTTCGCAGCACAGGACCAAATGTGGCGCGCGTTTCTCAACCCCAAGAAGAGAGGGCCACCGATGTTGGTCGCAGTGGAAACGCGCCAACAGAACCGCTGACTCAAATTGGAGGACGCCCGAAAGCAGCACGATGAAATCATACGGCTGGCAACATCAGTGACCACCATGGGCCACCGCTACTTCGTAGAGGGATTCCTCGAGTCGACAGAGGAGACCTACCTGGACGAGTTCACCAAATTCGCCGAAGCGCATCACGTCTTCACCGCCAAGCTTCCGACCACGACCAAGGCCGCGGCCGCCACCGTTTCACCTCGCGCCCACGCCCGCAAAACTGTCCGCAGTACAGCTGCCAACATTTTCCGGCAGATACTCGGAGTGGCGACCGTTCAAGGATCTATTCCAGGCAGTATTGGTCCGCCAATACCCAGACCTCTCGGATGTGGAGCGGCTGTATTGCCTGAAGACCAGCCTCCGAGACGAGGGCGCCAGGGCCATCAAAAAAATCCCCGCCATGAAACAAAACTACCACTGCGCCTGGGACAAGTTGGTAGAACACTACGACAATACTCGTGCCCTGGTCCACTCTGCCCTAAACGCCCTCCTCCAGGTACCTGCCATCTCCAAAGAATCCACTGTGGGCCTGCGCAAATTCCGCAACGTCACCAATGAGGCTGTTGAGACCCTGGACGCCCTCGGCCGCGCCGTAACCACCTGTGACGGCATACTGGTCTACCTGACCACCCAGCACCTGAACCCCTGTCCAAGTCGTGACCGGTAGACAGCGCAAGGCAACACCACCGAGCCACCGTCATACCAGCAGCTCGACGGCTTCCTAAAAACCAGGCTCGAAGCGTCGAGCTGCACAGGACCACCACCGATCACTCCCAGCGGACTAGAAGCGACCACCCAGGGCACAACCAGAGAGCACGCCTCTCAGTGCAAACAGCTTCAGCGCCCACCCAGAGCCCCCGGCCCTCTGCCCATTTTGTAACTCACCTCATTACATCGGGTTGTCCAAACCGCCCCTCCCTCGTGGGCGAACCTCCTGGGTACAGCGTGCGTTCTCATCCAATCGGGCCACCAACGCCGTGTGGGGGGTCGTGCCCTGATCTCTCCATCGCGGCAGGCCTGGAACTCGCAAACCCAGACATTCCATCAACGGACAAGGTGGAACTTATAATCGGCGCGGGTGTGTACCTGTCCACCATCACGGCCGGACTAAGGAAGTCCGACCACTCAGACCTAATCGCCCAGGCCACGCACATGGGGTGGATACTGGCGGGTGCGGCCCCGCCCGGCTCACAGCGCTCCCCAGCAACCAGCGATCGCTCAAACTCCAACCAGAGAGCACGCCTCTCAGTGCACCAACAGACCAACGACCCGGGGAGGCACTTGGTTTGCGACTCCCATTCCGCCAGGACACGCGGACAGTGTCGGAGACGACACCGCACCCGTATCCACGCTGGCACGGCCTCACACACCAACGACCGCATCCCACCGGCCTCTTACTTCGGACGGTCGCTAACGGGCGGGGGGGCGGGGTGGGGGCGAACATAGTCTCTGCTTTCAACCCGGCGAAGGTCAGGACGCTCCTTGTCCCTGTTCAACCCAAGTTGACATGCAGTTACCACGTGACACCCCTGGTTAGCTACTTTGGCACCCTCCAAGTAGTGAACCAATGCATGCAGCGACATCCTGAGAAAGGTTGGAGCAATGCTAAAAATGTTGCCCGGAAAACGAATTATTATGGACGATTTATCAAGTCTCGGATATGGACCGGGTACCGGTGGAGAGACTTGCTAAGTAAGGCCAAGACCGGATCCCGGTTATAGTACCGATGATGATGATGATGCTAACGGGCGCAGCGCCTATCACTTCATGCGGTCCCGGGGTAGCGAGACCCATCACCAGCCATCCGTAGGAACCGGTCAACGAGCGGCCAATGTCCACAGTAAGGCAATTGCTGGAAAAGAAGTGGGAATACGCAGAGACGATTCACCAACTGTTCGTGGACTTCAAAAAAGGAAAAAATATGCCACCCTCATTTAAATCTGCATGAACGAAAATAAAGGGCGAATTAGAATAGAAAACCACCTCTCAGAACCATTTGAAATTAGCGACGGACTAAAACAGCCTCGTGTTTGAGTATGTCATAAGAGAGGTATATGGAATTATGGTGGTCTTGGTAGGGTGTCTGCCCGACACAGGTTCACCAAAACGTCCCAACCTCTATCTCTCTACGCTTGTTCGCTAATATCTTGTAGTTCAGGGAAAACAATCGCTCTCCTCGTTTAATGTTTTTATTCTTAACTAAGACTAATTTTATTTGAATACACAGCATGAACAAAACTTAACTCGTATGGTATTGTATTTGAATACACAGTATGAACAAAACTTATCTCATATGATATTGTAATTCTAGAACTAATTTAGTTGAATACGCAATATGCAGAAAAACTCAACTCGTATGGTATTGTATTTGAATACACAGTATGAACAAAACTTATCTCATATGATATTGTAATTCTAGAACTAATTTAGTTGAATACGCAATATGCAGAAAAACTCAACTCGTATGGTATTGTATTTGAATACACAGTAAAAACAAAACTTATCTCACATAGTATGCAATTCTAGAACTAATGTTATTTGAATACACAGTATGCAGAAAAACTTAACTCGTATGGTATTGTATTTGGTATGTAATAAGACCAAGTATATCACTGATTTTACTCGAGAGTAACTGCCCACTATTTTGGATTAATTTGGTATGTAATAAGACCAAGTATAACATTGATTTTACTCGAGAGTAACTGTCCGCTTTATTGGATTAACGTTCACCAGCCAACTAACTCCTGTCGCTCGGTGTGCACTTATCCCCAAGGGGTTGATTTCTGCACACACCAACACATCAACAGACATCGGTCCGAAGGCCAGTTCGTGCGGGGATCGTTTTTTGGTTGGATGTGTCTCACACAGCCACGGATGCCATCGCACCGTTGCCCTGTGTCGTATCAGTCGTTGCACCGGGCGACAGATCATGCTGCCTGTTGGTATGTCATCGCAGAGTCCAGCATGGTGTTGGTTGCCACTTCGCACCCCTGCCTGTATGTACTTTTCATTTATGTTTACAGTGGTGGGCGCTGTGTGTGGTTCGCTCATGAATGTATACTCGATTATAAGCAGTCGTCCGTATAACCATGTGAACGACTTGATGTGTCCTTTTATGGGCATGCGTTGTATCTCGTATGTTTGTTCGCCTGCTTGGTAATTCTAAAGAATTGTTGCAGGCTTGTGCGACCGAACGAGATGTTCGTTGGTGGTTCTGAATTGTCAGCTCGCTGCATGTTGTCTTTATTAGAGCGTTGTGCAGGTGTCCTGCGCTTGCCTATGTCATCGGTTTCAAACGTTTGCAACTACGTTGCCCTTTGAAATTGATGATATGCTTTTTGAATTTCACCGATTTCGCCCGCACATTATACGTTGGTGAGTTTTCCACTTCACATAGGGTTGCAATTACTTACAAGGGAAGCTGTACCAGGAGACCATCGAATTGTTTGTAGTACGTACCTGTTTATGCGGCTCTTTTACAGGTTAGATGTGCGCCCCTTTGGTTACACCTGTGTACCCCGTCCTGTGGCTTTTGGTAAATTGGTATTTTTCAGGTGAAGTGGTTCTGAGGTGTAGGATCAATCGGTGGAGTTCGGCGCGCACGCCACAGGTACAAGACGACAACATGACCGGATCATCCCTGATTGGGGTCACACAAGTGCTCGCATATGCGATAATCTAGAAACTGTAAGTAAAAACAGTGAAATCATCATGCAAGTGGCAGAAGAGATGGATCTAGAAATTAATAAAGATAAAACAAAATATATGATTACGGCGCGAGTAGGTGGGCCTCAGGGAACACACATAAACGGCAGGGACAAGATATTAAAAAAGTTAAAGAATTTAAATAACTGGGAACAATACTGACGGCCAGTAACGAAATGTCAAAGGAAATTAACAAAAGACTACACTCCGGCAACGCTAGTTGGCAAGCAGTCAGTAAACTGCTGAAATCCAAACTGCTATCACGTAATATAAAGCTCCGTGTCTATAGAACCATAATCATGCAAAACGGGAAGAAAACAAATTCCGCGTATTCGAGAATAAAGTTTTAATGGGTATTTTTGGAGGTAAATATGACGAGGAGGCAGAACAATGGAGGAAACTCCACAACCACGAATTGGAAGAGCTATACCGCAAACCTACAATAGTGAGAGTAAACAAGCCGCGAAGATTAAGATGGGGCGGACATGTAGCGCGAATGGGCAACGATAGGACCGTGCGTAGAATTCTTGACGGTAGACCTGTAGCGTCCTACGAACGCACAATTCCGCCCAGGTAAGGTTCCAAACCTTCAAGGAACTTACTTACCTTATCCAGTACACGTGCCCACAGACACGTGTCCCCAAAGCTCTTAATCAGGCCTGTAACAAGGGCATAGGAAGCTGAAACAATGTTGAACCCGACATCAAAAAAAACAAGGAACTTAACGTTCAAAAACTTTCAGCATCGAGTCAACGCATCCATCCATAGTATGCAAAAACATTTCCAGATTACAGGCCATAAATCTTCCATCCAAAGCATCTGCACGATGTTTACCAGGAATTACATGTTTGGTAGATAAATAACAACGGATGCATACGCTGGCAGCTAAACGCAAGAAAGCATATCGCCTATCCGCGGCCAAAATTGTAAACAACCGTAATTAGCGCAACAAGATAATTCGGAAGATTTACAAGTCCAACGCTAACAAAGGAAATACTCCGGTCCCACGATTCCTTTCTAAAAATTTCACACCCATTAGAAGGATCTAATGGAATTCGGTTGTGTTTACAAAGGCAAACAACCACGGGCTGTACGCCCGAACAATCATCTCCGTTGTGCGCGCCAGATGTTTTATGCAAATAGAGGCGGCACACAATCGACAGGCGTCGATCCGAACTTCAATCACCACCACGGGTGGTGATGATGATATAAGGATGTATGCGTCGAGGGACTTTCCTTTTCAGGCACCTAAATTTCCCATGGGCATTAATAACATGCCGCTAACAGATACTGTGGAAAATTCTGTTAGCGGATGAAATGAAAGATTTCTTCTGGAGACGTAGATACGATCGGTATCAGGTTTTGGGTTTCGGATGGAGATAGTTAGTAAGATTTCGATCGTCAACGCGACGAGGAGGACACCGAGAATCCAACGAGGAGGCCAGTCCGCGTATTGAATGAAATAAAAGAAAGGAACGTCAAGTGTGTGATCGGGCGTGCGAAATTATGCCTAGTGATTTGTCCGTGTGAACTTTTTTAAACAATAAAAATAAATCCACAGGTTAAGGACAAATATCCTTGTGTTTCATGTGTTCAGTGCCACATTCGTCCCGGTTTCGTTTTGTGTTTTAAAATTTTTTTGCGCACAGTGTTCGGCGGATCACTGCCTCAACTTCGACATAGACACTAACAGTCCGCCAAAGACCAACGGGACAGAGACTGGTGGCACGGCCACGACTGAGATGGGAGGACTATGTTCGGTTTGACCTTGAGGAGATCGTATCAGATGGTCAAGCGTGGAAGGAGAGTGCACAGGGCAGGGACCGATGGCCGAGTCGAGTCGGTGAGGTCATGAAGTTCCGGGTTCCTACAGGTCAATAAATAATAATAATAATAAAATAATAACCAGACAGCCTCGAATTATGTTGGCGCTCCGCCGGTAGCCATTTCTAATTGAGTTTATGCCAGCATTGTAACCTGATATTTGTTAGTTGGCTTGGTTTATCACAAATTAAGTTGTTACTCATATATATATATAGTAAGTTGTAACATAATATTCTTGTGGATAATGGATTGTAGGACTCATGCAGTAGTTGTTATATATATATGGTTGGGGAGTAGCTCATGCTTCCTCGTGCAGACGCAAATGGTTGAATCATGCTATTTTGCTTGCTTTGCCTATTAGATTAAGGTCGGCCTGTAGGCTGGGTCACTTAATAAACTGTTTTCAAGGATGAATTAAGATGTACAGGGTAGTACATTTTATATACGTACCTGGGTAGTACCCTATGTACTTACGTTCCCACAGTCTAGTCACAAGAAAAACCAGCTTCTCATCGTTATAAATCTTTATTTTTCCTTGGTACAGTTTTCCTTCCAGGGTCAGCCAATACAATTCAATTACGAGATCCAGGACATCTGCTAGAAAAATCCAAAATGTGTTCAAACACTAACTTTTTTCAACCACTTCAAAGTCTGATGGAAGACTCTCCTGCAATGGATCCGACCAATGACGAACAGTACGCAGAACTTCCTAAAGAAACCGTTCCGCCTATTGTGGTGTGAAAAACAACTAGTGCTAAAGTGCGTGATATTTTGAGCAACATTAAGATAGACAAATACTTAATTAAAAACATATCGCTTGGACAAAAAATATGTGCCCCAACAATGGACATATATAACAAAATCAGAACCGAACTCTTACGGTTAAAATGTGCGTTTTTTACCCACTCGCCTAAGGTAAATCGTCCATTAAAGGTAGTGTCATCCGGATTAGACTTGATTAGCAACGATATAATGAAAAATGAACTAATTACACTCGGGAATAAGTGCCTAGATGTTAAAACCATCACATTAACCTCGTCAACAAAAGTCCTGTACAAACACTACTTGTACATCGTCTACATTAACGCGGTACTGTTAAATTAAACGAACTAAAACGAAACCACTCTACCTTGTTCAAAACCATCCTTCGCTGGGACTTTGAAAAAACATCATCCAGGTAAGGTCACACAATGTCACAGTTGCCAGCTTTACGGTCACGGCTCGATGCATTGTCACATAAATAGCTTCTGTGCAATCTGTTCGGAAACCATAAAACATCCGACTGCAAAACGAATGAGGTCATCAAGTGTGCAAATTGTAGTGGGCCACATAAATCCACCGATCCAGAATGCATAAGCCGAAAGCAGTACATAGACATTCGCCGCAAATTATCCCCACGTGCACGTGGTAGAGGAAATACAACATTCCTACAGCCTCCGAGTGACAAACAGCAGCCACTGCCCGACCGATTATTCATTGATATTTTCCTCCACTACCCCGATCTGTGCGTCAACCTTCATCTCCTTCATCCACTTGGGCTTCTGGCCTCCATCAAACCTAGCAATCTTCCAACAGTGATGCGACACACACGAAGAAAAATCCGTCTGAAACTATAACTAATGGTAACTTGTTCTCATTTAGCGAGATAAACTCTCTTCTTAATGAAGTTGTAACCAAGCTTAGTGCTTGTCAAACTAAAGCTGACCAATTTAACTTCATTACTTCATTAGCTATTAAGTACATATACTCGGAAAAAACATGTTAAGAAACTCTCTTAACATCATAACTTGGAATGCAAGAAGCATCAAAAACAAAAAGCATGAATTTTTTAGTTTCTTGATAAATTTTAATATTGACATTGCACTTGTTTCAGAAACCTGGCTCAAACAAGACATTTCTTTCTCATATCAAAATTACATATGTTATCGCCTAGACTGGGTACATGCTAGTGGTGGAGGTGTCGCCATTGTTGTGAAAAAATGTATAGAACATTCCTTGCGTCCTTCATTGCACCTTAAGTTAATTGAGGAAATTAGTATAGATGTAACATTAAGTGATAACTCCAAGGTGAGTATTTTTTCGGTCTATTTCCCTGGTGGAAATAGAAACTTTGAGAAATCTACTTACTTTAAGCGAGATCTGCAAAAATTGTATAGAGTCGACACTTGAAACAAAGTAATTATTGGTGGTGATCTAAACTGCAGACATCAGTCGTGGAATTGTCTTAGGGCAAACTGCTGGGGTAACATTTTACTAGATGTTACTGAATCCAGCCCAAGTTTTTCCATACTTTATCCACTTGTCCCCACCTATATCCCAGCGAGTGCTAACAAGAACCCCTCAACTCTTGATTTATAAATCACCAATATTCCAAATTACTGCACAGTACCATTAACTCTAAATGCGTTAAGTTCAGATCACCTTCCGATCAGCTCCACAGTGAATCATACAGTAGCTGTAAATCGTACCAGTTTATACCACAACTATTCCGCCGCCAACTGGAATTGTTATAAATCATATATAAACACGAACTTGGTTCTAGGTGATATCAGCCTAAATTCTATAACCTGCAGCGAGCACATTGATATCCTATGTAACAGTTTTGTTTCTGTTATCAATAGCGCGGCCGATCTTGCGATACCTAAATGTTCCACTGCTCCAGTTGATAAGGCACCGCTTCCTGAAAATATCTTACATCTGATTAGGCTACGAAACTCTGAAAGAAGAAAATGGCTGCGTTATAGAATCGATTGTTTTCTAGTTAATGTTAAAGTCTTAAATAATATCATTAAAAACGGAATCTCAACATATAGGAACAAATGTTGGAATAAACACCATTCCTCTCTTGACAAAGCAAGCAAACCGTTCTGGAAAATATCAAAAATTATGAAAAAGAGAGGGTCAAGTATTTCTCCGTTTAAAATTCACGACAAGTTGTTTATTTCTTCAGTGGAGAAATCGAACCTACTTGCTAACACGTTTAGTAAGAACCACTCCATATCTATGCATCTAAGCGACGCATATACTGAAGCTGATGTTGCTAACACTATCCATGTACTTTGTAGCGATCCTAAATCGCTACGCCCATCCAAATCCCTAATATTATCAAATCATAACCCAAATCCTAAATTCCCTATTGTCTTATATTTAAATTCCATATTGAGTCACATGAACAACGAATTTAACCAAAAGTTAATTCGTCGTACATTGTCTCAATTCCCAAAACCTTGACATCATGAAATGCTTAATTCAAAACGCATTTCATGATTTCCCTTCACAGAACCTATCCAACTAAATCCTCCAACAAATTCCCAGAACACAACTCAAATTGAAACGCACAAAGTCTTATGTGTGCTTCTGGGAATTTTGACAATAAAATAGTTGACAATTCTCAACTACAAAAACCATAAAAGGGCAGTAGTTTTCAATTTCGCCAGCAGTAGAATTCCAGAGGCCGAACCGCTGGCCGTGTATCCAGTGTCCATTTTACAAATCGCATCGCTGAACTTTTGGATTCTAATAAAAGCAAAATTTGTTATTAAGATTTAGAACGAATCTTTTGCCCTTTTATTTTCACGAACAACACTTCGCGCTCTTCTCTCGAGTTTCCGATAAAGCGCGGTGCGGAGTACAACAACTTTCTCAAACACCAGTTGAAAGTACTTACGCAACTAATATCAGCAAAGTTAAAGAATTGATAAAAAAATCGAAATCAAAAAAGGCTGCGGGTCTCGATAATATTAACAACAAATTAATCAAAGCACTTCCACCTGCTGCAAGTAACTATTTAACGTTCATTTTCAACGCTTGTCTTAAGAATTGTTATTTTCCGGACTGTTGGAAAACAGCAAAAGTAATACCTATCCCGAAACCCGGCAAACCGAAGAACAGCCCCGAAAGGTACAGACCTATTAGTCTACTTAGCTGTCTAAGTAAGCTCTTAGAAAAAATCATTAAGGAAAGGATTGATCGTTTTGTGGAAGACAATAACATCTTACCAAACTTTCAGTTCGGTTTCCGTACTGGTCACAGCACAATCCACCAAGTCTTACGCATTAAAAACCACATAGCTGATAAATGCATCGACAAGGAGTAAACGGGACTGGTTCTTCTAGACATCGAAAAAGCCTTTGATACGGTATGGCACGATGCCTTGATTTATAAGCTACTGAAGCTTAAGCTACCAATGCCGCTTATCAAAATTATCCAGAGCTTTCTTCGTTCGAGAAAATATGTTGTGAGTATAGGAACCGACATATCCTCTACTCACCAAATCCACTATGGTGTACCCCAAGGCTCGGTCCTTGGTCCCATATTACTCACATTGTTTGTCGCAGATTTACCATGTCTATGTGAAAACATTAAGGTAGCTATGTTTGCCGATGATACGGCCATTTTCTCTTCGGGTGCCTTATTCACTAATGTCTACAACTCTTTGCTAGCAGCTCTTGACAAACTAGCAGTATATTACAAGAAATGGAAAATAAAAATAAATGGTAATAAAACACAAGCTGTCTGGTTTTCAAGATCTAGGTAACTCTGCTACCTACCAAATGGCACTAAACTCAGTATGTGTGCAGTTCATATTGATTGGTCCAAAGACTGTAGATATCTAGGCATTATTCTAGATAAAAAACGTATCTTCCAAAAACACATCACTACCACAATTGACAAAATAAACAAAGTCGTAAGAGTTATGTATCCATTAGTGTGTAGAAAGTTAAAGCTTGGCATCGAAAATAAAATTATAATTTTTAAAACCATTTTTCAAGCTATACTCCTGTACGGGGTCCCTGTATAGTGTAATTGTGTTCGCACACACAAAATAAAATTGCAAAGGTGTCAAAATAAAATATTGAAAGTGTTGCTGAATTTGCCATGGCATTATTCGACACATGAACTACATGAAAACGCTAACGTTAAACCGGTAGAGATCCTTATTGACAAAATCAATCGAAACTTCTTCGTCAATTGTTCTTTTTCTGACAATGTTCTCGTTTCCCGTCTTGCGTTATCCTAAATCACTACATATGTACTCTGTCTATGAAAATTATATCGAGGTCATTACTATATAAAATAACCGGAAGCCCGTGCAATATTAGTCTTAAGATTCAAATGGGTTTTTTTATTGTAGTTTTCCCTTAATTTATTATTTGTTATTCATTAAAATTGTGCTATTGTCATTATATAGATTTAAGATTATAGTTGTAAAGGAATTGCTATCCTAAATCTCTTAAGTACTAGTTGTAAAATATACCATAAATGTAATTATCTACCAAATAAAATTGAATTGAATTGAATAAATAAATAAACTCCTAGAACGACAATGCAATTAATTACATACTTCAGAGCAATTAACAAATCACGGAAAAGCAATTAATTGCATATTTCGCCACGGTTAATAAATCGCAAAAAAAGTAATTGCACAAAATTTATTGGGTCAGTTCGCAATTGCGGATATTGAACTGTGGCGCAAATCGATGAAGAAATATCGGCCGACGCCGCAGTACAAAGCAATTGCGAATTGAATTTAAAATGCGGAAATTAGGTCACTGCGAAATGTAATTGCATTATCGTCATCGGGAGGTGTTGACCCCGAGGTGTCGAGAAGAGGTGAAACCAAGTTAAGAGGCAGTCGGTTGTTGGTCAAGAAGTCCGGTGGTGAACCTTGAATGAAGTGAATGGGCCGAGAGAGTCCAATGGATAAAATTGTTTTACGGAGTGTTAATAGTTAATACAGTTCGGGATCATTTAAATTTCAAAAGTAAGAAAATCGCTAAAGAAGAGTGAAATTAAAGCGTGGAATTAATAAGTAGTAAAACAGATAAAGTGTATATTAGATCTATATATGAAGAAGATTGTAAAATTAAAACCTGAAATTAATAAGTAGCAAAACAGTATGACAAGTAAAGTGTGCACTACATCTATGATTGAAGAAGATTATGAAATTAAAGCGTGGAATTAATAAGTAGTAAAACAGAAAGACAAATAAAGTGTATATTAGATCTATATATGAAGAAGATTGTAAAATTAAGGCGTGAAGTTAATAAGTAGTATTAAGAACGCACACAAGGTGAAAACCACTACAGGTATTCCCCGACTTACGACCGAGATAGGTCCCTGGTCATTGGTCGTAAGTCGATTAAGTCGGAAGTCGAATTTCATATAAAAAAAATTCCGACTTAGCTAATGTAATGTATTATTTGTACTGAAATATGTATGTAAATCGAATTTTTTTACTTTGTTTTTTTTTTTAATTTTTCTCATATATTTTAGGGATTCCCCGCAACTACATATTTGTCTTCTTTAAGTATTTTCTATGAAAAAAAATGGAAAAGAAATGGTCGTAAGTGCGAATAGTCGTATGTCTAACGGTCGTAAGTCGGGGATTACCTGTATTGTTAAATAATTAAGAATAGAGCTAAGAAACGAGAAAGAAAAACAAAAGTAAGCAAATAAAAATGGATGAAAGTCAAAGAAAGACTCGGAGTTTTAATTTCATAAATTTTGGTGTAAAAAGAAGATTTGATCGACTTTCCTTTGATGTCGTGATTCTGGTGACGGTGAGTACGTAAAAACATAACTCGCGTGTGCTCTACCAAAACAAGGGCGACGGGCGAGTTATTCACGTAACAGCATACATACCTCTGATGTTCTTTGCTCTGGTATTTTCTAGGATTTTTTCGATCCGAGTCTTCTCCGATTCGCGTTTCTTTCGTTGTCTCTTTCCGAATTGTCGCGTATTTTTCTGTGTTAACTTCATCATATCTTTCTAAGTGGATCACTTTGAGGCATTTTCGTTGTTCGATCTTCGCCCTGCACTCATCTGCAAACCAAGATTTGGACTTAATTGTTTTCTTAAATCCTAATATCTTTTAGGATGTTTGTTTAATTACGTCTCTGATCGATGCTCATTCAGTGCCCAGATTATTGGTTTCCTCTTCCTCACAACTCCCATTCTCTAGGATGCTAAATCTATTCGTTACTTCCTCCTGGTATTCAGTTCTTTTGCGTAGGTCTTTTAGTTTATCAATGTCGAACTTCTTGTTCGTCCCCCGTGCCTGGCCAAGTGGGTTTGCTGCGAGCCGACTCCTAATTTTGCCCATTACTAGACGATGATCGGAATCGCAATCTGCTCCTCTATATGATCTTACGTCAAGGATCTTTGAGTGGTGTCTTTTGTCTATGAGGAATTTGGTTACGCGTTACACCGTCGGGTGATATTCATGTGGCTTTATGGATTTGCTTGTGCTTAAAGATCGTGCTTTTCACTACCAGATCTTTTGACACTGCGAACGTGATAATTCGAATTCCATTATGATTTGAAACGTCATGTAGGCTTTTTTTACCTATAGTTGGTTGGAAGATATCTTCCTTCCCAATTTTTGCGTTGAGGTCCCCCAGGAGGATTTTAACATCGAATAATGAGAACCTATCAAATACTTCCTCTACCGTCTCGTAGAACGTGTCCTTCGTTTCTTCGTTCGTAGATTCTGTTGGGGCGTGTATGTTTATAAATACATAATTGTACCATGGTACCTGTATTTTTAGCACCGACATTCGGTCATTAATAAATCACACATCTTTTACATAGGGCATAATCTTATTGCTTATGATGAAGCCAGTCCCGATTATGTGTATCGGTACCTCCACACACCAGTGTAAACCCGTTGGTTTCGATTACTCGATTGGGAGTCGGACTTCCTGAAGCGCGACGATGTCCATTTTATATTGTTTCGCGTTCTCTACGACCGTCTGTATCGCGCCTGGTTTATATAACGTTTGAACATTCCACGTGCCGACGCGTATATCCCGCTTCTTCCGTTTTTCGCTACGTCTTCTTTTTGCCGAGTCGGTGTTTTCTTGATTTGTTCCCTTATGATCGGCTTGTAGCCGTTCTACGAACCACCACAACCAACTATAGGTTGAGATGTCCTTTCCGCCGGGAATATGCTTACCTTTATTCATTACAAGTGCCCACAGACACGTGCCCCAATAGTCGGTGATCATACCTGTAACAAAGGTTATACGAAATTGTAACAACGTTGAACCTGATATCAAAAACCAAGGAACTTAATGTTCAAAAGCTTCCTATATCGAGTTCAAACGCATCCATACATGGTATTCTACCCCAATTGAAAAGGGCAGCTAAAGCATTGCATCTAAGCAATGCGTGCGATGCAGCAAGCATCGCATACAGGTCATCAATCTCCCATCTTAAACATTAACGCGATGTTTCCAAAGAAATACCATTGTCGGTAAATAGACCGAACAACGGATGCATACGCTGGTAGCTAAATGCAATTAGCGCCTAAATCCTTGGCATGACCTAATGCAAAGGCACACGTATGCAAACAAGGCATATCGCTTAGCTGCCGTTCAATGGTCATGCAATCATAAACATCTTAACGTAGATTGCTCGCTAGATGTTTATGATTCGATAAAGGAACGATACCAATCCCACGGTTCTTTTTTATTACCCATTGGAAACACACAAGAGCATTGTTAGCTTAAGCCAGATGACTAACCTAATCATATCTCATAGTCCGTGCACCCATCCGAAGTGCATGCGATCCGTTGCCCGTATTCCAGATGTGTAGTGCAAATAAACTACGGAAAGATCGAAGAAATGGGCGGCGACATCCGATCCTGAAACAAAAGGAACAAGATTCCGATAACCAAGTCGGAAAAGATAATGATAATGATGATTACGATGAAAAACCTTTCTTTACAGATACGATGGGAAATTCTGTTTCACAGATACGTTGGGAGAATTTCTCTTACGGATGGGGAATGGGATTTTAAGGATAGAGACAATTAGTCTACTTCGAGAGTCAGACGATCAGAGAACCCCGACGAGGAGGTAATCCGCGGAGCAAACTAAATCGAGTAAGAAACAGGTCGACCGAAGTCTCGTAGACTCTTCGAATACACGAGTTAACTAAATTCATGTGCGCAATTAATATCGTAAAATTTTGTGGTTCGAGCCAAGATGTAAACGTAGTAAAAAATACGCGAGTAACCGGAGGACATTTATTAATTGTAGTTCGCTGCGTTTCTAAACAATGAATTGTCGTGCCAAAGAACCAAAATAAACTAATTTTGTGTATTAGACGTTAAGTGACTCGCTACGCAATTACGAACTTGTAAACATCCCTTAACAGCCGAAGGAAAGCAATAAAATAAAAAGATTAGAACGAAATTCAAAAGAACGCTTCGCAACCTTTTTATGTGCGGAAACATTCGCTCCGTGTTCCTGTGTTTAATTTCGGTTTTGTGTGGTCTGTGTTCGGCGGAACACTTCGACAAGTATCATCAACATCCGCCAAAGGCTGATCACACCTACGCCTAGCGGATTTTTGGTGGGATTGTTTTGTGTATATTAACTATTTATTTTTGTTCCCACGACTCTTGGGGTTTCAAATAGTCTGCCATATCAGACCCCTTTTGATATGGTAAGGTCTGCTCGCTGTTCTGATTGGACCCGGTATCAGAGAGACGTCGTTATAATACAGCCGGTATACCCCTGGCTGCGAATTATCCGTGGTAGATCTTTGTGTATTACTCTTCGCTAGCCTGTCTGACATGGGTTACCCTACTGGAAGCATGTGTCAGCATAGCCTGAGTGATTCATTGTAGTTTAAACCCCCGCACCACGTTAAGATTTCTACCAAGCGGGTGTTCTTGTTCTAACTAATATGAAAACGCTTTGGATATTAACGTGAATCAAAATCGACCAGATCTGTATCGAGACGGCCATACCAATTCTTAAGGATGATTTTGGTGGCATTACGAATAATGTGCACTGACAACAGTTAATATTATTTGACGAGTATACAAGCACCCCTCACTTGATGACACGTAATCGATTGAAGCCCCACATTATCATTTAATGAGTTTCAGGCATTACATGACCTATGAAGCAAAGAATGCGGCCCTAACAAAAGCCGCTCTGGACAGAGTAATGTTTATTTTGACCGGCCTAAAATATCTGTTTTTAGCTCATACATCCCAACCATAGCCTCTGTCCCTATGATAACCAATTTAAGGACTTGTGGAGCTACAGAAGGAAATAAAACGAAGCAGCCATGCTGGTCTTGGTAGTTTATCGAAAAAAAAAATGGAAGCTAAAACTGCGGCAGAAATTAAAAGAACCCACACAACATCAGTGAATAAAAGGGCGAAATTATGGCTATCTTAGAACAGAGACTTAACCAATGGTTGTTGGACCTATGAAATCATATTTGACACCAATGAGTGTAGACTACTTGCTAAGGCAGACTTCTACACGACCTATAGCTGATCCAACACAGAAGATTTAGACGATACTGTGGGGGTGAAGAAGTATAGTGCCGAACATGGGCACGGATTCACTATCTTCCCCACGATGTTGCTGGACGAATATCCAATAAAAGGCACTGGTGTTCCTTGTTATATTAGTTTTTATTTATGTTCTTTCCTTTTTTTTTTTAATTTATTTTATCCGACACGAGCTGGCTAAAGGAACCCGAATTGAGTTTGGATACTTTAACAGCGGGGAACATTATGAAATCCGATTTCAGCAGAGAACTGATGGCAGAATTTGTGTAGTAACCGTAGTATCTTCCGTGTAGCTTTTTTTTTATTTCAAAATACAAATGTCGTTTACGAATAAGTAATCTAGCACGAGAGAACAAACTTTGGTTATAATCTTGTTTAAATTATAATAATTTTAACACCGCCGACGTAAAACTAAGCAAATCGCAGAACAATTAATCAGGTAGACTCACTCTTATTCGATTGGGTAACGGGGGACTACTTCGCGCGCGAGCGTGTACATCCGCATGCACACGCTGTGGTCGTTGGGTAAAAGACTTACCCCGTTGATGGTTGTTAATCGAGTGTTTGGAAAAAGGATGAAGTTGGGTAATTAAAGTTTCACACTTGACAACCAAAAGAGAACATACTTCTGCTCTCTCATTGCCACGTACATCTATGTGTGGTGAATAATCGGTTAATTGATAATTGACGAACATGGGAGAATGAGAGAACAGAAACACGATGTATGAAGATCTCGGGGGGGGGGGGGGGTGTATATGCATGAATCAATGTAGCTCTGAGCGTGACCCATTGACCTAATTCGGTGTATATGGTGATCTCAGAGTACATTGATCTGTACGAAGACAGAACTGTGAAGGAGAGGAAAATTAAGCTGGTGCTATTCACCTGCGAAAATAGAGCATTGATCCTCAGCGAATGAAGTGTCTGGAGAAAGTGGAAAGGACGCTGACTTCGCTAGGGAAATCTGATCATGGGAACTACCTTAAATGCTTTAATAATTTCCCCAGCGGTCGCAAGATTAAGCAACCGCGTCGTTTGATCAGACTATGCCGTTGCTAACCGACATGATGCGATTTCCTGTGGAAATCTCATGGGTTCGCGAAATGGGGTTGCCGTATGGCAAAAAGGTAGCTAAACTCAATTATACATTATCTGCATAGGATAATGAGTTTAGCTATGCGTCCGTTTAACATGTTTTACAGGTGGAATAGCTTATAAGGGGAATGGGTAGAAATGACGCGCTGAAGCGGTCGAAATAAGGTATGGAATTGTGGGTTGGTTCTCCATGCGGTATAGAAAACCCCCACAATACCAATATGCCCATCCTACAATTAAAGCATAAAATCTGTGAAGAACATCCTCACCGAATTTAGTAGATTCTATAGGGGGCATTATAACCGAATAGAGCAAGCTTACGTTGCAGTAGGTGCGATTGACGTGAAACGGTTGAAATGTGCTTTCTTTCTGTGGGGAACACACCGGAACGTAGTTCAACGATCTGTAGAAGCTTCGAAGAATAAAGAATAGCGACAAAAATGTCTCTGAAATGTCGAAAGACGAGCCCCGAGGGAAATAAAAACGGATGTTTTGCAAATTGGAAATTGGGGTGAAATTTTTGAGTACGCTCTAGGACCATTTGTATCTTTTGAAGACTACAGGTCGAATATGCATTCCGTTTGATGACATTTGACAAACCGTAATTAAACAGTTATGATTATGATAAGTGGCGCAAGGCTAATGACCTTACCCGGAAAAACAAATTATGGACAACCTAACAGGTGTCGGATATGGACCCGATACCGGTGGAGAGACTTGCTAAATAAGGCCAAGAACGGATTCCGGTTGTAGTGCCGATGATGATGATGATGATGATTATGATAAGAATAACAGTTATGATTACGATATAAATAAAATAATACCAGTGATCTAAAATAAAAAAAGCTCAAGATCTATTTGAAACATCCTGCGGAATTGTTGGACGTTTATCTCATTAATTACAGCAATTCTATTTATCTACTTATTCGATGATAATCAAAATGTGTTGTAATATTATGGATTTTATAACTGAGTAATGAACGTTAACCGACTTTAGTTAAACTGTAAATTCGACTTGATCGACTATAACCAGCTGCGAAAGATTCTGCGTTTAGTTAAAAAAGCCACCCGAGAATTGAGGACCTATCATTAAATTTTTAAGTCATATGGAATTATAAATTGATGTGAAAATTCCAATTTTATTTTATTAAATGCTAACTGATTATATGAAACTACTAGCATCTAAAAGAACACTTGACTTATATACTCGATTTCCAGTTACAAGTATGATTTTGTTTTTCTTCTATAGATTGCATTTTTAAAAGTGGGGAAGCATCGTTAATTCAGTGAATCATTAAGTAAGAATTTTTCGTATTGACCTGATATTACAAGTTTTTGGGGCTTTAATGAGCATGTGTAGCCTTAGTGATATAATTTAAGTCGGTGCAAAGAAAAATAGTAATCATAATAATTTTAAACAGCACAAAATAAGTGTACATAAGATTTCAAATCTTTTTCAATAGGCATCAACGGGTCATAACTAAATTATTAATTTGAAACCAGCACATTTCTGCTTGTGCTTGGTCCCGGATCCGAATTCTTATTGTTTTCCTCTTTTGCTTCGGGGTATTGTTCACCACGGATACGGATGTTATTATCGACTTTGAATTTATTTATCTGTTGCCCCTTTTTAGTTAAATCATCATTAACCAGTGTAATTGTCTTCTCGATGTATTCCTTGTTTTCTATTAATTGCGGGAGTACTTCCTTGACTGTTCGCTCGCATAGAACCCCGCCTATGAGCCGAAAGCATTTCCTATCAGGGTCGACATGTTTAAGCGTTTCTATCACAGTTCTGAGGAAGATAGAAGTTAATAATTGGGTATGTATGATTTATACAAATCTCAATTTGTGATTATAGGTTATAAATACTTAAAGCCACTAACTTGTGCTCCTTGAAGTCCATTTCCAATGTGCTAAGATTATTAATTAGGTTTCGTTGCTGATTTCGTAACTTTTGGAATTCTACTAAAACTGCATTACTAAGTTTTTGTTCTTTATTCGACTCTGATGCCATTTTTATGGAAAAAACCAAACAGATGCACAAGGGAAATAAAATTCGCGTTAAAATTAATGACAGTCAAAATGAATACAATTTGACAGACGCTACTGCATTGAGACGGTCACCCAGCCGATAAATCTTACACACCTACATAACTAATTTTTAATCGTGTTTCGAGACTCTATCTCGTGATATCAAGGTGGATTCAGATTGAACTTTTAATATCCCTTTTTATTAATCCATGTTAAGAAGACCGAAACTCTTCTATTCAGATACATACTTAAGTTCATAGTACTGGTATCTGACGCTGAAAATATTTGGAGGAATTTTTCGGAATAATAGAGAAACGTAAAATAAAAAATCCAATGTTAGTAACATAGTCTTTTCATTGCAAGTATAACACCAATTAATCAGAGGGGCACCAAAATTCATACCGCAACACAATAAGAGGATGTTTTTTTTTTTTTTTTTCTTAGATGGTTCGGTCGGCTTATCGTAAAAAGTGGCTAAGGATCGAGTATCAATGGGAAGAGCACTTTCATAAATTGTTAAATGATTAGAAAACTGAACAATTGGAAGCTTAACTAATAGACGAATCGCAAGTGCAGATCTATGGTACCGTTATCAAGCACAGCAGTATTTAGCAGATTGCTAAATCAGCTTAAAAGCAATATATTCCCAGAACTAAATGGTCCTCCCACGGAGTTAGTGAGATTTAACGGAGCACCGGAACCACAAATTTCCAGCAAACAATAGTACAAATACTGGCACATGTAGATATACCAAGAACGAAGATGACACCATGTACATCAATTACTATGGCTTATAATTAACGTTAGTGTTTAAGATATTCTTCGACATTCTGCAATACCGCATCGCCAAAAACATCATACACACTGACCAATGCAACTTCAAGGTATGGAAATCGACAATATATCACATGTATACTTTCACACAGGCGACCTCAATACATCACCTCTTCATAGGCATTACTGTCTATGAAGGCATTATCCGCGTTGACCTGTACAAATCCATGTGTGAAATCAATATCTCAGATAAACTAGCAGTATTCTAGATTAACTGGAACCAATGCTATTAGTAGGGTGTAGATGCCCAAAGTAATAGATGTGCAAGTAGGAACTCGGCCTTTTTGTCAAATTCAACTTTAGTAGAAAAAATAATTATTCAAAGACGCCATGCAATAAACAGCCGACATATATATATATATATATATATATATATATATATATATATATATATATATATATATATATATATATATATTGTAGCGAACTTAGGGTTCGCTGGATTAATTATTTTGAATAAATAAGAGCCGTTAATTCGATTTTGAATTAATATAACACTTTATTAATTCGAAATAACAACCGTTACTTATACCGTACACTTAACAATTTCTTTACTTTATAGAATATTCTGTACTTATCGCGTCTTTTATTTCTTCACTGCTTACTTCTCACTCGAGACTTATCGCTTGCTTCACTTTCTTACTTATAACCCAACTCCCGATCTGCGTACGACGTATTTGTACCGTTTTTTCTCATTCTGATTTGGTGTATCGTTTCCGTCCGTTTCATAGGCTTGAATGTTCTATTCCAGTTTTCCAGTACTGCCTAAAACAATCTAGTACTTTATTTCGGACTTTCTCGAAGATTCCAGTAGTGATTGTCATATGCGTCACACTACCCTCCGCCTAGATTAGTTCGTCCCGAACTAAGTTCACTGATCTCCTGGGTTAACAAAAGTCGCCAGTCGGTCACGATGTACCACCTTCATCTTGGCGTTCGGTCTTCGCTGAATCCTATAGGCAACGTCGTTAATTCTTGTGAGAATCTTATACGGTCCTTCCCAATGTTGCTGCAACTTCGGAGACCTTCCTTTTTGCCGATGAGTGTTATAAAGCCACACGTTATCACCTGCATTAAATCCGGATGCGTTGGCTCGAACGTCGTACCTTGTTTTCATCCTGTCACTTGATACCCTGATTTGCTTTCGAACCAAATGATAAATCTCGTCGAGGCGATTTCTCCATTCGGCTACGTAGTCTTCGGTCTTGTCTATGGCGTCTGGAGGTATTCCGAATCGCAGATCGGCTGGTAATCGTATCTCTCGTCCAAATATAGTTTTTGCTGGAGAATGGCCCTGTCGTATCGTGATTAGCCGATCTATAGCTCATGAGAAAGGTTTGTACATATTTGTCCCAATCTCTTTGGTGATCACTAACGACCTTCGATAAGTACTCTTTCATTGTTCGGTTGAACCATTCGACCATTCCGTCTGACTGCGGATGTAAGGGTGTGGTCCTGGTTTTCCTTACGCCCAGTGCCGCACAGATGCCTTGAAATATCTGTGATTCGAAATTTCGGCCTTGATCGGAATGAAGCTCACAGGGGACTCCATATCTGCTGATCCAATTATTGATAAGATGCTCAGTGACGGTTGTTACTTCTTGGTTTGGAATCGGAAGGTCTTCCACCCACTTGCTGAAGTAATCCACGATGACCAACATGTATTTGTTGTTGTCGTTGGTCTTTGGAAATGGTCCTGAGATATCAATCGTAATCCGCGCGAAAGGGGCACCCACGTTGTACTGCTTCATAGCGCTCCTTGGTTTTGCTGTTGGTCCTTTGGTCGCAGTGCAAGTTGTGCACTTCCTACACCAAGACTCGACGTCATCTCTCATGTGAAGCCAGTAAAATCGATATCGTAATTTTGAAAGTGTCTTATTAACTCCCAGATGTCCACCGGAGGCCCCATCGTACATTTCTGTTAGTACATCCTTCATTTTTGATGGTGGGACTAGAATCTGCATTCGATGGAATTTTCCGTCCGCGGCTTCCCATTCACGCTTTAGAATTCCATCTTCCACCAGCAAGGAATTCCATTGTGCCCAATATGCTTTAAATGTTCCACTCTTGTTGGAAATATTGTTCCAAGTTGGCCGCTCGTTCTTTTCTTTGTGTTCTAGAATTAGCGACATATCTTCGTCCTGAAGTTGAGCTGCGCGTATAGCATCACTCGTCCACCCATCTAGTACTTCTACTTGTACATTTCGCAGGCCTCTTCTTTCTCTTCCGCTTTATGGCAATGTTTAAAATCTGGCTTACATCGTCTTCTTGATAGAGCATCAGCGTTATTATGCACCTTCCCTTGCTGAATTGAGCTTATCATTGATACGTGTGCACATTCTGCGGTTAAATCTCCCTTTCTTATTACGACCGGCTCTTCGGACGCCTTTAGTACTCTGACAGGTACAATGTGTTTCTTCACCTCAGGTTGTTCCGTTGATAGTTTCCTCTTATGACAAGCGCATGAAAAACAATTCTCACTTGATGTTTCATTCATTCGTCGACGTTTCCTACAGTCAACAGAAATGTAGCCGACTCCGTCGCATGTCCAGCACTTCATAACAGGTCTCCGAGTTCTCCGTTGTACATGCCCGATTCTTTGGCAGGAACATTCCTGGACGGACATTCCTCGGACTCTATATGTACTCCTGGTAGCCAGTTTAGCAGATTCATATGCCAATGCGAACGCCAGTATTTCATTAATCGTCTTCTTTCCCGCCAAACGAACGGCCTGTTGCAAGTCCCGATCTTGGAGTGCATTTATAAATGCATCCATTGCTACCTCGTTCAGAAATTCTTTAGTCATATTTGTATAAGACAAGTTTGCCATTCGCTCAATGTCTGCCTGCAACTGTTGAAGATTTTCTCCCGGTTTCTGTGTTCTGCTACGCAGTTGCATGCGGTAGACCTGCTGCATGTGGTTGTCGCCATACCTAGCTTCAAGGCCGTCTCTTATCGCTTGGAAATCTGTTTGCTTCTCTGCTGGTATGGTTTGTAACAATTCTGCAGCCGCCCCGCGGAGTGACAAGGTTAGTGATGTTGACTTTTGCTCATCCGACCAATTATTATAATTGGCCGCGGCGTCAAACTGACGTATAAATACGGAGAAGGGTCCCGTTCCATCGAAGGTTGGCGGTTGCATCCTTGTATCTTTGTAATCATGTTGATTGCTAGGCGATGTCTTATTTCTCTCAACACACTCAAGTCTCTTTACGATTCGCGTTATTTCATAGAGGACTTTTAGATCCAGATTTTCGACTTCGTTTCGAATTTCTTCCTTAAAGTGTTGAAAATTACTTTTCATCCACTGCGTTTGGGCATCCAACTTTGCATTTTGGGCGTCGAATTTTAAATTTACGGTATCGAATTTTATCATCATCATGCTGAACATCTCCGAAATGTCCAACTGTGGCAAACTCTTCTCCGCTAAATTGGCACCATCTTGACTCGCTGTTTCTTCTCCATCCGGACAGTCTGGCGCAGTCGCAAAAACATATGTGTCGACATCAATACCCTCTTCCTCCATTGCTGCTTGCAGACGCCATCGAAGAATTTGCTTCTGTCCTCAGCTATCCAGATTCCGTTCCTCAAGTTCCTTCTTCAACTCAGGAACGCGAAGATCCTCCAAATGTCGATCTGACATCGTCACAACACACTTTCACACACTTATTCACTTAAACAATAATTAATCCCAGTTCTGACACCAATTGTAGCGAGCTTAGGGTTCGATTCGATTTTGAATTAATATAACACTTTATTAATTCGTAATAACAACCGTTACTTATACCTGTGGCGTTTCTAGCAGATACACACACGACTAGAAAGAACAACACCACCAAAAGCACATCCATTAAAGCCGTATACCATAGCAATAATATACCATTACCACATTAGTCGAATGTATTTGAGTGTAGAAATCAAATTAACATAAGCGGCAGTGGCCTGATGGGTAAGAACTTTGGTTCTTTTAGTGATTCTAACCGTGATAGCGTCGCTTCAAATCACTCGCTCTTCACTATCGTCGCAAACGCTATATACCGCACACTTAACGATTTCTTTACTTTATAGAATATTCTGTACTTATTGCGTCTTTTATTTCTTCACTGCTTACTTCTCACTCTAGAGTTATCGCTTGCTTCACTTTCTTACTTATAACCCAACACCCGATCTGCGTGCGATGTATTTATACCGTTTTTCCTCATGCTGATTTGGTGTATCGCTTCCGTCCGTTCCATAGTCTTGATTGTTTTATTCCAGTTTTCCAGTACTTCCTAAAATAGTCTAGTACTTTGTTTCGGACTTTCTCGAAGATTCCAGTACTGATTGTCATATGCGTCACAATATATATTGTTACGTTGCTCCTCCGCACACGACCGGTAAACTATGTCCAGTTTAAACTATACGTTTCTTTGCGCGAGTTCGACCTCTGGCTCGCAGGAGTGCTTCAATGGTTTCAAGGGCAACCTCTGTTTTCCTCCGTTAAGTTTCTTAATCCGTGTTCTCTAGCTCTCCTTTTGAATCTCCTTGCGTATCAATGCAAACTCAACGTTCCAACGATCAGCAAATCTCCTTGTGTATCAATGCAAACTCAACGTTCCAACGATCAGCAAATCTCCTTGTGTATCAATGCAAACTCAACGTTCCAACGATCAGCAAATCTCCTTGCCTATCAATTCAAACTCAACGTTCCAACGATTGTAGTGCTCCAAAAAGCCCTACCATCTTTTTCTCCCATTCCTAATCCAAAATCCTATCAAAACCTGAAAAAACCCAAACATTATCCAAAATTCGCAATAAACGAATCAAACATTCGTTTATCGTATAACATTTGCCCCCACGGCATAATTAAATCCAGAATCAAAATTAAAATTAAAATTCACATTAAACGAATCCAATATTCGTTTATTGTTCTATATTTGCTCCACAGCATCACCCAAATCCAAAATTCAGAGATTGTTATCTCTATCCTAAAAATTCCATTGAGTTAAACAAACAAAAACTCAAAAGCAGATACATTCACACATCTGCGTAATGGTTTCGTAAGAATTCAAGAAATTGATTTCTTATCTTGTGTAAACACAACATCTCGCTCGAAATATCCAAAGGATCGAGATTGTTGCACGAAAATGTGTATCTTTGAGATACAATTTTCGATTCCTTTTCCTTTATAAAGGAATGGTTTCGTGATCTCCGGGCGACAGTATCTAGATCCTCCTGCCACAGAGCAGTTATTTTACAAATAAACTCAATAAAACTAAATCCAAAATAAATAAAACTGCTTTCATTACTTTTGAAATTTTGTGCTGGCACCCAACGTTGGATGATTCTTTATATATATATATATATATATATATATACCAGGACGACTCCAAAGAAATCGGTACAGGAACCAGTACTGAGGTTGCAGGGTATAAGGACACTATCCCCTAGGTTACGTCCCACGAACAATCAGGACGTTGCTCTTCCCTCTGGGTCAGAGGAAGCACGGCAACGAACCCTTGCTGAAGTGTGTTGTTCCAGGAGCAATCAAATAAAGAGATCCAACGTCCTTTTCAGGACAAGAAAACGCGCTTCCTGAGGAACAACCCCCACAACGGCAAAACAAAATTTTGGTGGCAGCGCGTGGGATACCCAAAATCCGCTCACCACAGAAGGAGGATCAGAACAAACAAAATTCTGGTGGCAGCTGTGAATCGGACTGATTCCCAATATCCCCTACCAGTAAAAGTATAGAGCACATAAGGTTACAGAGAACCATCGGCAACAAAATAACAAAAAGCGCTTCAGTGAAAATAATAATAAACAAATTTTGATAAAAACAGCGTGCCCGGGGCTAAACACCGGCAAAGTGACTTAAAATTTTAAAATTTCTAAAAGCGTCGCCTGGGGCTTAGACACCGGCAGAGTGAAAAATAAACCAAATAATAAAAGTGACAAGCGGAGACGACCACATCCAGCAGCGACGACAGCAGCGGCGACACCGACAGGAAAAAGCTGGTATATCTTTGTGAAGTGGACATTGCCAGCTACGTCAGCAGTACATGGACAAAAGTATCCAGTTTATTTAAGGTAAAAAATTTCATTTTATTAATATACAGTGAAAAATTCAAGGAGACTAAGAGAGCTCTTCATAGTAAAATTAATGTAACTTTTGTGAAATTAACGTAACTTTTGTGAAGCCGATTAAGGTGAAATTTTTAATGTCGGTCTTGTAATAGTGATCAACTCCCTAAAATAAAGTAAATTCATTTTAGTAATCAAAAGGGGATGCCCGGGTCAAAATAATAAACAAACGATTTTTCCTCAACATACATGACTCAAATTTTTTATACAAAGGGAAATATATAATAAAAAGAAAATTTCTGTTTACTTGTATAATAGAGGCAAAATTTAAATACATTTTTTCTTTTAATATATATATAATCATTTATCAAAAATTCTTTCTATACATATACACATTTATTATCCAAAATTGCAACAACTTATTTATCAAGTAGGGGACAAATAAAAACCCCAAAAATAAACTACAAAATTTGATTTTTATTTTTTTATATACCTATTTGAATTTAGCACATATATATACATATATTTTCCTTAAATTATTTCTGCTTTTTGGGGAAGATTTTTACACTCTTTATGTGATAACAATAGCGGACAAATTAAAATTATTAGTCCTTGTCTTTAAGCGCTGTTTAGGACATTCTTAGGTTGAATTTTTTCCTTTGGATTTCTCTTTTGGTATCATTTGCGTCTCATCGGAAAATTCATTCTTGGATCTGTTTCTCTTTTTTGCCCGTGACACTTTAGGCCTTGCTCCCCTCGAACGAAAGGAAAATTGTTTCTCTCATCTTAGGGAAAAATACACTTTACCCAATAGGGTCAAACTAACTAAGTTTGAAGGTACATTAATCTTGTTGTTCTTATCTTTTCTCTTGGCCATCGTACCACGACAAAATGCAAATTGAGTCTCTTTGTTCTCTACCCCTTTTTACCATCATTTGGGAAGGTCTGTTTCATAAATACGTCGTTAGCGAAAAAAATAAACCGGGTACGCGTTCGCAGAGACCTGAGCCCGAGCTCATACAAAATCGCGAGGACGAAACTTCGGAAACGTTACGAACGGAAATACGCGAACAAAGTTCTAGAATGAACTACGGATTCGGATTAAACGACATACTGGGACTCGTGCCGGTATTTAACGGTCATCCTGACGAATTAGAGGGTTTCGTCTCTTGTGGAGACATTTTGTTCTCACAAGCACAAGATGATAACCAGAAATCTTTTATTCTAAGGGTGGTCAAAACCAGATTGCAGGGACCGGCGCGTGATTGTATCCGGCATAAAATCATTTCTACCTGGGAAGATCTTGTTTCAGAATTAGAGGGAGAATTTAAAGCTCTCATCTCTAGGTCTGCTGCCCAAAATAACTTAGTGGCAACAAAACAAGATAGCAAGGAGGGTGTGAAAGAATTTTCAAATAGACTCACACATCACCTGCATGAATTGGACAGCGCCACATACGCTAGTTCACCTGAGCCTGCAGTCAGAACTTATCTTCTGGCTGAGAATCAGAGACTCGCGTTGAATACGTTTGAGGATGGGATACGAAATTCCAGCCTCAGAATCTTGGTGAAGTCTCACAACGCCCCAAATTTCAAAGCAGCCATTAGCTACGCTTTAGAACAATCTCGAAGATTAGGTAACGATAACTCAATGCTAACTTCCAATAACAATTTTAGGAGAAATAACCAACCAATTGTTTGTCAAACATGCAACAAGAGGGGACATACTTCTGCGACTTGCTATCGCAACACTAATTTTCCTAATTTCGTCCCCCAACGCATTAAGACTGAGGCTGAACGTCTCCAATGCACATACTGTCGAAAGTATAATCACACTCAGGCAGAGTGCAGAACCAGGTTAGCTCATATGCGAAACCAGGACCAACCTTCAACGAGTAGAAATCCTTTCAGAACTCAGCCCAATCAATCTCAAAACAGGACAATGAGAAACTCGCCCCAGATTGAAAATCGAAATACACGACAAAATCAAAATATTAACAGGGTATCCAATCAACAACAGGGAAACGAACTCACTCGGGCAGCGAGCAACGGCAATCCTTCTCGAGTTCAGACAATCGCCGATATACACCCCACCCCGATGTAAATTTTGAAATGCGCGTATTTTTCTGCCCTGAATTTAAGGAGCCAGTAATACGTGTAAAATTTAATCCATCGGATAAACAATACTCGACTTTCCTTATCGATACAGGCGCCGACATCAGCCTGATCAAATTAGATAATCTTTATATTGAACAATCTGTAGACAATTCAGACCCAGTGACTATATCCACCATTGCTGGGAAAACGGTCAGCACATGCGGAAAGGTATTGGGGGAGTTCGAATTCAGAACTGATAGGCACTCCATACCCTTTAAGCATAATCTATTTGTAGTGGGAAGCAATGTAGACTTCCAACACGATGGCATACTGGGAAGCGATTTCCTCACGAAGCACCAGTGCCACCTTAACTTTGAAAAGGGATTCCTTAAATTCGCTGTGAAGAAGAGAACCACGGTAGAACTCGAGCAGTTTTTAGGAAACAATAATGAGGTCAAGGAAAATATTCAGAATGCCACGCCTTACGAGGTGTCTTCCACGGATAATACAGGCATTCTTGAAAAATTGGATAACACCGTTCGTGAGTCAACATCCGAACCCGTTTGTCTACGGGCCGGATCTGATGCTGTGACAAACACAACGAAACCAACCACCCTTGAATCTTCCTCTTCCCATTTAAATAAAGTTTGTGGTAACGAAAAAGTTAAGGAAACTGCTGAAAAACTGAGTTCAGGAAAACATGAACCTGAAACTCCAATATCCCCAGTAAATTTAAAACGAAATGCCAAAATCGATTTCATAAAATTGCATTCACGATCTCAACAAATAATGGAGATCCCCTTTAAAGAAAAATCCAGTCAAGAACTGATTATAAAAAAATCCGAGATCATGCCAGGGATATATCTGGGTAATAGTTTGACAACACCACAGGACAACAAAATAAAGGTATTACTAATGAACACATTAGACACCGATCAAGAAGTAAGCACCAACGACATAGAAGTCGAATGGGAAGATCTGGATGACTACAATGTGTTACAGGCGGATGAAACTAAGAACTTTCTAAAAAATAGGCTTGAACGGCTAGAATCACTCCTAGAGTTGCGTCATTGTAACCAGGAGGAAAGGATATCTATCCTACACATCTGCCGCAGATTTAACGATCTCTTTTACTTAGAGGGCGACCATCTCACACACACTGACGCCATAGAGCATCAGATCATCACTGAAGAAGGAAAGCCCCCACTCTACATAAGACCATATCGCCTCCCAGATAGCTCGAAGCAAGAAATCCACAAACAAGTGAATGAAATGCTTCAGGATGGCGTGGTACAACCAAGTTTCAGTCCTTGGAATTCCCCCCTCTTACTAGTACCCAAGAAGGCAGGACCTGATGGGACAAAACGGTGGAGAGTAGTTGTCGACTTTAGAGCCTTAAATAAAATAACAGTCGGAGATGCATATCCATTGCCCAATATTACGGATATTTTGGACCAGCTAGGAAAAGCAAAATATTTTAGCACTTTGGATCTAGCAAATGGGTTTCACCAAATACGCATGGACAGTAGAGACAAGGCAAAAACAGCGTTTAGCACACCCTTCGGACATTACGAATATAATCGAATGCCCTTCGGACTTAAAAACGCACCTGCCACATTCCAGAGGCTTATGAATAATGTACTCATGGGTCTCCAAGGAATAGAATGTTTCGTCTATGTAGATGATATCGTAATTTACGGATACGATCTGAACGATCACAATTCCCGACTCACCAGAGTTTTCGAGCGATTACAAAGGCACAATCTGAAAATACAACCAGAAAAGTGTCACTTCATAAGGAAAGAGCTCACCTACTTGGGGCATGTTATTTCAAAGGAAGGTATAAAACCAGATCCGGAAAAAACTAAAGCGGTGAAAACGTTTCCAACGCCCAAGAAACAAAAAGACGTAAAATCTTTTCTCGGTTTTGTAGGCTACTATAGAAAATTTATCCCTAATTTCGCCGAACTGGCAAAACCTTTAAGCAAATTACTCAGGAAGAATGTTCCATTTCATTGGGATGCCTTTTGTGATGAGGCATTCACAGCTTTAAAAAGGAAGGTTATTACCCCACCAATACTGGCTTATCCAGACTTTAACCGGGAGTTTATAATAACCACGGATGCTAGCAATATTGCGTTAGGAGCAGTGCTATCTCAAGGTACAATAGGACAAGATAAACCTATTGCTTTCGCTAGCCGAACTTTAAACGACGCAGAAACTCGATATACAACATCCGAAAAGGAATTACTAGCAATCGTTTTTGCACTAGCCCAGTTCCGACCATACGTTTACGGACGAAAATTTACTATAGTCACTGACCATAGCTCTCTACAGTGGCTTATAGGACGAAAGGATCCTACATCCAGACTTATGCGATGGAGAATTCTACTCGAAGAGTATGAGTACACAATCGTCCATAAAAAAGGAAAGCAAAATGCAAATGCTGATGCTCTCAGCCGTATAACAACGACTACCCCAGTCAATCGCATTAAAAATAATATCCTCGTCACCACACGAAGTAAAGCCAAACTCGAAGAAGATGTGGCTGCACAATCATACAAAGATACTACCAATCTTGTATGGCAAGAACAAACAGGGTCCATCTATACCAAGAAGAAACTTGGACTACGTATTATAATCCTCCCATTGATAGACTCTGCTGAGGAAGAAAACCTGGCAGGAAGAATCCCAAACTTCACCAAGCCAGACGTAGGTAAAATTACGTTTCATGAGCAAGATGGGTTATGCGCCATCACATTGCCATTGCCTTTCAGAAACCTAAGCGACCAGGAAACCGCTAAGAGTTCCCTTATTGATCTGAAGAAGATTTGCGAAGACCGGAATTTCAATTCCATTGGAATTTTAGTGCCCTTCATAGAAAACGAATCAAAAGTAGCACTCAATAACTTGCTAAAAGAAACTTTTGCTCACCTCAACGTGACAATGTACGTTTTCTCCAATAAAAAGAAGCTTCTAACAGATCCTAACGAAATACAAAAGTTACTCGCGGAATACCACAACTCACCTTTCGGAGGACACCAAGGAGCCACCCGAACAATCAATAGATTGAAGCAAAAATATTACTGGCGCACAATGACCGCTGACGTCGCGGCGTATATTCGAAAATGTGCTTCCTGCCAGATAAACAAAAGTGGAAGGAATCCTAGAATTCCTATGAAGATAACCACAACAAGCTCAAAACCTTTCGAAAGAATTGCTTTAGATATAGTAGGACCATTACCAGTCAGCTATAATGGAAATAAATACCTACTAACGTTTCAAGACGATTTGACTAAATTCTCAGGAGCTTACGCACTGGCCAGCGCCGAAACCAAGGACGTGGCCAGAATTTTCGTTGAAAATATCGTCTGCCAGCACGGCATACCATCTTCTCTATTAACTGACCGAGGTGCTAATTTTCTCAGCGCACTTTTTAAGGACATTTGTTCCTTACTTAAAATGAGAAAACTCAATACAGCACCCTACCATCCACAAACGAATGGAGCACTAGAACGGAGCCATAGAACTCTGGTGGAATACCTCCGCCACTATGTAAACCAGGATCCTCTCACTTGGGACACCTGGATACCTTACGCAATGTTTGTGTACAATACTACACCCCACAGTAATACAGGCTACACGCCGCATGAATTACTATATGGTTTCCCAGCCGAAATACCCAGTTCTCTCAGACAAAACCCCGAAAGCACTTATAACTACGACCATTACGCAAATGAATTAAAAATGCGATTACAACATGGTTATTGTACAGCTAAGGGAATACTGATAGAGAAAAAACAAAAATCTAAGGCATACTACGACCAAAAAGTAGGCCGTAAGAAATTTAATGTTGGCGACAAGGTTCTATTAAAGAATCACTCAAGACCTAACAAACTAACCTCCCTGTGGAAAGGCCCCTACGAAATTGTAAAGATCCTATCCGAAGAAAATTCAATCCTCAGAATAGGAAAAGGAACCCGAATAGTCCACAACAATAATATAAAACCATTTGTGGATTAGGCAATCACAAATAAGAAACCCAAAATAAATAAAATAAAGGTTGAAGGAAAGTAAATGTATAGATGTATTTATAACCTTACAAAAACAAAAAAAGAAAAATAAATGTATATACGAAAAAAAAAACCTTAGAAAAATCATAAAGTAACGCCGTACGAAAATACCACGATAATGTATTTAAAATTTGCCTGCAAAATTTTTCTTTTCAAATACTGTTACACGAATAAATAATCTTGTAAATATTATACAATATTTTAAATAACCGAAATAAACAAACAAAACAAAAAATATATCTATAAAGAAAAATATATATACAACTAATAATGTTAAATTCACCTCTTAACAAATTATTGTTCAAAAACGAAATAGATAGATAGAATAAACAAAGAAAATTTATAAATTCAGGAGATAACAAATAAAATATAACAAGAAATTGAATCTCCACATAACTCATATGTTTCAAAAATAGAAGTTTCAAAACTATACTATAAACAAATATTGACTATCGAAAAATGTTTTATACAAATATTTTAATCAACCATCACTAACTTAAATAAATAAACAAACAAACATTTTTGTAATAATAAATAAAACAAAACTTACGATACGAAATAATGTTAGAATAAGAATTTATATAAGTACAAAACATTTTGCAATGAATAAATTCTAATAAAATTTTAGTATAACTCAAAACAAATTTAAAAAATGTCTAGAATTTAATTTTACGTACAAACTACATGACAAATTATATAAATAAATAAGGACAATGAAAAGTCCTCAAACAAAATGCTCTGTAAATAATATGTAATACTCAAAATTGTAATAGTAAGCCTTAATAATCTTACGCAACACTTATATATATATATTGTACCACAAATTGGAAAATCTATAATAGTACTTTATAAACAAAAACAAAAAAAAACCTCTTATATAAAAAGAAGAAAAAACATATGTATATATTACTCACAATTGTTACTAAACGTAATGGAAAAAAAAAATATAACATAAACACTGTAAATAACACTTTTAATATATGTAATTACAACTTAATCATTGATCACTTTAAATATCAAAACAAAACAAAAAAATTGTACTGTAAGCTAAGAAAATAAATATTGCATATATAGAACTAAAATGAAAAAAAAATCAGGCATATGTAACGGAATCACGATACTATCATCCTTATTCCCAATCACACCATTTTCCAGAAAATTAATCTCATAAAGATCAATTTTCTTTTTTTCAAGGAGGGGAGGATGTAGTGCTCCAAAAAGCCCTACCATCTTTTTCTCCCATTCCTAATCCAAAATCCTATCAAAACCTGAAAAAACCCAAACATTATCCAAAATTCGCAATAAACGAATCAAACATTCGTTTATCGTATAACATTTGCCCCCACGGCATAATTAAATCCAGAATCAAAATTAAAATTAAAATTCACATTAAACGAATCCAATATTCGTTTATTGTTCTATATTTGCTCCACAGCATCACCCAAATCCAAAATTCAGAGATTGTTATCTCTATCCTAAAAATTCCATTGAGTTAAACAAACAAAAACTCAAAAGCAGATACATTCACACATCTGCGTAATGGTTTCGTAAGAATTCAAGAAATTGATTTCTTATCTTGTGTAAACACAACATCTCGCTCGAAATATCCAAAAGATCGAGATTGTTGCACGAAAATGTGTATCTTTGAGATACAATTTTCGATTCCTTTTCCTTTATAAAGGAATGGTTTCGTGATCTCCGGGCGACAGTATCTAGATCCTCCTGCCACAGAGCAGTTATTTTACAAATAAACTCAATAAAACTAAATCCAAAATAAATAAAACTGCTTTCATTACTTTTGAAATTTTGTGCTGGCACCCAACGTTGGATGATTCTTTATATATATATATATATATATATATATATACCAGGACGACTCCAAAGAAATCGGTACAGGAACCAGTACTGAGGTTGCAGGGTATAAGGACACTATCCCCTAGGTTACGTCCCACGAACAATCAGGACGTTGCTCTTCCCTCTGGGTCAGAGGAAGCACGGCAACGAACCCTTGCTGAAGTGTGTTGTTCCAGGAGCAATCAAATAAAGAGATCCAACGTCCTTTTCAGGACAAGAAAACGCGCTTCCTGAGGAACAACCCCCACAACGGCAAAACACGATCAGCAAATCTCCTTGTGTATCAATGCAAACTCAACGTTCCAACGATCAGCAATTCAAATCCTCCTCTTCGCCACGTGTTCTTTTTTGTTGTTCCGTCTGCTTCTGACGTTTCTGTCAGTTTTGTGTATTCTCCAGTATTCCTCTAGATGGCTCCAGAATCGGTGTGTTGATGTCGTATTAGTTGGCTTAAGGCTCGGTGCGACGCCATGAGGTCACGCTAACGGTTGACAAGTGTGTCGGTTTTGAATTTGTAACAACATATATATACTCGTATATATATATATATATATATATATATATATATATATATATATATACCAGGCGTACCGGTATGAAGTGCTTTTTTTTTAAACAAAACACGGATTGTGAATGGGAAAGTAAAAACATTTTATTCGAAGTATTGACCATTGCTTTCTACACATTTCGACCACCTTTCTGGCAATTTTTGGATACCACACCAATAAAACAATAAAACGCCATTCGCGTATTTCTTCTTCCATATTGTTATCGGCTGGTACTATTGACCCAAGGCAGTTAAAGGATTCTATTTCAAATTCGTGCTCCACTACCCTGACAGTTTGACCAACGTTAGGTCTTCTCTTCCCAGAAGTTGAAAACCATGTACTTAGTTTACCCCTCATTAATGTGCAGTCCCAGTTTTTGTGCCGCTTGCTTGAGCTGGGGGAAGGAGTCCTGTACAGCCGAATCGGATCTACCAATGATGTCGATGTCATCCGCGTAGGCAAGCATCTGACTGGACTTGGTGACAATAGTCCCTCTAGTTGTAACGCCAGAGTCACGGATTGCTTTCTCCAATGCCAGGCTGAAGAGGAGGCAGGCCAGACCGTCCCCTTGACGGAGCCCATTGAAGATGTTTATTGGTTTGGACAGCAATCCCGATATTTCTACTTGACTAATTACGTTGACCATGGTCAACCTACAAAGTCATATCAATTTGTTTTGAATGTCGAACTCTCTCATGGCATTATATAGTGCTACCCTCGCTATGCTGTCGTGGACGGCCTTAAAATCTATAAATAGAGGATATAATGGAATTTTAAATTCCTGACATTTTTCCATCGCCTGCCCAAGGGTGAATATCTGATCAATCGCTGATTTGCCTTGGATGAAGCCACACTGATATTGACCAATGATGATGTATGAGGCTATCCCATAACAGAGTAGTGGAGAGTATCTTATAGAAGGTACTCAGCAATGTTATACCCCTATAGTTGCTGCACACTGTGATATCTCCCTCCTTATGTATGGGCCAAATTATTTCACGACGCCAATCTTCCGGCATCTCCTCTTGGTCCCGCGTACCACGATCTCATGAATTGCGTGATGTAATGCTGTCCCTCCTTGTTTGACCAGCTCAGCTGGTATGCCATCAGTTGCGGGGGCTTTATTTGATTTGAGCTGTCTTATGGCTTTTAATGTTTCCTCAATGCCCCTGACGGCAGCATTTGGTCTTGATCTTGCATTCGTGGAGCCTCCAATTCTTCTGTGAGCTGACCATTTAGCAATTCATTGAAGTGCACTTCCCATCGCTCCAGAATGTCTTTAGGATCGATCAGATTACCCTATTTATCCTTGCAGTAAGTGTAGGTTGGTGTATGCCGCGTCATACTGCGGACTATTTGGTAGAACTTCCGCGCCTGGTGCGGACCTCGCTCTCTATTTTTCTCTATTTCACAGACAAGTTTTTTTCCCCGGGCACTTTTCTTTCATCTGTGGAATATTTTTTCAGATTTTCTGAGCTCTTTGTATTTCTCCTCGCGTACCCGCGTCCTATGAGACTGCTGCATTTCCCGGTATGCAGCATTCTTGCGTTCGGTGGCTAGTTTGCACTTATCATCAAACCAGTCGCTCCGATCTCTACGACTACTGCCTAAGATGAAGTTGGGATTACTGATGACAGTATTCTTAAGGCGTGTACATTTCTCTTCTACGCCCGGCATTCAGGCCCCAGGACTTACTCTCCCTTCGTCGAGCTCTTCGAGGGCGAGTCCTAACGCATGACCAAAGGTGTTACTGGTATTCTCATTGCGTAAGGCAGTCGTGTTGATCCGCGATCCGCGGATGCAATACGTCTCCGTAAGGCAATCCACGCTCGGAAATTATACCAACAAGATAGTGATCCGAGTCGACGTTAGCATCTCGGTACGTTCGTACCGTCATCAGGCTCGAGGAGTGGCGGCGATCTATCAACATGTGGTCAATTTGGTTGCGAGTGGCTCCATTAGGTGATACCTAGGTGGCTTTGTGGATATGTTTACGCGGAAACCTGGTACTCGCAACGACCAAGTTTTTTGATGCTGTCAGTTCGATGACTCGTAGTCCGTTGTCATTAGTGTTCTCATGCAAACTATGGGAACCTGTGTAGTGCCTGAAAACTGCCTCGTGATCTGTTTTGGCATTCAAATCACCAAAAACGATTTTAACATCGTATCTTGGGCTGGCATTGGGGGCCCGTTCGATGTTCTCGTAGAATTCTTCTTTTTCATCGTCAGCGGACTCCTCTGTAGGTCCGTGAACGTTTATGAGACTTATGTTCTTAAAGTTGCCTTGCATGTGAAGAGTGCACAGCCTTTCGTTTATTGAATTAAAGCCGGTAATGGCAGGCTTCAGTTTTCGGCTGACCAGAAAGCCTACCCCAAGCACATGGTGTTTTGCATGACAGATGTAATACGAGTAAATGTCATACTCGTTTCTTTCATTTGAAGAAAGGTGCGGCAGAGTCGCATCGAATGCTCGTCGAGGCTTATGGTGATCATGCTCTATCGGAAGGAACATGCAAAAGATGGTTTAAGCGGTTCAGAGATAATGATTTTGGTTTGCGAAATGAAGAACGTAGAAGACCACCAAAAAAGTTTGAAGACGCCGAATTGCAAGCAATATTGGATCGAAATGACACTTTAAGTTAAAAAGAAATGGCACAAATGTTAAATGTTGCACAACAAACAATTTCCGACCGTTTAAAGGTTATGGGAAAGATCCAAAAGTGTGGAAACTGGGTGCCACATGAATTAACGACAAGCAGATGGAAAAGCGAAACACCGCATGTGCAACGTTGCTTCTACGACACGAAAGGAAGTCAGTATTGCATCGATGACTGGTGATGAAATTTTACATTTGGATTTATTTAAAAAATCCTAAACGCAAAAAATCATGGGTACATCCAAGCGTCAACATCAACTGCCAAAACTGATCGGTTCAGAGAAAAGACAATGTTCTGTGTTTACTGTGACCAGAAGGGGGTGGTGTATCATGAACTTCTAACACCCGGCGAAACTGTTGATGCGCAACGCTACCGACAACATTCGTTTTTGGGGAAGTGCGCCTTGGACTGGCGACACAAAGATGTGTCCGAATTTAGTTACGGTATATGCGGGTTTTTTTTTCTGAGAGAACATCAATGAATAGCATGAGAAGATTTATTTATTCTAAACTTGAGTGTTGAGCACCGATGTTCTGTTGATCAGATGAGAAGGCATGGTTGACCTTGCAAACTTTGTATATTGTGATTAGTTTAAAAGTGAATTCTTTAACTCTCAATGTGACGGCGTAACGATCCATGCATTTTGAATGGCATACATATGTGAGTTTAATTGAAAATTGATTATGGGAAAACTGAATACCAAGTACCTATGAGTGTGCCGAGATTGAAATATGAATCTAGATGACAACCCTCCTCCAGCGTATTTCGGTAAACTCTTGTGCAGTGTTTCCAGTGTGAGTGACGTTGCCTGCGCTGCAAAGTCACTGCTTTCCATCCAGCCTTCCCTTTAATCATCAGCTCGTGGCTCTCAGTAGCGGACTCTACAGCGCAGATCCTGCGACAATTATCTTCTCCCACGACGACGCTCCGGGTGGTGGCGATACGTCGTGGGATAATTTCAGGTAACGCGCTCGGGCGGCACCACCGTGATCGCCACGCCGCTCCAGGCTTGATTCAAGGTAAAGTCGAGTAGTGATCCAGGAGTGACTGAAGCCTCGTGCGCTAGGTTCCTCAGCCTGTTGACCCAGTTAGCCACCCCACAGTGCATGTTTTCTTGTATTCGTGTATGCATTACACCTACTTGGAGTGCTGTCATGGACCAGATGGCGATTAATTTTTGTTTGTTTGTTTTTTATTTCACTTCTCCAGGAAAAGCCAACCTATAGCGCAGAGTTCCCTATTTCATGTATGCGAACGAGGCTCCAACCACATGGACAGCTCCAACGGCCCCAGCATCGTGGGCCACGAGTGGCACCCCACCTTATCAACGGTTTTAACCCGTCTTATTGTACCTTAGCGGCCACTGTGGCTTGTTTCGCTCCGTCCTGCGCTGCCCTCGGCATGTTCGGCCGCACCAGGCGTTGAGATAACATCTGTTCTGATGCCTCATTCTAGGACCTACGACAACGGCAAAACTTCACACAGGATGTCCATTTCGAATGCCCGCTGTCTCTCGATTTACCCACCCAGGCTGCGCAATCGGTGAGGGCCTAGCCTGTTGTAGTATTTTAACAATTTTATTAATGTGAATTTACTAAGTGAACGGTAATTAACTTACTCGGTGTGGTTGACCGTTCTTCGATCGGTGAGGCTGCTCTTCAGTTGGTGGGGCTGCTTTTCAGGTTGCAGGGGATTAAGCTCCCTTGACTCCCCTGTTATGATATCGTACACCCGCAGCGAAATGTTGTTACCTCCTCCGTTCGTTTAGTAATTTGCGTTTTTCCAATTGCGAATATAATCGCGTCCGTTGTGTTCTAACTTTTTCCAAGTCTGAATTGATTATCTTTTTTTTATTTTTTGCCGTTGACGTATATTTATTTTTTATTCGGCGCCAACGCCTTTTATTATTATTTTCTGCCAAGTAGAATTTGCATAAAGTAGTTTATGCAAATTAGCTACTTGACGATATTGATTCTTTTTACAGGTAGAGGGGGGAATACGTGGAGATTAGGGTGTTACGTAAGTAACTCCTGGTTTCAACGAAACACAAGAACACATCGACATGTTAAAAAATTCGAATGTTCGAATGTATTAATTAAACATGCCAGATAAAAAATTGTAGCTTATAATCGAAGTAATTGAATGTGGCTGCTTTGTGTTTCAAGTTGAACACAGCGTATAAACCCAGACCTTCGTTAAGACGGAGGTTAGAGGGAGAGCGAAAAAAGAAAATACCAACGGTGTGGATTTTTGGGGGACCGCTAGTTAGAGGAGTAGTCGACAAGCAGACCGATAACAAGGTGGAAGTCGAAAAAGGTCGTGTGAGTTATGGTTTTCGAGTACTAGCAGAAAACTAGAGTCACGTCGCCTAGGGCATGGCGATCAAATCTTCCTTTAATAACACAAACACAATTCTAGGTAACAAAACACAGAGTCACTCTTTGCTTTTCATTCACTTTTATTGTTTCTTTTATTACATCAATTTACCTTTCCTTCTTTTTCTTTAGTCTATTCACAATTTCCTTCTGGCAATAATTCGGAATTCACTATATACATCTTTCTGATACATCAATTAACTTGTATATATTGTTCTTTAATCTATTCACAATTTTCTTCAGTCAATAGTTTGAAATTCACTATATTCATCTTTATGTTACATCAATTAACTTTTATATATTGTTCTTTAATCTTTTCACAATTCTATTTAGTTGATAATTAGGAATTCACTATGTTCATCTTTCTGTTACGTCAATTAACTTTTATTTCTGTTACGTCAATTAACCTTTATATATTGTTCTTTATTCTATTCACAATTTTCTTCAGTTAATAATTTGGGTTTCACTACACTTATCTTTCTGTTACATTAATTAATCTTTACATATTATTCTATCTGTTCACAATTTTCTTCTGGGCTCTCTCGGCACTTTCGTTTCACTTCAGATTCACTTCCAGCCTCCTCTTATCAACACCCGACTCAGTTACCTTTTCGTCCGATCTCTCACCGTCAACCTTTCCGATCGGTATCTCCAATCTTTCTCTCCCGACCCAAACACCGACTCTCTAGACAAACCACCGACTTTGAAGACAACCCACTGACTCCCCCCTAATTACTTATTAAACGTTTCACCGCACCTCGGGATCAATACCTCCCAATTATGACAGTGCAATTCAGTTTTAATTGCCCTCATTTCCGCTTATTGCCCTCAGTTCGCGACCACTGTGTTTTCGCTGAACCCGTCAATACTTCCTCATTGACTTGAACTCGGGTTCAAGCTTTCCTGTTGCGAACTGACCCAATTAATTTCGTTTATGCTTTGTATGCAATCAATTGCCTTTCCGTGATTTGTTAATTGTTCCGGAATATGCAATTGATTGCTTTTGCATTAATGGGCAAAGGTTTTGGCATATGCAGTTAATTGCTATGGAAAACAAAACTAATCGTTTTTACACGATTTGCCAATTGCGTCGGAATATGGACTTACTTGCATTATCGTTTTGTGGGGTCATCTGAGTTTGAAATCGGATGGCGTTTTTAGGTTTAGGTGTGTCAATGATCTCTTGTACATCATCTTTGACTATGATGTCATCGACACACTTAACATGTGTGTGACGTTTTACTTTTGTTGGCGTGAGGCTCATCTCTAGTAAAAGTTCGTTTCGTTTGCATGTTAAATTATTAATTCGTCGCGTACTAGTATAAAAGTATCGTGTAATTTCTAAGAGATACGAAGTTGATCTTCCACGGTCCGTGGTCTTATGTGCCGTCTTTCGTGGTCTAACAGTGTCTCATGAGTGGCCAGTTTTCCGTTGCTGTTACTTGTTTTTACCCCGTTCGTGGTAACGAAGAATAATAAAAAGAGGATCCAAAGAAGTCAACATTGAAAAAAGGAAGAACCAACTGAGATTGAAAGGCTATGCAAAAGGTACAAGTTAAACTAAATAAAGGCCCACCAGAGGCATAGAGCGTGCAATACAATAGCGAACGAAGTGTGAAACATTTTAATAACAAACCGAGGCGAGTAACTTCAATTCTCTGCCTATTAATAAACTGAGACTAAATATAAAAGGACGAGAGGGTTTTTATTTTGAATATTAGGTTGAGAACCACCAACGCAATCACAGTGAAGGTCGAACACATCTCGGACGGGTTTTTTGTGCTTGAGAAGGGAACTCTTCTGGCCCAATTACCAACGGACTAACGTCTTGGAAGCCCAGCACCGGAAGCAGTCTATAGGATGCCAAGTGAAGACAACGAAATGACGGCTACCTACATACAAGGCTGAAGCCTCCGTTACTGTAAGTACCCCTTGTTTATCTTATCTGTTTCCCCCAATCAGTGGCGCTCGAGAAAGCGACAGTCCGGATAGTATACACGATACTACTCCCCCTGCAATTTCACCACATACCGAATTCAAATTATTACTGCAAGGTAAAGATATTAAAGAGAGAGAAACACTTTCAAAATTGAACTTGACAACATACGACACATACAGCACGACCCCACCCTCAAAAATACATTAAAGTTATATATTCATATTGTGACGCATATGACAATCAGTTCTAGAATATTGTAGAGAGTCCGAAACAGAGTACTAGAATATTCTATAAAGTAATGGAAAACTGGAGACCGTGAACAGTAGAACATTCAAGACTATGGAACGGACGGAAACGAAACGCCGAATCAGAATAAGGAAACGGTATAAATACGTCGCACACAGACCATGGAGATGAGTAAAAAGTAGAAAGTCAAGCAACAAGGGACTGTTGGACGAGGGCATGGACGCGAGGTCCGTAACAACACCAACGGTCCTTCCTCCCCGTTGAAAGGCAGCAGGCGAGCCCCTACACCAACGGTATTTCGATATGTTGCCAGGACTTTCAACTCAAAACAGCGCTACCTCGACAAACCTCTAATCCCTATGTAGAAATCGATGGACTGGCATGCGCCTCCGGCAACGGTGAAAGCAGTCTCGTGACGCTGTTCCCCTGGTCCACATCTCCAACCACGACAAGAGGTTAGTCCCACTACCCTTTCCTCCTCGCGACGTTGCCTCATTTACCAAGTACCATCAATTTCCCGCACCCCTCTTGAATTTCATCTCTTCCTCATTCTTTTAAGAGGCGGCGCCACAACCACCACCGACTTATCAGATTCGGCCGCGGCTCCCACTCCTGCAGTCTCGTTCTATCTCTACCACTTCTATCTAACAGTAACAATATAAAACTGGGTATATAGGTACACAATTGCCAACAAAAGTCAGCCGTATCCTCTTAGAGATTTTCAAATCCCGGAATCGATCAATAATATCCAAACTGTTACTGAATACAGTACAGTCTTAGCTTCTCCTTGTATACATATACGAATCCGAAACTTGGATGCTTAGCAAAAATCAGTCTGACCTCGTAAGTGGGTTCAAAAAGAAAGTCGTCCATTGAATTGTTATGTCAAATAGGACGATATCAGATTGGAAATCAGAACCCCAACGATCGAATTTTTGTCAAACGCCATTTGTTGGTTGACGTCTACTTCTATGGTTGCGTTTTTGGTGCTTATATAAAAATTGTAATTAGGTTTTACGATTTAAATAACTAAGACAATATACAAGACAACTAATTTCGATTACTATTAAAGAGTAGCATGTCAGTTTAAAAATACATTATCCATTGGAAAACGAAAATACATTTTCAGTATTACACAAGAGCTTAAGGGCACCTTATAAAATGTTAGACATTTAACCGCGAATTGGTTGACAAAAGCAACAAACGTCAAACGTATGTGAACGTACCCTAAGACTGTGGGTTTATCGTACATCGGTATGCAAACCCAAATAGAGAAAAGTATGTTTCACAACTTTCGAAGGAATCACTCCAATTCTGCTTGGAATTACAGTTGGGTAAAATGTATCGGAAAGTAATTGATTTTATTAACTACTGGTGGTTCAGATACTTGATGGTCACGGAATTATATATGGTCGAGAAATGGGAACGTGTAACGATTCGTAAGTAGATAGTTGGCAGATATACTTAACACCTAAACTACTTTAATCATTGACACTTGATATTGCAGACATAATTTTTGCGGTGCTGTTTCATGTTTTTTGGTATTTTAATTATTCGGTTTTGCTGTCATTCACCGGATATCTTTTAGGATTGATTCCAAGATCGGGAGCACTTCATAAACCAAGTGATCCATGACGCCCCGCTACTGTGTTTCCATATATTATATATAATGACGGAATATATTGCAGAATCTAATCAACTAAAATAATCCCACCAAACTGAAGTATTTTTTAGTAGGATACCAACCAAGGACTTTACTTCAATATACGGGAAATGGGCACTATAGTGAATGCAATCATATACTGTTTTGTAATTAAAATAAGTAATGAATACTATATTTAAAGATGAACCAAGTGATCAAAATAAATTATTTACAAGACCAACTGACTATTAAGTGACGTGATACATTTGCTCATATCGAGACTATTCATTTCTTAACTTAATATAAGTCATATACCATAACAAAAAACTTTAATTTACTTTTGATCTTACACATAGATTACAATGGTGGTTAACCCCAAGAGTGATGATTAATTGAGTTGGTTTCATGGGGTAAGAGGGAAATCGTTGTGATGACTAAAATAACTTTTAGGGATGACGAATGCACGTAAAAATAAAATCTGTCATTGGAATGGGCAATTTCATTCGAGTCGATATTGCGACCGATATCGTGAACAATGGGAAGGAAAGGAATTGACCATTTCAATAATGGCCGCATTGACCTGGCAGCAAAATACAGCAAAGAAGAAGCAATACCCATTAGAGCAGCTATTATTGTAGCAATCATCAGTAATTGTAATCCACTGAACTATTTGGAGAACCAACGCTGCTGAGCTATATATTTCCTGTTAAAGTGGATGGAAATAGAGTTCTAGATCATTGCAGCTCCTCTGGGGTAGGAACGTCGTTTTGCCGCCTATCCAAACAACGGCTTAAAATGTCAGACTTATTTCCAATCGAAAAACACAAAGTTTTGTTCATATTTATTTAACTTAAGAAGGCATACGGTTTTGTTCGTATGTATTTACATTAAAAGTCACCAAAATTTGTTCATAAGAATTTAATTAAAAGGCCCAAGGTTTGTGTATAGGTATTTAAATTAAAAGGCCCAAAATTCTTGTATATGTATTCAAATTAAACGTCACAGAATTTGTTCAGATGTGTTTAAACTAAAAGCACAAGATTTGTTCATATGAATTTAAGTCATAAGACACAAGATTCGTGTATACGAATTCAAATTAAAAGGCACAAAATTTGTTCTTATGGGTTTAAATTAAACGTCACAGAATTTATTACGTTTCCTGGTATCCACACGAACCGCTCCAAGCTACGAATGATACTCGACTCCTCTTAAACGCCGCATCCAAACCGCGATCCCTAATAACAAAAAAGGAAATAAAAATCTACTTGCACAGCTTGATCTAAACGATCTCCGGCACGGGTCCCAGTGATGATGCGCACACGCCAAGATTACCCCGGTTGTTCATGCTGAGCATCCTCAGCATGCGAACCGTGAACATAAGATACGTTTGTCTGGATCGTGAGCAACGCCGTGCAGCTGCGGGAAGCCATCATGCACGAGGGTGTTTATATTAACCTAAACTGCACACAGCACTTTGCTGCTCGTACATATGACCGTAGCCGTCCGAGGGGTCGAATCCTCGTGTGTATGTTTACATCGATGAGAATTCTGTTTCCCTCGGCAGCCAGTCACGAAGCATGATGCTCCTTATGGTCTCACGACCAGCCAACATGCACGCAGTTAGGTAAGGAAAAATCAAAAATTGAGAACAACAACCGAAAGGGTTGCAGCTGTGCAATATGGTATAAGGGGGACGTTGGATGTTTATGCAATCGACGACTGTGGACCGCATCTCCGCCGATCGTACATCCCTCTAAGGCAATTGGTGATGGTGCAGCATTTTCGCTGATGCTATATTGGTTTGGGTTTTCCTAAGCAGCCAGGCATGATTTATTAAATTGTTTGTCGATCGGTTTAGCGACCGACATGCTCGGAACAACAAAGAAAAGAAAGAATATCTCCTGCATGTGTGCGGCGGCATTCGACAGGAGATACGAGCGCCGATTTGATTTAAGTTTGTATCGGTTGGTTGATGATGCAACCGAATGGCTTTTTATCACGTTTATCCCGACCTTGGTTAGATGAATCACTATGGTAGTCTCCTCCGCCACTCTGATGGTGCCGTGGTACCTCAGACTTTTTAGATTTAGACCCTATTGGCCCTTTAGTAGATCGCGGTGGTGTTTCCGACCTAAACGGGTTTTTCCCATGTTGATGGCGTGTAACAGGGAGGGGTCGATCTACGAACCTAGTGTTGGTGTTCCTATTATTGGCCCCTACTGCCCGAGACACATTGTTTACAGATCTATGTTGCCTGTGTCTCGATTCCTGGAGGTTTTGCCAAGTATCCCCGTGGGTCAGGTCTGAAACCCTACTTGTTTCCTGGGGGGATCTTGTTCATCCTCCTAATAGTCGAACGGATTGTTCATCATGGATTGTCTATTAGGTGGAGTGGGGCATGGTATCTGTCATCCCTATCAGGTGAGGGTGGCTGGTCATAGTGTGTATCCCTCCATCTCGGTGGTGTCCTATCATACCATCCGCTATTACTCCTCATTTCTTTTTGAGTTTTCTCTATTTGGATAAGTCTCGCTATATAATGCTGTCTAGTGGGTCTGTGGTAGTTCTACGAACCACACAATCCACTATAGGTCGAGATGTTGTCGTTCCACCAAGGAACATAGTCACCTATAGCCAAACTACGCGTGCCCACAGACATGTGTCCCCAAGGTTCTCCTTTCCACCTGAAAAAAGGTAACATTCATACTGGTGTCAGCAACCCCACGTATCCACAGATATGTGGGCCACAAGTCCCGAACAATTCTTCTTACGTCTGCACGGCGATCGAAGAACATGACCCAGCACAGAAATTGTGTATCGATCAACTGGATATCCGCAAACGGTTGGCACAGCTGCGCCAGATGTCGACAAACATCACATCTCCGGTGATAAGCGAATTGCCGGAAAACCAATCCGTCGACAAAACCTTTGTCCCTGCCGCAATGTATTTCACCTGAACAAAGGCCATTGCGGAGCAACAGCAATAAACGAAAATGCTGTTCCAATAGATAAAGTAAACATTATCCCATGATCGCCTAATGTAAATCACACACTCGATTGTGTGCACAACCTCCGCGTCTGTACGTGTGAGCGCGATCGTCCCTGGTGGAGAGATTCTCGATTGAGAGAAAGTCACCACCAGCCAAAGGGAAAAGAAAACTATGGGGTGAATGGAATCATCCCCAGAGAAGTTATCACAGTCGACACAGAGAACCCGAACGAGGAGGTTAGTCCGCGCAGCACGGTAAAACGGGGAAGTGACGTTCGACCAGTGTAAACATAGAAAAATAAGTAACGTTCGACCGGAGTGTTAAAGCCTAGTGAAATACACGAGTTAACCGGAGGACATTTGTTAATTGTAATTACACTCTGTTCGAAAGTAATTAACTTAAGTGCGGACACTCCATACGGAGACCGAGACAATTACCCTCATCGTGACACTTCGTGATACCTTAACGTGTGTCGTTTTTATATATTGCCACTTTTCGGTTGAAAACAATAGTGAAAGGCTAATATGCGATAAACAAGGATAAACCAGGTTATTTCAAATTTTAAGACAATGCAATGTGTGGTGGAAGTTTGTCGTTTCGTTGTATACCTCCCGAACTACTACAATAAAATAAAAGGAAAATTTGTGCATTAGACGTTTAAGTCAACAGTAACAATCAATGAAATAAAAAGCGTTCTCAAAAAGGAAAAAAGGAATTGGTGTTTCATTTGGGACAGTGTTCTTCGTGTTCTTGTTTATTTTTCTCTTTCGTGAACAATGTTCGGCGGAAAACAACATCACTTGAACCGACTCTCAACAATAAAATCCGCCAAAGGTCCTTTACTGATTCTAATATCAAGTGTCGAAATTGGTCTTCCCTAATTTCTACCATTAGAACCGATTTTGCCAATCTGTCTATCTGGACGGCGAACGTGTTACTCTTGACGTGAAGTCTGCGACGTTATCTGAAGTCGTGCAGTTCCCTCGCTGCATTAGGACCTTTGTGTCCACTAAACACTGCCACGTTGTTTTGGACTAGGTCCAAAATCCTTTTTACGCACCCAACATCGCGGCGATCGGGTCCTCCGTTCCGCGTTCCGCGGAATTACTCCTTGAGTGGCTTCTCGTTTGCATCGCGGAGTAATAAAGTACGCGCGTTTATTTCTTTTCGGAACTACCCGGGTTTATCTAACCGCGGTTCGCTATTAACCAATAGCGGACCAAAACACGATTATGGAAAAAGACGACCAGCGATGACAAGAGCCAATCTAGAAGAAGGGAAAAAGAAACAAATAAAAATAAGACAAAAACCTGAAAATACACATAAAAAACAATGGAAAGTATCTGGGTGTAATCTCTGATTTTCTTCTCAACGTTGTTTTCGTCCTCCCTCCTGTAAATTGGAAAAGGGGGAAAAGAGGCACAAAATTCTTGTTTATTTTTAATAATTTGTTATAAACGCCTTTTATCTGTTTCTTTATCCCAGCCGCTAGTTCCGCTAATCGGCGTAGGTGCGTAAGAGGCTCGGGGCTCTTCCCACCACTGGATTTGTATCCCCGACGGATCCGACACAAACCTCAGCTGGTGGTTACCGGCTGCGCCAAAATTGTTATATATTTATGGTAACAATTTTTATTAGGATAAGTAAAGGGAACGGAACTTACTTGTTTCAGTTTTGAAGTGTTGGACCGTTCCTTGGTTGTTGTGGCTGGTTCCTGGGTGCAGGGGGTGTTGAGTTTTACAGGGGGATTGAAACTCCGGTCCGCTGGTCCGTTGTTCCGGGACTTCGTGTTGAGGTGTAAAAAGAAATCTTTTCCTTTCGGTTGCGAAAGATTTGCTCCTTTGTTTCCTTTATTTTCTAGAACTTTTGGCACGTGCGTTCTAGTCCCTATCTGGTTCTCTATTCATTATTTTATTTTTTTGTCGTTGACATTTTTATTTTTCGTTCGGCGCTAAGGCCTTTTATTATTATTTTTTCCGCCAATTAGAATTTGCATAAAGTAGTTTATGCAAATTAGCTACTTGACGATATTTTCAATTTACTGGTAGAGAGGGGAAATTTGTGGCTTATAGTGTGTTGGGCGAGGGTATGGACACGAGGCCCGTAACAATATTACGTGATAATGCCTCGATTTTAGCAGTTTACTAAGTACGTAACAACCAGCGTTGGAATGCAGTCTTTCTTGATTTCTTTTGACATTTGGTTATTAGCCGTCGGTAATGTGCCCAGATATTTAAACTCTTTAACTTTTTCAAATACCATTTATGTGCGTTCCCTAAAAATTCACCTGACCTTGCTGTAACCATATATTTTGTTTCGTGTTCATTTATTTCCAGTCCACATCCTACGCCGCTTGCATAATCATTTCACTGTTTTTGCTTACAGTTTCTAGTTTATCTCTCACAACGGCGATGTAATCCGCATATGCGAGCACTTGTGTGACCCCGTTCAAAGATGATCCGGCCATGTTGTCGTCTTGTACCTTATACATAACATACTTGAGCAAAAGGTTAAAAAGAACTGTATAATCCTACCATGTTGACGTCTTAAATCTTTCTGATAACATTCTCGCACTACAAGGTTAAAAGAACATGGTGAAAGGCCATTCCGTTGTTGTAATCTGTCGGGGATTTCAAAATTGAGAGATGGTTTTCCATTCTAACACTTCCTATTCACTCTACCATTATTAGCCAGATGCAGTTCAACCCCGGAGACCTCTATGGACTCGAAATGTGCTTCATGGCGAAGTTCGCTATTAACTAGTATACAGGTGCCACCTCCGTTGATGGTGGGGCCGCCAGTGAAGGTTCGATCTCTTCGAATGATTTAAAAGTTTGGGAAAATGGGACGGTGACATGGATGGAACCTAGTTTTGGTTACAAGAACCACGTCCGCCCGGTTATCCTTTATGAAGTCAGAGACCATCATACGCTTTGTAACGAAACAACTCTGGAGGGCCGGAGTTTTGCCTCAAAAATGTGTACAAAAATTCCGGAAAGCACAAACAAGATTTGTGTGTTTTTCAGCTGCAGTGGAATTCTAGGAAGTCTAACGAATTTATTCAAACAAACTCCCGGAAGGCAACATCGTGAAATGCATTTGGAGTTAGGCATTTCATGATGTTAGGATTAATAGGAATGCGACAAATAGATTTTTGGTGTAGCATGTGCCGCATATGATTCAATTAGGGAGTACAATTGGGGGTTTGGTTTGCGTAACTTCCCGGAAGGCACAACCATGAAATGCATTTGAAGATACGCATTAGGTAGGCAGCTTGACCTCATCTTTACAATAGACCCTATCAATACATCTGTCTTCCCCAGTCCCTTCCTCCTTACATTTATAGACATCCATCACCTCCCTCTTCTTGCGACCTTCTTCCGGCCCCCCTCCCCAATCACTTCGCCTACGATTTCCATGAAGCTAATTTTCGCCTCTTCAACGACTGCCTAGGCCGCCATTCGTTCAACTACGATCACCTATCCGCTGAACATTCCATCACCCACTTATATACCGAAATCCTTTACTCTATTTCTGTGTTCGTTCCTTACTCTAGACAAAGAACATCAAACCCTCCCCCTCCATGGTACAATCACAAGCATCGCCCCTTGCGTAATAAAATGAATAAGTTATTGATCATCTTCTCTCGAAATCGAACTATACCTGACTAGTCCAACTTTCTTGGCTGTTAACCCCAATTCACGGAACTTTTCAACACCCTTTATCGCAACTATCTTACCAAAACTCAGACCAATCTCAAAAATGGCCCCAAAACCTTCTTTCAGTTCGTCAATCATAAACGTAGATCCCACGCATACCCCATATCGCTAACCTTAAACTCTCATACCTCATCTGATCCTGTTACTATTGCCAACTTCTTCGGCACTCAATTCAACCAGGCATTCACTAATGACTCCTTTGTTCCTGACCCGTCATACTTTAACTACCCACCTAACTTTTCCCCCGGGCCCCTTCTTCGCAACTCCTTTGATCCGACCTTAATTGAATCCAAGCTACAAGAACTCAAAGACGAGTTTACACCGGGCCCTGGGGGAATCCCTGCAATCTTCCTAAAGAAATGCTCATCCGTTTTCTCTGCTCCCCTCTCACTGATCTTTAATCTCTCACTCTCTCAAAGGCGTATTCCCCCGCATTTGGAAAACCTCCTTCATCACCCCCATCCACAAGAAGGGTCCCAAAAAACGATATCGTGAACTACCGACCCATCGCCAAACTATCCCACTTACCTAAGATTCTCGAAAACATTCTATACGAATCTCTTAGTTTTCGTTCCGAACCTTTTATTTCACCAAGGCAACATGGTTTTCTTAATGGCCGATCAACTACAACCTACCTCGTTGAGTTCACTTCCTTTACACTCTCAGCACTAAAGCATGGTTACAAGGTCGATATGGGCTCGACCGACCTCAGTAAAGCATTCGACAAAATCTCCCACAATCTAATCCTCTTCAAATTATCCGCCCTCGGCTTCGAACCTGGATTGCTGATATGGATTTCTTCCTATCTAAAAGATAGACTTTATTCCATTCGGTTCAGGTCCACGATATCGAACCACTTCCTTACCACCTCTGGGGTCCCTAAAAGTAGCCATTTGGGTCCTCTCCTATTTATACTGAACACTAATGTCATCGATAAGGTCATTAAGAATTCCAGCTTGTCCCTATACGCTGATGATACCAACTTATACAAGATCATTGAGTCACCACTGGATTCTGCACTGCTGCAATCTGACCCGGACACCTTCTCGACTTGGTGTGACAAAAATTGCTTTATACTTAACATCGCCAAATTCCAATCTATAACGTTTTTCTGTAAGCCTATTCAATCATCCTCACGTTCCTATACCCTTCATAACCAACCCCTGACCGTTGTCCAATGTATTCGAGATCTTGGGATCCTTTGCGACAGGAAACTTAACTTCCTCTCTCACATTGATGAGACGATCCGAAAAGTCAATTCTACACACGGATTCGTGAAACGATGGTCTAAGGAATTCTCCGCCCCTTACGTTACTCGATCCCTCTACCTTTCCCTCGTCGGTCCACTGCTTGAATATTCTAGCCAGGTATGGTATCCTTATCACAAGATCCATGTCTGTAGAATCGAAAGTATTCAACGTCGCTTCCTTCAGTTCGCTCTCCGAGGGCTAGGTTGAGAAAACCCCTTAATCTTTCCCCCGTACATTAACCGTCTCAAATTAATCAACCCCAGGACCCTTGCGGAGCGCAGGGTTGTGGCTGACATAATATTCATTCATCGGGTGCTCTCCGGCTCGGTCGACTGCGCCTACCTCCTTACCTTAATTCCTCTGAACACAAACCCTCGAAATACGCGTAATCCCCACCTTCTCCACAAACTATCTAAGCTCTGTGACAATCTAAATTGTAACTATCTAAACTTTGTGACTATCTAAATTGTAACTATCGAAACTCTGTGACAATCTAAAGTGTAACTATTTAAACTTAGTGAATGTCTAAATTGTAACTATCTAAACTCTGTAACTATCTAAATTGTAACTATCGAAACTCTGTGACAATCTAAAGTGTAACTATTTAAACTTGGTGACTGTCTAAATTGTAACTACCTAAACTCTGTGCCAATCTAAATTGTAACCATCGAAAGTAAAATAAGACAGAGACTTACTCCTAAGACCGACGAGCGGCTTGTAATCGCAGTTGTGTTGATGGATATTTCACTTCCCTCTGTTACCAACCGGCTAAGTGGGATTGGAAAGATCCGCTTTCGACTGTGGGAATACTCATCTGAAGCCAACAAGAAGGGCGGAACATCCCACACCGTTCATCAAGTAATATTTATTATTAAATATATAATAAAGAAAAAGGAAATATAATCCATTGTCTAAATATAACCCTACACTATAAAAAAAATTGAAACCAATGCATGAGGCCACTGCCGCCTGTACTCGCCACATAAGCTATCGATTCCATCCGTAATACAATGGCATAGGGCTTTGATGATTTTATTCGATTCTCTTTTGTTATTCTGCAATGCAACAGACGAAGAGAAGTGACGTAAAGTCCCACAGCGAAAAACGTGATTCGAATCCACTCTATGAGGAAGCTAGAACCAAAACGCCTACCAATCTATTCAATGGAGAACATTGTTAATGTTGTGACGAAGTGACGGGCTTTATTCGGGCCCCAAGTGCCTAAAAACTAAGTAAGAGGTAGAAGATAAATAAAATAAACGAAGACGATGCAAGACTGAATGGTTTAAAAAGGAAAAAGAAATAACAAACAAAAACAAGTAAACGCGAACTATTTGATATGTTTAGTACTGTTTGTAGCCCCCTATTAAAAAAATACAATAGACACAAAGAAAATAGAAACTAATTTGTATATGTTAGAGATTGATAGTGAAACAACAAATAGCAAAAAACTTAGTGTGAAAATTGATCATATAAAGAAAGCTTTATACAACAGAACGTCCCCCGGTGGCTTTTATTTATTGCTCTTTATTGGCGCTCGGATTTCGGAGGCCAATTGTTATGAAGGACTCGTTGGTGGGTGATAGGAACCCGTGTCGTACGTCAGCACCCAAACATCACCCCCCACATAAGTATGAATAAAATATATGTATAATAATTAACTTCTTCTTATTTATGAACTTGTTATTATTTAATTATATTTTTCTTATATATATTGTTCAATATCTTTGCATATAAAACAATTTCCCTTCACAATCTTTTTCTGTTCTGCGCACTCTCCTTCCACGCTTCGCCCTCTGATCCGATTTTCTCAAAGTTGCGCCTTACTTTGTCCTCCTACCTCCGTCGTGGTCTTTCCAACAGTCTTTTTCTCGTTTCCCTTCACAATCTTTTTCTTTTCACACACGGTCAATTGTTGCCAATGAGGCTTTTATTTATTATCCATTCGTCTGATTTTACCATATAGTATTGCCTAGTAAATCTAGTTACCATAAGAACTACAAATTAAGTTAAAAAAACAAAACAATTACTATTTCCATTTGTCGGTTTACATTGTTTAATTCAAATCATCAAATAAAATTCATTTATAGTTTATTGGTAAAGCTTGGAAAAACATCTGTTATTGTGGAGAGTTATATATTTTTGTTTTATTCTTTATTTCTAAATGTTTACTGCTGGTGTTTTGATTTTGGGAAAGTAATTGAGATACTTCTTATATGTTTTCCATTTATTATTGACTCTAACATCAATTAACAAAAATTTAAATACAATAAAATAATAATTTAAAGTGAACTAAAAATTCTAGAGTCGAAACATAAGTATTATAGATCTTTATATTCAATATTTTATTCAGTCTTTGCCACTTTTAGTGAAACATCATCTTCCGTTGATTCTAAATGACAGCGTTTGGCCCCAACTTTACCAGAAGGAATTTCCTCTTTTACAGATTCTGGAGTCTTGCGGTCCGTTTCAGATTGTTTTGAAGATTCATTTGTATTGCGGCTTGGTTCAGATATCGCAACTGACTCCACCTGCAACTGCTTTATATTCTCAGCGAGCTCACGATTCTTTGCATCAACATCCTCTAGCCGTTTTTTAAGTTCAACAATCTGCATGTTTAGTACAGAAACTGAAGCTAAGCACTGGTTGAAACGACGCCTTTGATTGTTATGAACTTTAAGTACTCTGTTTATCTAAGAACAAAAAACAGAAAAACAATTGAAGATATTATTTTTAGAACAATAAATCGACTGATTTTATGAAATAAATTAATCTCAGGACGTATAGCAAAACCTCCGGCTCGAGATATCAGACCACCACTCCAGGTATATATCGGGATTTAAATTTTTTTGATAACAGCAGCTATTTTCAGGGAGCTTAAATAGTGTTATAGCGTTTGTGACGACAGTAAAGAACATGTGATTCGAACCAACTAAATTCAGTAACAGATTGAACCAATGCTTAACACATCAGTCCACTGTGTACAACGTCGATCGTTATTTTCAAATACACTCAACTTACGTGGAATTGTTATGTTATTGCTATGCTACAGGGTGGCGCAAAATTAATTATCCAAATTTTTTTTTTAGATTAACTTTTCTATTAAATAAAAAAAATGATTTTGAGTGATGGAAATCTTTATGTGGACCTTTACAATTTTTTCTAGTTCACAAATGTCAAATATGATTAACGTACGACACCATTTGCGAAAATTATAACATCTTCCGATAGGGAGATTAATTTTGCGCCACCCCATACATGACTCTAACGGATATGCTTTGATTTTTCGAGTTGTCTTTCGGTGTTGTTTGTTCTTCATTATTAATTGTATGTGTATCTAGTAGAAACGCCACACTACTCCCTCCCCAGTGACTTTGTTACAGTCAATTTTTAGGGCTGCTCGATCGATATCAGCTTAGGTTAGAAGATTCGGGGATTTGCAAGTTAGAAAAACTTTCGGCGACGTCTCTATTGACCTTTTTCCAGTTAGTCTTGGAGAAATTCGGGACAGGACTGTGTGAGTAGAGCAGTTCGAAGGAGGGGACTTTGATCGAGGTGTGAACGGAACCATGATCAGAAGGAATGAGGAAGGATACTGTGGGGGGGCTCGTTGAGTAGACATCAGCGGACTTGAGGAAGAAGTCAATTGTTGACTGCGTCGAGTTGGTGACACGAGTTGGTTGCAGTAGTCTATCGATGTACGTATATGGGTAAGATGAGACGTGGTCCAAAAGCTGACAACCGTATTTGTTGTTCTTAATGTCGTTGAATGCTGTATGACGTGCGTTCCAGTCTCCACCGATTAAAAATAGCGGAATTGCTGTCCAAACCAATAAGCATCTTTAATGGACTCCGACAAGGGGACGGTCTGGCCTGCCCCCTTTTCAACCTGGAGTTGGAGAAATCAATCCGTGACTCTGGCGTTACAACTAGAGGGGCTATTATCACCAAGCCCAGCCAGATACTTGCCTACGCAGATGACATCGACATCATCGGTAGAACCGAATCGGCTGTACAGGAATCCTTCACCCAGATCGAGCAGGCGGCACAAAAACTGGGACTGCACATTAATGAGGGAAAAACTAAGTACAAACTATCAGGGTATTGGAGCACGAATTTGAAGTAGTGGAATTCTTTAACTACCTTGGGTCAAGAGTATCAGCCGATAACAATATGGAAGAAGAAATACGCGAACGGCTGATCAAATCCAACAAAGCCTACTATAGTCTATCAAGGCTCTTTAAATCCCGAAATTTATCCAGAACATCCAAGGTACTACTGTACAAGACCATGGTCTTACCAGTACTCATGTATAGATCCGAGACCTGAGTGCTCAATAAAAGGCACGCAAAACTCTTAGTAGCGCTCGAGAGGAAGGTCTTAAGAGGAATTGTTGGCCCCGTATGTGAAGGAGGACGATTCCGAAGACGCTACAACCATGAGTTGTACGCAATCTACCTTGAAGCTAATGTTGTAAGAAAAATTAAGCTCGGTAGACTCCGGTGGGCGGGACACCTAACTCGAATGAGCGAAGAGGAGCCTGTCCGGAAAGTCCTTTGTGGTAGGATGTATGGAAGGACACAGGGCAGCAGACCTTGTCTGCGATGGAGGGATGGCGTAGACCAGGACGCCGAGAGCCCGGGAGTGCCAAACTGAATGACATCGGCTCGAAATCGGGATCGGTGGAGAGATTTGTTAAATAAGGCCAAGACCGGATCCCGGTTGTAGTGCCGATGATAATGATGATGATGATGTTGACTCTATGGCGGACACATTGACAGACACGGTTCTGTTTGGCATGCGAACCTTTATTCTACACAGAGTAAAGAGTATCAGACTCAAGAGAAATATGTAGTTCGATTCCGGGTGCCATTAAGACTAAGGAATTGGGCTTCCGGTTGTATAAATCAAACAGTACTGAGGAAAACCGAAAAAGATTTAAGAGAGCTAGAAATGACAGCAATGCGTATATTCAACGCGCCAAGTTTTTACATGACCTGTGAATGAGACAAAAAATACTACACTCTCCCACAAGTAGTCGAAACTTCTGAGCATTTCTGAAGAACATCCAAAACTCGGTCTCCTCATACACTCATTCGCTTATAGTCGATGACAGACCAATCACCAGTGCAATAGACAAAGCGAATCTACTTGCTGCACATTTTGCAGCCACCTCAACGCTGCCTGATACCACATCAGTTCCACCTCAATTTGACCATAAGCAGCACACCATTAGCCAGATTCACTTCCGAACGCGTACTGTTGTCCGCACACTCAAGGAGCTAAACGCACACAAATCCGCTGATTCTGATGGCTTTCCCCCCAAAATTCTGTTGAAAAGATGTTCCTCTTCACTCACTAAAGCATTGCGGAAACTCTCCCATTTGTCTTATTCTACTGGCCGCTTCCCTAATAGATGGAAGTCAGCGAACATTCAGTCAATTCCCAAAAAAAGCGACAAATCATCCCTCTCTTCTTATCGATCCATAGTACTAACTTCTATTCTCTCGAAGATAATTATCAACCATCAACCTTCGAAATATCTGGAATCAAATTTGGCTTTCGTAGCAACATATCCACAGGAGATTTGATGGCGGTGAAAGCAAGGTTGTTGCACTGGATATCTCGAAAGCCTTCAACAGAGTTTGGCATCCAACCCTTTTATCACAATTACATTCATATGTAGTGAACAATTCCTTGATCCAATGGATAAGAGACTATCTTTCTGGCCGTTCAATCCAAATGGTTCTTGTTTGGTGTCAAATCTGCCTCCCATCAAATTAATGCAGGTGTTCCCCAAGGTTCTGTACTCTCACCCACTCTCTTACTCATCTTTATAAATGATCTCTTGTCCATTACCCACAATTCAATTCAATCGTTTGTTGATGATAGCACATTGAGTTTCTCATACTCATACGAACATTCCCGGCCAATTTTTTCGAACGTCAGTACCAATCAGCAGATTATGCTTAATACACTGAATTCCGACCTCAACAAGATATATAAATGGGGATTATCTAACCTAGTACATAAGAAGTATGGAGTGGCGAGTTTTGGACACCTACACCCATAGTGACCACTAAGCCGTGATGTACGAAATATTACCGCACAGAGGATTCATCACTGGCAAATTGGCGAAGAGAGCACAAAAAAATGGGTGGAAAGAGAAGGACCTCGATGCGGAACTGCTCGATTATATACTGGAAGACCAAATCGCACAGTTTGACGCAGAGGCCGATGCGAACAGGCAGGCTGGAAAAGTCATGAAGTGGCTAACTACCGCATGTGATGCTTCTATGCCACGACAAAGACAACCAGCAGGGGCTACCGAACCAGTCTATTGGTGGAACTCAGAAATCGCCTATGTGCGATCGGAGTGCAACAGGTTAAGACGCTTGCAACAAAGAGCAAGAACTCGTAACACCTACCCACAGTTGCATGCGGAATTCGTCAACAAACGGAAAGAGTTGAGCAATGTGATCCGCAAAAGTAAATATGACGCGTTCTGCTCCCTAAGGGATGAATTAAATAACCCATGGGACAGCGCCTACAGGATAGTCATGAAAAGACTACAGAACAACAGGGGACATCGGGGCTCTCTGAATCGCAGTATGGATTCCGGAAAGGTAGATCAACCGGTAAGGCACTATCTGTGGTGTGCGACATCGCTCGCAATGCGATAGCTGGAGAGCGATGGCTAGGGGGTACAAAGAAATATTGCGCGGTGGTGACGCTAGATGTTAAAAATGCGTCTAACTCGATGAATTGGAATCGGATTCTAGAAGCGTTGCGCGATCTACAAGTCTCACCCTACTTGGTGCGTATACTAGCAAACTATCTCTTGGATAGAAGACTGCTGTATGATACAGATGAGGGACCACAGGAATATAAAATAACAACGGGTCTACCTCAGGGATCTGTATTAGGTCCGCTATTATGGAATATAATGTATGATGGTGTGCTCAGGGTCAATGTGCCGGAGGGGCTTAGAATCATTGGGTACGCAGATGATTTGTCAATAGTGGCCGTAGCTAAACATCTAGATAACCTGGAGAATATTTGCTCCCAAGCAATCCAGAGCATTAAATACTGGCTAGATATAGCCGGACTGAAGCTAGCTGGACATAAGACGGAGGCAGTTTTAATAAGCAGCCGCAAGAAAGTTGACCACCTTGCTACCCAATGTTGGAGGACCTCGGCCCCACATAAGGAAACTCATAACCAGTGCAAACACCTCCATTATAATGTATGCAGCTCACATATGGGCAGGAGCTGCACAGTATAAGTCGTATATGAGGCGAGTGAACACCGCACATGGGCTGGCGTCACTAAGAGTATGTTGTGCATTCCGAAGGGTATCCGAAGAAGCTATATATATTCTGGACGGGAGGACGCCACCTGACATTGCAGCTAAAGAAAATACATAAGGTCTCCCAAGAGAATCGTCGGAGAATGCGGTCACAATTAGAGCTCTCAAGCCTGAGAGAATGCCAACGAAGGTGGGATTATTCCACCAAAGGAAGATGGACCCACACCATGATACCTGATATAGAAACATGGGTGAAAAGAAAACATGGCGAGCTGAATTACCGCCTGACTCAGCTAATATCAGGACATGGATGCTTTCGGCAATACTTGCACAAGTATAAACATGTGAATCACCCATACTGGTTGTACTGCGAAGGCAAAATAGAAAATGCGGAACACGTGCTCACAGAGTGCGTGAGATTCGAGACTGCGCGAACGATTTTGGAGAGACATATGAGGCGGACAGTTACCCCGGAAGGAGTAATAGAATACATGCTTAGTACAAAACAGGCATGGTCCGTAACAAATGGTATTCTCTGTGAAATGATGCAGCAGTTGCGACGCAATGAGCGGAGTAACAGGTAAACTTCGTCCCGTCCCGCGATGGAATATCTAAAAGAAAGTTCCGCGGGGATCAACGGGAATATGAGCCTGGTGGGAGGTTGTTTTAGTCGGTAAAAACCCGGCATGCCTCTGAATCGGTCCAGAGGTATCTTTTGAAGATTTCCACCTTCCTACCAAAACCAAAAAAAAAACCTAGTAGAATTGAATGCCTTACAAATTCAGTGCTGTCTCTGTCAAATTCACTATCAATCAGCAACTTATGTTTGATACATTGAATTCAGACCTCAACAGGATATATCAATATCATATCTAACCAAGTAGAGTTCAATGCCTTAAAAGCTCACTGCTGTCTCCTGTCGTCAAAGGTGAACCCCAAAGTAAATATACTGTCGATGAATGGCATTTCCATCGACGAAGCCAAGGAACTACCAATCCTCGGCACTCGAATTAATTCGACTATTAATTGGAGCGACCACATTTTTGAGCCTGCGAAAAGTGCATGGGATTCCTTAAGAGATGCAAAAGATACTTTACTCCATCCAACCGGGCCACTATTTACAAGGCGTATATTCGTCCCAAAATGGAGTTCAGCTCCCATATTTGGTCAGGCGCATCCAAAACTGCACTACACGTGCTTGATAGGATGCAAAAACGAGCACTGAAACTTATTGGGGACCCAGCTGTGAGTAGATCAATTCCGTCGTTAGAACATAGGCGCAACGTATCATGCCTATCTCTTTCCTATAGGTATTATCACGGTCGTTGCTTAACAGAACTTACTGAATGTGTTCCGCCTCCTCAGACATTTTCCCGCAATACTCGTCAATCTGAAAATGCGCATCAGTTCACGTTGAAAGTCAACTTCACGCGCACAAACAAATGTGGTCATTCTTTAGCCGAACCACCGAAAGTAGAATACTCTACCCGATCATGTGTTTCCTCGTCGTTGTAATATACAGGCATAATGTACATCGATACCGCTTTCCTGATCCATATCCTCTCCTTCCGCTCGCACTGTGGTATGACATTTAAGGGTACTCCAAAACGCCCTTTCGTGTGCGCGTTTGTGTATAAAAAACCATGGTGGGTTACCGCGTTCTCGCGGCCTTGCGCACGGATTATCGCTATTGGAGTTTTACGTAATAGATATTCTGACGCATATGACAATCAGTTCTAGAATATTCTAGAAAGTCCAAAACAAAGTACTAGAATATTCTAGAAAGTACTGGAAAACTGGAGATTATGAGCAGTAGAAAATTCGAGGCTACGGAAAGCACGGAAACAAAACGCCGAATCAAAATGAGGAAACGGTATAAATACGTCGCACGCAGATCAGGAAGATGAGTAAGAAGTAAGAAGTAAGCAGTAAGCAGTCAAAGACGCGATAAGTACGGAAGCGAAAGTCAAGAAATCGTTAAATGTACGGTAAAAGTAACGGTTGTTATTAACACACTAATATAGTGTTACATTACTTCAAAATCGATTTAACGGCTCTTATTTATTAAAAATAATTAATTCAGCGAACCCTAAGCTCACTACAATATACTAATAAGTAAAAATGTAAGAGGACCTTCTCTTGTTACACAGCTATGTTATATAATTTAACTTAGTTATAAACATAACCACAACTAATTGTATAATTTATAGTGCTCGCAAAGAGCCAAGCTAATTAAAAAATGTGTACATTTATAAATAAGATTAAATCAAAGTAATAAGACAAAATGTAATCTAAACAAAGAAATAAATGCGTTTTTAAAGTAAAAAAAAAGGAAAAAAAATCGGTATGGAGATCATTAAATTCATGGTCGTCCTCGAAGAAGGTGGCGTGATTACCATCGATACACAGTCCAGTTCAGTTCAGTTAAGGTAAGCGATGTTTTTTAACACTGATATAATAGCATCATTGCTTGGAAAAACAAATTATTATGGAAAATTTAACAAGCCTCGGGACTTGCTACATAAGGCCAAGACCGGATCCCGGTGGTAGTGTCGATGATGATGATGATGATGATGATGATGATGATGATAAACGATCACATACAACGGGCGTTTATTACGGAATTATAATAACGAAGGGATAGTGAAGATAGAAAGAAAATGTGTAAATGTTTTTTGCGATTTGAAGATGACAACAATAGGCTTTCAAATTATAAACCACTGTTACGTGCGACTTCCGCCACCCCATCAATTAATTGTTTTTAATATAATTTGTTTTAAAGTAGTTTGATGGTAAGGTGGTGGAAGAATTGCATGATCCACATGTGAGTGTTCGAACACGCCCCGATTCGAGTGTGGATCGTGGGCGAGTTCGAATTCGGTTTTCGGAGTGGACGTTGAGGGAGAGCGAGAGAGAAACGGCGGGATATTTTGATTCCGTTTGTTTTTGTTTTTGCTTTAACTAAGGGATACGGTTTTGGAGTTGTTCGAGACTGTTTGTAAAGTTACAGTAAGAAAGAATAGAGTGGTGTTAACGGAAAAAAGGAAGAAGAAACTGGAAGCCCCCGTTGGTTTTTTTTTTTTTGAGAAAAAAAAAGATATAGAGAATTACCCAGCGGTTATAAATTTAACGAAATATGAAGTTTTTGTAAAGTAAGCAATTTAAATTATTTGGCGAAACTAGAAGGAAATAAAGGTGTTCAAAGTAAATAAGTTCAGTGATAGTTTCTAATTGTCGGGAGTATTAATTGATTCCGTCCGTAAGTCCAAACCAGAAGGGATTGAATTAAGAGAGGAGAAGAGCATCTGTCCAGAGGAACTTTCATAACTCCATCACCACCTAATCAACCCAAGCCTTCCTGAAGTTTCATCAATCACTTTGGACAAGTGCGTAGAAGTAGAGAGAGGCTCCCAACACAAAGAAGAAAGACTATTGGACGGTGGAACAGAGGTGGAGACCTTATTCCCAGGTAACCTTTTTATATATATTTACTTTTCTGTGGCAGGAAATTACACCACAGTAAACGGACATTGTTGAGGAGGATGGTTTTGTTCGGGAGCGGTGGTGCGGTCCCCATGATTATCGCACGGATGCTGGTGCCTATGCCCCGGCCTCCACTGGCGAGGGAGCGTGGTCAAATACCGTGCCTTCCTCGAGCCGGAGTGGAGGGTCGCAGAGCTTGGCTCAGGGGGCGTATGTGCCTCAGGATCGATCGGGTCGAGACAATCCGTTCAGGGATCCAGTTGGTCGATCGGCGCACCCCCTGGAATCCCAGACCATATGCAATTTTTGCCATCTGAGGGGTCACGTATACGACGAGTGTCTACAAAGACGAAACACTCCCTTCTGTCGCGAGTGCTGGCGGTATGGCCACGACATAGTGGACTGCCCGGATCGTCCGACGCGGACGCGCGAACCCCAGGCTCCATACAGGGGTAGAGGTCAGCAGGGCGGATTCGTGCGGCAAGGACCGCCTCATCAGCGACCGCAGTTTCAGAGGAGAGCCCTGCCGGAGCCGCAGCCCCCGTCTACGAGTGGCGGGCCGGCGACATCAGGCCCCAGAGTATTCAGCGTCTGATGCTGTTGCGAGTTTTGTGGCCGACAAGGTCATAGGTTGCGCGGGTGCGAATACAGACAAAGGTGGGAACAACAACAGGGTTCCCAGGGTTCTCCCCACAAGCGGTACGCCGGAACAGCACCTGTTGCGGGCCGAGAGCAGGACACCCATGTGGAGACTGGGGGAAGCGCGAAAAATAGGCGCGGTAAGCGTAGGAGACAGCGTCGGCGCAATCAAGGAGCCGGTAGTAGTCGCGCGGTGGACTCCCGGGAGGTGAGTGAGGATGGTAGGCGACGATCCTCCGTGTCGAGCGGTGGCGGTAAGCGACCCGACTCCATGGACTCGAAGACAGATGCGAGGCATGACGTCGCACCAGTTAGCGCGGGGAACCGGGAATAGCGACCCCGGCGCATTGGGCCCAAAGTGGGCAGAAAGAATAGCTCCAGTTCCGCTAGTTCGGAGTCCAGTGGGACTCCCGAGCGGAACATTCCCGAACGGAGGAGCGGATCATTGTGCGAGTTTTGCGGTCGACACACTCACAAGGCGGCAGAGTGTCGACATAAGGCAAAATGGAAGAGTTCGGGAAACTCCCAAAGGTCGGGTCGGCAAGATCCAACCCGACCGCACTAGAAACGCAACCAAGCTCCAGCTGTTCTCAGCTTTCGCCGACTCAGGTCCCGATTGTCACTCTCCCTTTAGACATTGGCCGTAGGAACTCTACGCGCCTAATCGTGGACACAGGCGCTGAGATCAGCCTGTTGAAGCTGAAGGCACTCCATCCTAGATATGACATGGGTGTGCATAGATCTACAACGATCCAAGCGCTGTTTGTCAAAGGCAAGTCGAGGGGATGCTGCACTGGGAATTTCAAGTCGTACCATGAGATTCCCTGCAGTTTCCAAATAGTATATTCCTTGCCGGGTTTGGAGGAAGACGGATTGTTGGGGTACGACTTCCTGTCTCGGAATTGTAAGGTAGACGGGCCGGGTGGTTGTTTGGTTTTTCCCCGAACGACCGTAAATCCCGTGCCATTTTCCATTCAATTTGTCAACTATGGGACGGGAAGAGCTGAACATGTGGCAGCCGAACGGGGAGACGCGCCAAAGGGACCTGTTAAGGTCGATACTGCGGCAGGTACTCGCCCGGAGACCCTATCCATACAGGGGAGGGCTGCGAAAAGCTGTTCAACCACGTGCTACCCACGAGGTCATCGGGATAAGCCCCGAACAGCGGACGTTATTAGTATATAGTTATTAGACAACATTTTTTATAAAAAAACAATTACGGAAAGGTTAAGCCTTCCTGTAACTTGGAGCCCCTAATCCCAGCTGGCCAGACTCTGGTTTCCCTCCGGAATCTTCATCCTTGTAAAGGACCTTCGTCGAGGGATACCAACCTGAGAGTCTGACGAAAAGTCTTTAAGACCAGGCCTAATGCTGCAGGCGCATTCCCAGCGCAGACTGCAAACGCAAACCCCAGTGCTGGGGGTTGGATCGCAAATATGAAAATGCGAAAGCGCATTATAATGTCGGGTGATGGTAAGTTTTGCCGCCGGAACGGGGCAACCCCCGATCTGCCAACCCATGGACTGGGAGTAAAGGAGTCCAAGAGGAAATATATAGGAGCGGGACGATTTCGCCGGCCGGGCGGCGCTGGAGTGGTTGGACGAGAGGGGATCGCCTCGCCTTAGCGAAGGGGTCCTAACCGGTTCGTGTGGGCGGTCGAGCTTTCGGTCGGACCATCGTTTTAAGTGTCGGGCCCGCCGCGGGCGTTTGTGTTGTCCTTGGTTTTGTGGGGTGCTTGTCTGCTATTCCCCCTCTTAGGTTAATACATAAGTGTTATTTATTTATTTATTTTTTTTTTACTAACCCTAATATGTAAGCAGTAGAAAGTACATACTAACATCTACTTAACACCTAATTGTTAATTTATTTATTTATTTGTTTTGTTGTTTGTTAGTTATATGTTTGTCTGCTCTCCGCCGTCCACTCTCCGGTGTGACATTCCTCTCCTAAGAATGCCACGCAGTCTTGTGGGGGGGAGGTGTGTTACGTGCGGCTTCCGCCACCCCATCAATTAATTGTTTTTAATATAATTTGTTTTAATGTAGTTTGATGGTAAGGTGGTGGAAGAATTGCATGATCCACATGTGAGTGTTCGAAAACGCCCCGATTCGAGTGTGGATCGTGGGCGAGTTCGAATTCGGTTTTCGGAGTGGACGTTGAGGGAGAGCGAGAGAGAGAACGGCGGGATATTTTGATTCCGTTTGTTTTTGTTTTTGCTTTAACTAAGGGATACGGTTTTGGAGTTGTTCGAGACTGTTTGTAAAGTTACAGTAAGAAAGAATAGAGTGGTGTTAACGGAAAAAAGGAAGAAGAAACTGGAAGCCCCCGTTGGTTTTTTTTTTTTTGAGAAAAAAAAAGATATAGAGAATTACCCAGCGGTTATAAATTTAACGAAATATGAAGTTTTTGTAAAGTAAGCAATTTAAATTATTTGGCGAAACTAGAAGGAAATAAAGGTGTTCAAAGTAAATAAGTTCAGTGCTAGTTTCTAATTGTCGGGAGTATTAATTGATTCCGTCCGTAAGTCCAAACCAGAAGGGATTGAATTAAGAGAGGAGAAGAGCATCTGTCCAGAGGAACTTTCATAACTCCATCACCACCTAATCAACCCAAGCCTTCCTGAAGTTTCATCAATCACTTTGGACAAGTGCGTAGAAGTAGAGAGAGGCTCCCAACACAAAGAAGAAAGACTATTGGACGGTGGAACAGAAGTAGAGACCTTATTTCCAGGTAACCTTTTTATATATATTTACTTTTCTGTGGCAGGAAAATACACCACACCACCATCACAGATAAGGACTATAAATAGCCATACCACCACCTAATACCAAATAAAATAAGGATAAATCTAATGAAACTGGAACTTTCCGACGAGTATATTTCTCTATGCATCCTACTTAAGTGAAGCCTTTTATAATACATACAGTATAATATTAGGAAATTGTTAAACCTAAAATCCCTCCTAGTTCTATTTAATTTACCCACCAATAGCACAAAATCTCTGGTCATATTGCGCAAAGTAACCATTTAGGAATTGTGTATAGGTTATGAAGAAGTAATCGATGTTTCTATCAAAATATTTTCAGGCATGTCGGGGTTTCGGGAAGATATATTGTATTAACTCTTACTTTGTGCACTATTGATGGTTCTACTGTTTTACTTAAGAACTAATGCTCACCTTTGATATCCCCTTCTTATATTCTTGTTGGATTTTCTTCAGATGTGTTATGCTAACACGTTCTTCGGTTTTAGTCGGGGGGTTTTCTACTGATTGATCTGTGTTTGACTGCATTGAGGCGTGAACATTACACTGGGTGGATTCGAGTGTTGATTGACCTAAACCAAGGAGTAAATTCACTTTTTGCCGCATTTGATCACAACAAGCATTCCTTGAGCTAGTGGCTAAGACACTTGACCCAGTATTACTCGAATACATTAATGAGTTGGTGTCGACGAACTTCTTCTTCAACGAATGGGAAATCTTTTCATCAAAGTGTTCAATAGCCATTGAGGAAATATCTCTCAACTCCTGCAGCACCTCGTGAGGCCGGAGTGCTTTTGTTGTTTTTGTTATTAGCCTTAGAATGCGAAAAATTTCGTCTAAAACTTTTCCGGGTATAAAGCAGCACAATTTTAAGTCCATATATTTTGAATAAGTCATTGATAACATGGAAATTCGAGTTTCAATGCATGTGAGAATATCCGCATGCCGCGCTAAGCAGTGATTCCTAAAACAATCAATAGTTTTGTAAGAAACGCAATTGTTGGTTAATTTATAAACTACCTTCTTTCTGATTCTCGCCGCGGAAGCAGAGCTTTGATCTTCTTGAGACTAACAGCATGTTGTTTAACGACCTTATTAAATCCACAATTCAATATATGTTGACAAATAGAATCGACTTTTCTACAAATCTTTAATGAAAATAAAATAATTTTTTATTTCGCCCACGACCAGTTTGATTAACATATTGTACCAGGCGCTTTTTGGCGACTTCCTCGTAAGTCAAGTATTCGAATATTCCAATCAACGTTGGTTCTGGTAGAGTTAGGATATGCATTTCTCGTATCTCGCCAAAACTGTAGACGATTCGTGATATTTTTGCTCCCTACCCAGTTATTCCGAGCACCACAAACAAAAATTGCTTCTAGAATGTGTACGTCATTTTCGACATTTCTTGTGTTGACACCTGTAGTATTGGGTGATACAAAAAGTACTGTGCAAAGTCGTTTGAATTGGGTTTTATAAAGGCAATTGATATCTAGTGGTATGCGTATTGGAGTGTTTTTGAACATACTACGTGTTTTGAACGTACTTTAAAAATGAGTCGTTAATTAAGATAATATAAATTAGAGAATTTTATAATGGCTGTTGTTGATTTTTTTCTATGTCAAACGCATAGTGCGATCTGAAGAAATGGGAGAGAATAAGGAAAGCTGCTATAGATTGGTTTTGAATATCCGGTGTTACATCCACGATGGAATATACGAGGGCAGGTCAATAAGTCTTTAGAAAAAGGTAGAAAAATATTGTTTTTTACTTTTCAACATAATCTAAGAGTAGGGCGTTAGAATATACTCACAGCTAGGCCGGCTTGTCGTAAGAGGCGACTAAAGGCCGAGTGGTAGGTGGGGTCCCAACGCCCTGTCGCCCGGTGAAATACCACCCCATCAAGCTATAGGCTCCGTAAAATGGTCGGGAGTAGTCCCTGTCCATCTTTCGGGGCTTGGCTAATGGACCGGTGGTTGGTTTAGGTGGTAGCCGGTTTCAAGTTGAGGTACTTTGGCGGATTTATTGTCTGTCTATATTTGGTGATGCAGTGTTCCGCCGAACACTGTTCGCAGAAAAACAAAACGAAACCAGAGCGAATGATAGCGACAATTAAAAACGCAAACGCTTTCCTTTTTTGTGACACGCTCTTTTTATTTTTATTTCTATTGTTTTATTTTCTTTTACAATTTGTTTTATTTACAATTTCAATTACTCGGGTTTAACAAACACTTGAACGCCCGTGGCGATTCTATCAAAGCAGGTGCGTGTACATTTGGCTTTTCTTATATCCTGCTTTGTGTATTGGATGCGACGTAAACTACTCGATGGCAAAGCGAAGTGTCACACTCGACGGAAATTTTTAATGTGCTTAATTCATCCACGGTTAACAAGGAATGTTTTTAACTAATATCGCGTTTGACTAATTCACAGGACACATATACTCGCGACCTTCTGGCACACGTTGGGGAACACGACAGAGTCACTAGGAGGATAACCGCGGTGGCAGTTCGGTCGATTGTCTTAAGTTGCCTCGCGTAATTTGGGAAGGTTTACTTCGGGGAGGCAGTTGCTGTAGCGATTATCGGCGCGGCGCGGACTAACGTTCGTGTTCGGTTCTCTATGTCGACTGTATGCTCGAAGTAGACTGTCTTTGTCAAAATCCTATTTCCCTTTTCAATTCTCTTCCCCTCATCTGTAAAGGAAGTTTTCCATCATACTTTTCATTCTAATCCTCTTATCTGTAAAAGAAATTTCCCATCATGATCATCATTCCCATTTCCTTATCTGTTTTTCTTTGTTCGAGGGATCGAGTGTACCGTCACTCATTTCTCGATCCTTTCATGGGCTCTCTTTGTGTTGCCCATCTGGCTTACGACAACAAGAGTTTTTGTGTGCTTCAGATGGGTAACAAAGGAACCATGGGATTTGGTTTCTAGATCGCATTTCCCAGATATAAACATCTAGCGCGGGATAGGCGTTACGATGTTTATGATTGCAAGAATTGTTGGTCGGCGGGCGAATCGCTAGGCATTTGTTTGCGCACGTGCGCTTCTCGGTTTGGGATCTTGCGAGGAATTTAGGGTGCTAATTGCTATTAGCTACACGGGGAGATATGCGTTATTCTGTTTGTTTTCAGAAAAATGCGTTTAATGGATGGATTGAGTAAATGGGGGAATTGTATTGAAATGAATTGAATGGATGCACCGAATAGATGCATTGAATGGATGCATTGAATTCAATATTAGTAAATTTTGAACGTTTAGTTCGATTGGTTTTTACTATTGAATTCAATGTTGGGTATTTAGAATGTTACCTTTGTTTCAGGCGGAAGGAAGGACAAGGAGGAACGCGTCTGTGGGCACGAGTAATGGATATAGGTGAGTATGTTGCTTGGTGGAACGATGATATCTCAACCTAAAGTGGATTGTATGGTTCGTAGAACCGCCACAGTACCACTCCGTCACGCTGTACATGCCGCGATACCGTCGGGAGAAACCTTCAACTATGTTTCGGAAATATGGCTGATGGCCCGGACTGTCACAGAGATAAATCATGATGGTACCTTCTGAGATAAAGAATTCCGGAGGTAAACTAGTTTCCCATTCGGATCTCCGGGGGGATTATGTCAGGGGAAACATCATGTAGATATTATAACAAATAACCAAACTTTAAGAAATTCGCCATCGCATAATCGGGGTCGCTCTCAAGGCGTCCACGCTCGGCTGATAACGGCATTTTGTAACATCAGGGGCATCGATTTCATCAATACGAAAGTAAACGTCGTCCACCAAAATTTGCAAACAGCGAAACCTGATATCCTTGCCCTAACTGAGACCCAGGTTGATTCGTCAACTGATTCGACATATCTTCGTTGCTCAAGATACGATTTACATGCGAGATTCCGTTTTAAGGGCGGAGTCTGCGTCTTCACGCAGTCCGATTTGGCCTATCAGAGGATGGAGGCGTTGGAACCCAGTAACATGGACATCATATGGTTGAGGGTCGTGCTGAAGAATTCTGTTGACTTTCTTTGTTGTCTTTACCACTCCCCGAATGATGGTCGACCAGCGATATTTTTCGAACATCCTTCACGTACCATCGACTGGATACAGATCAACCACCCGCCTTCTGAAATTATCATCCTTGGCGATTTTAATGTACACAATTCCGACTGGCTGGTGAACTCCAACAGAACCCACGAGGCTGGAAGGCTGCCGAGAGGGAGATGTTTGCTGTTATCCACAACTTGGCTCAACTCATGGAGGAACCCATGCGAGTGCCGGATGCCCGAGGCGATTATGCGAACACCCTGGATCTGTTTTTTACATCCGAACCAAGTATTTATACCGTAGAAGTTTCCGCACCACTGGGAAACTCAGTTCACTGCTTGGTATCTTGTGGTGATAGGGGGTTATGATGCAAGGGGACATGGCAGGATCGCCATGTGGTGAAGTTGCATCGCAATTTAGCGTTATTGCAGCATCGACATTAATTCGATCGCAGGAAAAAAATCGTCTAAAAATCGAATTCCCTATTGTTTGCTGTTTAAAGCGCAGCTCGCTAAAAGTTTATGGCGTAAGCGCCGCAGTTAGTGAATCAAAGACGCAGTTGGTTTTTGATTACTTTAATATCGAAATTGTTGGGGTATTTATACTCCCAATCAATCACTCAATTATCCATAAATTTCTTAATCTACTCATACAAATTATGCTTCATCATCTATTACACTTCATTCATAATTCACTCAAAAATACAAAATGCTTATTACGCTATTCTATTCTCTATTACCAGCTTGGTGCATAGTGTAAAAACAATGACACGATTTGACCCAATTAATTTATGAATCATTCAGCTGCAGTAAGCTCGCAAACGATTGTTATTTGATTCTTGCAAATCGTAACCGGAGCGATTCGTTTCTTTTGCTCAATGAAAAGAATCGACCTTGAATTGTTGTCGGCAACGAATGCTGGTTACGTGACACTTGTTAATTGTGACAAGGTCAAATTGATTTACTTGATATTATACTTCATGGTCATTTCGTGGCTATGTTGTTATACTACAATCTGTCGCACAAGCACTTGCATTTCAAACGAATAACCGGCCTAGGCAGGTTCGCCATGTATGGAGGTATGGGGCTGCTAACTGAGACGATTTGTGAGATTTCTCTGCATCCTTTTCGTCGTCGGGGGTGTGGTTTGGAAACTCCGGCGTTAACGCTTGGGCGGAGTCGGTCACAGAGATTATTCTTCTCGGCATGGAGATCTATATTCCACATTCCATCAAACGAAGTTCATCTGATAAACCTTGGTTTGATAAAAAATGCGAGCAGATTACAGCGGCAAAAAATAGAGCTTTTAAGCAATGACGCTCCAATCCCACTAATGTTAACAGAACGAATTTTGTCAGAATCAGAAACGCGTGCAACCAGGCGATTGATACCACGAAGAAGGCCTACAACGACAGAGTCAACAATAAACTCCTTCAGTACCCGACTGGTTCGCGCTCCTTCTGGTCAATGGCAAGAGCTCTCAGCAGTAACTTTGCTTCCTCCTCTTTCCCTCCGTTGGTGACAGACAGCGGGACGTTAGTCACAAATTCAAAGGATAAAGCTAATATGTTCGTGAATTTATTTTGCGCGATTTCAAACCTCGTTCCCGGTGTTGTGGAGCCACCTGTTATCGCACCGGTACGGTCTTCCATGTGGAATGTGAGATTTCGCCCGCGTACTATTCACTGCCTTCTACGTGAACTGGACTGTAGGAAGACAACCGGCCCGGACGGAATACCAGCAATAGTCCTTAAGAGCTGTGCTCCAGAATTATCGTCGGGTCTTGACGGACTCTTCCGCTTATCTTATGCATGGAGGACCTTTCATACCTGCTGGAAAATTGCTCGAGTTCAGCTAATCCCGAAGACGGGAAAAAAGTGTCTCCCACAAAATTACCGGCCGATAGCATTACTGTCTATGTTATCTAAGGTGATGGAAAAAGTCATCAATACTGAGTTAATTAAGTATTTGGAGTGCAACGGACTTCTGAATGATTGTTAATACGGATTCCGTGGCAGGCGGTCCACGGGCTGGGAAGGGCCAATCTCCTCGGCTTCAATGCAACGAAGACACAAAGAAAAGTGGATCATCGGTTCCAGAGCCACTTGCAGGCCCACACTTCAATGCCCCAGCAACAGCATTTAGCAAAATCGGTGTCGAGTTGTGCGGCCCTTTTTCCATTAAAGCCAGAGCAACAAGGTTCGATAAAATCATAAAAGTCTGGCGGTCTTTGCCTGTTTGGTTACCAAAGCTGTTCACTTAGAAATTTGCTCTGATCTAAGAACGAAAATGTTCCTTCGCGAACAGACGGTGATGGCCATCCCTCATCCTCTCGGATAATGGTAATCATTTTATTCGAGCTAAAAAGAGGATCAACCAAGAATGAAGCAAAGGTCACCAATAACTGCAAGGCCAGACTAGCGATCCAGGAGATTGTTTGGAAGTGCAATCCGCCCCACTAACTCTGGGGGGAGGGGGGCGGCCTCTTGGGCTTTGATCGTGGCTTGCGGTGCGGGGTGCTGAGGCCGGGGGTTGGTTGGTATTGGCCTATTCTGCCGTCTCCCGCAAGGTTGGTTCGAGTTAGTCAATTGAGACGGTTCTCTCCTGGCCGTTGACGTCGATGATGGCCGTTCTATATTCCATGCTTCGTTCCATGTGGGCCTGTGTACAGCGCTTCGAGAGGTTTTCGGATGCTGTCGAGTCGTCAGAAGACGTGGGTGCAGGTCTGCATATACTTGTGGACGGGCGGGTGTGCCGAGTTGCTGGGACAGGGCGGATGGCTTTGAAAAGCCAGCGCAGGCTCCCGTTATACGTGTGAGCGAGATCAACGTTGTGCTGCTAGGCCTTCACTCTAATTCAGCTGTGACTTCCCTTTGTGTGTGAGGATGACCGAGAGTACGCTTGACTTAATTAGTCGAAAGACACTCTTGGCGTGTCTTTGCTTCCGACGACTGCATGGAGGTTGTGGTTTGTGCTGAGCCGTCACAAATTTAATAAAGGCCAGTTCTTATACTAACAACAAAGAGTACGTATCTCTTTAATCATTGAGAGATTTTTCGTAATCATTTCACAGACCCTCTAGCCCGATGGGGTGGTATTAATCAGTCGGTGGAAACATTTAGAGAAGGCTTGTAATCAGCACTCCATGATGATACATACATGTTACATTTTTGAGATAAATATGTAATAATTTTGAGAAAAGTTTAGCTTCAAGAGACAACTTTGCTAGGTAACACAATATTTATTTCTCTAAAATTTTAATAAGTTCCGCAACCTTGCATATACAGTGGTGGAAAAAATAAAAGAATCAAAGGTTAAGGTTACGATCAACAATCAGTAACTGCGTACAATTTGGTTTTTCTTCGACACTAATTCTATACCCGAACCGCACCTAACAGTACTTTGATATGGTGCATCAATTTGCTCATCAGTTTTTTGTTTTTGCCTAGTAGTAAAAAATGCCAGCGAAAGGTATATTTTCCCTGGAAAAAATAATAGAAACAAACCATCGTTACAGTCTTCAATCGTGATTGTGAAGTAAACTGTGGGGAGAGAAGTGATGGCACCGGCACGGGAAGTGGGAGCGACACGACCTTGGTGGTCGGCAGATGTAATTTTACTCAGCGATAAACGGCTCGTGCAGAGTCGACTCGCTAATGGGGTGAGTTTGTGGTGTGGTGGTAGATATCCTCTCCACTAGGGATATGTTTTTACTTACCACCAGAGAAACGTCAAGTCTCTCTTGGTGGAATAGAAAACCAGATCTCGTAATGAAGATCATGGTGGTATGTGTGTGATCGTTTAGATCTGTGTTGTTTACTCATGCGCGAAGTCAATGGCAAAACAAAGCAGGCAGGCGGCAAAGACAAAGGGATCGAGAAGATCGTTATCTATGAAGTGCATCGCGTCTAAATAAATAGACGACGATGCATCGAAGAAATGTGGTAAGAGAAAAGATGAGACGAGGGCATCATAAAAGTCTTAGATGAGTGATGCCCGTGTGTAAATATACGAATAGACATTGGGAAAGGTGCCAATGGTTGCGATACTTTATACAATGAAAATTGTATGTCGTATCTTGGGTCGGTGGCTGAAACGAATTTGTTTGCATTTGTATATGCTGGATATATTCGTTTGATGGCTAAGCACGAAGTTGTGATTGTTTGTTCGTTGGAAAACAAATCATGGGTGAATCTATTGCAGCTGGGTAAATAGCCGTGTTGGTATTATGCTGGTGATGCTAAAGCAATTTAGGTATACGATGGGTGGTCGTGTGCCGTATCTTGCTGAATGAAATGTGATCGAATTTTTATGTATGTTTACATGCGAAGGAATTCGGTTTATGACACTAGACGCCAGTGTTTGCATTTGTCCCTTGGACAAAAGGCTGCCGCAGCCGTGGAATTGCCAGGGACATGCGCTGTGCACGTGGACAGCGGAATTGCTTGGCATACCAGAGTGCCGGATGATTTAGGGATTCATGATTAGTCAGGGAAGAATTCTTATAGGGAATTTGTATGCGAAGAGATGTATGAAAGGTAAGGATTCATTACAGGGACTTTTAGATCATAAATTGCGCTATTTAATGCGTGAAGCATTTAAGGTGCTAATGATATTGCATTAGCGAACTTAAGGAAGTTGGGTAGCAGTTATGGGGGTTTTTCAGGTAAGTGGGCCGTGGGGTTTGGCGGAACCGCCACAAAACTACTGGTTCGTCTTTATTGAAGTCTTCGTAAATTTGTTAGACTTGTGTTTTAATGTTTGTTAGAAAAAAAAAACAATAAAAATAAAATTTTGTGAAAATAGGTCGTGGAGTATTGCACTAATTTCGATCGTGAATTGATAAAATAATAAGAAATGACGGGAAAACAATGGATGAAATAGCTAAGCTAATGAAGTGCTCTAAGAAAAGAATATTTATAGCTATTCATTCAGGTCCCAAAATGGTAACCAGAGGCAGGAAAAGAAAAACAACCCCACGATTCAACAAACTGCTAATCCGGCTATCCAAGAACAAGCCGTTTTTTTCTCCAACGGAATTAAAAAATGACTTAAAGTCACCTTGTACGAGTCGTACAATTAGAAACAGACTAATTGAAGCGGGTCTTCCTGGAAGAAATCCCAGAAAAGTTCCATACTTGAGCAAGAAAAATATAAAGCAGAGACTCGTTTTTTGACAAAAAACGCCTCTACCGTGCGAATTGGAATAACATCTTATGGTCGGATGAAATCAAGATCAATTTGTTTGGTTCCGATGAAAAAATGTAGGTCAGACGACCAATAAACTCAGAACTCAATCCTAAGTATACGAAAAAGCCAATGAAACAATGTTGGAGGCAATTTAATGATTTGGGAGTGCTTTTCAGCAGCTGGTGTTGGTCCTGTGGGGTTCTTTAAGTAATTTTCAAAGAACCACCCATTCCAAATTAACCTGTCTCACACTTACCATGCAAGTCATTATACTTACCTGCAAACGAGCAGCGTAAGCTATCCCCCATCACCTTACAACTGAAAACATAAGCCCACGGCAAGATTACCCATCTTGCCGTGGCATCAAACTTTCATCGCGGAGCATGCTGGCATTCAACGCATCATACCCCTGAAATCTAATTGGGTTATCTTATCAGGTAACCAACATGAATCCCCGAACATGTCAAGCGCAAGGCTAAGAAGCATTTTCTCATGCACGTGTATGACATGTTCATCCTCGCCTTATCTGTTGAACCATCGGTGGATCGTTCAAACACCAATCTACAGCACAGCCCATTGCTGGCTGCCTACAGGGATTTCAAGTGTTGTTTTAACATAAACACACACCCGACACATCGACCGATGGGACGTTGGCAATCTGCGTACAAGCGTATTGATGCTGTACGCAGTGGCCAACGAGTAAACATTCAATGTTCCTATGTCTATTAGGTTTCCAGCGGCCGCAATAAATTTCCCAGGATCTGCCACCAACCGACCATGGAATTGGATACAATCATACCCATGATCGTGTCCCCCGCTATCTTCCTCTAAAACAAACATGCTCACATCTATTCTAGTCCCTAGCCATCGTGGGCAAAGTTCTGTTGACTTAACGTCAATCAAAAAATCTATCCTCTATCGTACGATGGCAATACACCCAGCTGTACATCGATCATCATATTCGACCCGTTGCATGTTTGTTTTTCCTTTCCTTCGCCCAACGCATGTTTCGCTTGTCTTGCTTTCCAAGAAAAAGACATTCAACTTATCTGGACGATGTCCATGAGAACCTTCCAATGGGGTGCAAACCGTTGTTCATTGATCGTTGGAGCGAAAGAAAAATTGCTTTCCCCGCCGATGACATGAATGAAAACTCATCTCAAGCACTGAGGCTGGGTCAATGTCGTCCATCACTAAGAGGAGTCAGATCTGGATCCTGGAAGGAGATACATCTATCGAAATCGTCTCGTGCAGGAGTTTAATTGAGTTCGACTGTAACAGTTTAGTCGATATCTTTTTGAAAATATTGTTGTGCGTGCTTGTAAACGTAAAAATCAAATTACCTGTTAAATGTCCAAGGGCAATCGATATCATTACCTAGTATTGCCGAGCGTGCTTTATTTATAATCATCAGTTGTACTAAAGACTAAGAACGTTGACTTAGTTATTTTAATGTTTGTGCTGAAACCCGGAGTAACCGGATGTGAAGGAACTTTGTAACGATTATATTGTAAAGCTTGTACATCAGTGTCAATAAAATCAGTGAATTCAATAAAAATAATATTTTACAACCGAACAATTATACTTGTGTTTCGTTTTCTTATTCGTTTGTCTTCTCTCGGTGGTCAATCACTTTCGTCAGCTTTTACGTAGGTGGTGTTTATATTGAACCCGCGTCCGTGTTGACGCCCGAGTGTAAATCCCCACAGTCCAATTTTTCTTATAAAGGACAAAATGTATGCTAAAGATTATGTAGAAATCTTAAACACCGTTGTGCTACCATTTTCTGAAGATGAGAGTTTATGCAGGATAATGACCCCAAGCACACCTCAAAATTGGCTAAAGAATGGTTTCTTCAAAACAAAGTCGATGTTATGGAGTGGAAATCGCAGTCCCCTGATCTTAACCCAATAGAAGACCTATGGGGCATTCTTAAGCGCAAGATCGGAGACTGCAAAACCAAAAATAAGAAAGAACTTTGGTCCAAAATAAAAGATGAATGGTACTCTATAGCACCCGCGACTTGTACCAATCTAGTCAATTCCATGGGACGAAGATGCGAAGCAGTCATAAAAAACAAAGGTGCAACTACTAAGTATTAAAAGGATATGAAACACTTTTACTGTAAATTAATTCTTCACAAAACACAAACAAAAAACTAATTTGTTTCTATTATTTTTTCCAGGCAATTAATTTTTTTTCACTATTTCTCGGTTTTTTTTATTAAAAATTTAGTATTTGTTTTGTGTATTACAGTGCACCAAATATTAGTATATTTTTAATTCTTATTTTTCCCCAAATACATTTTTTCTTAACGATTAATGTCGATGAACAAGCTTGTTTCTATTATTATTTCCACCACTGTATATGTGGTGCGTTTCCGAATTGTAGGAAAAAAGAAAAATACGAAATATTTTCTAAACTATTATATCAAAAACATTAAGATTCTACCTGATTACTAAATTATCTAGAAATAAATAATATACGAGTAGTACATTCAAAATGTTATCGTTTGTTAATTTAAAATCAATTCAAAACTCAAACCTCATCTGACAGAACATCGAAAACTGTCATACAAAAGCTGATACAGTACTCTTATTAAACGTTGACAACAATAGAAAAACACCTTGTTGATTTTTAAAAACAATTTTCAAAATGATTTCTAGTCCGTACAGGCTTAATTTCGACAAAGAATATGATTTAGGAGACCCAGCAGCAAATAATGTGGGCCAAATAATTTCAAATAGTGAACTATCGATAAACATCTTCTACGATGGCGTTCCAACAAAAAGACAGTGCTACTTTAGTGCAGAAAACATTGATTGCAATTTGTCGATTGTATGTTGATAACCTATCTTCGAATAACTAGACTAAAACGGCTAATTATTTATTACAGCGATTAACAATCACAGAGAAAGTCGATCGCTGTAAAATGTATATATCTACAATAGACACAAACGCATTTCATGATCTCAAGCAAGATCAGTCTTTGCATGTTACATTCTCAGGTTTTATAGAAAACCTAATTAAAATATTGAGAGACTGTCAAAAAGGTGCCTTGGAAATAGATCTAATGCAAAATAAAAACGACCGGTATATTTTGAGATTCTATGAAATGCGAGCTTTCAAGAACCTTATACATTTATGTCTACCTGTTGAACGTGCACCACCAAACATAGTCCTTCTCCACGCAAACCATGCTATCAATAATTTAGAGGTATGTATGAATTAGATCTACATTAATAGTACTATTTTTAAATCATTATACTTTTATAGAAAATAAATGCTTCCCATGAAAGGGCAATGATGAGTATTAGGAGCGAATTAAATCTGCGCACAGATCGTGTAAATCAGCTAGAAGCTGAAAACGCTAAATTAAGAGAATCACTTTCGGAAAATGATAAGGCTACCGCCCATAGATTTCACAAAGACTTGCAACAAATGCAGGACACTCTTAGGAAGGCCTCCGAAGACCGCCTCATGGAGAATGAAAAGCATATGAAGGTAGTGTCTGCACTACAAGGGCAGTTAAGTAAAGTAAACGACGACAATCTAAAATTAATTACAGAAAAGTGGTAAGAACATATCAATCTTCAACTCCGTGAACAAATATATATACCTCTTTATTTTTAAGTCAAGAAACGAAGAAATGCGATCAGCTTCGTTCCGAGCTATCATCCTTAAATTCAACTTTAAACACAATAACACAGAAGAACGAAAAATTGATTGCTGAAATAGCCGTTCTCTCGAACCACAAGCGGAAAAGTGAAATGCAACTAAATGATGCGCGAAACCATGTACAAGAACTACAAGAGAAAATTAAAAAGCACGACAAGATCAAGGTAATTTTAATTATATGCCCAATTGTTATTCACGCTTAACATGACGTCAAAGTCTGATTTATTAGCTGAGCTAGAGGCAGAGAAAAATATTTGCCACACGAAGCGCAAGGCACTAGAAATGGCAACAGATGAGATTACAAAAGCGAATGAAATAATCAGCAAACAAACTCGTGAACACGTTAAATTAAAAAAGACCATTAGCTGGCGAACTGAGATTGCTCTCCGACAGGAAAAAGTCCTTCAGGAGAAAGAGCATCAGCTAACATCATCGAATGCAAAAATAGAAAGCCTGCAACAAATTATTAACGATCTCCGACGAGACATTCCACATCAGCTTGAATCAGCACGAAAAGCCGCCGACTCCATTGAAAAGAAATATAGTGAAAGTAAGCTTTTACCTGAAATAAAAACCAACAGCGCTCTTTAAAACGTTTGCATTCTGTTTCAGAGCTCTCTGACCTCAAAAGGAGACTTACTGGAGATAAATTGAGCCCCTGACAATGAATTAATGGAAGGAAGATTGAAATGAAAAATGTACAAGTTGGATTTAGAAAATTAACTTATATATAAATCTTAATCGAATTTACACACTCTAACGTTTGTTTTGCTCTTCAAATGCCGGTTCTGTGTTCACTAATTTTGATATATCTTGACTTTTTGCCAGTCTGTCTCGAATAAGTTCAGCAATGGCTTTCTGTGTCCGTCTTTCTAGTTTCTGCAACTTTTTGGTCACGTCGCGCTTTAGATCCCAATCTGGTTTCCGTGGAGCAAGATTGACAATGTCAATCTCATCTGTGATCATTGAAGTTTTTAGTAAATCCATTTGCGATTGGACTTCCTTTTCAATTTCCCCAGATGGCCCTTGCTTAATGGCTGCATCATTGATACTGGCATCCTGTGGCTTGTAGCTTCGAAAAACTACTCTAGATAGATTACCAATTAGTCTTATTAAACGGAAAGGTAAATTTGAGATGCATTCCTACTTTCGTTCCGATTTCTCAGCGTTGTTGGCAGCGTTTTTTAACTTCTCCAAACGTTGTTTTCTTTTAAGTGATTCTTCCGCAAGTGAACCGACTTTTATGTCATTCGCACTCATATTTGCTTTAATGATTAAACGTACACTTATTGTTTGGTTATAATATCTTAAGCTTACAGATTTACTTGAATATACTCTTCATTGATTTTTCGTTTTATGATAGTTTCCTAAGATGATTTTTACATCTAAATTTGTGATCTGTCAAAAACGCACTTTGTTCAATATGTGCCCCCAAAAATAGGGTATTGCATCTTAGTTTGGTCTTTCATGCTTGTTTAATGTAACACTAGGTTTCAAATAGTTTACAACGCACGAAATCTTCAAAATCTCTATATTTAATATATTTCCCATCGTGCTAGTAGCATTAGAAGTTGGTTGAAAAATAACTAATGTGGGTTAAATAATTTTTTTCAAGTAAAAAGACGGAAACACAAAAATAAGAGTTCATTTAAAAATATGCTATATACTGTTGCGTGCTTAGGGTTCGCTGGATGAATTATTTTTAATAAATAAGCGCCGTTAAATCGATTTTGAAGTAGTGTAACACTTTATTAGTTTGTTAATAACAACCGTCACTTTTACCGTACACTTAACGATTTCTTGACTTATCGCTTACTTATCGCGTCTTTGACTGCTTACTTCTTACGTCTTACTTGTCTTCCTGATCTGCGTGTGACGTATTTATCCCGTTTTTCCTCATTCTGATTCGGCGTTTCGTTTCCGTCCGTCCCATAGCCTCGAATTTTCTACTGTTCAAAGTCTTCAGTTTTCCAGTACTTTCTGGAATATTCTAGTACTTTGTTTCGGACTTTCTAGAATATACTAGTACTGATAGTCATATGCGTCACAATATTTTATTAACAATGTAAAAGGTTTCCCAATAAGGCTACCATATATCCCACTAAAATTGATATGATTTTAAAACGTCATAGCACTCACATTTTAAAAAGGTAGAAACGTCATTAGCTGTCCTTCCCCTTTAGAAATAAATTAATTAAAATAATTAAAATACCACACTCGCCTACTGGTAGTAGAAACTTCTGGACATTCGCGAAAAACATTCAAAACTTAGTCTTTTCATCCATTCCATCGCTTATACTCGATGACAAACCAGTCACCACTGCAATAGAAAAAGCGAATCTACTTGCTGCACATTTGCATGCGAACCTTTATTCCACACAAAATAAAGGGCGTAAAACCCAAGTGAAATATGTGGTTCGTTTCCGGATGCATGGAAGCCATTAACACTAAAGAGTTGAGCTTCCGGTTGTATAAATCAAACAATACAGAGGAAAACCGGAAAAGACTTAAGAAAGCTAGAAATGACTGCAATGCGTATATTCAACGCGCAAAGTTCTTGCATGACCAGAGAGTGAGACAAAAAATACTACACTCTCCCACGGGTAGTAGAAACTACTGGGCATTTGTGAAGAACATCCAAAACTCGGTCTCCTCATCCAAATCTTCGCTAATAGTCGATGACAGACCTGTCACCAGTGCAATAGAGAAAGCGAATCTACTTGCTGCACATTTTGCAGCCACATCAAAGCAGCCTGATACCACATCAGTGCCGCCTCAACTTGAGCATAAGCAGCACACGATGAACCAGATTCGCTTCCGAACGCGTACTGTTGCCCGCGCACTCAGAGAGCTAAACGTACATAAATCCGCTGGTCCGGATGGCATTTCCCCAATCCTCTTGAAGAGATGTTCCTCTTCATTCGCTAAACCACTGCGGAAACATCCATTTGTCTTATTTTACTGGCCGTTTACCAAATAGATGAAGGTCAGCGAACATTCAGCCAATTCCCAAAAAGGGTGACAAATCATCCCTTTCTTCTTATCGACCCATAGCACTAACTTCTATTTTCTCCAAGGTAATAGAATCTCTTATCAACCGTCAACTTTAGAAATATCTCGAATTAAATGACCTCCTCAATGACCGCCAATATGGCTTTCGTAGCAACAGGTCTACAGGAGATCTGATGGCGTACCTTACCGAAAAGTGGAACCATTCCATCCACTACCTCGGTGAAAGCAAGGTAGTCGTATTGGATATTTCAAAAGCCTTCGACACAATTTGGCATCCAGCCCTTTTGTCAAAACTACATTCATATGGAGTAGACAATTCCCTGATCCAATAGATAAGATACTATCTTTCTGGCCGTTCAATCCAAGTGGTTTTTGATGGAGGACATATAATCAGATCCAACCCGACAACAGGTTGAGCTACAAGGAACACCTGAGGAAAACGAGTGAAAAAACGGCAAGAGTGTGCCAAGTTTTGGCGAGACTGCTACCCAATGTTGGAGGATTCCGGCCCCACATAAGAAAACTCATAACCAATGTCAACACCTCCATTATAATGTATGCAGCTCACATATGGGCAGGAGCCGCAAAGCATAAGTCGTATATGAGGGCGGTGAACTCACCACATAGGCTGGCATCACTAAGAGTATGCTGTGCATTCCGAACGGTATCCGAAGATGCTATAAATATTTTGAGCGGGAGGACACCCCTTGACATTGCAGCCAAAGGAAACGCTGCATTGGATGAGGTCTTGTGGGGAGGAAGTATGTGCACCGGCGTACGGCGCTGGTTAACTTCCTCCTCCATCATAAGTTCTTTAAACGCCGCCGATAATTTCCGCGCAAAATTCTTCGCCAGAGCAAAGGTCACACATTGAGGAAATTATTTGAAACTCACTCAGGAACTGCAGCACAGGAGAAGAGTCAATGAAACACTGATTGTCAGTACATGATGAAAAAGTTTATTGATGTTTATTTATATTCTTAGTGTACACCAACTAAACGCGCACTTTCCGTTTGAGTATACTGGAATTAATAATTCTAATAATAAGGGATAACTCTCGACAAATAATAAGGGATAACTCTCGACAAATTTGATGCGAGGTATATATACACCCCCGCGACGCCACGGGGCTGCAGGAGCTAGCACGACCAGTGCGATCGGCAGATGGAAACGAACTCAACGATCGTCATCTCATGCAGAGATGACTTCGCTAAAAAAAAAAAGGAAGAGAGAGAAAAATGTTTCTCTTAAGGGTGTGACCACTAAGAAAATGCGATCTTTTTGGTGCAGTGGAGTATGTGCGCGTTCGAACAGATTCAATGTTGTTGCACGTGTTCGAAAGCAGGCAGGCGGCAAGGACAATAGGGAAAAATGACCAAATGCGCCGTTGGTAATGCGGGTAATTGTTTACACGATGCCTCGTCGCTTTTTCGACGTTGGGAGAAAAAGGTGCTAAAAGCAAATTGGATGTTTATGGCATCTCTGGCTGCAGTAGAAACCGGGTTCATGTTTACATTAGGAAATGCTGGAGAATTTGGTTTCAGTGTCTATTGCGCTAATTATATGCAGCTGCTTGGGTTGTTTATTGATAAGACAAACAAAAAAGGTTGCCAGGCAATATGTATGAAAAGGTACAGGACGCGGCTGGGAAAATAGACGGCGCAGTATTTATGGTCCCTGTCATGAAGGTTACAAATGTATGTAAATCTAATTATTTGTTTACCGGAATTCCTCTAAGGAAATTTGACTGGCGACGTAGATGCCGAAATTGATTGGAAATTCCTGGTAAGTTAATAAAGAAATATTAAGGAGCAATGGTATGCGAGGAGAATGCATGAAGGTAAGTTTTCTTTACAGGGACTTTAAGATCATAGCTTTGATCTCTTAAATGCGTGCAGCATTTTTAGGTACTAATACTGTTGCATTAGCAAACTAAAGGGAGTTGGGTAGTAGTTATGGGGGTTTTTTCAGGTAAGTAGACCGTAGGGTTTGGCGGAACCGCTACAGTCTCCCAAGAGAATCGTCGGAGAATGTGGTCACAATTAGAGCTCTCAAGCCTAAGAGAATGGCAAGGAAGGTGGGATTGTTCCGCCAAAGGAAGATGGACCTGTGGGGGTTCTTTATGGCGCCCGAAGAACCACTCATCGCTTTAACCCAACCAACCGAAAAATACCTGCACCTATTTTAAGCAGCTTACCTGAATATGAGCTGTTCTAAGCCCTCCTTCGAACGGTCATTCTTGAAACATAAATTCATGACAAGATTACCATCTTGCCAAGACATCAAACTATATCATCAACTGAACCACCTCGGTGCATCCGTCATGAACCGATCGGTTCCTATGGACGGCCACATTCCCACCAAACACGCACCAACCTTTCTGTGTGTTATCGTTCCATCAATCCGTTGTCCAAAGAAGACAAGCCAGATTCCCAATGTGCATGCCCTACGATCTATTTTTCGAAAAAGAAAAGAGAACAAAGCCCTGGCCATGGCGAGCAATCCCCTGTTGAACTAACACCACAGAAGAATACATTTCCGTCGCCTGTAATATTCCCTATTATTCTCGACATTATGGCTTTAGCCTCCATGTACGCATATTTATTTACATACCAGCATGACCGATTATACGATCCGTTGCCGCATCGAGGAACGATCACCAGCATCGGTCATGTCTAAGGACACGTTGTCCAAACAACTAGCAGCCACGATTCTCACGCTGGCTATCGAATCGAAATGCTTCTGTTTACTCAATGTAAACAGAAGTAACTATCTTCGCCTGCACGGCAAAATTTTCTTGTTTTAATGAACGCTTAAATAAATATACACTTGCAACAAAGAGCAAGAAATCGTAACACCTACCCACAGTTGCATGCGGAATTCGTCAACAAACGGAAAGAGTTGAGCAATGTGATCCGCAAAAGTAAATATGACGCGTTCTGCTCCCTAAGGGATGAATTAAATAACAGCCCATGGGACAGCGCCTACAGGATAGTCATGAAAAGACTACAGAACAACAGTAGTCAAATGCAAAAAAGCAAAACTGACATGGCAAGAATCGTTGCTGCTCTCTTCCCAGAGTGTGATGAGGTATTGAGAGTGCAAGAGGAGCTCTTGGCTGCAAGGGTTGTCAAAAAAAAACAATACCCCGGGACTGGATGGTATCCCTAACGCTGTAGTGAAGAGTGCTTTAACAAAAACCCGGTAGTCTTCAGCAGTCTCTTCTCAACCTGCCTTCAAACAGGACAATTTCCCAAACGATGGAAAAAACAGCGACTTGTGCTTATTCCAAAAGGAGTCAAGAATCCAGAGGCGCCGTCGTCTTATCGTCCGTTGTACCTGTTGGACACGACAGGAAAACTGCTTGAGCGAGTAATTGCCACACGCCTGGAACAATTCACTGAGGGGACATCGGAGCTCTCTGAATCGCAGTATGGATTCCGGAAATGAAGATCAACCGGTAAGGCACTATCTGTGGTGTGCGACATCGCTCGCAATGCGATAGATGGAGCACGATGGCTAGGTGATGCAAAGAAATATTACGCGGTGGTGACGCTAGATGTTAAAAATGCGTTTAACTCGGTGAATTGGAATCGGATTCTAGAAGCGTTGGGCGATCTACATGTCTCACCCTACTTGGTGCGTATACTAGCGAACTATCTCTCGGATAGAAGACTGTTGTATGATACAGATGAGGGACCACAGGAATATCAAATAACAGCGGGTGTACCTCAGGGATCGGTATTAGGTCCGCTGTTATGGAATATAATGTATGACGGTGTGCTCAGGGTCAATGTACCGGAGGGGATTAGAATCATTGGGTACGCAGATGATTTGGCAATAGTGGGCGTCGCTAAACATCTAGATGACCTGGAGAATATTTGCTCCCAACCAATCCAGAGCATTAAATACTGGCTAGATATAGCCGGACTGAAACTAGCTGGACATAAGGCGGAGGCAGTTTTAATAATCAGCTGCAAGAAAGTTGAACACCTTGATTTGGAAATAGAAGGACAAATAATCAGATCCAGTCCGTATATTAAATATCTTGGTGTAATACTCGACAACAGGTTGAGCTTCAAGGAACATCTGGGGAAAACGAGTGAAAAAACGGCAAGAGTATGCCAAGTTCTAGCGAGACTGCTACCCAATGTTGGAGGACCCCGGCCCCACATAAGGAAACTCATAACCAGTGTCAACACCTCCATTATAATGTATGCAGCTCACATATGGGCAGGAGCCGCACAGTATAAGTCGTACATGAGGGGAGTGAACTTCGCACATAGACTGGCGTCACTAAGAGCATGTTGTGCATTCCGTCAGCCAGCATCGGTATTCGATCTTTTATTTGATCAGCCGGCGTATCAGAACTTCGTTTTGTGCACCCTTCGCGAATGAGTTGTTATGGCGTTCGAGGAATACATTTTCAACTTGATCTGTACGGTCGCCATAGAAAACTGCCACCAAAACTCAAGTCGATCGTCCATTGGCCGACGCCAATGAAAGGATCGAAGTAGCTCCTCCCAGATCGACGGAGATTCACCACTACCACAGCTAGTGGATGTTGGCGATGAACAAATTTGAGTCAAATGAGACAAATTTCGTCCCCCGTGGGGTACACTTCGGAGTGCGGTTGCGTTTTAATTAATTTTGTGGAACTAGCTTTTTGGAAAACAAGTCCGATTGTAACAACAAACAATTACGTAGTATTCGTATCCGTTCTATTAAAATTACATGTGAAGTGAATGTTGTGAAAATATATCAAGCAATTCTGAACGAACTCGAAGGGGTACTTTACTAAAAGAATCGTGCTTAATCAATAACAATTTAACAACAGAAAGACTTCGGTCTGATTACTAACTTATATTCTTGTATTCGATGTAATTATAAAAGGAAGAGACCCTGTGATTGCCAATTCGTGTGTTGCATTTAATGTTAATTTATCACATTAAGAGTTACTGTGAAACCGCCAATTAATAGCACGGACCACCAACGGTCGTCGAACAATTCGAGCTATGTGAACGTGCAACAAATGGAAATAAACGAAAATTAAGAGAAACGAACTCCAGTGTGTTTTATTTTCATTACTTTTCAGAAAACAATCTGTGCTGTCTCGCTTAACCCACGTCCGTGCTGACGCATCAGCAAAATACCCACAGACCCACACCATGATACCTGATATAGAAACATGGGTGAAAAGAAAATATGGTGAGCTGAATCACCACCTGACTCAGCTAATATCAGGACATGGATGCTTTCGGCAATACTTACACAAGTATAAACATGTGAATCACCCATACTGCTTGTATTGCGAAGGCAAAATAGAAAATGCGGAGCACGTACTCACATAGCGCATGAGATTCGAGACCGCATGAACGATTTTGGAGAGACATATGAGACGGACAGTTACTCCGGCAGGAGTAATAGAATACATGCTGAGTTCAAAACAGGCATGGTCCGTAACAAATGGTATTCTCTGTGAAATGATGCAGCAGTTGCGACACGACGAGCGGAGTAACAGATAAACTCCGTCCCGCCCCGCGATGGAATATCTAATAAATGGTTCCGCGGGGATCAACGGGAATATGTGCCTGGCGGGAGGGGTTCTTAGTCGGTAACAACCCGGCATGCCTCTGGATCGGTCCAGAGGTTTCTTTTGAAGATCCCCACGTTCCTACCGAAACCAAAAAAAAAAGGCACAAAACTCGACATGATCACTGAACGATAAAACCGAGACGCTAGTTTTTGGCCGACACAACTTGTGTGTGTTTGTAGTTAAATCTCAGACGAACAAAATGACGTATTTGTCAAATTAATACGCCGCGTACTTTTCGCTGATGCCATCTCTTAGTTAAACCGAAAGAAACGTATGCATACACCTGGTATACAAAAAATGCATGTTCCCTCAAATAAATAAAATATTTCGGAGGAATAATCATAATGAGATTCAGTGTCTTTAAATACCACGAACTGAAGACAACAGAGAAATGCTAACAAAAATAGGTATGGATCCGAAGAACGCCAGCCTAAACCGAGAGCACTTTGTGATTGATGATCCCCTGGAAAAGGTGAATACGGCGGCGGTTGTCTTTCAGGAAGTGTACAGGGTGAACGATTTCGTCCGCCGTGACCGCGACCTAGAGAACAGATCTCTACTAAATTACGGACTTCTTCAATATGACACCTCGCGGTGGCTATAAGAGAATTTCGGTTTTATCCTATTCAACGAAGAATTAAAGGCAAATACTTTTATCACCACCGACAGGTCTAATAGCCTATTAATACCAAGGAAGGAATCCAGGTTATCTTCTAGTCACTGAGAAACATAAAATCAGTAGGAATCGATGGACTTCCCAACATTGTGCTCAAACACCTTCTTTCAATGGCAATGGATATATACACAATCCTATTTAACAACGCCTTGAATAATGCCCACTATCCGAAGCGCTGGAAAACAGCCATCGTGCAATATGTCCCAAAAAAAGGGAAAGGATAGCTCAAACCCATTGAACCTGCGATCGATTAGCTTACTACCGAGTATTAGTAAAGTATTCGAGAAGGTTGTAAATAAAGCTCTGCTAAAATGGGTTGAGGACAGTGGTATCATTCCAAATAATCGGTTTAGTTGCCGCAGCCAAACTGGTATCGGATATTCAATGGAATAAATGCAAAAATCAATGCACAGGCGCCTGTCTGATTGATATGGAGAAGGCCTTCGACACAGTTTGGATCGAAGGACTATTTTACAAGCTACCCAGACTAGGTTTTCTTTTACACAAACGCGCGCACAAAAGGGGATTTTGGAGTGCTCTTAAATGTCAGAGCACAATGCGAGCGGAAGGATAAGAAGTGAGTGGGGAAAGGAGGTATCGATGTATATTGGTTTTAAATGCCTGGACATTACATCATCATCATCATCATCATCATCGGCACTACATCCGGGATCCGGTCTTGACCTTATTTAGCAAGTCCTGAGGCTTGTTAAATTTTCCATAATGAGTTGTTTTTTCCGGGCAAAGTTATTAGTCTTGCACCAGAGGCTCCCCGACGGGGACTCGAACGGACATTACAACTACGAGGAAATACATGTTCAGGTAGAGTATTCCACATTCGCCTGGTTCGGCTAAAGAATGACTCTCTATATATATTTGTGCGCCTGAAGTTGACATTCAACGTGAATTGATACGCATTCTCAGATTGACGGGTATCCCGGGAAAATGTCTGAGGAACCGGAACACATTGAGAAAGTTCAGTTGAGAAACGATCGTGATAATACCTATATAAAAGAGATATGCATGATACATTGCGCCTATGTTCTAACGACGGAATTGATCGACTCACAGCTGGTTCCCCAATAAGTTTTAGTGCTCGTTTTTGCATCCTATCAAGCACGTGTAGTGCAGTTTCGGATGCGCCTGACCAAATATGGGAGTTGAACTCTATTTTGGGACGAAAGTACGCCTCATAAATAGTGGATAGGTTGGGTGGGGTGAAGTATTTTTTGCATCCCTCAAGGAACCCCATGTATTTGGCCGCACTTTACGAAGCTTCAAAAATGTGCTCGCTCCAATTAAGAGTCGAATGAATTTGAGTGCCGAGTATTGATAATTCCTTGGGTTCGTCGATGCAAGTGCCGTTCATCGGCAATATATTTACTTTGGGGTTCGCCTTTGACGACAAGAGACAGCACTGGGTTTTTAAGGCATCGAATTCTACTCGGTTACATAATCGCCATTGATATATCTTGTTGAGGTCTGAATTCAGTTAATTAAGCATACCCTACTGATTGGTAATGACGTTCGAAGAGTTTGGTCGGGAATGTTCGTATGAGTATGAGAATTTGAATGTGCTATTATTAGCAAACAAGTGAATTAGGTTGTGGGTAATGGACAAGAGGTCATTTATAAAGATGAGGAAGAGAGTGGGTGAGAGTACAGAACCTCGGGGAACACCTGCATTAATTTGATGGGAGGCAGATTTCACACCATCAAGGGCCAAGGATTGAACGGCTAGAAAGATAGTCTCTTATCCATTGGATCAGGGAATTATCCACTACATATGAATGTAATTTTGATAAAAGGGCTGGACGCCACACTCTGTCCAAGTTTTTCGAGATATCCAGTGCAACAACCTTGCTTTCTCCGAAGTAATGGATGGAATGGCTCTATTTTTCGGTAAGGTACGCCCTCAAATATTCTGTGGACCTATTGCTACGAAAGCCATATTGGCGGCCATTGAGCAGGTCATTTGATTCCAGATATCTCTAAAGTTGACGGTTGATAAGTGATTCCATTACCTTGGAGAGAATAGAAGTTAGTGCTATGGGTCGATAAGAAGAGAGGGATGATTTTTCGCCCTTTTTGAGAATTGGCTGAATGTTCGGTGACTTCCATCTTTTTTGGGAAACGGCCAGTAGAATAAGACAAATGGAAGAGTTTTCGCAGTGGTTTAGAGAGTGAAGAGGGACATCTCTTCAAGAGAATTGGGGGAATGTCATCAGGACCAGCGGATTTGTGTCCGTTTAGCTCTTTGAGTGTGCGGGCAACAGTACGCGTTCGGAAGCGAATCTGACTCATGGTGTGCTCCTTATGCTCAAGTTGAGCCGGAACTGATGTGGTATCGGGCAGCGTTGATGTGGCTGCAAAATGTGCAGCAAGTAGATTCGCTTTCTCTATTGCACTGGTGACAGGTCTGTCATCGACTATTAGCGAAGATTTGGATGAGGAGACCGAGTTTTGGATGTTCTTCACAAATGCCCAGTAGTTTCTACTACCCGTGGGAGAGTGTAGTATTTTTTGTTTCACTCTCTGGTCATGCAAGAACTTGGCGCGTTAAATATACGCATTGCAGTCATTTCTAGCTTTTTTAAGTCTTTTCCAGTTTTCTTCAGTATTGTTTGATTTATACAATCGCAAGCTCAACTCTTTAGTCTTAATGGCTTCCATGCATCCGGAATCGAACCACATATTTCACTTGGGTTTGAGGCCTTTTATTCTGTGTGGAATAAAGGTTCGCATGCCAAGTAGAATTGTGTCTGTCAATGTGTCCGCTATAGAGTCAACATCGTTATTGAGGAAAAATAACCAATTTAACTTCCCAAAAAATTCGTTCAGACCTTCCCAGTTGAGTTTCCCATAGAACCATACTGTTCTTTTGGGAGTTTTTTCGTTAGCGTTGCTGTTGGTTAGAGGAAATTTAGCTGATACGACACAGTGGTCTGAAGTGCCTAAGGGCGAAGAAACTTCAATTGTGTACTGTTTGGGTGGAAGGTGAGAAACAGGTCCAGTGTGTTGGTGGAGTGACCACCTATATCTGGTACCCATGTTGGGTCATTGACAAGTTGAGTTAAATTATTTGAGTCAGCAAAGAGCTGAACATACTGACGCTCAGGTGTTGTGTGTCTGAAGTGGCGAAGCCGCTGAGAGTTGTTCACATTGAAATCACCCACAATAATGATTTCAGTTATTACTTGAATCCCGCTAAGTGCAAAGATTCCTGGTTTCTGGTTACCGACGTCAGCAGACAAAGAGAAAAAATAGCATTTTAGGCCGCGAATGTTACAACAATCGACGTGAATTTCCCGTTCAATTGAAATGGCCTGACACAGAAAGCCAATGCCGTCCCAGTACAGGATGCAAGTCGGAGCCAGCGATAGATGAGCGAAAGCAACCACTGCAAGTGTTATTCACTTGTAGTAGAAACCCCACTAGATCCGTGCCTAAATCCAGGTCACACCCTTTCCATAACAAATATTACCCCACTCAGACACGAAAAAATCTCTAAAGATTATAAATCAATCGAGAGTATCGCTGCCTGAGGGACGTAATAGAGATGCGAAAAAGAGGAAAGAACGGACGCAAGGAAAGGAAACGGTAGGAAATTTTCCAGTACTGCACACTTCCAAACAATTTTCATACTTCCGATTGCACTAAGACGCGTGTGTGGAGATACGTTTGCGTATTTCGAATTCCACAGATAACACATTCCACTGTACTTGGAAGCGTGTGTTTAAATATGTTTGTTTACTTCGGATGTCACAGAAGACTTGCCCGCGACCCGATAGTGCAATAGGGTATCTGCTGTTTAATGAAGATACCCAAAACGAAAAAGAGGCGCGAAAAAGAGAAACAACAGACACAAGGAAAGGAAAGGGTATGAGTTTCCCCGCACTGTACACACAATTTTTACACTACGGCGCGAATCCCATATATATCACTGCACTACACGTGGACGCGTTTGTGGTGATCCATTTGTTTACTTCGGATCCCACAACAGACTTGACGCCCGAACCGATAGTGCAATTATCATATCATGTGTTTGCTTAAAATAGAAATGGCTACTGAGGGAGCCAAAATAATTCGAGACGTATACGGCTGCCTGGTCACAGAAACAAACAATATCGTGACAAGATGGAAGCAGTACTTTGAAAACCTGCTCAACGTGCGCACCCATCAACCACAAATAAACGCACCAGACGTACATACAGCCGAGCCTCAGATCCCAGAGCCATCTTTCGACGAAGTTGTGGACGCAATAAACCGATTGAAAAACAGCAAGGCTCCCGGAGTCGACTGCATACCGGCAGAGCTTGTAAAGCATGGGGGAAAGGCGACCGCTCGATAGATCCACCAACTCATCAAAACAATATGGGATAAGATAGTCACTCCGGAAGAGGGGAAAACCTCAATAGTCGTCCCCATTTTCAAAAAAGGTGACAGATCTGACTGCGAAACCTACAGAGGAATATCATTGCTCCCAACCACATACAAAATACTAACAAATGTCATACTGGCGAGAATCACACCGTACGCAGAAGAAATATTGGGATACTACCAATGCGGATTTCGCCGGAACCGGTCAACAAGCGACCAGATGTTCACAATAAGGCAACTGCTGGAAAAGAAGTGGGAATACGGAGAGACGGTTCACCAACTGTTCGTTGACTTCAAAAAAGCCTACGACTCAGTCGCAAGGCCAAGACTCTACCATATTGTGGTTGAACTGGGTATCCCGAAAAAATATGCCGCCCTCATTCATTATTTGCATGAACGAAAACAAAGGGCGAGTTAGAATAGAAAACCACCTCTCAGAACCATTTGAAATCCGGGACGGACTAAAACAGGGGGATGGCCTCACCATGTCTTTTTAACCTTGTGCTCGAGTATGTCATCAGAAAGGTACAAGACCACAACATGCTCGCACATGCGATAATCTAGAAACTGTAAGTAAGAACAGTGAAATCATTATGCAAGCGGCAGAAGAGGTGGGCCTAGAAATAAATGATGACAAAACAAAATACATGATTATGGCGAGAGCAGGTGGACCTCAGAGAACAGACATAAACATCAGGGGCAAGATATTCGAAAATGTCAAAGAATTTAAATACATGGGAACAATACTGACGGCCAGTAACGAAATGTCAAAGGAAATTAACAAACGACTACATTCCGGCAACGCTAGTTGGCAGGCAGTCAGTAATCTGCTTAAATCCAAACTACTATCACGTAATATAAAGCTCCGTGTTTATAGAACCATAATCATGCCGATTGTTCTATACGCATGCGAAACATGGGCACTCACAAAACGGGAAGAAAACAAATTCCGCGCATTCGAAAATAAAGTTCTAAGGGCTATCTTTCGAGGTAAATATGACGAAGAGGCAGGACAATGGAGGAATCTCCACAACCATGAATTGGAAGGGCTATACCACATACCTATAATAGTGAGAGTAATCAGGTCGCGAAGATTAAGATGGGCCGGACATGTAGCGCGAATGGGCAACGATAGGACCGTGCGTAGAATTCTTTACGGTAGACCAACGGGAAAGAGATCGGCAGGACAGCTGCGACGGAGATGGGAGGACAATGTTAGGTTTAACCTTGAAGAGGACGGATCGGATGGTCAAGCGTTGAAGGAGAGCGTACAGGACAGGGAACAATGGTGGAGTCGAGTCGGCGAGGTTATGAACTTCCGGGTTCCTACAGGCCAATAAATAGAATAGAGTAGTGTTTACTTATGATACCCTAAACGGATTACACAATTGATCCGGTGGTACGGATCACGAAACAGAAGCGCACATACTGTCTCGTTGGCGGTTCATAAATCCCTACTATATATGTTTTATAGCATGTTAAAGGATAGCAAATGTATTGTCAAAAGCGGCAACGTGACATCCAACGTTGTCTTTAAAATAAATAATGGCCTGCAACTGGGAGCGCTACTATCTCCGATTGTTTTCAACATATAAACTAGCGACTTAATAGGCACTCTTCATCAAGCCATTGCATATGCAGATGATCTCATAACCTACAGATCAGCTCCGAAAATTGAGATCATTAACAGCCAATTGCAGTGGGACTACAACGAAGTCGTCGCGCTACTGTCAAACTATCCTGTTTAGAACACTTCGGATACAAGGAAAAATTGCCGAAAATTCGTTATCATGGGGCCTTACCAACAGACAATAGAGACTAAAAATGTAGTTAAATACCTGGGCATTTGGCTGGACCAATAGCTATACCTTAACAAACACATGGAGGCTATTTGGCCAAAGCAAAGAGAACTTTTACAATGATAAGAAAGCTATTTCTCAGTAACCAATTTGACAATCGAGTTAAAGTCATATGCTATATAGCTCACATGAAGCCAATGGTCACCTATGTATGCCCAGTATGGTTCAATCTAGGTCCACATCTACTGGAAAGGATTCGGGTTTTTGAAAGGCAATGCCTCAGAACTTGCCTTAGTTTATACCAGGCCCCAGAATCCAACTACAGAAAATACTATCCCAATGAAGTTTTATATAATGGAGCTAACATAAACAGGATAGATAATTTTAAAATCAAATTGATCAGAGGACATGTTGCGAGCGCAATGAGTTCATCCAACGATTTAATTTTAGGGGCCTATTACCCAAATATTACGTTTTATGAGAGTTCGCCGCAATGGATTCGTTCCATCAGAGACATTTCTGTACCTTGATATGATTGGCCTCATTCATGTCGAATCCAGAATACCTCCTTCAGGACGAATCCAGAATACCGTGCGTCGATCGACCCTAGATAAGCGGATATATTATGGGCGGCATGTCGCACACACAGACGAAGAGTGTCTGCAGTACAGTAGGGCGATATCTCGTAGAGATCAAAGAGAAGTTAAGAAACAACGTCAGCAGCTCTGTTGGTTGAATGGCAATTAAAACCTGTCAGCCGAAAAGAGCATAGTAAATAACATCTCAAAACAATGGCAAGCTTACATAAATTTAGCTTTTCTTAGGTTATGGTAGGATTAGGTAAGTTTTAAAAATAATATTAAAAAAAAAGAAAAAAATTAATTTTTTTTTGTTCTAAATATTTTTTTTGTAAATTATTACTGAAGATTGCAATAAATATAAAAGAAGCAAAGCCGAAAGGCAATAATACGTGACAATAGTCACCCCAAGTTTAGCTTAGAGTGTCCACAGAGGACCAGTAAGTTAGGATATAATTTAAATAAGCTAGAATTTCAGCATTTTTTGTCTAGCAAGTAAGATAAATATAAGAAAAAGAACAAAGTAAAAATGTGATTAAAAAAAAAATTAAGGGTACATTTGGGGCATTGTCCTTTATGAGCCGTTGACTTATCAAACAGACGTATTTTTTATCGTGTCATTAAATTAAATACAACTCTTAGACGCAACAGAAAGAAAACAAGTCCTTTGTTATTTGTAGCACTTTTTATTAATTTGTATAATACTTTAAATGATTTAATGTAATGTAAGATCCTGTTTATGGTTGCTGAGTTTTGTAATCATTTTACTACAGGTATATCTTACAAATAAAATGCTTGGAGAATGATAAATGCTATTGATTACCTTTGTAGTTGTGTGTGATATTTGTGAATAATTTCGTTTTCTTATTGTAAAATTCCTTAAAAACCAGTTCTGCAATACTTGGAGTTATCAAAATTAAATGGCGAGTTAAAAATGCGATTCTTAAAAAAGAATTCTCTTGGTCATAGCTTGTTTAGTCTCTTAAACACTATATGCAATATTTTTTTAATCAATGTGTTAACGAAGCCGTTATATATATATATATATATTTTAGGTTCAGAATACCATCCGTTAACCATTTAATTATAAACTGTGTCCTTTTACATTACATATATATTTTACATAAACATTTTCAAAAATTTAATTAATATCAATCATAATATATTTCATTTAATTTTTCATGATGTTTTCATTTATCTTCTTCAAACTCTTATCTACGGTCACTTTTTAAAATTGTAACAAAACTAATTGCCAATGTACATAATAATGTATATCCTAGGTAAAGTAAAAATATACTTAATTAAATATAAATAAAACATTAAAATACAAATAGTTTCAAGTATTACGTATAAAATAAATCATTGTTTTTTTAAGCTTATGTTATTATTTAAAAATTGTTATTATAATTATATTTTAACTGTACTTATTATAAACGTTCCTCAATAATATCCTAAATAAATAATATTTAATCAATTCGTGCATATTGGGGGACAAAATTATGTTTTTTCCAAAAAGCACAATTTGGATAATCTTCTTGAGGATTGGGATCTTGTCCAACGTTCAATACTCGTTGCTGTGGCTTGAAATGTGTAAATTCACCGTGCGACACGTAGTAGTAGAACAATTGTTGCATGGAGGTCATATATCGTCTTTGTTGGACGGTATTTGTCTCATATCGCCCTAAAATAGCTTGAACGTCGGCATCTATCTTAGCCAAATCGTCAGGACCTTCACCCTGAGTTACCACATAAAACGGTGTACTCGACTGTTTTCGGACATTTTCAAGTAAAGGACAAATTGTTCGAATGTCGGAGATGATTGAAACTAGACCTTTATAAGTTGCATTGTAAATCTGAATTACTTCATCGGTAAGATTCATGGCGCCAATTTTACTGTTCTCGATATAAGCACGAACCTCATCTTCTGTCCAGTTCATGTGGCGTTTTTGTAGTAGTTCGGTATGGCTTTCATGTGCCGTTGTTCCGATTACTAGCTTAGGTTTGCCATCTGTTTCTTTTTTCCAAACATTTGAAGGATGCTCTTGTAAAATGTGACCATCTAAAGTTAACCAATTGTGTTGGGTCGTATTGTTTTCGTCATTCTTTGGGAGTTCTGGGGGGAACCGTAGCCAAGTATCTGGAGTGGCGTTCCATATATTGCTTGTAGAAGCTTCTGAAAGGCAATTCATATCAAAGCAATTTAACTGGTTTAAGAAATCTTGATTTCGACGCTCGTACTCCGAAAGGCTAAAACTTGGGAACACAGCTGAACCTGAGGATACCCATGCACGTGCGTATAAATTTTTAATTTTTTTAGAAGTTACTAAAGCTGACACTAATGTGGCACCAGCTCTATGGCCAAAAAGCGTAACTGATTCAGGGTCTCCTCCAAAGTGACCTATATTTAATTTAATCCAGTGCAAGACTGCAATAATGTCAGTGAGAGCATAGTTGCCTGAGGTTCTGGGGTATGTATCCTTAGTTAAGAAGTCTACCGCCAAGAAACCAAAAACTCCTAGTCGAAAATTCGGTCTAACAAAAATTACATCATGTAGTCGAGCATAACGTGCTGAAGGCCGTAAAATCCCAGGAGAATCTCCTGTCAATGAATTTGCCCCAATGAGGACTACCACGGGAAGAGGATTGTCATAACGGATCTGTGGCGTTATTAGATCTAAAGTTAGGCAATCTTCGTCACCAACTATTTTACCATTACTTAGCATTTGAGTACAAACTTCGGTAGTGTTATGAGTTTTCAAAGTTCCATTCCAGCAATCATCAATGTTCTCAATTAATTTAGCAGGTTTAAATCGATTCTCATCAATTGGTGGCAATGCATAAGGTATTCCTCTGAAAGCAAATGCTCCATCTTCTTTTACACCTTCCACCATTCCGCATCCAGTAACAGCTTCAATGAATCTACCATCCCGAAGAGGGGGTGATGATTGTGATTCGCTTGTTAACACGTATCCAATAACAATCAAGAGTATAATTATGAGCAGGATTCCAAGTGTTATTAGGGCATCGTCTACAGAACACCGGTAAGATCGAATTCTATCAAAGCATGATATTTCCTCATCTTCCTCAGGAGACTTCTAGAAATAATATAGGTTATCGTATATAAATAATAATATATTTGAACTGTATTCACCTCTCCGACTGTTTTAATTTCTTGGCTGCCTTTCGTTTTACTAATTTCGTCATTTTTCTTGGGTGGGGCTCGGTCAACTGTATCTTGATCCTTCAATGAATCGTCTAATGTCTCCATAGACGCTAGACCAGCCTTAGTTCCTGGTCCACAACCTAATTCTACATCATCTTCAGTCTTTTTCTTTGGAATCATATTAGCAATGGGAAGTTTAATAGCATTAAGCAACCCCCGTTTTGGTGGTCCATTTTCGTCTGTTGCCTCCGCTGTTAAATCTGAAATTGTAAGATAAATTATCCTTCAATACGATAACTTTAAAAAAAAATTGTATTGAATATAATAGTGTTTCTATATATTCAAGTCCATCCTTCATAATAAGATAAAGAGCTATTCATTAAGATTCAAGTACGTAATGCTACTTAAAGTAAGAATAATTTATAATTTTATTTAGTCAAAAGTATTTCATTTTATAGATTCGAGGTTATTAGCTAAGTACCATGCTACTGGATAATTTTTAGTTCAAGACCAAATCCATCCCAGAGTCTAGTGGTACCTAAATAAGTAAGACATTAGTAAGTGGAAGTTTTGGGAGTTCTTACTACATGATATAATTGGATTGTAGGTAATAAAATAATTCCAGAGTTTTATTTGATATTGAAAGATTAACGTGGTTGAATATTCATTTGAAATTGTTGACTAGTGATTAATGAAGGTTTACTCAACTTATCTTCGTAAAGAGGTTCTTTAGAAAATGAGGTCAATTTTCTTTTATTTTCACAGCTGACCTAATAATGACGCATACTTTCCAGTTATCGTCTGTCCCTTTTCCAAATAGTCAACGAAGATAATACCACGTGCGTCTCAAAACACAGTAGCCAGAACCCTTCCAGCTGATTTCACCGTGTTTGCCTTCTTTGGAGCCCGTTCGCCTTTAACAACTCACTGTTTTGACTGTTTTTTAGTCTCTGGAGTGTAGTGTTGTATCCATGTTTCATCTCCAGTTAGTAAACTGCGCATAAACTCATTTGGGTTGCGACGCATGCGTTACAAAAGTTCTCAGCTGAAAGCAAATGCGGCACCTATTCCGCAGATTTTTTTTTCATACTCAAATTATCATGCAAAATTGAAACATGAAACAAATTGAAACTTGATACCTAGCGACGAATGATGCTTACTAAAAACAGACCATGAGCGATGATAGGAGCGCCATCGTCCCCCACTTGGTAGAAATCTTGACGTGATGCGAGGGCTTAAACTACAATGAATCACTCAGGCTATGCTGACGGAAACATATGCTTCCAGTAGGGCCACCCATGTCATGACAGGCTAGCGAGGAGTAACACACAAAGATCTACCGCCCCTAATCCAGGGTGTTACGCGTCACCATGCCCATTGGATGGTTTGCAGCCAGGGGTATACCGGCTGTATTATAACGGCGCCTCTCTGACACCGGGTCGAATCAGAGCAGTAAGCAGACCTTACCATATCAAAGAGGGGCTCTGATATGGCGGACCATTTGAAACCCCAGAGTGATCCAATGAAATGAATGATCAATACAACAAAAACAATCTCACAAAAAACCCGGTAGGCGTAGGTGTGATGAGCCAACACTACCATAAGGGAACAAATCATCAGGAAAACACCGACTCGGCAAAAAGAAGATGTAGGGAAAAACGGAAAAAGCGGGATATACGCGTCGGCACGTGGAATGTTCGAAAGTTATATAAACCAGGCGCGATACAGACGGTCGTAGAAAACACGAAACAATATAAAATGGACATCGTCGCGCTTCAGGAAGTCCGACTCCCCACATCAAGTAATCGAAACCAACGGATTTACACTGGTGTGTGGAGGTACCGATACACATAACCTCGGAACCGGCTTTATCATAAGCAAGAAGATTACGCCCCATGTAAAAGATGTGAAATTTATTAATGACCGAATGTCTGTGCTAAAAATACAGGGCCGATGATACAATTATGTATTTATAAACGTACACGCCCCAACAGAATCTGCGGACGAAGAAACGAAGGACACGTTCTACGAGACATTAGAGGATGTATTTCATGGGATCTCATCATTCGATGTTAAAATCCCCCTCGGCGACCTCAATGCGAAAATTGGAAAGGAAGATATCTTCCAATTAACTATAGGTAAAGAAAGCTTACATGACGTTTCAAATGATAATGGAATGCGAATTACCACGATCGCAGCGTCAAAAGATCTGGTAGTGAAAAGCAGGATGTTCAAGCACAAGCAAATCCATAAAGCCACATGGATATCGTCCGACGGCGTAACGCGTAACCAAATATACCACTTCCTCATAGACAAAAGACACCACTCGAATATCCTTGACATAAGATCATATAGAGGAGCAGATTGCGACTCCGATCACCTTCTAGTGATGTGCAAAATTAGAAGTCGGCTCGCAGCAAACCCACATGGTTAATCACGGGAGAAGAGCAAAAAGTTCGACATTGATAAACTAAAAGACCTGAGCAAAAGGGCTGAATATCAAGAGGAACTAACGAATATATTTAGCATCCTAGAGAATGGGAGTAGTGAGGAAGAGGAATCCAATAATCTGGGCACTAAATGGGCATCGATCAGAGACACAATCAAACAAACAGCCCAAAAGGTATTAGGATTTAAAAAAACAATTAAGTGCAAACCTTGGTTTGACGATGAGTGCAGGCGAACAACTTAAACGCCTCAGAGTGATCCACTTAGAAGGATATGATGAAGTCAACGCAGAAAGATACGCGACAATTCGGAAAGAGACTGTTAATGAGAGCATGCTGAGCCATTTGTCCGATTGCCGCCGTTTTTCCATTGTTGATGTTCAATGCCACGTCCCAGCCATAATTTATGATTGGGTAATAACACCGAGTTCAACATCATGCCGCCATCACCGCCAGATTCCACCAACAGGATCTGCATTTGCCCGCAACCGGAAAATTCCAAGTTACCATCCGCAAACACACTCGTCAGCAGAGGTGATAAATTGAATTTGCTGCCAACTCCAAATGCTCGCCATAAACCTACGGCGCGGATCCGCTGCACTTCGGTACACTTCATGTAACACTTATGTTTTCGTACAGGAACTTGCGTTCCTTTTGAATCCGGTATTTTTTTTTTGTGTATTTTGTAAGAACCTGAAAACCTATTGTCTTTGATTTGTATAACGCAGATAAGATTCAATTTTTGTTGCTACCTTTGTTGTTTGGTTCCTGTTTTTCGATGTATGTATTAGTAATGCTTGGTGGTGAGCAAGAATTTGTGTATTCATTAAGTATAATAATATCGGGTTTTCCAATAGGGACTTGATAACTTTGAATTTAATTTGTGAACGCACCCTTTCACTAATCATCGAACTGTCACTGTCAATTTATTCAGTAAACTCAACATTTTCATCATGGTTAAGTACACAAACGAACAACGTCTGCAAATTATAACAATTTACTACCGAAAAACAGTTTTCAAGTCCCTATTGGAAAACCCTATATTAGTGTAGATAATTTGTATATATAGGATTGTAAGAGTGAAATAAAATTAGAATGCATTCGACCGTAACCCCGGACGTATCCTCAATCCTTTATCCTTTTTCAGCTATTTTTTTCCTTTGAAATGTTCAGTGGCGTTGCGCCCGAACATCAAACCAAAATATCACACTAAGAGTGTTGCACCCTAGTGTCCATAAGGGCTTTAGAATTTAGATCTAGCAACAAACTTCAGATCAAAAGGGGTCTGAATCAAACATAGGACTTAGGTTCTTCCACAGCAACAAAAATCAGGCCAAAAGAGGCCTGATCACACAGAGCCAATGAAACTTTTTAAACGCAAAAAAACGCGAATGGGAGAAGACTCGGGTCGAAAAAATCCAGGAAAATGCCAAAGCAAAGAATATCAGAGGTATGTATGCCGGCATAAATGTAATTAGAAATGGCCACCGAGGGAGAGCCAACATATTTCGAGACACAACCGGCTGTCTGGTCACAGAAACAAATAATATCGTACTCAAGCAGTACTTTGAAAACCTGCTCAACGTGCGCACCCATCAACCACAAATAAACGCACCAGACGTGCATACAGCCGAGCCTCAGATCCCAGAGCCCTCTTTCGACGAAGTTGTAGACGCAATAAACCGATTGAAAAACAACAAGGCTCCTGGAGTCGACTGCATACCGGCAGAGCTTGTGAAGCATGGAGGAGAGGCAACCGCTCGAAAGATCCTCCAACTGATTAAAACAATGTGATGAGGAAGTCATTCCGGAAGAATGGAAAACCTCAATAGTCGTCCCCATTTTCAAAAAAGGTGACAGATCTGACTGAGAAAATTACAGAGGAATATCACTGCTCCCAAACACACACAAAATACTAACAAATGTCACACTGGCGAGAATCACATCGCACGCAGAAGAAATATTGGGAGACTACCAGTGCGGATTCTGTAGGAACCGGCCAGCAAGCGGCCAAATGTTCACAATAAGGCAACTGCTGGAAAGGAAGTGTGAATACGGAGAGACGGTTCACCAACTGTTCGTTGACTTCAAAAAAGCCTACGACTCAGTCGCAAGGCAAAGACTCTACCATATTGTAGTTGAGCGGGGAATCCCGAAAAAATATGCCGCCCTCATTCAAATCAGCACGAACGAAAACAAAGGGCGAGTTAGAATAGAAAACCACCTCTCAGAACCATTTGAAATCCGAGACGGACTAAAACAGGGCGTTGGCCTCTCACCATGTCTCTTTAACCTTGTCCTCGAGTATGTCATCAGAAAGGTACAAGACGACAACATGGCCGGATCATCCCTGAACGGGGTCACACAAGTGATCGTATATGCGGATGACATAGCCGTTCTAGGCGATAATCTAGAATCTGTAAGTAGAAACAGTGAAATCATTATGCAAGCGGCAGAAGAAGTGGGCCTAGAAATAAATGATGACAAAACAAAATACATGATTATGGCGAGAGCAGGTGGACCTCAGAGAACACACATAAACATCAGGGGCAAGATATTTGAAAATGTCAAAGAATTTAAAAACCTGGGAACAATACTGACGACCAGTAACGAAATGTCAAAGGAAATTAACAAACGACTACACTCCGGCAACGCTAGTTGGCATGCAGTCAGTAAACTCCTGAAATCCAAACTTCTATCACGTAATATAAAGCTCCGTGTCTGTAGAACCATAATCATGCCGACTGTTCTATACGGATGCGAAACATGGGCTCTTACAAAACGGGAAGAAAACAAGTTCCGCGTATTTGAGATTAAAGTTCTAAGGGGTATCTTTGGCGGTAAATATGACGAAAGGCAGGACAATGGAGGAAACTCCACAACCACGAATTGGAAGAGCTATGCCGTAAAGCTATAATAGTGAGAGTAATCAGGTCGCGAAGATTAAGATGGGCCGGACATGTAGTGCGAATGGGCAACGATAGAACGGCGCATAGAATTCTTGACGGTAAGACAAGGGGAAAGACTGAGAGGACGACCGCGACGGAGATGAGAGGACAATGTTAGGTTTGACCTCGAGCAGATCGGATCGGATTGTCGAACATGGAAGGAGAGTGCACAGGACAGGGAACAATGGTGGAGTCGAGTCGGTGAGGTCATGAACTTCCGGGGTCCTACAGGCCAATAAATAATAATAATAATAATAATAATAATAATAATAACAATGATAAAAAAGGAAAAAAAGTAATAGAATTCGGGAGAATTCTTTTTCTGATCGTGGAGGAGTTATATGTAATACGAAAAGCAACGCACCGAGATCAACAAACCGCAGGTCATCAAAAATATTTTAAATTTAATGTGACTAAACAAAAAAGAATAAGAAATAGTAGATATAAAAAGACACAAAGAATAAATTGATGACTGTGCTGGATTTTGTACAATAATTCTAGGTTGAAGAATGTGAAATTATATTAGCGGTGGGCTGTTTGTAAATGGTGTTTGAAGTAATGACGTCTTTTTTGAAAATAAATAGTGTTTCGTTTTTGCTGTGTTTAACGAAATCCTGTATGCTGTATCAAACATTTACAAGCCGTGTTTAACACACCTGGTTTACAGGAATAAATTGTGACCTATAAGAAATCAAACTTTATGACATACAATCTTTTTCATTCAAAACCAATAATAAGCTACCCAAAATTATATTACTACTCCAGTAATACGAAACCAACCCCTTGAATAGTGAGTGCTTAACTGTCTATTTCAAAAATATAAAATATCATTAAATTTGAAGGTATAGGGACTACATCAAGGAGGTCTACTAAATGGTTATTATTTACTACGACTCACCCCTTTTGCCTCCATCGTCAGATGACGACTTTGGTTTTCGTACAAAAAGGCTTCTAATCCTATCACCTATACATGGTCGTTGTTTTTGATCCTTCTTTATGGGTTTATCTTTTTCTTCTACTGTTGGCGATGTTTGATTTAAGTCTTTCTCTAAAAGTTCTCCTTCGGCGCCGTCGCCATCCTCACGTGGTTTCGCCTTCATAAAGAATCCTGGCATTTTAATGCCACCAATTGGAATTTTTTTGGGTTTCACTTCGCGACCCTCTTTGGTTACCGGGTTTAATTTCTCCTCAAGTTCAGTTGTATTTCTTATAGTGTTTCCATCATTGTCCCTTTCCGGATCATCATTGGGAATGTTGATTATGTCGTCACCATTTTTATTTTCACATTTTTCTGGTGTTGTACTTCTTTTGGTGGCGTCATCTGTTTTGTTTGTATTTACTTCGTCAGATTTTTTGTCTAACATTTTGTCTGTTTCTTTTGGTTCTTCAGGTTCACGATGGTGGTGGTCGTTTATTTGTGATTCTGTGGATGGAACTTCCTTTTCCTCTAATTCACCCATCTGTTAAACCCCCACTTTATTCTATTTTCCTGTATTAGTTGAAAGTAATCTGAAAGAAAAATGGTTTGATTAAATCACTTTTAGAATGGGATAATGGCTTTATTTACTAAGTTAGATTTGTATAGACTCTCTGTCAATTAAAATGTATTTATTAATACTTAAGGGGTTATGCCATTGTTATTTCTTCAAAAAATCAATTTTTTATTGGCTTAATTGATGGATAAACTACTCAAAAATGTAAAAAAAATGTTTTATACCATAGACAACATTTTATCAGTTCATTTAAACCATTCTATTGTCACGACGTATGAAATTGCGTACTTCGCGCATTTTTCTTTTTTCAATGTATCGATAACCATGATACCCATATTTACGACATGTGTTTAAAATACGATGATAGCGGACGCTCGTAATTATTTTGTTCAAAAATGTTGTTACAGTTCAGATGAAATTGCGGGGTAAACTGTAGAGGTTGGTCTTGGCGCTGCAATCGGTAGTACACGTAGTGTTACACCTCGCTTTACACCCCCTCTCAAACATCCAATTCTCTCAAACAATCCTCAAAATATTCTGCATACAATGCAATACTCGCCTTTCCCACAAGCAATTCATTCAATCCAGTGTAGTGTAATAAACAAGAAGACTGCGGCCCTTGCATTTATACAGTGGGTCTTCTTGTTTTTAAAAAAAAAGTCAAACTGTTTAAAAAATAAGGGATGGACATTCCCAGTTCATTTTAATAATAAAGTATAAAGTTAAAAATGATAAAGTCCTGTTTTAATTAAAAGAAAAACCAAACCAAAGGAAGTCAGCCATCCAAGGAAATCGCAGCAGAGGAGGAGAAGGCCTTATTTGAGTAATAAGCCAAACCAAAAGGAAGCCCACCAGGCGAAGTAAGTAACTCCAAATAAACAAAAATAAATGGTGTTATAGCAATATACAACATAAATATGATAACAAACAACCACTCTCCGATAACTAATTAATAAATGTTAGCATCTGGGGTTACGCTCAGGTGTTACATTTTGGCGCCCAACGTGGGGCCTAATAAAATATAAATAATTTAACCAATAAGAAAATATAAATAATTTAACCCAACAAATATTCCGGTAACCAAAATATTAAGTGTCCAATATATATATACTCCAAAATACCGGAGTCTCACACTATGGTGTTACAGTGGTGACGACGTACGAGGGTGGCCTGAAAAGTTTCCGACCTAACAAAGATACAAGACATTTTTTCTTAAAATTCTTTATTTTTTTACATAGTCTCCTTGCAACCCTAACCCGTCCAAATAGTACTCGGCGTTTTTCTCTGCAAAATAACTGTTCACGAAGGTGATTGCCTCCTCATTTCACGAAAATCTCTGTCAATTTTGCTTGGGGCTAGATCTGGTGAGTAAGGCGGATGGTCAAGCAGTTCAAATCGTAATTCGTGGATTTTCCCCATGGCCACCACTGAGGTGTGAGACGACGCGTTGTCTTGGTGAAACAGGAATTTCTTTTTCTGTAAATGTGGCCGTTTTTCCACAATTTCTGTCTTTATTTGGTCAAGTAATGATGCATAGTATGCTCCTGCAATGGCTTTTCCTTTTTGAAGATAATCGATTAAGATAACTCCATGACTCTCCCAAAAAACAATCGTCATCACTTTCCCAGCCAAAAAAAAAAGCAGGAACAAAGTCCCCCACACAAAGTCCAACTCATCTTTGATTTGCGTAGGCGTATTGCTTTTTAAAAACAACAATTTAATGACAGCTCAATTTTGTCCATTTTCACAAAAACACTCACATCGACTCACTCAAACGACTGTCAAATAAAAACTACGCGTCCAAAATGGCTGAAATTTTGTTTGCGTAACTGTCAAAACATGCACAATTACATTTACTAGCTTTTATTGGCGAATGCTATCTTCACGTCGAGGACGGAAACTTTCCAGGCCGCCCATGTATTTTCATAATATTTACTGTTTTTTTTTTTAATTATACCTATATATATATATATATATATATATATATATATATATATATATATATAGGCGAACCTATAGCGCCATGGATGCCACCAAATAACTGTTGCAGTGCTTTTTGAACAGCTGCAGGGTGTAGCGCGCCGGGAGAGAATTCTGACAATGAGTGATAAAAAAGTTGTTTACCGGTGTAGAAAAAGTACAAAAAATTCTACGTAGGTTACGAATAGAAGAAGCCGCCGCAAAGTAGATTTGAAACAGAAGCCGAGTCAGAAAGAGTACGTGCATCAGCAAAAAAGTTAAAAACATCTTATGAATTGCGAGAGGTACCGATTGATCCAACGTTCTGCTATCGAATAGTGAATTTCGCTGCTTTACTGAGTGCAATTTCGGAATGTATAGTGTGAAAAATCGGACGTTAACTTTTTAGAAACAAGTGGATGGGCTAGGTTTCAAAGTATTCCGAGTATGTCATGCAAAACACCATGTGCCCGGGTAGACTTTCTAGTCAGCCAAAAACCGAAGAGTGCCGTCATCGGCTTTAATGCAGTAAACGAAAGGCTATGCCCTCTTCGCCTGTGAGGCAAGTTTAAGAACATAAGACTCATAAACGTTCACGGACCTACAGAGGAGTCCCCTGACGACGAAAAAGAAGAATACTACGAGATCGTCGAACAGGCCCTCAATGCCTGCCCACAATACGATGTAGCTACTTTAGCAGCCGCCAAGTAGTTAACCAATGCATGCAACGACATCCTGAGAAAGGTTGTCGCAAGAAAATGGCTAAACGATATGAAAATTTTCTCATGGAACGTCCGGTCACTATACAAACCTCGAGTTGCACAGCAGCTAGCCGATGACCTGTCGGGAGCCGGTTTTCAGGCACTACGGCGGTTCCCATAGTTTGCATGAGAACACTAATGGCAATGGACTACGAGGCATCGAACTGGCAGAATCGAAGAAGTTGGTTGTTGCGAATACCAGGTGTCCGCCTAAAGATAGGGAGTGGTGTAATTCAAAGAACCGAGTATGTCATGCAAAACACCATGTGCCCGGGTAGACTTTCTAGTCAGCCAAAAACCGAAGAGTGCCGTCATCGGCTTTAATGCAGTAAACGAAAGGCTATGCCCTCTTCGCCTGTGAGGCAAGTTTAAGAACATAAGTCTCATAAACGTTCACGGACCTACAGAAGTCCCCTGACGACGAAAAAGAAGAATACTACGAGATCGTCGAACGGACCCTCGATGCTGTGAAATCGTTCTTGGTGATTTGAATACTAAAATAGGTCGGGAGCCGGTTTTTAGCCACTACACAGGTTCCCATAGTTTGCATGAGAACACTAATGACAAGGGACTACGAGTCATCGAACTGGCAGCATCGAAAAACTTGGTCGTTGCGAGTACCAGGTTTCCGTGTAAAGATATCCACAAAGACACCTGGGTATCACCTGATGGAGCCACTCGCAACCAAATTGACCACGTGTTGATAGATCGCCGCCACTCCTCGAGCCTGATGACGGTACGAACGTACCGAGGTGTCAACGTCGACTGGGATCACTATCTTGTTGGTATAGTTTTCGGAGCGCGGATTGCCTTATGGAAACGAGTTGCATCCGCGAATCAGGTTCGAATCAACACGGCTGCCTCACGCAGTAAGAGCAACCTTTGGTCATATGTTAAGACTCGCCCTCGAAGAGCTCGACGGAGGGTGAGTAAGTCCTGGGGCCAGAATGCCGGGCGTAGAAGAGAAATGGACACGTCTTAAGAATACTGTCATTAGTACTGCCAACTTCATTTTAGGCAGTAGTCGTAGAGATCGGAACGACTGGTTTGATGATGAGTGCAAACTAGCGACTGAACGTAAGAATGCTGCATACCGGACAATGCAGCAGATTCATAGGACGCGAAGAGAAATACAAAGAGCTCAGAAGAACTGAAAAAAGGCTTCACAGACAAAAGAAAAGTGCCTGGGAAAAAAACCTTGTCTGTGAAATAGAGAAAAGTAGAGAGCGAGGTCCGCACCAGGCGCGGAAGTTCTACCAAAAAATCCGTAGTATGACGCGGTACACACCACGCTGCACTTACTGCAAGGATAAAGAGGGTAATCTGATCACCGATCCTGAAGGCATTCTGGAGCGATGGGAAGTGCACTTCAATGAATTGCTAAATAGTCAGCCCACAGAAGAATTGAAGGCTCCACCAATGTAAGATCAAGACCAAATGCTGCCGCCACTCTTAGGCAGGCGATGGAAAAATATCAGAAATTTAAGATTCCATTATCATCACCATCAGCACTACAACCGGGAACCGGTCTTGGCCTAATTTAGCAAGCCCTGAGGCTTGTTAAATTATCCATTATGATTTGTTTTTTCCGGGGAAGGTCATTAGTCTTGCGCCAGAGGCTCTCCGACGGGGAATCGAACCCCGGTCTCCCGGGTGACAGGCGGGTATACTAACCACTATACTATCGATGTACATTGGTCTTAAATATCTAGACATTAAAACGACGAGGAAACACCTGGTCAGGTAGAAGATTCTACAGTCGTATGGTTCAGCTAAAGAATGACTCTCTATGTTTATTAGTGCGCCCGAAGTTGATCAGATATTCACCCTTAGGTAGGCGATGGAAAAATGTCAGGAATTTAAGATTCCATTATACCATCTATTTATAGGCTTTAAGGCCGCCTACGACAGCACAGCCAGGGTAGAACTATATAATGACATGAGAGAGTTCGGCATTCCAAACAAATTGATACGACTTTGTAGGTTGACCATGACCAACGTAACTCATCATCATCATCAGCACTACAACCGGGAACCGGTCTTGGCCTTATTTAGCAAGTCCTGAGCCTTGTTAAATTTTCGATAATGTTTTTTTTTTTCGGGCAAGGTCATTAGTCTTGCGCCAGGGCTCCCCGACGGGGAATCGAACCCCGGTCTCCCGCGTGACAGGCAGGTATACGTAACTAGTCAAGTAAAAATAGCGCGATTGCTGTCCAAACCAATAAACATGTTTCATGGACTCCGACAAGGGGACGGTCTGGCCTACCTCCTCCTCAACCTGGCGTTGGAGAAAGCAATCCGTGACTCTGGCGTTACAACTAGAGGGACTATTGTCACCAAGTCCAGCTGGATTCTTGCCTACGCAGATGACATGGACATGGTAGAACCGAATCGACAGTACAGGACTCCTTCACCCTGATCAAACAGGCGGCACAAAAACAGGGACTGCACATTAATGAGGGAAAAACTAGATACATGGTGGCAACATCTGCTAAAAGAAGACCTAACGATGGTCAAACTATCAGGGTAGCGGAGCACGAATTTGAAGTGGTGCAGTCCCTTAACTACCCTGGGTCAATAGTATCACCTGATAATAATATGGAAGAAGAAATACGCGAACGGCTGATCAAATCCAACAAAGCCTACTATGGTCTATCAAGGCTATTTAAATCCCGAAATTTATTGAGAACATCCAAGCTGCTACTGTACAAGAGCATGGTCTTACCAGTACTCGTGTATGGATCCAAGACCTGGGTGCTCAATAAAAGGCACTCTGAACTCTTAGCCGCGTTCGAGAGGAAGGTCTTACGGAGACTTGTTGGCCCCGTATGTGAGGGAGGACGATTCCGAAGACGCTACAACCATGATTTGTACGCAATCTATCTTGAAGTTAATGTTGTAAGAAAAATCAAACTTGGTAGACTCCGGTGGGCGGGACACACAGCACGAATGAGCGAAGAGGAGCCCGCCCGGAAAGCCCTTTGTGGCGGGATGTATGGACAGTGCGGCAGACCTCACTTGCTATGGAGGGATGGCGTAGACCAGGACGCCCAGAGGCTGGGAGTGCCAAACTGGATGACATCGGCTCGAAATCGGGTAGAGATTTGTTAAATAAGGCCAAGACCGGATCTCGGTTGTAGTGCCGATGATGATGGGACGTCATAGCATAGTTAAATGATACTAATGGTAGGAGGTTAATTTAGCGAAAAGTGAGGAGCATAATCAAACGCTTGGCCAACTTTAGAGATAGGCTAGCACCAAATTGTAATGCCAGTATCCATCCATCATCGGCACTACAACCGGGAGCCGGTCTTGGGCTTTTTTAGCAAGTCCTGAGGCTTGTTAAATTTTCCGTAACGATTTTTTTTTTCGGGCAAGGCTATTACTCTTGCGCCAGAGGCTCTCTGACGGCGAATCGAACCCCGGTCTCCCGCTTGACAGGCGGGTATACTAACCACTATACTATCGAAGAGCCAGCATATACGTAGATATTTTGACGCAGAAGTTGGGCTTCTTGAAACCGACCTAAATTAAACTAAATATGTGATTTGAACCTAGATATATATAAGAAAGCCCTTCTATGTCATGTACCACGGCAATGGTATTTAAGAAATCACAATCAGGAAGGTAAAAAATAAGAGTGTTCAGTGAACACATAATAAATAAAAAAAAACACAATTAAAACATACTACGCAATAGTAAGCAGAAAATGTATGTATATCAGTTTGTCGTCCACTGGAGTATCGCAAAACTTACAAAACGAGAGAAGTGCGAACAAGAAAAATTAGAGTCTATCCATTAATTTTACCATCGTTATAACATTTCCAGGGAGGACAATCAACCATGTAATTTATTATCTGAATTCAGCTTTAAAAGATGTAACAGTCAATTATATACAACTTCGATTCAAGGATATACGTAGGGCGTCAAATCTCATTATAGGCAGACCTTACTGAATATCCCGCATACGTATTGTGCATAGTAGATATCGTCCTCAAATATAGGCAGATGTGCATATAAATACGACGTCTGGATAACTTTCCCTCCCTTTATTTCTAAACGAACACCTTGGAGTGGTTGAATAGGCTGAGGTAGCAACAGTGACAAAATCGGGGTTGAACGACAACTAGAAATGATCTGAGGAAAATGTATGTACTCGTATTTTAATACAATATGTTGACTGTCGGAAACAGCCCTTTGCAGTCGTTTACATGGAAATTGCAATATTTTATATTAAGAATAATTGTCGTTAAAAAAAAAGTTGACTAAAATTTTAGTAATGTCATAAATTTATTTTTATAATTTTATCATCTCAGTGGTTTAGGAAAATATTGTTTAGTTAAGTTACGTGCTGTAACACAATAGAAACAGCAGGAAGCACAAGCACGATAAATAATTGTTTATTGTACCTTAGCATTACGAAGAATAAATTGTAGGCAAGTTTCACCACAAAAATTAATCAATTTACAACTTTGTTCGTCATGAAATGGTTATTAGCATAAAATAAGAGACGTTTATTTTAGAATTATTAAAAAGACGATAGGTGGATGATTTGTATCCAGTCGACAGTGTGTGAAAGATGTTCGAAAAGCCTCGATGGTCTATTGTAATTTGGGCAGTGGATATCAAAGTAATTCAACGAAGGCTCTTATCGCAATTTTAGTCTCGGTTAGAGACAGAATATCGGGCTTCGCTGTTTGTCAATATTGCTTAATGATGTTTACGTTCATATAAGTTAAACTGAGTCCTTTGATATTACAAAATACTATTACCGATAGCTGCTGTTTCACGAGTGGACCCGATTCCGCAGCGATGACTTGCCCTTCATTTGGTTTTTTATTAAATTCCATGCAAGTCGTTCCACCCAAGAGATAGTCGACATAGAGTTGTAAAATTAATTTAAAATTGGTTTCAGAAGGTTTTTAGAACCATGACGGGAATAGTTCTCTTGAGGTCTTTCGTCTATAAACGTGACAAGAAGTTCCAAAATCAAATTACATTGCATAATGACGAACTCACGCCACACACAAATCTATAATAGTTTTAACAAGTCGCTACGCACATGCCGAGTGTTAACAAAACAAACAACAAAAAAAAGAATTTTACATCAATATAGAATAAAAAGGGAATTTACCTTTAAAATTGAATCTGATTTGTTCTATATAAAATAGCAAAAACCTAAGTCAGAACAAGTGACACCCCATTATTCCATTGAGAGACATGAGATCAGGAGAACCGTATAAAACGTTGCTCGATTGAAGAACTCGCTATGGAAATACAGCCAATATATGAATGAATCAAATAGTGACTATTTCAAATATAAGAAGTCCATTGAAACCAAGTCTACACGTACGTATAGATGATATAAAAAAAAATTGTGTAGTTCCTTTAGTAGGTGCATTACTTTATTTTGCTTTTTTCTTTTTTATTATTATACAACGCTCCTACCCTAATATAGAGGTCTATTTCCAGCACCACAGAGAGTTGTCTGGCGTTCTTTATGCGAGTGCCCTTATAAAGTCTCAAGAGGCTTCATTGTTTGCTTTACATTAACTTTTTCATTCCAAGTTGCTGAAAATGAGCACGTCCATTATGTAGCTGGAACTGCATTATTCGAGGCAAATTGAAATACAAAGAACGGCCTATTAAATAACAGTTGACGTGTGAAAATTATACTTATATTGCCCGGTGAGGATTGAGATGCGGAGAAGCCCACAACGCTATAATACAAAAATTAGACTCCTAATTGATTAATAATAAAAATGAAGGAGCAATAAACCATATACAATCTTCGTCCGCACCCAGCAATGAGAAATCTCTTGGTGTTAATTGAATTTGTGTCATGCGGGTTATACCAGAGGCCAATACAAAAAATTGCGCTTTAATTATTGTACTACATGGTGTGAATCTCAGAATTTTCCAACAGATGGCACAAAAAATGAGGATTGAAACAAAAAAGATGAAAGAATAAAACAGATTATAAATACTAATCTTGCATATCCTGAGACTTTTCAACGCATGAAGTGCTACCACTACCATCATCATCATCGGCACTACAACTGGGATCCGTCTTGGCCTTATTTAGCAAGTACCGAGCCTTGTTAAATTTTTCATAATAATTTGTTTTTCCGGGCAAGGTTATTAGCCTTGCGCCAAGTGCTACCACTATACAGATATTTTAAAGTTATTCTTGATTGTACGTTGTGAAATGCCTGATTTGTTGTTAAATTTACTGCACTTTTCTAAACTTTCCCGGGCATTAGAAGCTCGAAAGCATCGACGTGATTCAAGCGATAATTCCTCTGTGGGTTGAGCGCGTCTTTTTGGGACCTTCGCGGGGAGGGATTTCCACAGCTTTTCCCACTCTGTAACGGAACGAGCTCTGATGCGTGGATATTCGCGCCATTGGATTGATTTGTATTCAGTCGACGGTGTGTAAAAGATGTCCGAAAAGCCTCGCTGGTCTATGGTAATTTCTTCATCTTCATCGGTACTACAACCGGGATCGAATCTTGGCCTTATTTAACAAATCTCGTGGTCGTCGTATTTTGTTTTTTCGGGCAAGGTTGTTAGCCTTGCGCCACCTATTGTAATTTGGGAAGTGGATATCAAAGTAATTCAATGAAGCCTCTTATCACAATTTTAGTCTCGGTTAGAGACAGACAATCGGGCTTCGCTGTTTGTCAATATTGGTGAGTGATGTTTACGTTCATGTAAGTTAAACTGGGAGATGATCCGCTAATTGGTACGATCCGTCGGATTGTCTTGTGGAGCGCATATAGACCGAATTGCGCGAAATAATACCACGAATCTCCGAAGAACAGTACCCGTGATAATATCTGTAAAACAGGCAGAGGTTGGCTACGCGCCTTCGGTGTGATAGCGACTGTATTCCCGATGTGAATGCCATGTCCCCAAAAAGACGGATCGCTTGTCTCTGAATGCTCAATCAGCAGATCGCTCGTCTCTGTATGCGCTTCTAGTAGGTTGAGGGAATGTTTAGGAGCAGAGCTCCAAACATGAGAGCAATATTCGAGCGCGGGTCTAATTTAGGATTTATACAGGAGAAGAAGTTGAGCGGAGTAAAATATTTCTTGGCTCTAAAAAGGTAGCTCAGTTTTCTCGAGCCGGACCTGGCGACGTTCGACACGTGTTTATGCCTCGATACATTCTCGCAGGCTCTTCGATAGTATAGTGGTTAGTTAGATGGCGGCCCAGACGGACTCCCTGCTAACCTCTTAAAAAAATGTTCCTCTTCTCTCTCTCTCTCCCGCTCGCGTCAATCTTCAATCTTTCCCCTGGAGAAGGTTTATTCCCTGACTTTTGGAAATCCTCTTACATAACCCCCATATATAAAAAGGGGAAAAATGATATATCCAATTATCGTCCCATTGCCAAGCTTTCGCACATTCCTAAACTGTTCGAAGGCCTTCTATATGAGGCGTTATGTTTTCGCTGCGCACCCATCATCTCTCCGAACCAGCACGGCTTCCTCTCAGGCAGGTCCATTACTACCAACCTTGTCGAATTCACATCCCACACACTCCTTGCCCTAGAAAACGGCGATGAGGTCGATGTAGTCGCTACAGACTTTAGCAAGGCCTTCGACAAAATCTCCCATAACCTCATTCTGTTCAAGCTATCTTCCCTCGGTTTCGAACCCCTGCTGATTAAGTGGGTCTCATACTATCTCAGTTATCGAACCTGCCGCGTGCGATTTAGATCCACCCCCTCCGATCCTTTTTTCCCAACCTCAGGTGTCCCCCAGGGCAATCATCTCGGCCCTCTCCTATTTATCCTAACCATAAGCGACATAGGCTCTTGCATTAATCACTCCTTCATCTCGCTTTACGCGGATGATACCAACATTTTCAAGACAATCCGCTCTGCCCTGGACTCCTCATTTCCCCAATCGGATCTTGGCAGCTTCTCGACTTGGTGCCAAATAATTGCCTAGAAATGAATATCGCCAAATGCCACACAATCACCTTCTCTCCGAAGCGTTCCCCCACTCACACACGCTACTATCTCTTCCTGAACCATCCATAAACATCGGTTAAATTGATTCGCGATATGGGCGTCCTATGCGACAAGGAGCTCAAATTCACCGCACATATTGATTACATAATCCTCAAGGCTAAAGCCGCCCTTGGATTTGTCAAACGCTGGTCGAAGGAATTCCTTAACCTCTATGTCACCCGATCACTCTACACAACCTTTGTACGGCCACTACTCGAATACGCTAGTCAGGTCTGGTCCCGGTATCAAGTGACTCACATTCGCAGGATTGAGGGTGTTCAACGTCGTTTCTTGCGCTTCGCCCTCCGCGGACTAAACTGGGAAAATCCACTGACTCTACCACCATACACAAGTCGGCTCCCTCTAATCAATCTAAACACACTTGAAGAGCGCAGAATCCATGCCGACACCATCTTTGTCCATCGCCTTCTGTCGGGGTTAATCAATTGCCCAAGCTTACTCTCCACTTTAACATTGCATACAAACCCCCGTAACGTAAGTAACTCTCGACTGTTTTACGTGCCCGCCCATCAGACTTCTTACGGCGCTAACGAACCCACCTCGCGGGTCCCACGACAGGTCAACTCTTTCCCCACCTCCTCCGGTTTCAACATCTCTACTCCCGCTTTTAAACGGCGTCTCAGAATAAACCCGTCCTAAATCCACCCCCTCCCCACAATATTCCCCCTACTCGGCAATCCTCCCCTCTCCTCTTCCTCCATCAAAATAGTTCTCCCCCACACCTTTCCAACCCCATCCACCCCCCCCCCCCCCCCCCCGCCGCTCCCCAACCTCGGCCCCGGTCTCAGTTCGTACCCATGCCCTCCACTGTCGCACAAAGGCCGCGTTTACCACCCCCACATACACTCGCTCTTCCCTGGCCTCCTACCTCCCCTATCGCCCAGTAATCTTCAACTTCCTGGTTGTCTTCTCCTTTTTTTCCAATTGAATAATTGAATAAGGTTTTAACCACTCCTCTAGATTTTAAGATAGTCTGTAAGGTTTTATGTTAAGTTAATTTTAAGCTTGCAGTAAGCTAAATAAAAATGGGAGTTCCACCTTCAATCAATCAATCAATGATGATGACGATGGGACGTGAGAACGTATTTACTTATCTACTTCTATTGTTTAAATAAATTAAAAAATCATGGATATAGCGATTTGGTCCTTATGAAATGATAGTTAATGAAGCAACTAACATTTTTTTAGGTTTTTCTGGGCGCTTTTAGGTACTTTTTAAAGCGTCGATTGACCCTACCATTTAAAGACGCCAGAAACGACCATATTATTTAAAGATGCCAAAAACGACCCGACCGTGGAAGGAATAAAGAAACAGCCCAGAAAATCCTTAGTTGTAAGATAAATGGTGAACGGTAGTTTACAAAGTGGCTTAAGAGATGACCGACTCTTTCACAGAAAAAACAATTATGAGAAGCACGTCATTTGAAAAAGAATGAGATAGAAAATATGAGAGAAAGAGGCTGAAGAAATGTGAGAAGAAAAGTAATGTAAATGTATGAGAAAGAAAGAGTAGAAAAAGAGTGAGCAAGAGGGAGAATGAAAAAGGGATATTGAAAGAAATTGGATTCTGCTGTAAAAAGAACAATTCTCGGAAGTTTTGCAAAAACATAAAAATCCAGTATCCGCACGGGCACACGAGGTTTGGATAATAATATTTAGGTCATTATTTAAAGCTATATTAACAGCGTTTCCGGATATTGGATTGCTGTTATAGAAGAAAAGACACAAAATGGAGGCTTACATTTACATTTACCAACAATAACTTGAATCTAAGCCTTAAAAAAAGACAATATCTGACGTTAATCATCCCATATTTTTATTTTCCTTATTCCTTCAATGAAACTAAACTTATCTTTAGCACCTATTCACTTCGAACCTCACGTTCAACAGGCTAAGAACTATGGTAAACTAGTAAACTATATTTACAAATCAGTTTAAGAATTATTATAAATTAGATTTAAGATTATAATTTTTTTTAAAGCACTCATTAAGCTAAGTAAATGATTAATCATTAATAGATGTATAACTCGAATGATACATCTGAATCCGTAACCATTAAGAATCACTCCTAATCATAACGAACAAAAAGACGTATATAACATTGTTTTGTCTAAGTTCAATAGGAAAACTCAAGGACGTATAAATAAAACGAAATAGGACCCCAGGGGAAGGAAGTACCTTCATTCTTATGAAGACATTGACTTTATTAGTCTCTAGCACGCGACTTGACTTCTAAATTTCATTGAATTAGGTGTATGAGGATGAAATACGTCTATTAATTATTTGATGAACGGATAAACAGAAGTAAAAAGGAGAAATATCTGATATCCACTACGGATGCCTTACAAGAAAATGAAAAATGCGGACGTTAAGTTTAATCAATTATTGGCATGTATAGTTACCATAAGGAACAAACCACATAATCAAGTACTTACTGTTTATTGCTGGAATAAACATTTCTATTCACCAAGAATCTCTGACAAAAACAAAAATGTCCCAAAGATATAATCAACGTATGAAGAAAAATGTCCATTTTTTCCTAGGTTTTTAACCGGTCAATAGTATACCTATAGCGTTTGCGACGATAGTGAAGAGCGAGTGATTCGAACCGACGCTATCACGGTTAGAATCACTAAAAGGTAGAACCCAAGCTCTTACCCATCAGGCCACTGCCGCTTATGTGAATTTGATTTCTAAACTCAAATACATTCGACTACTGTGGTAATGGTATATTATTGCTATGGTATACGGCTTTAATGGATGTGCTTTTGGTGGTGTTGTTCTTTACTAGTCGTGTGTGTATCTGCTAGAAACGCCACATACCTATTTCAGCGGATAAACTCTGGCGCCGAACGGCAAACTGCACAATAGTGATATAATATTTAGCTTAGACTATCTGCGTAGGACTAGTAAGTTATAATATAGGGTGGGCCATACATTTTTGGAAATGGCAACACTTGATTTCTTAAACACCGTTAATGGGAGGGTGGCGCGAATGGCGGGGAATTGTTTATTACGTTTTTGCTGGAATTGTTTATACGTTTATTATGCCCCGCCACTCTCGCGCCCCTCCCTCTAACGGTTTTTAAGAAATCAAGTGTTGCCCTTTGCAAAAATGTATGGCCCACACTATATAAGATAATTAAGGTAGACTTTAAGCATTTCATGTCTAGCGTATTATTTAGAATCTAAAAAAAATATAGGAAATAAAAAAATGTTGCAAAAATGAAAATGATAACGGGTAAAAATATAAAATAGTTTCTTTTTACAATAGTGGAAATACTAGAAAAGGTAGGAAATACTAGATATGCAGGAACACATAAACCATAGTGAAGAACAACGCCTAGGGCAAAATCAATAAATTAAATTATCAGAGCAGTTCACAGCAGTAAATAATAATAAAAAAAATACTTCTAATCCCACACGCGGCTATAATCTGATGTATTGCGGCTTGGCACTTACCCGTCATGGAGATGGTTCGAATCTCATTCTTCACTATCGTTATAAAAAGCTATAATACCACCTCTTACCCAAGGTTTTATACATCATCCTCATCATCGGCACTACATCCGGGAACTAGTCTTGTCCTTATTTAGCAAGTCCCGACGCTTGTTAAATTTTCCATAATAATTTGTTTTTCCGGGCAAGGTTATTCGCTTTGCGCCAAGGTTTTATAGATACTCGTGCCTATTGGACTGTTTTTAATTAGGAGTACATTCAAAAACTTAGTTAGAGTCAGCAATACCTGACGCCTTTGACAATAGGCCAAAAGTAAGACTTTGAGCTTAGTTTTCATATCTCTGTTAGAATAGCGATTATGACCTAGACTTTCTCCCTTACCTATATATAATTCGGAGCAAACTAAGATCTAGCATAGTTTCCACTGGAAGATAAGAATGTTCAGAATACTGGATTTCACTGCTTTTCATATGAAAATACTCTTCTCTTCCTAGAGTATCTCCACGACATATCTGATTCTGTCTGCTACGAAGGTAAAACCAAAACCAGTGCCCAACTCTCTACTTAACAGGAAGGTTTACCTACTGACGTTTCCAATCTCCACAAACTATTCGTAAAATTCCACGTAATTTTCAATTCATCCCCGATGTTTTAATATGTCTTGGTGTCATCAGCGTATAGGGACAAGCATAAATACCTAAAGACCTTATCGGTGTCATTAGTGGCATTTATAAATAGGAGACGGCCCAGGTGGCTTCCTCGAGGGACCCCAGAGGCGGCAAGGAAGGGGCTGGTTATCATGGACATGAACCGAACCGAATAAAGTCTATCCTTTGTTTGTTATTTATAAAAAAAAAAAAAAAAAAAAAAAATTGTAACAAAAAAATTGTAATAATAATGTATACATATAGATGTAAACGAGGAGTCCCTCTAATATATGACCTATTTCATATATATATATATATATATATAAGAAACAAAAAAAAATGTACGCCGAAAAGCATATATAAAAATCAGGTTGTAATGTGTAATTTAGAGAGCTCGCATAGAGCCAGTAAGTTAATTTAAGGACTGTGATTGTAGAAAAGGGTTTAACATTTACCCCTAATATTATACATGTAAAAAGAATTAGGAAAATAAATGTGGTTTAAAACTAAACTAAACTAATAAAGTCTAACCTTTAGATAGGAAGAAATCCATTTCAGTAATCCAGGTTCGAAGCCGAGGGTGGATAATTTGAAGAGGATTCGATTGTGGGAGATTTTGTCGAATGCTTTACTGCCCTGTGAGTAGGGCGTTAGAATATACTCACAGCTAGGCCAGCTTGTCGTAAGAGGCGACTAAAGGCCGAGTGGTAGCCGGGGTCCCAACGCCCTGTGCGCCCGGTGAAATATCACCCCATCAAGCTATATGCTCCGTGAAATGGTTGGGAGAAATCCCTGGCCATCTTTCGGAGCTCGGCTGATGGACCGGTTCGAGAAAAGGTTGGTTAGGTGGTAGTCGGTCCCAAGGTGAGATACCACCCCGTCACGCTGTACATTCCGCGATATCGCCCAGAGAAATCTTCGACGGTGTTTCGGATGTGTGGCTGATGGCCCGGACTGACACGGGGATAAGTCATGATGGTACCTTCTGATATAAAGAATTCCGGAGGTAAACTAGTCTCCCATTCGGATCTCCAGGGGGGACTATGTCAGAGGGAACATCATGCAGATATCATGATAAATAATGGAACTTTAAGAGGTTCGTCATCGCATAACCGGGCTCGCTCTCGAGGTTATGTGGTGACGGCATTTTGTAACATCAGGGGCACCGGATTCACCAATACTAATGTAAACGCCATCCATCAATATTTGCAAACAACGAAACCTGATATCCTTGCCCTAACTGAGACCCAGGTCGATTCGTCAACTGATTCGACATATCTTCGTTGCTCAGGATACAACTTACATTCGAGATCCCGTTTTAAGGGCGGAGTCTGCGTCTTCGCGCGGTCTGATCTGGCTTGCCAGAGGATGGAGGCATTGGAACCCAATAATATGGACACCATATGGTTGAGGGTCGTGCTGAGGAATTCCGTTAAATTTCTTTGTTGTCTTTACCGCTCCCCGAATGACGATCGACCGGCGACGTTTTTCGAACATCTTTCATATACCGTCGACTGGATACAGATCAACCACCCAGCTTCTGAAATTGTTGTCCTTGGCGATTTTAATGTGCACAATTCCGGCTGGTTGTTACATTCTAACAGAACCGACGAGGCTGGGAGGCTGGCGGAGATGTTTGCTGTAAGCCACAACTTGACTCAACTCGTGGGGGAGCCAACGCGAGTGCCGGATGCCCGAGGCGATTATGCGAACACCCTGGATCTGTTTTTGACATCCGAACGAAGTATTTATACCGTAGAGGTTTCTGCGACACTGGGAAACTCAGATCACTGCTTGGTATCTGTCGCGTAAGCACTTGCATATCAATCGAATAACCGGCCTAGGCAGCTTCGCCATGTATGGAAGTATGGGGCCGCTAACTGGGACCATTTGCGAGATTTCTTCACATCCTTTCCATGGTCCGAGGTGTTCTTCGGAAACTCCGATGTTAACGCTTGCGCGGAATCGGTTTCAGAGATTATTCTTCTGGGGATGGAGATGTATATTCCACATTCCATCAAACGAAGTTCGTCTGATAAACCTTGGTGTGATAAAAAATGCGAGCTGATTACAGCGGCAAAAAATAGACCTTTTAAGCAATGGCGCTCCAATCCCACTGATGGTAACAGAACGAATTTTATTAAAATCAGAAACGCGTGCAACCAGGCGATTGATACCGCGAAGAAGGCTCACAACGACAGGGTGATCAATAAGCCCCTTCGGTGCCCAACTGGTTCGCGCTCCTTCTGGTCAATGGCAAAAGCTGTCAGCAGTAACTTCGCATCCTCCTCTTTCCCTCCGTTGGTGACAAACAGCGGGACGTTAGTCACGAATCGAAAGGATAAAGCTAATGCGTTCGCGAATTTATTTTCGGCGAATTCAAACCTCGACCCCGGTCTTTTTGACACTTATAACTGATATATGGACATCTGCGATTGAACGGCATGGTGAGTCAAGGGCGGTCGCATTGGGTATCTCCAAGGCTTTTGACCGCGTCTGGCATGGGGCATTGCTGAGCAAACTTCGTTCATATGGACTTTCCCAACAGCTTTGCGACTGGACGAGGAGCTTCCTCGAGAATCGATCGATTCGGGTTGTGGACGGCGAGTGTTCGGATCTGTATCCTGTCAATTCAGGGGTGCCCCAAGGTTCTATTTTGGCTCCAACCTTGTTCTTGCTTCACATAAATGATTTGTTGGAGACAACGGATAACAAAGTGTTCAGTTTTGCGGATGATAGTACGCTTGTTTCCTCCTTTTCGAGTGATCGGCCGCTTGGTGCATCAACGTCACACCAGCTGAGACAGATTGACTCTCTGAATTGGGATCTGGATCCTGCAGTGGGGAAAGGCCAATCTTGTCGACTTCAATGCAACGAAGACCCAGTACACAACATTCACAAAGAAAACTGGATCATCGGTTCCACAACTGATGATGAGTGGCCAGGCCCTCGAGGCTGGAGAAAGTTTGAAATTGCTTGGCGTCACGGTCTGTGGGAATGTATCATGGCATAAACACGTGTCGAGTATCGTCAGATCAGCCTCAGGAAAACTGAGTTATCTTTTTACAGCCAAGAAATATTTTACTCCGACTCAACTTCTTCTCCTGTATAAATCACGAATTAGGCCCGCACTCGAATATTGCTCTCATGTTTGGAGCTCTGCTCCTAAACATACCCTCGACCTCCTAGAGAGCATACAGAGACGTGCGATCCGCCTGATCGGGGACTCGGCGCTGACGTCGGGACCACAGTCGCTATCACATCGAAGGCGCGTAGCCGACCTCTGCCTGTTTTACAAATATTACCACGGGTGCTGTTCTTCGGAGATTCTTGGTATTGTTCCACGCAATTCGGGTTATATGCGCTCCACAAGACAATCCGACGGATCGCAGCCGTTTGTGGTTCATCTCCCGACGGCGCGAACATCCTTGCATCAGAACTCGTTCCGTTACAGAGCGGGTAAGCTGTGGAACTCCCTTCCCACGCGAGTGTTCCCGGAGCATTACAAACAAACGAAGGTCGGTTGAGACCATGTTGACCTCGTTGCCTTACCGTGCACTAGTGCTGAGAGTGTAAAGGAAGTGAACTCAACAAGGTTGGTTGTAGTTGATCGGCCATTGAGAAAACCATGTTGCCTTGACGAAATAAAAGATGTGCAACGAAAACTAAGAGATTCGTATAAAATAGTTTCGAGAATCTTGGGTAAGTGGGGCAGTTTGGCGATGGGCCGGTAGTTTGCGACATCGTTTTTGGGACACTTCTTGTGGATGAGGATGATGAAGGAGGTTTTCCAAATGCGGGGAAATACGCCTTGAGAGAGTGAGAGATTGACGATAAGTAAGAGGGATTCAATTAAGGGCGGAACAAATGAGTTGTGGAGAAGGGGGGCGAGGGAAAAATTAGGTAAGTAGTTGAAGTATGATGGGTCAGGGAAAAAGGAGTCGTTAGTGAATGACTGATTGAAGTGAGTGGCGAAGAGGTTAGCAACAGTAACAGGATCAGATAAGGTAAGGGAGTTTAACGTAAGCAATGTTTAGCAACCATCGGATTTGCGTTTATGATTAACGAACTGAAAGAAGGTTTTGGGGTCATTTTTGAGATTAGTCTGAGTTTTGGTAAGATAGTTGCTCTAAAGGGTGTTGTAAACTTCCGTGAATTGAAGGTAACAGTCAAGAAAGATCGAGTAGTCGGGGATAGTTCAATTCCGATAGAAGGTGACCCATAACTTATTCCTTTTGTTACGCACGGAAAGAAGCTTGTGATTGTAGCATGGGGGGGAAGATGTTGATGTTCTTTGTCTAGAGTAAGGAACGAACAGGGGTATAGAGTAAAGGATTTCGGTATATAAGTGGGTGATGGCATCTTCGAGGGGGGGGGCTCCGTGAGACAGATGTATTGATAGTGTATGTTGTAAAGATGGGGTCAAGTTGCTTACCCAAGAGGTTTCGGAGTCGATCGATGAAGAGACATTCCGTGGCCGGGGTGGGAGGTGAGGTGTGAATGATCGTCAGATAAAGCCCAATTGAGTTGTGGAAGATTAAAATCTCCGAAGATGGTGATGTCATCCTCGCAATTACTCAGCTCGATTATATGGTCGATAGCATTGAGAGCTAGCTCGTAAACTTCAATAACCTGGGATGGTAGGATATGGAAGCACATGACAAAGATTGATTTTCGGGGAAAGGTGATTTTGACAGTCACAAAGTCCAGCTTGGGGGAGGTAGGGAAAGCGGTAAGTGACGACTCGAGGCTCTTATGGACAGCAATGAGCACTCATGGGCTGGGGGGAAAGTCAGTGCCCAGATTGAGAGGGTCATCGCGGTACATGGTGAACGTGGGTGGAAACAGTTCCGGATTATGAATGCTGGGGATTAAGTTCATTTCCCTTAATCCCCTTTCCCTTCTCTCGGGTCAAGCGAACTTATACCGCCGACATGGCGCCTCGAGATGCCAAATAACTGCTGCAGTTGTTTTTGAACAGTTGCAGGTTGCAATGCTCCGGGAAAACTTGTCCAGGGAGGGAATTCCACAGCTTCCTCGCTCTGTACCGGGACGAGTTCTGATACAGGGATGTTCGCGCCGTTGGGAGATGAACCGCGAGCTGGTGCGATCCGAAAACCGAATTACGCGGAACAATACCACGAATCTCCGAAGAACAGTACCCGTGCTAATTTCTGTAAAACAGACAGAGGTCAGCTACGTGCCTTCGATATGATAGCGATTATAGTTCCGGCTCTTCGATGACACGCGGGAGACCGAGGTTCGATTTCCCGTCGGGGAGCCTCAGGCGCAAGACTAATGACCTTGCCCGGAAAAAACAAATCATTATGGAAAATTTAACAAGCCTCAGGACTTGCTAAATAAGGCCAAGACCGGCTCCCGGTTGTAGTGCCGATGATGATGATGATAGTCCCGACGTCAGCACCGTGTCCTCGATCAGACGGATCACTCGTTTCTAAATGCTCTCAAGTAGATCGAGGGTATGCTTAGAAGCCGAGCTCCAAACAGTGCAATATTCGAGCGCGGGTCTGATTTGGGATATATACAGGAGGAGTTGAGCCGGAGTAAAGTATTTCTTGGCTCTAAAAAGTAACTCCATTTTTCTGAGGCGGATCTGGCGATGCTCGACACGTATTTATGACAATACATTCCCACAGAACGTGACGGCGAACAATCTCATGTTTTCCTTAGATTCGAGGGCCTGGGCATTCATCGTCAGCTGTGGAAACTTAACAACGCTAAATGCGAGTCACCACTTGATCCTGCAGTGTTCCAATCAGATCTTGACAACTTCTCGGCTTGGTGTGACAAAAATTGCTTTGTACTTAACATCGCCAAATGATAATCTATAACCTTTTCCCATAAGAGTATTCACTCATCCTCGCGTCCCTATTCCTTTCATAACCAACCCTTAACCAATGTCCAATCTACTCGAGACCTCGGGATCATTTTCCATAACGAGCTTAACTTCCTCTCTAAATTTGGCAAGACGATCCGCAAAGCCAACTCTGCTCTTGGGTTCGTGAAACGATGGTCTAAGGAATTCTTCGACTCCTACGTAACTCGATCACTTTATCTTACCTTCCTTCATCCACTGCTAGAATATGCTAGCCAGCCAATGTCCCCTAATCACAACAACCATATTCGTAGAATCGAAAGTATTCAACGTCACTTCTTTTGGTTTGCTCTCCGAGAGCTAGGATGGGAAAACCCTTTAATCTTGCCCCTGTACATTAACCGGAAAGGATTTCGGTACGGTTCTAGTGGGGCAGCTACCACAAAGACATAACAGCTGTAGTGGTTGCTTTCACTATCGCAGGTCCTGACTTTCATCCTTTTCAAAGGCGGTATTGGTTTTCTGTGGTTCCTCGATAGTATAGTGGTTAGTATACCCGCCTGTCACGCGGGAGACCGGGGGTTCGATTCCCCGCCGGGGACCCTCTGGCGCAAGACTAATGACCTTGCCCGAAAAAAAAAAAAAACAAATCATTATGGAAAAATTTAACAAGCATTAGGACTTTCTAAATAAGGCCAAGACCGGTTCCGCCTTCTCTACATTCCCCCTCACGGTACCTGTTATGATTTCAATGAACCCCTTTCGCCGATGCTGAAAAATGTCAACTGTAATTCTAACTCCGTCTTGTTGGTCTTTGACCTCTCTACCCATACTCTCAAGCACCGCCTCCTAAACCATTCTCCCCACTAATCTTAAGCGACGCTTTCTACACTTTTCTCTCGAACCAGCCCCCATCCCCACCCCTACTTGTGCCTTCATAATATGTTCTGTTTACCTTAGGTTAAGCGTAGTTAAGTTACTTCTTACGCTCTTTAGTTTATAAAGTTATATATATGTACTTTAGCTTATAAGTACTTATATTGCTTCAATTAAGCCAATAAATTGGGTGGTCGCCTCACTAAACTTCTCGAAATGCTAAAATGCTTAAGAGTTTTTACCGGGATACGAAGTTAGGACCCAACCGCCGCCTATTCCAATTTTTTTGACCGGTCTATCAGCCAAGCTTCGAACGTTGGTCACAGTATTCTCCCGACCACTTCAGGCTATAGCAGCAAGAAGTTATAAATCGCCCGACTTAATTGACCACCTCACAAATAATCTAAGATCGCAAAATGCAGTCGTAATTGATCGAACATTACCAGACGTTCCTACAAATAAGAGGCTCATATACTGATCTTATGGGATAAATAAAGGCTCATATATTGATCTTATGCGATTGAAAAAATGTTTCCCAATAGTCGTTATAGAAATTTCATTCCTTACAAGCAACTTCAAACTGTAATAACGCATTAAGACGAACATTAGATTCGTCTAACTGAAAAAAAAGAAACTTAACGCAGCAAAAAACACTTCGTCACGACAACAACTCCAACGTTCTTCAGCTCTTAATGTTACTTTTTATATAGTATGAGGTAATTATGACGAAACCCCAACAACAAAAACCCCTCACTGAATGTAACCTGCTCTATATACGCGAAGTAGAAACACAAAGTTATAGGTGATTTCAACTTCACCAAGTGTGTTTACACTACAGGAAGCTCTCCCCTAAAAATACGGACGGACACCTCACCTTTCCAAGTGACTGATTCTGATTTTTCATTGACTACGTTCTTTGAGCCGTCGCCGAGGGTTCACGCTCCTCAAATACCACAGTACCCTGCATTTAATTAGTTCTGGTCTATTGTATTGTATGTATTTAATAGCCCGTGGACTGCACCATAATCAGGTGGAAATAGGACTATTGGGTTTTATTCATTGTTCATTTCGACCGGTCACGATTGCGGGGTTTACAAACAGCAGTAAATATATTATCATCATAACTGTTATTTTTATTTATCATGCTATAAATAAAATTTAGATGAGGATGGAATTGAGGGGAGTCAAATTTTCAGTTGAGTGTTCAAATAGATTCAGTTAAATTGAATAGAACACATTCTTGATTTCTTATGGCCCCAACGCATATGAGAATGAGAATCTACGGAGGACGCCTTGTCTCATTGCAGGCAATTAATCTCAGGACCGAAAAATCTGAAATAAGAAAATTGACCGGCATTTAAAAATTGACAACAGAAATGGGAAAACATAAAAAAACCGGTTAATCTATTTGTGTGCTTCTTTGTTATTGATTATCTTTCTCAACAGAAAAAAGAGAATACACTCGTAGTGTTTTAATACTGCTGTAACCTTTTTTCGAAATTTCTCAAGGACATTTCTGGAAATGATACTGGTATGTATCATCATCATCATCATCGGCACTACAACCGGGAACCGGTCTTGGCCTTATTTAGCAAGACTGGTATGTATAAGGAATGGAAAAATAAAACACAAAACCGATATTTTGAAGACTCCAGTTTATAATACCCCCTTAAGGGGAGATTCATATCAGGACTGACTAAAAAAATCGTTTTTTTTTACTTCATGTTTTTGTAGTAAATTATATGTAGAATATATTCCCAAAACCGTTGGTTTAAATATAATTTTGTTTTAAGTTATGAAACAAAAACGAGATCCACCTTTTTAGTCGAAAATTGAAATCGAGCGCAGATATATCCACATTATGGTAAGTAGGAAGGGGGATGGGAGCGAACACACATGGCAAAGTCACAGATTGCTTTCAACCCGGCGAAGGCCAGGACGATCTTTGTCCCTATTCAATCCAAGTTGACATGCAGTCTCCACGTGACACCCCTAGATAGCTACTTTGCCACCCGCCAAGTAGTGAACCAATGCATGCAACGACATCCTGAGAAAGGTTGGCGCAAGGCTAATGAGCACGCCCGTAAAAACGAATTATTATGGCAAATTTAACAAGCTTCGGATATGGACCGGATACACGACGACGACCACGTAAACGAAAATGGCTTAACGATTTAAGAATTTTTTCATGGAACGTCGCTCACTATACAGCGCTCGAGCTGCACAGCAGCCAGCCGATGCCCTGTCCGAATATAAGGGTGACATAACAGCATTACAAAAAATAAGATGGATGGGGAGTGGTGTAATTCAAAGAGACGAGCATGACATTTATTACATCATCATCATCATCGGCACTACAACCGGGAGCTGGTCTTGACCTTATGTAGTCCTATTGTTAAATTTTCCATAATGATTTGTTTTTTCCGGGCAAGGTGATTAGTCTCTATCACGTAACATAAAACTCCGTGTCTATAGAACCATAATCATGCCGATTGTTCTATATGGATGCGAAACATTGGCTCTCACAAAACGGGAAGAAAACAAATTCCGCGTATTCGAGAATAAAGTACTAAGGGGTATCTTTGGAGGTAAATATGACGAGGAGGCAGGTCAATGGAGGAAACTCCACAAACACGAATTGGAAGACCTATATAGCAAACCTACAATAGTGAGAGTAATCAAGTCGCGAAGATTAAGATGGGCCGGACACGTGGCGCGAATGGGACCGTGCATAGAATTCTTGACGGTAGACCAACGGGAAAGAGACCGGCCGGACGGCCGCGACGGAGATGGGAGGACAGTGTTAGGTTTGACCTAGAGGAGGTCGGATCGAATGGTCAAGCGTGGAAGGAGAGCGCACAGAACAGGGAACGATGGCGAAGTCGAGTCGGTGAGGTGATGAACTTCCGGGTTCCTACAGGCCAATAAATAATAATAATAATAATAATAAGGTGATTAGTCTTGCGCCAGACGCTCCCGACAGGGAATCGAACCCCGGTCTCCCGCATGACAGACGGGTATACTAACCACTATACTATCGAGCAGCCCTGACATTTATTACAGCTGTCATGCAAAACACCATGTGGCCGGGGTAGACTTTCTAGTCAGCCAAAAACTGAAGCGTGCCATCATCGGCTTTAATGCAGTAAACGAAAGGCTATGCATTCTTCGCGTGTTTAAGAACATAAGCCACATAAATGTGCACAGACCTACAGAGTGCCCTGACGACGAAAAGGAACAATATTACGAGAACGTCGAACAGGCCGTCAATGCCTGCACAAGATACGATGTGAAAATCGTACTTGGTGATATGAATGCTAAAATAGGTCGGAAGCCGGTTTACAGGCACTACGCAGGTTCCCATAGTTTGCATGAGAACACTAATGACAAAGGACTGCGAGTCATCGAACTGGCAGTATAGAAAAACTTGGTCGTTGCAAGTACCAGGTTTCCGCGTAAAGATTTCCACAAAGCCATCTGGGTATCACCTGATGGAGCCACTCGCAACCAAATTGACCACGTGTTGATAGATCGCCGCCACTCCTCGAGCCTGATGGCCGTACAAACGTACCGAGGTGCCAACGTCGACTCGGATCACTAACTTGTTGGTACAGATTTCCGAGCGCGGATTGCCTTACGGAGACGTATTGTATCCGCTTATCAGGTTCGAATCAACACGGCTGCCTCACGCAATAAGAACACCTTTGGTCATGGGTTAAGACTCGCCCTCGAAGAGCTCGATGGAGGGAGAGTGAGTCCTGGGTCCAGAATGCCGGGCGTAGAAGAGAAATGGACACGTCTTAAGAATACTGTTGTTTATATCAGGCCTCTTTTGACCTGATGTTTTTGTTTGCCTAAACTTTAAGCCATACTGTACACTAGGGTGCAACACCTTTAGTGTGATATTTTTGGGGTGATGATCGAGCGCAACGCCACTAAACATCTAAAAAAAGTATATCTTGAAAATTCGGGCGCAACGCCTCTGAATATTTCAAAGGATAACAAACCTGAAAGCAAATATAAATGAGAACACGCCGGGGTTACGGTCGGATGCATTCTAATTTTATTTCTTTTTTTTTTCAAAACTGTATTTATTGACCTTAATTAGAATTTGTACATTTAAGTAATACAGTGACATAAAATTAATTTCGTAACAATTGCTTACACGTAATTATTATAATAATATATACATTTTCCAAACAATATTATATGAGATACAAGATAGATGCGTGTTTATAAATTTAGTGGTATTATCTTCCTGGAAAAGGTCAGAAAACCAGGAATTTGTTTTTTCAACTTTACTTAATCTAAACTTAATCCTAATTATATAAATAACTTAACCTAATTTAGTCTGATTACAGTTTGATTTTCCTAAAGCCATAAACAATGTTTTATAAATAATGGGATATATGAATTAAAGGATGTGGAGTGAGGTCAGTTATGGGTTTGAGGAATAGTATTTCTTTCCGGTTGTTCGTTGGAGAAACATAGGATGGTGGAAAATGGTTGGACGTTACAGTATTTGAACTGGTTAGGGGTAACTTCGGTGTTGTGGTATATGATCTCGTTTGAATCATTTACCAGTCTGCCTGAGGCGAAGATAGCTCTGGTGTGGAGACAGTTGGGATAGTTAGTTCTGATATCTAGAGGATTCTCTAAGAGCGAAATTTTATTTCTCGCTTAAAATTCTATTCATACAAAAATATTTACACTAATACTCTTACATCTACAATCTTGAGTACAGGATTACAGGATTCCTGTTTACATACATGAACTCGACTACAGGATTCCTGTTTACTATTACATACATCGACAAGAAACAAACAACCTGGTAACATCTAAGACTGAATATTATCTACTCTTAACAGAGCGTTATCCATACATACATTGAAACTTAAACACAAAGCATTACAAGATACAAAGGTAGCATCTAAAAATTGAACAAGCCGAATGACAATAGGCATTGAGGTTCTCAATTAATACAAAAGGATACCGAATTCAAAGGAACGCACATTCCTGTACAATAAAACATAAATGCTAAGATGAGTGTGTATCGCAGTGCAGCGGATCCGCGCCGTGGGTTTATGACGGTCAGTTAAAGTTGGCGGCAGATTCAATTTTATCAGCTCTGGTGGCGAGAGTGTATGTGGATGGTGGATTGGATTTTCCGGTTGCGGACAAATAAAAGATCCTGTTGGGTTGAGTCTGCTGGTGATGGCGACATGATGCTGAAATCTGTTTTTATTGCCCAGTCATAAATTGTGGCATTCAAATGCATGGAATCGGCGGCATCTGGCTCAGCGTACTATCATAATCATAAGGATGGCTGGGCCGTGGCATGGAAAAGAAATGAATGAACAGGACGGCGGCTCCGCACAAATGGCGCCGCATGTTCTCATAAACAACTGTACAGCCAACTCCATCTTAGGCAATAGTCGTAAAGATCGGAGCGACTGGTTTGATGATGAGTGCAAACTAGCGACTGAACGTAAGAATGCTGTATACCGGGCAATGCAGCAAACTCATAGGCCGCGGGTACGCGACGAGAAATACAAAGAGCTCAGAAGATCTGAAAAAAGACTTCACAGACAAAAGAAAAGTGCCCCATACATAAGATGGGAGTGTGCAGCAACTATAGGGGTATAACATTGTTGAGTACCGCCTATAAGATACTCTCCACTATCCTAGAAGTATAACAGTGCTGAATACAAACTATAAGATACTCTCCTGTATCCTACAAGACCGGATAGCCCCATACGCTAAAGTCATCATGGTCAATATCAGTTTTTTTTTATATATTTATCTTCTCTCGGGAGAGGTGAACCTATAGCGCCGAGGGGTCGCCCCGAGATGCCTTCAAATAACTGTTGCAGTTCTCTTTGAACAGTTGCAGGTTGTAGCGCTCCGGGAACACTCGCGTGGGAAGACAGTTCCACAGCTTCCCCGCTCTGTAACGGAACGAGTTCTGATACAGGGATGTTCGCGCCGTCGGGAGATGAACCACAAACGGGTGCGATCCGTCGGATTGTCTTGTGGAGCGCATTTAACCGAATTACGTGGAACAATGCCAAGAATCTCCGAAGAACAGCACAATCAGCGATTGATTAGCTATTCACCCTTAGGCAAGCGATGAAAAAATTTCTGGAATTTAAAATCATCGTATCATCTTTTTATAGACTTTAAGGCTGTCTACGACAGTATAGCCAGGGTGGAACTATATAATGCCATGAGGGAGTTCGCCATTTCAAACAAGTTGAACGACTTTGTAGGTTGACCATGACCATCGTAACTAGTCAAGTAAAAATAGCGGGATTGCTGTCCAAACCCACAAACATCTTTAACAGACTCCGACAAGGGGACGGTCTGGCGTGCCTCCTCTTCAATCTGGCTTTGGAGAAAGCAATCCGTGACACTGGCGTTAACAACTAGAGGGACTATTGTCACCAATTCCAGTCAGATACTTGCCTACGCAGATGACATCGACATCATCGGTTGATCCGAGTCGGCTGTACAGGATTCCTTCATCTAGTTTCAACAGGCGGCACAAAAACGGTGACTCCACATTCATGAGGGAAAAACTAAGTACATGGCGGGTACTTCTACGAAGAGAAGACCTAACATTGGTCAAACTATCAGGGTAGTGGAGCACGAATTGGAAGTAGTGCAATCCCTTAACTACCTTGGGTCAATGGGATCAGCCGATAACAATATGGAAGAATAAATACGCGAACGGCTGATCAAATCCAACAATGCCTACTATGGTCTATCAAGGCTATTTAAATCCCGAAATTTATTGAGAACATCCAAGCTGCTACTGTACAAGAGCATGGTCTTACCAGTACTCGTGTATGGATCCGAGACCTGGGTGCTCAATAAAAGGCACTCTGAACTCTTAGCCGCGTTCGAGAGGAAGGTCTTAAGGATAATTGTTGGCCCCATATATGAGGGAGGACAATTCTGGAGACGCTACAACCATGATTTGTACGCAATCTATCTTGAAGTTAATGTTGTAAGAAAAATCAAGCTCAGAAGACTCCGGTGGGCGGTACACCTAGCTCGAAAGAGCGAAGAGGAGTCTGCCCGCGAAGTCCCTTGTGGCAGGATGTATGGAAGGAGACAGCGAGGCAAACCTTGTCTGCGATGGAGGGATGGCGTAGACCAGGACGCCCAGATACTGGGAGTGCCAAACTTGATGACATCGTCTCGAAATCGGGACCGGTGGGGGGACTTACTAAATAAGCCAGATCGGATCCCGGTTGTAGTGCCGATGATGATGATGAAATGCATCTTCTACTTTACAACTATCGTCTTTATATTAACTAACTGGCTCTTTGCAAGCACTCTAAATTACACAATATATAACTTTTCAATTATGGCTTTCGGTGTACAATGACTATCGTAGTTTTGTTTACAGTGAATAGTCAACTGAAATAAGGCGTTGCTGCCTGCAGGTGGTCGAAGACAGTCCAAAGACAATTAAGGGCTTTCACACTTTAAGATTGTTCTTTTTAGAAATTATGTACCTTGGTCGAAGTAGTTATCTTCGGACGCGAAAATGTTTGCTTGATGTTCCACTGAAAGATCTAGCATGGGTGGTAAATATGGTTGCAGGAAGTATGTTGGTTTCTAATAATTTTTTGTTTATTTTCCTGTTCCTATAGTGATCCTTTCCCGAACGGCGCTGACTTAAGAAGTCGCGAAAATTGTTCGCTTTCTGTGTCCCGTTATTATCGACTGAGATTTTTGGGGGCCTCAGCATCTGGCGATTTTGTACCTGCCCACTTCTACTTACCCAGTAAATGGCTCAACAAACAGTTTATGTTTTATGGCCGTGTCCCGCAACAGCAAGAATAGAATATAACCCAGGTGTCTGCAGAAAATGTCGAGCGTAGGACACTAGAGTGAATGGTCCCTCTTTTCTGGTAGAAGGCCTATGGAGCTTTTCGGGTGATTTTGTGGAGATTCGTAGAATCGCCATATATATGTATTTCACGTTCGATAACGTTCACAGAAAAGACAGAAGACACAAACGCGAACTGACTCGCAAAGAAGTACACATCTTGTTTTGTATCACGTACATGTAAATTGTATCCTATCACGTACGTTTTTACCCATCATCATCATCGGCACTACAACCGGGAACCGGTCTTGACCTTATTTAGCAAGTCCTGAGGCTTGTTAAATTTTCCATAATGATTTATTTTTTCTGGGCGAGGTCATTAGTCTTGCGCCAGAGGCTCCCCGACGGGGAATCGAACCCCGGTCTCCCGGGTGACAGGCGGGTATACTAACCACTATACTATCGAGGAGCCCAGCCTGACCAAATATGGTAATTGAGTTCGACAATACAAAATTTGAGTATAATACTCATACATTACCTAATTTTAGAGGCATCAAAGGAAAACATATTCAATAAACAATCAATTTTTTATACAAGGTCGAATTCATAACACACAACATTGAAGCACTTGCGTTAATAAAAAAGTAAAAGAAAAAACTAAATCGTTTCAAGAAATGCATTAGAAACCCATATTGAAACACAAGGAACAAGCAGCTATGAGGGTAAATAAAATATAACGGTAATTTTCCTTTTTTGCTTAGCCACAAGTTGCGAGTTAGATAATCTTTTGCGTGGCTGTTGTTTGGTTTATGAAGAGTCGGGGAACCGGCTTGGCTAGCAGTTGCGCTCGACTTTGTAGTCAGTACTGGCATTAGCAAGCAAGAGGTACATACGTCTGTTGCGCAACGGATTATTACAAAATTTTTAACAAATGAAGGCGTTACCGGTCGGACATTTTTTCTCAATTGAAGGCACAGTTTGGTGATGATACATTGTCTCAAAATCGTGTGTATACGTGGGCCATAGAATTTAAAAGTGGGCGAGAACGTATCGAAAACAAGTCATGATCGACGCCCAAGGGCAAGTCGTACAGATGACAACATCCGGGCCGTTCGAGAGCTTATTGAAAGTGATCGCATTTACTGTTAGAGAAATCTCATCTCGTCTATTCGAGATGTTATCCTTCTTGATGACAACGCCAGGCCTCACAGCGCGTCCTTGACAAGGAATACATTGGAGGAAATGGGCTGGGAAGCTCTCGAACACTCTCCTTATAGCCCAGACCTGTCTCCCTGTGACTATTTTTTGTTCGCACCCTGAAGGAATCACTTGGAGGACGAAGAGCACGTGCGCAATTGGCTAACAACTCGCTCTAAATCTTTCTACAAACAAGGCATATCAAAGCTTCCAAATCGGTGACAAAAGTGTGTAGTCGCACAGGAGACTGTATTGAAAAATGTTGATAGCATAGTTAGTGTGTTACATTATTCAACAAGTGTATAAAAAGAAATTACCGTTTTTAATTGCTATAGCAGTTACTTTTTTACGCTATGTAATTTTGAGGCGATCCCAACAGATTACGCACACCCAACCGAGGTGAATAAAACAGCATCTAAAGAGAATCGAAAAAAGTTACCAGCATCGTATACCAGAGTTTTAACGTAGCAATCTCGGCTTATGTAGCGAATTAGAAATGCTCGCATACACACGTCCGTTGTCTAAAGTGCCAATTTCTTTCCGACATTGGTTCGTATCACGTTCTTCATGCATTTGCCAAACGCGATAATTGGTGACCCCCGCGGAATCTGTGGACACAGCAAAACAATCACCTATAATAATTCAGGAGTTTATTCTTCTTACTTTTTCATAAAGATCCAGTGCATGCTCCACCCACACGGTCCCTCAGCAAAGTTAATCCGTACCGGCGCTCCGTGGAAGTTGATCGTAACATAGTTACTGGAGACGGAAGGTGATTCAACAGGCTACTCTCATGCAACTGCAGTGAAAAACATAGCACCAAAAAGGAATTGAAAGATATTCAGCGCCTTATATTACAACATTAACGTAGCAATCACAGCTTGTGCAGCGAGTTAAGACATTCTTGCATATACGCGAACGTGGCCTGATGCGTCAGTGCTTGGTTTCTAGCATTTATTCAATTCACGTTCTTCACCGCTTCACCAAAAGTGAAACGTCCTCTTGCTACGTCTGTTTATTTGACAGCAATGTACAATTCGTTAATCTTTTTAGTAAAAAATAAAAGATTTAATTGATAGACTGCATAAAAAGAGTAAAAGTTTACGAGTTATACGTGAAGTTATTGACCGGTTTCCTTCCGCATATCATTGACCGGTTTCCTTCCGCAAACAGTGTGATAACACGCCGAAAAACTTCAATAAAACATTATTGATTAAAGGTTGTGAACAGCTGTAATCAAGACTCGTAGGAAAATACTCGTCGAAAAAAATTCATGGGGCGTAGGACAGTTATGACAAAACCCTAGTAAGATCGAGGACAATTAACAATTGTACAGCCACTTGTCGCGGGTAATTAGAGACAAATTGCATATTCCCAGAAAATTAAGGCAAAAAAGGATTTATGATTATTAGACTCTTCTTAGAAATTGGTAATGATTACCAAACAGCAATATTTTTTGTACATGCGGAGCAAAATTATAGAGAAACGCCGAAATCAGGGGGTGTCTCAACCATTTGTCAGGGGCTGTATGATTGAAAAACGTCTACGAAAACAGGAATGCTAGGAAGAAACCTTACATTAATAAAATTTAAAAAAAATAAGAGAATGCGGTTTGTATGTCAACAACAAACAAATCGTTTCCACAGACGAGTGAAAGTTTTGTGTATCTTTGAAAGCAGACAAATTTGGAAGAGTCAAACACAAGTCCCGACAAAGAAAATATTTAGTCTACCAAGTCGGCTGAAAAGTTCGTAGGCTGACACATAGATGGTGATACTAGAATTAAATCCATACGTTTTTTAGTTAGGATACGAGAAGTCGATTTAAAACCGCCAACGAGACAGCACGTGCGCTTTGCCTCGTGATCCGTACCATCGGATCAATTGTGCAATCCGTTTTGGGAATCCTAAATACATATAAGATACCCAATTGTACTATCGGTTCACGTGAGAAGTCTTACTGTGGGATCTTAACAAACAAACGGATCTCCACACACGCGTCCGAGTACAGCGCAAAGTTTTCTGTGCGATCCTATGCAAATAAACGGTTCTCCACACACGCGTCTTAGTGCTGTGGAAAGTGCGAGAATATACACGCGAGTGATGTGCAGTGCGGGAAAACCTTCTACTCATTCCATCCCTTGTGTCTGTTTTCCTTTTTTCGCACCTGTTTGCGTCCCTCAGGCATCGATACTCTCGATTGATTTATGGTATTGTGGCGGTTCCGCCAAACCACACGGTCCACTTACCTGAAAAACCCCCATAACTTCATCCCAATCTGCATAAGTTTTCGCTAATGCAATCGCATTAAGCACCTGTAAATGCTTCACGCATCAAATAGATCAAATTTATAATCTAAAAGTCCCTGTTAAAGAACCCTTACCTTTCATGCATCTCTCCGCATACAAATTCCTTGTAAGAATTCTTTCCTAATTTATCAGGTATCCCAAACCAATTCCGCACCAGGCAAATCCCCCTAGACGAATTCCTAAAAAGAATTGCATCTACAAGGGCATTTTCCCATGCATTAACGCATCAGCAAAATTTTCCCAACAAAGAATTCTTTATGGAATAAACAGCATATCCCTGAAAGAAAACAATTCGATCCACATATCATGTAACCATCCCAACCAGGGATAATGATCATTGCGTCGGCTATTTCCCGTCCTCACCAAGTGTATATTAAATCACCATACATACACATTGACTGGCGACCTATACGCAAAGGACCAAAACAAATATACGCATCTCGCGTCTTAAGGCATCAATTAAATCCTACAGCACAGGCAAATGCAAATAGGAATTGAATACCTACCCTTAACAGCGATGCCATAAACACCATTTCCCGATAATCAAGCTAAAACCAATTAGCGCATTTCCACATTGCATTGCCGCCTATTTATTTAGCCGCAATGCACATCTTAGACAAAGACCTAAGCGTTCCCTTCGTCTTCTCATATTTCGGGATCTACTTCTCATCAGCAGCGGCATGAGCAAGCAAAAACCATTAGCATTCAAGGAGATTCGGTTTGTTTGCTTTATCGAGCTCACATCTCATGGATACACCCTATGCCCCTTTCGTCGTTTCAGGTTCGTTCTCATGGTTTGTCCCATGTACACACATACATGTGTACTACCAACGATATTCACGGTCCCTTTGTCCTTACCGCCTGTCTGCTTCGTTTATCCATCGCATTCGCGAGTGTGTTGAATATTATGATTCTCACGATCACCCATGCACACATATTACCATGATCTCCATTACGAGATCTGGTTTTCTATTCCACAAAGAGAAACTTTACGTCTCTCTTGTGGTAGGTAAAACGTACCCTTAGGGGAGAGGCACAGTTTCTCTCTCGGGGAAACTCACCCCATTAGCGAGTCGGCTCTGCATGAGTCGTTTATCGCTGAGTCTTAATTCACCCGCCAGTGCGAACGCACTTCATCATCGGAGTTTTCTTTCAACCCCCGTAGCATGCGCTCCGGAGTGAGCATATCCCCGGATTCAAGATTCGCGAGTCAAAGTGAAAGTCGAAGCGTGTGCTGCTTATTTTTTTACCCTTATTGTGTGTGCTTCGATTCCGGTGCTGTAATCGGACGAAATTTAGTTCTAGTGAGTTTTTTTTATTTTGTTTAGACACTTAATATACATTAAACGTAAGCTACACTGCTTCAGTGTGTATAAGAGTATAAAGCCGAAAGTGAACCTTAATTCAACAATAAAAAAGGAATAAATAATAATAAACAATATCACGGTGTTTTATTTTTCACTTGTGCGACCTGTGTTTTCCTTCCCCTCGGTGACGTGCAGTGTTTTGTAGGCGAACAATTTGTGAGGACGAGGTAGAACCCTGCGCCCATGTCGGTGCCACGACTTCGCCACACTCCCAAAAGAACAGTATGGTTCTACAAGAAAGCCACCTGGGAAGGTCTGAACGACTTTTTTTGGAGGTTATTTTGGTCGTTTTTTCCCCCCAATAACGATGTTGACTCTATAGCGGACACATTGACAGACACGATTCTACTTGGCATTCGGACCTATATTCCACAGAGTAAATATTTTCAAGATTCATTCCAAGAAAAATATGTGGTTCCATTCCGGGTGCAGAGAAACCATTATGGCTAAAGAGTTGAGCTTCCGGTTGTATAAATCAAACAATCCGAAGGAGAACCGGAAAAGATTTAAGAGAGCTAGAAATGACTGCAATGCGTATATTCAACGCGCCAAGTTCTTGCATGACCAGGGAGTGAGACAAAAAATACTACACTCTCCCACAGGTAGTAGAAACTTCTGGGCATTTGTGAAAAACATCCAAAACTCAGTCTCTTCATCCATTCCTTCGCTAATAGTCGATGACAAACCAGTCACCACTAAAATAGACAAGCTAACTCAACGCTGCCTGATACCACAAAAGTTCCATCTCAACTTGAGCATAAGCAGCATGAGCCAGATTCACTTCCGAACGCGTACTGTTGCCCGCGCACTCAAAAAGCTAAACGCAAACAAACCCGCTGGTCCGGATGGCATCCCCCAATCCTCTTGAAGAGATGTTCCTTTTCACTCCCTAAACCACTGCGGAAACTCTTTCATGTCTTATTCTACTGGACGTTTCCCAAATAGAGGAAAGACAGCGAACATTCAGCTGATTCCCAATAAGGGGGACCAATCATCCCTTTCTTCTTATCCCTTAACAAGAAAACCGTTAATCCAAGAATCGCAAGGTGGGCGTTAGAATTAGAGAACTACAACTATCTATAAGGCCAACCATCAACCAGTGGATTTAACATGAGTCACGCAGATGCGTTAAGTAGATGTTTTATATTTTCCGCAGTAAATTCCGAAGACATTGACTTCCAATTGAGAGCAGCCCAAAACCCTGATCGGATAAGCTCATCTCTAAGGGATAAACTAGGTTAGGAGGAATCTACATCCTTCGCCCTCCATGATGGTGTTGTGTTCCGCAGAGGTAAGTCTGGTAGCTCACTTCATTTTTATTGGATAAGAATGTAACGCGCGTTAAGGTGGCAGTTCAGTCGCCGCAAGCGAACGGACAGGTAGAAAGAGTGAACCGGGTGTTGACGGGTATGTGCGGAAAGGTAAGCGATGCAATCGATCACGGTGATTGGGTTCAAAAATTATCTCTCGTAGAGTATGCTTTAAACAATACCATGTACAGGTCTATCCATAATACACCTAGTAGGCTTCTGTTTGGGGTTGATCAACGCGCTCCTAATATTGATAAACTGGCAGGGTTCCTTGAACGAAAGCAGGTGACCCCCCTGTATCGGAATCTGACTCAAGACAGGGAAAAAGCGTCTAAAGCTATATCTGAAGTCCAGGAGTATAACCTGAGGAACTTTAAAGCGCATCATCGTCCCGCGCCTCTGTATGAAGAGGGAGATTACGTAGTCATCAGAAATATTGACACTACTAGTGGTACCAGTAAGAAATTAATTCCGAAATATAAAGGCCCCTATGTGATCCATAAAGTATTACCACATGACAGATATGTGATTAGAGACATCGAAAATCATTTATCTGCTCCGGGACACTGCTTACGTCTGTGTGCGAGTTTTGCTTTGGCTGGATTTGCACGTTTCCAGCGATTGCTTCAGCCGGCGCAAATGGCTTCTTTAAGCGACATGGCCAGAATCGCTACTGTTCTCCTCCCGCAGTGTGATGAGGTGTTGAGAGTGCAAGAGGAGTGGAGTATCCCTGAAGGAGAGATACCTCCCGTGACCACCAAAAACGTGCTCTTGGCTGCAAAGGTTGTCAAAAAAAAAAACAAAACAAGACCCCGGGACTGGATGGTATCCCTAACGCTGTAGTGAAGAATGCTTTTACAAAAAAGTCGGAAGTCTTCAGCAGTCTCTTCAATACCTGCCTTCAAACAGGACAATTTCCTAAACGATGGAAAAAACAGCGACTTGTGCTTATACCAAAAGGAGTCAAGAATCTAGAGGCGTCGTCGTGTTATCGCCCTTTGTGCATGTTGGACGCAACAGGAAAACTGTTTGAGCTAGTAATTGCCACTCGCCTGGAACAATTCACTGAGGGGACATCGGGGCTCTCTGAATCGCAGTATGGGTTCCGGAAAGGTAGATCAACCGGTAAAGCACTATCTGTGGTGTGCGACATCGCTCGCAATGCGATAGCTGGAGCACGATGGCTAGGTGGTACAAAAAAATATTGCACGGTGGAGACACTAGACATTAAAAATGCGTTTAACTCGGTGAATTGGAATCGGATTCTAGAAGCGTTGTCCGATCTACAAGTCTCACCCTACTTGGTGCATATACTAGCAAACTATCTCTCGGATAGAAGACTCCTGTATGATACAGATGAGGGACTGTGGCGGGGAAGTATTGTGCGTCGGCGTACGACGCTGATTCACTTCCTGTGGGGTTTTTCAGGGCCCGAAAAACCTCGCAACACTTTAGCCCCATATCCCACTACCAATATCTCCAAACAACTTACCTCCATGAGAGCATTCCCCACCTGAAAACATAAACCCACGGCAAAGATTACTACCTTGCCGTGGCAACAAACCTTCATCCGAATTTGGCTGAGAAGCATTTTTTCCTAAAAATATGTTTGTGTCCTCTGATCGGCACCCATGACCATTCCCAACCATTAGGAAAACTCCCACAGTCCCCTTATCGACATTCATGTCAATCATGCTCTTAAAAACCTTCCTGTGTTTGCTTTTCCCATGCGATCACCCGATCACGTCAGGCAAATCGATGCCTATGCAGCTGCATCCAATTATCTTGAATTGGATCGTAATGCATTTGCATTTGCCTGTACAAACAAAGCGGCATCTGAGCGCTTGCCCATTAGATCCCATTCCGGTATATACAATATACCCTCTATCGTAATGATAGAAATGTTTCCGATCTATGTTTAAACAGGTGCAGGTTTCTTTCCTTTCTTCAACGCGCGTTCGTTTGTCCTTCCTTCCAGGAGGAAGACATTCATTTCCAGTGGCATCGATATCACTAAGGAACCTTCCAATGAGACGCGGATCGGTTCTCATTGGTCAAATTGCCGAAGGATTTTCTTTCTCCTGCGATGGTGTGCGTGAAACCCATCGCAGGCATAGAGGCTGGGTCAGTTTGACTGAGCTACGGGGAGTTGAAATTGGTCAGTCAGATTTTCATCCAGAGAGTGTGCGGTCCGAGCGAGTCAGGAGTCGAGAGCTAACGTACGCGATTCTATTAGCAATGTCTAACACAATACACCGTCTCGTTGGATACATTTTACATCGGTTCGTTGCTATCTGATAGAATTAAATAACCTTTGGAATTACAAATTTATGGAGTCGCACTGCAAATAAACCTTTTAAGCTGATTCTTTTAAACTTTTTTTTGATGAATGCAATAATCAGAAAGCGTATTAGTTGAGACAACAAAAGACCTAGTGTATTGTAATACATTTAAGTGATATTTACCAGTTTAAGAAATCGATAACACGTTTACAGAGAACCGTCGGAACGTATGTTTGAACTTACCGTGTCACAGAGCGATCGCTGCCTTAGTATTGTACTTAAACAAATTCATTTGAAAAGAGTGTCGGCCTCATCATACTATTGGTAATATCTAATTGTAAAGTCAGTGTCACCATGTCAACATCAAATACGAAATAAAAAATAATACCACCGAAACAATATAGTGAATTTTGATCTTTACTTTCCTCGGTGCTGGGATTTTTGTGAACAATATTTTCGCCATCGTTTCATGTGCGATTAGTGCGTCGTCCTCTACACCAGTGGTGTTGTGCTAAACTTGCGTCCGTGCAGACGCCCGCGGCATAAATACCTACAGTTCCACCAAATGAAAACCAGAACTCAGACACTGTTCACGGATGAAACACTGGAGAGGCGCCGAATATCCAAGCAACGATCACCAGGAAGAGGAAAAACCACAAATAAAACGCACAGATTTAATGTTCGAATGATTCTTTCTTTATTGTTCTTTATCTTCAAGAACTTTGCACTGAGCAACCGGAGGAGGGAATTATTACTTATAACAAAATAAACAGGTGTTAACGTTTAAGAACAGTTGATAGCTTGAGACAATTTTGTATGCACTTGAGGAGTGATTCGTTACGGGGTGTTAGTTTAATATAATTTTTCTATACGGAACACTATGCTAATCAAATACATTTTTGTAGAACGCGACTCTCCACTCACTAGACTCGACACTCTATTAAACTATGTTATAATGGTACACACGATACAGGGGGTGAATCGCGATTTTAGGTGCGCACCGTTTGATGGTTTTGATCTCATCCGCGATATTAAGTCGCTGTCAAAAGAATCTTTGGATGCATCTACTTTACTTGTAGTGATAATCGGATCTCATAGAGGAACTCGTCATCGTACACATGTATATGTGTACGTCGGTTCTTTTCAAAGATCAAAGCCATGATGAAGAACCTGAAACACAAAGAAAGGGAAAAGGATCGTAGATATCTTTGTTTATGTGAGAAGGTTACTGGGAAACGGATACAAAACTATGTAGGATAAAAGAGATTTATGACCTGTGAGTTCAACTGAGTAATCAAGTTGCAACTCATTAAATGGTAGATGTGTCTGGGATACTTGGTGATTGGGTTGTTTGTGTATCGCCAGAATGCCTGCTGGTAGACAGTGTTCTTTTGTTTTCACTAGTGCATTGGTAAGGCATTAGTCTCAACGCAGATGGTGCTAATTACATGCATCTGCGTTGGACTGATTATCGCTGGCTAAAAGGGGTCGCCAGCCGATGTGTGTAGATAGTTTTTTGTACACACATCGAGGCTGGGAAAATAGACGGCGCAATATTTATGATCCCTGTCATGAAGATTACATTATATGTAAACCGAATCATTTGTTTACAGGAATTCGTCTAGGGGAATTTGTCTGGCAACGTGGATACCGGAATTGGTTTGGAATTCCTGATAAGCTAATAAAGAAATCTTACAGAGAATTGGTATGCGAAGAGAATGCATGAAAGGTAAGTTTTCTTTACAGGGACTTAAAGATCATAGATTTGATCTCTTTAATGCGTGAAGCATTTTCAGGTGCCTAATGCGATTGCATTGGCGAAAACTTATGCGTCTTGGAATGAGGTAATGGAGGTTTTTAGGTAAGTGTACCGTGGAGTTTGGCGGCGCCACCACAAGTTCACGTGGTGTATTTGAAGAATTAAGGAGTACGTATAACCTATTTAAATCAATCGGAAATTCTCAAAGTCTTGTAAACTAATAACCACCGGGAAGCGTGCGAGTTTAGTTTAAAACCATTATTCTTACGAATCGTTTCGTTGAATGTGCACAAGAGAAGGACACGGTTAAAAGGAAGGCAGCAAGTGTTAAGGAATCGAGAGTATAAAATAAAAGTAATTGTTCGACAAACATTCTCTCTACCTTTTACATGGATGGGCTGAAATGTTTCCGACCCCAACGTGAAGATAGCAGCACTCGTCAATAAAAGTGAATGTAGTGGATGTAATTGTGCATCTATTGACAGTTACTCACCAAAATTTCAGCCATTTTGGACGCGTAGGTTTTTATTTGGCAGTCGTTTGCGTGAGTCGCTGTGAGTGTTTTTGTGAAAATGGACAAAATTGAGTATCGAGCTGTCATTAAATTTTTGTTTTTGAAAGGCATTACGCCTACGCAAATCAAAGATGAGTTGGACTCTGTGTATGGGGAGTTAGCACCATAATTTACCACAGTGAAATTTTGGGCAGCTGAATTTAAACGTCGCCGTGAGAGCTTGAGAGACGATGAACGTTCGGGACGTCCAAAAACTGCAACAACTGACGATAACATCGCTAAAGTTCACCAAATGGTGCTAGACGACCCCTGAATTAAAGTGAGAGAGATAGCAGAGGCTATAAAAATGTCCAAAGAACGTGTTTGTCACATATTAAATCAAGATTTAGGCATGAGAATGCTGTCCGCGCGTTGGGTGCCGCGTTTGCTCACCTTAGACCAAAAACGTGCTCGAATGAACATTTCCAACGGTCTGCTGGCGCAGTTTAGGCACAATAACTCCGAGTTTTGGCGCCGATTAATTACTGTCAATGAAACTTGGATACACCATTATACGCCCAAAACAAAAATACAGTCAAAACAGTGGACTGCAAAGCTCCAAAAAAAAAAAAATTGTTTTTTCGGCTGGGAAAGTGATGGCGACTGTTTTTTTTTTTTGATAGAGTCATGAGTTATGTTAATCTATTATCTTCAAAAGGGAAAAACCATTACAGGAGCATACTACGCATCATTATTTGAATAACTGAAGGCAGAATTGTGGAAAAACGGCCACATTTGCAGAAAAAGAAATTCCAGTTTCACCAAGCCAACGCGCCGTCTTACACCTCAGCGGTTTGCGAAAATCCACGAATTACGGTTTGAACTGCTTGACCATCCACCTTACTCATCAGATCTAGCCCCAAGCGACTTCTTTTGTTCCCTAATCTAAAAATGCGCTTGAAGGACAGAGCTTTTCATCAAATGAGGGGGCAATCCCATTCGTGAAGTTATTTTGCATAGAAAAACGCCGAATACTATTTGGCCGGGCTATAGAGATGGGAGCATCGCTGGGAGAAGTGTGTAGAGTTACAATGGGACTATGTAGAAAAATAAAAATAAATTTTAAGAAAAAATGTCTTGTATCTTTGTTAGGTCGGAATCCTTTCAGCCCACCCACGTATTTACAACCTCAGGTGTTTGATTGGACCAGATAATACAGTTCACCACCAACACGCCACAGTACAGTGAAAAACAATTACTATACTTGGTCGCGTTGGTGTCATTTGAACTTTCACTTCAACAAATGTTGGAGTTGATAGAAGATTGATCAGCTCAGCTCATCGTCGGGTATAAACACAAGTTTTTATTTTCGGCTTTTCTTAGTGATCTTGAGCTATTTTTGGTTTGGCTTATTTACTTTGATGGGATAAATGGGGAAAATGCATGCAGCATGTAATTTATAGTGCACTATTGACACGTATCGGGCAATGGCTAGGTAAGATTCCAATTGCGGAATCAAAAGATTTTGGCACTCACTTTTTTCTACCTTGCCTTTTCTTTCTCCCTTGTCGGCAATATGTTCCTTTATAACATAAGGGAAACGATAATTCCTTTACCAGGCACATATTATACAAACACAAACAAGATTGATTTCATTGTGACCGATGACAATCACTCCTCTACTATTAAGAAATTTTATGATCGCGTATCCTTCATTTTTCGAGAACTCCTATAAACACAACATCAACTGCTCAAGCCAGCCAGTCGTTTTAATCTCTTAATAGCTCTCAGAATCGTTGTAAGTGGTGTGCTGAGGTTTGCAGTAAACATGCGAATGTACGTCCTCGATTCGAGGACTTGTCGGCAAGCCCGTGAAGCGAAACAGTTTTTCCTAATAAACAGGCACTGTAGAGAAGCGGATTGGGAAGGAAAAACGCCGGCTTCTTAGAAGAAAAAAAGATTCTTGAGGGAAACAGGCTATCGAATAGGTACAACATTTCTTGGAGCGGTTGCGATCTGGCGATCAGAAGAAGAAAGAATAACGTAGCTTGCTGAGTAGAGAAAAAAAGGCGAACAAGTTATTGAGAAACACGCGATCGAAGGATAGACACTATTCCAGGGAATACATTGCCCAAGTTCTATCAAAAGGATTGATGGCGTTACGACATCCATACAAAGACTGCTAGAGATGATTTGGGAAAGCTCATGGTCATGGAGAAAATATGAGAACCACTACTGCAAACAATTAAATGCGAGGATCGACAAAATCAAGCTTAACATACCATACCTTGCTATTAAAATTGGACAATGTGATATTTGAAACAAAGACAACCCGCTAGACGGTTAGATCACTAGCCGAACTTTCCACGGGAGAGCTTCACCACTTCATTTTTAAGTCGAAAAGTGTTTGCCTGATGAGTTGCACAATTTTCCTTAATACAGCGTTTAATATCCTGTGGTTTGCTATGAGAAGGGCACCAACATTTGCTTAGCGACCTGGAAGGTGCATAATAGATCAAATATGCACTCTGCACCAATTTATAAAAAAAAATTCCATATATTATAAAGAAAAAATGATCCCCAACTTGAATTAAAAATACATAAATACATCAAACCGTGTACAGTTGGTACTCGTAGCAATAATGTTTCTTTAACGTAAATCGTATTTCGAGTTATAGGTACACACAAATCCACCAAAGTACTTGGTTACAGTGAAAGCAATTGTACCCTCGGCATAAGCGTCGGCCCTGCAACAACCACCAATGGGAATATTGTCTAAAAACAGGAGGGGTACTTTTCTTTCTTTGCTGTTCCCAAAGAGAAGTTGACATTCTAACATTTATCACGTAAACAAGACTCCGAGTAAGGCGAGTACCAGTAGCAATCAACTGCATCGAATTTCTAGTTTCATGGGCATAAGGAAACTGCTGACCACTTTCAGTGCATTGCCGCCGCAGGAGTTAAAACAAGCGATGTAGGAAAGACGGACATAATTAAGTTGAAGCGTAATGATCACGGCGATTATCTTTGCTTCTCTTTGAACAAAAGTATACGTACATATATATGCATTGCATGAGTGTGCACTATTAGTAATGGAGGAAGTGCAATATCACCATGCTATACCCTTAGCATTGACATTGTGGCGACTAGTGTCGGGCATCATGAGTGGTCCAATTTGTTGGTGACTGGCAGCACAACTCTCTCAGCATTTTCTCAGCAAATTTTCTGATTTAATGTGAAATAAAATGATTGGTTTCGTTGAACTTCAGTTGTTGATGTCAAGGGGTATCAGAGACGAAGATCAACATATTTTTATTGCTCATTAGGTATTGCTGTCAGTTTGCAGCCGTTATTTTTGAAAGTGGTGAAAATATATTATTTGGAAAAGTTCATACAATTTCTGATACTCCATATTCGCATGGTACCAACTTCAATTGGAATCGACAATAATCTAAATAAGGGTAAGGAGTATGTTTTTTTTTTTTTTTAAGAATGGTTTAATAAGCCCAACGAATTATTTAAAAAAAAAAAACTACAACTATAAACTTACATGTACATATTATAAAAAGAAAGCAGCAAAAAATGGTATGAACATACATATTTGTACATCTCTATGTCAGCCTCTATGTCAATACTTCATATAAATTCCTTTGTTAAATCATATCACGCAAATGACTGGGCTTTGATTCTACGAACTTTCTAATAACATCCGGTGAGATATTTTCCGACTCCGTCTTCAGTAATGTTTTAGGTTCTTAGGTTCGTTGTTTGAGCACTTACGTTTTAAGGTAGTCCCACAGATTGGTTATGAGGTAGACACCTGGTGCTTGTTCAGTAGTTTCAATGAATTTGGGACAGTTGTAAAGTAGCCATAGGCCTGAATCAACTGCTTTGTTCTTTGTCTTGATAGAAAGTAAAGTTATTCTACAATTCTATTTTTGGTTACCTTTCAGGTAAATTCTCCTGTAAAATAAGTGCGTTTTTTGCGTCGTTCATTATTTTATTAAAAAAAGCAAGATCCAACCACCCTTATCCCCGAGTATAAACAGTCTAGAACTATTCCCTTCCCCCTTTACCGTTTTGCGGGATGACAATGTTCGTCGTCAATGTCCCGATTCCCATGCCGTGGGATGCTGCTTGCCATTCATAATAGGCTGACCTCATCTCTAATTACTATCTATCATTCTCCCAACCTTGACTATGTCGCAATAAAAATCGACCAGCGCTCAAAGTCTTTATATATTACTTGCGTCTATATACCTGTTGCATAAATATATTAATATATAAACGACTTACTGTTTGTCCGCTTGAGGTGAGGGGAGGTACTCCTTGGTATACTTCCTTGTTTTTATTTTTGTAAAGATTTTTTCCTTTTCACCACGGAATTGTTAATAACTTTATTTCACCACTCTTTGCACATGACACACACTTTAAATTAAACACTGTTTGTTCTTTATTCATTCCTTCATTAATATTTATTTTAATCTAAATCAAACATATACTAGTCATGTTTTTTGAATTTACTAAGACGACACACTGTACCACTTTACTCCTTCCTTCATTAATATTTCTTTTTTCTTAAATCGAACATATACTAGTCATTGTTTGAAGTTACTAAGACGACACACTGTACCGCGCCTAATCGAACAATCTCCTGACCGTCTCGGTCAATAATCAGAAACCAACTCGGTCAAATCCCAAAAACCAACTCTCTGTCCGTTCTGGACTCGTCTCCATGTCTCGGCACAAAATCTGTAGTCCCAACCATCGTTAGTGGTTTTCTCATTTTTTCTTTTTCTTAGAATCGAAATCTGGTTTCCTCTGGCAGATAAAAGAATATTTCCTTTTTCCCGCCTCATCCTTTTTTGGGCAAAGACAAATCAATAGTGCTTTTATTGTGCCTGTGGTTTTCTTTAACCCAATGGGCAAGGATTTTTTTCGTGGGAAACCCATACAGAGAAAGATCAATAGCACCCAGGCGAACGTGCATTTTGTTTTATTGCCTGTTGTTTGTTTTAACTTGGTCTGGTTAAAACGGAAACTGGCGCTGGGTTTTTTAATGGCTTTAGGTAACCATTTTTCTAAGGGGTAATAAAATAACTGGGCTCCTCGATAGTATAAACTTGTCAAATAAGGCCAAGACTGGATCCCGGTTGTAGTGCCGATGATGATGATGAAAAGTGATGTAGGTATAGTTTCTCTTGGGCTCCTCGATAGTATAGTGGTTAGTATACCCGTCTGTCACGCGGGAGACCGGGGTTCGATTTCCCGTCGGGGAGGCTCTGGCGCAAGACTAATAACCTTGCCCAGAAAAAACAAACCATTATGGAAAATTTGACAAGCCTCTGGCCTTGCTAAATAAGGCCAGGACCGGTTCCCGGTTGTAGTGCCGATGATGATGATGATGATAAAATTGCTGGCGCGCATTTTTATGATTCTCAGCGATTTCGTTTGAAAGACGATAATTTAAATAAAAATATGATTCTTAAAAATTAGTAAATTTCAAATAAACATATCTTAAAGAAAATGGTGAAATTTCTTTTCGTTACCAGCCATATAAAAGGGAAGTGAAATTAAGTCAAAGGGCAAAATGTTACGTCCACAACCACCCATCCCATAAAACTTACCCCTTTGGAGCCAGTCTCCACCACTAACGGCGATACACGTCAAAATCATCCACTTAAAGGATGTGACATTAACTAAACCAAAAAAATTAGTCCATACACCAAATGGTCCCACATAAATGGATGGCAAGCAAGTCGAACTAAACGTTCAATTTGTGCTAATCAATTAAATCCCAAGCAAATTGAACGTTTAGTTCAAAAAACCTAGACATAATCATCGAACCAAAGGTCCACCACGAAAACCCCCTAAGAGCCAAATGTGCGGGCCAGATGCCGTCTTTCAAACGAAATCGCTGAGAATCATAAAAATGCGCGCCAGCAATTTTATCATCATCATCATCATCGGCACTACAACCGGGAACCGGTCCTGGCCTTATTTAGCAAGTCCTGAGGCTTGTAAAATTTTCCATAATGATTTATTTTTTCTTGGCAAGGTCATTAGTCTTGCGGCAGGGGCTCCCCGACGGGGAATCGAACCCCGGTCTCCCGGGTGACAGGCGGGTATACTAACCACTATACTATCGAGGAGCCCACATACTGTGTTTATTTGACCAATAATCAATGTTTACATTAAGTACTACAGCTAACTTATAATTCTAGTGATACAATTTTTTACATGCATACATTACACATTTTTCAAACATAACTGAATGTGTGAATAACTATTCGAGTATTATAGGTTTTAATATTAACAGTTTTCCTGGAAAAGGTCAGAAAACCAGGATTTTCATTTTTTTAATTTAATCTAATCTAATACTTAACTTAACTCTAACTTATTCTAGCTTAACCTAATTTATATTATAATAAGTTGAATATGTAATGTGAATTGGGGAATATAGGGATTGATGGTTAAGGAAGTAGGTTGGCGTGGGATATGGTTGTTGTATTCCAGAATACTACCCTTATTAGATTTTTACACTGAATCTCATTACTTTTCTAACACACCGTTAATACTACCTCTGTTCATATCTTATTCTCACTTAATACATAACATTAATAAACTTTCACAATATTCTATATCAAGCCTGTTACAACACATTTCATAACATGCCCCTTTTCATAACATGCACCTTTTTTTTTTTCATTCCAAACATAGCACTTTGATTTTCGTTCAAAGTTTATTCAATTTAAAAGTCACAGAGACTAAAGGAATACTTTGAGAAAATTTGTTTTGTTCACATTATAATTTCCAACCGATTAGAACAATAAGTAGCATAAGAAGAGAGAAATTTTAATAGTAGAGTTCAGTTTGAATTCGGAAGCAGTTGAGAAATCAGATAGAGTTTGAGTTTTGAGTTAGAAGTTGAAAAGTTAAGGTTAGAAAAGAAGTTGAGTTAAGTTTTAATAAGTTGAGTTTCAGTTAAGTTTTTGAGAGTTAAGTATTGAGGAAGTATTGTGGATTTGAGAGTTTAAAATAAATATATCGAAGAGACGGAATAGTTTCTTTCTTTGATAATGGATTATCAATGGCAATAAAGTTCCGCTCAAACAATCGGAGCGAATAAACATTGAAACGCGAATTGATGAAAGAATATTAAATAAAGAAATAATAAAAGGTCCCCGCTCTTCCCTCATCCGAGGAAGTACGGCGCCGGAGCCATAACATGGTCAGTTAGTGGTCTCGGGTGCGGTAACACTTTCCGGTTGTTCGTGAAAACGCAGAATGTTGGAGAATGGTTATATGTTACAGTATTTGAACTGATTGGGTGTCAGCTCGGTGTTATGGTACACTACCTCATTGGAGTCATTAACCAATCTTCCAGAGGTGAAGAGACTTCTGGTGTGGAGACAATTCAGATAGTGAGCCCTGTTATCTAAAGGAGTTGGCAGTAGTGAAGTTATTATGGGGTTGGGATTATTTGGGAGGTTTTCAATAAATTTGATAGACAGCTCTAGGAAGCGTCTATCAAGTCGGTCAATATTATCGGCATTGTATAGCAAGCTGTTATTGTAATACTTGTAAGAGTTGGATTGTCGGTTGAGGCCAGTGACTAGCCTGAAGCAATTCCTTTCGAAAGTGCGTAGCTTCACCATTTGGGCTGGTGTTATATGATACTACAGTGGACACGCCTATGTGAGTGTGGGTCTGATTATTTGTTTATAGATTAGCAGTTTGACTTTGTGAGAGATACCGTTGGGTTTCCACATCACTCTTCTACAGAGATTCAGTTGAATTGTAGCCTTACGTAAAGTATTTTTAATGTGGGTGGAGAATGAAAGGTCATTGGACAAGGTTATTCCCAGATATTTTAAAGTTTTAGAAGGTTTTATCTGGGTGTTATTTAGTTTGAGTCTAATTTTGTTATGGGTGCGCCTTGTGTTGTTTGTGCAGTGCTCATTTTTACCCTTAAACACTATAAGTTGGGTTTTATCAGGATTTAGGCGAATTTTCCATTTATTGAAGTATGTTGATAGATTTGGGAGGAAGTTATAAATGCGGTTCCTTGCCTCTTTTACAAACTTGCTGCTGGAGTAGACTATGGTGTCATCAGCGTAATTCAACATTACGGTATTGGGTAATTGAGGCTGCGCTATATCTGAAGTATCATCATCATCATCGGCACTACAACCGGAATCCGGTCTTGGCCTTATTTAACAAATTTCTCTACCGGTATCCGGTCCTTATCCGAGACTTGTTAAATTTTCCATAATAATTCGTTTTTCTGGGCAAGGTTATTAGCCTTGCGCCGAGATATCTGAAGTATAGAGAAGGTATAATAGTGTTCCAAGAATTGAACCCTGCGGAACTCCTGCGGTTATACTATACGATTGGGAGATAGAGGAATTTATTTTGACCATGAATTTTCTACCAGAGAGGTAGGAAGTAAGAAGTTTGGTAGTATGGGTATTTAATCCAAATATGTAGTGCAGCTTGTAAAGCATTCCTGAGATCTAAACACAGTCGAATGCTTTAGATATGTCGAGACAGATACAGACCGTCGGGCTTTGGTTTTGAAGATTAGTTGTGACATCGTGCATTAGTTTTAACAGAGCATGACAGATGGAGTGTTGTCAGCGAAAGTCAAACTGGGAATTTTGGATAATAGCGTTGTCATTAGCAAATGAAAGGAGATTTCGATATATCTTGTATTCCAATATATTGCTTAATGTGTTTAAGACGGTGACAAGCGGAGTACTAACGCATCAGACACTGTCGCGAGTAAGACGCCCCACTTTGATTTAGCAAGGCAATTTTAGTCGATAATCGCTATCTCCCTTCGTCGAGGTTATAGAAGAAACACTATTTGTAGTATTATACAAACTGCACCAAAACCCACTAGACCGAGTCTATTGTCACACGTTCCGTATGTTACATTTTCCGATGTGATTACTGGTGGCGAACGAACGCCAAGTTGCTGGAAGAGGAGTGGTAGAAGACGCCAAGCGATTGTCCAAGTAGAAGAGATGACGTCAAGCCGTGGCCGAAGTAGATGAGATGACGCCAAGTTGTGGACCAACTAAGGATGACCCCAAGCGAGCGGCTTACTCAAATATCTGTTCATGTATTTCCTCGTCGTTGTGATGTTTAGGCATTCAAGACCAATAAACATAGACACCTCCTTTCCTTATCCGCTTCCTCTCCACCCGCTCAGACAGTGCTCTGACATTTAAGGATACTTCAAAATCTCCTTTGTGTGCGCGTTAGTGTATAGAAAAAAAAAAGTAGTGAATATTTTTGAATTAATAAAGTGAATATTTTTATACCACAATATTTTGTTGATGACAGCACCTGAAGTTTTTCTTTCTATCTCAAGTATGCTCGACCAAGTCCTTCCCCAACACTCAAGCAGCAATTTGTGTTGAGCTCATTGAACTCTGGCCTTAACCGCATACTAGTGTGTCGAAAAGGTAACACAAATTTTTAATTTTTTGTTAATCTTTATTTATTATTCTAGATCTATACCGCCATCTTCAATATTATCCTCCACGAGACACAATGCACTTATGCCAACAATTATTTCAATCTTCGAAACACGGGTTATTATCCATTTCTAGAATGGTCTTCAAAGCGCACAGGTTGTTTCTTCCCAATTGAGCCACATCGGAGTTCCCGGAGCGGTCTTTCGAGTTTTGGGAATAGAAAGTTCAAAGTTTATTCGTCACCAACACCAAAAAAAAATAAATAAATAAATTGTGTTTATAGTACAAGATATACTGCAATTGAGAGTGTTATGGATTTTATCGTTATAAAATAATTTAAAAACAGTCATCAATTAGCTCTTTGAATACTTTCCATTTTTTAAATGCTCGCTTTAGACGGCGATGTTTAGGAATCAATTTTTTCGACATCATTACTATCTACCGGATGAACTTTTGTTTAAATAAACCTTTCTAATTATTTTGACAGATTTCGGCGAATCAAATATGAAATCCGGCTGAATGGTTGAATCACATTCGCTCGTTTTATTAAAACTACGCTTGATAAAAGCATTTTAACTTTAACAAGTTGTTTATTATAACGTTCAATATAAACTCCCCTACTCGTACACAATTTTGTACTCAAGAAAATTGTTCATTATACGAAGCATTATTTTCTGTTTTATTTCTTACACTATCACTCAAAAAATAAGTGGAAGCAATCAGATCAGTTTCTTCACTACAAAAGTAATCTGTTGTCGGGAAGCATACGAGGTAGAATGCATTGGTCTCTTTGCCTATTTTAAGAAACAAATCTAATAGATTTGACCGCGATGTAGCCTGGAAATTTTAATCGTAAAATGCACCAAACACACTTCACATTCGACACACTTGAGGAATCGGAGCATTCATTGTGTAAACGCGATTTTATATACCGCAGCATATGTATGTAATGAATGATGTAAGTCTAAAGCAAGCAGCTGCAAAGGAATTAGATTATTAAGGTTCCTCGCTTCTACCTTCATCAACGGCCAACGGCCGGTTCATGTGCTTTCTACTCCACTCACTCTTTTGAACAAGAACGCGTACTATTGCCTCAGTGCGCCGAGTACATGGGCACATCTATCGTTCCACTAATACCTTTATTCTAGTTTTCCTTCCTGTTTCTCGTCTTTTTGCTTACCGGTGGATCCTTTTGCAAAAAGAAAACCTGAAAGCCAAATTGCTTTTGATATCATCTGGAGAATTATGGAGAGGAAGGAAGTAGTCCATTAATTATTATTATAAAGGTATAAAAAACAGCGTTGCTGTACTAAATTAAGTGGCATTGAATTGAGTGCGTGCAATCGTGAATATGTAAACAATTGTTTTGAACCTATTTTTAGAAGGGAATATCAAACTATTTGAGGAATAGTGATATACATAAATATGTGTGAATGGAAGCAATAATGATGCTTCGTCATTGTTGTCGACAGGTATATAGTATGGTATAAACAATTAAGGTCGTTGCTGTATTTACAAGGATGCTTTTTCCTTATTGAAGTGAAATTTAATCCAAATGTTTTTACACTATCGTATATATTTGGGCTAGGCGATTATCTTTGTAGGATGGGGGGATCGTATTTTATTTGTGGACAGGTATAACGTCGTTTTTTCCCTTCTTTGCTTCCGTGTACGTCACAGCTCGTGATTTGTGTATTTGTTTTGGTAAAGAAGAGTGCTGAGGAAGAACATACGTCCATGCTCAGTAACAAAACAGTAATATCGATTAAGTGTGAGGTGCAGGTGGAACCGGGTAACGATATATTGAAATAGTTTTTCTATAGAGCATTATTGAAATTGAACTTTATGTAGTTAAAACTTCTCATCCTTCTATGTATTTTAATATTTAACACGTCCAATGTCTAGTTACACTACAGGTAACACATTTTAGTTAAACATACACTCTTTGTTTAACTGAAACTTTCATTACTAATATGAATACTTACATAGTTTGATTAAATTATTCCTTTGCTGTTATATAATTTATGTTACATTCCACACTTTTATACTATAATTGTCTAATAAAAAATACGAAAAGGTTCAGCAAAACAAACTCACAAACACAACTGCCCATTTTTTTTTTTTAGTAATGATAATAATTTAAACAAGTTAATTATTATAGAAATATATAAATAATACAAAGCAAACAAGTACACTTTGTCACGATATCGCTTTTCTCGACTCTGTTTCTATTATATGAAAACACGACCGTTTATCATCAAACGTGAAGTTCAGTGGGTAATTTTAATTTTCGTTTTTACCCTGAATTTGTAATGCTTTTTTTTTTATTACACTTCTCTCGGGAGAGGTAGGCACATTACCTATGGATATAATCTTAACATTCTTTAAGACGCTTGCAATGCAATGTATTCCTTGCTTACCTAAAGTTGCGATTCCGGATTAATCGCCAGCCCTTGTTCATTATTGGGGGGTGGGAGCGAACACACCAGGCAAAGTCACTGATTGCTTTCAACCCGGCGAAGACCAGGACGATCCTTGTCCCTGTTCAATCCCAGTTGACATGCAGTCTCCACGTGACACCCCAGCGACATACTGAGCAAGGTTGGCGCAAGGCTAACAACCTTGCCCGGAAAAACAAATTATTATGGACAATTTAACAAATCTCGGATAAGGACCGGATACCGGTCGAGAGACTAGCCAATATAAGCCAAGATCGATAATATATTATGCCAACGATGACCGTTGATCGCGTTTTGCGATCTTAAATGAGATATGATCACCGGTAACTTTGTTTGTTTACACTTTTTTTTTTATTACTGATTTGTGTTTATCAGTTAATCATGTGTAATTGGTTGAATAAATGAATGTTTGAATAAATGTATATTTTGAATTTATTGTTTATGATTTTTTGTTTTGACTTGAAATATTAATTTAAATGTGAAAATGTGTATTGGTATGTGTTTTTGTTGTTTATGATGAAATGTATGGGTTGTATACGTTTCGTTATGAATAAATGTACGTTTGTATAATTATTTATTTTGGTCGGTTTCCCAGTTGAACAAATGCATTGGGTGGGAGTTCGTTACAAACCTCCCCTCTCACAGAGACTCACATTCTTGGAAGAGGAATGATACGCCGACCGTTGAACCAGCGGATTCGCATCATCATCATCGGCACTACAACCGGGATCCGGTCTTGGCCTTATTTAACAAATCTATCCACCGGTCCCGATTTCGAGCCGATGTCATCCAGTTTAGCACTCCCAGGCTCTGGGCGTCCTGGTCTACGCCATCCCTCCATCGGCGACCAGATCTGCCGCGCTGTCTCCTTCCATACATCCTGCCACAAAGGACTTTCCGGGCAGGATCCTCTTCGCTCATTCGAGCTAGGTGTCCCGCCCACCGGAGTCTTCTGAGCTTGATTTTTCTTACAATATGAGCTTCAAGGTAGATTGCGTACAACTCATGGTTGTAGCGTCTCCGGAATCGTCCCCCCTCACATACGGGGCCAACAATTCTCCTTAAGACCTTTCTCTCGAACGCGGCCAAGAGTTCAGAGTGCCTTTTATTAAGCACCCAGGTCTCGGATCCATACATGAGTACTGGTAAGACCATGGTCTTGTACAGTAGTAGCTTGGATGTTCTGGATAAATTTCGGGATTTAAAGAGCCTTGATAGACCATAGTAGGCGTTGTTGGATTTAATCAGCCGTTCGCGTATTTCTTCTTCCATATTGTTATCGGCTGATACTATTGACCCAAGGTAGTTAAAGGATTGCACTACTTCAAATTCGTGCTCCACTACCCTGATAGTTTGACCGACGTTAGGTCTTCTCTTCGCAGAAGTTGCCACCATGTACTTGGTTTTTCCCTCATTAATGTGGAGTCCCAGTTTCTGTGCCGCCTGCTCGATCTGGGTGAAGGATTCCTGTACCGCCGATTCGGTTCTACCGATGATGTCGATGTCATCTGCGTAGGCAAGTATCTGGCTGGACTTGGTGACAATAGTCCCTCTTGTTGTAACGCCAGAGTCACGGATTGCTTTCTCCAACGCCAGGTTGAAGAGGAGGCAGGCCAGACCGTCCCCTTGTCGGAGTCCATTATAGATGTTTATTGGTTTGGACAGCAAACCCGCTACTTTTACCTGACTAGTTACGTTGGTCATGGTCAACCTACAAAGTCGTATCAATTTATTTGGAATGCCGAATTCTCTCATGGCATTATATAGTTCTACCCTGGCTATGCTGTCGTAGGCGGCCTTGAAGTCTATAAACAGATGATATAGCGGAATCTTAAATTCCAGACATTTTTCCATCGCCTGCCTAAGGGTGAATATCTGATCAATTGCTGATTTACCTGGGATGAAGCCACACTGATATTGACCAATGATGGCTTTAGCGTATGGGGATAGCCGGTCTTGTAGGATAGTGGAGAGTATCTTATAGGCGGTACTCAGCAATGTTATACCCCTATAGTTGCTGCAGTGTGATATCTCCTTTCTTATGTATGGGGCAAATTATACCACGACGCCAATCTTCCGGCATCTCCTCTTGCTCCCATACGTGCACCACGATCTCATGAATTGCGTCATGTAACGCTGCCCCTCCTTGTTTGATCAGCTCAGCTGGTATGCCATCAGCTCCAGGGGCTTTATTTGATTTGAGCTGTCTTATGGCTTTTAATGTTTCCTCAAAGTTTGGTGACGGCAGCATTCGGTCTTGGTCTTGCATTGGTGGAACCTCCAATTCTTCTGTGAGCTGACCATTTAGCAATTCATTGAAGTGCCCTTCCCATCGCTCCAGAATGCCTTCAGGATCGGTGATCAGATTGCCCTCTTTATCCTTGCAGTAAGTGCAGCGTGGTGTGTACCGCGTCATACTGCGGATTATTTGGTAGAACTTCCGCGCCTGGTGCGGACCTCGCTCTCTACTTTTCTCTATTTCACAGACAAGGTTTTTTTCCCAGGCACTTTTCTTTTGTCTGTGATGTCTTTTTTCAGATCTTTTGAGCTCTTTGTATTTCTCCTCGCGCACCCGCGTCCTATGAGACTGCTGCATTGTCCGGTATGCAGCATTCTTACGTTCAGTCGCTAGTTTGCACTCATCATCAAACCAGTCGTTCCGATCTCTACGACTACTGCCTAAGATGGAGTTGGCAGTACTAATGACAGTATTCTTAAGGCGTGTCCATTTCTCTTCTACGCCCGGCATTCTGGCCCCAGGACTTACTCTCCCTCCGTCGAGCTCTTCGAGGGCGAGTCTTAACGCATGACCAAAGGTGTTGCTGGTGTTCTCATTGCGTAAGGCAGCCGTGTTGATTCGAACCTGATCCGCGGATGCAATACGTCTCCGTAAGGCAATCCGCGCTCGGAAAACTGTACCAACGAGATAGTGATCCGAGTCGACGTTGGCACCTCGGTACGTTCGTACCGTCACCAGGCTCGAGGAGTGGCGGCGATCAACACGTGGTCAATTTGGTTGCGAGTGGCTCCATCAGGTGATACCCAGATGGCTTTGTGGATATCTTTACGCGGAAACCTGGTACTCGCAACGACCAAGTTTTTCGATGCTGCCAATTCGATGACTCGTAGTCCATTGTCATTAGTGTTCTCATGCAAACTATGGGAACCTGCGTAGTGCCTGAAAACCGGCTCCCGACCTATTTTCGCATTCAAATCCCCAAGAACGATTTTCACATCGTATCTTGGGGAGGCATTGAGGGCCCGTTCGACGTGCTCGTAGTATTCTTCTTTTTCGTCGTCAGGGGACTCCTCTGTAGGTCCGTGAACATTCTTAAACTTTCCTCGCACGCGAAGAGTGCATAGCCTTTCGTTTATTTCATTAAAGCCGATGATGGCAGGCTTCAGTTTTTGGCTGAGTAGAAAGCCTACCCCGAGCACATGGTGTTTTGCGTGACAGCTGTAATAAATGTCATACTCTTTTCTTTGAAAAACACCACTCCCCGTCCATCTTATTTCTTGTAATGCTGTTATGTCAGCCTTATATTCGGTCAGGGTATCGGCTAGCTGCTGTGCAGCTCGAGCTCTGTATAGTGAGCGTATGTTCCATGAAAAAATCCTTAAATCATTTAGCCATTTTCGTTTCCATGGTCGTCGTCGTGTATCCGGTCCATATCCGAGGCTTGTTAAATTTGCCATAATAATTCATTTTTACGGGCCTGGTTATTAGCCTTGCGCCAACCTTTCTCAGGATGTCGCTGCATGCATTGGTTCACTACTTGGCGGGTGTCAAAGTAGCTATCCAGGGGTGTCACGTGGAGACTGCATGTCAACTTGGGTTGACAGGGACAAGGATCGTCCTGGCCTTCGCCGCGTTGAAGGCAATCAGAGACTTTGCCCTGTATGTTCGCACCCATCCCCCCAGCGGATTCGCATAAGGAGTTGCAAATTTTTGGATGGTTTTGTTGTTGTTTTTTCTGGTTGGCGGTTTGTTCGTATATTTAAAATAGGAAATACAGAAGAAAAAAATGTATTTTACTTCTCTCCTATTCCTGTTGGCTTTGCACTAACTACCCACTAGATACCTCATCCAGGAACAGGGGTATAGGACGACCAATATTTGTAATTCACAGCACTCCGAAAAGGGAATTGATAGCATTGGTACACACCAGGTAGTACCCTTTAAGATGTGTATATTCATCTGACAATTTGTCATCCGAGAACAGATGTCTAATGTATTGGAGGTATTCTTCCTCCGAAAGTGTGATCTCGGATACGGGACTACTCGATTCGTAATCAGAGTTGAGTCCCGTTGACGTATTAACTCGCGTCCGGGTGTGATTGTTTTCCGGGTTCTCCAAGGAAATTACGGCATATTCCCTGGTTGGATGAAACTTTACTCTTATCCGGTCGATGGTGTAGGGGGAATCTATTATATTGATGGCCCCTACTTCTTGTTACGCAGTAACTCCCCCACCACATTGTCCGGCTGAGACATTAAAAATGAAACATGCAAGTAAATAACCTGCTGATCGGTAATAACATTCGAAAAGTTGGGCTTGAATGTTCATATGAGTATGAGAAGTATCTCAACGTGCTATCATCAGCAAACGAGTGACTTGGGTTTTGGGTAATGGACAAGAGATCATTTATAAAGATGAAAAAAAGAGTGGGTGAAAGTACCGAAGCCTGGGAAACACCTGCAATAATTTGATGGGAGGCAGATTTGAAGCCGCCAAAAACCACTTGAATTCAAAGGCCAGAAAGATAGTCTGTTATACATCGGGTCGGGGAATTGTCCATTCCATAGGAATGCAATTTTGCCAAAAGAGCTGGATGCCAAAGGCTTTTGAAATATCCAATGCGGCAGCCTTGCTTTCGCCGAGGTAGTGGGTGGAATGGCTGCACTTTTCGGTAAGCCATGAAATCTCTTGTGGACCTGTTGTCACGAAAGCCATATTGGCGGTCATTAAGGTCATTTGATTCCAAATATCTCGAAAGTTGATGGTTGATAAGTGATCCCATTACCTTCGAGCGAATAGGGGTTAGTGCTATGATTCTATAGAAGAGAGGGACGATTTGTCGCCCTTTATGGGAATTGTCAGAATGTTCGCTGACTTCCATCTATTTGGGAAACGGCCAGTAAAATAAGGCCAATGGAAGAGTTTCCGCAGTGGTTTAGCGAGTGAAGTGGAACATCTCTAAGAGAATTGGGGAGTAAATAAACCTTAAGTAATTGTACGCCAAAAGGCATAAGAAAAAAAATTAAATAAATCGACACTGTACAATTTAGAGTGTTTGCCAGTAAGTTAATGTAAGAATATGTATAAAATAGAATTTAACATTTTGTCTTAGGTAAAATCCGTAAGTGGACATAAATGTAGATTTAAAACCGAAAAAAAATGTTTTCGCAGTGGTTTAGCGAATGAAGGACATCTCTTCAAAAGAATTGGGGAAATGCCACCTGGACCAGCGGATTTCTTTGCATTTAGCTCCTAGAATGCATGGGCAATAGTATAAGTTTGGAAGTGAATTTAACTCATGGTGTGCTACTTAGGCTCAAGTTGAGGTGAAACGAATATAGCAGACCAGTTCGCTGCAAAATGTGAAGCAATTATATTCGCTTTCTCTATTGCAATGGTGACTGGTATATCATCGACTATAAGCGAAGGAATGAATGAAGAGTTCAGATTTTGAATGTTTTTCACGAATGCCCAGAAGTTTCTACTACCTGTACGAGGGTGAAGTATTTTTTGTTTCACTCACTGGTCATACAAGAACTTGGCGCGTTAAATATGTGCACTGCATTCATTTCTAACTCTCTGAAATCTTTTTCGGTTTTCCTCAGCATTGTATGACCATACAACCGAAAGGTCATTTATTAACTTTAATGGCTGTCTGCACCCGGAATCGAACCACATATTTCTTTTGGGTTTGATACTCTTTACTCTGTGTGGAATAAAGGTTTGCATTCCAAGTAGAATCGTGTCTATTGTCCGCTATAGAGTCAACATCGTTATTGAGGAAAAATAACAACCAATTTAATTTCCCAAAAAATTCGTTCAGACCTTCCCAGTTGGATTTCTCGTAGAACCATACTGTTCTTTTGGGATTTTTTTTTGTTAACGTTAAGTTAAAGCAAATTTAGCTGACACGAAACAGTGGTCTGAAGTGTCTATGGGCGAAGAAACTTCATTTGTATGTTTGTTCGTGTGGAAAGTGAGAAGAAGGTCCAGTGTGTTTGGGGAGTGACCATCTATATCTGGTACCCGTGTAGGCTGTTGAATTAAACTATTTGATTCAGCAAAGACCTCAACATATTGACCTTCAGCTGCTGTATGCCCGCAGTGGCAAAGCACATTGAAATCACGCGCACTAAGGACCTCTTTCTGTCAAGATCCTATCGATAGAAATTTGTATAAAACAAACAATGCTGAGGAAAACTGGAAAAGATTTAAGAGTTAGAAATGCACGTATTCAACGCACAAAGCTTTTGGATGACCAGACAGTGAGACAAAAAATACTACACTCTCCCCACAGGTAGTAGAAACTACAGGGCATACGTAGAAAATATCCAAAACTCGGTCCCCTCATCCATTCCTTCGCTAATAGTCGGTGACATCAAATTCATTAAAGGATGCATTTCTTACAAGTTTGGGCTTTTGTAGATAAAGCAGTAGTGAAGTTTCAGCCGCGAGAAATTATATTCAGGATTGGACCAGGTCCATGTTGTGGCAGAAGCTGATAGGCAATATCACTTTGTATGTATGTGGCTAAACCACGATGTGGAAGGGAGAGAGGCGCTAGGTTATATCCAAGTAGATTGAAATCGGAATTATCTGTATTAGTTATTACTTAGGTTCACTAAGTGCAGGGATTGCTGGTTTCTGATTAGAAACGTGGGCAGACACAGAGGAGCAATTACATCTCAGGCTGCGAATGTTGCAAAGATAGACGCGAAATTCCCGTTCCATTGAAATGGCCGTACAGAGAAATCCAATACTGCCTTTGAAAAGGATGCAAGTCAGAACGGGCGATAGGTGGGCGAAAGCAACCACCACAGGTGTTATGTCCTTGTATTAGGTGTCCCACTAGATCCGTGTCTAGATCCAGATCACATCCCTTCCATGACGAACATTATGCCACTCAGACACAAAAAAATCTCCAAAGATTATAAATCAATCGAGAGTATTGATGCCTGAGGGACACAAACAGAGGTGTGAAAAAGAGGAAAACAGACACAAGGAATGGAAAGGGTAGAGGGGTTTCCCGCCCTGCACATCACTCGCGTGTATATCTTCGCACTTTCACAGCACTAAGATGCATGTGCGAAGGTCAATTTGTTTCCTTTGAAAGCTTCACATAGATTCATGGCAATTCAACAATGTACAAGGTGGCGCAAAATTAATCACCCTATCGGAAGTTGTTATAATTTTTGCAAATGGCGTCGTACTTCAATCATATTTGACATTCGTGAACTAGACAGCTGCAGTATACAAACAGACAAGCCATGGAGCGCTATACTCCGCAAGAGCGTGGAATAATTGTGTCGATTTTTTTTTTGACCAGTAATCGGTCGGTGGTGTTAGCGCAGCGTAAATTTCGACGTCGATTTCCTAATCGTGTCACGCCAAGTGGGTAAACATTCCGGCGCTTAGCTACTCGACTCGCACAGACTGGAACCACGGGAGACCATGCAGGGCGTGGCCGGCATCGGACTGGTCGTTCGGCCCAGAATGTCGGGGTTGTGGCTGCCGATGTCGCTAATAACGAAGAAACATCAACCAGACAATGGGTCGCGCAATTGGGCATCACCAGACGGACCCTACAGCGAATTTTAGTGAAAGACTTACACATGTTCCCGTACAAAGTGCAAGCAGTACATCAGTTAATGCCTGCTGACCGTCAGTCGCGTGTGAATTACTGTCAAGCCATCCTTCATCTCAACAACGAAGAGGGCGATTTTGTGTCGAAAATCATCATGAGCAGCGAGGCGCATTTCCATTTAAGCGATTACGGCAATAAGCAAAATCTTCGTTTCTGGGGCACTCAAAATCCGCGTTTGATGCACGAAGAGCCATTACATCCACTCAAAGCCACTGTGTGGTGAGGCGTTCACGTGTTACGTGCGTCCGCCACCCCATCAATTAATCATTTTGTAATTTTAATATAATTTGTTTTAAGGTGGTATGATGGTAAGGTGGTGGAGGAGTTGCACGATCCAGAAGTGAGTTTTCGAACACGCCCCGATTCGGGTGTGGATCGTGCAGTTCTTCGAGTTCGAATTCGGTTTTCGAAGTGGACGTGAATGGGGAGCGAAAGAGAGAACGGGTTAATGTTTTTTGATGTACGGTTTTTGACATTCCGTTTTCGATAAGAGGAAAAGGAGCTGTAAAAAATTCGGTTTTGGTTTGTCCCGCAGATTTTTCAAAGAAAACCACATTAAATGTTAAAATTTGTTAAAATTAAAATTAAAATTATATGAAAAAGTTGAAATAAATCTGATAACTGTCAGACAAAAAGATCAATATGGTGTAGAAATTTTCGTAGAGGAAAAAACAAATTTTCGGAATTGTATATCGATTCCAAACTGAGGCAGAGTAATTCTCAAAATTGATAAATCATCAAGCAAAATCTGTGCACCCAGTTAATTGGAGGTCAACAAAATTGTATGCACCATCAATTTAGGTGACCCATATAAAATTCTTGGAGTGACTCGTCATGCAACTACTCAAGATAGTCGAAAAGCATACAAACAATTGACTGGGAATGGCAATCTCACAAGGCGGCACGCAACGAATTGAATGCTGATCACGGACCTGGAGAGCTGTTTCAAGGGACTAATCTGGCCGAGAGCAGGAACACAGTACATTCCTGACCATCGTTTTCCCGGATCACAGGTAAAATTAAACACTAATTGATTTTCTGTGGCAAGACCCAAAAGAATACTGTCACACACGCGGGAGGAGTGATTGGGCCGTATTGTTTTGAGGACGCCATCGGCAATACAGTCACTGTTACTGGTGAATGCTGCAGGGCCATGATAAATGACTTATTACTGCCAGAATTGGATGAGCGGGGCTTGGTGAACATGGGGTTTCAACAAGACGGTGCAACCCCACACGCAGCACAAGTCACAATAGATATTGTGAAGGAAACATCTCCTGGTCGCGTAACCTCCCGTATTGACGATTTGGCTTGACCAGCAAAATCGCCCGATACAACCATCCCAGATTTCTTTCTTTGGGGCAATTTAAAGTAGCAGGCTTATGCCAACAAGCCTCAGACAATCGCAGCCCTTAAGAGAATATTCGACAGGAATGCGAAGAGTTATCACCGGGAATCTTGCGGAAAGTCATGGAAAATGCGATAAAACGGGTACAAATGTGTATCAACACTGGCGGCAGCCAGTTGACGGAGATCATCTTCTCCACTTAACAGACAAAATTGTAAAGGTGCAAATAAAGATTTCCATCTCTCAAAGTAATTTTTTTTTAATTTAGTAAAAAATTAATTCAAAAACAAAATTCGATGATTAATTTTGCGCCACCTTATATTAAAAAAGAAAACCTACGTAGAAGAATGTCGAAACGAGAGTTTAAATACAAGTTCATAAAGAATTATATTAACAGTAAAAAAGTATTTATAAGGATTAAATATAAATAGTGGACTGAATAAAGTAAATAAATAAAATTACAGGAAATAAATCAGGGAATCAGTCATATCTTATTGAATTAAATAACAATTCATAAAAGTAAATGAGTAGTCGTTTTGTAAGGTTAAGAAGAATATCATTCGGCCGCTTGGTAGAAACCTTGACTTGGTGCGGGGGCTTAAACTACAATGAATCACTCAAGCTATGCTAACGGAGGCTTACGCTTCCAGTAGGGCCACCCATGTCAGACAGGCTAGCGAGGAGTAACACACAAAGATCTACCGCCCTAATCCAGGGTATTACGCGTAACCGTGCCCATTGGATGGTTCGTAGCCAGGGGTATACCGGCCGTATTATAACGACGTCTCTCTGACACCGGGTCGAATCAGAGCAGTAAGCAGACCTTACCATATCAAAGAGGGGCTCTGGTGTGGCGGACTATTTGAAACCTCAAGACTAGTGGGAACAAAAACGAATGATCAATGTACAAAAAACAATCTCACGAAAAACCCGGTAGGCGTAGGTATGATAAGCCGACACTGCCATAAGGCATTGTCATTGACAAACTAAAAGACCTACGCAAAAGGGCCGAATATCAAGAGGAACTAACGAATAGATTTAGGAATGGAAAAAGTCATCAATACAGAGTTGGTTAAGTATTTGGGGTGCAACGGACTCCTGAATGATCGTCAATACGGATTCCGTGGCAGGCGGTCCACAGGAGACCTTTTGACACTTATAACCGATATATGGACATCTCCGATTGAACTGTAGCGGTTCCGCCAAACCCTACCGTCTACTTACCTGAAAAAACCCCCATAACTACTACCCAACTCCCTTTAGTTTGGTAATGCAACAGTATTAGTACCTGTAAATGCTTCACGCATCAAATAAATCAAATTTATTTACCTAAAGGTCCCTATAAAGAATTCTTACCTTTTCAAGCATTCCTTCGCTTACAATTCCCCTATAAGAGTTCTTACTTTCCTTATCATAAATTATCCTGAAAAGAAAAACCCCGGTTCACATATCATGTAACCATTCCAGCCAGGGATAATTATCATAACCTCGCCTATTCCCAGTTTTATTCATGTGTACAATAAATTTCTTTATGTATACATTGGCTGGCGACCTTTTCCCCCAGCAATAAAATTCCAAGCCAAAAGTGCAAGCCAAAGCAAATACGCATCTCGCGTCTTAAACCTATTAGCACCATGTGCATCGGCATTGCGGCTATCGTAACAGCTGCAATGCATACCATAGACAATGATCTACCCGATCCCCTTGTCTTCTAATATTTCAGGATCTGCTTTTCATCAGCGGCGGCAAATGCAAACATGAACCCGGTTTCTACTGCAGCCAGAGATGCCATAAACATCCAATTTGCTTTTAGCACCTTCTTTCTCCCAACGTCGATAATAGCGACGAGGCATCGCGTAAGCAATGACCCGCATTACCAACGGCGCATTTGGTCATTTTCTTACTTTTGTCTTTGCCGCCTGCCTGTTTCGTTGTTCCACTGCTGTCGAGCACTGACCGATCACCACACATACTACCATGACCTTTATCACAAGATCTGGTTTCCTATACCACCAAGAGAGACTTTACGTGTCTCTGGTGTTAGGTAAAAACGATATCCTTATTGGAGAGGATATCGGTTAGTCTTTATCCAAACACCAAGGAGGCCGGTCGCGTTTGCCATTCACCGTACTGCGCGCGCGGTGCGGTGCGATAATCGAGTTTATAAGTCGAATCGATTCGAATGATTGCTACGTTACAATAAGTTAAAATTGAAAGATAAATATAAATCCTTTTTTTTTACACCAAATAAAATGAATCAGAATGAACGAAATCGTGCGTTTTATTGTTCCTGTGGTGCTCCTCGATAGGGTGTTATTTCTGATAAACAATGCCACCTGTGTGTTATTCTGTGCTGTGTCCGACGGGAAACGAAGTGCAATCATCGTTTCCTTATTCCTCTTGGTGAACTGATTTCTCGTGCTGCGGCGGAACAATCTTCAATTAAGGGCCGTGAAACTTTTGTGAGGACGAGGTAGAACTATCGCCCATGCTGGCGTAGCGATCTCATACCCCCACAGAACGGCATGGTGAGTCAAGGGCGGTCGCATTGGATATCTCCAAGGCTTTTGACCGCGTCTGGCACGGTGCGTTGCTTAGTAAACTTCGTTCATATGGACTTTCCCAACAGCTTTGCGACTGGACGAGGAGCTTCCTCGAGAATCGATGGATCCGGGTTGTTGTGGACGGCGAGTGTTCGGATCTGTATCCTGTTAATTCGGGGGTGCCCCAAGGTTCTATTTTGGCTCCAACCTTGTTCTTGCTTCACATAAATGATTTGTTGGAGACAACGGATAACAAATTGTTCAGTTTTGCGGATGATAGTACGCTTGTTTCCTCCTTTTCGAGTGATCGGCCGCTTGGTGCATCAACGTCACACCAGCTGAGACAGATTGACTCTCTGAATCGGGATCTGGATAAAATGCTGCAGTGGGGAAAAGCCAATCTTGTCGACTTCAATGCAACGAAGACCCAGTACACAACATTCACAAAGAAAACTGGATCATCGGTTCCACAACTGATGATGAGTGGCGGGGCCCTCGAGGCTGGAGAAAGTTTGAAATTGCTCGGCGTCACGGTCTGTGGGAATGTATCATGGCATAAACACGTGTCGAGTATCGCCAGGTCAGCCTCAGGAAAACTGAGTTATCTTTTTAGAGCCAAGAAATATTTTACTCCGGCCCAACTTCTTCTCCTGTATAAATCACGAATTAGACCCGCACTCGAATATTGCTCTCATGTTTGGAGCTCGGCTCCTAAACATACCCTCAACCTCCTTGAGAGCATACAGAGACGAGCGATCCGCCTGATCGGGGACTCGGTGCTGACGTCGGGACTACAGTCGCTATCACATCGAAGGCGCGTAGCCGACCTCTGTCTGTTTTACAGATATTATCACGGGTGCTGTTCTTCGGAGATTCTTTGTATTGTTCCACGCAATTCGGTTTATATGCGCTCCACAAGACAATCCGACGGATCGCAGCCGTTTGTGGTTCATCTCCCGACGGCGCGAACATCCCTGAATCAGAACTCGTTCCGTTACAGGGCGGGGAAGCTGTGGAACTCCCTCCCCACGCGAGTGTTCCCGGAGCGTTACAACCTGCCACTGTTCAAAAAGAACTGCCACAGTTATTTGATGGCATCTCGGGGCGCCCACTCAGCGCTATAGGTTCGCATCTCCCGAGAGAAGTCCAATTAAAAAAAAAAAAAAAAAAAAAAAAAAAATCCTGGAGAATGGGAGTAGTGAGGAAGAGGAAACCAATAATCTGGACACTAAATGGGCATCGATCAAAGACACAATCAAACAAAGCCCAAAAGGTATTAGGATTTAAGAAAACAATTAAGTCCAAACATTGGTTTGACGATGAGTGCAGGGCGAAGATCAAAGAACGTAAACGCCTCAGAGTGATCCACTTAGAAAGATATGATGAAGTCAACGCAGAAAGATACGCGACAATTCGGAAAGAAACAACGAGACTTTTCAAACGCAAAAAACTCGAATGGGAGAAGACTAGGGTCGATAAAAATCCTAGAAAATGCCAGAGCAAAGAATATCAGAGATATGTATGCCGGCATAAATTCGATTAGAAATGGCTACCGAGGGAGAGCCAAAATAATCCGAGACACAAACGGCTGTATGGTGACAGAAACAGACAATATCGTGACAAGATCGAAGCAGTACTTTGAAAACTTGCTCAATGTGGGCACCCATCAACCACAAATAAACCCACCAGACGTACATACAGCCGAGCCTCAGATCCCAGAGCCCACTTTCGACGGAGTTGTAGATGCAATAAATCGATTGAAAAACAACAAGGCTCCCGTAGTCGATTCCATACCGGCAGAGCTTGTAAAGCATGGAGGAGAGGCAACCGCTCGAAAGATCCACCAACTGATTAAAACAATATGGGATAAGGATCTCATTCCGGAAGAATGGAAAACCTCAACAGTCGTCCCCATTTTCAAAAAAAAAGAGACAGATCTGACTGCGAAAATTACAAAGGAATACCATTGCTCCCAACCACATACAAAATACTAACAAATGTCATACTGGCGAGAATCACACCGTACGCAGAAGACATATTGGGAGACTACCAATGCAGATTCCGTAGGAACCGGTCAACGAGCGACCAAATGTTCACAATAAGGCAACTACTGGAAAAGAAGTGGGAATACCGAGAAACGGTTCACCAACTGTTCGTTGACTTCAAAAAAGCCTGCAACTCAGTCGCGAGGGATAGACTCTACCATATTGTAGTTGAGCTGGGAATCCCGAAAAAATATGCCGCCTTCATAGTTAGAATAGAAAACCACCTCTTAGAACCATTTGAAATCCGGGACGGACTTAAACAGTGGGATGGCCTCTCACCATGTCTCTTTAACCTTGTGCTCGAGTATGTCATCGGAAAGGTACAAGACGACAACATGGCCGGATCATCCCTGAACGGCGTCACACAAGTGGTCGCATATGCGGATGACATCGCCGTTTTGGGCGATAATCTAGAAACTGTAAGTAAAAACAGTGAAATCATCATGCAAGCGGCAGAAGAGGTGGGCCTAGAAATAAATGATGACAAAACAAAATACATGATTATGGCGAGAGCAGATGGACCTCAAAGAACACACATAAACATCAGGGGCAAGATATTTGAAAATGTCAAAGAATTTAAAAACCTGGGAACAATACTGACGGCCAGTAACGGAATGTCGAAGGAAATTAACAAAATACTGCATTCCGACAACGCTAGTTGTGATGCAGTCAGTAAACTGTTCAAATCCAAACTGCTATCACGTAATATAAAGCTCCGTGTCTATAGAACCATAATCATGCCGATTGTTCTATACGCATGCGAAACATGGGCTCTTACAAAACGGGAAGAAAACAAGTTCCGCGTATTTGAGATTAAAGTTCTAAGGGGTATCTTTGGCGGTAAATATGACGAAAGGCAGGACAATGGAGGAAACTCCACAACCACGAATTGGAAGAGCTATACCGCAAACCTACAATAGGGAGAGTAATCAAGTCGCGAAGATTAAGATGGGCCGGACACGTGGCGCGAATGGGCAACGATAGGACCATGCATAGAACTCTTGACGGTAAGCCAACGGAAACGAGACCGACAGGGCGGCCGCGACGGAGAAGGGAAGACAATGTTAGGTTGGACCTCGGATAGATTGGATCGGAAATTCGAACGTGGATGGAGAGCGCACGGGACAGGGAACAATGTTGGAGTCGAGTCGGTGAGGTCATGAACTTTCGGGTTCCTACAGGCCAATAAATATTAGTAAAAAAATTGTAGAAGAATGTCATTGACCATTTAGCATTTAGGAGAAATTTCATCATTTCAGTCTTGTAAGAACTATTGATTAAAAATTGAATATCAAAAAATTAAGTCATGTAAAAATAAAAAAAATAAAAAATAAAATAAAAACAGAAAAAATAATAGAAACAAAGGTTTAGATAACGATCAACAATCAGTAACTGCGTATAATTTGGTCTTTCTTCGACACCAATTCTATACCCGAATCGTACCTAACCGTACTTTGATATGGTGCATCAATTTGCTCTTATCAGTTTTTTGTTTTTGCCTAGTAGTAAAAAATGCAAGCCAAAGGGTTATATTGCGTGAAAAAAATCATAGAAACAAACCATCACCACAGTCTTCAATCGTGATTGTGAAATAAACTACTGGTTCGTCTTTATTGAAATCTTCGTAAATTTGTTAGACTTGTGTTTTAGTGTTGTTAGAAGAAAAAAAAACATTAAAAATAAAATTTTGTGAAAATGGATCGTGGAGTACATTGTACTAGTTCCGATCGTGAAATGATAAAAAAATTAAGAAATGATGGGAAAACAATGGATGAAATAGCTAAGCTAATGAAGTGCTCTAAGCAAAAAAATGTCACAGCTCTTCATTCAGGTCCCAAAATGGAAACCAAAGGCAGGAAAAGAAAAACAACCCCACGATTCAACAAACTGCTAATCCGGCTATTCAAGAACAAGCCGTTTTTTTCTCCAACGGAATTAAAAAATGACTTAAAGTCACCTTGTACGAGTCGTACAATTAGAAACAGACTAATAGAATCGGGTCTTCCTGGAAGAGGTCCCAGAAAAGTTCCATACTTGAGCAAGAAAAATATAAAGCAGAGACTCGTTTTTGCCAAAAAAAACCTCCACCGTGCGAATTGGAATAACATCGTATGGTCGGATGAAACCAAGATTAATTTGTTTGGTTCCGATGGAAAAATGTAGCTCAGACGACAAATGAACCCAGAGCTCGATCGATCCAAAGTATACGAAAAAGACAGTGAAACATGGTGGAGGCAATTTAATGATTTGGGGGTGCTTTTCAGCATCTGGTGTTGCTCCTGTGGGGGTTCTTTAAGCCATTTCCAAAGAACCATCCATTCCAAATTAACCTGTCTCACACTTACCACGCAAGTCATTATACTTACCTGCAAACGAGCAGCGTAAGCTATCCCGCATCACCTTACACCTGAAAACATAAGCCCACGGCAAGATTACCCATCTTGCCGTGGCATCAAACTTTCACCTCGGAGCATGCTTGCATCCAAAGCACCATGCCCCTGAAATCTAATTCGGTTACCTTATCAGGTAACCGACATGAATCCCCGAACATGTCAAGCGCAAGGTTAAGAAGCATTTCTCATGCACGTGCATGACATGTTCATCCCCGCCTTATCTGCTGAACCATCGGTCGATAGTTCAAACAACAATCTACAGCACAGCCCATTGCTGGCTGCCTACACGGATTTCAAGTGTTGTTTTAACATAAACACACACCCGACACATCGACCGATGGCAATCTGCGTACAAGCGTATTGATGCTGTACGCAGTGGCCAACGAGTAAACATTCAATGTTCCTATGGCTATTAGGTTTCCAGCAGCCGCAATAAATTTCCCAGCATCGGCCACCAACCGACCATGGAATTGGATACAATCATACCGATGATCGTGTCCATCGTTATCTTCCTCTAAAACAAACATGTTCACATATATTCTAGTCTCTAGCCATCGTGGGCAAAGTTCTGTTGACTTAACGTCAATCAAAAAATCTATCCTCTATCGTACGATGGCAATACACCCAGCCGTACACCGATCATCACATTCGATCCGTTGCATGTTTGTTTTTCCTTTCCTTCGCCCAACGCATGTTTCGTTTGTCTTGCTTTCCAAGAAAAAGACATTCAACTTATCTAGACGATGTCCATGAGAACCTTCCAATGGGGTGCAAACCGTTTTTCATTGGTCGTTGGGGCGAAGGAAAAATTGCTTTCCCCGCCGATGACATGAATGAAAACTCATCTCAAGCACTGAGGCTGGGTCAATGTCGTCCATCACCAAGAGGAGTCAGATCTGGATCGTGGAAGGAGATACATCCATCGAAACCGTCTCGTGCAGGAGTTGAATTGAGTTCGACTGTAACAGTATAGTCGATATCTTTTTGAAAATATTGTCGTGCGTGCTTGTAAACGTAAAAATCAAATTACCTGTTAAATGTCCAAGGGCAATCGATATCATTACCTAGTACTGCCGAGCGTGCTTTATTTATAATCATCAGTTGTACTAAAGACTAAGAACGTTGACTTAGTTATTTTAATGTTTGTGCTGAAACCCGGAGTAACCGGATGTGAAGGAACTTTGAAACGATTATATTGTAAAGCTTGTACATCAGTGTCAATAAAATCAGTGAATTCAATAAAAATAACATTTTACAACCGAACAATTATACTTGTTTCGTTTTCTTATTCGTTTGTCTTCTCTCGGTGGTCGATCACTTTCGTCAGCTTTTACGTAGGTGGTGTTTATATTGAACCCGCGTCCGTGTTGACGCCCGAGTGTAAATCCCCACAGTCCAATTTTTCTTATAAAGGACAAAATGTGTGCTAAAGATTATGTAGAAATCTGCCTATTAAATGGGAGTTTATGCAGGATAATGACCCCAAGCACACCTCAAAATTGCCTAAAGAATGGTTTCTTCAAAACAAAGTCGATGTTATGGAATGGCCATCGCAGTCCCCTGATCTTAACCCAATAGAACACCTGTGGGGGACGAAGTATTGTACCAAACACGGGCACTAGGTTCTACTTCGCCCTCACAAACATCACTATTAGTTCATCGGTTCCGCCATTAACCGATCAGCAAGGATTAAGTCCAAATCGCAGAACAAATGCAGCACAGCGAATAAAACAAACCGATGGAAGTCACCAACAAATAAAACGCACTGAGCACAGGTTTGTTATTATTGTTCTTTTTTTATTTCGCCACGGATCTCAATTCAAATATTTCACTTTACAATTAGAGAGGTCTCAACACTACGACAACGTCTCCGGGGTATATTCGCGTCTCCGTGCGCACCGGAAAGCGGGAGATAGCACGACCAGCGTGGTCGACTGATGGAATTAGACTCAGCGATAAACGGCTTGTGGAGAGCCGACTCGCTAATTGGGGTGAGTTTGTGGTGTGGTGGTAGATATCCTCTCCACTAAGGATATGTTTTTACTTACCACCAGAGAAACGTAAAGTCTCTCTTGGTGGGATAGAAAACCAGATCTCGTAATGAAGATCATGGTGGTATATGTGTGATCGTTTAGATCTGTGTTGTTTACCCATGCGCGAAGGCAATGGAAAAACAAAGCAGGAAGGCGGCAAGGACAAAGGGATCGAGAAGATCGTTATCTATGAAGCGCATCGCGTCTAAATAAATAGACGACGTTGCTTCGAGGAAATGTGGTAAGCGAAAAAATGAGACGAGGGCATCACAAAAGTCTTAGATGAGTGACGCCCTTGTGTAAATAGGCGAATAGCCATTGGGAAAAGGTACTAATGGGTTGGTGGACGAAACCAATCCCTTGCTTGCATTTGTATATGCCGGGAAATTCGTTTGTGGGAAACGGATTCTCTATTTGCATTGTCTATGCTTTGAATTCACTCCGGCGGCTATGTGCGAAGTCGATGATTGTTTGGAGATTCAAACAATGGAGCATTTCTGGGTAAAGTGCTTGCAGCTGTATCGATAGTTGCAAGTCATTGCGAAGCAATTCAGATGATTACACAATGACGGTTTGTATATACCATCTGTGTCAATTGTACATGGCATCTATGGCGATGGCAGGATCGAACTCTAGTGTCAATATCTACACTAATTGGAAATTTGGTTCTGGGTCGCTAATGCAGAAATGCATTGACACATGTATGAACGCCCTTATAGGAAAAATTTTTTGCAAGCATTTCCAGGTGATGCATTGAAAGCATTAATTATCCTTGGGAAGGAAATGTTTTTGCTGCGGTGCAGATGTGGGAAGGTTGGATTTTGCCTGACAACCGAAGGTACCGAATAGGTTTTGGTTTATGAACCTGTATAATGGAAAGAATTCTTGTAGGGAATTTGTATGCGAAGAAATGCATGAAAGGTAAGGATTCTTTACAGAGACTTTTAGATTATAAATTGCTCTATTTAATGCGTTAAGCATTCAAGGCGCTTATGTGTTTGCATTAGCGAACTTAAGGGTAGCAGTTATGGGGATTTTTCAGGTAAGTGGGTCGTGGGGTTTGGCGGAACCGCCATACACCTATGGGGCATTTTTAAGCGCAAGATCGGAGACTGCAAAGCCAAAAATAAGGAAGAACTTTGATCCAAAATAATAGATGAAAAGGTACCACCCGCGACTACCAAACTAGTCAATTCCATGGGACGAAGATGCGAAGCAGTCATTAAAAACAAAGGTGCAACAACTAAGTATTAAAAGGATATAAAACACTTTTACTGTAAATTAATTCTTCACAAAACACAAACAAAAAACTAATTTGTTTCTATTACTTTTTACAGGCAATTCCAAGGAAAATCGGAATCAATATTTTTTTTCACTATTTATCGCTTTTTTTTTATTAAAAATTTAGTATTTCTTTTATGTATTACGGTGTACCAAATCTATTACTATATTTTTAATTCTTATTTTTCCCCAAATTCATTTTTTCTTAACGATTAATGTCGAAGAACAAGCTTGTTTCTATTATTTTTCCCACCACTGTATATTTTATCTTGAGGCAACGCTAATAACGTTGCCTGTAAAAATAAATGATTATGGAGAATTTAACAAGCCTCGAGACTTCCTAAATACGGCCAAGACCGGATCCCGGTTGTAGTGCCGATGATGATGATGCATATTTTATCACAGTTATAAGAAATTCAGTACAATTCCCCAATAAAGTGATGTACATAAACTATAAAAAGAGTAAGCAAAACAAGAATTAATCGAATGTACGGAGAAGAAACAGACCGCGTGAATCTTTAGCTTCCGGTTCATTGACCGAATTATTGTATTGAGAAAGTCGAGTGCTTCTCTTTCCGCCTTCAGTAAAATCGCGTCCTTGATACATGTGCTCAGTCACAACGAATTTGTCATTGGTTTACAAGAAAGTGAGTAAAATGCAGATGCGATGAACAAAAAGAAAAAAAACAGGATGCTAAGAAGCCATGTAAATATAATATATGTGTGCAAATCGTTTTAAATGTTTTGTCCAGCAAAAATTCCCATATTCAATTTCTTATTGGGAAAAAATATTCATGTCAGTGGAAGACAACAGACTACAATTATGTGCAAGGATAATATTGATTTAAGCCTTTGATTTCATACTGAAAGCTGCCAATGGAATCAAAATAAAAAAGATATCCCCAAAATGCTTTTCCATGCAAATGTACAAATGCGATCTCATTCTATCCTACGGCGCATTTCCAAATCTCCCATTTCTTCCCAAGCCGAATCAGTGCCTGAGAAGAAATCTATTTACCATGTCTGCTGCAGCGAACGCCAAATGCGCACACGGAATCTTGAGTACATTAAAAACCGATGCCAATGCATTTGCTTGAAGAGGGTAAACCGCACTGCTAGTAGTGCGCAAATATCCCCTTCACTTCGACAATCTGGATTCTAATATAAAGGCGAGCAAACAAATACTTAATGAAAACTAAAGATTCTTTTGTCTCCTGTAGTGGGAAGCATGAGCTGGGAACCAAAATAATATATACAATACAAATTCTCCAGGAATATGGCGAAATTACAAGAAGACAACAAATAACAAGAAGCGTAAATGAGTACCAGGAGGGTTGAAAATCCTCAACGGCAGTTGAATAGTGCGATGCATATCCTCTTTCCTCGAATACAATAAAACACCCAAGCATCGCATATGCATCCATACAAACGCGACGAATACATCAATGGCATAAAAAAAAACGAGAAAACAAAAAAAAAGGTCTAAACAAGGGTTGTTTCAGGACATATCGGCTTTTCACACAGGATAAATTTACCAACTGTACTTCAACGCCGCCATAATGCCGATATTTTATAGCAAATCGAAGGTGGAAAATACACAGATGCTTACAGGATAAGACTTACCGTTATGGAAATAAAAGGGCGATTGCCCCGGCGTCGAGTTAAAGAAAATCGATTTGGAAAACTTTCGCACAAAACTAGGTAGATTTGATTTCTAAACTGCGTTTAAAAACTATTTTAATATATGCCGTAACACTTTTCCACTCAATTTTTCACCAACACAGTAACATTCATTAAAATGCTGAATCGCTCCGGTTAAAATCTATTTGAATTTTTCGTTTCACAAGTCGCATTCACTTGAGCCCGATTTCCGGCCAGCGTTCGAGAGAGTACTAAAATTGGTCGGGGAGAGAAACTGAATCGGGCTCCTGGTTTCGTGTGTCCGCTTTCCTTCGCATCTGACGCTGCGCAATACCGCACACAAGACTCCTGAGTTCACCCGCAGGAATGCTACAAAATATTGGAGTACAGGCTTAGTTGGTGAAATCCAGCTGTTCATGCGTTTCGAATAATGAACCAGCGGAGAAGCAATTTTTGGAAATTGGAATTCGGACTGGAAGTGAACAATTGTATTGTAAAGAAAATGCATCGCTGCATGCGAGGGAGAGAGAAAAGAGTCATTTGGACGCTACTTCAAATAAGGGGAATGTGATTTTTGTTGATTTAAAAATTGGTTTCAGCGTGTGCTACATGTACGGCATTAAAAATGTGCTGCTTTTCACTTGGCTCGATTTTCAATGGTAGTATTGATGATGAACTAAAAGGGAGTAATATCAATTAATCAAAAATGCAGGCACAGTGCTATTGAGCTTCTAATTTGCTGTGCAGTTGTTAACGAATCCGCTGATTCATTCTGGGAATATATCTGAATAATATTTAACTACTGTAATATTTTGTAACGTTTTTAGTAAATCACGAAAATAAATACATAAATAGTTAAAAAATTTGAAATCTATTTTTAAAATACTCCTTTTGACACTACTATTTGAAGGGCACAGGGGCAAAACATCCGATGTCACAAAGGCAGTGAACCGAGGAATTGCAAATTAAGCTTCTGATCCTTGAAAAAGAGTACACTAAAGCTTGAAATAGAAGAAAAATATATTTGTTTATAAAGAAAATACATTTGTTTTGGGTGTGTTTTTAAAATTGTTTTCTTTCTTTTGCTAATTATTGCGTCTGCGAAAAAAAACTATATGTATAAATATATATATATATATATATATATATATATATATATATATATATATATACCGGCAAAGCCTAATAACCTTGCCCGGGAAAACAAATTATTATGGAAAATTTAACAAGCCTCGGGACTTCTTAAATTTGTTCAAGACCGGATCCTGGTTGGATGATGATGATATATATAATATATATATATATATATATATATATATTTATTTATTTATATATATATATATATGTTGCGGGTGATTGGTATCACTCCATCGAGACAACTAGTGGTGATGATGTGTACCGATCCTAAATCGCTACTCCCATCCAAATCCCCAATATTATCAAATCCTAAATTTCCTAATTTCATATTGAATCATATGAGCAATAAATTAACCCAAAGTTAATTTATCACTCATTGATTCAATTCCACATAAAAAACCTAAATCCCAAATTTTCCATTGCTTCATTTCAAATCCCATATTGAGTCACATGTACAACGAATTTAACCAAAAGTTAATTCATCATACATTGACTCAATTCCTAAAAACCTTGACATAGTGAAATGCTAAATTCAAAACGCATTTCATGATTTCCCTTCGCAGAACCCATCCAACTAAAGCCTCTAACAAATTCCCAGAACACAACTCAAATTGAAACGCAAACTCTTATGTGTGTTTCTGGGAATTTTGACCATAAAATAGTTGACAATTCTCAACTAGAAAATTTATAAAAGGGCGGTAAATTTGAATTTCGTGATTAGTAGATCTCCAGAGGCCGAACCCCTGGCCGCGCGCAAACAACTAAGTCACAAAAAATAAAATAAACATTAGTTAGCAAAAAGGTTGCCTTTTCGTCTTTGGGGATGCTTGACCCTTGATCCGGCTTTTCCAATTGTTTGAAATTGCGTTGTCCCAAATGTCTGGTTACAGTTCCTCAGGTTAGCTTGGCTTCGGGAGTTAAATAGTTTTTCCAGTGACGTCAAACGATACGCGTTCATTCGACGCACCAAGTACATCGGAACATCCCGCAGCTGAATATCAGGGGACTTCCTATAAAGAGGCAAAGCACGTTAACGACGCCGCCGCCTCAGGACCTAACAACTTATCCTAGGGAAGCACGTTAACCACGCCGCCGATTCAGGACGTAACAACTTATCATAGGGAAGCACGTCAACGACGCCGCCTCAGGACCCAACAGATGAGTGCTGCGTCCATTGGCGCTTGTCCGAAGTTAGCGGCCGGAACGGTGCGGTCGTTTGCGGGTGAGGCCGCAGCGTTCCTTCGGATGCAGCGGTTGGGACTCGCTCGGTCCCTGAATACTGGGGAGCGCCGCCCACCAAACGGGGCATTGCGCGTTCCGTGGTTGATGGTGGTAGCGGGACGAATCTACTGCATTCGGGTCGACGACGTCTCCTCGTTGTCCCCTGCGGGGATTTGTTAGCAGTCGTATGATCACTGATCGTGGGTTGCGACCTTACAACTCCAACCCAGATCACATGGCCAGTAACGATAACCGCATCCAACAACGAAGGGGACCACCTCATCATCACGAACCCCCCAGGCCGTCCAAGACCCTTCCGTCTTCAACACTCTTCGGGGCGGGCGGCTCTCTTCCAATCGACCATAATCGACGTGAGGGTGGACTGCAGCGGACCGCTACCAGCCCACTCACGAGACCCATCGCCAAAATCGGAATCCTTCCACTGGAGGAGGGAAATCTCAATCAAGCTCCGGGCCATCATCCCCTGGGGCCAAAAGATTCGCCACTGATTGGCGAATGCGGGCGGAATGTTGCGGATTCACTAGATGCAACCAGTAAATTCGCAAGTGAACGCAACCATAACCACCAAATAACAACTGTCAGCAACTAGCTGCCATGTTAGTTGTTTGGTTGTCAAGCAGAAAACCTTTTACCTTTCGTCGTCAACTTTGCAGGAGCTAGTCAGAAAAACCAATAATCATTAAAAATATTCAGCATCAACAAATAAAGATAGAAATTATTAAAACCTAAACCAACCCGAGTTTTTTTGGAAGTCTGAAGGAAGATTATTTCGAGGATTTCGGCAGTTATTTAAGGTATTCGGTTCCCCTTTTCCTTTTAATAATTTAATAATAACTGCACCCAATAACGAAGGGGACCACCCCTCCATCACAATCCCCCGGGCCGTCCAAGACCCTTCCGTTTTCAACACTCTTCAGAGCGGGCGGCTCTCTCCCAATCGACCATCATCGACGTAAAGGTGGACTGCAGCGAACCGCTACCAGCCCACTCACGAGAACCATCGCCAAAATCGGCATTCTTCCACTGGAGGAGGAAACCCCCAACCAAACTCCGGACGATCATCATCTGGAGCCAAATGATTCGCCAATGATTGGCGAAGGCGGGCGGAATGTTGCGACCATCGCAACCTAATAACAACTGTCAGCAACTAGCTGCCATGTTAGTTGTTTGGTTGTCAAGGAGATAAACAAACTTTACACCTTTCGTCGTCAACTTTGCAGGAGCTAGTTAGAAAAACCAATAATCAGTAAAAATATTCAGCATCAACAAATAAAGATAGAAATTATTAAAACCTAAACCAACCCGAGTCTTTCTGGAAGTCTGAAGGAAGATAATTTCGAGGATTTCGGCAGTTATTAAAGGTATTCGGTTCCCTTTTTCCCTTTAAATAGCGATTGGTTTCAGGCATCAGTGTTGCGGTCGCCATTGCTTTGGCAAATCTAGTTCATCGTGTGTTTGACCACATCTGAAGATATTCCCCGACGACAATCTTCGGTCGGCGGAAATCCGAATACGTCTTGGATGTTCGATTGCCAACATCAACATTTCGGCCCACAACAATATCCACTGTTCATGGAAGTTGCGTTCAACGCCTGTTGTTCGCAAACAATATATATATATATATATATATATATATATATATATATGTATATATATATATATATATATATGTATATATATATGTATATATATGTGTATATATATATATATATATATATATATATATATATATATATATATATATATATGTGTATATATATATATATATATATATATATATATATATATATATATATATTGTAGCGAGCTTAAGGTGCGCTGGATTAATTATTTTTAATAAATAAGAACCGTTAACTCGATTTTGAATTAATCTAACACTTTATTAGTCCGTTAATAACAACCGTTACTTTTACCGTGCACTTAACGATTTCTTTACTTATCGCTTCCGTACTTATCGCGTCTTTTACTGCTTACTTCTTACTTCTTACTTATTTCCATGATCTGTGTGCGACGTATTTATACCATTACCTCATTCTGATTCGGCGTTTCGTCCCGAACTAAGTTCACTGGTCTTCTGGGTTAACAAAAAGTCGTCAGTCGGTCACGATGCACCACTTTCATCTTGGCGTTCGGTCTTCGCTGAATCCTATAGGCAATGTCGTTAATGTGAGAATCTTATACGGTCCTTCCCAATGTCGCTACAACTTCGGAGACCTTCCTTTTTGCCTACGAGGGTTATAAAGCCACACGTTATCGTCTGCATTAAATCCGGATACGTTGGCTCGAACGTACCTTCTTTTCATCCTGTCACCTGATACCTTGATTTGCTTTCGAACCAAATGATGAATCTCATCGAGGCGATTTCTCCATTCGGCTACGTAGTCTTCGGTCTTATCTATGGCGTTTGGAGGTATTCCGAATCGCAGATCGGCTGGTAATCGTATCTCTCGTCCAAATATTATTCTTGCTGGAGAATGGCCTGTCGTATCGTGATTAGCCGATTTATAACTCATGAGAAAGGTTTGTACATATTTGTCCCAATCTCGTTGGTGATCACTAACGACCTTCGATAAATGCTCTTTTACTGTTCGGCTGAACCTTTCGACCATTCCGTCTGACTGCGGATGTAAGGGTGTGTTCCTGGTTTTCCTTGCTCCCAGTGCCGCACAGATGCCTTGAAATATCTGTGATTCGAAGTTTCGGCCTTGATCGGAATGAAGCTCACAGGGAGCTCCATATCTGCTGATCCAATTATTGATAAGCTGCTCAATGACGGTTGTTGCTTCTTGGTTTGGAATTGGAAGGACTTCCACCCACTTGCTGAAGTAATCCATGATGACCAACATGTATTTGTTGTTGTCGTTGGTTTTTGGAAATGGTCCTGAGATATCAATCGCAATTCGCTCTAAAGGGGCACCCACGTTGTACTACTTCATTGCGCTCCTTGGTTTTGCTCTTGGTCCTTTGGTCGCAGTGCAAGTTGCGCACTTCCTACACCAAGACTCGACGTCATCTCTCATGTGAAGCCAGTAGAAGCGAGATCATCATTTTGAAAGTGTCTTATTAACTCCCAGATGTCCACCGGAGGCCCCGTCGTGCATTTCTGTTAGTACATCCTTCACTTTTGATGGCGGGACTAGAATCTGCATTCGATGGGATTTTCCGTCCGTAGTTTCCCATTTACGCTTAAGAATTCCATTTTCCACCAGCAAAGAATTCCATTGTGCCCAATATGCCTTAAATGTTCCATTCTTGTCGGAAATATTGTTCCAAGTTGGCCGCTTGTTCTTTTCTTTGTGTTCCAGGATTAGCGACATATCTTCGTACTGAAGTTAAGCTGCGCGTATAGCATCACTCGTCCACCCATCTGGTACTTCTACTTGTACATTTCGCAGGTCGTACGCCTCTTCTTTCTCTTCCGCTCTATGACAATGTTTACAATCTGGCTTACATGGTCTTCTTGATAGAGCATCCGCGTTATTATACACCTTCCCTTGATGGTGGGAAATTTGGAAATCGTACGTTTGAAGTCGTTCGATCCATCGAGCTATTTGTCCTTCCGGATTCTTAAAATTTAACAACCATTTTAGGGCGGAATGATCCGTCCGAAGGTGGAATCGACGGCCGTAGAGGTACTTATGGAAATTCTTAATGGCTTCTACCGCAGCCAGCAGTTCGTCTCTTGTTGCGCAGTAATTTCTCTCTGGCTTAGATAGAACTCGACTATAATATGCGACAACTCTCTCTTTACCATCGACTTCCTGTGACAACACTGCTCCGATTCCTGTGTTACTTCCATCAGTACCCAATATAAATGGGCGATCCGATCTTGGGAATGCCAATGTTGGAGTCTTACATAACTCGGCCTTCAGTGTGTTGAATGCTGCCTCACACTTTTCTGTCCAATTGAATTTCATGTCTTTACTCGTTAGTTCGTGTAGGGTTTTAGCCACGTTGGCGAAACCTTTAACAAACCGTCGATAATATGTGGCTAATCCCTTAAAGCTTCTTAACTGTTGCTTATCTTCTGGAGTAGGCCACTTTTGGACGGCTGCTATCTTATCAAGATCCGTTTGAACTCCTGCAGTTGAAACGATGTGTCCCAGGAATTTTACTCTCCTTTGGAAGAGTTCACATTTCTTCGAATTGAGCTTTAAGTTGGCCTGTCTTAGTCGTTCCAAGACGAAGCGCAAATTATTGATGTGTTCTGGTAAATTCCTTCCAACAACGATGATATCGTCCAAGTACACAAGGCACGTCTTCCATGTAAGTCCCCGTAGAACACTTTCCATTAATCGTTCAAACGTTGCTGGAGCATTACACAATACAAAAGGTATCACGTTGAATTGATAAAGTCCGTTTCCGGTAGTAAACGCTGTCTTCTCCTTGTCCTCCTCCTTCACTTCCACTTGCCAGTAACCGCTTTTTAGGTCCAATATTGAAAACCACTGAGCTCCAGAAAGGGTATCTAGTGTGTCGTCGATTCGAGGAAGTGGGTAACGGTTTTTCTTCGTAACGTCGTTTAACCGGCGGTAGTCGACACAAAATCTAGTTGTCCCATCCTTCTTCTTGACGAGCACTACCGGCGAAGCCCATGGGCTCGATGATTTGTCGATGACTCCTTGCTTGGCCAACGGTAGTCGACGAGGTGGCTGCCTTATAGGTCTTGACTCACCCGTGTCAATGCGATGTGTAACTATACCGGTGCGTCTGAATTTAGCATTTCCTGACACAAAAATATCAGCAAAATCATTCAGGAGTGATTTAATACTTGCCTTTTCTCTATCTGTTAATTCGATTATCTGGGACATCAACCTATTAACCATAGAGGATGCACCAGAGGGCTGTTGAATTGAATTGTCCTCTCCCCTTCTCTGAATTGAGCTTATCATTGACACGGGTGCCTCTTCTGCGATTACCTCTCCTTTTCTTATTGCGATCGGCTTCTTGGACGCATTTAGTACTCTGACTGGTATGATGTGCTTCTTCGCATAGATAAGGGCTTTCCCAACAAGGATATTCCCCTTACGCTGATTTTGTACAGTCTCGGTGATGTAAAATCGATTGTCACCGGGATCACTCTCGAGACTGGTCCAAATTACCGAGTCTGAACGAGCTGGGATCTCATCCTCCTCACGCACATTACATTTCGGCCTTCGCAATTGTCCGTCCAGCAGTGTAATAGCAACCTCCAAGTTACCAATTCGCAGTGTTCTTTGCCCGATATCTAGAACAACTTGGTGCTCCTACATGAAATCCATTCCAAGAATGCATTCGTTCGTAATATCGGCAACCAAAAATTGGTAGGAGAAGGAAATATTGCCTTTCATGTTCTCGATTTCTCCGGAGACTGTAGAACATTCTCCTGTGGCAGTCTTGAAAGCGTATCTTCTATTTTTATTAAGGGCAATTTTGCCCACCACATCCGGCCGAATTATGGATCTCGTTGCTTCAGTGTCGATTGTCACTGTTGTTGTCATTGCATTAACAATCGTTGTTATAACCAATATTTTGGTTATCTCCTTGGAGTTGTGATACAGTTACGATGCTGGGGCTACACATTCCACCAGGCGACTTTCGCCCCATAAAGTCTGCCCTTACAAGTTTCCCGAGCTATTGAGCTCAGGGTGGTCCGTTGATAGTCTCCTCTTATGATTAGCGCATGAACAACAATTCTCACTTGATGTTTCATTCATTCGTCGACGTTTCTTACAGTCAATAGGGATGTGGCCGACTTCGCCGCATGCCCAAAAATTCATATCAGGTCTCGGGATTCTCCGTTGTACATGCCCGATTCTTTGGCAGGAACATTCCTGGATGGACGTTTCTCGGACTCTATATGTACTCCTGGTAGCCGGTTTAGCGGATTCATATGCCAATGCGAACGCCAGTATTCCATTAGTCGTGTTCTTTCCTGCCAAACGAACGGCTTGTTTCAAGTCCCGATCTTGGAGTGCATTTATAAATGCATCCATTGCTACCTCGTTCAGAAATTCCTTAGTCATATTTGAATAAACAAGTTTGCCAATCGCTCAATGTCTGCTTGCAACAGTTGAAGATTTTCTCCAGGTTTCTGCGTTCTGCTCCGCAATTGCCTGGGGTACACCTGCTGCATGTGGTTGCCTCCATACCTAGCTTCAAGGCTGTCTCTTACCGCTTGGAAATCTGTTTGCAGCCGCCCCGCGGAGTAACTAGATTAGTGATGTTGAGTTTTGCTCATCCGACCACTTATTATAATTGGCCGCGGCGTCAAACTGATGTATAAATACGAAGAAGGGTCCCGTTCCATCGAAGGTTGGCGGTTGCATCCTTGTATCTTTGTAGTCATGTTGATCGCTAGGCGATGTTTTATTTCTCTCAACACACTCAAGTCTCTTTGCGATTCGCGTTATTTCATCGGTGACTTTCTTAAATTCAGCTTCGTTTTTTAGATCCAGATTTTCTACTTCGTTTCGAATTTCTTCCTTAAAGTGTTGAAAATTACATTTCATCCACTGCGTTTGGGCATCCAACTTTGTATTAACATCGGCAGCTTGCGTGTCCAATTTTGAGTTAATATCTGTAGCTTGCGCGTCGAATTTTGAATTTTGGGCATCCAGCTTTGCATTAACATCTGCGGCTTGCGCGTCGAATTTTGAATTTTACGTGTCCAATGTAGAGTTAATGTCTGTAGCCTGCACGTCCAATTTTGTCATCATCATCCTGAGCATCTCCGAAATGTCCATCTGTGGCGAACTCTTCTCCGTTACATTGGCACCATCTTGACTCGCTGTTTCTTCTCCATCCGGACAGCCTGGCCCAATCGTAAAAACATATGTGTCGACATCAATACCCTCTTCTTCCATTGCTGCTTGCAGACGCTGTCGAAGAATTTGCTTCTGTCCTCTGCTATCCAGATTCCGGTCCTGAAGTTTCTTCTTCAACTGAGGAACGCGAATATCCTCCAAATGTCGATCTGACATCGTCAAAACACATTTTCCCAGACTTATTTACTTCAGATCGTCCTGGTGATGGTGGTTGCTCCGGCATGCGGCAAGGTGTGGTCTCTTCGCTGGCATTGTCGGCACGCCCTGCGGGAGTGGAAGTCGCGCAGCTGGTGGCGACCCAATAAGTTGTAGCACAGGCTCCTGTTGCTCGCAAAGGACTTCCGCCGGGCAGTCGTAAGTGCCCGAAAGCCTTCACAGCCGTAGATGGAGTGGGGAGCCCTGCAGAACGTGCATGGAGCCTGTTACCTCGGGGGTTCCGGTTCTGTGCATCGGGACACGAGGTTCGAGGTTGGGTATCAAATCGGCGCCATTCTGGCGGGTTTCTTGGTCGCGATTGACTGTGGTGGGGGGGGGGGGGGGGGGGGGGGGGGGGGGGGGGGGGGTATAGGGGGGAATATTTTCTAGAATATTCTAGTACTTTGTTTCGGACTTTGTGGAATATTCTAGTACTGATTGTCATATGCGTCACAATAGCATAAGGATATGAAACCTGGAATTCATTTCAAGTGGTTTTAATGCTATTATTATTTATTCCTGTGACAGAGTATAATGATATAGAACCTGGAATTGTTGGTTAATCTGCTTCAAAGGTTGAGGTTGGGATATACAATGTTGGTTTATAAGCTTATTAGTTATTCCTGTAACATAGCATAAGGCTATGGAACCTGGAATTGTTGGTTAATCTCCTTCAAGGGTTGAGGTTGTGATATATGTTGGTTTATAAGGTTATTTATTTCTGTAACATAGCATAAGAATATGGAACCTGGTATTCATTTCAAGTGGTTTTAATGCTCCATCCGTTGTAAATTCTTTGTTTTATTAACAATTTTAGGTGGCTGTAATGAAGGGGAATATTGATGCGGTCAAAGCTCTCCTTCCGCACTTCTTACTTATTTCCATGATCTGTGTGCGACGTATTTATACCATTTCCTCATTCTGATTCGGCGTTTGGTTTCCGTCCGTTCCATAGCCTTGAATGTTCTACTGTTTATAGTCTCCAGTTTTCAGGCAGGGCCCTTCCCAGCTGCTTGGTTGAAAGCGCCGGTAGCTGCACTGAAAGCAGCTCACTTGCGGGGATGCGATTGGTAATGACGTCGGTCGGGGCTGTGGATATTGCCGGGAAGTATGGGTCGAACTCGTATTAGGCATCGATGAGCTTTGCCTGGTCGTCGAGGTACACCTCGGTCTCGGCGGTGAAGTCTTTCGCGAAGTATCTCTGTTTTTGATGCCCAGGGGTCGCCTTGTGCATGATTTCTTCGTGCCGCCTGAGGATAGCTTTCCATTCGAGGTGAAGGTCGCGCTTGACCGCCTCCATCGTTGGCCGGATTGGTTGTCCCTTGTCCTGGAAGTTGAGGCAAGTGCGAGAGATCCTACCCCGTGCCACGAACTAAGCGGCGATGAATTTTTTAATCTGGGACATTGTGGCCACTTGAAGGTTGAATCTTGGGTGAAAGTGCCCCGAGTTTTTGTTGACGACGCAGCCGAGGGAGTGCCGTCTGAACTGTGGAGTGAGTTCAGGAACGTCCGGGCGAAGGAGAACGCGATGCGTCGTCAACACCGTTGGTAGTTCACACTTGCACCACGGGCACTCGCACTTTCACTGTTCCGCCGGTTCGACTTATCGCGCATTGTACAGCGATAAAAATCTGGCTAGAAGGACCAATAATGTTTGTGATATTAACTTTATTTTCTTAAACAGATTAATTTTTTGTTTTCTTGATTTGTTGATATATTGTAATTGACTGTAGTTTTACCCAAGTTCTAATTCAGCCTTGAGTTGAGGTAATGATAATTTTCCCCTATGCAGAAATTATGTTTTCTCAAGTTATGGACTGGGAATTAAAGTTCATTGGATTGTTATATAATTAAAACATTGCAAAATAAAAATCCTCAAGCCCTGCTTCGCCTGTTGCCTTGGACCAAAACAACATGAAAAAGTCGTCATATCCTTATGGTATATAATGCATTTTGTAGAAGATAATAAGTGCCTGTAGACCATGTGTCTCTAGTTCCTTTTTTATTGATTTTAAGAGTCGTCCAAATGGGAATTATAATAATTTTATCATCGTGTGATAAGGAATAACCATTGACGCACAGGAAGTTTTCCATAAGCGCATTCATCGTATACTGTGATTTAGCATTTGATCTGAATAGGACTTATTGTAGATTTTTTGGAAAATCTCTGTGGTGGTACCGTGTAAACGAGCCTTTAAGAAAGAATTCATTTATTTTAGGTCAAAAGATCATTCACCACTGATCAATACGATTGTTTGATGTTGTATTGAAAAAACTGCTACCTCGCCATCATCATTAATCAATAAACATGTCACCCTACGAGGACAAGTATAATGGAGAAATCAAGTTAATCAAATCAAATAAAAATTACAATAGAGAATCAACTGGGTATTATAGCAGCTAGATGAGATAATATTCAAGCATTCAATTAACTTAACATTTCCCTTCTCTCGCTTTGTGATATAAAAGAATAAAATTGCGATGACGATTCATGTAGGACCTAGTAGCACAAGTCAGTGTCTGAGGCTGCTTCTTATCCTATATTTGTAATAGAGTATTTCGATTGCGATTCTGAAAACGTAAATAACAACATTTTCATTTAGTCACTTTAGTTTTGAGAGTGTCAACTAAATATTAAAGATTGATTAGGAAATTTTAACATGGTAAAATTGATGTAGGTGGCGCAAGGCTAATAACCTTGCCCGGAAAAACAAATTATTATGGAAAATTTAACCAGCCTCAGACTTGTTAAATAAGGCCAAGACTGGATCCCGGTTGTAGTGCCTATGATGATGATGAAAATTGGTGTAGGTATAGTTTCTCTTAGAATGAAATAAGGGGAAACTCTTCCGAAAATGATTAACTCCCTAAAAATATTTACTACTTACCTTCCGTATAAAAACTACCCGGAACTCTTTAAAAAAATGGAGGAATTTAAGTTTATTAATTAAAATTTAATTTGTCAATATAATCCTCATTGTTTACAGGGCAAGTGTGATAACGCCGAACATACTCTCATATGCCGAAACTTGTATGACCTTCAGTAGCCGGTGGTAGTTTCGTTTGATGTCTTCAATCGCGTTCAACGTGTGGACATTTGAGTTTTTGAATCAGGAAAAAGTCACACGGGGTGTTACACAAAATAATGATTTAGTAAGGTGAAGGGTATGTGCGTGGCACGGGGGCTCACCTTTCCTCTATAGCTGAACCCAGCGCCAATCCTTCGCTGCTTTTTTCGTTCAGCAGGAATTGGACCCGGGTTTTGCGTTTTCCTTGGTTCCTGGTCAGACCAAAAACTGCCTGCTAGTTTCTGGTAGCCATCCTGTCCTGTGGTCTACGCGTAGTACATTCTATTTGTATTCGAATATTTTTTGAATATCGAGAAGTAGGTTGGGAGTGTTTACTACTCAGAATGATAGCTACTGCTTTGGATGGGTTAAGTCGGATTTTCCATCGACTGTAATACTGGTACGGTGAGTCGATTTGTGGTGAGTTTAGGGCTGTTGGATGACGTGTATACTAGGATGTCATCCGCATAGCATATCTGGTTTACTCTCCCGTCTACAGGGCGAGGAATATCTGAGGTGTAGACATTAAATGTGGCCTAGAATGGAGTCCTGTGGTACGCCTGCAGTAGCGTGGAAAGTTCGCGAAAGCTTTCCATTCACTCGAGCTTGGAAGGTTCTGTTTAGAACGAACTGGTAGATGATACTACACAGCGTTCTACTGAGGCCAGTATTCAGTAATTTAAAAGTGAGACCTTCGATCCTCGTCGTGTCAAAAGTGGTGGGTTCCTTATTAAAGATGCGCACGCAGACGTGGTTTTGAAATATGTTGAGAGCCATCGTGGTGCTGTGCGCTCTTCTGAATCCAAACTGGAAATCAGGTATTAGATTCCTGGCACTGATAAAGTTATTCAGCTTCTCGTATATACATTTTTTATATATTGTAGCGAGCTTGGGGTTCGCTGGATTAATTATGTTTAATAAATAAGAGTCGTTAAATCGGTTTTGAATTAATGTAACACTTTATTAGTCCGTTAATAACAACCGTTACTTTTACCGTACACTTAACGATTTCTTGACTTATCGCTTCCGTACTTATCGCGTCTTTTACTGCTTACTTCTTACTTCTTACTTATTTCCATGATCTGTGTGCGACGTATTTATACCATTTCCTCATTCTGATTCGGCGTTTCGTTTCCGTCCGTTCCATAGCCTTGAATGTTCTACTGTTCATAGTCTCCAGTTTTCCATTACTTTATAGAATATTCTAGAACTTTGTTTCGGACTTTCTAGAATATTCTAGAACTGATTGTCATATGCGTTAGACTACCCTCCGCCTAGATTAGTTCGTCCCGAACTAAGTTCACTGGCCTTCTGGGTTAACAAAAAGTCGTCAGTCGGTCACAATGCACCACTTTCATATTGGCGTTCGGTCTTCGCTGAATCCTATAGGCAATGTCGTTAATGTGAGAATCTTATACGGTCCTTCCCAATGTCGCTACAACTTCGGAGACCTTCCTTTTTGCCTACGAGGGTTATAAACCCACACGTTACTAGTTTTCATCCTGTCACTTGATACCTTGATTTGCTTTCGAACCAAATGATGAATCTCATCGAGGCGATTTCTCCATTCGGCTACGTAGTCTTCGGTCTTGTCTATGGCGTCTGGAGGTATTCCGAATCGCAGATCGGCTGGTAATCGTATCTCTCGTCCAAATATAATTCTTGCTGGAGAATGGCCTGTCGCATCGTGATTAGCCGATCTATAACTCATGAGAAAGGTTTGTACATATTTGTCCCAATCGCGTTGGTGATCACTAACGACCTTCGATAAATGCTCTTTTACTGTTCGGCTGAACCTTTCGACCATTCCGTCTGACTGCGGATGTAAGGGCGTGGTCCTGGTTTCCCTTGCGCTCAGTGCCGCACAGATGCCTTGAAATATCTGTGATTCGAAGTTTCGGCCTTGATCGGAATGAAGCTCACAGGGAACTCCATATCTGCTGATCCAATTATTGATAAGCTGCTCAATGACGGTTGTTGCTTCTTGGTTTGGAATTGGAAGGACTTCCACCCACTTGCTGAAGTGATCCATGATAACCAACATGTAAAATGTTCCTGAGAAATCAATCGCAATTCGCTCGAAAGGGGCACCCACGTTGTACGGCTTCATAGCGCTCGTTGGTTTTGCTGTTGGTCCTTTGGTCGCAGTGCAAGTTGTGCACTTCCTACACCAAGACTCAATGTCATCTCTCATGTGAAGCCAGTAGAATCGAGATCGTAATTTTGAAAGTGTCTTATTAACTCCCAGATGTCCACCGGATGCCCCGTCGTGCATTTCTGTTAGTACATCCTTCATTTTTGATGGTGGGACTAGAATCTGCATTCGATGGGATTTTCTGTCGGCGGCTTCCCATTTACGCTTTAGAATTCCATCTTCTACCAGCAAGGAATTCCATTGTGCCCAATATGCCCTAAATGCTCCACTGTTGTCGTAAATATTATTCCAAGTTGGTCGCTCCTTTTTTTCTTTGTATTCCAGGACTAGCGACATGTCTTCATCCTGAAATTCGTACGCCTCTTCTTTCTCTTCCGCTCTATGACAATGTTTACAATCTGGCTTACATGGTCTTCTTGATAGAGCATCAGCGTTATTATGCACCTTCCCTTGACGGTGGGAAATTTGGAAATCGTACGTTTGAAGTCGTTCGATCCATCGAGCTATTTGTCCTTCCGGATTCTTAAAATTTAACAACCATTTTAGGGCGGAATGGTCCGTCCGAAGGTGGAATCGACGGCCGTAGAGGTACTTATGGAAATTCTTAACGGCTTCTACGGCAGCCAGCAGTTCGTCTCTTGTTGCGCAGTAATTTCTCTCTGGCTTAGATAGAACTCGACTATAATATGCGACAACTCTCTCTTTACCATCGACTTCCTGTAACAACACTGCTCCGATTCCTGTGTTACTTCCATCAGTATTCAATAGAAATGGGCGAACCGATCTTGGAAATGCCAATGTTGGAGTCTTACATAACTCGGCCTTCAGTGTGTTGAATGCTGCCTCACACTTTTCTGTCCAATTGAATTTCTTGTCTTTCCCCGTTAGTTCGTGTAGGGGTTTAGCCACATTGGCGAAACCTTTAACAAACCGTCGGTAATATGTGGCTAATCCCATAAAGCTTCTTAACTGTTGCTTATCTTCTGGAGTAGGCCACTTTTGGACAGCTGCTATCTTATCAGGATCCGTTTGGACTCCTGCAGTTAAAACGATGTGTCCCAGGAATTTTACTCTCCTTTGGAAGAGTTCACATTTCTTCGGATTGAGCTTTAAGTTGGCCTGTCTTAGTCGTTCGAAGACGAAGCGCAAATCATTGATGTGTTCTGGTAAATTCCTTCCAACAACGATGATATCGTCCAAGTACACAAGGCACGTCTTCCATGTAAGTCCCCGTAGAACACTTTCCATTAATCGTTCAAACGTTGCTGGAGCATTACACAATACAAAAGGTATCACGTTGAATTGATAAAGTCCGTTTCCGGTAGTAAACGCTGTTTTCTCCTTGTCCTCCTCCTTCACTTCCACTTGCCAGTAACCGCTTTTTAGGTCCAATATTGAAAACCACTGAGCTCCAGAAAGGGTATCTAGTGTGTCGTCGATTCGAGGAAGTGGGTAACGGTTTTTCTTCGTAACGTCGTTTAACCGGCGGTAGTCGACACAAAATCTAGTTGTCCCATCCTTCTTCTTGACGAGCACTACCGGCGAAGCCCATGGGCTCGATGATTTGTCGATGACTCCTTGCTTGGCCAACGGTAGTCGACGAGGTGGCTGCCTTATAGGTCTTGACTCACCCGTGTCAATGCGATGTGTAACTATACCGGTGCGTCTGAATTTAGCATTTCCTGACACAAAAATATCAGCAAAATCATTCAGGAGTGATTTAATACTTGCCTTTTCTCTATCTGTTAATTCGATTATCTGGGACATCAACCTATTAACCATAGAGGATGCACCAGAGGGCTGTTGAATTGAATTGTCCTCTCCCCTTCTCTGAATTGAGCTTATCATTGACACGGGTGCACCTGAGTCTGAACGAGCTGGGATCTCATCCTCCTCACGCACATTACATTTCGGCCTTCGCAATTGTTCGTCCAGCAGTGTAATAGCAACCTCCAAGTTACCAATTCGCAGTGTTCTTTGCCCGATATCTAGAACAACTTGGTGCTCCTACATGAAATCCATTCCAAGAATGCATTCGTCCGTAATATCGGCAACCAAAAATTGGTGGGAGAAGGAAATATTGCCTTTCATGTTCTCGATTTCTCCGGAGACTGTAGAACATTCTCCTGTGCAGTCTTCAAAGCGTATCTTCCTTTTTTATTAAGGGCAATTTTGCCCACCACATCCGGCCGAATTATGGATCTCGTTGCTCTAGTATCGATTGTCACTGTTGTTGTCATTGCATTAACAATCGTAGTTATAACCAAACTTTGGTTATCTCGTTGGAGTTGTGATACAGTTACGATGCTGAGGCTACACATTCCACCAGGCGACTTTCGCCCCATAAAGTCTGCCCTTACAAGTTTCCGAGCTATTGAGCTCAGGGTGGTCCGTTGATAGTCTCCTCTTATGATTAGCGCATGAACAACAATTCTCACTTGATGTTTCATTCATTCGTCGACGTTTCTTACAGTCAATAGAGATGTGGCCGACTTCGCCGCATGCCCAAAAATTCATATCAGGTCTCGGGATTCTCCGTTGTACATGCCCGATTCTTTGGCAGGAACATTCCTGGACGGACGTTTCTCGGACTCTATATGTACTCCTGGTAGCCGGTTTAGCGGATTCATATGCCAATGCGAACGCCGGTATTCCATTAGTCGTGTTCTTTCCTGCCAAACGAACGGTTTGTTTCAAGTCCCGATCTTGGAGTGCATTTATAAATGCATCCATTGCTACCTCGTTCAGAAATTCCTTAGTCATATTTGAATAAGACAAGTTTGCCAATCGCTCAATGTCCACCTGCAACTGTTGAAGATTTTCTCCAGGTTTCTGCGTTCTGCTTCGCAATTGCCTGTGGTACACCTGCTGCATGTGGTTGCCTCCATACCTAGCTTCAAGGCTGTCTCTTACCGCTTGGAAATCTGTTTGCAGCCGCCCCGCGGAGTAACTAGATTAGTGATGTTGAGTTTTGCTCATCCGACCACTTATTATAATTGGCCGCGGCGTCAAACTGATGTATAAATACGAAGAAGGGTCCCGTTCCATCGAAGGTTGGCGGTTGCATCCTTGTATCTTTGTAGTCATGTTGATCGCTAGGGGATGTTTTATTTCTCTCAACACACTCAAGTCTCTTTGCGATTCGCGTTATTTCATCGGTGACTTTCTTAAATTCAGCTTCGTTTTTTAGATCCAGATTTCCTACTTCGTTTCGAATTTCTTCCTTAAAGTGTTGAAAATTACATTTCATCCACTGCGTTTGGGCATCCAACTTTCCATTAACATCGTCAGCTTGCGCGTCCAATTTTGAGTTAATATCTGTAGCTTGCGCGTCCAATTTTGAATTTTGGGTATCCAGCTTTGCTGGATAGATGTTAATCTGCAGCTTGCGCGTCGAATTTTGAATTTTGCGTGTCCAATGTAGAGTTAATGTCTGTAGCCTGCACGTCCAATTTTGTCATCATAATCCTGAGCATCTCCGAAATGTCCATCTGTGGCGAACTCTTCTCCGTTACATTGGCACCATCTTGACTCGCTGTTTCTTCTCCATCCGGACAGCCTGGCCCAATCGTAAAAACATATGTGTCGACATCAATACCCTCTTCCTCCATTGCTGCTTGCAGACGCTGTCGAAGAATTTGGTTCTGTCCTCTGCTATCCAGAAGATTCCGGTCCTGAAGTTCCTTCTTCAACTGAGGAACGCGAAGATCCTCCAAATGTCGATCTGACATCGTCACAACACACTTTCACAGACTTATTCACTTCACTAATAATTAATCCCACTCCTGACACCAATTGTAGCGAGCTTAGGGTTCGCTGGATTAATTATTTTTAATAAATAAGAGCCGTTAAATCAAGTTTGAATTAATGTAACACTTTATAGCGTTTGTGACGATAGTGAAGAGCGAGTGATTCGAACCGACGCTATCCACGTAAGAATCACTAAAAGATAGAACCAAAGCTCTTACCCATCAGGCCACTGCCGCTTATGTGAATTTGATTTCTAAACTCAAATACATTCGACTAATGCGGTAATGGCATGTTATTTCTATGGTATACGGCTTTAATGGATGTGCTTTTGGTGGTGATGTTCTTTACTAGTCGTGTGTGTATCTGCTAGAAACGCCACAACTTTATTAGTCCGTTAATAACAACCGTTACTATTACCGTACACTTAACGATTTCTTGACTTATCGCTTCGTACTTATCGCGTCTTTTACTGCTTACTTCTTACTTCTTACTTACTTCCCGATCTGCGTGGACGTATTTATAACGTTTTTCCTCATTCTGATTCGGTGTTTCGTTTCCGTCCGTTCCATAACCTCGAATTTTCTATTGCTCATAGTCTCCAGTTTTCTAGTACTGTCTAGAATATTCTAGTACTTTGTTTCGGACTTTCTAGATTCCAGTCATGATCATCATCATCGGCACTACAACCGAGAACCGGTCTTGGCCTTATTTAGCAAGTCCTGAGGCTTGTTAAATTTTCCATAATGATTTGTTTTTTCCGGGCAAGGTCATTAGTCTTGCTCCACTAGATTCTAGTACTGATTGTCATATGCGTCACAATACTAAAATCGACTTGGGAGCTAAACACTGGTCCACTAAAGCCATACACGTTTTACTTAATTAAACTAAATTAAGTAGAATTCAAACATAGTATTAAATTAAGTTGTTAAGATTGTACTACTCGTATTCATATCCAATAAAGGATGTTATTAAAATAAAAATGTATGTATAAAAGGATTCATTTTTCGCGCCCGAAGGATTTTCTTTCCTTAAGAAGATGCTTTTACTGTGTATACTAAAAAGAAAACCTTTTTTCCTTCATATACACGGTACAGAGGAAATTCAAATCCATATCTAACATGCAGATTAACTTTGTGGGTATGATAGGTGTTATTAGGAAATACGCCACCAAGCATACCATTCCAAACAATTTTAATTATAAGTATTTTGGTTAATAAAACGCTAAAATAGTTTCCACCCTGTATCCGTTACAACACCGCTTTTTTGCATATGGTTCTTTCTTAGATAGCAAGTCTACACGCCTTGCATCGAAGAGTACTGAATCCAAAAGCAATTGTTTATCCAAACCACTTTCTCTTACTTTTGTGTGCTCCTGCGTGTATCTTGTGGTTTGGCCATTCGAAGCTGGACATTTCTTTCCCTTGCAATATCGTCTACTTAGGTTCTGGACGTGTTGCATACTCTTCGCATACTAATCAAATACTTATCTTTAAATGTAAGTTATTGAAAGTCACAAGTCTAAAGAGACCAAGAACTTGGCCTGGATAGCAGTAGATCAAAACTAAAATACAAGATAAAATTGTTCCTCCTTTGTATAACTAATACTTTTCCAGTTTCGGTAGCAAACTATTTTAAAGTGCGGTGTAAAAAGAAATTAATAGTAACACTACTGTTGATTACATCGATTCGAGTAGGAGTGACTAACGGTTATGAATGGATGTTCCAGCAGTCATTCGACAATGGATTCACACCCATAAATCCTCAAGGGGATGTTTACTTATACGAAATGTTATCCACTATCTGTTGGCATAGACAGTTGTGTGCATGCGCCTTAGAAAGGAAATATGAAAATTCTCTCACACCTGATAAAAATTTATCATAAGACGCTTTTTCCCATTGAATTTTCAGCACAACAAAGTACGATACTGTGCAGCAAGGCACATTAATTTTCGGCTCAAGGGTGGACCAAAAGGATTTAAAAAAAGAAAACACAAATTATTATTTTGTATTCAAAATTAACAAGATCCGATTTTTATAATAAACGTTTAATCGAAATGTTTTAAAATTAAAGTGTACAATCATATTCCAATACTTCCCATGTACATCAAATATACATTGTTGAAAAAAGAACAGTGCTGAGTAAATATACATATATGTTAATACATATATTAAAGTTGAACTATATATTTACTAAATCCAAGCAGCATTGTGAAAATAACGTGTCGAAATTGTGCGTTTCAAAAAGATTCTATATCAATTTTAAAGTCACTCTTTATGTAACCAACAAAAATGTGTCTTAACAAAGAATATTACTAACAAATTCATGCAGGTTTTAAATCTAACTAAGTAACTAATTCTAACTAAGTACCAAATGTTAAATGAAAATAAATCTAAAGTTATAGTGACAGAAAAAGATTTCCGAAAATGTGTGAATTTTAAGATACATACTCATTATCGTTCATGAAAAATCAATATCAACATGATTGCCGGTGTCCCCAAAGAGAACTTGCCATAAAAGAGTAATGTGTCTATAAAACAGAATAACATAAAAACAAAAACTTGGCCCCTTTGACACATTTTACAATTAACATAAAAAAACATTTCAATAAAAGACAGTGCATATTTATATTTATGAAAATTGATATACCGCTTCTGAGCCCAATGGATAGGAATTTATTTATGTAAAGAATAAAAGAAACGTTGCAGAAAATTGCTCTACACTGCGATACGTATTCAAATTGCGATTTACAAAATTATCGGATTCCTACATACAAAAGTCCTAGTAAACTGACGTAAGATTTCAAAGTATGCAAACTTTAAGGAAGAAAACGAGTCCTTGTAAATGTAAGTAAATATATGTTCTCGAATGTACGTAGCATTACAATTTAAATAACTTAACAACATATCAATAAATTTCTAGACTTGCCTGGATTTTAAAATATAAAAACGAACTATATATATTGTTAAGTTAGTTCAGTACTCAATACTAAGTATAAGGTTACACTGGAGAGTCATCGATATTCCGAATATTGAAAGTTAGGAATGGAATATTGCAAGATCGCGGAAGATGTAACTAATGTCTAATGTGCAATTATTCAAAACTGGCAAATGACATTTGAAGTATAACTACAAGAGCAGATACATTTTAATTACAAGTTAAAATACCATGTATTCATTATTATAAAAAGATAACTTACAGATTTTTATCTCAACATTATTGTATTACTATTTCTGACGAAGTATACCAAACTGCCAATTTGACAAAATTAAATATAAAATAAGTGTCATCTGTTTGAAGGTTTTTAGAATGAAAACACGCTTTAACATTAGTAATTCACGGATGTGCTCATTCCTTTAATTTTTCCTTCTATCGGGTTTTCCAATAGAGACTTCACAACTTTTTTTTTAAATAAAACGCAAACCATTTGAGATATTTCAAAAACCTTATTATCGGCTTGAAGTACAATCAAAACATTTTTGAACGGAACTCGACTTCGTTCATATGGCCACCGCGGGCACGTTTGCAGCGGTCGATACGTTGGACCTGTGGCGGTTCCGCCAAATCCCACGCTTTACCTTACTGAAAACCCCCCATAATCATCACCCAAGACGCTCAAGTCCTCGCCAATGCATTCGCATTCGGCACCTAAAAATGCGGCACGCATTTAAGAGATCAAATCTATGATCTTACCTTCATGCATTCTCTTCGCATACCACTGCTCCTTAAGATTTCTTTATTACCTTACCAGGAATTTCCAATCAATTTCGGCATTTACGTCGCCAGTCAAATTTCCTTAGATGAATTCCGGTAAACAAAATAATTAGATTTACATACATTGTAACCTTCATGACAGGGATCATAAATACTGCGCCGTCTATTTTTCCCAGCAGCGCCATGTGTACAACAGTGTTCCCTATATACAAATTGGCCGGCGACTTACACCCTAGGGACCAAAGCAAATACGCATTCCGCGTCTCTTGCATCAATTAAATCCTACAGCATATTCAAATGCAAATAGGAACTCAATACATACCCTTACTATCGTACTCCATTAACACCTTTTTACCAACGTCCGTCGTAGCGACGTTGCATAAACATGACCCTCATTACGGCGCGAACCATTTGGTCGCCTTTTCCTTTGTTCTCGCCGACTGCCCTTCTCGTCGTTCCACCGCTTTCGAACACGTGCAACAACATCGGAACTGAACGTCCACACACACACACAAAACCATGATCTCGACTACGAGATCTGGTTTTCTTGTTCCCACAAGAGAGACTCTACGTTACACTTGTGGGAGATAAAACATATCCTTGGCAAGAATATATTCACACCCTTAAGAGAAAAGTTTTTCTCTCTCTTCCTCTTTTCCTTAGCGAAATCATCTCTGCATGAGATGACGATCGCTGAGTCCTTTACCATCCTTCGTCCCGAGCGGGTCGAGGCTCCATCGCTACCCTGGTGCGCACAGGGAAGCGATAATGTAATAATCGTTTGTGTCGTTGTCCCCGCGAGTCAATACGAATTTTCTCCTTAATTAAATACACAAGTTTCAATTATTTTACCGTTTGTACTTTGCCTTTGTGTTAACCGTTCGTGTGTAATTAAAATTATTGCCCTTCAGTGTTTGTTTAAGATTAATTAAAAATAAAAAACCTTTCACTAATAACAGTGACCAATGTTTCCGTTTACCTTTCCTGTTTGTGGACGTTGTGTTGCAGTTTCCGAACGTTTTCCGCGGAACTTTTGTGTTTCTCTTGTTGCGACGACGGGCCAATTAATTAATTTATGATGGAGGAGGAAGTGAATCGAGTGTCCGTGTTAGGCACATTACTTCCTCCCCACAGACCCAATTTTCGATGACTCGGCCGCACATTTCGGCCAATGTTGGCTCTGAGCTCTTCCAACGTCGTCGGCTTGTTGGCATAGACCAATGACTTGACGTAGCCCCAAATAAAATAGTCTAGAGGCGTTAAATCGCACGAACGAGGCGGCCAACCGACTGGCCCATTTCTTGAAATACACGCTCATCAAACTTACTTTTCAATAAATCGATTGTATCGTGCGCTGTGTGGGATGTGGCACCGTCCTGTTGAAACCACATGTCGCCTAAGTCCATATCTTCCAATTCGGGCCAAAAATAATCGATAATCATAGCGCGATAACGATGGTCATTAACAGTAATGTGACGATCGTTATTGTCGACGAAAAACTATGGCCCAATGACGCCACTGGCATGCAAACCGCACCAAACAGTTATTCTTTGTGGATGAAGTGGTGATTCATAAAGCACATGTGGATTTTCACCCGACCAATAACGCATGCATGGCTCCTCGATAGAATAGTGGTTAGTATACCCGCTTGTCACGCGGGAGACCGGGGTTCGATTCCCCGTCGGGGAGCCTCTGGCGCAAGACTAATGACCTTGCCCGGAAAAAACAAATCATTATGGAAAATTTAACAAGCCTCAGGACTTACTGAATAAGGCCAAGACCGGTCCCCGGTTGTAGTGCCGATGATGATGATGATGCTGATGAATAACGCATGTTTTGCTTATTGACGAACCCATTGAGCCAAAAATGAGCTTCGTCACTGAAGATGATTTTGCGATGAAATTCATCATCTTGGCGCTTCTTTTCCAGAGCCCAATCGGAGAACGTATCTCGCTACAAATGGTCCATCCGCTTCAATTCTTGAGTCAGCTTGATCTTGTATGGGTGTAAACCAAGATTCGTACGCAAAATTCGCCATAAAGTGGTCTGGGCGATGCCCAATTCTTGGGAACCCCGTGGAATTGACTGGTTTGTATCGTTTGCTACAGACGCCTAAACGGCAGTGATATTTTCGACACTTCGGCCAACCCGTTGTCTCACTGGCACGGCAACATTACACAAGGAATATGTAGACCCAAATTTTTGCACTAAACTTTGTTATTGCCTCTTTACTAGGGCGAGAATTACGACCCAAAATTGGAGTTAACGCACTCAAAGTTGCGGTCACCGACTCCAAATTTCGGTAGTAAATTTTTATAATTAGCAGACGTTGTTCGTTCGTATACTTAACCACGATGAAAATGTTGAGTTTCCTGAATAAATTGACAGTGACAGTTCTGTAGCGATCCTAAATCGTTACTCCTATCCAAATCCCCAATATCACCATTAACCTACATCCAAATTCCATATTGAGTCACATGAGTAACGAATTAAACCAAAAGTTAATTCGTCGCGCATTGACTCAATTCCCAAAATCCTGACATCATGAAATGCTTAATTCAAAACGCATTTCATGATTTCCCTTCCAGGAACCTATCCAACCAAATCCTTAAACAATTCCTACAACAAAATTCCAATTGAAGCACACGAAGTCTTGTGTGCGCTTCTTGGAATTTTTACACCAAAATAGTTGACAATTCTCAACTGAAAAATAATAAAAGGGCGGTAATTTCCAATTTCGTCATTAGTAGATCACCAGAGGCCGAACCGCTGGCCAAGAAAGTAAAAAAAATAAATCTATAATCAGTCTGGTTCCGAAGGGCGAACCGCCGCCAATCAACCTAATTCTTCAATAAAAACTTGAATACAACTAAAAAGGAATTAGCAGCTAAAAGCAAAATTTAGACATCAAATAAATAATAAATAGAAGAACAGAAAAAAAATGGTCTTTCAACAACCCCGGGAACAATCGGATCTCCTCAAAGGAGGATCTCCCCAAAGGGGGATCTCCCCAAAGGAGGATCTCCCCAAAGGAGGTAAGAATCAAGATCTAACTTAAAAATATAACCTCCACAATGGCGCAGCCGGTAGGATTTAGGTTAGGCCGCAGAGCGGACGGTTCTGATACGAGCCAATAAACCCTAAATCCTACCGAATCGTTGGATGCTCAACAATACAAAAAAAAAAACAAACGGAAACAACCCTCGTTAAAACCATCCATCCAAGGGCTAAATTTGAGGACAAATAAACCATCAATAAAATTACACGGGATCGGACCTAGATTAACTTGGGAGTTAACAAAAATCGAAAAGGACTTATTGACAGGAGACACTCTATATCACGATACGACCCAGAAAACTGAAGAAGAGATTGCGGAAACAAGAAGAAAAGTCGAGAAGAAACACAAGCAGAAGGAATACAATAAGAGAACCAAAAAAAAAAAAAAATAAATAAATAAATAAAGGAAAGAAGGAAAAAGAGATTGAATGCCAAATCACAGGAACATAAACCAACAAAGGAGAAACTATTCCAAAAAACAACAACGTCAACAAAACAACAGTTCCAACAAGAGTAGCCGTCCCAACAAGAGTAGCAGTTCCAGCAAGAGCAGCAACCAATACCAACAGCTAAAATAAGTAAGCATTTCTTTTCTCCCTTTCTATAATTAGTTAAGACATTATTTAATTGAATGCCTTTTTTTAAACACAAAAACATAAGGTTAACCATACTCTGCTCCCTCAACTCTGTCTATATTGCGCCTACCTATCCTAGGAAAAAATTTCTACCCTTAAACAAATAAGTATTAAAAAAAAAACACAATAATAACATTGACACTCACCCTTGGGACAGCAAACACCTAAAACATACATACCTGTACCTCCTCTTCCCCATTTATATTGCAACTACAATTTTAATTACTCTTTTGATCTATGGAACAAGGAACCACCCCAAACCCTAGTACGCCCCACGACCTTTTGCCTCCTTCACCTAAGAAACTCCGTAGCGGAACCGTAATCGATATAAACCCCCCGATCAAAACTCGCGACCCCAGCCCAGCCTTATCAGAAATTTCAGCTTCTCAGCACCAAACGGATCTCGCAACCTTTGAAACAATGGCTATTGATTATACAAAGGTTGCGAAGCTGTCAGCACAGCTAATTCCCATCTTCTCCGGGGAATTAAATCCGCATATAGGTGCAGAGCTGGAAACATTTTTGGATTGTTGCAAGAGGGTCTTAAGCTGCCTCAGGACCCAAGAACACGAGGCTTTCCTACAGATATTCCGCACGAGACTGAGGGGAGAAGCTTCTGCCCTATTCGCGTCCACTCCGTTCGCAACTTTTCAGGAAGCCGAGGATTTGTTAAGAAAAGTTTATTTACCAACAGAAAACTATCAGGATCTGGTAAATAAGCTTTCAGCTATTCGAAAAAATCGTTAATGGAATGTAGGAAAGCCGCGGAGTTATAATACGGTCCCATATTGTCCAAGGCGGTAAAGGCACAATTAGATGATTTCGCAAAAGCATCTACATGAAGGGGTTGATAAATCCGTACCAGCGACAATTTTTAGTATTAATGGGCGATGCACCGATGGAAACATTAATGGAAAAAACATTGGAGTTGGAACAAATCCAACAACCTCAGCTGCCGTCAATCTCTTCGCAATTCCCACTTAATTCTCCTTCATCTTATTCATCAATAGGATCTCCAATTCTCTATAAACCAATTTTAGATACCCAAATGAAACAGCCTATGGCACAAATAATGCCCAATACCCCAGATGTGGAAATAATACCACACATACAACTAACAGCACAGGGGATTCCGCAACTACAGGCGCAAACACCGCCAGCTGACCAACCATACAGGGGAACCGAAGAAATTATAAAACCAGACCCTCTCAGCAAACCCCTGACACATGCAGACCCTCTCAGCAGGATAACCTGCAGTTACTGCAACAAAAGGGGCATGTCTATAAGGATTGCGTGAAAAGGAAGAACACACCCTTTTGCACACACTGTCAGCAATTAAATCACGATATCCGTGATTGCCGGCAATTAAGATAGGTAAAAAGAGTCCTGCACGTAAGACAGACTTGCGACTTCTGTGGCCAACAAAGGCACAATCTAGAATCCTGCCAACAAAAGCTAAAATGGGAGTCGCAAATTCAATGCCAACCTGCAGGGAACCCCTCTACTTCAAAACCAAAACAAAGAAGGTCAAAACCCACGCGCTCCGATAACTAGCGTCCCAACTGTCCAACTACCTATAGATGTAGGTGTTAAGAAAAACACAACACTAGTAGTGGCCACCGGCGTTGAAATAAGTCTGATCAGCCAAGACTGCCTTAGCAAAACAGACTCCAAAATAAATCGGCAAGAAGCTTGTACCTTAGAGACGCCATTCGGAAGCATTAGAACAATTAAAAGGTAAGCCCAAACTCCCATGCACATTCCAAGTAGTGAGCAATATGCCCGATTTCCAGAAGACGGTCTACTGGGAAATGACTTCCTGTCAAGGAATTGCAATATGGAGGGCCCCAAACAACGCGTCACCTTTCCTCGCACGAAAAGAAACCCCAAAGTATTTAGTGTGTCAATAAAGTTCTCACACGTCGAGAAAAAGGCACCTGAAAATAAATACACTAAAGGAAAAAGGGTGCAAGCCCAAGATGAGCGCAAAACCTTCAGGTTAAATCTTAACCAGAAGAAGAGGAACCCCACGGAGTCAAATGCCAATATCAAATACCAAATAACAAACACTTCACCAACAAACTTAACAAGCTCGTGCCCCAGCTCCTCTCAGAATACAAACCTATTGCAAATGCCCACAACGCCTGAAAAAATAATAAACCTTAATGAGATCGCGGAAATACTCAGGGTTTATCATAATTTCCCCTCCGGTGAATATCTGAGCATCACCAAGTCGTATAATAAAATACGACAAAGATACTGGTGGCCGTCCATGCTCTCCGACATTCGGAAATATAAAAGGCAATGCGAGGAATGCCGTTCTTCAAAGGCAACCGCATGCCCCGGAATTGAAACAAAACCATTATTGTTTCAAGTGGGAAACAGAGTGTTGATAAAGCATAAAAACCGCAAGGGCAAAAATCACCCATCTGGAAGGTCCCTTTCCTCATCACAGGAATAACTAAGGCAAACATTACGGTCATCAAAATAGGCCAAAGATCCAACAATAGATTAAAACTTAAATTCTAACCCTTCCAAATACCCGTGTCCCACTACCAAGCCTAGACATATGCTATCACCAGGGTGTATCATAGTCCAATAATTAATCACTTAAGAACATTCCTAAATACACAATATGGACAGAAATAACAGACGACACAATAATTGTCAAAAAATAAAAACTAATAAATGTAATACACAAAAAGGGACATTAAAACAAATATAACGAAATACCAAAAATCACATAGAAATAAAACAAAACAAACATTAACCCTCAAAGAGGAAGACAGTTTATAAACTAATACAAAACAAAACAAATTGCTACGAGCTATTAAACGCTACAATCTAAACACAAATAAATTGAATGTTAATTCAATAAACCCAATAATCACATCTTGCTAAAATAGACACAGTTACAACAAAATTTAAACAATTAATGTTCAAATACCAACCCAATTACAAATGTCCTTTGGTTTTCACTCATTCTAGAAAATTAATCTCTTCTAGATTAATTTTCTTTTCTAAAGGGGGGAGGGATGTAGCGATCCTAAATCGCTACTCCTATCCAAATCCCCAATATCACCATTAACCTACATCCAAATTCCATATTGCGTCACACGAGCAACGAATTAAACCAAAAATTAATTCGTCGCACATTGACTCAATTCCCAAAATCCTGACATCATGAAATGCTTAATTCAAAACGCATTTTATGATTTCCCTTCCAGGAACCTCTCCAACCAAATCCTTAAACAATTCCTACAACAAAATTCCAATTGAAGCACACGAAGTCTTGTGTGCGCTTCTTGGAATTTTTACACCAAAATAGTTGACAATTCTCAACTGAAAAAATAATAAAAGGGCGGTAATTTCCAATTTCGTCATTAGTAAATCTCCAGAGGCCGAACCGCTGGCCAAGAAAGTAAAAAAAATAAATCTATAATCAGTCTGGTTCCGAAGGGCGAACCGCCGCCAATCAACCTAATTCTTAAATAAAAACTTGAATACAACTAAAAAGGAATTAGCAGCTAAAAGCAAAATTTAGACATCAAATAAATAATAAATAGAAGAACAGAAGAAAAATGGTCTTTCAACAACCCCGGGAACAATCGGATCTCCCCAAGGGAGGTAAGAATTAAGATCTAACTTAAAAATATAACCTCCACAGTTCGATGATTAGTGAAAGGGTGCGTTCACAAATAAAATTCAAAGTTGTCAAGTCCCTATTGAAAACCCGATACTTTTGTTACTGTTAAAACGTAAGAGTTAAATGTTACTGGAGTCCGGAGTAAGTCCGGAGTAATCAGCACCACTAGATTGAGCACTGTTGCTAGGTTCGTACTAACTTACTAGGTGTATGCATATGTTTTTTCCGGTTTCTTAGGTAAAAAAAAAACGTAATTTTCTCAGGAAATTAATTATTTTTATTCAAAATATTGGCCATCCGCTTCTACACTTTTCGCCCATCTTTCAGGTAATTTATGAATAGCACGCCAGAAAAACTGCTTGTCTTTCACGGCAAACCATTCGTCGATCCATTTTCCAACTTCCTCGAAATCTCTGAAGTGCTGCTCGGCGAGCGCGTGTCCCCTTGATGGGAAGAGGTGTAGTCAGGTGGCGCCAAGTCTGGGGAGTACAGCGGGTGCAGAACGATGTCCCATCCAAGCGATTTCAAGGTGTCTTTCACTATTTTTTTTTATTACACTTCTCTCGGGAGAGGCAAACCTCTAGCGCCGATTGGGCGCCCCGAGATGCCACCAAATAACTGTTGCAGTTCATTTTGAACAGTTTCAGATTGTAACGCTCCGGGAACACTCGCGTGGGAAGGGAGTTCCACAGCTTCCCCGCTCTGTAACGGAACGAGTTCTGATGCAGGGATGTTCGTAGCGTCGGGAGATGAACCGCAAACTGGTGCGATCTGTCGGATTGTCTTGGGGAGCGCATATAAGCCGAATTGCGTGAAACAATACCACGAATCTCCGAAGAACAACACCCGTGATAATATCTGTAAAACAGACAGAGGTTGGCTACGCGCCTTCGATGTGATAGCGGCTGTAGTCCCGACGTCAGCGCCGAGCCCCCGATCAGGCGGATCGTTCGTCTCTGTATGCTCTCAAGTAGGTCGAGGGTATGTTTAGGAGCCGAGCTCCAAACATGAGAGCAATATTCGAGCGTGGATCTAATTTGGGATTTATACAGGAGAAGAAGTTGAGTCGGAGTAAAATATTTCTTGGTTCTAAAAAGATAGCTCAGATTTCCTGAGGCTGACCTAGCGATGCTCGACACGTGTTTATGCCACCATACATTCCCACAGACCGTAACGCCGAACAGTTTCAAGCTTTCCCCAGATTCGAGGGCGTGGTCATTCATCATCAGCTGCGGAACCGATGATCCACATTTCTTTGTGAATGTTGTATATTATGTCTTCGCTGCATTGAAGTCGACGAGATTCGCCCTTCCCTACTACAGGACCTTATCCAGATCCTGTTACAGAGAGTCAATCTGTCTACATCTCAACTGGTGCGACGTAGATGCACCAATCGGCCGAACACTCGAAGAGGAGGAAACAAGCGTACTATCGTCCGCAAAACTGAACACTTTGTTGTCCGTTGTCTCCGTGTCTCCAACAAATCATTTATGTGAAGCAAAAACAAGGTTGGAGTCAAAATAGAACCTTGGGGCACCCCCGAATTAACAGGATACGGATCCAAACACTCGCCGTCTACAAAAACCCGGATCGATCGATTCTCGAGGAAGCTCTTCGTCCAGTCGGAAAGCTACTGGGAAAGTCCGTATGAACGAAGTTTGCTCAGCTATGTCCCGTATCAAACGCGATCAAAAGCCTTGGAGATATCTAATGCGACCGCCCTTGACTCACCATGCAGCCCAATCGCAGATATCCATATATAAGCTATAAGAGTTAAAGTTGTCCCGTGAACCGCCTGCCACAGAATCGGTATTGACGATCATTCAGAAGTCCATTGCATTCTAAATACTTAATTAACTCGGCATTGATGACCTTTTCCATTATCTTATTAGATATCATAGACAGTAATATTATCAGACGGTAATTTTGTGGGAGACACTTTTTCCCCGTCTTTGGGATTGGCTGAACTGGAGCGTTTTTCCAGCAGACAGAAAAGTTCCTCCGTGCATAAGATAAGCGGAAGAGTCCGCCGTGAACTGGCGATAGTTCTGGAACTCAGTTCTTAAGGACTATTGCTGATATTCCGTCCGGGCCGGTTGCCTTCCTACAGTCCAGTTCACGTAGTATACGTTGAATAGTGCGCGGGCGAAATCTCACATCCCGCATGGAAGACAGTACCGGCGCGAACACTGGTGGCTCTACAAGACCGGGATCGAGGTTTGAATTCGAGGAAAATAAATTCGCGAACACATCAGCTTTATCCTTAGAAGTTGTGACTAACGTCCCGCTGTCTGTCAGCAATGGAGGGAAAGAGGAGAAGATGAAGTTTCTGCTGATAGCCCTTGCCATTGACCATGTTATGTGTATTTTTAGTTATTAACAATTAATAAATTATGTTGAACAGACTTTTAAGGACTTACTTGGTGTCGTAGGACCACTTGTCGGTCGACTAACCTGGTCTTCTAGTTGGAGGGGGCTGTTGGCTTCTTGAGCCCCCTGTTCACTTTTTCGGTCTGCACGCGATTAGTGTTTCGCGGTTTACGCGGTTCTCTCGCGATTGGAATGCGATTGTTATTTCTCGGAACATAAACTTTGTCGCGATTGGAATGCGATTTGTATTTATCTAAACTTTATCAATGTCTCATGTTCACAATTTTAAATTCAATTGAAAACTTTCCACCAAAGTTTTCTGACGTCTTATTCCAATTTCTCGATGTCAACTCTTTATTTATGTTATAAGTAGTTTATGCAAATTTACAACTTGGCGCGATTATAATTATAGAGAGGGGGTTTGGGGGTTTTGGGTGCGGCTGTGTGTGTGGGACCCGTAACAACCAGAAGGGACGCGAACCGGTTGGACACTCAAGGAGTTTATTGGTCGCTCTGCTGTTGTAAGTCTTCTTCGCGGTATCAGTCGCCTGGTTGCGCGAGTTTTTGATTCTAATAAAATTCGTTCTGTTTACCTCGGTGGGATTGGAGGGCCATTGCTCAAAAGGTTTATTTTCAGCCGCTGTAATCTGTTCGCATTTTTTATCCAACCACGGTTTATCAGTTACATTTCTTTTAATGGAATGCGAAATGTCGATCTCCGTGCCGAGAAGAATAATCTCCGTGGCCGGTTCCGCGCTTGCGTTAACATCGGTGTCTCCCAAGCACAAGGCAGAGGCAGGCCAGAACGTCCCCTTTGCGGAGTCCATTAAAGATGTTTATTGATTTGGACAGCAAACCCGATATTTTTACTTGACTAGTTACGTTGGTCATGGTCAACCTATAAAGTCGTATCAATTTGTTTGGAATGCCGAACTCTCTCATGGCATTATATAGTTCTACCCAGGCTATGCTGTCGTAGGCGGCCTTAAAGTCTATAAATAGATGATATAATGGAATCTTAAATTCCAGACATTTTTCCATCTCCTGCCTAAGGGTGAATATCTGATCAATCTGATCAAACTACACTGATATTGACCAATGATGGTCTTAGCGTATGGGGCTATCCGATCTTATAGGTTAGTGGAGAGTAATAAAGTTTCCGAACGAACTAGCATATCTGCAGGAATTCGTGATCCCACAACCCTACAACTACGGGGCAATGAGATGGCCACGGTTCACCAGATCATTTACAAGATAACTTCGTTCGAATGACATTAACCTGCCAACAAACAGAAACCTGACAAATGACGAAATCGACAAATGTATTCAACAAATGAACGAAAGTATAAAACGAACAATGGACAAACCAATTTCTAAAACACAAGAGACCGGAAATATGAACTTGTATAGGAACACAACAATAAATGCACTTCACAGGAAAAAAAAAACAGACAAAAACAATTATACAGACAGTTTACTGACAGACATGACCAGGAGATAATATCACTGAAATCCCGATTCAAAAACCTCAGACAATTACTAAAAACTAACTTTAGATTAGCAACAAATTTGTATTGGAACAACAGAATTCGAGCTATAAGAACTAATAACCCGAATATATTCCCGCAAATAAATAAGATATTCAGGAGAAATAATCAAAAGGAGATTCAGTGTCTCCAAATTCCACGTACCGCTGTAAACAAACAGCTGCTAACCAACATTGGCATAAATATAGAGAACGCAATCCTCAATGATGATCTATTCGTGATACAGGATCCCTTGGAAAAAATGAAGCTGTCTTTCGAACAATGGACAAAGCAATTTCTAAAACACAAGAGACCGGAAATATGAACTTGTATAAGGACACAACAATAAATGTATCCATGCTTTGTGCAATATCCCACACCGATTTCGGTGTGTTCGCATCCACCGTTGCTCTTAAAACATCGTCGTCAACTACGTTTCCGGCTTCCCACGTGGGAAGGCTGAAATCCCTCGAACGGAACTTTCCAATCCGACGTCGTATAGTGCGTTCGTTTACCGTTACATCCTCAAATGCGTCATTAATGTTTTCCATTGTCAATGACGCATTAAGTCCCATTTTAAATTTGTAGAGGAAGACGTTTCGAATTTTAACTGCCGACAGCATGGTAAACAATTCCTAGACAAAAAAATAACTGTACTTGTGGCGAACCCTAAAATTCACACGTCAAGCATAAAAAAGGAAAATTCAAAGTTCTGGCACAGATGTTCACTCGATCACTTCTTATTTTTGACTGAGTGAAAACCGGCATTCTTATCGAGTACTTCAGAGCGAACAGACGTTCGCTCATAGCATAGCTGAAACTCGTGTTTGTGAAAGTGTGTAAAACGCACATGTGTGAAGTGCACGTGCAAAAAAACTTTTAGTAACAAACAGTGAAAACAGTGAAAACCAACAGTAACGCATGCTGGGCGACGGCCCCAGTGATGACCAACAATTCATCATAGAGCGTAAAAGAGGAGCCACAGACGATTTACTAACCGCAACAAAGAAACCAACAACCATGGAGACACAAGCTGTGGACTACCAAAAAAAGTATCTGGAAGCCGTGGATTATATCAATACACCTCGACTCCAGATGAAACAACTCCACGACGAAATTCGCTCCCTAAAAACAACCAATAAAATCAGAGATGACGTCTGCATGAAAGAAACGCCTGCTCAACACCCCGGACTAGCCCCATCATCTCCAAAGTAACAATTATCGTCCCCCGAAACACCATCTCCCCAACAAAAGGAGACAGCCGGGAATCAAATGCCTAACACGCACGCCAAAAATACAAGACCACCACCCATCTATATTAAAAATATAATAAACATCAAAGAAGTAATTAGAATGCTCGAAAGTTTCACCACAAACATAAGAGGAGCTTCGACTTCCATCACAACAACAACTTTAACAGATCACAACAAGGCGGTAGAAAAACTTGCGCAACATAAGCTTGAATTTTTCACTTTTCAACATGGACAGTTGAAACCAGCGACTTTCATCTTAAGACATATTGATCCAGCATGGACTAATGAGGAACTTGCAGCAGAAATATTCAGGAACTGTCCGGAACTGAAAATAAACAGGTTGGACTACTCCCAAACACCATACATGCGGACTAACAAGACTCTGCATTTACGTATAATACAAATTCCTCCACCCGGCTCAAACAAATAAAATATATATTCACACATAAAATTGCGTTTGAGGAACCACATAAACAAAACGTCCTTCATTGCAAAAGATGCCAAGGTTCAGGACACTTGGCGGCCGCATGTCATCTAAGCGTACAATGCGTAAAGTGTGCAGAGCAACATCAACCTGGAGAATTGAAGGTCAGCCCACCTGGGATGGAACCAGGAACAATCCAAACAACAAACTCCGATGGATCCATTACAACGAAGAAAATCACAGTGACATGCTGCAACTGTGGAGGACCCCACCCTGCCAACTTCTCGCAATGTCCTCATAAGCTGAGGATTCCTACAAAGGAACAACACCCATGGCAACGAGCAAACCTTCACCAACCAAAACAACATCACCTCAATCAATAAATCCTACAAGTCCAGGAATGTCATACGCTAAGGTTGTCAAGGATTCCCATAACATGACAAGAATTCACCAATCCAACAGTAACGATCTTAATCTGGACATCACAGGATACATAAGTAGCTTACAGAAGAAGCTGCCCACGTTGAAGCACAGCTCAGAAATAGAAAAAAAAGGTAAGATTTTATCTCATATAACTTCACATATCCTCTCCCTTAATGGCTAATTTAACCATAATTTCCCTCAACGCAGAGTCCATATATTTCAGTATTCGCAGACAACACCTCCGATTGTTCGTTGATAAGGTTTCTCCAGATATCCTCCTCCTCTCGGAAATGTCGCTTAAACCAAACTCCCGAGTATCTATCCCTAATTATAAACTTGTTTCTAATCCACGAACCACTGGACCTCGTGGAGGTACTGGAATTCTAATACACAAGAAATTCCAATTTTCCGAGATTATGTTCACCAATATAAATAATATGGCGCAAGGCTAATAACCTTGCCTGGAAAATTTAACAAGCCTCGAGATTTGCTAAATAAGGACAAGACTAGATCCCGGTTGTAGTGCCGATGATGATTTATTATTATTAATATTTATTGGTCTGTAGGAACCCGGAAGTTCATGACCTCACCGACTCGACTCCGCCATCGTTCCCTGTCCTGTGCACTCTCTTTCCACGCTTGACCATCTGATCCGATCTCCTCAAGGTCAAACCTAACATTGTCCTCCCATCCCCGTCGCGGCCGCCCTACCGCTCTTCCTCGTTGGTCTAGCGTCAAGAATTCTACACACGGTCCTATCGTTACCCATTCGCGCTGCATGTCCGGCCCATCTTAATCTTCGCGACTTGATTACTCTCACTATTGTAGGTTTGCGGTATATGATGATGAATATAAATAATATTGAGTACATGACAATTAAACTCTTTTGTAAAAGCAACAAAGTGCTTGTACTGTCGTCCGTATACATACACCCTTCTCGGGAACCAAACTTCCCTAGTTCGAACATCACTGAGATAATCCAACAGCCTCTACCTGCACCTTTCATAATAGGAGGAGACTGGAATGCTCGGCATACTTCATTCAACGACACTAAGTGCAATAAATACGGTTGCCAACTTCTAGCACTCCTTCCACTCCATCCATATATTTACGTGGACTGTCCATTACAGCCCACACGTATCTCCAATTCTATTAAATCAACAATAGATTTTTTCCTAAAAACCGTAGACCTCTACTCACCTAGCTCCCCTATAGCATCCTTCAAATTCCCATCCGATCATGGGTCCGTCCACACCACTGTCCAAATCCCTGCCCTCGAAACATGCTACTCATTCAACCCGATCCCGAATTTGTCTAGGACAAACTGGAGAAGAGTCAACAGGGACTTTGCTGCCAGTTTTACAGACTCTACTTTATCAGACTTCAAACCTACTCCCTGCTGAAATTCATCAAGCAGCCTTAAGAATAGAGCAAATACTAGAAAATGCCCTCTTCAGCCACACACCTGAATCCATTCAACATAATCACCTAGGAAAACCTTTACCCAACATCCTTACAAAACTGTTACGCGTAAAAAAAAAAAACAGCTTAGACGAAAAATACATAGCAGTTACTCCCCTTTTATTAAAAATTAAATCCAGCTCTTGACTACACGGATAAATGGACAAGTAAAACAATTTGCCGACCAGGCTTACACCTCTATACTTAACAATATTCAACCCAATCGTGATTTATTCAAAAACATCAACCGACAAGCGGGTCGAAAATACAAACCCCGAATCGATTATATTGTGGCGCATATAACAATCAGTACTAGAATATTCGAGGAAGTTCGAAACAAAGTACTAGATTATTCTAGAAAGTACTGGAAAACTGGGACTATGAACAGTAGAACATTCAAGGCTATGGAACGGACGGAAACGAAACGCCGAATCAGAATGAGGAAACGGAATAAATACGTCGCACACAGATCATGGAGATAAGTAATAAGTAATAAGTAAGAAGTAAGCAGTAAAATATGCGATAAGTACGGAAGCGATAGACACCATTTGTAGCGTGTTTAGGGTTCGCTGGATTAATTATTTTTAAGAAATAAGAGCCGTTAAATCGATTTTGAATTAATGTAACACTTTATTAGTCCGTTAATAACAATCGTTACTTTTTACCGTACACTTAACGATTTCTTGACTTATCGCTTCCGTACTTATCGCGTATTTTACTGCTTACTTCTTACTTATTACTTATCTCCATGATCTGTGTGCGACGTATTTATTCCGTTTCCTCATTCTATTCGGCGTTTCGTTTCCGTCCGTTCCATAGCCTTGAATGTTCTACTGTTCATAGTCCCAGTTTTCCAGTACTTTCTAGAATAATCTAGTACTTTGTTTCGAACTTCCTCGAATATTCTAGTACTGATTGTGATATGTGTCACAATATAATCGATTCGGGGTTTGTATTTTCGACCCGCTTGTCGGTTGATGTTTTTGAATAAATCACGATTGAGTTGAATATTGTTAAGTACTTATCGCGTATTTTACTGCTTACTTCTTACTTATTACTTATCTCCATGATCTGTGTGCAACGTATTTATACCGTTCCTCATTCTGATTCGGCGTTTCGTTTCCGCCCGTTCCATAGCCTTGTATGTTCTACTGTTCATTGTCCCAGTTTTCCAGTACTTTCTAGAATACTCTAGTACTTTGTTTCGGACTTTCTCGATTATTCTAGTACTGATCGTCATATGCGTCACAATATTATCAACCCTAATAACAATCACCCAGTCCCATCAGATATTGACATAGCAAACTGTCTAGCTAATCACTTTTATAAAATCCATCAACAAAACGACTCCCTCTCAGTCTACAATTTTCAAGTTACTGTAAACGACTACATCTCACGCACATGATCCCATCCTTCACCCCTTTCATCGCCGAATTCAACGAAACAAGCAAAGCGTTACATCCTCTGGATAATGCGTCATTCCTAACAGCAGGCGAATTATCTGAATTTATAACATCACGCAACAACAAGAAGTCGACAGGCTTAGATGGAATTCCAAACCTTCTTTACAAAAGACTTCTCCCGTCAAATCTAGTCCCTATTGTCGTTCTTCTCAACCACATAATTAACGGATCATATTTCCCAGATAACTCGAAAATCACGGTTATAGTCCCTATCAGTAAGTCCAGTCCTTCCAACAACCCCAGCAACTATCGTCCGATATCGTTATTAAACACATTAAGCAAGATATTGGAATGCAAGATATATCGAAATCCCCTTTCATTTGCTAATGACAACGCTCTTATCACAAATTCCCAGTTTGGCTTTCGCTCACAACACACCACCTGTCATGCTCTGTTAAAACTAACGCACGATGTCACAACTAATCTTCAAAGCTAAAGCCCGACGGTCTGTATCTCTCTCGACATATCTAAAGCATTCGACTGTGTTTGGATCTCAGGTCTGCTTTACAAGCTGCACTACACCCACACCACCAAACTTCTCACTTCCTACCTCTCAGGTAGAAAATTCATGGTCTAAATAAATTCTTCTCTCTCCCAATCGTATAATATAACCGCAGGGGTTCCGCGGGGTTTAATTCTTGGACCACTATTATAGCTCCCCTATACTTTAGACATACCGCAGCATCAATTACCCAATACTTGACTTACGCTGATGACACCATAGTCTACTCCAGCAGCAAGTTTGTAAAAGAGGCAAGGAACCGCATTTATAACTTCCTTCCAAATCTATCAACATACTTCAATAAATGGATAATTCGACTAAATCCTGATAAAACCCAACTTATAGTGTTTAAGGGTAAAAATGAGCACTGCACAAACAACACAAGGCGCACCCACAACAAAATTAGACTCAAACTAAATAACACCCAGATAAAACCTTCTAAAACTTTAAAATATCTGGGAATAACCTTTTCCAATGACCTTTCATTCTCCATCCATATTAAAAATACTTTACGTAAAGCCACAATACAATTGAATTTCTGTAGAAGAGTGATGTGGAAACCCAACGGTCTCTCCCACAAAGTCAAACTGCTCATCTATAAACAAATAATCAGACCCACACTCACATATGCGTAGACTGTGGTATCATATAACACCAGCCAAATGGAGAAGCTACGCACTTTCGAAAGGAATTGCTTCAGGCTGGACACTGGCCTCAACCGACAATTCAACTCTTACAAGTATTACAATAACAGCTTGTTATACAATGCCGCTAATATTGACCGACTTGATAGACGCTTCCTAGAGCTGTCTATCAAATTTATTGAAAACCTCCCAAATAATCCCAACCCCAACCTCCCAAATACTACCAACTCCTCTAGATAACAGGGCTCACTATCTGAATTGTCTCCACACCGGAAGTCTCTTCACCTCTGGAAGATTGGTTAACGACTCCAACGAGGTAGTGTACCATAACACCGAGCTGGCACCCAATCAGTTCAAATACTGTAACATACAACTGTTGCGGATTGGCAATTGAATGTGCTGGAATGTACTGGAGAATTCTAGTACATTCGCAGTGTATACCAGTTGCGCAGCAGCTGGCACCAGCTGGCCGATTGTCACCATCGATGAGGTCATAGCGACCCTTTTTGAATTGGCAGTTATGCCCAATGAGTCAGTCTGCAATCAACCTTCGCGGCGCTCACACAGCCAGACGGAACAGTAAACCATTCCCAGCCGTTGCCATCCGCAAAATACCATTCATTGTGCATAATAGCGTTCCTTAAGCAATAAAGAACAACTTGACATTACAATAGAGAACAACGTGTTATTATTAATTGGTTCCAGTTCAATTGGTGACGTGCTCTTCTACATTGACCGCGCTGCTCTCTCCTTTGCGACAGCCATTGTTCGTTGTGACCGTCCATCGGCGGCCAACGAAACGCGTACCACTTCAACTAACATTTTCTGGTCCTTCGAGCCGGATCCAGTGCCTATTTGGATCTACACCATCGCCGCCCAGTTCGCGGCACAACATACCTGTGACGGGTACACACGCCAGAAGATCATTAAAACTTCGAAGTGCCCTTAAAGTGTGACCACTTTAATATCATCCCTTAAATAAAGTACATACAGATGTATCTATCCATACCAAACTGAAAGGAAAGGTTACGTCACCTGAACATAGAACGAGCGTTGAAAATTGTACATCATCGCCGCCAAAAGAGCTCCAAAACCACAACACACTACAGATAGTGCACCATCAGTTGTAGACACTGCAACTAGATCGACAACTGCCAGTCACCTCGACACAAATCAAGGAACTGAAGCTGCAACATTCATGAAATCATAATATCTGTAGGATCTGAAGGTATTACTAAACGTTTTGTATCTGTTATTCATAATAAAGCAAGCAGCAACATTTGCTGAAGTATCAATTTAATTTTCAATCCAATCGCCTGTGAAACAAACACAAGATGTCTGACTGGGACACAGTTACGGTTTTACGTAAACGGGTTCCGAAATCACCTGCCTCAAAACGAAAAGTGCTATTAATCAGGCACCTCGTCGGGGCGTTCATGCCTATACTCAACAGAAATTTGGTGCCGGTACTAATAAGCAGCACATCAACACTAAAAACACGGCTAAATTGGACAGGAAAACTGAAGAACTTAAACATGAAAAAATACCTTGAGAAGTCGGCAAGATCATTCAACAGGGACGTCAAGGGAAAGGATTGAGTCAAAAGGACTTGGCAACAAAAATATGTGAAAGGAAACCACAGGCAAAGGTAGAAACCGATCTACCGAAGCTGCGCCCAGTGCGGCAGCGAATGCTGGCGATATCCGGACAAAATACTGGTGAATCCCTGAAGGGAACGGAGAGTGCTCAAAGGAAACGAAGAAAGGAACAGGACCCTAAGCCTAACCACAGTGAGAGTGACAAGCAGGAAGAAAGTGATACATCGAGTGAAACCGGTGACGGGGAAAGTGATTCGACGCCGAAACCTGGTAACGATGCTCCTCGGACTGGTGCACCGGCCATCTCCCCGCCAGCAAGTCTTTCACCGCCAATGATGTTCCGGCCACCTCTACGGCGCCCGGAAACTCCACCAGCACCTGACATGCGCATGTCGCCCGGCCCCTCACCCGGATCGTCATCACGGATGATGCACCCGGAAAATTCCCCCCGTAGGGACACAGAAGCCGTGACGACAACCATTGCGGAACCACCCCAGAAGGGCAATGAACCCAACCAACCTATCAATGAACAAATCACGATTGAGGAACTCATCGCCGCTCAGTTCGCGGCACAGACTACCATCGCTCGCACCTTCCTCAACATGCAGGAAAAGGGACAACTAACGAGTACCAGCATAGAAACCACAAAACGAGACCTCCACATCGAATGGGAAGCCATCCGCAGGCGGCATAACCAAATCATTTACTTGGCGCCCCCTGAGTACCAACAGCATCATTACTTCGCGGAGGACTTCATCGGTGAGACCGAAGAAATATACCTCGAGGAACAGACGAAGCTCTTCGAGGCCCAGTACGCTCTCGATTCAGCCTCCACATCCATGGCCAACAGCGCCAATCGCCGCCACCCCAGCGAGCTGCCCCCAGTGCAGCTGCCAATGGTCGCCACCAAGCCAGCGGAAAAGGAACCGCACCCCAGACCAGTGAGTCCCGACCAAGAAACAGACCAGAATGCCGCCGGCCCAATGATCAACCAGACCCGTGTCCCGATACACGGACTACCGCCGGAACCCCTAAGGCAACAGGCTCCATGCACATTCTGCGGGGCCTCACACCGTATCTACGCTTGCGAGGGCTTCCGATCACTCACACCTGGCCGTCGGAAGTCCTTCGCACACAAAAGAAACCTGTGCACCAACTGTTTGGGTCGCCACCGCCTACGCGACTGCCATTCCAGCAAGACGTGCCGTCGATACCGGCAGAGACATCACACTCTGCTGCATGTCTTGACTACCGCCATCGACGGGACAATCTCACCGCCGTTACGGGCCAAAGGATCCGCCCTCCGGATCGACCGTCATGAAATGAATATCATTTTTTAAAGTACTGATAACAGGATCATCCAATATTAGGTTTCGGATCAAAATATTCGTATGTTGTTCCCCTTGAAATAGATTGGATGATTAGCTTACAGACGAATTCCTTTATCTCAGAACGAAATCTTATGCAATATTTCTCAACCTTAGACAAGTTTAGCCGCTAAGCTTCATTGTTAAAGATTTGTCCTATCCGTATCTTGAAAACTACACATGATGTGGTGATGTATTACCCAGGAATCACGTATTCCAACTTCGTAGAAAGGATTTCATTCGACAGGATTTCAGGCTACCTCAAGTCGGGGCAACCAACCGTTGGCACTCAACCTACTGCTTACTGAAATGATTGAAACGTAATTATTACATTTGAGTAGTTTATGGCATCTACTATTGGATCTACTTACTAAAATTACGATTACTCTTTTGTTATGAGTACTAAATTCCAATTACAACGACCGGTGTCCTTATTAGGATTAACAATTAACATAACTTTCAATATAATCTTCAACGATTGTATAAAAGAGTAAAGTTGAGAAGTGACTTTAGTAACTATACCGAATATCGAAGATCACGAATATCGAAATGCATGAGATACTTCGATATAATTTGTTTCCGAAATCTGTTAGTTTTCTCGCGTTTGCTCTTGGTCGTTGATGTTTATGTTCCGAGCCGAACGAGTCCGACTCGACGGATTTATAAACACTCTTTCCAAGAAGTCCATAGTGTATTCACTTAACTGCACACAAATAAATGTATCTCGCGAATTTAGCAAGATCTTTGAAGTGCAAACGCTAGCCAGTGGATTATCTTCGAAATCGCATCGTATTCAAGGTGTTCAGGCGAATGCTCGCTGGTCTATTTCCAGCGCTTGCAGGCTGCATCACATTTACCTCAATAAATCAGGTTGAATCTTTTTTTCTCTCACCCGTTGTCCGAGAAGATTTATTAATGAAAATACAAATGAAATGAATTTGTTGTTCGGTTGTGGTCCAGAATTCTTTGTATGCGTTCGGTCAGCACTCGAATTTGTTACATATATTGATTCTACACCCCAATGACGTCAGATGGAAAAATTAAAGGAAATGTATAATTAACTTGAAGTCTAGAAATTAGAAAATGGTCAAAAGTATTGTCTCCAAATTATCGTCTTCCTCGCCGTTGACATCATCTACATCACCACAGTATGAAGCACACAATGGAAAAAGTATATATTTAGCGATAGTGTTATAATTAGACATTTTTTTCCATCCTTTCACTTAAATATTAATGTTTGTTTTTAGATCGAAATGATCCTGGTCGATTCTTTGGAGATGGAGTGCAATTCAAGGCAAAACTTATTGGTATCCTGGAAGTGGGGGAAGCACGGGGAGATCGAATGTGCCAGGAGGCTTTACAAGATTTGAAAATTGCTATCCGAGCCGCCGGAGAACATAAACAACGCATTACAATTCATGTTACTATTGATGGACTTCGGCTGCGAGATGAGAAGACAAGTGATTCACTGTACCACCATCCTGTCCATAAAATATCATTTATTGCTCAGGATATGACGGATTCGAGGGCATTTGGATATATATTTGGCTCACCAGACAGCGGCCACAGATTTTTTGGAATAAAAACTGATAAAGCAGCTAGTCAGGTATGTAAAGCTAAAGTAAAATTTTTATTGTACCAATTCATGGAATATATTGTTGGGTAAAGAACAATGGGAAAAATTCGTTTGCATATTCAATGTGTTTACATTTTCTACGTGATGTATTCATGATTGTATGTGGCGCCGCACAAATTAAGATATTTCAAGGTCACGAAATAGTGTAATGTGCGAAACAGTTTATTGCGTTTTCACTTTCTTAATTGTGGTGCAAACATTTAACAAATTTTCTAAAATTTCTCTTCGTGGTAATTTGTTTTTTGTTCCTTATAGATTCCAAGTATTCAGGGTATATGTAATAATAGCAAATCTGAAGCGCATGCTGTATTAACAATTTATTTATGTTAATTTCAGGTTGTGTTAGCCATGCGAGACCTTTTTCAAGTTGTATTTGAATTAAAGAAAAAAGAAATTGAACTTGCTAGACAACAAATTCAAAGCAAGACAATTCATGAACATCAACCACTAACTTTGTCTGTTAAAAATATCTCAACAAATGATCCCTCGTCCGGCTTGAGTAGCAGCAGTATTAATAAAATAAGCAATCTAGATAATAAAACCTTGCACGTGAAAGAGGTATAATCATTTTTTTTTCATTTCACATCATACCTGATATTAATTGTTTTATATTTATTTAAATCCAAAAAACTGAACTGTATAGATGTCTCCGGAATCCGTAGCTGATTTGGTTGACCTAGAGCAAGAGTTAAGTTCATTGCAACGTGGCATTACTCAAATGGAGCGTATCACACCCAGTGAACCATTACCCACGAGCAAAAATGCGACAGACGAGGATCCTTTTGGCGACTCGTTTACTAATTTTCCGGTGAGTAACTACATTTATATAATTATACTAAAATGGCACCATCCCTTATGAGCTTTCGCTCGCTACTGGCTGTTTGTCTAATGGCTTTTTTTTCAAAAGATTTATTTTTCATTTTTAATAATCTTGACTCAAACTTTAAAATTTCTAAACTAAACTGTTGATTCCAGTTAATTAACCCTTAAATGGTAGGCTCGGGTCACTCGTACCTTTTCGAAAGGAGGAGAGGTATTTACTTATTTATTTCTCATGTTTAATTAAATTAAAAAATCATTAATATGGCGATTGGCCCTTATACAAGGTTAATGAAGCAACATGCATTTCACATCTTTCACATGGGGCGTAATTTTCTTGCTTATGATGAAGCCGGTTCCGAGGTTATGTGTATCGGTACCTCCACACGCCAGTGTAAATCCGTTGGTTTCGATTGCTTGATGTGGGAGTCGGACTTTCTGAAGCGCGACGATTTCCATTTTATATTGTTTCGCGTTTTCTACGACCGGCTGTATCGCGCCTGGTTTATATAACGTTCGAACATTCCGCGTGCCGAGGCATATATGTCACTTTTGCCGTTTTTCCCTACGTCTTTTTTTTTGCCGAGTCGGTGTTTTCTTTTGATTTGTTCCCTTATGGTAGTGTCGGCTCATCACACCTACGCTTACCGGGTTTTTCGTGAGATTATTTTTTGAATATTGATTATTCATTTCGTAGGAACAATCATGAGGTTTCAAATAGTCCGCCATAATAGAACCCCTCTTCGATATGGTAAGCTCTGCTTACTGCTCTGATTCCACCCGGTGCCAGAGAGGCCCCATTATAATACAGCCGGTATACCCCTGACTGCAAACCATCCAATGGGCACGGTGACGCGTAACACCCTGGATTAGGGGTGGTAGATCTTTGTGTGTTACTCCTCGCTAGCCTGTCTGGAAGCGTATGCTTCCGTCAGCATAGCCTGAGTGATTCATTGTAGTTTAAGCCCCCACACCACCTCAAGGTTTCTACCAAGCGGGGGCGCAAAAGGGCTGAATCTCAAGACGAACTAACGAATAGATTTAGCATCCTAGAGAATGGGAACAGTGAGGAAGAGGAAGCCAATAGTGTGGACACTAAATGGACATCGATCAGAGACACAATCAAACAAAAGGCCCAAAAGGTATTAGGATTTAAGAATACAATTAAGTCCAAACCTTGGTGTAACGCGTAACCAAATAGACCACTTCCTCATAGACTTCCTCATAGACAAAAGACACCACTCGAATATCCTTGACGTAAGATCATATAGAGGAGCAGATTGTTACTCTAATCACCTTCTAGTGATGGGAAAAATTAGAAGTCGGCTCGCAGCAAACCCACATGGGCAATCACGGGAGACAAGCAAAAAGTTTGACATTTATAAACTAAAAGACCTACGCAAAAGGGCTGAATATCAAGAGGAACTAACGAATAGATTTAGCATCCTAGAGAATGGGAGTAGTGAGGAAGAGGAAACCAATAATCTGGGCACTAAATGGGCATCGATCAGAGACACAATCAAACAACCACGCAACAGGTATTAGGATTTAAGAAAACAATTAAGTCCAAACCTTGGTTTGACGATGAGTGCAGGGCAAAGATCGAAGAACGTAAACGCCTCAGAGTGATCCACTTAGAAAGATATGATGAAGTCAACGCAGAAAGATACACGACAATTCGGAGAGAGACAATGAGGCTCTTCAAACGCAAAAAAACGCGGATGGGTGAAGACCCGGATGAAAAAAATCCCAGCAAATGCCAGAGCAAAGAACATCAGAGGTATGTATGCCGGCATAAATTCAATTAGAAATGGCTACCGAGGGAAAGCCAAAATAATCCGAGACACAAACGGCTGTATGGTGACAGAAACAAACAATATCGTGACAAGATGTAAGCAGTACTTTTAAAACCTGCTCAATGTACGCACCCATCAACCGCAAAGTAAACGCACCAGACGTACATACAGCCGAGCCTCAGATCCCACAGCCCACTTTCAACGAAGTTGTAGACGCAACAAATCGATTGAAAAACAACAAAGCTCCCGGAGTCGACTGCATACCGGCAGAGCTTGTGAAGCATGGAGGGGAAGCAACTGCTCGAAAGATCCACCAGCTCATTAAAACAATATGGGATAAAGAAGTCACTCTGGAAGAATGGAAAACCTCAATAGTCGTTCCCATTTTCAAAAAAGGTGACAGATTTGACTGCGTAAATTACAGAGAAATATCATTGCTCCCAACCACATACAAAATATGTTCACAATAAGGCAACTGCTGGAAAAGAAGTGGGAATACGGAGAGACGGTTCACCAACTGTTCGTTGACTTCAAAAAAGCCTACGACTCAGTCGCAAGGCAAAGACTCTACCATATTGTAGTTGAGCTGGGAATCCCGAAAACATACGCCGCCCTCATTCAAATCTGCATGAACGAAAACAAAGGGCGAGTTAGAATAGAAAACCACCTCTCAGAACAATTTGAAATCCGGGACGGACTAAAACAGGGCGATGGCCTCTCACCATGTCTCTTTAAGCTTGTGCTCGAGTACGTCATCAGAAAGGTACGAGACAACATGGCCGGATCATCCCTTAACGGGGGAAACTGTAAGTAAAAACTGTGAAATCATCATGCAAGCGGCAGAAGAGGTGGGCCTAGAAATAAATGAAGACAAAACAAAATACATGATTACGGCGAGAGCAGGTGGACCTCAGGGAACACATAAACGTCAGAGGCCAGATGTTCGAAAAAGTTAAAGAATTTAAATATGTGGGAACAATACTGACGGCCAGTAACGAAATGTCGAAGGAAATTAACAAAAGACTGCATTTCGGCAACGCTAGTTAGCACCCAGTCAGTAAACTGCTGAAATCCAAACTGCTATCACCTAACATAAAGCTCCATATCTATAGAACCATAATCATGCCGATTACTATATACGGATGCGAAACATGGGGTCTCACAAAACGGGAAGAAAACAAATTCCGCGTATTCGAGAATAAAGTTCTAAGGGGTATCTTTAGCGGTAAATATTACGAGGAGGCAGGACAATGGAGGAAACTCCACAACCACGAATTGGAAGAGCTATACCGCAAACCTACAATAGTGAGAGTAAACAGGTCGCGACGATTAAGATGGGCCGGACATGTGGCGCTAATGGGCAACGATAGGACCTTGCGTAGAATTCTTGACGGTAGACCAACGACGGAGATGGGAGGACAATGTAAGGTTTGACCTTGAGGAGATCGCATCAGATGGTCAAGAGTGAAAAGAGAGTGTATAGGACAGGGAACGATGGCGGAGTGGAGTCCGTGACGTCACGAACTTCCGGGTTCCGGCAGGCCAATAAATAGTAAAAAATAGTACTATTAAGTACTACTCTATCTCTCTAAAGGCGGACGACATTAAACTCTTCAAGGCGATGCGACTTCTCCCGACTCATCACTTCTCCAAATGAATCTCCACTGCTTTTCACCTTGGTGCCAAAACAACTGCCAGGAACTAAATATTGCCAAATGTCACTCAATCGCCTTCTCTCGAAACGATCTCCCTCCCCGGTCCGTTCCTATTTCTTATTCAATCAGCAATCACCTATACAATTGATTCGTGACTTCGGCATCTTATGTCATAGGGAGCTTAACTTCATGCCACATGTTGATGACATTATCCTCAAGGCTATCTCTGCCCTTGGTTTTTTGAAGGGGTAGTCGAAAGAATTTTCTAATCCCTATGTTTCCCGATTGCTCTACATAACCTTTGTACATCTATGGCGTTTGCGGTGGTAGTGAAGAACGTGTGCTTCGAACTGACGCTATGACAGTTAGAATCACCAAAAATTGAACGAATGCGTAACACATCAGGCTACTGGCCGTGCTTAGAATTCGATTTTTAAACTCAAGTATATTCAACTGATGTGAATTGGTATGTTATCGCTATGGTATACGGCTCTGATGCATTTTCTTATTCGATTTTCGTTCGGTGTTCTTCACTATTTGCTTGTGTATTGTGTGTGTATTTGTTAAAAACGCCGCATATCCTCTTCTTGAATATGCTAGTCAAGTCTGGTCTCCTCACAACCCGTCCCATATTCGTAGAATCGAAAGCGGGCAACGTCGGTTTATACGTTTTGCCCTCCGAGGATTGACTCGAGAGGGCAGAATTCATGCCGGTATCATCTTCATCCACCGTCTTCTCTCAGATTCAATCAACTGCTCAAGCCTACTCTCCTCCATCACATTTTACACTAACCCCCTAAACCTGCGAAACCCTCGTCTCTTCTATTTGGCAGGCCATCAAACTTCGTATTACTCTAATGAACCCATTTCGCGAATATTGTGGTGGGATAGGGCCAAGACCGGCTCCCGGTTGTAGTGCCGATGATAATGAAACTCTTGCCCCACCTTCTTTGAATTCAATCTCACCTTTTCCACTCACAAACGTCGTCTCCTCTCTTACGCCTCCTGACCCCGCCCCGCTCACCGCCTACACTCTCACAACTCGCACTCATACTCCCACCCTACTCTCTGACCTATTCTCACCCTTTTCTGTCGTAGCACTTATACTATTGGCTATCCATCTTTGTTTAGTTCCCCATTCTCCAGTTCTTACGATACTTTAAAGTTAATCCCAACGAACGCTCTCAGTGAATTTGTAAACACGGAAAAAATGCACACATCCGTTGTTGCAGTTTTTTAGTTATGATATTAAACCCCCAAATGTTAGATTGTACCTAGAATAATGACATTTTGAACGTTTACAGATTCACAGAGAGCGTTCACTATTGATATCTGCCAGACAAGTTTTAAACAACGTAGTGCCTTCCACGTGTAGCTTAATCTTTCTAAGGGTGGCACTACCTACATAGTCATTATATTGTAGCGAGGTTAGGGTTCGCTGGATTAATTATTTGTAAATAAATAAGAGCCGTTAAATCGATTCTGAATTAATGTGACATTTTATTAGTCGGTAATAACAATCGTTACTTTTTACCGTACACATAACGTTTTCTTTATTATCGCTTCCGTAATTATCGCGTATTTTACTGCTTACTTCTCACTCGAGACGTATCGCTTGCCTCACGTTCTACTTCTTACTCGAGACTTTCGCTTCCGCACGTATCGCTTGCTTCACTGCCTTACTTATGACTCATGTCCACGATCTGTGTGCGACGTATTTATACCGTTCCCTCATTCTGATTCGGTGTTTCGTTTCCGTCCGTTCCATAATCTCGACTTTTCTATTCCAGTTTTCCAGTACTTCCTAAAATCATCTAGTACTTTGTTTCGGACTTTCTCGAAGATTCCAGTACTGATTGTCATATGCGTCACAATATTTTAATAACTACCGCCATCTATATGTCAGGCCGATTAATTCTGGGACTGCCCTGGTAAAACAAATAGAATTCAATTCAGGTAATAGTAGTTTCGAGAACTTTGTGATCGAGGTATTATTTTAAGTTTTCACCCCACACTCTCTGTGCCTAACAGAATGGTAAATGTAATCACAACCGATTTAAGCAAAGCCTTCAACGAAATCTCCCATAATCTCATCCTCTTTACGCTATCTTCCTACTGCTTAAGTGGATTTCTTCCTATTGTAACGCATATGACAATCAGCTGTGATACCTGGCAGGTCTCCAAAAAAAGTACTAGAATATTCTAGAAAGTACTGGAAAAGACTATGAGCAGTAGAAAATTCGAGGCTATGGAACGGACGGAAACGAAACGCCGAATCAGAATGAGGAAAAACGATATAAATACGTCGCACGCAGATCAGCGTAAGCAGTACAGAAGCGATAAGTAAGGAAGCGATAAGAAGGAAGCGATAAGTGAAGCAGCGAAGTATCAAGAAACGGTTGTTATTAACAGACTAATAAAGTGTTTGAATCGATTTAACGGCTCTTATTTATTAACGCTACATCTCTGTTGACTGTAGGAAACGTCGACGAATGAATGAAACATCAACTGAGACTTGTTGTTCATGCGCTAATCATAAGAGGAGAGACTATCAACGGACCAACCGGAAGGTAAAATAGCTCGATGGATCGAACGACTTCAAACGTACGATTTCCAAATTTCCCACCGTCAAGGGAAGGTGCATAATAACGCTGATGCTCTATCAAGAAGACCATGTAAGCCAGATTGTAAAGATTGTCATAGAGCGGAAGAATAACAAGAGGCGTACGATCTGCGAAATGTACAAGTAGAAGTACCAGATGGGTGGAAGAGTGATGCTATACGCACAGCTCAACTTCAGGATGAAGATATATCGCTAATACTGGAACGCAAAGAAAAGAACGACCGGCCAACTTGGAACAATATTTCCGTCAAGAGTGGAACATTTAAAGCATATTGGGCACAATGGAATACCTTGCTGGTGGAAGATGGAATTCTAAAGCGTAAATGGGTACCCGCGGGCGGAAAATCCCATCGAATGCAGATTCTAGTCCCACCATCAAAAGTGAAGGATGTACTAACATGCACGACGGGGCATCCGGTGGACATCTGGGAGTTAATAAGACACTTTCAAAATTACGATCTCGATTCTACTGGCTTCACATGAGAGATGACGTCGAGTCTTGGTGTAGGAAGTGCGCAACTTGCACTGCGACCAAAGGACCAAGAGCAAAACCAAGGAGCGCAATGAAGTAGTACAACGTGGGTGCCCCTTTCGAGCGAATTGCGATTGATATCTCAGGACCATTTCCAAAAACCAACGACAACAACAAATACATGTTGGTCATCATGGATTACTTCAGCAAGTGGGTGGAAGTCCTTCCAATTCCAAACCAAGAAGCAACAACCCTCATTGAGCAGCTTATCAATAATTGGGTCAGCAGATATGGAGTTCGCTGTGAGTTTCATTCCGATCAGGGCCGGAACTTCGAATCACAGATATTTCAAGGCATCTGTGCGGCACTGGGCGTAAGGAAAACCAGGACCACACCCTTACATCCGCAGTCAGACGGAATGGTCGAAAGGTTCAACCGAACAATGAAAGAACATTTATCGAAGGTCGTTAATGATCACCAACGAGATTGGGACAAATATATACAAACCTTTCTCATGAGTTATAGATCGGCTAATCACGATACGACAGGCCATTCTCCAGCAAGAATAATATTTGGACGAGAGATACGATTACCAGCCGATCTGCGATTCGGAATGCATCCAGACGCCATAGATAAGACGGAAGACTACGTAGCCGAATGGAGAAATCGCCTCGATGAGATTCATCATTTGGTTCGAAAGCAAATCAAGGTATGAAGTGACAGGATGAAAACAAGGTACGACGTTCGAGCCAACGCATCCGCATTTAATGCAGGCGATAACGTGTGGCTTTATAACCCTCATCGACAAAAAGGAAGGTCCCCGAAGTTGCAGTAACATTGGGAAGGACCGTATAAGATTCTCACAAGAATTCACGACGTTGTCTATAGGATTCAGCGAAGACCGAACCCCAAGATGAAAGTGGTACATCGTGACCGACTGGCGACTTTTGTTAATCCAGGAGACCAATGAACTTAGTTCGGGACGAACTAATCTAGGTGGAGGATAGTGTGACGCATATGACAATCAGCACTAGAATATTCTAGAATGTCTGAAACAAAGTGCTAGAATATTCTATAAAGTACTGGAAAACTAGAGACTATGAGCCATAGAAAATTCGAGGCTATGGAACGGACGGAAACGAAACACCGAATCAGAATGAGGAAAAACGGTATAAATACGTCGCACACAGATCGGAAAAAAAGTAAGGAGTAACAGTAGAACATTCAAGGCTATAGAACGGACGGAAACGAAACGCCGAATCAGAATGAGGAAATGGTATAAATACGTCGCACACAGATCATGGAAATAAGTAAGAAGTAAGAAGTAAGCAGTAAAAGACGCGATAAGTACGGAAGCGATAAGTCAAGAAATCGTTAAGTGTACGGTAAAAGTAACGGTTGTTATTAACGGGCTAATAAAGTGTTACATTAATTCAAAATCGATTTAACGGCTCTTATTTATTAAAAATAATTAATCCAGCGAACCCTAAGCTCGCTACAATATGATATAATGGAATATTAAATTCCAGACATTTTTCCATCGCCTGCCTAAGGGTGAATATCTGATCAATCGCAGATTTGGCTGGATGAAGCCACACTGATATTGACCAATGATGACTTTAGCGTATGGGGCTATCCTGTCTTGTAGGATAAAGGAGAGTATCTTATAGGCGGTACTCAGCAATGTTATACCACTGTAGTTGCTGCACACTGTGATATCTCCCTTCTTATGTATCGAGCAAATTATTCCGCCACTCCATCAGCTCCGGGGGCCCTATTTGATTTGAGCTGTCTTATTGCTTTTAATGTTTTCTCATCGGCAAAGAGGAAGGTCCCCGAAGCTGCAGCAACATTGGGAAGGACCGTATAAGATTCTCACAAGATTTAATAAGCTCGCTACACTATTTTAACGATCGAACCTACCGAGTCAGATTTCGATCCACTCTGTCCAGTCCTTTTTTTCCCACGTCATGGGGTTCCCCAGGGCAGGCATCTTGGACCCTTTCTATTCATTCTTACTATTAATGATGTAGACTTCAGTATCAAACACTCCTCCATCTCTCTAAACGAGTTTTAAGAATGTACTCAAAAGAATTATAATTTAACAACTCATGAGAAATTAAGGCGCAGTACGTTCAATTCTGTAACTAGAACACCGACAGACTGTAACGTACTTATCCCTATTTTACAGATATTAAACATATACATTGCTACTGTGCATCGACCCAAAATCCACCAATCCGGGAGTACGTACAGGTTTGTAGCGATTGTAACAGATACACACACAATTCACAGCAAAAATAGTGTAGAACACCGAACGAAAAATCGAATAAGAAGAATACATCAGAACCGTATACCAAGCGATAAATAAAAATAATTCACATCAGTGGAATACAGTCGAGTTTGGAAATCAAATTCTAAACACGGTCAGTAGCCTGATGAGTAACGCTTAGGTAAAATTTTTTTCGTGATTCGCGCTGTCATAGCGTCAGTTCGAATCACACAATCTTCTTCACTATTATTTCAAACGCTATAGGTTCACTTCAATTTCAATTTTAGACGGGTAAATCATGGTATCGTCGTCCCGTTGAACTGTACGAACGTGGAACACTTTGTCTAGTTACGTATTGCCAGGACCAATTTGCAGCAATAATTCCTTTCCCAATTCTCTTACTCTTGTATTGATATTTAAATGTATCACAACAGCTCCTTTGTCCGCACGTATTATAAAAGGAAATAATCTTATTTTTTACCTCATGGTCTGATATCCTTATTATCTTTCCAAAGTCGAATACTACTTTTATTAAACAATTTATTTTATTAAACGTTTTAATTTCAGACATACCATCTTTTGCCGCCACCAGAATCAACCCGATCACGCCATTTAAAACCCAATAAGCCATGTGAAACAACAACATCCACTACATCATCAATTACCCAAACTACCTCTAATACTCAGTCCTCTCAAGCCACAAAAACAAGTCAGTTAAATATGACAACTCGAACACCAACTGCAGAAACTTGGTTAAACGATCTTGATAAGAATGATGTTTTTGATACTGTGAAAGCAGCTTCCTTAGCTACTGCTGCTACTACATCTCCATTACCAATGCCGCCAGTATCTAGTGGAGCAGGAACTTCTATTTCAGTAACAACTCTTAATACTCAGTCAACTATAGCAACAACTTCTGCCAATGTCGGTAATACTACCAATACTTCACCATCCCCTTCTTCAGCAGCTATCGCTCTACAAAGTGACGATTCCCAAAAATCTGGTGAGGATTACCTTAGTCTTAACACTAACTCTAATAAATATACAGCTTCTCCTATACTAACCACAATTAATGACGAGAATTTCGCATCAAATAACAACATCATAAACATAATCACTAATAACCCAGTACCAATAAATATTATGGTCACATCGGCTAATGCAACTCATAGTAGTCAATATATAGATGCTTTTTCAGATCTGGATCCACTGGGAACTGGTCGGATTCGACCATACATCGACAAGAAATACTTTTTCCAAGATCTTAAAAATCCACCAAAGAAAATTTTAAAAGATTTGTCTGGTCCAGAAACTGGATTTGCGGCCCAATTCAATCCGAATACTCCAGAAGGTGGAAATGATGTTCCTATAGAAGATCTCAAGCCAGTTATTGGCGACGTTAAATACGATTCAAGTGACAAACAAACAAGTTCGTTAATTATTCATGGTTCTACAACAAAACCACTAAATTTAAACTTTAACCCTACTTTTATCACAGCCGATGACCATGCCACAAACCCAGTGATGCTGCCCCGCGACACTGATCCCTTTTCACCGACAAGAAAAAAAAGTGACCCCTTCCAAGATGGTGATATATTTGGCCGATTGGATCCATTCGAATTTGAATACCCTTCTGGAAGTGCAACCAGTTCCGTAACAGAAGGCAAAGCCATCGATGAACAAAACACTATTAATAAAGAGGATGTGTTCAATGGACCACTTCAAGTCAATCTACCACCCGAATCCAGCTGGATACCTACAAATGGCAACCAAATACAACAAAGAAGAGTTGAGCGACAAACAAGTGAATCCCCAACAGCCGGGTATCGTAATCGACCCAGTGTATTTAAACAAAACACAGTCGATGTTATCAGCAGTATTAGTTCCAAAAAAATGCCACATCTCTTTGGCCAGAAATTTTCTAAACGTGACTCGAACAGTATTAATATGCGACGACTACAAGAAAGTGATTCGTTGAGCGAAAACGAAACTGCCCCTGAACCACCACCTCGGCCAGACTCCGCAACTCACGCCGAGCCACCACCTTTACCGCCAAAGAAACAATTCTCCGATATAATTATCCGACCCCGAACAACTCCGTCGCCATCCAACCGTTACGAGTCGATTTCTTCAAGTAAGCTCCGTAATACGGTTCAAGATGTATCAGTTCCTCCTATACCTCTTCCTTCGAGGCGTGTTGGTAAGTCCGAAGGTACTTATCCAGGTCCTGGTCGACCACGAAAGCCAGGAAATGATGATGATTATTTACATCCAATAACAGGACCTGTTCCACCACTTTTGCCGCCGCCACAAGCCAAAGGACGTCTGCGGCGTAATGAAATTTATGAAAACAAAGCTGATGCGGTTCTTGTAGAACAGTTAGCATCAAACTCTGGAGAAAATCAGGATACCGGAGATGCTGAAGAACCTTCAATATTGCCGGATATAACATTAAGTCAACTTCTAACCTTAGGTATCGATGAGCTTGCCACTAAACTAAATGTACCTACATCGAAACTTAGTACAATGACTCTGGTTGAATTGACTGCATACCTCTCGGAATTCATTGAGAAATCGAAGAAACCTAAACAACTATCTGCACCATTGCCTGAAAGCAACACGCCAATTTTCAAAGTTAATTTCAATCAGGACACCGATGCTACGTTTGTGGCCAAGTTTGATGATAATTTTGGTGAAGAGCCAATTCCGTTTGTGGCCAACTTTTCTCAATTCTCTACCATCGCACCCGAAGTTCCAACGAAGCCAGAGGAGAGTTCAAAATCCGCTGCTGTACCTCCTGCTGATAGGTATGCTGCTTTCCGAGAAATTATTGACCAAGAACTTCACCAAGGGGGCATTGACCAAAGCAGCTCGCCGGATGTTGAGGCCGAAACTCAGAACATTATTGGGAGCATTCCAGAGGACAACCTATTTTCCGAGCTACATGCTGATGAAAACTCTCCAATAACTGTACCAGTGACTAAAATTGATACTAAAATCACGGAAGCTATATCTCATGCCAAGGATCGTTATGCAGCTCTGCGAGACATAATTCTAGTGGAAGATCTGTTTGAAAAACCCGAACAGCAACACGATGAAGATCTTTTGAAAGATTTTCCTGAATTCGGTGAAGATTTTAATTTAGAAAATATTCAAGGAAAGGAAAATCAAAAAACACCTATCGATAGCAGCCCCGACAGTATTCAAAACGAAGACGGCGACGACCAAATGAACAATAAAAAGGAATTGAATAAATTCGGTCAACAATTGACTTTAAAAACAACGACTAAGGATGACTCTGAAATTGATGAGTTTATGAATCGTGCCATATCCAATCTTTCTCTTGATTCTCGAGAACACCTTTCCCCAACCAGCGCCATAACAAAATCACCTGCTAATGTTGATAAAAGTGTTGGCTCTCCACAGTCCATGCGACTGTCGCCTGCCACAAATATGACTACAGGGTTATCTTCCGTCACAAATAAATCACAGTTCAACGACATGTCTACATCACCAATTCCTTTGCAAAAATCTCCAATTCCATTGCAGAAATCCCCGATGAATAAATCACCTTTATCTAAGTCTCCAATTCCTCAATTAGCAGTCATTTCTAATCTTATAGATGCTAGTAAACATTTGACTTCTGGCTCATTAAGCGATGTAGTATGTGGATCATCACCAGATGGTGATACTGGCTTATCAGATGCGCCGGCAACAAAACCAATTACTAGCGGAAAATCACCAAAATCACCCAAGGAATTATGGACACTATTCGATAAGAGTTCAGAAGTTAAGGACCCCAAGCACCACTCAAAAACGCTCAAAACCACAGCAAAATCTAAAGGGGAATCTCCTTGTTCATCTGATGGAAAAGAAGACTGGAATCACCCGATAGAAGGAGATGAATATCACAAGAGATGGCCCAAGGGTCATACATCTTCATCATCTAGAGACTTAAGTCCGTGGGATGACGAAGCCTCTGATTATAAAAAAAAGACACCACCCGCTGTGGTGGGTTGTGTAGATCGTCAGGGATACTACATGAGACATGCTCGCCGAATGAATTCTTGCGACGAGGACTATGAGTAAGGTTTATTTATTTTGTTTTCAAACCTTGTGTCAATAATATTTTTCTGTCCAGTTACGAGGAAGGCATGACAAAGCGCCGTGAAAGAAAAATTAAACCAGGAATTTCGCGGAGTAGGGAGAATTTCGAATTTGGTAAATATCTACTCTTGGCATACAGTACGTTTTTTCCGACTTTCCTAAATATTAAACAGAAAACATTCGGATTATTTATTGGACAGAGAGATATTACACTTACTAAATTAGATGGCACTGCAGACCAGTGTATACATGAAGCTTAACCCATACCTCTGATCTTTGACTGAAACCTTCCAACTACGATGGTCGGGTTCAGTCTCTACCTGTATATAACATATAGGCTAGCTCTTTCTCTGCTTCGACATAGTTCCAGATGGAAGTCGAAGATACTCCAATTCGGATCTCTTTAAGTGACCTAGCTACATTAGTTGGCTGGTCCATATTTTTTTAGCTCCGTGTCTATAGAACCATAATCATGTCGATTGTTCTATATGGATGCGAAACATGGGCTCTCACAAAACGGGAAGAAAACAAATTCCGCGTATTCGAGAATAAAGTTTTGAGGGGCATCTTTGGAGGTAAATATGACGAGGAGGCAGGACAATGGAGGAAACTCCATAACCACGAATTGGAAGAGCTATATCGCAAACATACAATAGTGAGAGTAATCAGGTCGCGAAGATTAAGATGGGCCGGACATGTGGCGCGAATGGGCAACGATAGGACCGTGCGTAGAATTCTTGACGGTAGACCAACGGGAAAGAGACCGACCGGACGGCCGCGACGGAGATGGGAGGACAATGTTAGGTTTGACCTTGAGGAGGTCGGATCGAATGGTTAAGCGTGAAAAGAGAGTGCACAGGGCAGGGGAGTCGAGTCGGTGAGGTCATGAACTTCCGGGTTCGTACAGGCCAATAAATAATAATAATAATAATATTTTTTGAGCCAGGTCATCATACAATTTCTTATTTCTCCTTATCTAAGTTTCGTTACCACAAACATGGCATTTCATGAAGAAACTTGTGTTCGAAACGACGGAATGTATCCTCAACCCTCTTTGTTAATGTTCATGCTTCTGTGCTATAGAGCAGGACGGCGATGATAAGAATTTATATATTCTTCCATATTTTTTTTTGCCAAAGTACAACTACCTTCATAGACGGAAGGATCCGCGGTCGGTAATAATATTTTTTTTCTTCTTTTAATTACACTTCTCTCGGGGGAGGTGAAGAAATAGCGTCTATTCATAGACTTTAAGGCAGCCTACTAGCCGGGGTAGAACTATATAATGCCATAAGAGAGTTCGGCATTCCAAACAAATTTATACGACTTTGTAAGTTGACCATGACCAACGTAACTAGTCAAGTAAAAATGGCGGGATTGCTGCCCAAATCAATAAACATCTTTAATGTACTCCGACAAGGGGACGGTCTGGCCTGCCTCCTCTTCAACCTGGCGTTGGAGAAAGCAGTCCGTGACTCTGGCGTTACAACTAGAGGGACTATTGTCACCAACTCCAGCCAGATACTTGCCTATCCTGATGACATCGACATCATCGGTGGATTCGATTCGGCTGTACAGGTTTCCTTCACCCAGATCGATCAGGCGGCACGAAAACTGGGACTGTACATTAATGAGGGGAAAACTAAGTACATAGTGGCAACTTCTGCGAAGAGAAGACCTAACGTTGGTCAAACTATCAGGGTAGTGGAGCACGAATTTGAAGTAGTGCAATCCTTTAACTACCTTGGGTCAATAGTATCAGCCGATAAGAATATGGAAGACGAAATACGCGAACTGCTGATCAAATCCAACAAAGGCTGCCATGGTCTATCAAGGCTCTTGGAATCCCGAAATTTATCCAGAACAGCCAAGCTACTACTGTACAAGACCATGATCTTACCAGTACTCATGTATGGATCCGAGACCTGGACGCTCAATAAAAGGCACTCTGAACCCTTAGCCGCGTTTGAGAGGAAGGTCTTAAGGAGAATAGTTGGCCCCGTATGTGAGGGAGGACGATTCCGGAGACGCTACAACCATGGGTTGTACGCAATCTACCTTGAGGCTAATGTTGTAAGAAAAATCAAGCTCGGTAGACTCCGGTGGGCGGGACACCTAGCTCGAATGAGCGAAGAGGAGCCTGCCCGGAAAGTCCTTTGTGGCACGATGTATGGAAGGATCCAGCGCGGCAGACCTTGTCTGGGATGAAGGGATGGCGTGGACCAGGACGCCCAGAGCATGGGAGTGCCAAACTGGATGACATCGGCTCGAAATCGGGACCGGTGGAGAGATTTGTTAAATAAGGCCAAGTCAGGATCCTTGTTGTAGTGCCGATGATGATGATGATGATGACCACCAATATGGCTTTTGTTCAATAGATCCACAGGTGATTTGAAGGCGTAGCTTACCGACAAGTAGAGCCATTCTATCCATTACTTTGACGAAAGCAAGGTAGTTGCACTGCATATCTCGAAAGCCTTCGACAGAGTTTGGCATCCAGCTTATAGCGTTTGGGATTGATAGTGAAGAACGTGTGAATCGAACTGACGCTATGACAGTTAGAATCACCAAAAATTGAACCTAAGCGTAACACATCAGGCTACTGGCCGTGTTTTGAATTCAATTTTTAAAGTCAAGTATATTCCACTGATTTGAATTGTTTTGTTATCGCTATGGTATACGGCTCTGATATATTTTCTTATTCGATTTTCGTTCGGTGTTCTTCACTATTTGCTTGTGTATTGTGTGTGTATCTGTTAGAGACGCTACACTACTCCCTCCTCAGTAACTTTGTTACGATCAGCTTCGTTTTGCGAACGACGGAGCGAACGAGGGAACGTCGGAGCAGGCGAATGTGCCTGTTGTGTGTGTATCTGTTAGAGACGCTACAAGCCCTTTTGTCAAAATTACATTCATATGGAGTGGACAGTTCCCTGATCCAATTGATAAGACACTATCTTTCTGGCCGTTCAATTCAAGTGGTTCTTGATGGCGTCAAATCTGCCAGCCATCAAATTAATGCAGGTGTTCCCCAAGGTTCTGTACTTTCACCCACTGTTTTCCTCATCTTTATAAATGATCTCTTCTCCATTACTCACAACCCAATCCACTCGTTTGCTGATGATAGCACATTGAGTTTCTCACACTCATACGAACATTCCCGACCAAACTCTTCGAACGTCAATACCAATCAGCAGGTTGTGCTTAATACACTGAATTCCGACCTCAACAAGATATATCAATGGGGATTATCTAATCGAGTAGAGTTCAATGCCTTAAAAACTCACTGCTGTCTTCTGTCGTCAAAGGTGAACTCCAAAGTAAATACACTGTCGATGAACGGCTCTTGCACTTTTAATTGGAGCGAGCTAATGTATGGGGTTCCTTAAGAGATGCAAAAAATACTTCACTCTCTCCAACCTGGCCACTATTTACAAGGCGCATATTCGTCACAAAATGGAGTTCAACTCCCATATTTAGTCAGGCGCATCCAAAACTGCACTACACGTGCTCGACTGGATGCAAAAACAAGCATTGAAACTTGTTGCGGACCCAGATGTGAATCGATCAATTCCGTCGTTAGACCATAGCGCAACGTATCGTGCCTATCTCTTTTCTATAGGTATTATCATGGTCGTTGCTCAACCGAACTTGCTGAATGCGTTCCGCCTCCTCAGAAATTTTCTCTCGATTCCCGTCAATCTGAGAATGCGCATCTATTCACGTTGAAAGTAAACTTCAGGCGCACAAATAAATATAGAGAGTCATTCTTTACTCGAACGACACGAATGTGGAATACTCTACCAGATCATGTGTTTCCTCGTCGTTGTAATGTCCAGGCATTTAAGACCAAGGTACACCGATAACTCCTTTCCTTATCCACTTCGTTCATATGGGAAAGTCTATATGAACGAAGTTTGCTCAGCAATGCTCCGTGCCAGACGCCGCCAAAAGCCTTGCAAATATCCAATGGGACCGCTCTTGACTCACCATGCCGCTCAATCGCAGATGTCCATATATCAGTTCTAAGGGCCAAAAGGTCTCCCTTGGACCGCCTGCCAGGCAATCCAGATTGCAAATCATTTAGGAGTCCGTTGCACTCCAAAAACTTAATTAACTCGGCATTGATGACCTTTTCCATCACCTTAGATAACATAGACAGTAATGCTATTGGACGATAATTTTGTGGGAGACACTTTGTCCCCTCTTTGGGATTGGCTGAACTCGAGCGATTTTCCAGCAGATAGGAAAAGTCCTCTGTGCACAAGAGAAGCGAACGAGTCTGTCAAGAACCGGCGATAGTTCTGGAGCACAGTTCTTAAGGACTGTTGCTGGCATTTCGTCCGGACCGTTGCCTCCCTACAGTTCAGACCACGTAGAATGCGTTAAATAGTACGCGGGCGTAACCTCACATCTCGCATCGAAGATCGTATCGGCGCGATGACAGTGGTTCCAAAAGACCGGCATCGAGGTTTGAGTTCGCGGAAAATAAATTCCCGACCACATTTGTCTTATCTTTTCAATTTGTGACTAGTGTCCCGCCACCCGTCACATTTTTTATTTATTTTTTTTATTTTGCCTCTCCCAGGAAAGCACTGAGTCAGTGCCCTGAGATGCTACTCGACCGCGTCCATCAGCCAAGCTCCGCAAGATGCTCAAGGATTTCTCCCAACCATTTCACGAAGTCTATAGCTTAATGGAGTGGTATTTCACCGGGCGGCTGGGCTTTGGGACCCTACCTACTACTAACGGGGAAAATGAGGAGGAAACGAAGCTTTTGCTGACAGCTCCTGCCATTGACTAGAAGGGACGCGAACCAGTTGACCACTCAATGAATTTATTGGTCACTGTTATTGTAAGCCTTTTCGAGATTTCAATCGGCTGGTTGTACTCGTTTCTGATTCTAACAAAATTCATTCTATTAACATCGGTGGAATTGTAGCGCCATGCTCCGTTGTAGTCAGCAATGAGCAGTACAGGATGCATGGCACTGGTACAATTACATGGGAAGAAGACAGGAGCGTAACAGCGGTCATCTGGACAACTGAAAATTCCTCAATAGAACCAGAAGAGCCCAGCGGTAGGAAGGATTCCCCTATGCTAAGATTTGAGGAATTCATTTCTACTATAGTTACGCTCCGCCAAGGTGGGAAATAGAAGAATTAAAAAGCCTTTTGGACAGGGTAACACAAGAAGCTAGAGCTAAGACCCCCCTATAATTGCTGGAGATTTCAACGCTTAGGCGGTGGAATGGCGAACGACCTGGACCAACAGTAGAAGCCGGGCACTACTCGAAGCCTTCGCAGTCCTAGATGTGGTGCTACTTAATGATGGCGCTGAGGGCACGTTTATAAACGAGAGAAGCCGGTCCAAAATCGACATCACATTTGCCATGTTAGCAAGACGTATGGAGTGGCGAGCTTTGGACACCTACACCCATAGTGACCACCAAGCCGTGATGTACGAAATATTACCACTCAGGGGATTCATCACTGACAAATTGGCGAAGAAAGCCCAGAAAAATGGGTGGAAAGAGAAGGACCCCAATGCGCAACTGCTCGATTATATACTGGAAGACTAAATCGAACAGTTTAACACAGAGGCCGATGCGAACAGGCGGGATGGAACTGTCATGAAGTGCCTAACTACCACATGCGATGCTTCTATGTCACGACAAAGACAACCAGCAGGGACAATCAAACCAGTGTATTGGTGGAACCCAGAAAGCGCCCATGCGCGATCGGAGTACAACAGGTTATGACGCTTGCAACAAAAGCAAGGAACTGTAACACCTTCTCACAGTTACTTGCGGAATTCGCCAAAAAAGGGAAGGAGTTGATGAATTTGATCCACAAGAGTAAATATGAAGCGTTCTGCTCTCTAAGGGATGCATTAAATAAAGGCCCATGGGGCAGCGCTTACGGGATAGTCATGAAAAGACTACACAACAACAGTAGTCAAATGCAAAAAGTAAAACTGACATAGCCAGAATCATTGCTGCCGTCTTCCTGCAGTGTGATGAGGTGTTGAGAGCGCAAGAGGAATGGAACATCATCGAAAGAGATACATCTTCCGTGACCACCAAAGAGGTACTCCTGTCTGCAAGGTTGTTAAAGAAACAAGACCTCGGGACTGGATGGTATTCTTAACGCTGTAGTGTAGACTTGTTTAACAAAAAAGCCGGAAGTCTTCAGCAGTCTCTTCACGATCTGCCTCCAACATACATGGCAAAATCAGTGATTGCTTTTAACCCGGCGAAGACCAGGACCATCTTTGTCCCTGTTCAATACAAATTGACATGCAGTCTCCACGTGACACCCTCGGATAGCTACTTTGGTACCCGCCAAGTAGTGAACCAATGTATGCAGCGACAACCCGAGAAAGGTTGACGCAAGGCAAAAAAAATTGCCCGGAAAAACAAACTATTATGGCAAAATTTAACAAGCCTCGGATATGGACCCGATCCACGACGACGACCACGGAAACGAAAATGGCTAAACGATTTAAGAATTTTCTCATGGAACGTCCACTCACTATACAGAGTTCGAGCTGCACAGCAGCTAGCCGATGCCCTGTCCGAATATAAGGCAGCATTACAAGAAATAAGATGGGTGGGAATTGATGTTATTCAAAGAAACAAGTATGACATTTATTACAGCTGTCATGCAAAATACGATGTGCTCAGGGTAGGCTTGCTAGTCAGCCAAAAACTCAAGCCTGTCATTATCGGCTTTATTGCAATAAACGAAGGCTATGCACTCTTCGCGTGGGAGGCAAGTTTAAGAACATAAGCCTCATAAACGTTCACGGACCTACATAGGAGTCCCCTGAGGCCGAAAAAGAAGAATTCTACGAGATCGTCAAACGGGCCCTCAATGCCTGCCCAAGATACGATGTGAAAATCGTTCTTGGTGATTTGAATGCGACAATAGGCCGGGAGCCGGTTTTCAGACACTACGCAGGTTCCTATAGTTTGCATGAGAACACTAATGACATTGGACTACGAGTCATCGAACTGGCAGCATCAAAGAACTTGGTCGTCACGAGTACCAGGTTTCCGCGTAAAGACATCCACAAAGCCACCTGGGTATCACCTGATGGAGCCACGCGTAACCAAATTGAAAACGTGTTGATACATCGCCGCCACTTATCGAGCCTGATGACGGGACTAACGTACCGAGTTGCCAACGTCGACTCTGATCACTATCTTGTGGGTATAGTTTTCTGAGTACGCATTACCTTACGGAGACGTATTGCATCCACGGATCAGGTTCGGCTCAACACGGCTGCCTTACGCATTGAGGACACCAGTAACACCTTTGGTCATGCGTTAAGACTCGCCCTCGAAGAGCTCGATCGGGGGAGAGTAAGTTCTGGAACCAGAATGCCGTGCGCAGAAGAAAAATGGACACGCCTTAAGAACACTGTCATTAGTATTGCCAACTCCATCTTAGGCAATAGTCGTAGATATCGGAGCGAATGGTTTGATGATGAGTGCAAACACCGACTGAACGTAAGAATGCTGCAGATCGGGCAATGCAGTAGACTGCCTTAAGAATACTGTCATTAGCTCTACTTTGCTACTGGCTCTAAGGCTCTACTTTTTGTCGCTGTTATCTGTTCGCATTATTTATCAAACCAAGGTTTATCAGATGAATTTCGTTTGATGGGATGCGGAATGTAAATCTTCATCCCGACCAGAATAATCTCCGCGACTTACTCCCCACATTCGTTAACATCGGAGTCTCTAAAGTACACCTCTGACCACGAAAAGCATGCCAAGAAATCTTGCAAATCGTCCCAGTTAGCAATCACATATCTCCATACATGACGAAGCTGCTTAAGTCATTTATTCGTTTGAAATGCAAGTGGTGGCGCGACCGATACCACACAGTGATCTGAGTTTCCCAGTGATGCAGCAACCTCCACGGTGTAAATGTTAGGCTCGGATGTCAAAAACAGATCCAGGGTATTCGCATAATCACCTCGAGCATTCGGCCTTGCGTAGGTTCCTTCACAAGTTGAGTCAAATTGTGGCTAACAGCGAACATCTGCGCCTGCCTCTCAGCCTCGTTGGTTCTGTTAGAAGGCACCAACCAGCCATAATTCTGTACATTAAAATCCCCGAGGAAGACGATTTCAGAAGCCAGGTGATTGATTTGTATGCAGTCGACGGTACGTGAAAGATGTTCGAAAAATGTCGCTGGTCGATCATCATTCGGTGAGCGGTAAAGATAACAAAGAAATTTAACAGAATTTCTCGGCACGACCCTCAACCACATGATGTCCATGTTATTGGGTTCCAACGCCTCCATCCTTTGGCAAGCCAGATCGGACAGGAAGACGCAGACTCCGTCCTTAAAACGGAATCTCGAATGTAAGTCGTATCCTGAGCAACGAAGACATGTCGAATCAGTTGACGAATCGACCTAGGTCTCAGTCACGGCAAGGATATCAGCTTTGCCTGTTTGCAAATATTTGTGGACGGCATTTACATTCGTATTGGTAAAACCGATGTCCCTGATGTTACAAAATGCCGTTATCAGTCGAAGGTCGACAGAGAGTCGAGAACGACCCCGATTATGCGATGACGAATTTCTTGAAGTTTTTATTTGCATGATGTTCCTCCCGACATAGTCCCCCCCCCCCCGGAGTTCCAAATGGGAAACTATTGTACCTCCGGAATTCTTTAAGTATTGTATGTCGGAGAAAGATTGCGGTATGAACTGTGCCGTGTTGCGATCTAAAACCAAACTGGTTATCTCAGAATGTTATCATTTTCATCACACCAGTTTATCAATGGCTTGTTTATAATTTTTTCGAATACCATGCCGATGTTTACAAGCAAGCTAATCGAGCAAAGATTGACTGGTTTGCTCCTGTCCTACCTTTTTTGGCAATGGAGTGGACTACTGCAGTTTTCAAACGGTTTGGATAATGTGCATTATTTAGAGCGTTGTTGAATAAAACAGTGTAAACCTTCACTGATTCAAGAGGCAAGTGCTTTAAAAAAATGTTTAAATACTATCTATTTCAGAAGATTTCTTGTTTTTAATAAATCTAAGGATGTCCGTAAGTTCATCATTGTGCACAAATATACTTCGGTTAAGATTTCTACGGGGAGAATTCGCTTTATTGTTTTCGTTAAAAGTAGTGAAACTTCTGTTTCCAAGGCCAATTGTTAATCTCATTGTGTAGCGAAATATATTTTTTGAAGGGTCTGGTTTCGAAGTCGCGGTTAGAATGAGCAGATTCATTCACTCTGTACACTTCCTATTTTTAAGTCTTTGTTGTAGTTGTTGTTTTTCAGGAAAAGTTTTGCGTTCAGTAGTGTTTGACAATTCTCAGGAGTCCATAGAACTCGTAGACAAAGAATTTAAGTATAAGCTTTTCTTCTAAATACTTCATTTATTTGTGGAAGTATATTCGGTCAACTGGCTAATAACTCTACCCGGAAAAACAAATTATTATGGACAATTTAACAAGTCTCGGATAAGGACCGGATACCGATGGGGAGACTTGCTAAATAAGGCCAAGACCGGATCGCAGTTGTAGTACCGATGATGATGATATTCGGTCAACTGAGTTTAATGGTTTGAATTTTGTTGTTCCAGTCTTCGTTAATTACTGATCTATAATTGTCACGGATCAATTTTTGAATGTTGTTGATTAGTGACTTAACTGTTTTTATTTCCTATCTATTTGGATCGGTGAACTATCTATAGGGCAGTTTCAGCTTGGAGAGCTGAATGCTCTTTTACCTATACAGAGTGTCAGTCGTTGAGTTTCTGGCTTGTAAGTACTTCCATGTGAGCTAATTTTGGGATAGAAGGATTAATTGTATTAGTAACAATGTTGTCCATCATTAAACGATACTGATCGATTTCATCATTATAGGGGTTTTTATTAGTCAGTGGATCTATAACGTGGGAGCGTAATTCTACTTTTATTAGCCGATCAAGACGCGACCAGTTTGGTTTTCGCAAATTAAAAGGATATATCTGATTAACAGCTCAAGTGGGAAGTGTTCATTTGGAACATGAATTACGGCGCCTTGATCGCTATCGTACTCGATTGTACGAAGACAATTTCGAGTAGATAGATCCGAATCTAATAATTGTATTCGCTCGTCGAACAACAGTAAATCCAAGAAGGAATTTCCTCTTGGATATGACGGCGTACTTGTAGCGTACAATTCTAGTTTATGTTCGATAGCGTTTGTTTGCCACCAGTCGAACAACACATTGCCTCTTGTGTTTGTGATAAGGTTACCCCAAGTACTGTGCTTGGAATTGAGATCTCCCGCCATAAAGAAATAATTATTTTCCGAGTCTAACTTGAGACTTCGAAAAAGGGTATCAAGTTCATTGATAAACTGTATACACTGTGGCGCTTCGGGAGCATAAGCAGAGATAACATATAGATGCTTTTGACTTTTCAAAGGAATATCTATAACGCAGGCTTCTAGTACCTGGAACTTGTATACATCTCTACTGTTGACGACTTTGTGTTGTAGACCATTTTTAACTTTTCTCTTCTTCAACTTGCTTCTGTTTGGCTTCCAACTTTGATTTTAGTTGCTGGTACTTAGGGCAACCTCTAAAGTTAGCAGGATGCCCTGAGTTGTTACAGAGGACACAGGATAGTTTACTTCTATCCAGAAGCTGTTCTTTGCCCAATGATATGTTTGTTTAGGCATTTGACGCATCTGAAATGCATATTGCAATTCGCTGCCACATGCCCGAAGCGTTGACAGCGCATACACTGCAATACGCGGTCGCACTTCTTTATTCTCTCCCAACTTATTGTTTGGTGATTAATGTATTTAATATATCTAAGTCCATCAATTTTACTATTGGGGCTTAGCGACACAATGAAGAAAGGCAACCTACGGTTGCGATTTCTAGAATTTGCTATAGAAAATGGTTTCACACCTGTAAACGTCAGGCTATCGTTTTCGAAATTTGTTAGCTCTTCGAGCACCTCTTCGGGAGTAAAGGAAGGATCAACTCCTTTGAGGAGCATGGAGACAGTTTTCTCCCATTTAGGGGTGTACGTGTACTACTCGCTTTTCGTTTTCCCTAATGCCGATTTAATTTTGTTATACCCTTCTAAATCCTCGCATGTTAAAGTTATCTTAAAATTATTTATTCGTTTTGTTTTAAAAGTTTTGCATGTCAACTCACTCAATTTTATGAGATCCTTTGTTTCCATGTAGCTGATGTATATAGGAGGTACTTTCTCCCTTTTTTTGACTGGCACCTGCTGAGATGTTTCCTGCCGAGATGTGTCCTGCTGTTGGTGTGATTCCTGCTGTTGATGTGGTTCCTGCTGTTGTTGTTGATGTGATTCCTGCTGTTGAATTTCTTTATCTTGTCGTGTTTTCTTTGCCTTCGTGGGTTGCTGTTGTCTTTGTTCTTGCTGTTGTTGTTCTACCATTTTCGGTTTTCGCTCCTTCTGGGACAGGTTGTTTTTTAGTTTAACAACTTCCTCCATTTGTCTATCCAGTTCTTCTTTTTTACGACTAATCTCATGGATGATTCTGTTGAGGACCTCGATTTCTGGTTATTCTGTTGTCGCTGGTTACAATCGGCGTGTCTGTATTTTTATTTTCATTTGTTTTAACGCGTTTAACCTTTAGGTTTAGGTCCGTATTTTGCCTTCTCCGATTTACCATTTTGGCATCCATTTGTTTTTCGTCCATATTTTGGATTCTTCTTACTTTTTTTTATTGTTTTCTTTGTTTTTGGATCTACGTCCGTATTATGGAAAGTATTCTTTTTTTCTTTTTTTTTTGCGTGAAGGACAAACAGATTGTGGCCTCGCGCACACACTCACAATGTTCGCGCACTCACACGTAAACGCCGTTAACATGATACTCACACACTTTTGGTATTAAACTTGTTCTACGTTTTGACTGTCACAACACGTGGCTTCGTTCTCTTTTATTTTATTCTATTTATTTATATTTACTTTGCCTTGATCTATCACTCTAATTTATTTGCTTATAAATAGTCTTTTTATAACACTTTAGCCACTCGCGACTCATAGAAGCAACTTTTATCATTCAACTCGATCGCCGAACCGAAAACACGTCCGCACTCGGTCACTGTGTATCGTTGTATGTTCGGTTTGGGCGTTGAAATTGATGCATGGCCGGGGTTACCCCACGATTTTCTGCGATTCGAGTTGTCGTAATGGATCTATAGCGTTTGCGACGATAGTGAAGAACGTGTGATTCGAACTGACGCTATGGCGGTTAGAATCACTAATAAATGGAACCAATGCTCAACACATCAGGCCACTGCCGCGTGTACGAATTCGATTTCTAAACTCAAGTACACTCGACTGATGTGGAATTGTTATGTTATCGCTATGGCATACGGCTCTGATACATTTCTTCTTCACTATTTGCTTGTGTATTGTGTGTGTATCTGTTAGAAACGCCAGAGATCCACTTTTCGTCTTAGTCACAATTCGATGCAAAAAACTTATCCGATTTTACTTTGGAGCAGTTGTTCGTACGTGAAAAAACGACACTCGACATCTCTTGGGTTCAGTTCATAATAATAATAATAATAATTAAGCCATTTATTCCACGTCTTTAAAAAAGTTACATTTCATATATTGTTAGTTATTGTTTAATTTAGATTGTTAGTATCATTATGCTTTTTTGCTGGTTACGAGATGTGGATCTGTGTTTGGGTAAGGACCTCCTCCAACTCCGTCCACACCTTTCTATCTTTGTCCCTCTTCATCCGCCGATTTCTTGCTATTTTGGTTACATCACCAGCCCACCGTTTTATTGGTCTTCCTACCTTTCCTTTTCCAGCGTTGGGCCCTTCCATTGTGTAACTTCTATAGTCCACCTTCTGTCCGAGTGTCGCGAGATATGACAAGCCCTGCTCCATTTCAGTGTCAGTGCATGTCTAAGTGTTTCGGTTATGTTCGTTTTCTGGGCATCAGATCATACGGAATTGAATTTCCTTATTTTTGTACCATCCCCATGGCCTTAAGACCTTAAGGTTGAAATCGCTTATTGAGTCACTCTCAAGGTTTCCGTGAGATCCTCTTGAGTTTGGCATGAATCTTGGTTCAATAACGCCTTCAGGTCGGCGTCTTCAAATTTTACTGGCCTCCCTTCGCGTTCTTTGTCCCAACATTTGTAATGGTATTTTCTTGAAATGCATTTCATTAATTAATGTTTTTTTTTAACTATCGCAAACTATTAATATATAATATTAAATGCATATTTGTTTATATTATTTTTTAATGTGTGACCTTTATATAGATTTTCCTCAATGGTATCATGTTGGACCACACCATAATTGGTCACCCGAAGACGATGATGAACGACATCGGGCATTTGAACGTGGATCATATGATCGCAATTCTTATGGACCTCCTATATATGATAAACGTGACCATAAAATGCCGATACACATACCATACGACCGGCGCGATTACAAAAGTTATGATAAACGAAAATATTACCGAGATTACATACACTCAAATTACGATTTTGAATCTTACGGAGAGTGCCCTGAGGGCAAGGAACGCAAAATCCCACCTCAGTATTATGGTGAAGTATTTGAAAAAATCAAGCCAGGACGAAGGGACTATGAGAATATTTATGAAGAGGGATTTGCTGGTGGAAATGGACCACGATCTTACAGATCAAGAGAATACATGTATGAACGTGATCGCAAGAGCTTTGATCGCGAAAGCATAGAGTCGTATGAAAATGCTGGTAGGCGAAGAAAAAGCTTTGGTAGCGGAGATGTGTATGGCAGCTTAGAGAGTCGAGAAGAATTCCGTGAACGTTATATTGGAGGACCGGAAAAGACACGATCTCTCCGAAAGGGGATGAAGATTCGTATACCTCCAAGCACAGTTGCAGATCCAGAAGATGCCTACGATCAAGACTCTGAAGTTGAACCTCAACCACGTCGAGTGGGCTCATTGGACACCCGTAGTCTGCAAAGACCTGGTTCAGGTTCACAACGGATTCGCAAAAGTAGTGGCTCAAGTCCTTGGGATGGAGAAGGTCCGATTCAACTTTTGAATTTGTATTTCGTACTAAGTGGGGTTTACTTATTTTGTTTTTTTTTTCTTCTTAGATCATCCATCATTAGGGCATGGTCAAAAGGGTTGGAAACGTCCCTCTAGTGCTTCAGAATCGGAAAGGAGATTAGGTGACTGTCGAAGAACCTCAGGAAATACGCCGTCTGGATCTGATGGCGAAAAAGATCGAAGGTTGTAAGTGCATGACATCGAAAACAATTATAATTTACACCTGTGAACTCATTTTACAGATTCAGAAAAAAACAACGATCTCGAAGTGGCAAGGAAGCTGCATTATCCGAACCGCGACAACCAGCACGTTATGGAACCTCCCACCGTGACAATTATGACTACATAAACTACGATGATTACGAACAACCTACGGATGAAGATAAATTCGAACGGCTTAATCGTCGTCGCCATGAGATGCACCAGCGAATGATTGAAAGCGAACGACGGCAGAAATCCACAAACGATAAATATAAATTCAATGACGATGATGAATCACCGCGATATATTTGTAAAAAGGAATCAAATTTTTATTCAGAAAAAATTATGACGCCATCCCAAGGAAAACATGATGAATTTCAATCTACTCCTAAATCTATTCGACAGTCCCAAGGATCAGAATTTGATTTCGATAATTTTCAAGATACACCCCGCTCGAACACAAGTAGTAAATTCAATTTCGAAGAACAAGGTTTCGAAAGTGATTTTAATTCTCCACCTCTTGCCAGTTGTACGTCGGCTTCAACGAATACGCCCGCTACAAAATCTTCCTTCCGATTTTCTAATGATTTTTCTGATAAGGATAAACATACTCCCACTAATTTGCCATCAGGAAATACATTCGATAGTGAATTTTCACCTGTTCCAACAATACCAAATAGTTACACCAATAACAATACAACAACGGGAAGCACAACACAGAAACTACGATTTGATGATCGTATAACAATTTCAAAATTTGAAAATGACGAAACTAATTTTGGTACTGGCTGTTGTGACGATGCTTTCGAAGACGATTTTTCCAAAGCGCAATTCGATTTTGAAAAGGAGGACCAATGGAATCCAGAGCCACAAAAGAAAAATAATCGTATAAATAGTAAATTACAACAAAGACAAGACATGATTAAAAAATCCGAATCTATAAATATATTTGCCAGAAAGACTGAAGATCCATTTGAGGACGATGAATTCTTCAAATCTCCAGGTTCTGATGGCAATGACCAAAACGATGAACAGAATAAAGCAACCAATGGAAATGGAAATACAAATGATAGCAATAGCAATGGTGGCAGTAACAAAAGTAATAGCTCGAATTTTCAATGGGAGAGTAATTTTGCCAAATTCGATGAAAATATGTGATTTGATGAACTCTTCGCAAAGTACGCCAATAACGAAACGTTTCAAATTAACGAACAATTTATATCGGCGAAGAAATCGTCAAATTCAAAACAAACGATTTCAACCTCTTTCACAACTGTGGTTAGGGTGAAATGCCCTTTAAAATTGAAACAATTCCATTTATTTATAAACAGCTTCAACACATATTGTTTCGATTACAGTATCCTATGATTATTCTATTGAATTCAATTAGTACTAACTTATTTATCTAACGGGCTAAATAAATATGCTTCAGTTTTGGACAGAGTAACGACAGTACGCATGTAACATACTTTACATCAATCGAAAACGTATAATGATACGTATAGCTAACCATAATCGTTCGAGCAATAGTGATCTAAAGCGCACTTTTCTACTTGTTTTCTCTAAACTCCGTGTTCTCTAGGGATTATTTATAACCCAATGATATCTAAAGACACCATTCAAGCGGACTTTTCGCAAAAGTTAAATGCCTTGTTTTTTTTTTTTTTTGTCCTTAACTTACTTACATGACGCTCCAACCGGAATCCAGTCTTGATTTCCAGTCACCGTCACTCCCACTGGACCATTTCTTGAAGCGAAGGTATGGCCTTACTCGCTGCCATTCGCTATACTATAAATGAAGCAAAGGATATTTCGAAAAGGTTGTCCTTCGATTATACGAACTTAGGATTCCGTCCGCAGTTGCTTATCCAGTTTAAGACATCATTTTTGTGGTAGAGCTACAAGAGATAACCGCTGTATTACCTGAAGAATTGTACGCTATCTCTCTTATAGGGGGAAAAGTCTTCACTAGAGTGTCTTTTACTTAGCATTCAGAAATCAGATCCCAACATGAGCAATTTAAAAATATAAATTCCAACTCAAAAGTAGGACTACTATCGGGTTTTCCAATAGGGACTTGTGAACGCACCCTTTCACTAATCATCGAACTGTCACTGTCAATTTATTCAGTAAACTCAACATTTTCATCATGGTTAAGTGCACGAACGAACAACGTCAGCAAATTATAAAAATTTACTACCGAAAAAAAGTTGTCAAGTCCCTATTGGAAAACCCTATATAAAGCAGTGTTAATATTTTTATTACTGAGCAAAGGCTGGTAAGGGACTTATCAATTTAGCACGCATTCGTCAATTTTTTAAAATAGGCAAACCTACAAGGTGGCGCAAAATTATTCATCCAATTTAGTTTTTGAATTACTTTTTTACTAAATAAAAAAAAGGATTTTGAGTGATGGACATCTTTATTTGGGCCTTTACAATTTTTCCTAGTTCATCATCATCATCACCATCATCGGCACTACAACCAGGATCCGGTCTTGGCCTTATTTAGCAAGTCCTATTGTTAAATTTTCCATAATGATTTGTTTTTTTCCGGGCAAAGTCATTAGTCTTGTGCCAGAGGCTCCCCGCCGTGGAAACGAACCCCGGTCTCCCGCGTGACAGGCGTTTCCTAGTTCACAAATGTCAAATATGATTAACGTATGACGCCATTTGCAAAAATTATAACATCTTCCGATAGGGTGATTAATTTTGCGCCACTTTGTATAAAGCTGACGCCGGAATGCAGTCTTTGTTAATTTCCTTCGACATTTCGTTACTGGCCGTCGGTATTGAGGCGACGCTAGTTGGCACGCAGTCTGAAATCCAAACTGCTATCACATAATATAAAGCTCCGTGTTTATAGAACCATAATCATGCCGATTGTTGTATACGGATGTGGGCTCTCACAAAACGGAAGAAAGTAAATTCCGCGTATTCGAGAATAAAATCCTAAGGGGCATCTTTGGCGGCAAATATGACGAGGAGGTAGGACAATGGAGGACACTCCACAACCACGAATTGGAAGAGCTTTACCGCAAACCTACAATAGTGAGAGTAATCATGTCGCGAAGATTAAGATGAGCCGGACATGTGGCGCGAATGCGCAACGATAAGACCGTACGTAGAATTCTTGACAGAAGACCAACGGGAAAGGTACCGGTAGGACGACCGCGACGGTGAGGGGAGAACAATGTAGATTTGACTTTGAGGAAATCGGATCAGATGGTCAAGTGTGGAAGGAGAGTGCACAGGACAGGGAGCTGTGGCGTAGCCGACTCAGTGAGCTCATGAAGTTCCGGGCTCCTATAGACTAATAAATAGGAGTAGTAGTAGTAATAAAGCTGACGCAGCTATCTGCCAACTAGAACAAGTCGTACAGCTCTGTATTTCGATGCTTCAAGGGCGTTCCAAAAAATTCTCATTGTCATATTTGTAAAAGAAGTGATAGTTAGTAGTAGTTAGGCCTTGGAGTGGCCTGTCGTCTGTGTGCTGAAGGAAAATGATTGAATTTATTTTATTTTATCTACAGCAGCCATTTCTTTCCTCTTCTGTAGGAGCATATATGTTCGTAAACTTGGGCGATTACATGATGGTTATTGTAGGTATACAGTTCTGTTAGGCTCGTTGAATTTTGCTGTAGTTGGGCCTTGGAGTGGCCTGTCGTGTGTGTGTTGAAGGAAAATGATTGAATTTATTTTATTTTATCTACAGCAGCCATTTCTTTCCTCTTCTGTAGGAGCATATATGTTCATAAACTTGGGCGATTACATGATGGTTATTGTACGTATACAGTTCTGTTAGGCTCGTTGAATTCTGCTGTAGTTGGGCCTTGGAGTGGTCTGTCGTCTGTGTGCTGAAGAAAAATGATTGAATTTATTTTATTTTATCTACAGGAGCCATTTCTTTCCACTTCTGGAGGAGCATACAGTTGTGGCGAACTAATAAAGGGGGTATTCTGGTCTAGACGCACGAATTTAACGCAATTTTTGAAGTGCTGTAAAAAAAAGCAATCAATATTTTTACTATTCATTTTTTTATAGGATGTTTATTAATATTTCAAGAATACAGTAAAAAAAATTGAAAGTAAAAAATTCAAAATTCAAAAAGTTAGCACTTGATGAAATGGGGGATCTCAAAAAGTTGGCACGCGACCATACCCACGATTCAACCCTCCTAGCAATCTGAAAAAAAAAAAGATTATTAATTTACAGAAATGCCTCTATCGTTGGAACTAAAAAAAAGTTAAAAAAAAAATTTTTTTAACAAAATGGCGACACTTGAAAAAAAAAATATTTTTGTACCACTTTTTTTTAGTTTTCGAATTTTTTAAAAATAGTTGATATTGAAATTTGGGGATGAGGATAGTTCATGCCATATAAAGAAGACATATACTAAATTTGAAGTAAATCGGTTCAGTAGAACTTGAAAAATCGTGGGTATTGTTTTAAAAAAGACAGTTTCGAGAAAAACGCGTTTAAAGTTTCACGTAAAGTTTGTCGCGATCTAAGTCATGAAATGATATTTTAGGCTTACGTTTATCCAATCTGCCATTCCTGCTGCATACATTGGACCTTCCTCGACTTCGAAATAAGCATCTTTCGCGCTTCTCTCTTCCAACCGAGCAGTTCTGGCCTCCTTTGATCAGTTAGACGCTCGTATCTCTGATTCGTTCCGGCCGAGCCGGTTTAGACGGCGCGTCAGCAAAACAGCCATACCTCCGAAAAAAATTTGAATTTTCTAAAAAGCTTTGAAAATATGAAAAAAAAAATGATTTCTTCAAATTTCTAGGCCAGAATACCCCCTTAAGAACGATACTAGAAATTTTGTTTACAATAATTTTTTTTTTAAATTCTTTGCTATAAACAGTTTGTAAAATGTTTTTTATATATGTATTTTAGTATATTAATTAAAATATAAATAATATTTACAAAAAAACAAAATTAAATTCAAAAGGTTTTGTAAAACAAAATTAGCTGGCGATCTAATTAAGAACGATTGATTTTTAGTCCCAATTTGATGTCTTAGCTTAGTAGGAAAACCTTTGTTTTTAATCACTGCCTTACACCGCCTGGGCATTGAAGCAATAAGGTCCTGACATTTATTCGTTGTTATGTTTTCCCAAGCTGCTTTAGCAATCTCATAGAATTTATTTAAGTTGTCTTCTCTTTTTAATTCGTTCCAGAGGTTTTCTATTGGGTTTAGGTCCGGGCTACATGAAGGCCAATCGATGACATCCACGGAATTATTAGAAAACCATGCTCTCGTTGCTCTCGCGGTATGCTTAGGGTCATTGTCCTGCATAAATTTCCATGTCATAGGCAATTCTCCATCTGCATAGGGCAGCATTACATCTTTAAGGACATTTATGTAGCTTTGGACGTTCATTATACCTTCTATGCGATGTAACGGACCGGTTCCTTTGTATGATATACAACCCCATAGTATGATACTTTCTCCTCCATGTTTGAGGGCGATAGTGGTGTATTTAGGGTTGAATGTTTGATTTTTTGGCCGTCGAACATATTGTTTTCCATCGGAACCGACTCTGTTGATTTTGTTGCATCACTCCACAATATTTTTTTCCACTGTGAGATGTTCCAATTCTCATGTTCCCTGGCAAAACCTAACTTAGCCTTTCGGTTCTTTAATGATAGCAATGGTTTTTTTCTAGCCGATCTTCCAAAAAGCTGGCTCTCAATCAATCGCTCTCTAATAGAACGTGCTGAAAGTGCATTTGGTTCCTCGCCGTAAACGTCCTTTCGTATTTCTTTTGAACTCATAAATGGACTTTTTTTGCAGCTCGAACAATTAGCCTATTCTGGGCTTCAGTCGTTTTACGAGATCTTCTCCGTCTTGCTACGAGTTCTGTGGTTTTATGTTTTTCTACATATTTTATAGCATTGAATACCATTGTTTTAGAGCAATTAAGCTTTTTTGAAATATCTTTATACGACAACCTTCCATTATTTCGAAGATTTATTATCGCTTCTTTCATGTTTTTTGTACAGCTTTTTTTCTTTCCCATATCTCGTTCAAATGTCTTAAAACAAAGCAAGAACTTATAATTCCGTTTACTTTCAAACAAATTATTATATTTACCAACAAATATTTACATTTAAAACGAAATTATACAAAAAAAAACAAACCGTTCTTAATTAGAACAAAACCTTTTCAATTTCATCATCATCATCGGCACTACAACCGGGAACCGGTTTTGGTCTTATTCAGCAAGTCCTGGGGCTTGTTAAATTTTCCATAATGATTTGTTTTTTCCGGGCAAGATCATTAGTCTTGCGCCAGATTTTCAATTTAATTTTTTTTTTTTTTAAATATAATTTATATTTTAATTAATATACTAAAATACATATATAAAAAACATTTTACAAACTGTTTATAGCAAAGAATTTAAAAAAAAGAATTATTGTAAATAAAATTTCTAGTATCGTTCGTAATTAGTTCGCCACAACTGTATATGTTCATAAACTTGACTGTCTCCCAAAGACTTTACTATTATTGATAATTCGATGTATTTCAACTCCATATTTCCTTTCCATAATATGAAAGCAAATATCAGCAAAGTATCGTTTTACTTCTACCTAAAAATATAAAATAAAAGTTAATATACAAAAAGCGTACATGGAAACAAGGCTTACGATATATGCTCTCGACATGAGCTAATGCTTACCTACATTCATTCAAAACTTAATTATTATTTGAAAATCAATTGAGCACGAAATTGAGAATAAAAATATCTAAATAACTAACGTCAACTATATTATCCGATTAAATTATTCTAACATTTAAAAATAGCAACTGATTAAGTTTAAAAATAATAAAAAGTTTAAAAATTTGATGGTACAGAAGCAACTGAGAATATTGAAATTTTGTAAATTATGTTTCAAGTTAATTACAAATCGTTTTTAATTATTAATAGAATTTAATTGTTGCTTACTTATAGGTAATTTAAAATTAACATTATATTGCAAAGTATATAAAATAAATAACTTTTTTTCATTGAAAAAATTGTGCTATAACAAATTATATTGAAAGGTATATTTTTTCTGCCTATTGCGTTCACATAAATATGTGTATTCAATAAAATAATAAGAAATTAAACCAGCCAAATAAATTATAAATATTTGTTTGTGTAACGCGGAATATTTCTCGTAATCACACAAAACCACATATCTTTACTTGCTAAAAATAAAAATGTGAATTTAACATTGCGTTGATTATAAATACATCCTCAATTAAATTTAGCTAAATTATTCATAATATTATGTATCCTAACAGTAATAAATAAATGCTTTTGTAGCGAGAATTTATCATTGACATCTATAACTAATAAAAGAATACAATAAAAAGAAAGATAAAACTACAATAATATAGTCACAGGAAAACAAAAAACGTATTGGATAAACGTTTGTCTTAATATATGTATTTATCTTATATATAAACATTTGCGTTTACGTAACACAGTTTATAGTTGCGTTATATGTTATAATATGAACTACAATGGTTTTCCAAAAAAGAAAAACAACTAAAATATAAATAATTACGGTCTTGTGTATTGCTGTCTTTCTTGTGTTATATATTTACAATATATTTATCACAATTTGAGGTGTATACTATTTTTGTAAATAACGACTTATAGTTACATAGAAAAGATTAATTTATTCGTTAGATAATAAAATTTTCAAGAAGTTAGTAAATATAGAAATAAATTAACGAAGTAAATCTGTACTTCTTGTTTAAGTTTATTATGTCCAGTTCTTTACATAAACAATCCATTATTTTCCTCATTTACCATTAAATTACAATTTACCTCTTTGAATAATCCATGAAAATGTTCGCTTCAGTTAACACTGAACGTCCATAAGTACATTAATAAAACATTCTGTATCAAACTCATCCGGGTTTTTTGTTGAAGGATTTTTCATATTCCATTGTTATTAGTTAGCATCGGAGTTATTAGTTAGCATCAGTTGTCTTACTGGTCTCGATTATGGAAGCAGTTTCATTTATTATTATTTTACTATTATTGTTGTTACAAGGTTTGTGTTTTGTAGATACTTGTTTGTATCCATAAGAATTTGGAGCAGCGCGTCCAGAAAGAAGCAAGAGATTGCATCCAGAGCGTCCAAGCAAGAGGTATGAGTTTATACGCAGAGCGCCCAAGCAAGTGGTAAGAGGCTATACCTAGAGCGTCCAAGCAAGTGGTACGAGGTTTTATCCAGTGCGTCCAAGCAAGTGGATAAGATATTATACCCAGAGCGTCCGTGCAAGTGTGTACGAGGTTGTATTGTGGGGGTTCACTTACCTAAAAAAAACCCCATAACATTCAATCTCTTAACTTCGCTAATTCAATTGCATTAGCACCAATGCTGCACGCATCAAGCTTACCGAATTTATTTATTTCAAAGCTTCTGTAAAAGAAAACTTACCATCATGCATCTCTTCGCATACAATTCTCTGTAAGAATTTTTCATTACCTTTTTAGGAATTCCACAACTCCCATTGTTTCCCGCCAATGCATTTGCATTGGCATCTGAAAACATTTCCTTCTCCAAGGACATTTGATGCATACAACGCATTATCTGAAATTCCTATAAACAATTCTTTAACTTGCATATGCACCATAGATTCCCGACCATTAGGCACCATTGTTCCACCAATGCAATTCCGCCGTACATGTGCATAACACATGTCCCTGGCATTTCCACGGCTGCAGCAGCTCTTTGACCATCGGACAAAAGCAAATACTCTCATCTTACCCTAGAGTCATAAAACGAATTCCTTCGCATGTAATCATGTATACAATTCGATCCCTTTAGCATCACCAGCGATACACATTTCCCATTGTGTAAATAGAAAAACCATTAGCACTTCTTCCTAATGGCGATACATTTACTTACGCATCCGCACCACTCATCCATGTCTGTATGATGCCCTTATTTGCTTTTACCACATTTCTCCGATGAACTGCCGTCTATGATAGCTGCAATGCACAGCATAGACACGGATCATAAATCTCCTTTGTCTTTGCCGCTTGCCTGTTTCGTTGTTCCACTGCTTTCGAGCACGTGTAAATAACATCGATCTGTACGGTCACACACGCATACCATTGCACTGAAAGAGTGCATTTCCTTAGCGGCCGCACCCTTAAGAGAAAAGTTTTTCTCTCTCTTCTTTTGTTCTTAACCCTAACCTAGGATGGAATTCATGTCAGAGTTCTATCCTCAGTGAGTCCAGTGTTTCATTTTACTTTCTTTATTGGTGCATGTCTTTTGGCGAACAGTTTTATTTCTCCTGTTGGTGTTTCCTTTGATACGTGTCGGAACAATTAGTGACGGTGGAGACGAGGTAGAACTCCCGCCCATGCTGGCGTCGCGATCTCGTACCCCACAGTATCCAGCGCGTCCGAAAAAGTGGGTAAGAGGTTATATCCAGAGCATCCAAGCAACTGGGTACGAGGTTGTATCCAGCACGTCCGAACAAGTGGGTAAGAGGTTATACCCACAACGTCCAAACAAGCAGTGATATCCAGAGCTTCCAACCAAGTGGCAAGAGGTTATATCTAGAGCATCCAAGCAACTGGGTACGAGGTTGTATCCAGCGCGTCCGAACAAGTGGGTAAGATGTTATACCCACAGCATCCAAACAAGCGGTGATATCCAGAGCTTCCAAGCAAGTGGCAATTATCGTTCCCGTTATAATTTCTTTAATTTCAATTTCTTTTATTAGTGTTAATTTTTTTATTACGCGTCCTTTTGGCGTTTCTGTTTAGTTCTAATTGTAGGGTTATCATTGTCTTGGTACTTTTTCCTAGGTTTGACATTGGTTCTGTAATATTTGTACTGGTTTCGGGTATCAATAACATGGTCTTCATCAATCTTTTGTGTGTGCAATTTCCTATATTTAGAGTTATTTCCCCCTCTAACTTCTTTAATAAAATTTTGTCCTTGTAATGGATCATTTTTACGATTCTGATTCGATTTATCTATGGCTTTTTGTTTTTTTCTAAGGATGGTTTCGTAAATATCTGTATATTCGTCCTGATGTATTTGTCCGTTGATAAAGTCTATAGGTTTTTTATTTGTTGTAGAATGTATTGTATTGTTGTAATAACTTATAATCTATAAGATTTTTTCCTCTACAGAATCTTCCTTAGTTCGTTCGTCGTGTTTTAATAACCTTATGTGCTCGTTAATTGTGTTATGCAAACGTTCAATATCAGAATTCGATGTGTGGTTACTATTTGAGGTATAGTGGATTTCTGTACCAATAGTTCCTAAATATTCTTTTATGGGAATTGCTTTGAATCCCAATTCGTTATCAACTGTAATTTTCTTTACAAGACCAAATTGGCTGAAATAGTAACAAAGGGCTCTCTTAAATTCTGTTCAAGTTCTACTGGACATTTTTATCGCACAGGCGTGTTTTGAAAATTTATCTATGAAGGTTAAGAATAAGGATTTTTCCAAGCTGTAAAAGACATCTATATGAATAATTTTGCGAGGACTTGTAGGTGTTTCGGTTAGTTTTAATAGAGGTTTATGCGGTTGTCTAACATATTTCTCGATGTTACATACGTCACAATTATTAATAAACTGTGTTATTCGTGTCTTTAAATTTGGGTTAAAATAATTGATCGTAATTTCTTTGTATACTTCCTCGATACCTCTATGGTTATTCTTTAAATGCTCTTTTTCTATTATATCTGCTAGTTCTTCTTCGTTAGTTATGTCCTTTAATAATTTAAGGCAACGGATAATTCTAAGTTTGAGGTTATTGGTAAAATATTTGATAACGATCTCCTCAATAATTTTGAAATAATCTTCGTCTTCAATAAGGATTGCGTTTAAAGCATGCGGTTTGAGATGGTTCTTCAGTAATGTGATTGCGTATTCTTCGTTTAGATTTTTTACGTACATCGTTGTTCGATTTCTATTAAATATGTTTAAATGTTCTATTCTTGGAGACAGTGATTTTATGATTACGACTTGGTTCTTGAAAACGTTTATACTAGATTTACTCATGGGGATACGATTATTTTCAGCTAAGTTTATTTCTGCTTTAGGTATACGAGAAAGAGCGTCTGCGTTGCTATTATTGGTACCTTTCTTGTACTTAATATCAAAATCAAATTCGGATAGTTTCAACTTCCATCGTATCAGTTTTGAATTGGGTTCTTTCAAAGTAAATAACCAAGTGAGTGGTTTGTGATCCTTTTCAATTATGAATTTCCTGCCGAATAAATAGGGGCGATAGTATTTGGTTGCCCAAACTATTGCGAGTAATTCTTTCTCAATGGTACTATAGTTTATTTCTGCTCGTTCAGAGTACGGCTAGCAAAAGATAAAGGAGGCCTTCTTGGGATAATACGGCTCCCAAGGCGAATTGGCTAGCATCTGTAGTAAGTGTAAATGTTTTACTGAAATCAGGGTATGCTAATATGGGATCGTTTATTAATAATGTTTTGAGAGTTCTGAAAGCTTCTATATTATCCTGATCAGAAATATTAATCTTTACATCCTTTTTTAGAAATCGAGTCATTGGTTTAGCTATTTTCGAATAATCTTTAATAAATTTTCTATAGTATGTGAGTGAGTCCTAAAAACTGTTTAATTTGCTTAGGCGTCCTAGGAATGGGGTAATTTTTAATACATTCAACTTTCTTGCTCTAATTTCTTCAGGTGTTACAACGTGACCGAGAAATTCCGTTTCTTTCCTAAGAAATTCGGATTTGTCTAGTTGTTCCTTTAACTTGACGGTCTTTAATCGTTCGAATATTTTTGTTAAAGAAGTAATATGTTCCTCTAAAGATGTAGAGAAAATTATTATATCGTCCATATACACTAAACATATTGTAGCGAGCTTAGGGTTCGCTGGATTAATTATTTTGAATAAATAAAAGCCGTTAAATCGATTTTGAATTAATATAACACTTTATTAGTCCGTTAATCACAACCGTTACTTTTACCGAACACAACGATTTCTTGACTTATCCCTTCCGTACTTATCGCGTATTTTACTTCTAACTTATCGCTTGCTTCTCACTCGAGACTTATTACTTTCTACTTCTTACTCATCACTATGCTCTGTGTGCGGCGTATTTATACTGTTTCAGCGTTTCGTTTCCGTCCGTTCCATTGCCTTGAATGTTCTACTGTTCCTAGTCTCCAGTTTTCCATTACTTTATAGAATATTCTAGTACTCTGTTTCGGACTCTCTAGAATATTCTAGTACTGATTGTCATATGCGTCACACTACCCTCCGCCTAGATTAGTTCGTCCCGAACTAAGTTCACTGGTCTCCCGGGCCAACAAAAGCCGCCAGTCGGTCGCGATGCACCACTTTCATCTTGGCGTTCGGCGGTGGAAGTTCTTGACCTTCATCCAAATTTTCTACTGCTCTCCTTTTCGCGTCAGCTCTAGCCTGTCGCCATTCTTCCTTTTCCTGGCGACGGAATTCCTCTTGCATTTTAGGGATCTCATGCGAATAGTATAAGAGAAAATGCATGTGCACACCCTTAAGCTCTTCTGGAGTTTGCACATCACGTAAGTGGTCTACATCTTCATCTTCACTTACACGCGTATCATCTGGTATTGGAGCATCTGTTGATTTCATGGTAGTTCCGCATCTTTTCAAATAACTGGAGCGGTTTGTTCTTTGGAGCTGACAGTAAACACCAGCCTGCGTCGTAGTAATAGACTTTCCATAGATCGTTGCACGTTAATTCTGGTTTCACGTGTTCTTCTCTATAGAACGCAATGAACGGCGCCTCTAACTGTTGATTACGCCTACAATCTAGGGCTTGCTTGATCTTTCCCCCCGTATGTGGTGGCTTACAATAGCGGTCTCGACCTCCAACATCCGTTGATCTCTCTTGGTCGGAAACAGTTGATTTCCAAACGCATGTTTGTAAATCCATTCAGCTTCATCTTGTAGTTAATTGGGTCCCTCTGGAACAGGCGTAACCGGAACTTCGCGTAATTGCATTCGCTCAGGAATATCTGTTTTACGGATTTCATTGTCCAAATCAGTAAAGGGACCCATTTCCAATTCATCATTGAAATGTTTTGCCGCCTCAGTTTCCCTGTGACTACGTTCAGAGCGGCGCTCAACATCGTCTTCGTCGTCGTCGAATAGCTGTTCGTCTATAGCCTCACGTGCTGAACCTTCATCGACGTGCTGTTCCTCTCCATCACTTTCTTCATCCTGTGTACGACGCAGACGCTTGGAACGCTTTCTGCCTTCGACTTTCAAACCAAGATTCTCTTCAATAAGGTCACAGTCGTCGTCTTCCTCTCCATCACTTTCTTCGTCCTGTGTACGACGCAGACGCTTGGAACGCTTTTTGCCTTCGACTTTCAAACCAAGATTCTCTTCAATAAGGTCACAGTCGTCGTCTTCCAGTCGGTCGTCCAACTCGTCATCATCATTGTAAATCCGTTTCAGGGAACGGCCTGAAGCATCAGTGTCTTCATCATCACTGCCGTCCTCTTCAATCGGGTTATCATCGATGAAATCCTTCAGTTCTTCACGTGACACATCATCGTCATTTTCCTCCTCTTCCTCACTGCTGTCGGCCATAGCTTTGCTCTTCCTGAGTTTCTTCATTTCATGTGGCTCCAATTCCTCCTCATCCTCAGCTTCTTCCGCTTCCGAGTCCCAGAATTCTTTCATACACTGCCTTTGGGCATCCAATTTTGCATTAACCTCTGCAGTTCGCGCATCCAATTTTGCCTTAAACTCTGCAGCTTGCGCGTCTAATTTTACAGCTCACGCATCCAATTTTGAATTAACGTCTGCAGCCCACGCATCCAATTTTGCAGCTCGCGCGTCCAATTTTGAGTTAATATCGATAGCTTGGGCGTCCAATTTTGCCATCATAATCCTGAACATCTCCGAAATGTCCAACGGTTGCGAACTCTTCTCCGAATGTCGATCTGCCATCGTCACAATACACTTCTACAGACTTATTTATTTCACCAATAATTAATCCCACTTCTGACACCAATTGTAGCGAGCTTAGGGTTCGCTGGATTAATTATTTTGAACAAATAAGAGCCGTTGAATCGATTTTGAATTAATGTGACACTTTATTAGTCCGTTAATAACAACCGTTACTTTTTACCGTACACTTACCGATTTCTTCACTTATCGCTTCCGTACTTATCGCTTCCACACTTATTACTTCTTACTCATTACTTATCGCTTGCTTGACCTTCTACTTCATACTCATCTCCATCGTCTGTGTGCGACGTATTTATACCGTTTGCTTATTCTGATTCGGCGTTTCGTTTCCGTCCGTTCCATAGTCTTGAATGTTCTACTGTTCACGGTCTCCAGTTGTCCATTACTTTATAGAATATTCTAGTACTCTGTTTCGGACTCTCTAGAATATTCTAGTACTGATTGTCATATGCGTCACAGTATGTTGCTCCTTTATGTTTAGTTCTTCCTTTTTGTTTTTATTATTCTGCTGCTCGTGCTTTCCTCGTGGTTTGTTTGTTTTTAAGTTGTCTTCTTATTTATTTCAATTTTTGTTTCTTTTTATTATTATAGTCACGTTTTATTATTTTAGTCACTTTTTATTATTTTTGTGTTTCTTTTGGATCGGTGTAAATTACTTCAACTAAAATGATTAAAGTCCATTTTAAATTGTTTATTTATCTATATCAACGAATAATTATAAGTTTTATGTCAACTTCCTTTTTTTTTTTATATGTATATTCACTTTGTTTATTTGTTCTTGTGTGGTTATTTAAAACTTTAAATTTCTGCGTTTACCGACGATACGCAATTTTTAGAATATTATTTTTGCCGCCGTGGCAACGATGTTTACCGACTGCGCCAGTTATGGTTTTGAGCCAACGATTTTTCGTTAGCAACAAACTTTGTATAAAAGAAAACGAACGCGATGTTTCCGTTTATTTATCTTTATTATAGAGAATCTTCCCTCTTTCGAATCTATCTTAAGACTGATTTATTATTGTGTTTTTACTTAAAATCTAACATTGCAATCTTAATAGATTGTACCTCAGGTAGTAACAAGAATGTCTACCTGTTAATAGGTAATGTAGGTATTTTAAAATATAATTGTATTCAAACGACATTATAGAGATATATGCTTATTACAAGAATGTCTACCTGTTAATAGGTAATTTAGGTATTTTAAAATATAATTGCATTCAAACGACATTATAGAGATATATTCGTTTTGTTATGCTTATTTTATATTCATGTCATGTTTCTGTTATGGATATGTAACAGTTATACCCAGAGCGTCCTGTTACTTAATTAACAAGCGTTAATTATCACCCCCCCCCCCCCCCCCCCCCCCCCCCCCCCCCCCTCAAATTATCAAAAAGTATCGCTGATTCGTGTCCTTATTCCAAGAAACACATCACATTCCTAAAAACAACATTTCCTACATGAAATAGGCTAATTTTAAAATCATATCATCCTTTACAACACAAAATCAATCCCAACAATGATAATTTGTGGTCAAAACTTTCCGTTGTATTTCAATACAAAAACTTTCCACTATTCCTCCATAAACTCGCAGGTGTTCAAATTCCGTTTCTAATATGAATTACAAAATGTTCTGAACGAAGACCCAAAGTATCATATTATACACAAAACTACCAACACGTCCCCTAATCCAGCAATTTAGCACTGTTTTCGCCGTTAGCTAAACGATTTTTTTGCACAGCGTTGGATTTTGCGAGATCCAACCCTTAACTCAATGAATCGCTCGGCGGTAAAGTGCGGGTAAAGAAATCCTTATAGAGACAGGGAGTACAAAAGTAAATTCAAGTGTGACAGTTGAGAATTGAAATCGCCAAGCAGAAGCAAGCAGACTGATAGAAAAGTAAATTCAAGCAGAGCGGATAATAAATTCAGACAAGCAGATAAAGAAGTAAATTCAAGCAGAGCAGATAGAAAGTAAATTCAGACAAGCAGAAGTAAAAAAGTAAATTTAGAGAGTGAAAACAACAAGTTAGATCAAAAATAAAAGTAAATTCAAATAAAAAGAAATGTGTTTTTAATAGTTCGAGTCTTTTGTCCGTCGTGTTCGTATGGTGCTATTCGAGTACAGTGCTGCACCAGGAAATAAGATCATTGCCTTCCCTTTTCGGACCAAACACCGACAAACAAAGACACCACGGACAGCATTGTGTCTTGGCGCACATAAAGGCACCAGAAGGCAACAAAAAGGCACCGGAAGTGCGGCCCAACCACGTTGGGCGAACATTCGGTTACATAGGACACAATGTTCATAATGAAACCGTGAGTACCCCTTTACAAATAAAATATATTGTAGTGAGCTTAGGGTTCGCTGGATTAATTATTTTTAATAAATAAGAGCCGTTAAATCGATTTTGAATTAATCTAACACTTTATTAGTCCGTTAATAACAACCGTGACTTTTACCGTACACATAACGATTTCTTTACTTATCGCTTCCGTACTTATCGCGTGTTTCTGCTTACTTCTTACTTTTTTACTTTTACTTATCGCTTGCTTCACTTTCTACTTCTTCTCATTACTTGTCTCCATGATCTGTGTGCGACGTATTTATACCGTTTCCTCATTCTGATTCGGCGTTCGATTTTCGTTCGTTCCATAGCCTTGATTGTTCTATTGTTCCTTGTCTCCAGTTTTCCAGTACTTTCTACAGTACTTTGTTTCGGACTCTCTCGAATATTCTAGTACTGATTGTCATATGCGTCACAATATTTATATTGTGTGCGTAATATATGCCATAGTGCGAGCAAGTGGGCAAGAGCTTATATCCAGTGGGTCCAAGCAACTGGGTAGAGTTTGTAGCCAGCGCTTCCAAGCAACTGGGTAAGAGGTTATTCCTAGACGGTCCAAACAAGTGGTGATATCCACAGCATCCAAGCAAGTGGCAAGAGGTTATATCCAGGGCGTCCAAGCAACTGGGTAAGGAGTTATACCTAGAGCGTCCAAGCAAGAGGGTAAGAGGTTATACCCAGAGTGTCCAAGCAAGTGAGTAAGAGGTTATGCCCAGAGTGTCCAAGCAAGTGGCAAGAGTTTATATCCAGAGTTTCGAACCAAGCGGGTAAGAGGTTATACCCAGAACGTTCAAGCAAGTGGGTAAAGGGTTGTACCCAAAGCCTCCAAGCAAGTGGCAAGCGCTTATATCCAAAGTGTCCAAGAAACTGGGTAAGAGGTTGTATCCAGGGCATCCGAGCAAGTAGTACGAGGTTGTATCCAGCGCGTCCAAGCAACTGGGTAAATGGTTATACCCAAACCGTCCAAGCAAGTGGTGATATCCAGAGCATCCAAGAAAGTGGCGAGAGGTTATATACACAGCGTCGAAGCAAGTGGGTAAGAGGTTATACCCAGAGCGTCCGAGCAAGTGGTGATATCCCGAGTGTCCAAGCAAGAGGGTAAGAGGTTACACCCAGAACGTCCAAGCAAGTGGATAAGAGGTTATATTCAGAGCGTCCAAGCAAGTGGGTAATAGGTTATATCCAGAGCGTCCAAGCAAGTGGCAAGAGCTTATATCCAGTGCGTCCAAGCAACTGGGTAAGGAGTTATACCTAAAGCGTCCCAGCAACTGGTTAAGAGGTTGTATTCAGCGGGTCCAAGAAAGTGGATAAGAGGTTTTGGCGGATTTGAATTGATTGATTGTGTTCCGCCGAACACTGCCCACGAATAAAATAGTCACTTTTAATTTTTCTTTCACGGATTTTTTTTTGTTATCCACACACTTTTCTTATCGAACTTTGCAACATATATTTATTAGTTTTATTATTGTTATTGAAAGTTTACGGCGACAAACTCTTAGTTTGTTTCACAGTCGCGGACCCTCCACGGCGGATGTTATCACTGGACTAGCTTAATACAGTTTTGTTGAAGGAAGGAAATCTCACCGGGTTCTTTCTTTCTGCAATTTTGTCTTCCCTTGGTATCCACTCTTTCCAAGGGACTTCTCCTTTCCAGGAGATCGCACCCTAACTTGTTCTACGATTCCGTTTTGTTCGCAGAGGTACTGTGTGGATACACCCACACAGACAGACGCGAGCTTTGTCGAGGTGTTAGGCTATGTCTAGATATGTCGAGGATAGTTAGGCTTTTCACACATCTGCGGTGTCCCTTTGTGTAATTTACCCGCATGTGGTTTATGGCTCAGAAGACCTGACGTTGGTTAAACTATCAGGGTAGTGGAGCACGAATTTGAAGTAGTGCAATCCTTTAACTACCTTGGGTCAATAGTATCAGCCGATAACAATATGAAAGAAGAAATGCGCGAACGGTTGATCAAATCCAACAAAACCTACTATGGTCTATCAAGGCTCTTTAAATCCCGAAATTTATCTAGAACATCCAAGCTACTACTCTACAAGACCATGATCTTACCAGTACTCATGTATGGGCCAGAGACCTGGGTGCTCAATAAAAGGTACTCTGAACTCTTAGCCGCATTCGAGAGGGGGTCTTAAGGAAATTGTTGGCCCCGTATGTGAGGGAGGACGATTCTGGAGACGCTACAACCATTAGTTGTACGCAATCTACTTTGAAGCTAATGTTGTAAGACAAATCAAGCTAGGTAGACTCTGGTGAGCGGGACACCTAGCTCGAATGAGCGAAGAGGTACCTGCCCGGAAAATCCTTTGTGGCAGGATGTATGGAAGGAGACAACGCGGCAGACCTTGTTTGTTGATGGAGGGATGGCGTAGACCAAGACGCCCAAAGCCTGGGAGTGCCAAACTGGATGACATCGACTTGAAATCGGGACCGGTGGGGAGATTTGTCAAATAAGGCCAAAACCGGTTCCCGGTTGTAGTGCCGATGATGATGATGATATCCACGGCCGAAGTCATTATCTTCGGCTGCGATATTTATCGGAGGTTTTTATCCCCTTTGTAGGAACACTGTCGATTCATTTATTATTTGCCTTCTGTTCCCGCAATAGTCCTTTCGATGAGGGAAAACCAAATTGCGGTTGGCTCAAAAGAAGATCATACATTTGTTTATTTCTTGGCCATACTTTTATCGCATGGGATTTTGATGGCTGTCGGTGTCTGGCGCTGTGGCGTCGGGCACTTGTGTTTGTCCGGCTAATGGGTCGTTCAAACAACTTCTTTTCTGGTGTAGTGTCCTTCGATAACCGTGCAGGCATGAGGAGTCGATAGAGGAATTGGGCCACGTGTCTATGGATACGTGGGGTTGCAGACACCAATATGTATGACTCCTTTAGCTGGGCGAAAAGGTATTTAACCCCACAGTGATTTGTGCGGTTCGCAGGAACACCACAGCCTCGTTTTCAGTGGGCATTCCTTAAAGGACAACTGCCTATAGCATACAACACCAATATAATGGGTTCTCCAATAGGGATTTGACAACTTTTTTTCGGTAGTGAATTTTTATAATTTGCAGACGTTTCTTTCGTGTACTTAACTTTATGAAAATGTTGAGTTTACTGAAAAAATTGACAGTGGCAGTTCGATGATTAGTGAAAGGGTGCGTTCACAAATTAAATTCAAAGTTGTTAAGTCCCTATTGGAAAACCCGGTATATTATAGTGGGACATGATGTGATAATCTGTAACATAATGTTTAATTTTCTTCCAGCTGCTACATTTAAATTACTTGCTCACAAAATGAGGAAACAATACTCACCGATTAGGGGAAAGTATAAAACGAAATGTTCCTCCAGATCGGAACAAATATATAATCTAACATAATTCACTATTCGAAAGATCTTTTCCAGCATTACATCTCTAAAGGCCTACAATTCGTCACAATAAATCGTAACACCTTGAGTCAGGGAACTTACTTTCCCAGTCACTTCTGATCGGTAATCGGAAACTTCGTTTTCCTTTGCCCGAAAAGAAACAGCGGTTCATTGTATCATGAGCAATTAAATTGCTAAACAATATATCACAAAAGATGGCGCAAGACTGATGACCTTGTCCGGAAAAACAAATTATCATGGGAAATTTAACAAGCCTCAGGACTTGCTAAATAAGGCCAACACCGGTTCTCGGTTGTAGTGCCGATGATGATGATATCACAAAAGCAGACTGAGTGCAACAAACTTCTAAAATTTTATTATTTACTAAGATTTCTGTATACATTTAAAGTGGTGCTTCGCAAACGTTTCACCTACAATTAATGGAAAAACTAAACTAGCTTCAGCGTATACCTTAACTGGTACCGCATCCTTTTTTATCTTGCCCCATGACACTGCCTCATCTGGGCGTGCTCCACTATCGCTTCCGTCGAACTCCGAAGCGGTATTAATGAATACCGAAAAGTCAGCTCCATTACGCATTAAGTTGGCATTACAAATATGATGTTTCACTACCCCACCGCCCAAGATAATCATTCCAGAATTCACTGCTTTAACAGCTATCGTGTTTAGTCGTCTTAAATCAGATAGTATATCAACAATTAACCCAGGATGATGAAAGGAGTGGAAGTACATCATATCACCGAGGCTGCCATCGGTTAAGGCGGGACTAAAAACTGGAATATTGTTCTTTGCAGCCCAATAATAGATCGACGATGTATCATTAATTCTCTCTCCTAGGCGTTGAATAATTTTCGATGGTGTCCAAATAGTCTGTTTAGTTTTCTGTTCTTCCACCATTTCAGTCAGATGTGGCATTACCCAATCTTCAAACTTACAGTAATTAGTATTTGGAACTAGCAGGTTGCCGATTCGGTTGATTCCTCTTTCTCGCAAATCCTTTCCCTTTAATTCGAACGAACCTTTAAAACAAGAATATTTTTCAAATAGTTCTACTAAAATACAGTAAAACAATTACCAATATACGTTGGAGCTAAGCATTTAATGAAGTCCTCTTCAACACCTCCTGCTGTAGTGACGATGCAATCCACTAATTTGTGTTCAACTAAAAATCTTAGAGTTTCTCTTAGTCCAGATGAAACAAGATTAGACGTATATCCCAAAAAGATTGTACAATTTGTCTTCCTTTTAATAAACTCGTCGGTTTCATATATGTCCACATCTGCAGGATCAAGGATTTTTTGTCTGCAATCAATCTTCGTACGATATTACAAATTAAAAATTCGATAGTATGACAACGCTTACCATTCTATTAATTTCCTTAATCGCCAATGCAAGATTTGTCCCTTGAAAGCCTGAGTTACTAAACGATTGCAGTAGAGCAGAATAATCAATACCATTATTCCAATCATAGCCAAAGACTGGTTCGGCATTTTTATCCATTGGACAGCTTGATTTAAGGACTGCTTCTTTGGCAACAGTAGGCACCTGAGACATTTTGTTATTTGTGATAAAATACAATTGTTTATGGACTAATGAATTAAATTAGTTATTTGACTGTTATCGATGGGTAGCATGTGGTATTTGAAGTCCTCGAATGAGTGCATTCAAAGCGAACATTGGACATTTTGACGCACGTGGCGCAGTTTATTCTACAAAATAATGTGAATATTGAATCTTATTTTTTTTATTCATCATCATCATTATCGGCACTACAACCGGGATCTGGTCTTGGCCTTATTTAGCAAGTTTCGAGGCTTGTTAAATTTTCCATAATCTTTTATTTTTACGGGCAAGGTTATTAGTCTTGCACCGGCATTTTTTTTTATTAAATCATTTAAAATATCAACTACAAGGAAATATATACAATCTCTACTCTATTCATAATATGCCAGAGAATATTACGAATAGCTGTATTTTATTTAGCGAATATCCGACAAAATATAAATTCTTCATGGAGTAACTTATAAGTTTGGTATGCTCTTACGACCGAGCTGGAAGATATTTCGATTTAAAATATTTTTGAAAATTACCTAAAAATATAAAACAAAGCAAAGCCATAAGAAGGATGCGGATTTATTTTTACGTGAAAATTATATGAAATTTGACAAATTAATGAATTTTCTTGAATAAATCTTTTGGCCCTTAATCAGGTTTTTTGAATATATATATATATATATATATATATATATATATATATATATATATATATATATATATATATATATATATTTGGCCCTGTGAGTAGGGCGTTAGAATATACTCACAGCTAGGCCGGCTTGTCGTAAGAGGCGTCATCATTATCACCAGTCACAATTCCTGTAAGCACTGTGAGTAGGGCGTTAGAAAATTATAAATCTATCTCAATATAAAGGAAAGTAAATAGTAAATTTAAATAATATTTTATTGGTAAAAGGCTGTAGTATTGAGGCATCGAATTTTGTGTATAACATCCATTTCAACTATTACTTTCCAAAGAAGTACATATTGGTTGTAATAAATTGTGATTATTTTTATTTGCTCAGTCACCTTTGCCCGGTGAGTAGGGCATTAGAATATACTGACAGCTAGACCGGCTTGTCGTAAGAGGCGACTAAAGGCCGAGTGGTAGCCGAAGTCCCAACGTCCTGCCGCCCGGTGAAATACCACCCCATCAAGCTTTAGGCACCGTGAAATGGTTGGAATAAATCCTTGGCCATCTTTCGGAGCTTGGCTGATGGACCGGTTCGAGAAAAGGTTGGTTAGATGGTAGCCGGTCCCAAGGTGAGATACCACCCCGTCACGCTGTACATTCCGCGATATCGCCGAGAGAAATCTTCGACGGTGTTTCGGATGTGTGACTGATGGCCCGGACTGACACGGGGAAAAGTCATGATGGTACCTTCTGATATAAAGAATTCCGGAGGTAAACTAGTCTCCCATTCGGAGCTCCGGACGGGGACTATGTCAGGGTGAACATCATGCAGATATCATGATAAATAATGGAACTTTGAGAAGTTCGTCATCGCATGACCGGGCTCGCTCTCAAGGCTCTGTCAACGCTCGACTGGTGATGGCATTTTGTAATATCAGGGGCATCGGTTTCACCAATACAGATGTAAACACCGTCCACCAATATTTGCAAACAGCGAAACCTGATATCCTTGCCCTAACCGAGACCCAGGTCGATTCGTCAACTGGTTCGGAATATCCTTGTTGCCACTGATATGACTTGTATTCGAGTCTGCGCCTTCGCGTGGTCCGATCTGGCTTGCCAGAGGATTTGGAACCCAATAACATGGACATCATGTGGTTGAGGGTCGTGCTGAGCAATTCTGTTAAATTTCTTTGTTGTCTTTACCGGTCCCCGAATGACGATCGACCACGACATTTTTCGAACATCTTTCGCGTACTGTCGATTGAATACAGATCAACTATCAAGCTTCTGAAATTGTCGTCCTTGGCACAATTCCGACTGGTTGGTACATTCTAGCAGAAGCTGGGAGGCTAGCGGAGATGTTCGCTATTAGCTGCAGTTTGACTCAACTTGTGAAGAAACCTACGCCAGTGCCGGATATCCGAGGTGAGTATACGAACACCCTGGAACTGTTTTTGATATCCGAGCCGACCATTTATACCCTGGAGGTCGCTGCGCCACTAGGAAACTCAGATCACTGCTTGGTATCTGTCGCGCAGCCACTTGCATTTCCAGCGAATAACTGACCTACGGAGCTTCGCCATGTATGGAGGTATGGTCCTGCTAACTGGGACGGTTTGCGATATTTCTTCGCATCCCCTCCTCGGTTGGAGGTGTGCTTTGGAGACTCCGATGTTAACGCGTGCGCGGAGTCGGTCACAGAAATTATTCTTCTCGGGATGGAGATCTACACGGCATTCCATCAAACGAAGTTTATCTGATAAAACTTGGTTTGATAAAAAATGCGAGCAGGTTACAGCGGTAAAAAAATAGAGATTTAAACAATGGCGCTCTAATCCCACCGAGGTGAACAGAACGAATTTTGTTATCATCAAAAACGCGTGCAACCAGGCGATTGATACATAGTGACTAGTAAACTCCTTGAGTGTCCAAATTGTTTGCGTCCCATCTGGTCAATGCCAAGGGCTGTCAGCAGTAACTTCGTGTCCTCCTCTTTCCCATCGTTAGTGACGGTCCCACGCCCAAAGCCTCACCAAAAATCCCCAAAAAGCCCTCGTGCGTGAATAATCAAAACACCAAGAACAAGACAGAAGAATATAAAGGGGGATTAATAATCCAACATCCCCTGCAAACAGAAGATTAGTACTGCTCCGACGACAAACGCCCGCGCGTGAATAACAATTTCAGCCTCGCGTGTGAATAACAATTTAAAACTCGCGCATGAATAATCAAAACACCAATAACAAGAAAGAAAAAAATAACAGGTGGATCAAGAATTCAACACCCCCTACAAACAGAAGAGCAATACCTTTGATCGGGACGCAGTCCGATGATACACGCCAAGTAAGTCTCAATTTGAATTACTAAAAAATGTATTGTTAATAATATAATTCATAACAGCTGGCAGCTAGACGTTAGTCACAAGTTCAACGGATAAAGTTAATGTGTTCGCGAATTTGTTTTCCGTGAATTCAAACCTCGAAGCCGGTCTTTTGGAGCCACCTGTGATCGCGCCGGTACGCTCCTCGATGCGGGATATGAGGTTCCGGCCGCGTATTATTCAACGCATTCTACGTGGACTGGACTGTAGGAAGGCAACCGGGCTGGACGGAATACCAGCAATAGTCCTTAACAACTGTGCTCCAGAGCTGTCACCGGTTCTTGATAGATCGCTTATCTTATGAACGAAAAATCTTTCCTGTCCACTGGAAAATCGCTCGGGTTCAGCCGATCTCAAAGAGGGAAAAAATCTGTCTCCCACAAAGTTACCGGGCGAGAGTATTACTGTCTATGTTATCTAAGGTAATGGAAAAGGTCATCAATGCCGACTTAATTAAGTATTTGGAGTGCAACGGACTTCTAAATGATCTTTAATAGGGATTTCGTGGCAGGCAGTCCACAGGAGACCTTTTGACCCTTATAACTGATATATGGACAACTGCAATTGAGCGGCATGGTGAGTCAAGGGCGGCCACATTGGATATCTCCAAGGCTTTTGACCGCGTCTGGCACGGGGCATTGCTGAGCAACGTCGTTCAAATGGACTTTCCCACCAGCTTTGCGAAAGAGCTTCCTCGAAAATGGATCGTTTCGGATTGTTGTGGACGGCGAGTGTTCGGATCTGTATCCTATTAATTCCGGGGTGCCTAAGGGTTCTATTTTGGCTCCAACCTTGTTTTTGTTTCACAGAAATGATTTGTTGGAGATGACGGATAACAGGGTATTCGTTTTCACCAGCTGAAATGTAGCCAGATCGACTCTCTGATTCGGGATCTGGATAAGGTCATGCAGTGGGAAAAGGTCAATCTAGCCGAATTCAATGCAGCGAAGGCACAATATACAACATTCACAAGGAAAAGTGGATCATCGGTTCCACAGCTGATGATGAATGACCAAGTCCTCGAATCTGGGGAAAACTTGAAATTGCTTGCCGCCACGGTCTGTGGGAATGTATCGGTAGATAAACACGTCGAACATCGCAAGATCCGCCTCAGAAAAACTGAGCTATTTTTTTAGAGCCAAGAAATATTTTACTCAAGCCCAACTTTTTCTCCGGTATAAATCACAAATTAGACCCGCGCTCGAATATTGTTCTCATGTTTGGAGCTCGGCTCCTAAACATGCCCTCGACCTACTTGAGAGCATACAGAGATGAGCGATCCGCCTGATCGGGGACTCGGCGCTGACAACGGGACTACACTCGCTGTCACATCGAAGACGCGTAGCCGACCTCTGTCTGTTTTACAGATATTATCACGGAGATTCGTGGTATTGTTCCGCCCAATTCGTTTTATACGCGCTCCACAAGACAATCCAACGGATCACACCAATTTGCGGTTCATCTCCCAACGGCGCGAACATCCCAGGATCTGAACTCGTTCTGCTACAGAGCGGGGGAGCTGTGGAAGTTTCCACTATTGGAAGATAAATTCAGGATTGTTAGAGCTGAATTTGAGTAAATACATCAGGCTTCAAAAATCAACGAGTAAACAAATTTTTTCGTTATATTTAAAAAATTGAGTATGTTGCGAATTCGCAAATAAACATAGAGGAGAATTTAATACGTTCACCATCTAGTATACCCACCGACCAGCATACTCTCCACATGACTGTCAGCCGCCAGCTGACAATGCGTCATCACCTAGAGACGCCATCAGACTGTCACCCTTTTCAAATGTGACCAACGGTTTTTTAGTCAGTGATCATCAGCCCTTCGTTGCGAACATTTCCAGTTTATATTAAAATAAATTACAGCAATAAAAGTCACTCCAAGCCTAATAAGCATGTGTTGTTCATTATTAACGGTTTTCATCAGTCTGCTGCACCACCTAATCGCTTGGTGTCCTCTACCACTCCTACCCTAGCTATTTGGCTGTCCGTTCGCCACCAGAGTATTTTTTTTTAAATGAGTTCGTGGCATACACAAACAAAAATAAAGAATACCACCAAAATAAAATTGAAAAATAGATTATCAGAACCGTATATGATAGCAAATACCACACGCGGCGATTAAGCTGATGCTTCGATGCTTCGCTTCTTACGCGCGTCTTCGTGCCATCAAATCATGTTCCTTGCTATCATGGCTAAACGCTACGGTCCCGACGTGGTCCATTTATTGTATTGGTATTTTCTTTTTCCGTTCACACTACACTTTGACAATTAAGGGTAAGTTAGAATCCCTATTAGTGTGCGTCGTTGTATTATATTAGGTATATAAGAAGGAATCCATTATTTTGCCAAGAGATAGCGTTAGTAATATGTATCTCACCTTGCGATCGGGTTACGCTAGAAAGATAAGATTTCGTACTAAAAAACTTTTCACACTTGACTCAGTTTTGTTTGAGCGGCCATCAACTATAGACACCAGCAAAGAGAAAATACGCCATGCTTTACGGTTTTTCTTCGATAAAGGTAAAACACAAGCCAGGCGTTGAAAATGTGAATAGTGTTTATGGTCCTAATACTGTAAGAGCTTGATCGGGCGCAATTTTGGTTTCGTTATTTCCGTTCCGGTAATTTTGATGTCTAAGATGCGCTACACTCTGACAGACCAATTGTCGACCATGTCGATAAAATGACGTTGAGTCCCTCCATCTGTTAAAGTTACGTATCTCACCGCTTGCGTTAGGTTACGTATCTTAATATTAACATAAAATTGTTAATTTAATTGATAGTTTTACCCATTTAAAAATGCTAAGTTCCTGGGGGATCGTCTGGGATCCTACCGACTGCGCCAATTTGTTAAGTTTTACTTAACTATTATGGTCACGTACGACTGTGGGATGGTGCACCGATCGGGAATCCTACCGGGTGCGCCAAATAATGTTATATCGCAAGATGATACAATGTGTCCGAGAGAAGAGCAGGATTTAAAAACGTTTTTCTTTTTAGTTGGGTTCATTTACATGTTGTTTTTCTTTGGTTTTTTACAACTTGATTGGGTTATTATTTTATTTGTGGAACAAAAGGTCCGTTGTACTTGTGCGAGGCCGCGACCCTTTGATCTTACAACTTATTTAACTCTGACTCGAATTCCGTTGCAACCATTATTTTTGTACCCAATTTATTGAGGCAGAACCGCAAACGATAGAACTAATTCTTTTCACCACAAGCGTAAGTCAATTACCCTGCCTCAGTTTCACTTATTCGGGTTAGACCCATATTGATTGCAACTGTTGCATACATATGTGACATTAACCGTTACCAATTAAATCATAATCCCACAAATGATTTATGTTGCATTAAAGTTTTAACAGCTTAAAACCAAAGGAGTTCTTTCGGTGTAGCTGTGAAACTTTATCACATGCCTACCTGTTTCTAAACGCAAACCCCTATCATAAATTCCGTTCCCACAACTAAACTTGCAATTCTGCAATTCCCACGTTCCATCTATGCCCATACACCTGCATGCTATTTGCTTGAAGCAAATAGAACAATTCTCATCACCTCGCTGATCACCCAACACCCCATCACTTTCAAGGAAATTCCACCCATGCACATGCATGCTATTTGCTATGGGCAAATCAGATTTGCATCACCTTGAAACGAAATTTCCCCATGGCCTTGGGGTGGAGCTGCAGCCAGAGTCGGCGTAAGGTTGCCACCTCAGGCTGAATGGCGCAAAATTGCAACGTTGCAGTGTCCATCGTCCTTGGCGTGGCATTCGACTGGGCTGGCATCAGGTGGCTGTCTCAAGGTGAGAAATGAATCGTGGGAAGGAATGTGAAATTCTGATTTGCTTTTGGGTATAAATAGAGAGTTCCGTTATAGGCAAGAATGAATTAGAATCAGACAGCCAAAGTGTAGCGCTGAATTTTAAGTAAAAACGAAGGAAGAATAAAAATAAAACTCAAGAAAAACCCAAAAAAAAGCCCTTTTCATTTACCGTATTGACCAACTCCTGAAAGACGACCAAGGCGGTTGGCTCCTCTGCGGGGGGGCTTGTGGGTAGGGTTGGAAAGGTGTAGGAGAGAACTACTTTGGCGGGGAGAGGAGAACGTAGGGGGCGGATTTAGGATGGGTTTATTCTGAGACGTCGTTTAAGAGCGGGAGTGGAGATGTTGAAATCGGAGGAGGTGGGGAAAGAGTTGTCCTGCCGTAGCATACGCGAGATGGGTTCGGTAGCGCCGTAAGAAGTGTGATGAGCGGGCACGTAAAACAGTCGAGGGCTACGTACGTTACGGGGGTTTGTATGCAATGTTAAAGTGGAGAGCAAGCTTGGGCAATTGATTGAGCCAGACAGAAGGCGATGGACAAAGATGATGTCGGCATGGATTCTGCGCTCTTCAAGTGTGTTTAGATTGATTAGATGGAGCCGGCTTGTGCATGGTGGTAGAATCAGTGGATTTTCCCAGTTTAGTCCACGGAGGGCAAAGCGCAAGAAACGACGTTGAACTCCATCAATCCTGCGAATGTGAGTCACTTGATACGGGAACCAGACCTGACTAGCGTATTCGAGTAGTGGCCGGACAAAAGTTGTGTAGAGTGATCGGATGACATAGGGGTTAAGGAATTCCTTCGACCAGCGTTTGACAAACCCAGGGGCGGCGTTGGCCTTGAGGATTATGTAATCAATATGTGCGGTAAATTTGAGCTCCTTGTCGCATAGGACGCCCAGATCGCGAATCAATTCAACTGATGTTATCATTTGGTTCAGTAAGAGATAGGAGCGTGGGTGAGTGGGGGAACGCTTCCGAGAGAAGGTGATTGTGCGACATTTGGCGATATTCATTTCTAGGCAATTATTTTGGCACCAAGTCGAAAAGCTGTCAAGATCCGATTGGAGAAGGAGAGAGCGGATTATCTTAAAAATTTTGGAATCATCCGCGTAAAGCGAGATGAAGGAGTGATTAATGCAAGAGCCTATGTCGTTTATGGTTAGGATAAATAGGAGAGGGCCGAGATGATTGGCTTGGGAGACACCTGAGGTTGGGAAAAAAGGACCGGAGAGGGTGGATCTAAATCGCACGCGGCAGGTTCGATAACTGAGATATGATGAGACCCACTGAATCAGCAGGGGTTCGAAACCGAGGGAAGATAGCTTGAGGAGAATGAGGTTATGGGAGATTTTGTCGAAGGCTTTGCTAAAGTCGGTAGCGACTACATCGACCTCATCGCCGTTTTCTAGGGCAAGGAGTGTGTGGGATGTGAATTCGACAAAGTTAGTAGTAATGGGCCTGCCTGGGAGGAAGCCGTGCTGGTTCGGAGAGATGATGGGTGCGCAGCGAAAACAAAACGCCTCATATAGAAGACCTTCGAACAGTTTATGTTTCATAGATGGGTTTGATCGGCTGCACGACCGTATTTGTTGCTGCTTGGTCGCAGCTGGTGCGCTTCAATGGGTTGCGGTTGAAACGTTTGGAGACCACGTTGCACAGCGGTGGCGTTGTGTTGTCCAGTCGGCAACTGCTGTCTTTCCCTCGATGACTTGATCCGACTCGAAGGACCAAATTGTAAATCCGTTTAATTGAAAGACCGCGAATTAGTGATTTAGTTAGTTTATTTCTGACTTTCTGAATATTGGTGGAGCAAGCCCTTTCCAATTTGTCAAGATCTCTTTATTGAATTAGCAGCGTTTGACTGCTTAACTTGTACTCGACTCAACTCCCCAACTGCTGCCGTTTATATTATCTCTTTTGTCCCCGTCCCCTCACTCGCATGTGTTCACAGGAACACAGAGAGTGACTGGTATACATAACCGATCCTCAATCCGCCAGTCGGCAGTCGTGTTCTGCTCCGTCCTCGGCTTCGTATGTTATGTCGCCAACAAAAAATGTTATGCCCTTTTTGAAACATCCGATTTTTAATCATCGATGTTCTCTAATCTTAGAAGTTTTTTTCTGTACTATGTTTTAGTGATTCATTTGGAACAGCTGACGACTAATTGTAATGTAGACGGTTGTCCAAAAAAAAAAAAAAATGTTATGCCCTTTTTGGAACATCAGCTTTTTGATCGTGGATGCTCCCTATTTTTAGGAATCTTTTTGTGTACTATGCTTTAGTGATTCGTTTGGAGCAACTGACGGCTATTTGCAATGTAGACGGTTGTCCAACAAAAAAAAAAATGTTATGACGTTTTTGGAACATCAGCTTTTTAGTCGTCGATGCTTTCTAACCCTAGAAGTTTTTTTCTGTACTATGCCTTAGTGATTCGTTTGGAACAACTGACGGCTATTTGTAATGTAGACGGTTTTCCAAAAAAAAAAAAATTGTTATGTTTTTTTTGGAACATCAGCTTTTTGATCGTCGATGCTTTCTGTTCTTAGGAATTTTTTTCTGTACTATGCCTTAGTGATTCGTTTGGAACAACTAACGACTATTTGTAATGTAGACGGTTGTCCAAAAAAAAAAACAAAGTTAGCCGTTTTTGAAACATCAGCTTTTTAGTCGTCGATGCTTTCTAACCTTAGGAGTTTTTTTCTATACTATCCCTTAGTGGTTGGTTTGGAACAACTGATGACTATTTGCAATGTAGACGGTTGTCCAATAAAAAGTCTATTTGTTCTTGTAAAATCATGGCAAGTTATGGGACTAAAAATTAATTTGATGAGATCTCCAATTTCTTAAACTATTTTTGAAGAAAAGCGCGGGTAAACACTGTTCGAAACTTCATTAAAGTACGCAGGTATACTTATATGTGTATATATACGAAGTTTATATATGTCAAAATGTTTATAAAATTTTAGCATTTCCGTTAGCTCAAACGCAACCATTGTCAATTGACTGAAGTACTAACTAGTGGTGAATATATAAAACTTGAGTGACAAATGATTTTTTTTTCATCGATAGGGTTGGCTTTTGGCAATATTAGTAGAAATTAGCTTGCAGTTGTGTATATTTTGTTATGCAAATTTTACGGAGAATTTAAATCTGTTAATAATTCGTACAATCAAAACATATATTAAAACGCGAGACAAAACGAAAGTAGCAACATAAAGGATAAACCAATCGTGGCACTTTCAGAATAGAAGGAACCTATCTGCCGCAATATGATTAAATTATTCTCATTAAAACAACAGAAGAAGGACGGAGAGCAAACTTCTAGATCAGGCCCACAAAAAAAAGCTTCTGCAGCACAACTACGGATCCAGAAAGGTATGTACTATTAAATGAACAAATATAAATACAAGGTTCACCAGGTCCGTTGCAACTCAGCCAGGTTTCCACTCGGGCTTCACTAGGCCAAGCAAATATTAAAGTTTGTGGCCCTATCAGTTCACGTACGATTGCGATGATGTTTCATGCAGCAACGACGGAGATGTTACTCAGCTCTAGGTGTTTATGTTCGAATAGGCATTCCCAGTTGGATGTCATGTGAAATCTTCAGATTTCCAAAGCAACAAAACAATAATTATATCAACGGCCTCGAGTTGTCAATTGTTCATGACTTATAGTCACTATAATTCATCAAATTTATTTATTGGATACAAGTTTCGTGGCCTTCACTTAATTTTGGTATAATAATATTTGATTTCTGGGCTTGATGTGAATTATGCATTAGAACCACAACATTGGTTATATACTAACTGAGTTCGACTAGGATAGCAGTTAACATTGTTCCAGAACCACGCAATTGTCAAGTATTGTACTTCCCATTGGGGGTGTTTCATTTTTGTAAACTTATGTTTTATATCAAAATGATCCTCCAATCCATGGTCTTATAAACTGTCAGAACTTCCAAGTGTGTTTTTTCATTTTTAATTTTGTAGAATTTTGGGAGTGCTTCAGATCTGCAATAACTTCACCAAGGCAATTGTTTTTTATATTACATTTGATTTCCACTCTAATGGGAATATAGGTAAGAGTCATGGTGATTAAATCCCATTAGTACACAAGAGCATTTAATACAGAAATGCGTTTAATCTCATATTTCCACTGAAGACGGCCTAGTTAATGTGGATCGAGCTCGAAATGAGTCTGTTCTCTGTAATATTCGCTTATTGCTCGTAAGGTGTACCAGTACCTCAAAACTAAAAGCAAAGCTGAACACTTAATCACATACTTGATTTGTTTCGTTTCGGTTTGTAATTTACCACTCGATTTCAAGAATTGGGTCGTTGGCATTTCCGTCGACAAAGTACTACTAGTAGTTTTCCTATAACACGGTAGATAGGTTCTTAGAAAATGCTGTCTCGCACGAAACCATGTTATGTGAGACCAAGAGCCAGTAGAACAGGGGTTTACATTCCGAAAACCGCTTTTAAAAACAAAAAATTACTTTAATTATATATAAGCAATATATGATTTAAAGGTGTAAATAATTCCATGATCCAATGGATGGAGCAACGATGCAGTGTTAAGTGGTAGGAATATTATTTTGACGTTGTGATGACTCAAGTGTAGTTGGATGCCATGAAGCATTATCCAATGGCAACGGCGCATTGAAACTTAAATTTGTTTGTTTTAAGGGGACATTCCGGTTTGTTCGGTTCAAAAAATCATTTTTTTTGCTTAATCGATAGTTTTTTCCTTCAAAAATAATATGTTAAAATTTGGAAACGAAATCTTGGGCGATTCCAAAGTTATAGGTCATTAAAGGGTCGGGTCTCCCGCGGATACAAATTCGTATCATAGGTGGCAACTACCGTGTATTTAGAACGATGCAGACTATCCATTTATGGGCATTAATTTGCTTCGCTGTTGGCTTGGGCCAACTGCCACTTCTTTGAATATGTCGCAATCTTGTGCGACTGAAGAACGTGTTCATAAGCGGTAATGGATAGTCGCTCCTGTGTATGTTGTTTTTACATTCGGTCGTACTGCGGGTGACCTGCGATTGCCTGAGTTTTAGTTAGTTTCATATATATGAAACTAACTTGCCCGTTGCACAATGCTGGTGGTTTTTTCTTGTTTGGTGACTATGGAAGATGTTCCTACCGGTGACGTCGCGGGGTAGGTAGTTTTGATGTTTCTTTGTTTCTTTTTCATGAGGAGGAAAAAGTATTTAGTGTAAACGTGGTCTCAGAGCGTGCAGTGCTCGCGTTTAGGCGTCCGTTTCATACGTTTTCCAACGGTACATTTTTCTAACATAATGTTTAAAAACGTTAAAGGTTCGCGTAAGCCAGGGAGTCGATATAAAAAACGAAAAGGATTTATGGGAACTGTAAATGAACTGGAAACGGAGTATGCGACTACACCGGTACAAAAATTGGCTACATCGCCCGACTTCGCCCCAACGGTCACATTGACGGTGGCATACGTGATGCTACATTTTTTTTTTTAGTTTTTTGGGTGTCGGGTTAAATGGATTACATTGTTTCACTTCACTGATGGATATTGGCGAATTTACGAAACACATCTACTACGTTGCTCTCGATAATGCACACACCGCTTGTATCGGCGTGTTTTCTTCCGTGATAAAAAAGTGAAGATAAAAAATTTACTGCTTCTGGAGATGGTAGTTGGAGCAAAAGGGGTCATATTGCTAATTATGGCGTTATGACATTGATCGGCAACAAAACAAACAATGTTCTCGATCTTACTGTGAAATCGCGTTATTGCCAAGGCTGCAACCTTATGAAAACAAAGAAAGGCACCCCTAAATATAATACTTGGTGGGATGAGCACGAACCAGTTTGCACATTGGATCACAATGGAAGTTCGGGTAAAATGGAGCCTGATGGAATGTTAGAAATGTTCGAGCGCGCTTTTGATCTGCACGGCCGCATTTACGAAAGGTACGTTGGAGACGGGGTGTAAAAATAATGAATGCGTTGCAGAAATCATTTCCAAATGTTGTAAAGGCCGAGTGTATCAATCACGTGGGAAAGCGAATCGGTTCGCAATTACGCGGTGTCATAAAAAAAGCAAAAAAAAAAAAAAAACAGACCAATTAGGAGGAGCTGGTCCTGGCAAGCTTACGGGAAACATGATAACAGAACTGACGACTTACTACGAACTTGCGATTAGACGCAATGCTTACTCTGCTGAAGAAATGGCGAAAGAAATTTGGGCAACATACTACCACGAAATATCAACCGATGAAAATCCGCAACATCAAAACTGTCCAGAGGGCCCGTAGTAATGGTGCAAATGGAAACGCGTGGAAGCTGCGAATGAGCTGTCAGAGTTCCACCACGACAAACCTTCCTTGGATCCTAAAGTACGAACAGCTATTTACCCAGTTTACGTAAAATTGACAGATCCCGATTTGTTAAAAAAATGCGAGGGAGGTTTCACGCAAAATAACAACGAAAGTTTCAATGCTACTATCTGGCAAATGGCGCCAAAACACATACAGTGGTAAGAAAATCATTGAAGTTGCGGCTCTTACCCCAGCTTGTATGTTTAATGAGGGGTGTTTACCCGTATTGCTAATAATGCAAGTCATGGGCATCAAAATTGGGTACGCTGTGAGAGCGTTTGCGAACGAGAGGGACAGAGATCGGCTGCAAGACGCTGACCGCAACCTAGTATACAACTCGCACGAGGCACGAACAGCGAGGAAAAAGGCGAAAATGCAACTGGAACACCAATTCGAACTCGTGGAAGGAATTGTTTATGGTCCAGGAATAGATGTCTAGCTGTTAGTATAAAAAATCCCGATGATTTCATGAAAAAAATCACTTTTATCTTTTGTCTAATTTATCTCCAAAATTTGAATGCGTTTTTCTCGAAACGACTTTTTTGAGTGCGGTATAAGCGATGATATGAAAACGGTTCATGCGATTCTTATGAAGGTTCGCAAACATATTTTTAACAAGCACACACAAATTGTGAGTGAATTACTTTTTTATTTATTTATTTATTTTTTTAGTTATAACTAAAAAATAGAGTAAAAAAGGGTCGAAAAATCACATTTTTTTTCAATAGTCCGCCATTTTGTTGTTTTTTATCAATTTTAAATTTTTTTTACTCACATTGGGCTAAATGTATTTAAGTTCAATAAACTCTGCATTTTTCGTATTTTTTCACCGGGGACGAAAATAACCCTTACACGAGCAGAACGGATGGCTAACTTTGAACACCTGGATGGGGGGGTTTCCGGTTCCGGAGTGCTCCACAAAATTTACAAACGTAGTCGAAAGATGAATAAAATGTTTAAAAAAAATTGTTGTTATATCTTTAATACTTTTTCTTAAAAAAAATCATGAAAATAACCTATTTTTTGACCCGACAAACCGGAATGTCCCCTTAATAGTCGGGACTGTTGCTTTTTGTGCTTTTAAAAAATGATCCAAGATTTGTATCATTACTTATAAAGAATTACTTTTTTTAATTATAATTATGCTTCTCTCAAACCTATAGCGCCGAAAATAATGGATTTTGTTTGTTTCTGTATATGCTTTTTGTTTTTATTACACTTCCCTCGGGAGAGCTGGATCTATAATGTCAAGTCGGCGCCCCGAGATACCACAAAATAACTGTTGCAGTTCTTTTTGAACAGTTGCAGGTTGTAACGCTCCCGAAACACTCGTGTGCGGAGTTATTACACTCCTCTCGGGAGAGGAGAACCTATAGCGTCGACACAGCGTCCCACCAAATAACTGTTGCAGTTCTTTTTCAACAGTTTCTGTTTGTATGGCTCCGGGAACACTCGCGCGGGCTTGTAGCTCAAATAGTCAGCCCTGGTATGCCAACTCACTCCAAGCAGCTTCGTTCATTCGTTCGTGATGAACTGGTATACTTCTTCATCTGGTGAATCAACGACAGCCAATTCAATAATTTGTTGCAGTTTGATTTCCACTCTTAAGAAATTTCCATTGGTTATTCGTAAAATGTTATTTCTTTGTCGAATATCGGCACATTCGCTTAGTGGCCAAGTATGAAGTTGCATGAATTGACTTAATTCTAATTGGTTTAATCTTAATTCTATCAGATAATTCATATTTGGGATTAATATAAGTATGGGTTGCGCCACTGTCGATCAGAATTTTGAATTGCCTTCCTGTTTTTTTACCTTTTAATATGAGGGTGGGCAACCCGTCTACGAGTTTAAAGATTCGTTCTTAATACTATTTACCGTTTGCTGTTCCGGTTCTAGATAAATGCTGCTGTTGTCTTCGTTTTCGTTCTTAGCTTGTTGTGACTTGTTGATACGTTGTTGCTTGTGATTGTTGAATGATGGTGGTTGCCATCTCTTCGTTGGTTGACTCTGATGTTGATATAGAGGTGACGGTCGATGGGACTGTTGCCTGAATGGATTTGGGTATCGTCGCATGTCTCGAATAGTTGAGTCGATGTCCATAGGTTGTTCTTGCTGTTGCACACGGTGATGGGGCTGATGCGACATTGCTCTGGGTTTACTTGCGTGCGGTGCTTGATGTCTGTACCTGAAATTCGGAGCGATGTTACTATATTGACTTGTATGTTCAACAGTCAATGCGATGCCGTATGCTTCGGATAGGGTGGCATTATTATATGCAAATACTGCGCTTCGGGCGTCGAGATTGTTGAGTACGTCCATGGATACCCTGGCTGCACCTTTTTCTGCCTTTTCTACGAAGGATATTTTAGTTTCTGCGACTCTGTTTTCGGCTTGTAGTTTTGTCACTATCAGGTTTAGTGCTTGGTGGATCTCATCGTAGTATGCTGTTAGAGATTTGTTTCCTTGCCTGATTCTGCTCATTTCAGCTTCTAATACGAATAATGGGCGAATGTCACTGTAGGTTGCATCCAGTCGATCTATTATAGCATTAAAGTTTATTTTCGTGTTATTATTCTCTAACACTGTTGCAGCTTCTCCAGTTATTTTATTAAAAACTATGTTTAGGGCTGCTCCATAAACAGGATACTTCATGAAGGGGGTAATGGCGTCCATCAAATTGTTTGTTTTCTCCGCTATGCTGTGTATTTATTCACATCACCATTAAACTCTGGCAATGTCTCGAATATTCTGAGTTGTGCATCTCCGGGTTTGTTTAGTACAATCGGTGTATCTTCGTACTCAGTGATGGTAATTCTTGCTTCGGGACATGGAATTCTCGAGCTGCGTCATCAACCCTTGCATTTGTTGCTGCATTGCGATGAAACCTTGCTTCATAAGGATCATCTCTGCTTCCATTGTTGCTATTTTATTGTTGTTTGCCATGGTGCTGGTTGATTGTTGGTTTAAATCTTCAGTTGATTCTTCGTCGGACGAATTGTCGTCAATACGGGAAAGCGATGAGATAAGGAGATGTCGATTTGTTAACCTCCTGGCAGGATCGCCACTTAATAATTCTTTAGTTTACCGGACATTGAAAGGTTTTTATTTATCAAAGACCTATACTGACGAGTACTTGTTACAGTTAGCTTACTGTACAAAAAAAAAAAAAAAAAAACAACCTTTTGAATAACGAAGGATGACAGCTACTCTCCAAAAGGTGACAAGAACGTGAATCGACCAACGAAACCTCATACGTAATGGACATGACGGAAACCAGCCATCTTGGTTGATCTTTTTATTTAAGTCGCTCGACTTAATAATTCTTTAGTTTACCGGTGTAACATTAAAGTGTAACCCCTAATGTTAACATTTAATATTTATTTATCAGAATTAATATTAGTCTTTATTACTTTATTTTCTTTTATTATGTCCTGTCACTGTCGCCAAAATGTAACCTTAAAGTTTGACCTCTAATGTTAACATTTAATATTTTGTTATCAGAAAGTGTGTTTTATATTGTTTATCTTTTGTTAGGCCCCACGTTGGGAACCATTTAGTATTGGGTTATGAGGAAACTCGTTACTTACAGGCTTTTTTGTGGTATAGGTCCCTCGCGCTGGTTCGCTTCCCTTTGTGGTTACTTACAGTATTCAACACGGTTTCTACGTGCTGGATCTCTTCCGTCGGTATTTGAACTGATGCCTCCTGCAAGCTCTCTCCAACGGGACTGTGCTCCTTGCTTCTGATTTATCTTGTTGCCGCTGGTGTTCTTCTTGTTATATTATTATTGCACTGCTCTTTGCCACTCATTTGCAACCACTTTATATACCATTTTAATTGCTAACAATTGCAGATGGAGCATTTTCTCACCCAACACGTGTAGCCTATCTGGGGGTTATTTGTCTGTCATTCGCAATTTGCAATTTTCAATAATCGCTTAATTGTTCTGCAAAACATGCAGCAGAATCAATTTATATATTCATTCGATTTGCAGTAGCAATGACCGAACCAATTTCAGTGCATTGCTCCACGTGCAAATCGTATCATACGTTTAATTGCGACTTACCGATGTGTTCGCCACTTTCGCCGAGCTGTTACGGACCGACCTTGGGTCCAGATCCCCCAAACATCCACTAATCCCCTTTCGTTAGTTTCCCCTCTTTACCTGTAAACGGAGAACAACTCGCCAAGTAGTTAATTTGCATAAACTGCTTTATGCAAATTCTACTTGGCAGAGAAAATAATAAAAACCGGCGTTGGCGTCGATTAAAAAAACTAAACGTCAACGGCGAAAATAAAAATTAAATCATTCGACGTTAAACGGCGATACACCTACAATACCATCAATTGGAAAACAATTAGAGAACATTAACTGAAGCTGAACAGGGGAACAACAACTCAACGCCCCCTGCAACTTGTCGCAGCATTCAAACAGCTGACAAGCAGCTTCACCGACGACCGCTCAACGGTCCAAATTCACGTAAGTCACCCAAATTACCATATACCCTTCTTACTTAAAATTATATTCTAATATATAATAATTGTTAAAGAACACATAACAGGGCTCAGCGTTTCACCGACGTTCAACTACTTCGTAGTCGGTGGTCTTTGATAATGTCGCTTGTGCTCGTATATAATGTATCACACCTGTTAACATATGTACTTGTAACATGAGGCCGTGTAGGTCTGTGGACAGGTGTTGATTTGCTTTTCGTAATGCGAAGCAGACTGTAGTGGCCTTGGGAAATGGGTCAAGAGTATGGCTTTGGCATGCATAGGCCATTATCGTATGCGATATGATTTAATTGAGGAAGTCTTTACTTCCGAATGAATGCGAATTTGTATTGTTTGCATTGTATGCAAAATACGAATTTCGATTGTTGGAGAGGCGAGTATTGCATTATATGCAAAATACTTTGATATAGCTGGAAGCATAGGAATATATGATGGAATCTTAATTGTTTGATATGTTGAGAGGGGGTGTAAATCGAGGTGTAACACCGGATATTGAAAGAAGGTTTTTATTTATCAAAGACCTATAGTCCTTTATTAAATAATATCATTTAACCTATCTATCCGAGATTATAAACTGCCCTGTTGAGTGAATTACATTAATATTTATACCTAAGGCTAAGTGCGGTTCATCTCGATACCCACGGTTGTTTGTGCGGTTTACTTTGATGTTCCTATGGTTCGTGCTTGTGCGGCTTATCTCGATGTTCTCATGGTTCGTGTTTGTGCGGCTTATTTTTGATGTTCCCATGGTTCGTGCTTGTGCGGCTTATCTCGATGCTCCCATGGTTATCTGCAAGTGTAGATATTTTCTTATCTTGCGGCTTGTGTGAATCGTTAACTCTCGCGTGTCTTCTGGATCGTGTGTGATGAAAGTGGTTTTTCTCTAGCTTTTGTAATTTCCTTCAATCAAAGTGATCACAATTTTTGTAAAATAAAAATAGTTTAAATTAAGTCTCTTTCAACCGCATCGAGGAATCCGGAATCGAGGTGTAACACCGGATATTGCAACTATAATGCTTTAGCTTTAAATTTCATAAATATAGGACTCTAGATTAAATAAAAAATTAGTGACTTTCATTTTAAACAAGTTGATTAAGTTCGCGATACAGGGTTAGTTCAACAACGCTACCTGTACAACCCTCAGCTCCACCGTCTGCTCTTTAACAAAACGATACCACATTATCGCTCATAATATTCTAATTTTTGAACACTTACAATACCTCGAAAGCATGTGGAGCAGCGAGAGCCTACTTGTACGGGAGTCTTGCGTTCTTGGTTTTTCTCCCCTTCGACCTCTTCGAATCCGACCACCACAATACCGCCTTCAGTATAAACCTGAAGTAAGCACCATTTCCCAACAACATTCCTCTTTATAATAGAAGATACCTGGACTCCTCCCATAGGGTCTACTGCTGACACACTTCCCACACGCACACAGTACAAGACCATTCTCTCCTTCGATCTCTTCGAATCCGACCAGCACAGTACCTTCTTCAGTACAAAACTGAAAAAAGTACGCTTCCCAATAACATTCCGTTTTGTAATAGCGGGCTTTTGGACCCATTCCATACGGCCTCCTGTAAACCTACTACACACTTATACAAACACACTGATCGAAGGGTAGATTATCAAACGCCAAAGAACATGATGTGTGTTTGCCCCCACACATAAAGTCTTGTAAGACTTCATTCCCACGATCCTTCTGTTTTTGTAACTAGACTGCATGTATTAACTCAGACGATAACCACTTTTTCCATGATGTGGGTGAGGAGACAGAGACACGATGAATGGCATAATTGTCCTTGTCTCGCATCGGCCTTCCCATCACTTTTTTTTTACATTTGGGGGTTTCCATCGATGGGACTTACCTTGTCAAAATGACAGTTGCTCTGAGATTTTTTTTTAAATCTAATTTTAAAGTTCAATTTTTTTCATTTAAAATAATAACATTGAAAACTGTTCTTTCCAGATATAAACGAGCTGAATCTTCCGAAAACATGCACTACTGATTTCCCGGATCCTGATGATCTTCTCAATTTTAAATTAATTATTTGTCCCGATGAAGGCTTTTATAAAAATGGAAGATTTGTGTTTAACTTTCGCGTCGGACCAAACTATCCACATGAACCGCCAAAAGTGAAGTGTGATACACAAGTGTATCATCCAAATATTGATTTAGAGGGAAATGTTTGTTTAAATATCCTACGTGAAGACTGGAACCCAGTACTGACGATTAATTCAATTGTATATGGACTGCAGTACTTATTTTTGGTAATTATTTTGCTTTTTTATCTTACTTTCCCTTTTTTTGTTTCACTTTTTATAAATATATAAACAATTTTTATAGGAACCAAATCCAGAAGATCCACTAAATAAGGAAGCCGCGGATGTCCTGCAAAATAATCGACGTCTATTCGAACATAATGTATCGAAAGCCATGCGTGGTAATTACATCGGAGAGACATACTTTGACTACTGTCTTAAGTGATATATAAAATCAAAAGTTAATTTAAGATATGGCGTTTGTCTGATCGCGATTTTAGTAGGGGGGGCGTTTTTATATTAATTTTATTTACAATTAAATTTGAAACAAAAGATTTTTAATACATAACTAAAAGCTGATGTAAAAGTGAGGAATTGAGACGTAAATTTGACGTAAACTAAATTTAATAAATGTAATAAAATCCGGCTTAAGAACTTGTAAAGATATGAACACATGTAATTCCCCAAATGGTGAAATTAAGCTTTTCAAAAAATACATTGTAAATTGATAAAATTTTGTACTTTTCTCATCAAACAATATCCTTAATGATATAACAGCTAGGATGATTGTCAATTCGATAATAAATCCATGGCACAGTTTATGTTGTAAAGTAAGGAAAGGAGTATGGAATAATTTATGTAATTTGCTTTTTCCTTATCCACGATTTCCTTCAGCGACTTATACTATAGCTGCTGAATAATTAAATCTGCTTGTTATATACTGTCTAAATATTATTTCTTAACGTCGTTAATATATGGAAAATCTAAATAAATTAAATTGCAATTCATCTACCAATTGTCTGGGAAGAAAAATACAAACATTAAACTTGAAAATGTTATTAATTTTACTTAATGATATATTGTAGAAGTGATAGTTTTGTCCAGCAGTACTTCAGATTGTGCTATTAAAGTTTATCTTCGGTTGGGAAGAAAGTATTTTATCGGTTATCGGTATGATTCGTTTGAAAGAAGCAAGTTGTGTTAAGGTTACGTGCCTCGCCGTGGAGCGTTAGGTTACGTATCTTAATATCAACATAAACATGTTATTTATCTGGCACCGACAGTATCCTACCGGTAGCGCCAAATTTTTAAAAGGTATTTTTAATAATATTACCTGTGGGAGGAACGGGCCGCCCTTGTTGCTTCGAATCCCAAGTAGAGAGTTAAAGAAAACTAACAAAGGTTTTAGTTTTAATCTTTTGGTTTATTAGGTTTTCTTAATATATTTTTATTTTATACCCAAGTTATTGGGGGAGAATCGCAGACGATGCACTCTTTTCTTCCCCACTGTTAGGCAACGAACGTCAATTATGTAATGTAATTGTTTTAGTTTAAACCATAAAAATGCTATAGTGCTATTTACTTTAATGCAGAGAAGCCACTAAGGCTAAAGAGTTTGCTTCCGGTTGTATAAATCAAACAATACTGATGAAAACCGGAAAAGGGGCAACACTTCTCAGCCGAGAGCTTTTATTGTTTCTTTGATGGGTTTTGCTGTATGACTCGGAGCATTATCGTACAACAAAATAACCTTTCCGTGTCTTGTGGCCCATTCTGGTCGTTTATCGATCAATACATGGTTGAAATTGGTCGTTTGTTGTCGGTACCGTTGCGCATCAACAGTTTCGCCAGGTTTTAGAAGTTCATGATACACCACCCCCTTCTGGTCCCACCAAACAAAGAGCATTGCCTTTTTTCCGAAACGATCAGGCTTTGCAGTCAATGTTGACACTTCTCCTGGATGTACCCATGACTTTTTGCGTTTAGAATTTTTAAAATAAATCCATTTTTCATCACCAGTCACAATTCCTGTAAGCACTGTGAGTAGGGCATTAGAAAATTATAAATATATCTCAATATAAAGGAAAGTAAATAGCAAATTTAAATAATATTTTATTAGTAAACGACTGAAGTATTGAGGCATCGAATTTTGTGTATAACATCCATTTCAACTATTACTCTCCAAAGAAGTACATATTGGTTGTAATAAATTGTGATTATTTTTATTTGCTCAGTCACCTTTGCCCGGTGAATAGGGCATTAGAATATACTGACAGCTAGACCGGCTTGTCGTAAGAGGCGACTAAAGGCCGAGTGGTAGCCGAGGTCCCAACGTCCTGCCGCCCGGTGAAATACCACCCCATCAAGCTTTAGGCACCGTGAAATGGTCGGAAGAAATCCTTGGCCATCTTTCGGAGCTTGGCTGATGGACCGGTTCGAGAAATGGTTGGTTAGGAGGTGGCCGGTCCCAAGGCGAGATACCACCCCGTCACGCTGTACATTCCGCGATATCGCCGAGAGAAATCTTCGACGGTGTTTCGGATGTGTGACTGATGGCCCTGATTGACACGGAGATGTCATGATGGTACCTTCTGATATAACGAATTCCGGAGATAAACTAGTCTCCCATTCGGATCTCCGGATGGGGACTATGTCATGGGGAACATCATGCAGATATCATGATAAATAATGGAACTTTGAGAGGTTCGTCATCGCATAACCGGACTCGCTCTCGAGGCTCTGCCCGCGCTAGACTGGTGACGGTATTTTCTACCATCAGGGGCATCGGTTTCACCAATACCATTGTAAACGCCGTCCACCAATATTTGCAAACAACGAAACCTGATATCCTTGCCCTAACTGAGACCGAGGTCGATTCGTCAACTGATTCGACATATCGTCGTTGCTCAGGGTACGACTTACATTCGAGATTCCGTTTTAAGGGCGGAGTCTGCGTCTTTTAAGCTTTTAAGCAATGGCACTTCAATCCCACCGATGTTGACAGAGCGAATTTTGTTAGAATCAGAAACGCGTGCAATCAGGCGATTGATACCGCGAAGAAAGCTCACAACGACAGGGTAATCAATAAGCTCATTCGGTGCTCAACTGGTTCGCGCTCCTTCTGGTCAATGGCAAAAGCTGTCAGCAATAACTTCGCATCCTCCTTCCCTCCGTTGGTGACAGACAGCGGGACGTTAGTCACGAATTCAAAGGATAAAGCTAATATGTTCGTGAATTTATTTTCCGCGAATTCAAACCTCGATCTCGGCTTTTTGGAGCAACCTGTGATCTCGCCGATACGGTCTTCGATGCGGGATGTGAGATTTCGCCCGCGCACTATTCAACGCATTCTACGTGAACTAGATTGTAGGAAGGCAACCGGCCCCGACGGAAGACCAACAATAGTCCTTAAGAACTGTGCTCCGGAACTATCGCCGGTTCTTGGCAGTTTCTTCCACTTATCTTATGCACGGAGGACCTTTCCTGCCTGCTGGAAAATCGCTCGAGTTCAGCCAATCCCAAAGACGTGAAGGAAGTGTCTCCCACAAAATTACCGTCCGATAGCATTACTGTCTATTTTATTTAAGGTAATGGAAAAAGTCATCAATACAGAGTTAGTTAAGTATTTGGGGTGCAACGGACTTCTGAGTGATCGTCAATACGGACTCCGTGGCAGGTGGTCCACGGGAGACCTCTTGGCACTTATAACCGATATATGGACATCTGCGATTGAACGGCATGGTGAGTCAAGGGCGGTCGCATTGGATATCTCCAAGGCTTTTGACCGCGTCTGGCACGGGACATTGCTGAGCAAACTTCGTTCATATGGACTTTCCCAACAGCTTTGCGACTGGACGAGGAGCTTCCTCGAGAATCGATCGATCCGGGTTGTTGTGGACGGCGAGTGTTCGGATCCATGTCCTGTTAATTCGGGGGTGCCCCAAGGTTCTATTTTGGCTCCAACCTTGTTCCTGCTTCACAACGGATAACAGTGTTCAGTTTTGCGGATGATAGTACGCTCGTTTCCTCCTTTTCGAGTGATCGGCCGATTGGTGCATCAACGTCGCACCAGCTGAGATGTAGACAGATTGACTCTGAATCAGGATCTGGATAAAGTCCTGCAGTGGGGAAGGGCCAATCTCATCGACTTCAATGCAGCGAAGACACAATATACAACATTCACAAAGAAAAGTGGATCATCGGTTCCACAGCTGATGATGAATGGCCAGGCCCTCGAGGCTGGGGAACGTTTGAAATTGCTCGGCGTCACGATCTGTGGGAATGTATCATGGCATAAACACGTGTCGAGCATCGCCAGGTCAGCCTCAGGAAAACAGCTATCTTTTTAGAGCCAAGAAATATTTTACTCCGGCCCAACTTCTTCTCCTATATAAATCCCAAATTAGCCCCGTGCTCGAATATTGCTCTCATGTTTGGAGCTCGGCTCCTAAACATACCCTCGACCTACTTGAGAGCATACAGAGACGGGCGATCCGCCTGATCGGGGATTCGGCGCTGACGTCAGGACTACGGGCGCGTAGCCGACCTCTGTCTGTTTTACAGATATTATCACGGGTACTGTTCTTCGGAGATTCGTGGTATTGTTTCACGCAATTCGGCTTATATGCGCTCCACAAGACAATCCGGCAGATCGCACCCGTTTGTGGTTTATCTCCCGACGGCGCGAACATCCCTGCATCAGAACTCGTTCCGTTACAGAGTGGGGAGGCTGTGGAACTCTCTTCGCAGGCAAGTGTTCCCGGAGCGTTACAACCTGCAACTGCTCAAAAAGAACTGCAACAGTTATTTGATGGCATCTCGGGGCGCCCAGTCGGCGCTATAGGTTCGCCTCTCCCGAGAGAAGTATAATAAAAAAAATTCGACGCAATACCGACTTCCTTCCGTGTCGTAGAAGCAACGTTTGACATGTGGTGTTTCGCTTTTCCATCTGCCTGTCATTTAATTCATGTGGCACCCAGTTTCCCAGTTTCCACAGCTTTCCCATAGCTTTTAAACGGTCATAAATTGTTTGTTGTGCAACATTTAACATTTGTGATATTTGTTTTTGACTTAAAGTGTTATCTTGATCCAATATTACTTGCAATTCGGCGTCTTCAAACTTTTTTGGTGGTCTTTCACGTTCTTCATTTCGCACATCAAAATCATTATCCCCGAACCGCTTAAACCATCTTTTGCATGTTGCTTCCGATAGAGCGTGATCACCGTAAGCCTCGACAAGCATTCGATGCGACTCTGCAGCACTTTTCTTCAAATGAAAACAAAAAATTAATGCTTTCCGCAAATCATCATTTTCTGGTACAAAATTCGACATTTTTAACAGGATTACAAAAAATGATGTTGTTTGTACAATGACATGATGCATACTAAATATGTTTGACAGATGTTATAGCAACCAAATAAAAAAAATATATGGGCTCGTTCACAACAAACGTTCCGTATCGATACATTTGTATCTTGACGCTCACTTCACACCGGTACACCTAGTATATCGACACCTCTTTTCCTTAGCCACTTTCTCTCCATCCGCTCGTACTGTGCTCTGACATTTAAGGGTACTTCAAAATCCCCCTTTGTGCGCGCGTTAGTGTAAAAAAAAAAAATATATATATATATATATATATATATATATACATACATATATATATATATATACACATATATATATATATATACAAGTGGATAATGTGGTCACGGCTAGGATGACCTCTTACCGCCAGTCCGCTCTGCTGCGGCTGCTGATCCACCAGACACGTGGGAGGTGGTTGCTTTTCCGAGTGCTCTGGGATTCTCTGCAATTTTGTTGCGAAATCCTCTCTGGTGTTGGTGTGGTCCTTCGAGCGGCTGTAGACGTTCGTTCCAGAATCACTGGTGTTTGTGTCGCCCTTCGAGAGGCTGTGGAAGTTTGGTCCAGAATCACCGCTGTTTGTGTCGTCCTTCGAGTGGCTGCAGAAAGGCAAACCAAAGGTAAAACCAACACAACGTCGTTGGCATTTGAGTAATCGATATTCGATACTTGGCTCCTCTCCTTGGTTCCGGGTGTGCTCTCCTCCTCTACTGTTACACACTCAGTTAAGAAAAAAAAAATAAGACACCGACGAATTCTTACATAAAACTCAATTGTACCTCAAAAAACTTTCTTTAGGCATTTTCAAAAAAAAATCACCTCAGATATTCTCTTTATTCCTCCCATTTTTAATACACGACAAAAAATAAAATCCGATACACACAACGGAATCGTCAACACCGTCAATTCAATTCTCAGTAAAAAACCGTTCTCGCCGTTCACAAAAACCGTCAACCCCCGCCACCCCCTGGTTCCCTGGCGCCGTTGCCTCGACGAAAAAACTTGGCCATGACTGTCCCGAAACTGATCGAAAACGTCATTGCCGAATTTAGCTTATGCAGGTTTGTGCACCAACTGTTTTTTTTTTTTTTTTTTTTTTTTTTTTTTTTTTTTTTTTTAATATTTTATACCAATTCTAATATGTTCAGCTTATGAAATATACATTGTTTAAATGGATATGCTTAACTGATGTGGTTAATCACAATGTACGTTGTGTTTTGTATTTATTCAATGTTAGTTTACTTGTATTTAAGTTTAGCTGGAAATTGTTTAACGCTTACATGCTAGGTAGGTCTGTTCATGTTTAATGCTTTTCTCGTCGAGACAAGGGCGGTGGGGGAGTTGCCACGTAACACCACTTGGCATGATCCATATTGTGTCCAATTGCCTGGTATGAGTCATTTGCATTGCTTAATTGCTGTCGCCACTTAATTGATTCCCTTAAGGTGAAGCAGCTTTGGTTTAAGCAATTATACCGCTTAATGTATATTCGCACTTTTTCGATCCATTTAAAGTGCAATAGCCCTCATTCAAACAATTCGTATCGTTTAATTGATTGGCGTTTCGTCGTTATGCAAGTACCTGCCTTTCGCAGACCTCAGCAGTTTGACGGAAATGTCATTAGACGGTATCATGACACCCAGTGTGCGGCAATTGCCTTTGAAGACGGCGGCAGTGTTTTGTTGCTTGCTTGTTTTTGGATACGATGCAAAAAAGATACTTGCTTTTGATGATAATTTATTATGATTTATTCCATTCCAAGTTACAATATGGAATTGTATGTTGGGGTGGTGGTTGTAAAAATAAAATACAATCACTCTTAATCCCGCAGAAATTAGTTCTTATAAAAATTTGGAGAAATCCTACCAGGCACCCGTCCTTTCCTTTGTTCATGGTCCTGAACATTCTTCCTGTAAGACACTTGTATTGTTTTATAGTGTTAAATATATTCTTCTTGAGGTTTGGAAATCTTAATTTTCGTTTAACCTCCCGATATAACCTTAGGGGTAATTCTTTATTTACGTTAACTGTTCCCGTACTACAGCATATCGTGGTGTGTTGTCACTTCGATTGTTCAATGAGTTACCTACAACAGTCAGGGCTCTAGCAAGACCTGGTGCACTTCTAAAAGGAGTGAAGATATGTGGCTCTTCAGCCAGGACTATGCTGCTTTAGATTCTTGTATTTCCGGTATTCTGGTTTAATCACAGTTTGTATCCTTTCATTTGCCTCCAACCGACTTAAGAAATTGTACCTAAATTGATCTCTTTGAATTAATGTTTAATGTTTATGCAAGTTTTGTGGTTCTTGAATGTACTATACAACTATTCCTGAACCGGTACTGCTCACCCCACCTTAAAAAATCGATATTTTACGTGATTGCCATTGTAAAGAGGCATTCAACTCTGTTTTGTTACTTTAATCGTAATGATGAATGCCTTCTAGATTTCTTATATATTATTATAATCGATAATATTTGTCAATTGTATTATAACATTTAATGTAATGTATGTACAAACCATATAAGAATTAAAACTACTACTACTACCATGCTGATTGTTCTATACGGTATATGGGCTCTCACGAAACGAGAAGAAAACAAATTCCGCGTATCCCAGAATAAAGTTTTAAGGGGTATCTTTGGCGGTAAATATGACGAGGAGGCAGGACAATGGAGGAAACTCCACAACCACGAATCGAAGACTGGGCAACAATAGGACTGTGCGTAGACTTCTTAACGGTAGACCAACAGAGACCGACAGGACGGCCGCGAAGGAGATGGGAGGACAATGTTAGGTTTGATCTTGAGGAGATCGGATCGGATGGTCAGGCGTGAAAGGAGAGCGCACAGGGCAGGGATCGATGGCGGCGTCGGGTCGACGAGGTCATGAACTTCCCGGCGTTACGTCCAAAACCACCCACCCATAAATACATACCTCTTTGGAGCCAGTCTCCACCAATTAATTGCGGTATACGCAAAATCATCCACTAAAAGGATGAAGCACTCCCCAAGCCCTAGCATTGTCCCATACACTAAAACGGGCTAAATAATCATACAAAATCAAATCCAATATCAAACAAATTGAACTAAATGTTCAATTTGCCCATATTGAACTAAATGTTCAATTTGCCCATATTGAATTCAACATAAATCCAGGACGTGATACACGAACCAGATGTTCAACACGTAAATTCCCCTGGATCCAAATCTGCGGACCAGATGACCAATTCTCGTCAAGTTGGTAAGAAGCATAAAATGCAGGGCGGCACCGTTTCCTTTAATCATATTCAAGGAAACATTTCCTATACGGAACAAAGGACGGCGATCGTAAAAACATTCGCTGAACAAAAATACCCATAAGATACAAAATATCTTTGGCTCCGTTGTCCAGTAAAAAAGAAATTGCCAAGTCTGGGCACTGCTGGAAATCCGAGGTAATACTTAAGGGATTCTAGACGGTTGCCGATCCAAGGTAAATTACCTAAGGATCAGACAAAGGATGCGCTGGCTCACAAAAGAAATCCTAATACAAAGGATCGTATGTGCGATCATCGCCCAAGGAACCTAACACGTTGCCTTGTGTTAACGACAAAGAAAAAAGGTTTTCCTGCGATCAAACGATCGGGAAAGGAAGTGAGTTGGTTTTCAGTGATCGACCGCGACGGTTGAATGTGGTTAGTGAAAAAAGTCTTCGTGGTGTTGTCTCGCTTAGTGGTCCGCGGTAGAAAGTATCTTCGTTCACATACAAAATAAAATAACAAGAAAAAAGAAAGAACATTCAATTACTGTAATTATCTTAATACAAGAATGAAATCAATTTCAAACAGTAACTCACAATAATAAACACTCGTGTCGTTGAATAAGTCAAAACATTCATTTTAATTGTAGATAAAATAATGTGTTAAATATATATACGTAATAAAAATATTGTTATAAAAAAAAGTGATCTGTTATTATATAAATTACGACCAACGACCAATCCGAGTAAAAAGACCAGCGGGAAGAAGGATACCCACAACCATATAAAAGGGAAGTACTCTTAATTCAGAGGTCAAAACAAAAACAAGGTATACCAAGGAGTACCGCCAACGCCACCTCAACGGGACAAAAAGTTATTATTATATTTATTTTATTATTATTTATTGGCCTGTAGGAACCCGGAAATTCATGACCTCACCAAGTCGACTCCGCCATCGTTCCCTGTCCTGTGCACTCTCCTTCCATGCTTGACCATCTGATCCGATCTCCTCAAGGTCAAACCTTACATTGTCCTCCCATCTCCGTCGCGGCCGTCCTGTCGGCCTCTTTCTCGTTAGTCTTCCGTCAAGAATTCTACGCACGGTACTATCGTTACCCATTCGTGCTACATGTCCGGCCCATCTTAATCTTCGCGACTTGATTACTCTCACTATTGTAGGTTTGCGATATAGCTCTTCCAATTCGTGGTTATAGAGTTTCCTCCATTGTCCTGCCTCCTCGTCATATTTACCGCCAAAGATACCCCTTAACACTTTATTCTCGAATATGCGGAATTTGTTTTCTTCCCGTTTTGTGAGAACCCATATTTCGCATCCGTATAGAAAAATCGGCATGATTACGGTTCTATAGACACGGAGCTTTATGTTAAGTGATAGCAGTTTGGATTTCAGCAGTTTACTGACTGCGTACCAACTCGCGTTGCCGGAGTGTAGTCTTTTGTTAATTTCCTTCGACATTTTGTTACTGGCCGTCAGTATTGTTCCCAGATATTTAAATTCTTTAACTTTTTCAAATATCTTGCCTTTGACGTTTATATATGTTATCTGAGTTCCACCTGCTCTCGCCGTAATCATGTATTTTGTTTTGTTTTCATTTATTTCTAGGCCCACCTCTACTGCCGCTTGCATGATGATTTCACAGTTTTTACTTACAGTTTCTAGATTATCGCCCAGAACGGCGATGCCATCCGCATATACGAGTACTTGTGTGACCCCGTTCAGGGATGACGCGGGCATGTTGTCGTCTTGTACCTTTCTTATGACATATTCGAGCACAAGGTTAAAAAGACATGGTGATAGACCTATTCCCCGTTTTAGTCAGTCCCGGATTTCAAATGGTTCTGAGATGTGGTTTTCTATGCTAACTCGCCCTTTGTTTTCGTTCATGCAAATTTGAATGAGGACGGCATATTTTTTCGGGATTCCCAGCTCAACTACAATATGGTAAAGTCTCTGCCTGGCGACTGAGTCGTAGGCTTTTTTGAAGTCAATGAACAGTTGGTGAACCGTCTCTCCGTATTCCCACTTCTTTTCCAGCAGTTGGCTTATTGTGAACATTTGGTCGCTTGTTGACCGGTTCCTACGGAATCCGCATTGGTAGTCTCCCAGTATTTCTTCTGCGTACGGTGTGATTCTCGCCAGAATGACATTTGTTAATATTTTGTATGCGGTTGGGAGCAATGATATTCCTCTGTAGTTTTCACAGTCAGATCTGTCGCCTCTTTGAAAATGGGGACGACTATTGAGATCTTCCATTCTTCTGGAGTGACTTCCTTATCCCATATTGTTTGGATGAGCTGGTGGATCTTTCGAGCGGTTGCCTCTCCTCCATGCTTCACAAGCTCTGCCGATACGCAGTCGACTCCGGGAGCTTTGTTGTTTTTCAATCGATTTATTGCGTCTACAACTTCGTTGAAAGATGGCTCTAGGATCTGAGGCTCGGCTGTATGTACGCCTGGTGCGTTTATTTGTGGTTGATGGGTGCGTACATTGAGCAGGTTTTCAAAGTACTGCTTCCATCTTGTCACGATATTGTGTTTTTTGCGTTTGAAGTCTCATTGTCTCTCTCAGAATCGTCGCGTATCTTTCTGCATTGACTTCATCATATCTTTCTAAGTGGATCACTCTGAGACATTTACGTTCTTCGATCTTCGCCCGGCACTCATCGTCAAACCAAGGTTTGGACTTAATTGTTTTCTTAAATCCTAATACCCTTTGGGCTGTTTCTTTGATTGTGTCTCTGATCGAAGTCCATTTAGTGTCCAGACTATTAGCTTCCTTTTCCTCACTGCTCCCACTCTCTAGAATGCTAGATCTATTCGTTAGTTCGTCTTGATATGCAGCCCTTTTGCGCAGGTCTTTTAGTTTATCAATGTCGAACATTTTGCTGCGAGGCGACTCCTGATTTTGCCCATCACTAGAAGGTGATCGGAGTCTGCTCCTCTATATGATCTTACGTCAAGGATATTCGAGGAGTAAAACACAAAGATCTACCGCCCCTAATCCAGGGTGTTACGCGACACCGTGCTCATTGGATGGCTTGCAGCCAGGGGTATAGTGGCTGTATTATAACGGCGTCTCTTTGACACCGGGTCGATTCAGAGCAGTAAGCAGACCTTACCATATCAAATATGGGCTCTGATATGGCGAACTATTTGAAACCCCAGAGTGATCCCATGAAATGAATGATCAATACACAAAAAACAATCTCACGGAAAACCCGGTAGGCGTAGGTGTGATGAGCCGACATTACCATAAGGGAACAAATCATCAAGAAAACCCAGACTCGGCAAAAAGAAGACGTAGGGAAAAACAGGACAAAAATTAAGTCAATTATATATTTATATATTTATCATTACACGGGTTCCTACAGGCCAATAAATAGTAATAATAATTATACAAAAAATTAAAGTATAAATGTTTTGAGTTTATACTTTTTCACTGGCGAAATTTGGGTTTTTTCCGAAAAGTAATTACCATTCCTGGTAAAAAAGGAATTAAGCTATTAAAGGGCTTTCCCTGAGTTGGTGTCGATTGACATTATTTTGGCACAAAACTAGTCATCATCATCATTGGCACTTCAGCCGGGATCCGGTATTGGCCTTATTTAGCAAGTATCGAGGCTTGTTAAATTTTCCATGATAATTTATTTTTACGGGCAAGGTTATTAGCCTTGCGCCGAGCACAAAACTAGTCACAAAAGTTTATTACTCATTCCAAGAAAAGTGAATTTTTACGTTTAACCCAATAATTTTTCCGAGCACTCTATCTACGAATATGGAATCATGGAGCTGCAAAAAAAATTTCAAACGCTGAAAAAATGATAAATACACAATTGATTAAAAATTATTCTCAATATAAAAGAGAGATTTAATGTTCAATAAATAATCGAAATCATTCTCACGCCCACTCAGTATCAGTATTGCCATTCCAATCTATATAAGATACGCACATTCTTTATATGCCTGTTATAGTGCTGATAGATTTGTCGTTAGCAGAACCCTATGATAGTTTCGGAACTAATGCTATTTTTGGATGGTTAAGTAATAAACTTAAATAGTTGTTTGGAAAATAATAACCAATTCCAATGGAGGCGAACAGGTAGTTTGTGCTACTGACTTCTGAATACCATAACGTGATTAATATACATGTTTAAGATATAGAAAGACCCACACCAGTTTCTAACAGTAATTTAAAATTAGAACATGAAATTTTAGATAGCACGGTCTTTAGATATTCTATAAAGTGTTTAGATATTTTATAAAGTTAAGAATTTGTATACATCAAAATCGTTCCTTGTTTAATTTCGTCAGCAATTAAAAATATCTTTTATAAAATGTTGATGTTACCAGTATGAGAGTACAAATATTGATTTGTCTTTGTCTGAAGTTAAAAAAATTCGGTATTGTAGTCCTTGATAATCTGAATACGAAACAGATTATATTTGTTGGCTGTCAGTCGGGTGATACTCTTTTTTATAGAGTGATACTTTGTTTCCGTAAGTTGATGTTGCGCCACAAACACAAGTCAGACACAGCAGACTGTCGGCTAGAATTAATACGAAGATCATAGATCCTGAAAATAAAAAAACGAAGCTCTAGATTGTTTATCGCATTGTCACTTGTACAAAATTACCTGCATATAAGTCCAACGGCAATTTCATCGGTGACCATTACCTTTAATAAGTTCTGTATTAAATTTGTAGGTAGAAGCTTAAGAACTGGTCTTATACGATCCCTTCCTAGTTCTACCAACAGTGTGATAAACTGAAAAATGAAACGAATTTTGGGTGACAGTTCCTCGGTTGTCACAAATTGATTAAACACTTTGAACATGTCTTGTAGACACCTATGCAGAGGTTCTTTTATAACTAAAGGAGTTTCTTTTATGCCTTGGTGTGGTTCTATTATAAATTCATTTGAACCAGTTACGTCAACTGATTCAGCATTATTTAATTTTCGCATTTTGGCTGCACTGCTCATATCCACATCATCCAAGTCATCAGAACGTGATCGCTTCTTGAATGTAGGTGTACGCGTCTCTAAATTTGATATAATACAATAAACACATAGACGTGCCAACATATACGATTGTGTCTCTCCAATATCCTCACTACTGAAATTTTATCATTAAATGGGTATTTTTAGTGGATATTAAAAGGAGAAATTGAATTATAACACGTACTTTCCTGACTTGTTAAATAGGAAGAATGGTACTACCCGATCTAAGATGGCAACAGTTGATTGTTCAATGTCTAAATGCATAACAGCGAAAACAATATCCATCATTTTAATCATATCCTTTAAGAAAGAACTAACATTATTGTGGATTTTCGCATGTACACTTTTAACCAAATTACCCGAGCGTATTTGCAATTCAGCATTTCTCCAACTAACTGTGAAACAAGCCAAAGAGGACCACTGGCTTGAAGTAATCCTTCAAACACTTGTGCTACTTTGATAGGCACCCATCCGTGTTCAAAGACGCTTTTCCAGATGCTACTAAACTGTTTAATTAGTGGAGTATTCGAAACTAAACTATTTGGTGTTGCAGTTAAGTTTCTTAAACTTTTAGGTCCTGCCGGGTGAATATCGTGTTGCATTTTTCTTATAATTTGAAACGTTAATCCCAGACGCTCTTTTATGTTGTCCTGCGACGACATCTCTTCAGGAGTTAGAGTCGAAAGAAATTGTTGTACCATATTAAGCGGCTTCAGATACTGTTCCTGAAATTTGTTTTAAAACATGATTCAAGTATTGTTATTATAACTATTTTCAGGACAACTTAATAAAATTAACAATTTTAAGAAAAAGAAAATGTAATTCATTGTGGTTAAGAATTAATTTTAAGACCTTTTTTAAAAGCACTTAAACGAAAAGAGGTCGACAGAATTATTTATTATTATTATTTTGCTTAATTTTTTGAAGATCCAATTTGTCTGAGATTCTGGTTCTTCATATAGGTCCGCGAGGCGTTATATCTAATACGGAGTGCTTTTTGTGCTCCAGGTCGATTCTATTTGGGCGCCGTATTAGTTGGGCCAACATTTGTCAATTGGCATTTGACAACCGTAGAGAGTGGTTGATATCAATTTATTATGGAGCAGCCTACGTCCCAATAAGGTGAAATTAATAATTGTTTGTTGTTGTTGTTTTAATAATTATGTGCAACGAAATACATTTGCCGACTTGCTAAATAAGGCCAAGACCGGATCCCGGTTGCAGTGCCGATGATGATGAAGTACCTTTGGGCTAAGCTAGCTTTATTAATAAATAGAATAGTCACGACTGAGGTGTAAATAACCCCATTTAATACACTAAAGACCACGACACTCACGTAGAGTAACTACATGTTGGGCCATGTAGGGCGATATTTCTCTGAGGATGCTAGAGGCAATGCTGTAACAATTACTGGTGACCCCTATTGGGACGTGTTAGAAAACTTTGGATCAATTAAATTTATTAAACAGACCAGGTAATAATGGTCAAGAAACCAGATAAACCAGCAGAAGTAACGTCTTATAGACCCATATCGCTATTTGTTGGAGACGGAGCAGCTCTCGATGGCAACACAGGTGCAGGCACCACTGAAATGCTGTCATGACAAACAAATGTCAGCAAACAGCTGACATTTCAATTATATTTAAATGAGCTGTCATTCTTCGTAAATTCCTCATAGCAAGAGACAGTTCGGAATCAATTCAATCAAAGTAAATCAAAGTTAATCAAGAGATATACATGTAAGATAGAGAAATAGACTTAAAGGCATAACAGAATACCACCGTGTTTTTTTTTTACATTAACTGGAGGATTCTTCTTGAGGTTCCGTCAACAGTCCATCCAACTAAAGGTATTCGTTTCCCTTTTTCCTTACATTTGCAATTGTTTCAGGACGACAATAATCGACCTTTATATACCGTGCTGGTGGTAGCAGTTGTTGATGGAACTTGCAAGGCGCAGTCTGCCGTTCGCAAATTTACATATTGGCCGACCGAGTGCCAAACACTATTGCCATCCATTTCAAAACTGTTTGAGAAAATACTCCTCAAGCGACTCAAGCCACTCATCAATATTCCAGACTTTCAATTTGGCTTTAGGAATAAACACTCAACTATTGAACAGGTTCAACGTGTGACCACAGTAATAGAAATGGCTTTCGAAGAAAGAAATACTGCCCAAATGTCTTTCATTCGATAGAGTATGGCATGATGGTCTTATATAGGGTGGCGCAAAATTAATCATTCGTACGTCAATCATTTTTGTCATTTGTGAACTAGGCAACTGCAGTCATCTCTGAACTTAACAGAAAATATTGTAAAGGCCCAAATAAAGATATCCATCTCTTAAAATATTTTTTTTATTTAGTAAAAAAGTAATTCAAAAACAAAATGGATGATTAATTTTGCGCCACTCTATATATATAAAATGAGTAACTGTTTCCAGCAAACTATTGCCAACTACTCGAATCATACTAGTCTGATAGAACATTCAAAGTATCACACGAAGGAGCTCACTCTAGCTTCTATCCAATAGAAGCAGGCGTACCACAAGGAAGTGTCCGGGGACCTTCCCTCTACTTACTATACACAGCAGACATCCCAACAACCAAGAACACATTCAAAGGCACCTTTGCATATGATACAGTTATAATATCAGCTGACGATAATCAAAAAAAAACTACACAACAATTGCAACAGGCACTCAACGAAATTAGCCAATGGACCACTGATTGGAAAATTAAACTCAACGAGATGAAATCTATTCACGTAACATTTACATTGCGACGACCAGATAACAATATTTCTACATATCTCAACGGAATTCCAGTTCCCAAAGCAGATTCAGTGAAATATCTCGGTATACATTTGGATTGCAGACTAAACTGAAGACATAATGTGAAACAAAAAGCTGAAACGTAGACAGATGTATTCGTTAATCGGGAATCACTCTCAACTTAAGCTCTACAGTAAAAGATTAATCTATCAATCTATCATCAAGCCATCTGGATATTTTTTTTTTTTTGTTATTAGACTTCTCTCGGGAGAGGCGAACCTATAGCGTCGAGTGGGCGCCCCGAGATGCCATCAAATAACTGTTGCAGTTCTTTTTGAACAGTTGAAGGTTGTAACGCTCCGGGAATTCAATTATGGAGCTGTACAAAACAATCCAATAGAGAAATAATTCAACGAAGCCAAAACACATATTTTATGTGTTGACCTAGAGATAAAATGGATTTACGAGGATGGGCTGAAAAGTTTCCGACCTCAACGTGAAGATAGCAGCACTCGTCAATAAAAGTGAATGTAGTTGTGCATCTTTTGACAGGTACTCAACAAAATTTCAGCCATTTTGGATGCGTAGTTTTTATTTTACAGTCGTTTGAGTGAGTCGATGTGTGTTTTTGTGAAAATGGACAAAATTGAGTATCGAGCTGTCATTAAATTTTTGTTTTTGAAAGGCAATACGCCTACGCAAATCAAAGGTGAGTTGGGTTCTGTGTATGGGGACTCCACACCATCATTTACCACTGTGAAATTTTGGGCAGCTGAATTTAAACGGGGCCGTTAGAGCTTGGGAGACGATGGACGTTTGGGATGTCCAAAAACTGCAACAACTGACGATAACATCTCTAAAGTTCACCAAATTATGCTAGACGACCGCCGAATTAAAGTGAGAGAAATAGCAGAGGCTATGAAAATGTCCAAATAAGGTGTTTGTCCGCATCCTCATAGACAAAAGACACCACTCGAATATCCTTGACGTAAGATCATATAGAGGAGCAGATTGCGACTCCGATCACCTTCTAGTGATGGGCAAAATTAGAAGTCATTATCATCATCATCATCGGCACTACAACCGGGAACCGGTCTTGGCCTTATTTAGCAAGTCCTGAGGCTTGTTAAATTTTCCATAATGATTTGTTTTTTCTCGGGCAAGGTCATTAGTCTTGCGCCAGATGCTCCCCGACGGGGAGAATTCGAAGTCGGCTCGCAGCAAACCCACATGGGCAGTCACGGGAGACGAGCAAAAAGTTCGACATTGATAAACTAAAAGACCTACGCAAAAGGGCTGAATATCAAGAGGAACTAACGAATAGATTTAGCATCCTAGAGAATGGGAGTAGTGAGGAAGAGGAAATCAATAATCTGGGCACTAAATGGGCATCGACCAGAGACACAATCAAACAAACGCGCAATAGGTATTAGAATTTAAGGAAACAATTAAATCCAAACCTTGGTTTGACGATGAGTGCAAGGCGAAGATCGAAGAACGTAAACCACTTACAAAGATATGATAAAGTCAACGCAGAAAGATACGCGACAATTCGGAAAGAGACAATGAGACTCTTCAAACGCAAAAAACGCGGATGGGTGAAGACTCGGATGGAAAAAATCCCAGCAAATGCCAGAGCAAAGAACATCAGAGGTATGTATGCCGGCATAAATTCAATTAGAAATGGCTACCGAGGGAGAGCCAAAATAATCCGAGACACAAACGGCTGTCTGTTGACAGAAACAAAAAATATCGTGACAAGATGGAAGCAGTACTTTGAAAACCTGCTCAATGTGCGCACCCATCAACCACAAATAAACGCACCAGACGTACATAGAGCCGAGCCTCAGATCCCAGAGTCCTCCTTCGACGAAGTTGTAGACGCAATAAATCGATTGAAAAACAACAAGGCTCCCGAGGTGGACAGCATGCCGGCAGAGCTTGTAAAGCATGGAGGAGAGGCAACCACTCGAAAGATCCACCAGCTCATCCAAACAATATGGGATAAGGAAGTCACTCCAGAAGAATGGAAGATCTCAATACTCGTCCCCATTTTCAAAAAAGGCGACAGTCCTGACTGCGAAAATTACAGAGGAATATCATTGCTCCCAACCACATACAAAATACTAACAAATGTCATACTGGCGAGAATCACACCGTACGCAGAAGAAATACTGGGAGACTACCAATGCGGATTCCGTAGGAACCGGTAAACAAGCGACCAAATGTTCACAATAAGGCAACTGCTGGAAAAGAAATGGGAATACGGAGAGACGGTTCACCAACTGCTCGTTGACTTCAAAAAACCCTACGACTCAGTCGCAAGACAAAGTCTTTACCATACTGAAGTTGAGCTGGGGATCCCGAAAAAATATGCCGCCCTCATTCAAATCTACATGAACGAAAACAAAGGGCGGGTTCGAATAGAAAACCACATCTCAGAACCATTCGAAATCCGGGACGGACTAAAACAGGGCGACGGCATCTCACCATGTCTTTGTAACCTTGTCCTCGAGTATGTCATCAGAAAGGTACAAGATGACAACATGGCTGGATCATCCCTGAACGGGGTCACACAAGTGCTCGCATATGCGGATGGCATTGCCGTTTTGCGCGATAACCTAGAAACTGTAAGTAAAAACAGTGAAATCATCATGCAAGCGGCAGAAGAGGTAGGCCTAGAAATAAATGAAGACAAGACAAAATATATGGTTACGGCGAGAGCAGGTGGAACTCAGGGAACACATATAAACGTCAGAGCCAAGTTATTTGAAAAAGATAAAGATTTTAAATATCTGGGAACAATACTGACGGCCATTAACAAAATGCCGAAGGAAATTAACAAAAGACTACACTCCGGCAACGCTAGTTGGCATGCAGTCAGTAAACTGTTGAAATCCAAACTGCTATCAGGTAATATAAAGCTCCGGGTCTATAGAACCATAATCATGCCGATTGTTCTATACGGATGCGAAACATGGACTGTCACAAAACGGGAAGAAAGCAAATTCCATGTATTCGAAAATAAAGTTTTAAGGGGTATCTTTGACGGTAAATATGACGGGGAGGCAGGACAATAGAGGAAACTCCGTTTCTCGACAGGTCTACATTGAGATTTGTCTTTAACGTGTGAATTCTACTCGGTTCAATGAACTTGGTTTATCATGATAAGCTCGGAATTGAATAAGTGATTATTCCTATCTGTTTAATAATGAAATTTGAAGATGATCGAAGACAATATCTTTAGTAAAATGCAACTTTTCTATTAAAGTTTAAGTTCTTCTGTAAGTTCAGCAACTGCCAAGGAATGGATTTGTTTTTTCAGTACTAACTTCAACAAAATCGAAGACCTAATTAAGGGCTGGCCATGATCATCAGTGAGATGCGATTTTACATATAATACAACTGTATTAAACTGAATGAACAAATCGTATTCGTACACTTAACGGTAGTAGTTATCATTCACGAAGAACAAGGCCGAAATACTTTATTATTATTATTTATTGGCCTGTAGGAACCCGGAAGTTCATGACCTCACCCACTCGACTCCGCCATCGCTCCAGTCCTGTACCCTATCCTTCCACGCTTGACCATCTGATCCGATCTCCTCAAGGTCTAACCTCACTTCGTCCTACCGGTCTCTTTCCCGTTGGTCTACCGTCAAGAATTCTACGCACGGTCATATCGTTACCCATTCGCGCTACATGACCGGCCCATTTTAATCTTCGCGACTTGATTACTCTCACTATTGTAGGTTTGCGGTATAGCTCTTCCAGTTCGTGGTTGTGGAGTTTCCTCCATTGTCCTGCCTCCTCGTCATATTTACCACCAAAGATACCCCTTAAAACTTTATTCTCGAATACGCGGAATTTGTTTCCTTCCCGTTTTGTGAGAGCCGATGTTTCGCATCCTTATAGAACAATCGGCATGATTATGGTTCTATAGAGATTTCAGCAGTTTACTGACTGCGTACCAACTAGCGTTGTCGGAGTGTAGTCTTTTGTTAATTTCCTTCGAAATTTCGTTACTGGCCGTCAGTATCGTTCCCAGATGTTTAAATTCATTAACTTTTTCGAATATCTTGCCTCTGACGTTTATATGTGTTCCCTGAGTTCCATCTGCTCTCGCCGAAATACTGGAGAAACAAATAATAATATAAACGTACGTCTTTCGCATTAAAGAAAAAATATTAAGTGGATGTGAAGCAGAACGTTATTCAAACACACGATATTAAAAGTTCAGAATAAAAGCACAGACGCATCGGAACACGGTAACCTGTGTATGAGGATGTTTCAACTCGTTACTTGAGCAGTGGATTGCTACGTTAATGATCTGTTATACAGCTCCGATGATTTATTTTTCCATACTCTTTTTAGTGCTCCGTTCTGTATTATGGTTGCGCGTTCTTGTTTGTCTGTTGGAATCGCCACAGGTGACGTTTATAATATTTAAAAAAATAATGAGTCATTTTTAAGGAAAAATCTCGATTTGTTTAATGGCTAAAGTAATAAGAAAGGAATACATGTGATAAGTGGAGAATGACTTACCTCTGGCACGGTCAGGATGTAGGCACACAAAAAGGACGAAGCACAAACCGAGAATGAGAACAAACGACATCTTATATTATCTAAAATACTTTTAACATCTGTAGATGAGAGAGTTTCATTTTCCCAAGCCACCAAAACCTGATAAAGAACACCTGGAATATTCATGCAAATGTCTTGCCAAGTTAAATTGCTGAAAGTATTTGAAATCCATGTTATTTTATCCAAACAATCCTTCGAATGTAATTCATACCTGTTTTTCAATTGGGCTTCTGGTTTGCTTAAGCTAAGTAATAATTCATCCACTATATTTTCATCGCACAATGCCACCATATTTTTAGGGGACTTGAATTTATTATGCTCTATCATGCACTCTCGAACCCATTTTTCAAAAAATGAATCTCCATTTTCACAAAGCACAACCTAAAAGAATGAGGTAGATAAGTAAATGGCAGTGATTTTATAGTAAACAGTATATTAACACAATTAACTATAAGAGTAATTTAAGAGCTTTAAAGAGAACACTTTACGGCTTTGTCTATTTATCGGGCACTGACACTTATTCAATTGCACTTACGATTGGGGTGTCATCAACGATGAACGGACACCGGCTATAGAGACACGAGTGTGAAAACATCTAATACAATTAATTCATTAACTAAAGTAAAAGGCTTTTATTTTCAGACAGCTTGTTACATTAACACCGGAGAGAGAATGCAAGAGAGAGAGAGAGAGAGATACAACAGATTTCATGCGCTCAGGAAGAAGTTTTGAGGCTTATTTGTTATGTGTAATACAAATTTTAGAAATTGCATTAATTAAAACACTAGCCATAATACAAATAGTAAAGAGCGCAAGATAAGGAAAATAATAGCCTTTGTAATTGTTGGAGACGGAGCAGCACACGACTGCCGACTGGCGGACTGTGTCGGATATTTATACCAATTGCTCGCTTTGTTCCTTTTTTTTTTTTTTTTTTTTTTTTTTTATTAGACTTCTCTCGGGAGAGGCGAACCTATAGCGCCGACTGGGCCCCCGAGATGCCATCAAATAACTGTTGCAGTTCTTTTTGAACAGTTGCAGGTTGTAACGCTCCGGGAACACTTGCCTGCGAAGAGAGTTCCACAGCCTCCCCACTCTGTAACGGAACGAGTTCTGATGCAGGGATGTTCGCGCCGTCGGGAGATGAACCACGTTTGATGGAATGTGGAATATACATCTCCATCCCCAAAAGAATAATCTCTGATACCGACTCCGCGCATGCGTTAACATCGGAGTTTCCGAAGCACACCTCGGACCATGGAAAGGATGCGAAGAAATCTCGCAAATCGTCCCAGTTAGCGGCCATACATGGCGAAGCTGCCTAGGCCGGTTATTCGCTTGATATGCAAGTGCTTGCGCGACAGATACCAATGGCGCAGAAACCTCTACGGTATAAATACTCGGTTCGGATGTCAAATACAGATCCAGGGTGTTCGCAAAATCGCCTCGGGTATCCGGCACTCGCGTTGGCTCCCCCACGAGTTGAGTCAAGTTGTGGCTTACAGCAAACATCTCCGCCAGCCTCCCAGCCTCGTCGGTTCTGTTAGAATGTGACAAACAAGCCGGAATTGTGCACATTAAAATCGCCAAGGACGACAATTTCAGAAGCTGGGTGGTTGATCTGTATCCAGTCGACGGTATATGAAAGATGTTCGAAAAATGTCGCCAGTCGATCGTCATTCGGGGAGCGGTATAGACAACAAAGAAATTTAACGGAATTCCTCAGCACGACCCTCAACCATATGGTGTCCATATTATTGGGTTCCAACGCCTCCATCCTCTGGCAAGCCAGATTGGACCGCGTGAAGACGCAGACTCCGCCCTTAAAACGGAATCTCGAATGTAAGTCGTATCCTGGGCAACGAAGATATGTCGAATCAGTTGACGAATCGACCTGGGTCTCAGTTAGGGCAAGGATATCAGGTTTCGTTGTTTGCAAATATTGGTGGACGGCGTTTACATTGGTATTGGTGAAACCGATGCCCCTGATGTTACAAAATGCCGTCACCAGTCGAGCGTGGGCCGAGCCTCGACAGCGAGCCCGGTTATGCGATGACGAACCTCTTGAAGTTCCATTATTTATCATGATACCTGTGGCAACATGCAAACAAGGGAACAGGATTTAAAGAGAGAATATAAGCAGCGGCCAACGTTTCGGGCATGTCTCCCGGAACTGCAACATGGATCGCCGTTGTGTCCGTTGTGGAAAATCCCACGACATTGACAAATGCGAACTCCCGCCAGCCAAATACGATCCCACATCAAATGTGCAGGATGAAATTATGTTGCCAACTTGCTGCAACTGCGGTAAGAAAGGGCATCCGGCCAGCTACAGGAACTGCCCCAAATATAAAGAGATAGTCCACAGAACCAAGGAGACTCGAGCTAAACAAGTAGCCAAGTCAAACTTCGGAAAACAGGCCACACATAATTTCATCCAAAATGGATTTACATTCGCATATAAGGTTAACGGGAACCAAACAAAGAATATGAAAACTCCACCACCTCTCCCCCAAAAACATATTCAAGTTCCTAAGTGAGCCACTATACAGGCCAACACAATGCCACAAATCCAAGCGGCAGCACAAAAGCCTCCAAAGGGGTAACCCTCAATGCTCGAGGAATTACTTAGTCTCTCACGCGTGATTGAGGATATTCGACCCCAGTATGAAAAACTAACAACTGAGGCTGAGAGGGATGCACTCCTTTTCACGGCATATGTAAGACATACGCTTTAAAATGGATCCCAAAATTAAAGTTATTCTTATAAATGTCAATCCCTTGTTTCGCTATCAAAGCGTATGATAGTCTCTGACTTCATAAAAGATAACCGGGCGGACGTGGTTCTTGTAACCGAAACTAGGTTGCATCTATGTCACCGTCCCACCTTCCCAAACTTTTCAATGATTCGAAGAGATCGAACCCTCACTGGCGGCGCACCATCAACGGAGGTGGCACCTGTATTCTAGTTAATAGCGAACTTCGTCATGAAGCTATTGACCTCCCATATTTCGAGTCCATAGAGGTATCCGGGGTTGAACTGCATCTAGCTAATAACGGTAGAGTGAACATATACTCTGTATACCACTCACATAAAACCAATAATGGCCCCATTAATCCCGAGGATATCAGCCAATTAATAACGTCCTCGGGACATACACCCTTCATTATAGGCAGCGATTTTAACTCCAGACATCACCACTGGAACAACTCGGTCTCTTGCCAAAATGGCACAAAATTGTACCAATGGTACACCGATAACTCGCATGCACTAAATTTTGAAATAGTGGCACCTTCTGTTGGTACGCGAGGTAACTCAATTCTGGACATCTTTCTCGTGTCCAAAGATTTACTTCCCCAAATCTCTCCTCCCCAAGTAACGGTGGGTGTATCTGACCACAACGCTGTGACCACGTTCATTCGCAGCTATCGAGCATCGCGGGCTCAAATCAGATACATACCCGATTATGGGTGCACAATTTGGGACAACTTCAATGTCACATTGAACGAAAAACTCCACCAACCCTCTCTTCCCACTGAGAGGAACCTAACGACGGTTGAGATAAATAACGCTGCAACTCGACTTCACGAGATTCTAGTTGAAACTTCGGAGACCCATGTCCAGAAGTACAAACTTGAAAAGACTTATCAGATTCCCCATGACGACTTCGCCCTTCATCTCATTCGGGAGCGTAAAGAGCTCTGCAGAATGAGATACCGTCACCGCTTTACGCAAAGGGAGCTACTATTGCGATCCATTATTCACAATATTGGCACACTGATAAAACAAAGAATCCAAACAATTGCACCCGACAATTGGAAGACAAACTGAAAGGTATTCAGATGGACCAGAACATTTATAAAAATGTTAAAAAGATATGTGGCACTTCTCGTAAACACTGGGCCAAGCATGCACAACGATCTTGTCAATAATGATGCCAATAAAGCAAACATCATCGGAGAGACCTTTGAAAATAATCACAAGCTCACTCTCGAGGATGGCGACCCGGACACTAATGCAATAATTAGTTCAGAGGTTCATAATAAATTTGACAACTTTAACGAGCCAATAGTTGTCTTTAACCCGTCTAGCAGTGCATACTTCGACGACACACGTGATAATAGTCACGGCTTCGTCACACCAAATACCCTACAGAACCTAGTTAAATCTCGAAACCTCAAGAAGTCACCCGGTATCGACAACATGTCATACCACTCGTTGCGAAGGCTTTCTACTTTATTCTTTATAAACTCTCCATTCTGCTCAACCATGCCTACAACATGGGGTACTTTCCCCAAGCTTGGAAGCATGGTGTTGTCTGCCCAATAGCAAAAGCTGGGAAACCAAATTATCACCCCTCAAGCTTTCGTCCTATTTCGCTCCTCACCTGCATCAGCAAAATATATGAACAGTTCATATACGAGAAGCTAAATAAATTTATCAGTGGCAGGAACGTAATACCTGATTTCCAATTTGGATTTAGAAGAGCGCACAGCACCAACATGGCTCTCAACATATTTCAAAGCCACGTTTGCGTGCGCCTCTTTAACAAGGAACCCACCATTGCGGTGAGCTTGGACATTGAAAAGGCTTTTGACACAACCTGGATCGAAGGTCTCGTTTTTAAATTACTGAATACTGGCCTCAGTAAAACGCTGTGTAGTATCATCTACCAGTTCGTTTAAAACAGAACCTTCCAAGTTCGAGTGAATTGAAAGCTTTCCCCAACTTTCAACGCCGCTGCAGGCGTACCACATGGCTCCATTCTAGGCCCCATCTTATTTAATATTTACATCGCAGATATTCCTCGCCCTGTGGATGGTAGAGTAAACCAGATATGCTTGTGGATGACGTCCTAGTGTACACGGCATCTAAAAGCCCAAAACTCGCAACAAACCGACTCAACCGTCATCTGGACGAACTGTATCAGTATTACAGTCGATGGAAAATTCGACTTAACCCATCCAAAGCAGTAGCTATAATTCTGAGTAGTAAACACTCCCAACCCACTTCTCGATATTCACAGAATATCCGAAATCAAATAAGAGGTACTACGATTAGACCACAGGACAGGATGAAATATCTTGGGGTCATCTATACCCCAAAAATGAATTTCAACAAACATGTGATCAACATTCTTCAAAGGGGCCTCGGTCGGTCTAAGCAACTGCACAGCATCTTGAAGTAGAGCAACAAAGCTGATACCAAAGTTAAGCTTCTCTGCTATAAGCAGCTAATCCGATCTGGAATATCATACGCCTTTCCCATATGGTCCTGCATATCTTCAGCCCAAATGGAAAGACTCCGAGTTTTCGAAAGAAAACTCCTCAGAAGATGCACCAACCATTCTAGAAGGCCTGACGGTCGCCATTACCCGAATTCTCGCCTATACTAAGGTGCCTCCATTATCCCTATCGACGAGTACTTGCTACAATTAGCATACAAGTACCTCGAAAGCATTCAGAACAGCGAGAACCCACCTGTACGGGAGTCTTGCGATCTCGACCCTTCTCCCTCTCGATCTCTTCGGATCAGTCCATCACAATTTCTTCTTCGGTACAAAAGTGAAGAAAGCACCCTTCCCAACAACATTCTCCTCTATAATAGAGGATTCCTGGACCCATCCCATAGGGTCTACTGCTGACACACTACAAACATGTACGCACAGTACAAGACAGCACAACCACACACGCACACACACACCGACCAAAGCGCAGATTATCAGACGCCGGAAACGTGATCTGCGTTTACTACCGTATTCAAGATCTACCGGTCTTGTATGATTTCTTTCCCACCATACCCCCATCCAAGTAGTTAGAGAACATTTGAACTGACCCTGTCCACACTATCCTTAGATACGTCCTTCCCCTTTCTTTTCAGATATCTTGAGACCGAGTCCAACATCTTCATGGATGTGGGTGATTCTGGTTATCGCAAGATGACCAGAAACCAGAGACAAGATGAAGGACACATTTGTCCTTGTCTCCCTAAAGTCGGCCTCTCGCCACCCCATTTTTTTTTTTTTGAGTTGAGCACAACCCCTCCATCCAAGTAGCTAGAGAACATTTGAAGTAACCCTGTCCACACTATCGTCAGATACCCCCCCCCCCCCCCCGCGGTTTTTTTTTTCTTTTTCAGATATCTCGAGCCCGAGCACAACATCCTTACGAATGTGGGTGGTAGCGAAGCTAGAGACAAGATGAAGGACACATCCGTCCTTGTCTCGCTAAAGTCGGCCGCTCGCCATCCCATTTTTTTTTGTTTATTTTTTTTTTAAGCTGAGCGCAGTGCAACGTTTGCACTGGGCAAGACAACAACGCCCGTCATCCAGAGTAGAGTCCGGTTCTGGAGGTGCGCTACGTTGAAAAGAGTAATAGGAGACTCGAGTTAAACAGTCAACGCTGCTAATCCGATCAACAAAGAGATATTAACAGATTGTTAGTCAGTAATTGTATTTAAGGTTTAATACAAAATTCGAAACGTGTAAAACGAGTTTACAGTAATATTATTAGGTGATTAGCAGACACCATTGAAGTAACATATTCCAGCAGTATAATAAAAACTTCGACCACAGAGTGTCCAAGACAAAGTTGTCCTAGCAAAGTATAAAGAACTATAATGGGGAATATTTTTACGTAGGAAATGTTTGGAATCGTCTTTTTGTCGAATGTACGGAGGCGCCTAACAAGCGTAAAGGTAACTGGGCGCATGGGTTTATCGTGTTTTCAACGACCACCTTATATACATCAAAATTAATAAAACTTACACTGGATCCATATTTTTGAACGATAAATGTTAACATTAGGAATGATACATCAAATAACGTAGACCGAATCATAGACGTTTTGCCTCCCTCTCCTGGAACTTGTTTAGAATTCTCATTGCATTGTATGAGGCGTGACACAAACGTTTTTAGTCGCCCTTCAACGGTGGCCACAGACAAAATAAGATCGAAACTATTACCTAAAAACAAAATTTTAAATATTTTTGAGACCGCTTTAAAATTAAAAAAATATTTCAACTTACCAACTAAAACTTGACACAAAACACCCAATAGCGCTTCCTGGACTTTATTATAGTCGGCACTCAATGTTTTCAAAACTCCAGATAGTGGAACTTCGGCACGTATTATGAAATTAATTATAGATGGTCCCTGAATGGCGACATCTCGTTTTTGCAATACTGTTGACATTGGATCCCTGTTCCATGAAAAACAAGAAATATAGTTTTGAGGAGTGTCTCCTCTTCAACTTTTAATTATAATCCTACCTAATAGGGCTAATGGGATAAAAGGGATAATAAAGTTAAGTAAATAATGCTGGCTAGAAGGAAAAAAATATTTTGAACTGGTACAAGTGGGTCTATGATCTCCCCATGATAACCGCTGGAAACTATCTAGAAAGATGGACTGTGTTCGTCAAGTTCAGCTGAACAATGAGCGTGATAATATATAGTGTGACGCATATGACAATCAGTACTAGTGTATTCTAGAGAGTCCGAAACAGAGTACTAGAATATTCTATAAAGTAATAGAAAAGTCGAGATGATGGAATGGACGGAAACGAAACGCCGAATCAGAATGAGGGAACGGTATAAATACGTCGCACACAGGCCATGGAGACGAGTGGGGTCATTTATACCCCAAAAATGAATTTCATCAAACATGTGACCCACATTCTCCAAAGGGGCCTCGGTCGGTCTAAGCAACTGCACAACATCTTCAAGTGGAGCAACAAAGTTGACACCAAAGTTAAGCTCCTCTGCTATAAGCAGCTAATCCGATCTGGAATATCGTACGCCTTTCCCATATGGTCCTGCATATCTTCGGCCCAAATGGAAAGACTTCGGGTTTTCGAAAGGAAACTCCTCAGAAGATGCACCAATCATTCTAGAAGGCCTGACGGTCGTCATTACCCCAACTCTCACCTATACGAAGGCGCCTCCATTACCCCTATTGACGAGTACTTGCTTCAATTAGCATATAAGTACCTCGAAAACATTCAGAACAGCGAGAACCTACTTGTACGGGACTCCTGCGTTCTTGACCCTTCTCTCTCTCTATCTCTTCGGATCAAACCCCCACAATTTCTTCTTCAGTACAAAACTGAAGAAAGCACCATTCCCAACAACATTCCCCTCTATAATAGAGGATTCCTGGACCCATCCCATAGGGTCTACTATTAACAAACCACACACACGAACGCACAGTACAAGACGGCACAAACACAAACATACACACCGACCAAAGCGCAGATTATCAGACGCCAAAGACGTGATCTGCGTTCACTACCGCACCCAAGACCTACCGGTCTTGTACGATTTCTTTCCCACCATCCCTCTATAAAAGTAGTTAGAGAACACCCGGACTAACACTGTCCACACTATCCTTGGATACCCCCCCTTTTTCTCTTTTCTTTTCAGAGATCGCGAGACCGAGCCCAACATCCTCACGGATGTGGGTGATTCTGGTTATCGCAAGATGACCAGAAGTCAGAGACAAGATGAAGGACACATATGTCCTGTCTCGCTAAATTCGGCCTTCTCGCCACAATTTTTTTTTTTTTTTTTCATGGAGACGAGTCATAAGTGAGGCAGTGAAGCAAGCGATACGTGCGAAGCGAAAGTCTCGAGTAAGAAGTAGAAAGTGTTTACAAAGAAATCATTATGTGTACGGTAAAAAGCAACGGTTGTATTACGGACTAATAAAGTGTTGTATCGATTTAACGGCTCTTATTTATTTTAAAATAATTAATCCAGCGAACCCTAAGCTCGCTACAATAGAATAGATATAAGGTGCCTCTGTATTCCAATTACTAGATTAAACAACAAATTTTCAATAAGTTTGTGTATTCCATGAACGACATGCAGTGGAGTTTTCGCAAATAGATAACTGCCGATTTTTTAAGAATATAATGGGTTCTCTAATAGGGACTTAACAACTTTTTTTCGGTAGTAAATTTTTATAGTTTACAGACGTTGTTCGTTCGTGTACAACATGATGAAAATGTTAAGTTCACTGAATAAATTGACAGTGGCAGTTCGATGATTAGTGAAAGGGTGCATTCACAAATTAAATTCAAAGTTGTCAAGTCCCTATTGGAAAACCCAATATTTCTTGAAAACCGTGGTCAGATTTACGGAGTGAAGCATTGATTGCTTCTATTAAGAAACCCTTAATATTTTAACACACTTTTCGTATCTATAAATATGTGTCGAACTAGAGTCGAATTAAATCGAGTACCAAGAATTGAAAATCCTTTTTTTGCGACGATACTAATCCCGTTCATCGACAGTGGGCGTATGTTAGGATTTCACTTGGATGACAAGAGGCAGCATTGAATCCTACGAGTTGACCCACGCCAACTGTTTGATAATAAAATCCGTTGAGTTTTGTTGAGAATGTTTGAACAAGTTAAAGAAACTTAACATACTGTGATCATCATAGATTGTGCGTAGAGGACAAGATGATATTTATAAAAATAAGTATAAAATGGGTGACAGTGGGAACCCTGGGGAGCATTAGATTGATGTACAGATTAACACTAGGTTTACCGCACACATCATTTTGACAAATTTCGAAGTTTATTTGGAAAATTGCATAAACCACTCATAAATACATTTTGAAGTCCATTTTCTTCAAAAGTTTTATAATATTGAAGTTCTCTATGCGGTATACCTATCTTTATGGATATGCGTCAATTTGACGAGATCGTAATATAAAAAAATCTTAGTAAACGAGTTTTTTATCATGCAAAAATTACAACAAAAGTACGAAGGCAGGACAATAAGTTTTTAGAAATTGAAAACGATTTTCTTTTATTTTCTCATTTATCTGAGCTAATACTGACGCAAAATACTGTCCAGTTATCGTCTGTCCTTTTCCAAATAGTCAATGAAGATAATACCACGTGCATCCCAAAACACAGAAGCCATAACCTTTCCAACTGATTTCTCCGTCTTTGCCTTCTTTGGAGCCCGTTCGCCTTTAACAATCCACGGTTTTGACTGTTCTTTCGTCTCGGGAGTGTAGAGGTATTTCTAAGGATTTATTGAACAATCCTCGTATATATGAATGCTTCCACAATATCTCGATATTGATATCCAAATGAAATAAGTCCGATAAGCATCACTAGGATGAACGAAACGCAGAATGTGAATTATAGTCAGAGCGCGGAGACAATTTGAAAAGTTGATATTGATTCAAATATTGAAGAATAAAATACTAGAGTATTTTTTGAATTGGTAATATAATTGTGAAACTCGATTTTATATTATTTTGACAAAAATCCCTTCTTTATCATTTAAGGGTGTCTAGAAAGAAATTGAATTTTGAAAAACATAGTCAGTATTAGTGGAGTGTCTAGCTGTGAAGAGGATGAAAACGAAGTGATTCAAAACGGGGATGAAATTGAGATTTTTGAATCTGATGAAAGTATGCATGCAGGGGAATCACCAGACACTGAAAAAGAAAATCTACAGAATTTAGGTCAATACAAAAAGGACGCATATCCTAACCGATTTTGAGTCTGGGAATGATACAAGTTTTCCAAGACTCTCTCGAAATTCAGATACCTGCTTTGTAACAGAAATAGCTTTCAATGGGGGAATTTGGACGAAATTAAGACGACGGATCTAGTGATCGATCACCCATGCATAAAATCTTCAAAGACATCGCTGGACCTATTGGCTACGCAAAACGTAATTTGATAGAAGGTAACGTAAGAAGTGCTTTTCATTTGATCCAAACTAAAAACATGATAAAACTTATAAGATATTGTACAGAAGAAGAAACAGTACTAACTTGACCGTCGACCGGTGAAGACGAAAGTGAAGTGAGTGCAATCATTAAACCAAACACTGTGTATCGGGTACCCAAAGTAATAAAAAAGCGATTAGTGCTAATCCGTAGCAAACAAAGTGTTCCTGTGCGCGAAAGTGTCCGTATAGTAAACGGAAACAAATACGTAAATACTAGTGAATAAAACATTCATTTAAATAAACAAAGTGACTAACTGTACTGCCCACCATGGACAAGGTGAGGCTGGGTTCAAAACAGCGCTATGGAGAGGCCCAATCCAGAACCGAATATTCAAGCCCAATGAGAATGAGGAAGAATTAATTATTCCCAATAATACTCATTATACTGGAGCAGGGAACAAATTTAAAGAACTGGCAACGCAAGAAAAGAACGTCTCCAACAACGAAGACAGCATAGAAAAAGACGTTATTACACGTACCATGAATATTGCACTTTGCTGTACGCAATAATATATATATATATATATATATATATATATATATATATATATATATATATATATATATATATACTATATATACTATATATACTATATATACTATATATACTATATATACTATATATACTATATATACTATATATACTATATATACTATATATATATACATATATATATAGATCCAGTCACCCGCGAACTCTCTTACAGAGAACACAATTTTTTAACAGTGCGATAGTTAAAAAAGTGAAGTGAATTGTCCTAGAGTAAAAGTATTTAAAAATCGTAAATTCCCTTGAACTCACAAACAAAACACAACAAGGATACACCAGGTAAGAAAAAAAAAAAAAAAAAAAAAAACATGGCCCTAGGGCCAAGCCATCATTCCGGCAATAGGTTCGTAGAACTGGGAGAATGCTCACTCTCAGGCTCTAAAGCCAACGTGCCAACAAAAAAGAAAAGGCAATCCCGTAGCCCATTGTCTTTCAATTTCCCTGCTCTCCCGAACAAAACCGCAATAAAAAACCCACGGTTCGTTCAAATCTACGCAACCGAAGCATCAATGCCACTTACATCCGTCAACGTCTTTGTACTAAAAAGAATCATTGATTCTATCAGTACGCAGTACGAAAAAATTACACCTCTTAGGGATGGTTCTATCCTAATTTTAGCTAAAGACCAAGAAATCGCTGATAGATTCATCCAGTCTACGCGTTTTGACACAATCTGTCCGGTCAATATTAGACTACACCCCAAACTAAATACTTCCAAAGGGGTTGTGTATACCCCTTGCCTAATTAACGTCCCAGAAGCCGACATTATATCAGAAATGGGTTCCCAAGGTGTGGTAAATGTCTTCAAATTCACAAAAATTAACAACGAAGAACGATTACCCACAGGATTGATGCTGTTTTCTTTTGATCGGCTACAACCACCAACAACAATAGAAATCGGCTGGTACAACGCCAAGGTCAAGGAATACATTCCAAGGCCAATGCGGTGCCGGCAATGCCAATTACTCGGTCATACGGCAAAATGGTGTAAACGCACAACAGCATGTAATACATGTAATCTGCCACCCCATCCCGAAACTGAATGCACAAGAACAATGTGTGCTAACTGTCTAGGTCCGCACCCGGCCTCTTCCTCTACCTGCCCTAAATATATTGAGTACCAAAAAGTACTAGAAATTCAAACAAAAAACAAAACAACCCTAGCTGACGCTAAACGCATATATAGGGACCAGAATACAATACAATCAACAAATAACGATCTTTACTCCGATCAAATTAGAAAACACACGTCTGCGCCTATAACTCCAACCAGTTCCAATATACTACTACCAAAAGTAATTCAAAATCCAATAGCCGTAAACAAATCTCCCAACAAAGAAACAAATATATTTCCCTCCTCTTCCTATACAGCTCTAAAAGAAATTGAAAAGAGAAAATATCCCATCTCTCAACGAATAAATATAACTAAAACTAAAGATCAATCTTCCTCCTCCCTAGAAACTCAAACACATACAAGCAAAGCCAAACCTACCACCACACAAACACAAAAATCCCAGTTAGATCAAATCGGGAATATCCCTCTACCTGAATATGGAAATACATAATTCTAACCTCTCTCAACAGCCTATTGACTCCGCGGCATGGAGCTCTTCTCACTCAAATCAATTCGAGTGGATTGGAAAACTGAGTGGGACGAGCTGTGTGGCGCGGAGTCAGGAAAAGAACCACCGTTATACCCCCACCTCGAACTCTATAGCAACATCCAATTATAACCCCGCAGACTGCTTAATACTTCAATGGAACCTGAATGCGTTTCATAACAATTATCACGAGTTACAGCTCCTTATAAAAGAACTCAAACCGTCCATCATAGCACTGCAAGAAACGCACTTACCCCACTCTTCAAATGCGAAAGTGCCTCGGGAATACATAGCATACTTTAACAATCTTAAAGAAAATAACTCCTGTAAACAAGGGTCCGGGATATTAATACATCGGGCACTAACCCATAAGCATATCAGTCTTAATACCCCTTTCTCGGCCACGGCAGTCGAACTAACGGGCAAACTAAAGCTAACCGTGATCTCAATCTACATTCCTCCTACTCAACCATATACCCTGTCTGACTTGAATAAAATAATTCAACACATGCATACTCCCATTCTTCTAATGGGTGACTTCAACGCTTGGAGTACAATATGGGGATCACAAACAACAAATAAAAGAGGGAAAACCGTGGAACAATTTTTACTACAATCACAATTGGTAATATTGAATAACGGCAATCACACTCATTTTTCCACACACAAGACGTATACAAATGTAGACCTTTCCCTCGTATCATCCCAACTGTCCCCTAATACAAACTGGGAAATACAAGATAATCTACATGGAAGTGATCACTTTCCAATAAAAATCTGTATTTCAACCGGCAACAATAAAAAGGGAAAAATCAAACTCCTACCTAAATTCAAATCTGACCGAGCAAATTGGAACAAATTTCAAACTATCACCACACAATTCCTTAATCTACATAACACAAAATCCAACATAAATCAAGAAGCTGCCGTTATCACAAAAGCTATTCGAACAGCCGCCAATGGCTCCATTCCACAGACAACGAAAAGGTATCACAAAACCGCCGTACCATGGTGGAATCCAGATCTGGCAAAGCTACGGGCAGAAAAGCAATTGGCATGGACAATTTTTAAGAAGCACCCAACCGACCAACATCTCTTAAGGTACAAAAGGCTTAACGCCATGTTCCGAAGAACAGCCAAAATCGAAAAAGCAAAATCCTTTCAGTCCTTCACGGAAAAACTAAACCAAACATACACCCCCAAAAAGATATGGGCCAACATAAAAACGCTAACAGGCAACTATAACCCATCTACTATCAATTTAATACATACAGGATCCGACGCCCTCATATGTCCGGACAAAATAGCCAAATACTTCGCCGAGACTTGGGCAAATACGTCCTCCAACTTCAACTTCCACCCAGATTTCCATACTGCCAAAAACCAAGTAGAGGCGCATCCAACACCCCCAAGCAACCCAAGTAATTCCTATAATAGCGTTATCCAACTTCCCATAACACAGATAGAACTAGAATCTGGTCTTCATACCGCAAAAGGTAAGACACCAGGCTTTGATAGAATTGACTACCAAATGGTAAAAAACGGGCCAACGATTTTGAAACAACGCCTTCTAAATCTGTTTAATGCCATGTATACAACTGGCACCATTCCTCAAATGTGGAAAGTATCCACAATTATCCCTCTACCAAAGCATAATAACAAAACTGATACAATCCACGGCTACCGCCCCATTTCCTTACTGCCTTGTTTAGGAAAAGTATTGGAAAAAATTGTCGCTAAGAGACTAAACTGGTACCTAGAAAAATATAATCTGATAAGTACCAAACAAGTCGGTTTCAAACAAAGCAGGGGAACAATGGATGCGCTTCTTCATATAGATAACCATATTGTTGGTGCCCTTTCCTGCAAGAAACATACATCCATTTTATCAATAGACTTCGAAAAAGCATTCGACCGCATCGGTCCACACGTCATCCTCCACAAATTACAAAAATGGAAAATAGGACATCATATGTATAACTTTGTTAGATCCTTTCTGAATAATCGAAAATTCAGGATCAAATGTAACGGCGTGTTCTCTGGCGTCAATAATATAAATACTGGAATCCCCCAAGGATCACCGTTATCAGTACTATTATTTAAGATAGCGTTTGAAGAGTTAAATAGCATTATCTCTAAACATAAAAATGTAAAACATTGTCTCTACGCCGACGATCTTATATTATTCACAAATGTAAACGACCTAGAAGTAGCTAGCAAAACTTTCGAAAATATCCTATCAGACATACAAAAATGGTGTAACTATTCAGGCTCAAAAATTTCGAGCGTGAAATCTAAAATATTACATATATGCAAAAAGAAACATGGTAACAAATGTTTATTAGTAAATTTTGAAAACACTTACATTAGGAATGTTGATACACTAAAAATTCTCGGCCTACAATTCGATTGTAAATATAATTTTAAAAATCATTGTCTAGCCCTTAAGAAAAATCTAGTGTTAAGGTTAAACATACTGAAATATTTGTCATCTAAAAACGGCTCAGCCCATACTAACACACTAATAAACATTACTAGAGCTCTCCTACTGTCAAAAATAGACTGTGGCCTACTAATATACGGTAATTGCAGCAAAACAACGTTACAGACAATTAAATCTCCCTACCACGCAGCAGCCCGCATAAGTACAAGGGCTTTTCGGACCACCCCAATTACGAACATCCTAACAGAAAGTGGACTCCCGGCCATAGAAAATAGGATAAAAACTCTGTCGTCCAAACTAGCCGCAAAGTTTCCCGCAATGGCCTCAACACCCATTTTAGAGGACATTAAACGAATACTTAAGAGAAAACGCCCTCAAAAATATACTTCGTCCTTAGGACACTCAATAGAACTGGCAAAAGAACTGCTCGCCACACCTACACCACAAAGACAACGAGCACATTCTTCCCCGTGGCTAATACCAACAGATTGTGTAATAGAAGACCTATCACAGCTTCCCAAAAGCACGACTAACCAAGAAGTATACCAACAACACTTCCAATTATTACGAAACAAACACCGGGAATGGGACCTACTCTTTACCGACGGTTCCAAAACAAAAGAAGGTACGGCATTCGCCGTAGTAAACAGAACAGATACAGTCATCAGAAAAGGACTTTTACCCGAATTCTGCTCCATCTTTTCAACCGAAGCAACAGCAGTGCTGGAAGCAATCAAATTAGTTGAGAAAAATAAAACACTAATTTGCACCGACAGCCTGTCCGCCATACAAGCAATACAGAACCCGAATAACAAAAACCAAATAATCCACATGATTCAGGACAACTTAATCCGGAAGCAATCCAAAGTAAAACTGCTCTGGGTCCCTGGTCATAGTGGTATAAGGGGAAACGAAGCAGCTGATATCGCAGCCTAATTGGTTATAAAGGAGCCACAACTTTCTACGTGTACAACAATAAAGACATAGACAAGTACTTTGAAAGGGAACTACGAAAGATAGAACAATTGAAATGGTTAAATTACAACCATACATATGTAGCAATAAACCCTAATAGACAACCCGTCACCTACCCGACAACATCGTCCGTGCAACAGATCAAATGCTTTCTCCGCCTGCGCCTTGGACATACACGTATAACCAACCAGTATCTCATCAATAAAACCAACCCACCCACATGTCACATCTGCAGATCTAACTCCACATTGTCATCCAAACACATCCTCTTGGAATGCGAAGGCATAAAAGCCCTCGCCCACCGACATCTTCAAGACGACATCAGAAACATCATCTCCGACCCAACCGCAACCAACATAGCCAAGCTCTACCACCTACTAACCCTCGTTAAGCTTCAAAACGTAATTTAACAAAAAAAAAAAAAAAAATCAAATGTACACATAAATATTTAATGCCAAACCAGCCGAAAGCCTTAGTTGCTAGCGCTGTTAGATTTAAGTTATTATGTAATTTACTTACATGGTAATAAATAAATAAATAAAAAAAAAAAAAAAAAAAAAAAAAAAATATATATATATATATATATATATATATATATATATATATATATATATGTGTATATATATATACTACACGCATGTAGTCAATAGGCTATTATATTTGTTACACACAGATACTCTACGCAAAATTCTGCAAAAACAATAAGGGTGCATGAACGTGGGACATATTTTATTAACGTTCAAACCGAAAAAATTCTTTCAGTGTAGCATCAAATATAATTCCTGCTACAACCAATGGAATCCTTTCGGTGTAGCTGTGAAACCTTATCGCATGCCTACTCGTTGCTAAACGCATTTCCAATTCTAGAGCTCAGAATTGCAATCTTACATTTCCCACATTCCACCTATGACCTACAAGCAAACCAAATCCCCTTCACCTTGAAATGCATGCATTTCCCATCCTAATACCTAAAATTGCAATTCTGCAATTCCCACACCCAACATTCTCATCACCTTGATGATCACACCCAACGCCCAATCACCTTCAAGGTAATTTAACCCCAGCACAAGCATGCTATTCGCTATAGGCAAATTAGATTCGCGTCACAGTGAATCGAAATTTTCCCATGACCTTGGGATGGAACTGCAGCCAGAGTGGGCGTAAGGTTACCACCTGGGGACGATTCACGGCAGAAAAAATGTGACGTTGTGGTTCCCATCGTCGCTCGTTGGCATGGCCTTCAACTGAGACCAACGTCAGGTGGCTGCCTGGAGGACAGCTATGATCGTGGGAAAGTATGAGAGTTTTAATTTAGGTGATCTAAAAAGGGGAGCTCCGTTAGAATTAGATCAATTAGAACCAGTACACCAACAGGGGTGCATCGATCAATTAGTTTCAGACAGGCACAAGGGGTGCACCACTCAAGGTTAGAATCTCAACTTGGAGTTTAATAGAAATAAATTAAGTTACCGCTTCCGCGGTGTAAGATGAACAAAAAAGGTGTTCTTAATTAAAACCACCTATGGGCAGAAGAGCCGGAAGCCACCAACAGGTACGGGCTCTAACAGCCGGAAGGCGGTAAGTGTTGTGTAAACATAAATATACAACAGCAGAAACAACGACAGCAACTGAAACAACACCACCAGCAACTAGATGATACAACCACCAACAAAGAGGAAGAAAGGTACCTGCGATTATAGTCCGCCTCGTGGGGGCTAAAGAAATTATATAAGTTTATATTGCAAGAATTTGAACGACTAGCACGCCATTAAAGATGAATTAGGGAAAACATGAAGCGTGTACTACACGTACATCCCTAAATCAGGAAAACTGTCTCCTCAAAGGACTTGATCCGTCCTTTTCCCCCGAGGAATTTAAAAATATCGAAACCGACAATTTAAAATTTACTGGAGCTAAACCATTTTCCACCCGAAGACGCAACGGCAAGTTGCCGTTCTTAATTCTCTCTTTAAGCCCTAACAGTAAAATGGATGCAATCAGACATATTAGAGTCCTCAATTATCAAACAATAAGTTTGGTGTTGGCGATGCATCACGTCGACACGAATTCCCAGGAAAAGCAAGGCAAGCGCCAGCACAGAAGTTCCTGGCAAACAAGGATATCGGCAGAACAGCAGGAGTTGCCACGAGAACTCCGAATTGTAAAGTGATAAGTGACAGTTTTGGTGTACATGATTTACTGTAGTAGGCTCCTCGATAGTATAGTGGTTAGTATACCCGGGAGACCGGGGTTCGATTCACCGTCGGGGAGCCTCTGGCGCAAGACTAATAACCTTGCCCGGAAAAAACAAATCATTATGGAAAATTTAACAAGCCTCAGGACTTGGTAAATAAGGCCAAGACCGGTTCCCGGTTGTAGTGCCGATGATGATGAATTACTGTAGTGCGCTCCATAAGGCCACAATATATATCGGTTCATAACAAGTAATAAAGAGTGAACAAGTGACTATAGGAGCAGTGTTTCATTTGGAGAATACAATGATCGTATTGGACAAAACAACACCCTTCGTCCAGAGCAGCATCCAGTCCTGGAAGTATGGAACGTTAGCCAAATAAATCGTTTGGTTACCTGGCGTCGGAATACAGTCCACGCAGCGAGAAGGAATCTGAAACGTCGCCGTCCGCGGAGCAGTAACATTTGGAGAAAATAAAAGTCCAAACACGTATTGCAATACATGCGGTATCAACGCCTTATCAACGGTGCCTTAACAGTCATGCTGTTGGGTAAATATACTATGTCCACTGGGCAATGAACAGCTCCCAGATAACAAACAATAAGTTACCCTGCGTCCTCTGAAAAATGCAGGTTACCCCGCTAACTTTAGGGGTTGCCCTAACTACCAACAACTAAAATCAAAGTTGAAAGCCAGAAAGAAGCAAGTTGAAGAAAAGAAACGAATGAAATCCCGTTCTTACAACAACTTTGTGGCATCTAATGTGACATACGCTCAAATGGCAGGTGGTGTATAAAATTCACCAATCGTGGAACAGCCACGCACAACATAAAAATGTTTGGACTAGAGGCACAAACAGACATAACAGGAATTTTACTGTCCATGCAAGCACAGTTTTCTGTGTTTGAGAAAAAAATCTAAAAACTCGAAAAAAAACTGACTGAACAGGCGGCCCGAATGGATACTATTTATTCGACATTGTCTCCAGATAAGTCAACACCACAGACATAATGTTCTCTTCGACTGAGTGAACCCTTAAAATGACTGCTCTAAATGTCAATTCACTAATCCGAGGGGAAAGAAGAGATAATCCGAATAATCTGCTGGATGCCGAACGCCCAGATTTCCTTTTGGCTAGCGAAACAAAGCTGAACCGAGGCACAAATTGGCCTACAAAAATTATAAAGTAATCAGACGAGACCGTTCAAACTCCGCTCAAGGAGGTGGAGTCGCCGTCTTAATTAAGAAAGATCTGCAACACAAGGTCGTTTACAGCACAGATGTACACAAGTTCCAGGTGCCAGAAAGCTGCATTATAGATATTCCTTTGAAAAGTTAAAGGCATCTATAGGTAGTCTCTGGTTGTGCTCCTGAAGCTCCCCAGTGTACACAATTTATCAATGAACTTAATACCCTTTTCCGAAGTCACAAGTTAGACACGGAAAATAATTATTTCTTAATGGCGGAACATTTCAATTCCAATCACAGTGCTTGTGGTAACCTTATCTCGAACACAAGAGGCAATGCGTTGTTCGACTGGTGTCAAACAAATGCCATCGAACATAAACTAGTATTGTACGCTATGAGTACGCCATCTTATCCAAGGGGAAATTCTTTCTTGGATTTACTTTTGCTGGACGAGCGAATACAATTACTAGACACGGATCTAACTACTTGAAATTGTTTTCGTACAATTGATAATGATCACTATACGGACTTGGCGCTGTAATTCAAGTTACAAACGAACACTCACTACTCGAGCAGTATGACCAGATACATTCTTTTAATTTCCGAATAGGAGACTGGTCGCGCTTTGAGCGGATAATGAAAAAATAATTACGCTCCAATGGCGTAGATTCACAGATTGATAGAAATCTTCATTATGATGAAATTGAACACTATCTCTTGACGATGAACACAATATATGCTAAGAAACCCGCAAAAATTCGACATAATATTGTGCCTGGCAGTACATGTTCAACCTGAATACGTTATAAATGGATTCCCTTATTTTGTAATTTTGGATTTGTAAGAAGAATAATAACTCCTGTAAAAAATGCGAAAGGATTGTTTGCGGAAAGTGTACAAACAAAATTGAGTATTTGTGTAAAAGATGCGCGGAATGAATGTAAAAGTGATGATGTGAAGTGATGTATACAGAAATATAATAAACAAAACTTTAAAAAACTCTATAAATGTATCTCATTTTCTTGCTTGTAGTGTTTAATTATATGGCTTTCTAAGTGGTTGTTTTTTCTTTAAATAAATGTATTTGTTCATTTGTCAAAATGGCGCGTGTTTGTAGAGATAGGTATATAAGAAATTTCAATAAACCTAGTGTTAAACACACTTAGATTGAGCACTGTCGAATGTAATTAAGATATCTAGTGCGACGACTTTGTCTCCCGGCTTGGTGGAAACCTTGACGTGGTGCGGGGGCTTAAACTACGATGAATCACTCAGGCTATGCTGACGGAAGCATACGCCTCCGGTAGGGCCACCTATGTCAGACAGGTTAGCGAGGAGTAACACAAAGATCTACTACCCCTAATCCAGGGTGTTAAGCGTCGCCCTGCCCATTGGATGGTCTGCAGCCAGGGGTATACCGGCTGTATTGTAACGGCGCATCTCTGACACCAGGTCGAATCAGAGCAATAAACAGACCTTACCATATCAAAGAGGGGCTCTGATATGGCGGACTACTTGAAACCCCAGAGTGTTCCCACGAAATGAATGATCAATATACAAAAAACAATCTCGCGAAAAATCCGATAGGCGTAGGTGTGATGAGCCGACACTAACATAAGGGAACAAATCATCAAGTAAACACAGACTCGCCAAAAAGAAGACGTAGGGAAGAACGGAAAAAGCGGAATATACGCGTCGGCACGTGGAATGTTCGAACGTTATATAAACCAGGCGCGATACAGACGGTCGTAGAAAACGCGAAACAATATAAAATGCACATCGTCACGCTTCAGGAAGTCCACCTCCCACATGAAGTAATCGAAACCAACGGGTTTACACTGGCGTGTGGAAGTACCGATACATATAACCAAGGAACCGGCTTCATCATAAGCAAGAAGATTACATCCCATGTGAAATATGTGAAATTTTATATTGACCGAATGTCGATGCTAAAAATACAGGACCCATGGTACAATTATGTATTTATAAACGTTCACGCCTCAACAGAATCTACGGACGAAGAAACGAAGGCCACCTTCTACGAGACCCTAGAGGAAGTATTTGATGGGACCTCATCATTCGATGTTAAAATCCTCTTCGGGAAACTCAATGCGAAAATTGGAAAGGAAGATATCTTCCAACCAACTATAGGTAAAGAACGCCTACACGACGTTGAAAACCTGCTCAATATGCGCACCCATCAACCAGAAATAAACGCACCAGACATACATACAGCCGAGCCTCAGATCCCAGAAGCCCTCTTTCACCGAAGTTGTAGACGCAATAAATCGATTGAAAAACAACAAGGCTTCCGAAGTCGAGTGCATACCGGCAGAGCTTATGAAGCATGGAGGAGAGGTGTTATGTTTATGTTTAACAATTTAATCATATTAGGGGGGACCTGGACGCGATGTAGGTCCGTAACATTGGCAACCGCTCAAAATATTCACCAACTGATTAAAACAATATGGGATAAGGAAGAATGGAAAACCTCAATAGCCGTCTCCATTTTCAAAAAAGGCGACAGATCTGACTGCGAAAACTACAGAGGAATATCATTGCTCCCAACCGCATACAAAATACTAACAAATGTCATACTGGCGAGAATCACACCGTACGCAGAAGAAATACTGGGAGACTACGAGGGTTGCCTTTTATATTTCGGGATTAGAGAACAAAAACAAATATTGATCATCGAAAATCACTTTATTGTTTTTCAAAATATTCCCCATGAAGATCTATACACTTTTGCATGCGTTTGAACCAATTGTCGAAGCACTTTTGCCACTCTGATTGAGGTATCTCCAACACATGCATTCTGAATGCAGCAACCTCTTCTTCAGGTGTCGAAAAACGTTGACCTCTCAGTTTGTTTTTTACGTACGGGAATAAAAAGAAGTCATTCGGTGCCAAGTCAGGACTATACGGCGGATGACCCATCAAATCGATGTTTTGGGTGCTCAAAAATGCAGTTGTCGCAGCCGATGTGTGAGAGCTCGCATTGTCGTGGTGAAGATGATCAGTCTTCGGCGGTTGGTTTTCCTGATTTCTTGGAAGACAACTGGCAAACAAATGCTTGTGTACCACTCAGAATTGACTGTTCTGCGTTGTTCTAGTGGTACGGTTGCGACATGTCCAGTTTTTCCGAAAAAAACAGGCGACCATTTGCTTGGAAGTGCTTCGTGCGCGAACAACTTTTGTTGGATTTGGCTCATCTTGAAACACCCAGACAGTCGACTGCTGTTTACTTTCGGGCTCATGCGCGTAAATCCACAATTCATCACCTGTCACAATGTCATAGACGTGTTTCGAAGCACCGCGACCGTATATTTTGAGCATTTCTTTCGACCAATTGACACGAGCCTTTTTTTGGGCGATTGACAAATTGTGTGCGATCCAACGCGAACAAATTTTTTTGACAGTCAAATGTTTATGCAATATTGAATGCATGCTGGTCCCACTAACGCCTAAGGTTGTCTCAATCTCACGATAGGTCACATGACGATGTTCCAATATCAGTTCGCGCACAGCATCAATGGTTTTCGGAAGAACAACTGATTTTGGACGACCTTCACGAAATTCATCTTGGAGTGAACTACGACCACGATTGAATTCACCATACCATCGATAAACACTGGTCCTTGATGGAGCTTCATCGCCAAAAATTGAATTAAGTTCATCCATGCACTGTTGCTGAGTTAATCCACGCCGAAAGTTGTAAAAAATAATCGCACGAAAATGTTGACGATTCAATTCCATTTTTGGGCCGAGATGAATCTTTTAAGTTACTGTAAACAGCACAAATAGCGCTCGTATGTCAAAACGTTCTGAGTGCGTATAACCTCAAAAATGTCCAACTTTACGACAGAGCTGTCAATTGCCGGATTGCAACACTAGGGTTGCCAAATCCCGAAACATAAGAGGCAACCCTCGTACCAATGCGGATTCCGTAGGAACCGGTAAACAAGCGACCAAATGTTCACAATAAGGCAACTGCTGGAAAAGAAGTGGGAATACGGAGAGACGGTTCACCAACTGCTCGTTGACTTCAAAAAACCCTACGACTCATTCGCAAGACAAAGTCTTTACCATACTGAAGTTGAGCTGGGGATCCCGAAAAAATATGCCGCCCTCAGTGTATGAACGAAAACAAAGGGCTAGTTAGAATAGAAAACCACCTCTCAGAACCATTTGAAATCCGGGACGGACTAAAACAGGGGGATGGCATCCCACCATGTCTTTGTAACCTTGTGCTCGAGTATGTCATCAGAAAGGTACAAGATGAATCAGACCGTACCCAGAAGAAATACTAGGAGACTACTGCGCCCGTTCCGCCAAACCCCACGGTACACTTACCTAAAAAACCCCCCATAACTCCCATTCAATCTCTTAACTTCGCTAATGCATTTGCATTAGCACCTGTAAGTGCTTCACGCATTAACGAGATCAAATCCTTAATCTAAAAAGTCCCTGGAAAAGAAAACTTACCTTCATGCATCCCTTCGCATACAAATTCTCTGTAAGAATTTCTTTCTATCTTTTCAAGAACCCCAGGCAAATTTCAACGTTCCCACACCTGCACCGCAATCTCCACCCAGCATACCTGAAACATTTCTTTTTGCAAGGACATTTAATGCATACAACGCGTTAGATAAGGTTCCTAGAAATAATTCTTTAAAGTGCATATGGCGCCATGAATCCCAACCCAGTCGGCACCCTTTGTCTGTGTTAAAATCCTATGTCGGACAGCTTGTTTTTACAGCTGCAATAAACCGACCCGCGATTCGTTTATACAATCGACAAACAATCACCGCATCTTAGGCATTATCAGCGAAAGCAAATTTTCTAGCATTTATTAATGCAAACACGAACCCAGTTTCTACTGCAGAGAGAGATGCTATAAACGTCCAAATTGCTTTTAGCACCATTTCCCGGATGACTAGCGGTTTATTTATTCAACTGCAATGCAGTTTCCCTTTCCTTGTTTCAGGTTCATTCCCATGGCGTTGTGTATGAAAAAAAAACAATGTGATCTTCACTCACACATGCACATACATTGCCAAGTCTTTGTTCCTTGTTTTCACCACGGGAAAAACACTTTCTTTCTTGTGTAAACTCACCCCAAAACGATTAAATATCGTTTTGTCGTATTACAACCACCATCGAGCGTGCATCGCGTCCCCTCTAGGTAGAGTGCGTATGGGGTGCGTACCGGAGCGAACCAACTGTTCGTTGACTTCAAAAAGCCTACGACTCAGTCGCAAGGCAAAGTCTTTACCACATTGAAGTTGAGCTGGGAATCCCGAAAAAATATGCCGCCCTCATTCTAATCTGCATGAACGAAAACAAAGGGCTAGTTAGAATAATTGAAATCCGGGACGGATTAAAACAGGGCGATGGCCTCTCACTATGTCTTTTACACCTTGTGCTCGAGTATGTCATCAGAAAGGTACAAAACGAAAACACGGCCGGATCATCCCTGAACGGGGTCACACAAGTGCTCGCATATGCGGATGACATCGCCGTTCTGGGCGATAATCTAGAAACTGTTAGTAAAAACTGTGAAATCATCATGCAAGCGGCAGAAGAGGTGGGCCTAGAAATAAATGAAGACAAAACGAAATACATGATTATGACGAGAGCAGGTGAACCTCAGACAACACACATAAACATCAGGGGCAAGATATTTGAAAATGTCAAAGAATTTAAATACCTGGGAACAATACTGACGGCCAGTAATGAAATGTCGAAGGAAATTAACAAAATATTACACTCCCGCAACGCTGGTTGGCATGCAGTCAGTAAACTACTGAAATCCAAACTGCTATCAGGGAATATAAAGCTCCGTGTCTATAGAACCATAATCATGCCGATTCCTCTATACGGATGCGAAACATGGGCTCTTACAAAACGGGAAGAAAACAAATTCCCCGTATTCGAGAATAAAGTTTTAAGGAGTATCTGTGGCGGCAAATATGACGAAGTTGCAGATGGAAGAGTTACACCGCAAATCTACAATAGTGAAAGTAATCCGGCCGCGAAGATTAAGATGGGCCGGACATGTGGTGCGAATGGGCAGCGATAGAACCGTGCGTAGAGTTCTGGACGGTCGACCAACGAGAAAGAGAGCGGTAGGACGACCGCGACGGAGATGGGAAAGCAATGTTAGGTTGGACCTTGAGGAAATCGGATTAGATGCTCAAGCGTAGAAGGAGAGTGCACAGGACAGGGAACGATGGCGGCGTCGGGTCGTTGAGGTCATGAACTTCCGGGTTCCTATAGGCCAATAAATAATAATAATAATAATAGTTTATTACGGGCTACCTATTTGCCTTTCCACCTGGCACCATGTAGCTTGCACATCGCCTTATGACAACCCGCGTTCGAAGTGTCGATTCGAGCCAATTTGAGCCATGGAATCATATACGCCACCACAACGTGTCTTATCGTGCAACATCACACTTAAAATATGTTCTCAATTGTGAAATCGCGATGAAGCTCATTTTCTTTCAAGGAGTGCATGCATAAACGTATTTGTCGAGTCTAATAAAATCCAATAAATGCCAATGAAAGTCCACAATTAATTCACGAGGAACCTCTTTACGCCAACGTGTAACTGTTTGGATTGGAATTTGTACAGAGAGAATTATTGGACAGTTTTTCTCCGAAGACGACGCTTTATTGGACAATGACAACCGATGTTTTTATGACAATTCTGACTAATATGCCCACGAAAAGTTCCAACAGGACAACGCCATATATTTCACAACCCGACCACGCGTGTTTTATTGCCTTCTTTGTTCCTCGGTCTATGTCGATAAACCACCAACTCTTAACTTTTGAAATATAATATCCGCCAAGGAGTGGTTGCTATTCAGCCCGAAGCAATTCAAATATTTATGGAAAATGCCAAAAATGGGCAAATAGTGTCATTCGTTCAGGTGGCGTCCATTTTCGCAATATCGTTTTCAAAATGTGATTGCAACAAATTTGCAAAGTTTAAAATAAACGAAAAATCAGTTCGCAGCAAATAATGTTTGTGTATTTTAATTATAACCCCCCGAAGGTTAGTCCTAAACCGGTAAACTGGGGGTATTTACACCCAGACGAAAGAACGATTTGCTTTTACAACACGGGACCCTGATCATAATTCAATTTCATAATTAAAGAGTAGAGTGACAAACTTTTAGCTCCAGTCGCTCACGCATGTTTGAATCATCATCATCATCGGCACTACACCCGGGAACTGGTCTTGGCCTTATTTAGCAAGTCCTGAGGCTTGTTAAATTTTCCATAATGATTTGTTTTTTCCGGACAAGGTCATTAGTCTTGCGCCAGAGGCTTCCCGACGGGGAATCGAACCCCGGTCTCCCGCGTGACACACGGGTATCATCATCATCATCGGCACTACACCCGGGAACTGGTCTTGGCCTTATTTAGCAAGTCCTGAGGCTTGTTAAATTTTCCATAATGATTTATTTTTTCTGGGCAAGGTCATTAGTCTTGCGCCAGAGGCTCCCCGACGGGGAATCGAACCCCGGTCTCCCGAATGACAGACGGGTATACTAACCACTATACTATCGAGGAGCCGCATGTTTGAATAGTAAAGATTAAAAGTGCAAGTGGGGTGATCCCAGTTTACTGGATTAAGTTGACAAAAATATGTTTACCGGTTTAGGGTTAAAAGAACCTCCTCTACATTAAACCTAAATTAATATCTCAGGAAGTTATTTCACCGTTATTATCCGCGCTGTATAAGAAAGTGGTAAAAATACTATAGGAATTGTCAAAAAATCACCTTTCTTTTATTTTTTTATTACACTTCTCTCGGGAGAGGCGGACCTAGAATGCCGAGTATTGGGCGCCCCGAGATGCCACCAAAAAACTGTTACAGTTCCTCTTGAACAGCTGCAGGTTGTAACGCTCCGGAAACACTTGCGTGGGAAGGGAGTTCCACAGCATCCCCGCTCTGTAATGGAACGAGTTCTGATGCAGGGATATTCGCGCCGTCGGGAGATGAACCGCAAACTGGTGCGATCCATCGGATTGTCTTGTGGAGCGCATGCAAACTGAATTGAGCGGAACAATATTTTTAAATATCAACAATTAATTATAAAAAAAATGTCTTTTTAAATATTAGCAATTATAAAACTCATAGTGAAAAGTTAGGACCAAGTGAAGATCACCACTGCAGCGAAATTTGGGTTTTCTTGTATAGGAAAACGTTACACATAATTGTCAAACAAAAGTTAAATCATATTATATATTTTACCATAAAGCTCAACATATTTTACTTAGATCGATATTGAAATGTAATCTTTCTTATGTTTTAATACAGTTTATAATAAAAGCCTCAGGACTTGCTAAATAAGGCCAAGACCGGCACCCGGTTATAGTGCCGATGATGATGATGATGATAATAAAAGTTAGTAGCAATTATGGTACATGACAGCTCATATAAGTCTAAAGTCCTCTGAAATGTCAAGTTCCGTAACTTGCCACAATTTTATATGAATAACGGGTACGATCGCCATGACTATTTTAAGCTCCATGGGCGAACATGTGGCATTTCTACGATGCAGAGGCCAATGCGAACAGGCAGGCTGGAAAAGTCATGAAGTGGGTAACTACCGCATGTGAGGCTTCTATGCCTCGACAAAGACAACCAGCAGGGGCTATCAAGCCAGTGTATTGGTGGAACTCAGAAATCGCCCATGTGCGATCGGAGTGCAACAGGCTAAGACGCTTGCAACAAAGAGCAAGGAACCGTAACACCTACCCACAGTTGCATGCGGAATTCGTCAACAAACGGAAAGAGTTGAGGAATGTGATCCGCAAAAGTAAGTATGACGCATTCTGCTCCCTAACGGATGAATTAAATCTCAACCCGTGGGGCAGCGCCTACAGCATAGTCATGAAAAGACTACACAACAGTAGCCAAATGCTGAAAAGGAAACTGACATGGCCAGAATCGTTGCTGTCCTCTCCCCGCAGTGTGATGAGGTGTTGTGAGTGCAAGAGGAGTGGAGTATCACTGAAGGAGAGATACCTCCCGTGACCACCGAAGAGGTGCTCTTGGCTGCAGGCGCTGTCAAAAAAAAACAAGACCCCGGGACTGGGTGGTATCCCTAACGCTATAGTGAAGACTGCTTTAACAAAAAAGCCGGAAGTCTTCAGCAGTCTCTTCACAACCTGCCTTCAAACAGGACAATTTCCCAAACGATGGAAAAAACAACGGCTTGTGCTTATTCCAAAAAGAGTCAAAAATCAAGCGTCGCCGTCGTCTTATCGCCCATTGTACATGTTGGACACGACAGGAAAACTGGTTGAGCGAGTAATTACCACTCGCCTGGAACAATTCACAGAGGGGACATCGGGGCTCTCTGAGTGCCAGTACGGGTTCCGGAGAGGTAGATCAACCGGTGAGGCACTATCTATTGTGTGCGACATCGCTCGCAATACGATAGCTGGAACACGATGGCTAGGTGGTACAAAGAAATATTACGCGGTGGTGACACTGGATGTTAAAAATGCGTTTAACTCGGTGAATTGGAATCGGATTCTAGAAGCGTTGCGCGATCTACAAGTCTCACCCTACTTGGTGCGTATACTAGCAAGCTATCTCTCGGATAGAAGACTGCTCTATGATACAGATAAGGGACCACAGGAATAATAACAGTGGGTGTACCTCTTGGATCTGTTGTTGTTAAGGGTCCCACACCAGGTCCGCTGTTATGGAATATCATGTATGCTCAGGGTCAATGTACCAGAAGGGATTAGAATCATTGGGTACGCAGATGACTTAGCAATAGTGGCCGTAGCTAAACATCTAGATGACCTGGAGAATATTTGCTCCCAAGCAATCGAGAGCATTAAATTCTGGCTAGATATAGCCGGACTGAAACTAACTGGACATAAGACGGAGGCAGTTTTAATAAGCAGCCGCAAGAAAGTTGAACACCTTGATTTGGAAATAGAAGGACAAATAATCAGATCCAGTTCCTATATTAAAAATCTTGGTGTTATACTCGACAACAGGTTGAGCTTCAAGGAACACTTGAGGAAAACGAGTGAAAAAACGGCAAGCGTATGCAAAGTTTTGGCGAGACTGCTACTCAATGTTGGAGGAGCCCGGGCCCACATAAGGAAACTCATAACCAGTGTCAACACCTCCATTATAATGTATGCAGCTCACATATGGGCAGGAGCCGCACAGTATAAGTCATATATGAGGGGAGTGAACTCAGCACATAGACTGGCATCACTAAGAATATGCTGCGCATTCTGAACAGTATCCGAAAGAAATCGCTGCATTGCATGAGGTCTCCCAAGAGAATCGCCGGAGAAAGCGGTCACAATTAGAGCTCTCAAGCCTAAAAGAATGGCAACGAAGGTGGGATTCTTCCACTAAGGGAAGATGGACCTATAGCCTTTGGTATACGTGTGATTCGAACTGACGCTATGACAGTTAGAATCACCAAAAATTCAACCTAAGCGTAACACATCAGGCTACTGGCCGTGTTTAGAATTCGATTTTTAAACTCAAGTATATTCCACTGATGTGAATTGTTTTGTTTTTGTTATCGCTATGGTATACGGCTCTGATGTATGTTCTTATTCGTTTTTCGTTCGGCGTTCTTCACTATTTGCTTGTGTATTGTGTGTGCAACTGTTAGAGACACCGCAGACCCACACCATGATACCTGATATAGAAACATGGGTGAAAAGAAAACATGGCGACCTGAATCGCCACCTGACTCAGCTAATATCATGACATGGATGCTTTCGGCAATACTTGCACAAGTATAAGCATGTGAATCACGCATACTGCTTGAATTGCGAAAGCAAAATAGAAAATGCGGAACATGTACTCACAGGGCGGGTGAGATTTGAGACCGCACGAACGATTTTGGAGAGACATATGAGACGGACAGTTACTCCAGGAGGAGTAATAGAAAACATGCTTAGTTCAAAACAGGCATGGTCCGTAACAAATGGTATTCTCTGTCAAATGATGCAGCAGTTGCGACGGGTCGAGCGGAGTAACAGGTAAACTCCGTCCCGCCCCGCGATGGAATATCTAAAAGAAAGCTCCGCGGGGATCAACGGGAATATGAGCCTGGTGGGAGGTGGTTTTAGTCGGTACCTGGCATGCCTCTGGCGGTCCAGAGGTATCTTTTGAAGATTTCCACCTTCCTACCGAAAAAAAAAAAACTTTACTACTTACAATCGACTTCTATGCAGAGCACCGGCTCACTCGCCTGCTCTGAGATTCTCTCGATCGCTCTCTCGCTCGCTCCTCGCTCAGTCGTTTGCATTTTCAAAGTTGATCGTAACGAAAGTTACTGGGAAGGGAGTGAAGTGGCGTTTCTAGCAGATACACACGACCAAATAGTGAAGAACACCACCGAAAGCACATCCATTAAAGCCGTATACCATAGCAGTAATATAGCATTTCCACATCAGTCGAATGTACTTGAGTTTAGAAATCGAATTCATACACGCGGCAGTGGCCTGATGCGTTGAGCTTTGATTCTATCTTCTAGTCATTCTAACCGTGATAGCGTCGGTTCGAATCGCACGCTCTTCACTATCGTCGCAAACGCTATAAACATACCGCAACATCTTTATCTTTATTTATGACCATTTGAAGTAAATTGATAATTATTATTTGTTATTATTATATTTATAATAATAAAGAAATTGAAAATTAAAATAAATAAATAAAAACGACTTAATCGACATTTATAGTTACCTAATGGAAGAAAATCGTTTTATGTGCGCGTCATTAACTATCTGGAGTTTCTTCCATTCGTTCAACAAATATTCGATCATGTTGCATAGACATTTTGTGTCCATGAAATCCAGTATTAATGTGTCTTCGAGTAGCATCTCCAGAGCTTCCACAACTTCTGGAATGTAATCCATTTCATTGGACTCTAAAAGTAAAGTTTATTCCCAATAAATAAAATACTTGTAATATTTTTTTGTGAAGCGACAACTTACTGTGATGCGAAAGAGCATGTAATTGTTTTATAATTAATGGTACTTTAAAAAATGTAAATGAACCCCACATCGTATCGTAATTAGTTTCAATTACATTACTAAGTGATATTAAGCCGGCACGAATTAGCTCGTAATATAAACGAACCGTTGAGTACTTTTTCAACCGCTGAATCATTAACAATTCCGACACATAAAATTGTGTATCATTACTTGGATTAAGTAACACCTCCACAGCCAGTATTGGTTGAACGCAATAAGAAATCCTCTCGACACCTATTTCTTCAAAATTTCGCATTCTTAGTTGTGACACATCCACATACGCTAGAATATGTAGTTTCTTTTCAATAAAGGAGTTACGTGGTTGATAGCCGGACGTAAGGAGAGAACCCTTTATTTCAGAGTACTTTTCTCGTATTTTACCAAAGAACTCGGGATCCTCTTGCTTTCCGATATACAACATACCCATCAAGAAATCATTACGTACAATGTGTTCTATTACGTCAGTAGTACAGTCCATCAATGCTTGATATTCTCCCGTGAGTGTTCTGCCATTGGTGCAGTAATCTACACATGAAAGGAAAATGTTCATTAACCAGTAAACGGTTGAAGTTACTGCGCCGGGCAAAAGCAATTCCTCGGGTTTACTTCTAAAATTTAAGGAATTTGTACATTGTATAGTGAATAAGATCTTGTATTTAACCTGCTAGTAACGCCGTCAATTACACTATGTAAAAATCGTAATAACGATATGATGCAGTATATTTTATCGAAGTTCTCATATTTGGAAATCCGCTTAAGAACTGCAGCATGAGATACAAGATGGGCACATAAAGAGTGTTTTAGATAATTTAAAACTAACTGAAATTAAAAATATGTTTTAGTAAGCTGACTTATTAAGGTAAATTGTTATAGTAATAGTTATAATAAAACCATGAACTTACTGGATTCGCATTGGATCCAATAAGAGCTTGTTGTAAAATACAATCTGCTAAATTGTATACATCGCCACTAACACCTCTGGGGAGCACCTGTAATATAAAACAATATTATAAAAAAAAAAAAAAACAAACATACACTGATTAAAGAATCACGTCAAAAATAATTTTTTTTTCACGTCTATACTTTGTTCCTTGCCACTTCTTTGATAAATGATGTAAAATATGATAAAAGTTATAAAATTGTCGCGGAAAGCAATAAATTGTTGGTTCTATAATCATAATGCTCAATATTCGGGTGCGAATAGATTTCAATTTAAGATCACCAAGCCAGTATATTATCCAAGAAGAGATGCTGATGTGAGAGCAGATCCTAATGTTCACCTACCGATTCCGAAATTGCCGGTTAAAAATGAAGTTCGAGTGCCAAGAATTAACTACTATAAGGTACTTGGTGTGAATAAGAAAGCCACAACGCAGGAAATTAAAGGAGCATATTATGAATTGGCAAAAAAATTTCATCCTGATGCGAGTCCCACACCGCAAGAAGCGAAATCATTTCAAGAAATTTCTGAGGCTTACCATGTCTTAAGCGACGAAGATCACCGCAAAAATTACGACCGTTTCGGAACTGTTAGAAATGTACAACCTTTCTTTAAAACAATCTCATTAGGAAACAACATCGCAAACAAGACGTCTCGATTTTTGTCAGCACTAAGAACAGATGTAAGGGAAAATTGGAATGGTAGAGGTGCAGATTCCAAGATTGAACTAAGAGGTATGTTATAATTGTTCTTCTTATTTTTTCTGTTTAATTTTCTCAGTTAGCCATTTTATCTGCCGATTTTTGTTTAACATATTGTAGCGAGCTTAGGGTTCGCTGGATTAATTATTTTTAATAAATAAGAGCCGTTAAATCGATTTTGAATTAATATAACACTTTATTAGTCCGTTAATAACAACCGTTACTTTTACCGTACACTTATCGCTTCCGTACTTATCGCGTCTTTTACTGCTTACTCCTTACTTATTACTTTTCACTTATCTCCATGATCTGTGTGCGACGTATTTATACCGTTTCCTCACATTCTGATTCGGTGTTTCGTTTCCGTCCGTTCCATAGCCTTGAATGTTCTATTGTTCATAGTCTCCAGTTTTCCACTACTTTCTAGAACTATTCTAGTACTTTGTTTCGGACTTTCTCGAATATTCTAGTACTGATTGTCATGTGCGTCACACTACCCTCCGCCTAGATTAGTTCGTCCCGAACTAAGTTCACCGGTCTCCTGGGTTAACAAAAGTCGTCAGTCGGTCACGATGTACCACTTTCATCTTGACGTTCGGTCTTCGCTGAATCCTATAGACAACGTGGTTAATTCTTGTGAAAATCTTATACGGTCCTTCCCAATGTTGTTGCAACTTCGGAGAACTTCCTTTTTGCCGATGAGGGTTATAAAGCCGGATGCGTTGCCTCGAACGTCGTACCTTGTTTTCATCCTGTCACTGGATACCTTGATTTGCTTTCGAACCAAATGATGAATCTCATCGAGGCGATTTCTCCATTCGGCTACGTAGTCTTCGGTCTTATCTATAGCGTCTGGAGGTATTCCGAATCGCAGATCGGCTGGTAATGGTATCTCTCGTCCAAATATAATTCTTGCTGGAGAATGGCCTGTCGCATCGTGATTAGCCGATCTATAACTCATGAGAAAGGTTTGTACATATTTGTCCCAATCTCGTTGGTGATCATTAACGACCTTCGATAAATGCTCTTTCATTGTTCGGTTGAACCTTTCGACCATTCCGTCTGACTGCGGATGTAAGGGTGTGGTCCTGGTTTTCTTCACGCCCAGTGCCGCACAGATGCCTTGAAATATCTGTGATTCGAAGTTTCGGCCTTGATCGGAATGCAGCTCACAGGGAACTCCATATCTGCTGATCCAATTATTGATAAGCTGCTCAATGATGGTTGTTGCTTCTTGGTTTGGAATTGGAAGGACTTCCACCCACTTGCTGAAGTAATCCATCATGACCAATATGTATTTGTTGTCCTGAGATATCAATCGCAATTCGCTCGAAAGGAGCACCCACGTTGTACTGCTTCATAGCGCTCCTTAGTTTTGCTGTTGGTCCTTTGGTCGCAGTGCAAGTTGTGCACTTCCTACACCAAGACTCGACGTCATCTCTCATGTGAAGCCAGTAGAATCGATATCGTAATTTTGAAAGTGTTTTATTGACTCCCAGATGTCCACCGGAGGCCCCGTCGTGCATTTCTGCTAATACATCCTTCACTTTTGATGGTGGGACTAGAATCTGCATTCGATGGGATTTCCCGTCCGCTGCTTCCCATTTACGCTTTAGAATTCCATCTACCACCAGCAAGGAATTCCATTGTGCCCAATATGCTTTAAATGTTCCACTCTTGTTGGAAATATTGTTCCAAGTTGGCCGCTCGTTCTTTTCTTTGTGTTCTAGAATTAGCGACATATCTTCATCCTGAAGTTGAGCTGCGCGTATAGCATCACTCGTCCACCCATCTAGTACTTCTACTTGTACCTTTCGGAGGTCGTACGCCTCTTGTTTTAAACGATCAATTTCTACTTTCGAATCCTGAAGCCGACGCTTTAGAGTCAAAATTTCAGCTTGCCTCTCTGCTAGATCAGTTGACAAGCGATTATTCTCCTCAATGACCTTTTCTCGGCTGGTCTTAAGAGCAATTATCTGTTGATGAAAGGATTTACATTCGGTCGTGGTGATGTCCAAGTCTAAATCACGCTGAAGGCTTCTCTTGTGATTAGCGCATGAATAACAATTCTCAATTGGTGTTTCATTCATTCGTCGACGTTTCCTACAGTCAACAGAGATGTGGCCGACTTCGCCGCATGTCCAACACTTCATATCAGGTCTTGGGGTTGTCCGTTGTACATGCCCGATTCTTTGGCAGGAACATTCCTGGACGGACATTTCTCGGACTCTATATGTACTTCTGGTAGCCAGTTTAGCAGATTCATATGCCAATGCGAACGCCAGTATTTCATTGGTCGTCTTCTTTCCTGCCAAACGAACGGGTTGTTGCAAGTCCCGATCTTGGAGTGATCATACTTGGAGAGTCATATTTGACAAGTTTGCCAATCGCTCAATGTCTGCCCGCAACTGTTGAAGATTTTCTCCAGGTTTCTGCGTTCTGCTCCGCAGTTGCATGCGGTAGACCTGCTGCATGTAGTTGTCTCCATACCTAGCTTCAAGGCTGTCTCTTACCGCTTGGAAATCTGTTTGCTTCTCTACTGGTATGGTTTGTAGCAATTCTGCAGCCGCCCCGCGGAGTGACAAGATTAGTGATGTTGACTTTTGCTCATCCGACCACTTATTATAATTAGTCGCGGCGTCAAACTGAGAGTTTAAATACGGAGAAGGGTCCCGTTCCATCGAAGGTTGGCGGTTGCATCCTTGTATCTTTGTAGTCATGTTGATTACTAGGCGATGTCTTATTTCTCTCAACACAATCAAGGCTCTTTTCGTTTCGCGTTATTTCATCGGTGACTTTCTTAAATTCAGCTTCGCTTTTTAGATCCAGATTTTCTACTTCGTTTCGAATTTCTTATTTAAAGTGTTGAAAATTACATTTCATCCACTGCGTTTGGGCATCCAGTTTCGCATTCAGATCTGCAGCTTGTGCGTCGAATTTTGAATTTTGGGCATCCAACTTTGCATTAACATCTGCAGCTTGCGCGTCCAATTTTGTGTTAATGTCTATAGCTTGCGCGTCCAATTTTATCATCATCATCCTGAATATCTCCGAAATGTTCAACTGTGGCGAACTCTTCTCCGTCACATTGGCACCATCTTGACTCGCTGTTTCTTCTCCATCCGAACAGTCTGGCTTAATCGTAAAAGCATATGCGTCGACACCAATACCCTCTTCCTCCATTGCTGCTTGCAGACGCTTTTGAAAAATTTGCTTCTGTCCTCTGCTATCCAGATTCCGGTCCTCAAGTTCCTTCTTCAACTTTAAGGCCGCCTACGACAGCATACCCAGGGTAGAACTATATAATGCCATTAGAGAATTCGGCATTCCAAACAAATTGATACGACTTTGTAGGTTGACCACGACCAACGTAACAAGTCAAGTAAAAATAGCGGGATTGCTGTCCAAACCAATAAACATCTTTAATGGACTCGGACAAGGGGACGGTCTGGCCTGTCTCCTCTTCAACCTGGCGTTGGAGAAAGCAATCCGTGACTCTTGTTACGTGCGTCCGCCACCCCATCAATTAATCATTTTGTATTTAATTATTAACATAATTTGTTTTAAGGTAGTATGATGGTAAGGTGGTGGAGGAATTGCACGATCCAGAAGTGAGTTTTTGAACACGCCCCGATTCGGGTGTGGGTCGTGCAGTTCTTCGAGTTCGAATTCGGTTTTCGAGGTGGACGTGAATGGGGAGCGAGAGAGACAAGGGGTCAATGTTTTGATGTACGGTTTTTGTTGGTTGACGTTCCGTTGCCGGGAGAGAAGGAGCATCGGACTTAGAAGAAGAATCGAAAGGATTCCTGTAAAGTGTTTTTGTGGATGAAAGGGCAGAAAAAAAAGCCGAAAAAACCGAACTTTGTTAACCGTTTTTTTGTTACCGTAGATAATTTTTCTTCGATTGTAATTGAAGGTGTTCTTAATAAAGTGTGGACTTGTTTTATGAATTGTTTTTTTTTTTGTTGGATCTGATTTTGAACTTAACAACAGCTCATTCAACTAGAAGCAGTATTTAAATTGAGAGAATTCAAGAAAAACATTGCAGACTCGACAAATGGGAAATTACAACACATCTCGAACGGGTTTTTGTGCTTGAGAAGAGGGCTCTTCTGACCCAATTACCAGCGGACCAACACCTTGGAAACCCAGCACCTGAAGTCGTCTATGGAATGCCAAGTGAAGACGACGACTGAGAAGGCTACCTACCTACAATACTGACGCCCCCATTACTGTGAGTACCTATTGTTTAAGCCTATCTGTTGCCCTTAACCAGTGGCGCTCGAGAATGCGGCAGTCCGGATAGTATACACGATAGTACTCCCCTGCAGTTTCACCACAGACCCAATTCAAATTAGTCAGATCTGCAGCATTTGGCGCAGATCTACAACTCTTATGAAAGAACCATTAGCCCAAATTTGCGAATACTGGCTCCCTACAAAGTAAAGATATTGGAGGAAAAACACTTACAACATTGAACTTGACAACATACGACACATACAGCACGACTCTATACATCAAACAAATATTAAAGCTGTATTTATATATGACACTCTGGCGTTACAACAAAAGGGACTATTGTCACCAAGTCCAGCCACATACTTGCTTACGCAGATGACATCGACATCATCAGTGGAACCGAATCGGCTGTACAGGAATCCTTCACCCAGATCGAGCAGGCGGCACAAAAACTGGGACTGCACATTAATGAGAGAAAAACTAAGTACATGGTGGCAACTTCCGCGAAGAGAAGACCTAACGTTGGTCAAACTATCAGGGTAGCGGAGCATGAATTTGAAATAGTGCAATGCTTTAGTTACCTTGGGTCAATACTACCAGCCGACAACAATATGGCGGAAGAAAAACCCGAACGGCTGATCAAATCTAACAAAGCCTACTATGGTCTATCAAGGCTCTTTAAATCCCGAAATTTAACCAAAACATCCCAGCTACTACTGTACAAGACCATAGTCTTACCAGTGCTGATGTATGGATCCGAGACCTGGGTGCTCAATAAAAGGCACTCTGAACTCTTAGCCGCGTTCGAGAGGAAGGTCTTAATGAAATTGTTGGCCCCGTATGTGAGGAAGGACGATTCTGGAGACGCTACAACCATTAGTTGTACGCAATCTACTTTGAAGCTAATGTTGTAACAAAAATCAAGCTCGGTAGACTCCGGTGGGCGGGACACCTATCTCGAACGAGCGAAGAGGAGCCTGCCCGGAAAGTCCTTTGTGGCAGGATGTTTGGAAGAAGACAGCGCGGCGGACCTTGTCTGCAATGGAGGGATGGCGTAGACCAGGACGCCCAGAGTCTGGGAGTGCCAAACTGAATGACATCGGCTCGAAATCGGGACCGGTGAAGAGATTTGTTAAATAAGGCCAGGACCGGATCCCGGTTGTGGTGCCGATGATGATGTTGATGATGTAACTTAAGAGAGTCCGCAAGGGAGCAGTAAGTCAGGAAATAAGATACCATAAGCTAGAGTTTAACGAATTTTGTCTAGCGAGTAAGTAAAATAGATTAAGAGGAAGAAATAAAAAATATGTAAAATGAAAATGAATGACAGGGTCCTTTGCCCTTTGTGGCAGGATGTAAGGAAGGAGACAGCGCGGCAGACCTTGTCTACGATGGAGGGATGGCGTAGACCAGGACGCCCAGAGCCTGGGAGTGCCAAACTGGATAACATCGGCTCGAAATCGGGACCGATGGATAAGGCTAAGACCGGATCCCGGTTGTAGTGCCGATGATGATGATGGTGAATAAGGTGGCGATCAAATATTTTAATGTGAGAAAGACTGTTTTGATTTCTGGTAAGGCAGCTTCTGATTTCAGATAATAATTGTTAATATGTATGAATATCTCGGGGGAGTTCACCTTTCGGGTAGGTTTATTTTTTTCATAATTTCTTTGAATCGTACATTTGCCTGTAATCCATTCGTTAAACCTTCTTATACAACAACAACCGAAATTTTAATATTAAAACTAACTTTCTTTTAGATATACCTCAAGTAAATGGAGTAAATGAAATAGTATTGGAATTAAAATTTCTTCAAGCTGTACATGGTTGTACTGAATATATTGATTTGAGAGCGATGCAAAAGTGTCCCCGTTGTAATGGAACTGCTAGACTTAGTAATCAAATAAATATAGAATTTTGTCAAAAGTGTGGAGGAAAAGGACAATACAACATTAAACAGGAAAACGGCAGTACAATGGTAAAAGTATGCGAAGACTGCAATGGTAAACGATGTATTAGTAAAACATGTTGCCAAACTTGTGACAATCGTGGGTTTGTTGTTGAAAGTCATCGAGTAGAAGTTGTTGTCCCTCCAGGATCAACTCATAATGATACTATAAAAATTGCGAACCCTTTGAATAACCACATTGCTCACGTACGACTAAAAGTAGATAAGAGTAATTATTTTAAACGAGAAGGTAACAATGTATACACCGACAAATATATAACCATAAGTCAAGCAATGCTCGGTGGCAAAATAAAAGTTCGTGGACTATATGAAATGCTTGAAGTAAATGTCGGACCGGGAACAGAGAGCCATGTTACACACTGTTTTAAGGGCAAGGGCATACGAATGGCTGGCGAAAATCCAGGAGATCATATAATCACGTTTAAAATCCGTGTGCCCAAAATGCTTACAACGAAACAGAGACAATTAGTTTTAGCTCTTGCTCGAACAGAAGATATGACTTTCGATGGACAGTAGAAAACATATTATTGGTTTGTATTTCATTTTGCACCCTAAATGTCAAAATTATTTGTGTGATGTTTATAAATAAACTAGGCCGTACAACTTACAGTTTTTATATTGATTCCCCATTGTGAGTCGGTCCACCTTTCACGCCAAGCTTTTAACACCATCAAATTCAAAAGACTTGTTTTGCTTGTTGTCTTTTGCAACTCCATAATTGAGTCTTTCATTTTACTTACAGAAAAATAACAATCACTGAGTCTCCTATTATATATAAAATGTTAACATGTTCTTCGTTTATTTATGCACTGGACTGACAATCGCCGTCACATTGACAGCAGCCATACTTTTTTTACAATAAAAATGGTTTCCACGTCGATTCTGCTCCAGTAGAGAATTATAGCACTGCACGGCAAGATGTTCGACCATAAAAACCAATTTATGTAATAGTAGTATTGCAATTTAGTTGTTGTACTTATTCAGAGAGAAAAAGAATTAATAAAAACGAACATTTCTTTCAACGTTTTACGCATATGAAAAGGTCTTCATGCGAATTTGATGTTTTCACAAGAAAGTAGTAATAATGACAGTAGCAGAAAGACTGCAAGTGGAAACTTGCAGGTATAAAACTATCAGATTGTATTTTCATATTGAAATATTAACGATGATATTGATTGTGTCTTTAAAAATTAATATTTCAATACCGGTATGCTTCCAGTGATGGTACAGAATTATTTATCAACGTTCTACGCATGTGTTTTTCTAGAAGAAGGTAGCAATAGTAACAGTAACGGAAGGACTGCAAGTGAAAACTTGCAGATATAAAACTATCAGATTGTATTTTCATATTGATAGTCGATCAAATTGATTGCGTCTTTATAAATTAATATTTCAATACCGTAAGGATGCAGAATTATTTATCTACGTTTTACGCATTTGAGAAGGTGTTCATGCGCATTTGTTTTTCTAAAAGAAAATAATAATAGTAACAGTAACGGAAAGACTGCCAGTGGAAACTTGCAGGTGTAAAACTATCAACTTGTCTGTTCATATTAATAGTTGATGATCTTGATTGCGTCTTTATAAATTAATATATCAATAGGCTTGTTCCTCCCGTAAGAGTACAGAATTATTTATCTATGTTTTACACATTTGAAAAGATGCCCATACGCATGTGTTTTTCTACAAGAAAGTAGTGATAGTAACAGTAACGGAAAAACGGCCTGTGGAAACTTGCAGATATAAAACTATCAGATTGTATGTTCATATTGATACTACTATTTATTGGCCTTGTAGGAACCTGGAAGTTCATGACCTCACCGACTCGACTCCGCCGTCGTTCTCTGTCCTGTGCACTGATCTACCACGCTTGACCAGCCGATCAGATCTCCTTAAGGTCAAAACTAACATTGTCCTCCCGTCTCCGTCGCGGCCGCCCTGTCGGTCTCTTTCCCTTTGGTCTACCGTCAAAAATTCTACGCACGGTCCTATCTTTGCCCATTCGCGCTACATGTCCGGCCCATCTTAATCTTCGCGACTTGATTACTCTCACTATTGTAGGTTTGCGGTATAGCCCTTCCAATTCGTGGTTATGGAGTTTCCTCCATTGTCCTGACTCCTCGTCATATTTACCACCAAAGATACCCCTTAGAACTTTATTCTCGAATACGCGGAATTTGTTCTCTTCCCGTTTTGTGAGAGGCCATGTTTCGCATCCGTATAGGCTCCTCGATGGTATAGTGGTTAGTATACCCGCCTGTCACGGGGGAGACCGGGGTTCGATTCCCCGTCAGGGAGCCTCTGGCGCAAGACTAATGACCTTGCCCGGAAAAAACAAATCATTATGGAAAATTTAACAAACCTCAGGACTTGTTAAATAAGGCCAGGACCGGTTTCCGGTTGTAGTGCCAATGATGATGATGTTGATGATGATGATGATGATAGAGCAATCGGCATGATTATGGTTCTATAGACACGGAGCTTTATATTACGTGATAGCAGTTTGGATTTCAACAGTTTACTGGCTGCATGCCAACTAGCGTTGCCGGAGTGTAGTCTTTTGTTAATTTCTTTCCGCTTTATGAGAGCCCATGTTTCGCATCCGTATAGAGCAATCGGCATGATTATGGTTGCTGCACGGTCAATTCGGAGCGAAACAGGACGACGACAAATAAAACAATACACGATGGAATATCTAAAAGATAGTTCCGCGGGGATCAACGGGAATATGAGCCTGGCGGGAGGTGGTTTTAGTCGGTAAAAACCCGGCATGCCCCTGGATCGGTCTAGAGGTATCTTTTGAAGATTTCCACCTTCCTACCGAAACCAAAAAAAAAAAAAAACGATGAAATGATTTTTTTATTTTTGCTCTATTATCGAAACCAAAGTAGATGAAACCGAAACGAAATATCAACTATACACATGCGAACGACTACGACAGTATGTTTAACGATATAAACAGATATCGCCTCTGTGCTCCATACGACACGACTAGACTTGAGCGAACTGCACGATAATATAAAAAAGATGAAAAAGAGGCCACAAATAGAAAACAAATTGCTTTTATAGTCGTTGAAGAGGGCACTCCCCCTTTACATATTAATACAAAATGGTGGTGGAACTCAGTGGGAACGAAACACTTTACATTACGAGAAAATGGGCGGAGCATGCGTGGCAGGGTGGTTTTACAGGAGGTTAAACGAACGTAATAGAATTTTAATGTGAGTTTACAAAATAAAGGCGATAATGGAGAAACGGCTAGACAAAACTACACGGAATACAAATTATAACAATTAAGGTGAAGGAAAATCCTTAAATACGTGTATTCTTCCCAAACCGGCAAAATGTGGCAGAACCAAGCATGCTGCTACACTAAACATGCTGCGGCATGCCGCCCGCCTTGAAGCGTCAGGTGACTACTCGTACAACTCCATCCTTGCAAGGGTGAGTAGCCACGACTCGACCAAGAGCCCATCTCAAGAGTGGTAGATTTTCTTCAAACACGAACGCCAATGCTCCTTCCTTTAGCTGGACCTCGGGACGCCGCGAATGACTGAATTGAATCAGCTGCTGTAGGTATACCTTGTGCCAACGCTTCCAAAAATGGTGCTTCAGTTGCTGAGCGTGATGCCAGGCTGATAGGCGATTAACTGGGGTACCTGTGAGATCGACTTGTGGCTACCCACTAGGAAATGGGCAGGAGTCAAGGGTTCAAGATCATTGGGATCAGAGGACATGGGGGATATGGGACGGGAGTTCAGTATTGCTTCTACTTCGATAACATAGTCTCTTATTGCTCATAGGTAAGCAATGCATCACCTACTGTCCGAGTTAAATGATGCTTAAATGACTTAACGGCAGCATCCCAGATTCCTCCGAAATGAGGAGCTTTGGGCGGGATGAAGTGCCAATCAATCCTTTGACCATTACAAAAATTAAATACGGCCTTTTGATCCTCCTTGGAATTGAGCAGATTATAAAGTTGATGGAGCTCGTTTTTAGCCCCGACAACTTTGGTTCCATTATCCGAATGTATCTCGACTGATTTTCCCCTTCGTGAAAAGAAGCGCTTTAGGCTTGCAATAAAATCCTCGGTGGGATAATCCAACAACTAGTTCTAGATGAACCGCCTTTGTGCACGGGCAGACGTACACCGCTACGTAAACCTTCAAACGACGTTTCTTGCGATGGCGCCTTTCTTTTATATAGAAGGGTCCACAATAATCTACTCCGACGCGTAGAAAGGGGCGAGCAGAAGTTACTCGTTGTTTTGGCAGAGTACCCATGGGGTAGTCGGGGAGGAGCGGCTTAGCTCTAAAGCAGGGCATGCACTTGTGAAGTACACGGCGAGTTATAATGCGACTGCTTATCGGCCAATACTGCTGGCGCACCGAATATAAAGTGGTTTGGATACCAGCGTGTTTGTGAGTCTAACATGCTCATTATGTGATGCTGAGCTGGCAATAGGATGGGATGACGTTGGTCTTCTGAAATGGAAGAACGCGCAAGCCTGCCTCCGACACGTAATATCCCAGCAGAATCCATTACTAGATTGAACGGGATCAATTTGCTCGATGTTAGAAGTGGGTGGCTAGCTGAGAACGCCTTAATCTCGAGTTTGAACGAATGCATTTGCACAAGCCGAATAATGGCGTCATGTAAGCGCGAAAGCTCGCCAACCTGCAATGGGCCATCATTGCGTTGTGGCTTGTTTTTAGCATTATGAGCGAATCGGATCACATATCCGACAACTGGTTGTAGTTTGCTGAATGAGCTGTATCGTTCAAGTATATTCCACTTTCGAATTTCGAGTGACATACAAGTAACCGTGGGTATCATGGGCTTTAGCTCAGAAACGTCTATCTTAGCGAGAGCTCGTCTTGGCACGCCGAGTCATGATCCCGTAGCCACGAGGGGCCATTGAACCAAAGGGTGCTTCCCACAAAATCAGAAGGGAGTTGACCACACGAAACAAGATCTGCGGGATTATCTTGAGAGGAAATGTGATTCCAGTGGCACACGGATACGTTAGTTTGTATCTCGCACACACGATTTGCTACGAAGGTTTTTAACTTGCGCGCAGGGGTGCTTATCCAATGTAAAACAATAGTGGAATCCGACCAGAGGTAGACTTCATTAACTTCGGTTGAAATGCCTGCTCAAATGATGTTGTAAAGTCGAGAAAGCAATATCGCAGCGCAGAGTTCCAGTCTGGGCACCGTTAACGATTTGAGAGGACACACGAGAGATGCAATTAAGCGGATATGGACTTGGCCTTGCGGATCAATGGACCGCAAATATAAACAAGCCCCGTAAGCCTTCTCGCTAGCATCACAAAACCCATGCAGTTGTACATTAACTGCATTTGGTATAGTTACTCCACGAGGAAATTTGAGACCTTCTATTAAGTGCAGTTGGTCCTGGTAAGCAGACCATGCTAAGTGGATAGCTGAATAAGTATTTTAGCGTATACCACGGTGGGGCCAAAGAATCCCATGGGATCAAATGGTTTAAAATTTGAGATAGTATACTCCGTTTGGTAATGCTATGTTGTCTATCAATATTTACAACATAAAAAAAATAATCCTTGGGAGAATTCCAACGGATACCCAAGGTTTTTATGTCCGAATCGGGATCTAGCGACATATGTGAGCTATCAGGGTACTCTTAATCCTTGATGTGTAGTGCTGGGTGACTCGAAGCCCATTTTCTCAAGCAAAATACTCCTCTCTTGAGTAAGGCGAGGAGTTCGTCGCGCAGTAGAATTGCCTCGGCGAGGGTTGTAGCTCCTGTAAGCAGTCCCTGCGCAATATTCGAGCGGCACGGGGAAAGTTATCCATTTCGTCATCGGCCAATCTGAATAAAGTTCTTATAGACAAATATGATACACAAGCTATCGCAATACAGAGATTATTCTTCTCGGGATGGAAATTTACATTCCACATTCCATTAAACGAAGTCCATTTGATAAACCTTGGTTTGATAAAAAATGCGAACAGATTACAGCGGCAAAAATAGAGCTTTTAAACAATGGTGCTCTAATCCCACCGAGGCGAAAAGAACGAATTTTGTTAGAATCAGAAAAGCATGCAACCAGACGATTGACACCGCGAAGCAGGCTTACAACGATAGAGTGACTAATAAACTCCTTGAGTGTCCGACTGGCTCGCGTCCCTTATGGGCAATGGCAAGACGTGTCAGCAGTAACTTCCCTTCCTCCTCTTTTCCTCCGTTATTGACAGGCAGCTGGCCACTAGTCACAAATTCAAAGGATAAAACTAATGTGTACGCGAATTTAAACCTCGATGCTGGTCTTTTAGAACCACCCGTGATCGTACCAGTACGGTCTTCGATGTGGGATGTAAGATTCCGCCAACGCATTCTACGTGGACTGGACTGTAGGAAAGCAACCGGCCCGGACAGAATACCAGCAATAGTCCTTGGGTACTGTACTCCAGAACAGTCGTCGGTTCTTGGCAGACTCTTTCGTTTATCTTATGAACGAAGGATCTTTCCTGCCTGATGGAAAGTCGCTCGAGTTCAGCCAATCTTAAAGAGGGGAAAAAAATATCTCCAACAAAATTACCGGCCGATACCATTATTGTCTATGTTATCTAAGGTTATGGAAAAGGTTATCAATGTATTTGGAGTGCAACGGACTTCGGAATGATCCTAAATACGGATTCCGTGGCAGGCGGTCCACGGGAGACGTCTTGACACTTATAATCGATATATGAACATCTGCGATTGAACATCATGGTGAGTCAAGTGCGGTCGCATTGGATATCTCAAAGGCTCTTGAGCGTCTCTGGTGCGGGGCTTCGCTGAGCAAACTTCATTCATACGGACTTTCCCAGCAACTTTGCGGCTGGGGGAAGAGCTTCAACGAAAATCGATTGATCCGAGTTGCTGTGGACGGCGAGTGTTCGGATCTGTATCCTGTTAGTCCCGGTGTGCCTCAAAGTTCTATTTTAGCTCCAACCTTGTTTTTGCTTCACATAAATGATTTGTTGGAGCTGACGGATAATACGTTTGTTTCCTCTTTTTCGAGTGACCGACCAATTAGTGCATCAACGTCGCACCAGCTGAGATCTGGGCAGATCGACTCTGCATCAGGATCCGGATATGGTCCTGCAGTGGGAAAAGACCAATCTCGTCGACTTTAATGCAACGAAGACACAACATACAACATTCACAAAGAAAAGTGGATCATCGGTCCCACAGCTGATGATGAATGGCCAGGCCCTCGAACCTGAGGAAAACATGAAATTGCTCGGCGTCACGGTCTGCGGGAATGTACCGTGGCATAAACTCGTGTCGAACATCAACACATTCGCCTCAGGAAATCTGAGTTATCTCCTCAGAGCCAAGAAATATTTTACTCCGGCTCAACTTCTTCTGCTGTACAAATCCCAAATAAGACCCGCACACGAATATTGCTCTCATGTGTGGAGATCTACTCCTAACATACCCCCGACCTACTTGAGAGCTTACAGAGACAAGCGATCCACCTGATCGGAGACACGGCGCTCACATCGGAACTACAGTCGCTATCACATCGAAGGCGCATAGCCGATCTCTTGTCTGTTTCACAGATATTATAACGGGTACTATTCTTCGTAGATTCGTGGTTTTATTCCTTGCAATTCGGTTTATATGCGCTCCACGAGACAATCCGAAGGAACGCACCGATTTGCGGTTCAACTCCCGACGATCGGCGCGAACATCCCTGCATCAGAACTCGTTCCATTTCAGAGTGGGGAAGCTGTGGAATTCCCTTCCCCCGTGGATGTTCACGGAGCGTTACAACCTACAATTGTTCAAAAACAACTGCAACAGTTATTTGGTGGCATCTCGAGGCGCCGTGCCGCGCTATAAGTTCGCCTCTTCCGAGAGTATATTTAAAAAAAAAAGGACTAACTCATGGCAGAAACTCGACTCTTGCGACTTAAAATTCTCCGTATAAACGTGGAAAATTACAATTACTCGGAAACTCGATTCTTACTTCGCTACTTCCTGTGATGGATTTTTTCGGATAATGTGTTTCGGATGGTCCTTCAATAGATCGATTTGCGAATAGCCTCAGGATGAAGATATTTAAGGAATGGGTTTTAGCTTATAACACGACCACACAATTATAAGTTGTGTATCGAAGAAAGACATAATATCGCCCAACAATTTTTATATATAGCCGATCGGGATTCTCTATTGCGTTTCACTGAATCTACCTCGTTCGACGACAGCCATATTATTACCTCCATGTTCTGACACCACAACAGTTATTATTATCTCCACATTCCACCGGAACAGTGATTACCAAAGATGCTTACTTTTTACACTAACGCGCGTGTTAAGTGTGTCAGTGATATCATAGAAGATGAGGTACAGGAGGTCATTGATGTACTCAAACAAAAAAACGCCATCCGATTCTGAACTCGGATGACCCCCAGAACGAAAATGCAATTAATTGCATATTTCGGCATGAATAATAAATCGCATAAAAGTAATTAATTGCATATTTCGGCACGATTAATGAATCGCAAAAAAGTAATTGCACAAAATTAATTGGGTCAATTCGCAATTGCGGATGTTGAACTGTGGCGTAAATCGATGAAGATATATCGGCTGACGCCGCAGTACAACGCAATTGCGAATTGGAATTGAAAAGCGAAAATTAGGTCATTGCAAATCGAAATTGCATTATCGTCATCGGGAGGTGTTGACCCCGAGGTGACGAGAAGTGGTAGGAAGAAGTTAGGAGGCAGTCTGGTGTTGGTCATGGAAGTGGAGTGGCAGGGTGGTCGTGAAGATAGTGGAGTCGGGTGTTGTTAACGGAAGTCTGGTGGCGAGATTTTGAGGTAGTAACGGACCGAGAGAATCCAAGTTTAGTATGGTTAACGAGAAGTAAAAACTAATGAAAGAACAAAAGATAGCTTAAAGTTAAGTAAAGTAAATAATGGTGATACATTGTAAAAGAAAACTGAATTGAAGTGTAGCCGAAGTGAAAACTATCAAAAGAACAATAGATAGCCTAAGGTTAAGTTAAGTGAATAATGGTGGAACTTTGTAAAAGAAAACTGAAATGAGTTGTAATTGAAGTGAAAACTAACGAGAGAACAATAGATAGCCTAAGGTTAAGTAAAACAAATAATGGTGGAACATTGTAAAAGATAACTGAAACGAGTTGTAATTGAAGTGAAAACTAACGAGAGAAGAATAGATAGTTTAAAGTTAAGTAAATTAAGCAATAGTGGAACTTTGTAAAAGATTATAAAACGGAACGTCCCTTTAATGTCAATAAAGAGAACTAGTGAATAAAGAAAGAAAATATAAAAAAAATGGTTGTCTGGGCGCAAGGCGCTTGGACATTATATTCGTGACAACGTATCCTAAATATGTAACATTGAATATACAAGTTATTAAATCAAAATTAAAGTGTTTTTATTCCTTTTATTCCTTAAATGATAATTACATATATAAGTAATTTTTTTTTTTATTTCTTAATATTTTACATTTTGTGATATATTTTTATAATTATGTTCGATATTTTATTTTATGTTGCATTATTTCTTTCGATTGCTTTTACTCTGTTGACGATAGGACGATGATACGAGAAGTAGGATATCAATGGTAACATCTCAACTGTAACGTGTCTTGAGAAGCTTAGGTCGAGGGTTGTTCCTCCCAATGTTGTAGGCTTGTTGACATTCGAGATTGAACGTATTCTTCATGAAGTTAATAAATGCGCTATCAGTTGTGACATTTATATTGAAGTCGCCGCAAAGAAGAATTGGTATGTCTGCATCAACTTCATAGATCGTCGGTACACTCTGATTGTGTACATATGGGAGTAATGCTTGGTGCAACAACAAACCAATGTCCAGGATAGTTGATCCAGGATGACGATACACTGCCCCGAGTAATACTTTGTACATCCTATCGACAGTGAACCATGATAATAGATAATCTTCTATAAATCGCTACTCCACCAGCTGCGTTTGTTTCAGAATCCGAACGATAGTTCTGCTTCGTAACGCACTCATAATCATTGATTGGCACTGAATCACAATCATCGCGCATCCACGTTTCGGTTAATACGAGGCAATCTGATCTTGGTATGACAGTATCCGTTTGAATATCCTCTGAATGGGCCGACAAACTTTGCACATTGAGGTTTGTCACTATTGTTTGTTTAGCGTTGTCAGCTTCGTTACAGAATTCCACCGCCTCCTTGATAATAGTTGAAAGTATGTGTCCGTTGAGTCGCAGATACTCGTTGCAGATATCGCGTGTATTCTGTGAGTCATTCCCTTCACGCCCATGCTTGAAGACAAATGGCTCATCGTTCTCCGGAACGACATACAAGCCGTCTAGATTCGTTACCCGACTCATCGCTAGGTACACTAACTGCTGCGGTTGCTTGGCAGAGTATTTATATACGATCTTTTCAAACGTCCCACCCTGCGATTTGTGAATCGTAATCGCACAAGCGGGCACACAGGGAAACTGTTTTCGTTTGCACTTTACGGTTTTTGTTAGCGTAATGTTCACTACTTTTTTATAAATCGGCACCCATTTTCTAGAAATTGTATTTCCTTTGCTTTGTACGTAAGGTCGACACTTGAATTTAGCACTGGTACCTGTAGTCGCTTCGGGAAACTCGAACCACAAGGCAATTATTTCTTCTTCAAGTGCCGGTCGATCTTTGTTGTGCGATGCTTCCACATTTTCAGAATTATCGCCTTTATTTGATAACTGACGCTCGATATGTTGCAAGACACCAATAGCACCATTTACAAGTCCATCAGAAACATCTATATTGCAAGTAATCATGTACGGATACCCCTTTGCCAATGGAAGCAAGTACGGCAATCCGTCGGTTTCTGCCACAGACATTTTATGAAGTTTACCCCGACACTGCGTGTTCTCTTGTTTACTCGAGTATCCGATGATGATGTCTTGCGCTAGACAATTGTTCGCGTTAATTATGGCGCTTCTGTTGAACGAATCGACTTCGTTATTACTGTAGTACAGCCGAACGACATTCTGTGCGTTTTCCTTGCACCAAAATTCAGTTTTGTGCCTGGACTCGATAAGTGCGATCTTATCGTCACTCAGTTTCAGGCCGTCGCCAATTTTCATCAATATGGTAGAGAATCTTGCGTCGCTCTGCCGCACGACACGAACCAGCGGAAAGTAACTAATGCTGTGCCACAGAATTGGTCCTCCGAGTTGATTGATCGGTATACTGTAACACGGCCTTGCTCGTACCGGCGGCAGCTGTCTGAAATCGCCGCATAAAATCAAGTGGAAGCCTCCAAATGGTTTGTTGTATATATCGGCGATCTGTTGCAGTCGATAATTTATTTTCTGAAGAATATCAGAACTCAACATATTGATTTCGTCTACAAACACCACTCTGACGCCTACAAACGTATTTCTGTAAGCCTGTAAATTCTCTGTCGACAAGAGTTTCGTCATGCGCGAAGTGGTTAAACGGAACGCCGAATGAACAGTAGTGCCGCCAAGGCAATGTATGCGTTGTTCATTGAATTATGCTGCTGAGTGTAGCGGTTGTACGTTTCCATTAGACATTTCAAAGTATACGTCTTTCCACAACCTGCGGGGCCTGTAAAGAAAATTTGTATGGGTTCAGATACACCGTCTCCACAACCGTGTATTCGATGTATAACCTCCAGAACAATCTCTCGTTGCTCCGGATTGGTGGTTCGTATAAGCTCGCAATACTGCTGTTTCGTCATCACGTTGATGCGCTTCTTTACAATAGATAGCCCCGGATGCGAAACTATTTCGTGAATATCGTCAACATTTTCAGCACCATTCTCTCCGAGCACGCGTTCGACAAATGCCGTTCTTGATTCTGCTTCTTGCACATTTGTACTCTCATCTTCGTTCTGCAAAATCATCATTGCTTCCAATTCTTTCATGACGTTTTCAATGTTCAGGTTCGCCTCGAATAAACTGCGGCGTTACATGATCAAGTTTTCGTTTTCCTCAAATAATTGCAGAAATTTATTCTGATCGATAATTTCTGTCACTTCGTTGCGAAACTGAACGTACAAGAGAACCATCTCTCGTTTATAATTGATAGTTTCGTCAATGTCATAATGTTTGCGATACTGTTTTCTTGTTTTCCTTGCTCCTGACGTCTGTGCTGAAGATTCAATTTCTGCTTCTTGATCGTTATTGTTTTGATAAACGTCATCGTCATCGTCAATGAAATCATTGGCGGAAGCATACCATGAAGCAAACTCGGCCAAATACACATCTTTCAAAGACACAGGTCGTTCTTCGTACTTCTCAATTACGTTCTTCGTCCAAACATTGGTGCTGTCCGCATCGATACCCTCGCGGTCCATTTGTTGTCGGCGTTTGCGACAGCGCTGTCTCTCTGCCGGCCACACTGTCGGAATGTATGCAATTTGACGACTGGTTTCGCTCATCGGTTGTCGAAGAAGATACCACGCTGCTTCTTGCGCTGACATCTCAACAGCGTTAAGTAATTTGATACTCAATGCTTTCAATTCTCCCGTGTAGTCCTTTTCAGGATTCACTTGCATCATCGTTGTAAGTTCATGTCGTAAGTTACCCATTCCACGAGCCGATTTGTTTATGTACTCTACGACGTACTCGGCACAGCTATATTCGTCCAAGATGAACTGAATATCTATGTTGGAATTCACTTCTCCAGCGAGATATGGATTGAACGTATTTGTCATAATTTCGTCGAAATTTCGTTTGAACAACAGAGTTGGTCTGCGCAAAGTTGAACGGATGATATCGAGGTATATTTCATGGGTTATGTTGTTAACCGCAAGAAAGTCTTCCATGCTTGTGTACCGGTGTTCATTCAGAGAGTCACGCATCTCCTTTGCTTTTGCTTGTAAGATTCGACGACGTCCATCGAATTGAGACATCGGAACCAATACGCGTGTCTCGATCATCGGCCAGTATGGAATCCCAAATCTGCAGATCTTTTTGCCTCGCTTTGTACATGTAAACGTATGTTTGTGTATTTGATTGGCATAGATGGAATCACTCGGTAAATCATTTCGAGCAACAGAACTCAAACTTTCCACAAGCTCAATCGTTTTTGGCATATTTTCACCGACGGTCTCACGTGGGTCGTTATTCAACCATAATAATATATGGGCGTGTGGACTTCCACGGTGCTGGAACTCAATGCGAATGAAGTAATCTCTAACGAAGTACCTGCCAAACGGATTATACGACTGTTTTGATTTTAGCATGTTCATAAGCGAACCGACAAGCTTGTAGAAGTATATGCAGCATGTAACAGGATCATCGCTCACCAAAGCACATCGCTCGTTAACATTTAGATCAGCTGCTGTTTTTCCTTGATATTTATTGCTAAGTCTGAGAAGTATACCGAGCAGCTTCATCCAGCGTATTTCGTTTGCACTTGTTAGAAATATCGTTGGTTTTCCAAGTTGACGAATCATAGCGAAGAGATCTCTTTTGCGGGAAGCCCAATATTGAACCGAGTTCGGCACTGTCTTCATAAATGCGAGATTTTTTATGACATATTCGTGCAGAAATTCCGTGTCTTCTAACATTCGTCGCGTAACGTTTTGCGTTATAGATAAGTTACGAAAAGTGCTGTGAATTCCGTCTACAATGCGGATGCGCAATATTTTCATTGCAACATACAAGATTTTTTTGAGGCGTAGCTCCTCGTCTGTCGCGTCGTCGTATCTCACTCGTTGCCATCATGTATGGCGTCACTGAAATTCCCAGATGAAATCGGCGTGGCTCACCAAAGTATATCGATGGAAACGACAATTCCTCCGCATGACGGTCGTAAATAATGTTAAGGGGCGTTGACTTCTGTCCTGGTGCGATATGAAGACTATCATCTTCATTCCACATTACAGTATGTTGTCTGGACGCAAGAATCTCAGATTCAGGTGTATTTTCGGCAGAGATATTTTCTATACGATTAGATGGATTGTCCTGTATATCATCGACTAATGCCTCGCCAGAATTCAGTCTCGATAAAGACGACTTTCCTAATACTTCGAGCCACGCTTTGATTGTACCTTTAGACATATAACCGCTTATGTAGCTAGATTTGTGAGCAAGATTTCTTTTGATGTTCACATTGATGGCGTCATCGTCGTTTAATTGACGCGGTAGACATTTTACCATCTCCTGTACATCAACCGGTACGTTGATCACCTGTCCGACGATTCCATACGAGAAATCGTAACGCAGACGTCGTACTTGCATGAATGGCAGCCTCGGCGATATTAATCGTTCACTGATGGGTTCCAACGGTGGTAAACCCGACGGTCGATCGGGATACGAAAATCCATTAACTTTTGCTAGTGTAGGCATTAATTTTGGTTTGCTTAACGAAATTCTACAAGTATTGCAAACTACTGTGTATTCGTCAGGACACAGTTGTCGATTTTCTTTTGTGTGCCAGTCCGAAATTACGTTCATCTGTTGCACTGTGATCGGTTTTAAATCGCGTTCAAACCAAAGTATATCGCAAACAGAGCAAGCATAAAGTCATTGTCAAGAAACGTCAATTTAAATCTTGATATCGATTTGTTCCATTTCATGGCCCATACCTCTTGCGTCGATATAACTGGTTGTATTGTAAAATACACGGGTTCTGCTGCTGAAGGCTGTTGTAGGTTTACAACCTGTAGTTCTTGAACGTTGTTTGAACTTGCCGCTGCGAAACCACTATGAACAGTCAATTTTCTCTTAGCTATATCCGATTTATTTAATGCTGCAAGGCGCTGCCTGTATTCGCGTTGTCTCTGTGTATTTTTTGTCTTTACACTTTCAACCTGTACAGCTGTTCTCGACAGTGCAAGGCGCTGTCTGTATTCCCGTTGTCTCTCTGCACTTGACTTAGGAGCAATTAATGTTGGTGGCTCAGTAATTGGCATTTCGTCCATTGATACGATATATTCTTGCTTCTTCGACAGTTCACAATACTCTCTCTTCTTTTATTTTTATTTTATTCGTTTTGCTACGTCAACCTCTCTCTCGCTAGTCGCGCTCTCGCTCACTGCGGCTCGTGCGTTATCGGTTATCGTTATCGTAACGCTACAAACTTTTTTCCGAATGCCTCCCAAGGTATACCGATTTATAAGATGTTGTCACGTCAAAAAGAAAAAGACTGTGTTTAAAATTTATGATTGATATAAAAGATGTTTTGGTCGTGGGTTCCTCGGTGATATGAACTTTGGTTTTCGACGGTTACCTAGAAACCATAACTCGCGCACAAAAAAGAAATGTTAGCAGCCGTTTTTTATTTTTTAATCAGACGCTATTTAAATGAATGACGGTGTTAAATTCTTATGTTTATACCAAATTTGTGTTATTTGCTTTTTACTGTTCTGTTCGGCGACAATTCGTCCATTTTGACTAATTGCAAGCTTGAAACTATGTGAAACACTGTTGTCAAAAAGCGACCATAGTGACAGGCGGTTCGGTTATGTAACACACAATGCGGCGTTTTCACACTGGTGTGCTATAACCACTCTTTCACCAGTCCATAATATTCGACTAATGACTTCCTTGTGACGCTGATATTTATGGTGTTGACAGATGCAGGATATATGCGATAGTGGCAGTAAAAATAATGGGAAAGACTGGCAAAGTACTTTCTTCTGCATAAGATATAAAAATAAATAATAAAATAAGATATAAAAATATATTATAAAGAAACAAACCGGAATACCTTTACTATATTAGTTAGCCATTCTATTTATTTATTGGTTTGTATGAACTCTGCTACGCCACCGTTTCCTCCTTTCTCTGCACTTTCCCTCCACTCTTCGGCACCTGATCCTTATCTTATACTTTTTTTTACTACAAAAATAACCATTGGCAGTAAACACGACTTTAACGTGTATTCCATATTATCCATATATAGGTCAGCCCAAATATTGCACCCGTGTTTATTTATTATTTATTTATTTTTATTTTTTTGCCGTTCAATACATCATAGAAACAGGAAAGAACGAATAAAACAAAAAAGAGAATACATTCTCATTCGATATTGTATTGTACACGTGTTCAAACTATTATACAAAAAATACTTAATTTTGATTAGAATAAATCCTAGTCATCTAGGAAAAAATTATTTAGTTGTTTAAATTTAATTATGTATATAATTATGTTCTGATATTATTTAAATTGCAGATTTAGCGTTATCATTGTTTTCTTATGTTTGTTTGTAAATGTTCTTAACCTATCGCAATGCCCGCCTTTCCATCCGAGACAAAGAGTTTCTTAACGAAGTTATATTTATATAAAACACATAATAATTTTATAATCAATTGTCTTATGAAAAAACGTTTTCCTAAATAAATCTTTCTTAAGGTAAATAAATTGAAAAGTGTTCAATTAATCTTGAACACAACTGTCGGCCGAGTTCATTTATTATTTCCTAGAAAAATTGTTGTACATTGAGTTAAAGAGGAAATATAAATATTTTCAAGGGAAAATTTTAATCAAAAAACAAACCCCCCCTTTTTCGATATGATTCCACCATGACCTGAATGTTTGTCTGTACTCTTATGTTCATATTTAAACTAAAATTTGTAAATGATATACAAGAAACTCTTACAAATGTGTTTACAGATTTTATGTAAAAAAAATCTGGATTTAATAAGTTTACAGTTTGTAAATATTTTCTCAATAACCTTCCTCTTAACTTAAAAACAAAATCGATAAAGACACTTGTCAATTTTCCATGCTAAAGCCTTCTTTTATGTTTAAACCTTTGAGAGTTCCCATAGTTTATAATGCATAACAAGTGACGTCATCTCGTTTAATAATAATTAAAATAGATAAAAAATATTATATCTATGCAGTATCCAAGTCCCCTCCGCCTTTAACAGCGGATGCATAGCTGGGAGTAGAAGTTGGCAGATTTGTTGTGGTTGTTGTTGCTGTTGTAGTTGTTGTGTTTTGTTTACCTTCATCAGCAGAAGTTGGATTATCAACTAAATATATACACAAACCGCATATATACTAAGTAGATGACCCATATATTTAACAACACTTCCTACCTTTTACATCCAGCGCGAAATTCTCGATACTCCTCAAGTCGTGTTTCTTAATTAATTGGCACTCGCCACCCTCAACGGATGGTATTGAATATACATACAAAAATCCATCTTGAGAAGCTACCAGCAGTCTAGAAGAAAAGAAAAACTGTCTTAAGTGAAAGAATATTATAGTTCATATTTAGGTTATAGGATTTAAAAATAATTATGGGTTAAAATCTCTTCATTTTCCAGCCGGTTTAAATATGTGGCCAAAAATGTGTAAGTGTTTTAGATGTAGTCGCACTAAAATTAATTATAACAATTGTAATCGATACAGCACGTGGATAGAAAAACAGGCTTGTATTTACTATTGTATTTAATCTTCCCGCGCTTGGTAGAAACCTTGACGTGGTGCGGGGGCTTAAACTACAGTGAATCACTCAGGCTATGCTGACGGAAGCACACGCCTCCAGTAGGGCCACCCATGTTCGACAGGCCAGCGAGCAGTAACACACAAAGATCTACCACCCCTAATCCAGAGTGTTACGCGTCACCGTGCCCATTGGATGGTTTGCAGCCTCGAGAGAGAGAGAGAACTTTTTCCAGGAAATATATAAAAATATAAAAATATTATTGTATGCCGAAAGGCATTACACAGTTGTATCGTGTAATTTAGAGTGCTCGTGTAGAGCCAGTAACTTATTTTAAGAATAAGAAAAGTTTGTAAAATAGGATTTAGCATTTAGTCCTAAGTCAAGATTTGTTAAATTATTGTAACAATAAATGTGTTATTTATCATCATCATCATCGTGGTTTGCAGCCAGGTGTATACCGGCTGTATTATAACGGCGCCTCTCTGACATCGGGTCGAATCAGAGCAGTAAGCAGACCTTACCATATCAAAAAGGGGCTCTGATATGCCAGACTATTTGAAACCCCAAGACCCGTGGGAACAAAAATGAATAATCAATATACACAAAACAATTCCACGAAAAACCCAATAGGCGTAGGTGTGATGAGCCGACACTACCATAAGAGAACAAATCATCAAGAAAACACCGACTCGGCAAAAAGAAGACGTAGGGAAAAATGGAAAATGCGGGATAGATGAGTCAGCTCGTGGAATGTTCGAACGTTATATAAACCAGGCACGATGCAGACGGTCGTAGAAAACGCGAAACAATATAAAATAGACATGGTCGCGCTTCAGGAAGTCCGACTCCCACATCAAGTAATCGAAACCAAAGGGTTCACACTAGTATGTGGAGGTACCGATACACATAACCTCGGAACCGGCTTTATCATAAGCAAGAAGATTGCGTCCCATGTGAAAGATGTGAAATTTATTCTTGGCCGAATGTCGGTGCTAAAAATACAGGGTCCATGGTATAATTATGTATTTATAAACTAAAAGACCTGCGGAAGAGGGCTGAATATCAAAACGAACTAACGAATAGATTTAGCATCCTAGAGAATGGGAGTAGTGAGGAAGAGGAAATCTATAATCTGGGCACTAAATGGACATCGATCAGAGACACAATCAAACAAACAGTCCAAAAGGTAATAGGATTTAAGAAACAATTGAGTCCAACCTTGGTTTGACGATGAGTGCAGGGCGAAGATCGAACAACGTACACGCCTCAGAGTGATCCACTTAGAAAGATATGATGAAGTCAACGCAGAAAGATACGCGACAATTCGGAAAGAGACAACGAGACTTTTCAAACGCAAAAAACGCGAATGGGAGAAGACTAGGATCGAAAAAATTATAGTAAATGCCATAGCAAAGAACATCAGAGGTATGTATGCCGGCATAAACTCAATTAGAAATGGCTACCGAGGGAGGACCAAAATACTTCGAGACGCAAACGGCTGTCTGGTCACAGTAACAAACAATATCGTGACAAGATGGAAGCAGTACTTTGAAAACCTGTTCAACGTGCGCACACATCAACCACAAATAAATGCACCAGCCGTACATACAGTCGAGCCTCAAATCCCAGAGCCATCTTTCAACGATGTTGTAGACGCAATAAATCAATTGAAAAACAACAAGGCTTCCGGAGTCGACTGCCTACCGACAGAGATTGTGAAGCATGGAGGAGAGGCAACCGCTCGAAGATCCACCAATTCATCAAAACAATATGGGATAAGGAAGTCACTCTGGAAGAATGGAGAACCTCAATAGTCATCCACATTTTCAAAAATGGCGACAAAGGAATATCATTGCTGCCAACAACATACAAAATACTAACGAATGTCCCACTGGCGACAATCCACCGTACACAGAAGAATTACTGGGAGACTACCAGTGCGGATTCCGTAGGAAACGGTCAACAAGCGCATAATTCCTCAGATGCCCGTAGTCCTCACGATCTCTCGACCATCTACGATTACCACCCCCCGCTTCTCGTATCCCTTTATCTTGACTGCTTAGCCCGACCCTCAACACCTCACGTCAACTTTTCCTACAACTTCCGCAAAGCTAACTTTCGCCTCGCCTATTAAATGAGCAACTTAGTAGAATCGCAGGTAGCTTTGAGCATCTAGAGGTAGAAGCTACGGCCACTCTCTATAAGGAAATCTACAATGCCATTTCCCTATATGTCGGTTTCATCGCCTCCATGGTACAACCGCAAACTTCGCACTCTTCGGAACAAGAGGAATAATTTGTGGAACATATTCCTAAGAACACATGCCTCCCTGGACTACTCCAACTATCTCGGTTCCTTTTATAAATGCATCGAGCTTTACAACTCCCTTTACTACAACTATCTCACAAAAGCACAAAACAACCTGATCAATGACCCCAAATCTTGTTTTCACTTTATTAACTACAAACTACTGCCTACGACACGATTACTTCAAACGACCCACAAACTATTGCCAATCTGTTCGCTTCTTTCTTTAAAAATCCTTCACAGACAACTCTTTCGAGCCTAAACCGTCTAACGTCAAAGACCTGCCCGAAATCTCCCTTGGCACCCTCATCCCTCAACTTATTCAGCATCAGATTGGTTAGGTGATAGTCGGTCCCAAGGTGAGATACCACCCCGTCACGCTGTACATTCTGCGATATCGCCAAGAGAAATCTTCGACGGTGTTTCGGATGTGTGGCTGATGGCCCGGACTGACACGGAGATGGGTCATGATGGTACCTTCTGATATAAAGAATTCCGGAGGTAAACTAGTCTCCTATTCGGATTTCCGGGGGGCACTATGTCAGGGGGAACATCATGCAGATATTATGATATATAACCGAACTATAAGAAATTCGTCATTGCATAATCGGAGTCGCCCTCGAGGCTCTGCTCACGCTCGACTGGTAACGGCATTTTGTAACATCAGGGGCATCGGTTTCACCAATACGAATGTAAACGCCGTCCACTAATATTTGCAAACAACGAAACCTGATGTCCTTGCCCTAACTGAGACCCAGGTCGATTCGTCAACTGATTCGACATATCTTCATTGCTCAGGATACGACTTACATACGAGACTCCGTTTTAAGGGCGGAGTCTGCGTCTTCACGCGGTCCGATTTGGCTTGCCAGAGGATGGAGGCGTCGGAACCCAATAATATGGACATCATATGGTTGAGGGTCGTGCTGAGGAATTCCGTTAAATTTCTTTGTTATCTTTACCGCTCCCCGAATGATGATCGACCAGCGACATTTTTCGAACATCTTTCACATACCGTCCACTGGATACAGATCAACCACCCAGCTTCTGAAATTGTCCTTGGCGATTTGAATGTGCACAATTCTGGCTGGTTGTTACATTCTAACAGAACCGACGAGGCTAGGAGGCTGGCGGAGATGTTTGCTGTAAGCCACAACTTGACTCAACTCATGGAGGAGCCAACGCGAGTGCCGGATGCCCGAGGCGATTATGCGAACACCCTGGATCTGTTTTTGTTATCCGATCCGAGTATGTATAGCGTAGAGGTTTCTGCGCCACTGGGAAACTCAGATCACTGCTTGATATCTGTCGCATAAACACTTGCACATCAAGCGATTAACCGTGCTAAGCAATGGCGCTCCAATCTCACCGATGTTAACAGAATGAATTTTGTTAGAATCAGAAACGCGTGCAACCAGGCGATTGATACCGCGAAGAAGGCTCACAACGACAGGGTGATCAATAAGCTCCTTCGGTGCCCAACTGGTTCGCGCTCCTTCTGATCAATGGTAAAAGCTGTCAGCAATAACTTCGCATCCTCCTTCCCTCCGTTGGTGACAGACAGCGGGACGTTAGTCACGAATTTAAAGGATAAAGCTAATGTGTTCGCGAATTTATTTTCCGCGAATTCAAACCTCGATCCCGGCCTTTTGGAGCCACCTGTGGTCGCGCTGGTACGGTCTTTGATGAGGGGATGTGAGATTTCGTCTGCGCACTATTTAACGCATTGTACGTGAACTGGATTGTAGGAAGGCAACCGGCCCGGACGGAATACCAGCAATAGTCCTTAAGAACTGTGCTCCAGAACTATCGCCGGTTCTTGGCAGACTCTTCCGCTTATCTTATGCACGGCGGACCTTTCCAGCCTGCTGGAAAATCGCTCGAGTGCAGCCAATCCCAAAGACAGGAAAAAAGTGTCTCCCACAAAATTACCGTCCGATAGCATTACTGTCTATTTTATCTAAGGTAATGGAAAAAGTCATCAATACAGAGTTAGTTAAGTATTTGGAGTGCAACGGACTTCTGAATGGTCGTCAATACCGATTCCGTGGCAGGTGGTCCACGGGAGACCTTTTGACACTTATAACCGATATATGGACATCTGCGATTGAACGGCATGGTGAATCAAGGGCGGTCGCATTGGATATATCCAAGGCTTTTGACCGCGTCTGGGACGTGGCATTGCTGAGGAAACTTCGTTCATATGGACTTTCCCAACAGCTTTGCGACTATACGAGGAGCTTCCTCGAGAATCGATCGATCCGGGTTGTTGTTGAGCCAAGAAATATTTTACTACAGCCCAACTTCTTCTCCTATATAAATCCCAAATTAGATCCGCGCTCGAATATTGCTCTCATGTTTGGAGCTCGGCTCCTAAACATACCCTCGACCTACTTGGGAGCATACAGAACCGAGCGATCCGCCTGATCGGGGACTCGGTGCTGACGTCGGGACTACAGCCGCTATCACATCGAAGGCGCGTAGCCGACCTCTGTCTATTTTACAGATATTATCACGGGTACTATTCTTCGGAGATTCGTGGTTTTGTTCCACGCAATTCGGCTTATATGCGCTCCACAAGACAATCCGACGGATCGCACCAGTTTGCAGTTCATCTCCCGACGACGCGAACATCCCTGTACCAGGACTCGTTCCGTTGCAGAGCGGGGAAGCTGTGGAACTCCCTCCCGACGCGAGTGTTCCCGGAGCGTTACAACCTGCAACTGTTTAAAAAGAACTGCAACATTTATTTGATGGCACTCGGCGTTATAGGTTCGCCTCTCCCAAGAGAAGGCGAATAAAAAAAAAGTTGAAGAAAAATTAAACTTACTTAAAGATGAGTTCAGCCCTGGACCTTATGAACTTCCGCAGCACGGTTTCACAACCACCAAGCTAGTTGAATTCTCATCCCACACTCTTCGTGCCTTAGAGAATGTCAACGAAGTCGATGTAATCACAACCGATTTCAGCAAGGCCTTCGACAAAATCTCCCACAATGTCATCCTCTTTAAGGTATCCTCTCTTGGCTTCAAACCTCTACTGATTAAATGGATTTCTTCTTTAACGATCGAAACCGTGTCAGATTGAGATCCACTCTCTCCAATCCTTTTCTTCCCACATCAGGGGTTCCCCAGGGCAGTCATCTTAGACCCCTCCTATTCATTCTTACTATTAATGATGTAGACTCCAGTATCAAGCACTTATAGCGTTTGGAATGATAGTGAAGAACGTGTGATTCGAACTGACGCTATGACAGTTAGAATCACCAAAAATTGAATCTAAGCGTAACACATCAGGCCACTGGCCGTGTTTAGAATTCGATTTTTAAACTTAACTATACTCCACTGATGTGAATTGTTATGTTATCGCTATGGTATACGGCTCTGATGTATTTTCTTATTCGATTTTCGTTCGGTGTTCTTCACTATTTTGCTTGTGTATTGTGTGTGCATCTATTAGACACGCTACACACTCCTGCATCTCTCTATATGCGGGCGACGCTAAACTCTTCAAGACGATCCGCTCTTCTCTCGATTCCTCACAGACAGATTTTCAACCTGGTGCCAAAACAACTGCCTCGACCTAAATATTGCCAAATGTCACTCAATCACCTTCTCCCGTAAACGATCCCCCTCCCCGGTGCGTTCCTATTTCTTACTCAACCAACAAATATCACCTGTACAATCGATTCGTGACATTGACATCTTATGTGATAGGGAGCTTAACTCCATCCAACATATTGATGACATTATCCTCAAGGCCAGCTCTGCCCTTAGTTTTGTGAAACACTGGTCGAAAGAAGTCTCTAATCCCTACGTTTCCTGATCGCTTCATACAGCCAGTTTATAATTTCGCGCTATGCCCCAAGCTTGTTGTGGGCCCCACTAAACATTGCCTTTTCATTGACATTTAGATGATCCTGTCAGTTTGCTCGCAAGAGGACGACGGACCTTTGTTTTATGCACAGCAAATTTGAAAATGACAACTTCATTGATTAGGTTTTTCAAAAACACAATTGACATAGTTTTCACATCACTAAATGATTGCTTCTTCGAAGAAATCGACAAAGCACGAGATATATGCATTTCTACATTATTATATTTACACTGAAAATAAAATATAACCTGGAACAAATAAGTAATGCGAAATTCTTGGCCAAAGGTTTTGTTTGCCGGCATTTTAAATTTTTCAGATAAATAGACTTTATTAAAGATACATTACCTTAATTGTTTTTGAATGGTGGTTATTGCACAAATCCTCCTTATACCCGCCTCGGGTAAGGCAACTGATGTGAAGGCTCGTCCTTGACTAAATACATTTGTCACTTGCGTCGGCAAGTAACTAGTGACAGTTTTACTCAGAAAACTAAGGAAAGAATAACTTAATAAATCATTACAATCAATTATTTACTTTGAAATTGCAAATGGTATAAAAATTTATTAATCGGATACATACCCCATCCAGTGATCATTAGATTGTTTATTCTCAGTCTCGCCTATACCGCGGTCTAATCGAAATATGTGAATTGTTTCTGTATTCGAGCTGGACACTAAGTACTCAGCACATGTACTAAATGAAAGCGATGCAATTGAAACACAGCGTTTGAGACCTCGCCGCAATTCAACAAGTTTGGTACCATCTAAGGAGGAGAACACACGAATCACAGTGCCACGTTCACTAGCTGTAGCGATTTCAGTTCCAGAAGGACTAAATGCTATTGCTGCTAGTGGAGTATCATGAGCTGGAATCATTGTTTTTGCGTGCAGATTGATGGCGTCAAAAATTTGCACTTCTCCCGACGTTACACTGCCTGGATATGCAAGGTAACAGTGCTCTGATGAAGATGTTAAAGCACATAGTCCATTTACGTTAGATGGTGTATCACGAATGGTATGAACCACCTTCATGTCTTGAATATTGTGTATGTACAGACTTTCTTCTAGACACACTACAAGTCTTTCCCGGTTAAGTTTGACTGCCAAAATTGTGTTTGAATACGAGTAGTTGCAGATTTCACTTTGTTTTTTGAAATGACACACCTTAACATGATATATGTATATGTATTACTTTTTTTTTAAACAAATTTTCTTGATTGTATATTGTAATTTGATTTATATTAAATAATTACCTTCAATTTTCTTGGTGCTTTCAGTGAAACAATTGCAACTAAAGAACTTTCAAATAGACGTTCTATAAGGAATATTTCTTCACTTGGCCAGCTATAAATTTTATCTAAACTTGAATCGACACTTCCAAAGCTGTAAAGACTGTATCCCGCCCTGTTGGCGACTGCTAGAGAACTAAAGATAAATAACAGGTTTTATTACTTTGACATTGCAATTCTTTTTGTTTTCATACCAAGATCAAGCTTTACTTTTATGATTAAAATATGATTAAATTACAATACAAAATAATGTGACAAAACCAAAGCAGTCTAGTCCTATAATATTCGGAATCAAGGGATATGTTCTCATAAAAAATTCTAGAAAATCTACAAATAATACAAACAGATTACAACAAAACAATTACATTGGTGAGACATGAGATCAAAAATTTAAATCTCTACAAGTTACTCAAACATACTACAATGACGAATCAATACGAATATTTTTTTATAAATGAACAACACTCAAAACGAAATATAAAACTCGTCAATAGTGATTCCTAATGCTAAAACTACGACGGCACACCAACAGGATTTACTTAACTTCTTCGTGATAGACATTGTTTATTGATCTTGTTCTCGTGGGTTACTTGGACTAATACATAGGGTCTACAGCTGGAAGGATAAAGAGGGTAATCTGATCACCGATTCTGAATGCATTCTGGAGTGATGGGAACTGTACTTAAATGAATTGCTAAATGGTCAGCTCACAGAAGAATTGGAGGCTCCACCAATGGAAGATCAAGACCAAATGCTGCCGCCACCAAGCATTAAGGACACAGTAAAAGCCATAAGACAGCTCAAATCAAATAAAGCCCCGGAGCTGATGATATACCAGCTGAGTTGATCAAACAAGGAGGGACAGCGTTACATCACGCAATTCATGTGATCGTGGAGAACGTCTGGGAGCAAGAGGAGATACCGGAAGATTGACGTGGCAGAATAATTTGCCCCATACCTAAGGGAGATATCTCATTGTGCAGTAAGTATAGGGGTATAACATTGCTGAGTACCGCCTATTAGAGACTCTCCACTATCCTACAATATCGGATAGCCCCATAAGCTAAAGACATCATTGGTCAATATCAGTGTGGCTTCATCGCAGGCAAATCAGCAATTGATCAGATATTCACCCTTGGGCAGGCGATGGAAAAATGTCTGGAATTTAAGATTCCATTATATCGTCTATTCATAGACTTTAAGCCCGCTTACGACAGCATAGCCAGGGTAGAACTATATAATGCCATGAGAGAGTTCGGCATTCCAAACAAATTGATACGACTTTGTAGGTTGACCATGACCAACGTAACTAGTCAAGTAAAAATAGCGGGATTGCTGTCCAAACCAATAAACATATTTAATGGACTCCGAGATGGGGATGGTCTGCCCTGCCTCCTCTTCAACCTGGCGTTGAAAAAAGCAATCCGTGACTCTGTAGTCACAAATAGAGGGATTATTATCACCAAGTCCAGACAGATACTTGCCTACGCAGATGACATCGATATCATCGGTAGAACCGAATCGGCTGTACAGGGCTCCTTCACCCAGATCGAGCAAGCGGCACAAAAACTGGGACTGCACATTAATGGGGGAAAAACTAAGTACATGGTGGCAACTTCTGCGAAGAGAAGACCTAACGTTGGTCAAACTATCAGGGTAGCGGAGCACGAATTTGAAGTAGTGCAATAGTTTAACTACCTTGGGTCAATAGTATCAGCCGATAACAATATGGAAGAAGAAATACGCGAACGGCTGATCAAATCCAACAAAGCCTACTATGGTCTATCATGACTCTTTAAATCCCATTATGTATCCAGAACATCCAAGCTACTGCTGTACAAGACCATGGTCTTACCAGTATTCATGAATGGATCCGAGTCATGGGTGCTCAATAAAAAGCAGTCTGAACTCTTAGCCGCGTTCGAGAGGAAGGTCTTAAGGAGAATTGTTGGCCCCGTACGTGAAGGGGGACGATTCCGGAGACGCTACAACAAAGAGTTGTACGCGATCTACCTTGAAGCTAATGTTGTAAGAAAAATCAAACTCGGTAGACTCCGGTGGGCGGGACACCTAGCTCAAATGAGCGAAGAGGAGTCTCCCCGGAAAGTCCTTGTGGCAGGATGTATGGAAGGAGACAGCTCGGCAGATCTTGTCTGCGATTGAGGGATGGCGTAGACCAGGACGCCCACAGCCTGGGAGTGCCAAACTGGATGACATCGACTCGAAATCGGGACCAGTGGAGAGACTTGCTAAATAAGGCCAAGACCGGATCCCGGTTGTAGTGCCGATGATGATGAAACACTCTCAACCTACTTTTCGATATTCTGAGAATAGTCGAATACAAATAGGAGGTACTACGATTAGACTACAGGACAGGATGAAATATCTTGGGGTCATTTATACCCCAAAAATGAATTTCATCAAACATGTGACCAACATTCTTCAAAGGGGTCTCGGTCGGTCTAAGCAACTGCACAAGATTTTTAAGTGGAACAACACAGTTGACACCAAAGTTAAGCTTCTCTGCTGTAAGGAGCCAATCCAATCTGGAATATCGTATGCCTTTCCCATATGGTCTTGTATATCTTCGGCCCAAACGGAAAGACTTCGAGTTCTGGACACCTACATCCATAGTGCCCACCAAACCGTGATGTACAAAATATTACCACACAGCGGAATCATCACTGGCAAATTGGCGAAGAAAGCCCAGAAAAATGGGTGGAAAGAGACGGACCTCGATGCGGAACTGCTCGATTATATACTGGAAGACCAAATCGAACAATTCGACGCGGAGGCCGATGTGTACAGGCAGGCTGGAAAAGTCATGAAGTGGCTAACTACCTCATGTGATGCTTGTATGTCACCGCAAAGACAACGAGTAGCGACAATCAAACCAGTGTATTGATGGAACCCATCGCACAGTTTGACGCAGAGGCCGATGTGAACAGGCATGCTGGAAAAGTCATGAAGTGGCTAACTACCGCATGTGATGCTTCTATGCCACGACAAAGACAACCAGCAGGGGCTATCGAACCAGTGGTGGAACTCAGAAATCGCCCGTGTGCGATCGGAGTGCAACAGGTTACGACACTTGCAACAAAGAGCAAGAAACCGTAACACCTACCCACAGTTGAATGCGGAATTCGTTAACAAACGGAAAGAGTTGAGGAATGTAATCCGCAAGAGTAAATATGACGCGTTCTGCTCCCTAAGGAATGAATTAAATAACAACAACCCATGGGGCAGCGCCTACAGGATAGTCATGAAAAGACTACACAACAACAGTAGTCAAATGCAAAAAAGGAAAACTGACATGGCCAGAATCGTTGCTGTCCTTCCGTCGTCTTATCGCCCGTTGTGCATGCTGGACACAACAGAAAAACTGCTTGAGTGAGTACCACTCGCCTGGAACAATTCACTGAGGCGACATCGGGGCTCTCTGAATCGCAGTATGGGTTTCGGAAAGGTAGATCAACCGGTAAGGCACTATCTGTGGTATGCGACATCGATCGCAATGCGATAGCTGGAGCACGATGGCTAGGTGGTACCAAAAAATATTGCGCGTTGGTGACGCTAAACATGCATTTAACTCGGTAAACTGGAATCGGATTCTAGAAGCGGTGGGCGATCCACAAGTCTCACCCTACTTGGTGCGTATACTAGCAAACTATATCTCGGATAGAAAACTGCTGTATGATACAGATGAGGGACCAGGGGAATATAAAATAACAGCGGGTGTACCTCAGGGATCTGTATTAGGTCCGCTGTTATGGAATATCATGTATAATGGTGTGCTCAGGGTCAATGTACAAGAAGGGGTTAGAATCATTGGGTACGCAGATGATTTGGTAATAGTGGTTGTAGCTAACCATCTAGATGACCTGGAGATACGTGCGGACGTGTTTTTTTAACCGAGGTGATAAGAAAGTGGCATACGTAATTAAGAGAAATTTGGTTAAAAAAAAAAACAATTAAAACATAACATAATAAACGATAAAGTGGTAAATAATAAGTGACGGTGAAAAAAGAAAAGAAAATAAAACTAGAAAGTGAAAATTTGAGAAAAAAACAAAAAAGTGAGTGAAAAACCAGTCTGAAAAATTGACAACAAAAAAAAAGAAAAAAAAACACAAATACGATTATCAGACACCGAAGACGTAATCTACGTTTACTGCCGCACTCAAGACCAGCCGGTCTTGTATGAATTCTTTCCCACCATCCCTCCATCCAAGTAATTAGAGACCAATCGAACGAACCCTGTACACACTATCCTTAGATATCTCTGCCCTTTCTTTTTCAGATACCCTGAGACCGAGCCCAACTACCTCACAGATGTGGATGGTTCTGGTTATCGCAAGATGACCAGAAGCCAGATACAAGATGAAGGACACATTTGTCCTTGTCTCGCTGAAGTCGGCCTCCCGCCACTCCTTTTATATCATAACTCTCTTTGCGGTTGCGTCAGATACATGATATCACATTCGCGGTCAGAACACATATTGCAGCACTGCTGCATAATATGGTGCTTTCGACTTGTACATAGGAGTTGCCGAAACAATACAAATAAAATTACGTGAAAATGGGTCGTGGAGTACGTTGCAGTAGTTCCGATCGTGAATTGATAAAAAAATTAAGAAATGACGGAAAACAATGGATGAAATAGCTAAGCTAATGAAGTGCTCTAAGCAAAAAAATTTCACAGCTCTCCATTCAGGTCCCAAAATGGAAACCGGAGGCAGAAAAAGAAAAACAACCTCACGATTCGACAAACTGCTAACCCGACTATCCAAGAACAAGCCGTTTTTTTCTTCAGCGTAATTTAAAAATTACTTAAACGCACCTTGTACGAGTCGTATATTTCGAAACAGATTAATAGAAGCGGGTCTTCCTGGAAGAAGTAACAGAAAAGTTCCATACTTGAGCAAGAAAAATATAAAGCAGACTCGTTTTTGCCAAAAAACACCTCCACCGTGCGATTTGGAATAACATCTTATGGCCGGATGAAACCAAGATTAATTTGTTTGGTTCCGATGGAAAAATGTACATCAGACGACCAATGAACTCAGAATTCGTTCCAAAGTATATGAAAAATACAGTGAAACATGGTGGAGACAATTTAATGATTTGGGGGTGCTTTTCAGCATCTGGTGTTGGTCCAATTTTTCTTATAAAGGACAACTGAGTGCTAAAGATTATGTAGAAATCTTAAACAACGGTTATGCTACCATTTTCTGAAGAGGACATGTCTATTGAATAGGAGTATATGCAGGATAATGACCCCAAGCACACTTTAAAATTGGCTAAAGAATGGTTTCTTCAAAACAAAGTCGATGATATGGAGTGGCCATCGCAGTCCCTTGATCTTAACCCAATAGAACACCTATGGGGCATTCTTAAGCGCAATATCGGAGACTGCAAAGCCAAAAATAAGGAAGAACTTTGGTTTAAAATAAAAGATGAATGATACCACCGCGACTTGTACCAAACTAGGCAATTCCATGGGACGAAGATGCGAAGCAGTCATTAAAAACAAAGGTGCAACAACTAAGTATTAAAAGGATATGAAACACTTTTACTGTAAATTAATTGTTCACAAAACACAAACAAAAATCTAATTTCTTTCTATTATTTTTTCCACGCAAATCCAAGGAAAACCGGAATCAATATTTTTTTTTCACTATTTCTCACTTTTTTTTATTCAAAATTTAGTATTTCTTTTATGTATTACAGTGCACCAAATCTATTAATATATTTTTAATCCTTATTTTTCCCCAAATACTTTTTTTTTAACGATTAATGTCGAAGAACAAGCTTGTTTCTATTATTTTTTCCATCACTGTATTATTGTGTCCTGGCAGAAAACCGAATTTATAGAGAAACGCATCCTTAATGAGGGAAACCACATTAGACGGTTCAAAAACCGATTTTTTTATTGCTTAAATCATTCGAATATATATTCAGAAATATGCTCACAAATTTTCGAGGCGACATTTGAAGTCCTTCATACATTACGAATGTGAAACGAGAAGCTTACCGCCAGAGCGTATTTATTTTTTAAATGAGTTTTTCTCGATGTATTTTTTTTCAAATGGCGTGCACTGTTACTCGGAAAATAATTGTTTGATCATTACAAATGGGAGTTTTTGTTGTTTGTTCTTGAATTGTCTGTTTTGGAGAAAAAAAAATTTTTGAACGTACTATTTTAAGATGAAAGAAGGGAAAAAAATACAACAAAAAGGGATTATTTTTTTAAAAGGCCTCTGAATTATTCAATTTTTCATATTTTTTACTAAAAGTGAGTTTATAGGAGTAGGGTTTCTGTTAGGTACCGGCAGGGGCACAGATTCACACAAACCTTCCTAGCCTGACACCGTTTTCCCACGCGTTTGGTGAAGTAGGACTGTTCTGACTCCAGTTTCTACGAATGAAAGTTCACTTTGAACGAAACACCATAAGTCTTTTCTTCTATATATATACATTCGGTTCTTCATTTACAATACGCAATTTGAATATAAATCTGGCTCACAACATAAACGGTATACATTCGGTCCTTCATTTACACAATATGCAATTTGAATATAAATTTGGCTCGCAACATAAACGGTATACATTCGGTTCTTCATTTACACAATATGTGGTTTGAATATAACACAATGGTTGTTTCCACTACGAAACACAACGCAACTTCATGCCGTACATTAAATAAAAATTGGCCGTTCGGATATCACTTGACACTAGGATGGAAAGATACTCCTTCGGTGACCGCTCGATTCAGACTCTCGATTTCTACTCTTACGTGGAGGGCGCGGCTTTCCTCCACGGAATCTAACTTGAGATTGGTGACAGCATACCAAATCCCATCCATCGCTTCGGTGACCAATAAGGGATGATCTTTCACACCCTGGTCACGGCGAGGATGTGCACGCACACAGATGCGGTTACTTCGCACGCTCATGCTGGTGTCCATGAGTATGCGAACCGTGGATAATATTATTCCATAAAAGGAAATGTTACACAATAAGTCTCCAACTGGTGCAAGGCATCGTAACACAGGAACATGAGAATGTTTACCCGATCGGCACTGCGTAAGGCATCTACACTGATCGGGCGCACGTTGCTGGCGGCTTCGGAGGGTCGAACTCTCGTGTGTGTATTTACACTAACGAGAACTCGATTCCCTTCTGCAGCCAGGTGCGAGTTAACCATTTCTTGTCGATCGGTTTAGCGACCGGCATGGTTGCAGCAAGGAAATAAAGCATGAGTATCTCCTGCTTGTGTACTGTGAAATTCGACAGGGGATATGTGCACCGCGGTGGTCGAGTTATGTCGGTTGCTTATTGGTGCAACCGAATTATTTTTTAGGATAATGGTGCGTTTGGTGTAATCATGCTTTCTAGGTAATATTGATGGCGCCCCGCGGTGGTTGGTAAATGCATGAATACGATTTCTCTTCCTAGGCGGTTTCGAATATGCGTTGACTGCATCTTATGGGGGAAACTTGTAAAGGGAGAAATGTCTGCAGGTAATTGCAGGTGATGGAAGATTTTTAGGTAGAAGATTTGGTATGCTTACTTGCAAGGTAAGTAATGGCGTTTCAATGGAACTGTCGTTATACATGTTTTTATAGGTTTTTAGGATGCCCTGGTGAGAGTTTTCGAATTATTGATGGAAAGGTAAGTAGTGGCGTTCGGAGGAACCGCCACAAGTTCAACTAATAACTAAGTATCTATACATTGAAAATAAACTTTGTAAATTTTTTTCAGGTTAAATTCCCGACCTCTAGACTGCACACCGATACTAAAGTCTAACGGGGTACCGTCATTGACAGCAGCATATAACTGGGGCAATTTCCAAGAAAAATTTCTCAAAATTTTACAATATGTACTTCAAAACATAAACAAAATGGCCTCAAAACCGCAATCACTTTTGATCAGTCCTCCCTTTAAAAAAAAAAAAAATTCACGAAAAGGGCATAAAAATCAATCAACTAATGTGATTTACCCTCTTAAAAGAATTGGATTGTCTGTTAGAGACCGAAACAAATACGCTCTCTCTCCTGAATAACTATTACAAGTGCTAACAAATTAAAAAATAAAAAGTAGACACCAAAAAAAAAAAAAAAAAAAAATCATGAATTAAAGCCATTCGATGAAGAAATAAAAATTACAGTATGAACTCGTTTTACGCAACCCTCGATTCGTACAACTCCTCGATTTCCACAATACTAAATTTGTAGCACGTCTTGACTCTATAAGTGCAACTTTTCAAAAATGCTACCTCGATTTGTGCAACTTCTTGTGTTTATTCATCTGTTTTCTATTTGCATGAGTTTCTATTGATAGGTCGGCTGTATATACCCAATAATACAGGAAAACTCGAAAATATTCATCATCATCATCATCATCGGCACTACAACTATGATCCGGTCTTGGTCTTATTTAACAAGTCTGAGGCTTGTTAAATTTTCCATAATAATTTGTTTTTACGGGCAAAGTTATTAGTCTTGCGCCAACCTTTCTTAGGATCGAAAATATTCAAGAGGGCAAGAAATAACTGCTATTCGCACCTTCAAACAAGTAAAAATCCACGATCAAAAATTGAGACAAAATTTGTTGTACCACTGCACAACAGGTGGTAAAAATGTCTAAACTTTTGTAAAGAATATCAAAAACTCGATCTACCCGTGCATAGTTGATCAACACAATACAGAAAGCGAATGTTCTTGCTGTAGAATTCCATCAATACTGCTAGCCAGCCACTCGAAGAACTGTAACTTAACAAATTCGTAGTTCCAGGGGGCGTTCTCTGAATTCTTTTTAAGAGTTGATTTTGTTTACTCGTTAAATTGCTACGATAGGTCTGAATTGGGTCAATATCACAGTTTTAAATAACTCGAAAAACGAAAGTGTCGAATAACGTTTGTTTTTTGAAGAGACGCCTAAGACAACTCGCTTGGAGGTAGGGGAAAGGGGTTTCCAATGGGGCAGTAAATAACAGTTTTGCCGCAAGCCTTCGTGAAAAGCTATTACAAACAATTCTGCATTAGAAAGAGTTTGTTCTTCTTATATGAAGAAGTCTGCATTAACCCTCAAAGTTCTTAATTGTAATTATAACTATCTTTATATATTTAGTGATTTTTAGAAAGTTTGAAGTATTTTGTGTTGAATAAAAATTAAATTACAACGAAGCATCTTCTATCGCTTTCCCTTCTTTACATGTTATTCAGTTATAAATATAAAATTTATAATAAAAGGTATTTGTTGTTTATTCATTTAGATAGTTCTACCGGAACGCGGCTTCATATAAGCTGCTATTGTCAGCGGAAGTGGATAGTAAATACACAATCGTGTGTAGATAATCCCAAATGGTAGATCATATATACGACCCCCTAGAGATCAAATGGATTTATGAAGTTATCCAAGAATATATATACACGCCCCAACAGAATCCACGGACGAAGAAACGAAGGACACGTTCTACGAGACCCCAGAAGAAGAATTTGATGGGATCCCATCATTCGATGTTAAAATCCTCCTAGGGGACCTCAATGCGAAAATTGGAAAGGAAGATATCTTCCAACCAACTATAGGTAAAGAAATTCTACACGACGTTTCAAATGATAATGGAATTCGAATTATCACGTTCGCAGCGTCCAAAGATCTGTTAGTGAAAAGCACGATTTTCAAGCACAAGCAAATTCATAAAGCCATATGGATATCATTGGGCCCCGCGATAGTATAGTGGTTAGTATACCCGCCTGTCACCTGGGAGGCCGGGGTTCGATTCCCCGTCGGAGAGCCCCTGGCGCAAGACCAATGACCTTGCCCGGAAAAAAACAAATCATTATGGAAAATTTAACAAGCCTCAGAACTTGCTAAATAAGGCCAAGACCGGTTCCCGGTTGTAGTGCCAATGATGATGATGATATCATCCGACGGCGTAACGCGTCACCAAATAGACCACTTCCTCATAGACAAAAGACACCACTCGAATATCCTTGACGTAAGATCATATAGAGGAGCAGATTGCGACTCCGATCATCTTCTAGTGATGGGCAAAATCAGGAGTCGCCTCACAGCAATCCCACATGGGCAGTCAGGGGAGACGAGTAAAAAGTTCGACACTGATAAACTGAAAGACTTGCGCAAAAGGGCTGAATATCAAGACGAACTAACGAATAGATTTAGCATTCTAGAGAATGGAAGCAGTGAGGAAGAGGAAGCTAATAGTGTGAACACCAAATGGACATCGATCAGAGACACAATCAAACTAACAGCCCAAAAGGTATTAGGATTTAAGAAACAATTAAGTCCAAACCTTGGCTTGACGATGAATGCAGGGCGAAGATCGAAGAACGAGCGATCCACTTAGAAAGATACTATGATGTCAACGCAGAAAGATACGCGACGATTCGGAGAGAAACAATGAGACTCTTCAAACGCAAAAAACGCGAATGGGAGAAGACTCGGATCGAAAAAATACTAGAAAATTCTGGAGCAAAGAACATGAGAGGTATGTATGCCAGGATAAACGCAATTAGAAATGGCTACCGAGGGAGAACCAAATTAATTCGAGACGCAAACGACTGTCTGGTCACAGAAACAAACAATATCGTGACAAGATGGAAGCAGTACTTTGAAAACCTGCTCAACGTACGCACCCATCAACCACAAATAAATGCACCAGACGTACATACAGCCGAGCCCCAGAGCCCTCTTTCAACGAAGTTGTAGACCCAATAAATCAATTGAAAAACAACAAAGCTCTCGGAGTCGACTGCATTCCGGCAGAGCGTGTGAAGCATGGAGGTGAGGCAACCGCTCGAAAGATCCACCAGCTCATCCAAACAATATGGGATAAGGAAGTCAGTCCGCATACAAAATATTAACAAATGTCGTACTGGCAAGAATCACACTGTACGCAGAAGAAATACGGGGAGACTACCAATGCGGATTGCGTAGGAACCGGTCAACAAGCAACCAAATATTCACAATAAGACAACTGCTGGAAAAGAAGTGGGAATACGGAGAGACGGTTCGCCAACTGTTCGTTGATTTCAAAAAACCCCACGACTCAGTCGCAAAGCAAAGACTCTACCATATTGTTGTTAAGCTGGGAGTCCCGAAAAAATATGCCGCCCTCATTCAAATTTGAATGAACGAAAACAAAGGGCGAGTTAGAATAGACAACCACCTCTCAGAAGCATTTGAAATCCGGGACGGACTAAAGCAGCGAGATGGTCTATCACCGTGTCTTTTTAACCATGTGCTCGAGTATGTGATCAGAAAGGTACAAGATGACAACATGGCCGGATCATCCCTGAACGGGGTCACACAAGTGCTCGCATATGCGGATGACATCGCCGTTTTGAGCGATAATCTAGAAACTGTAAGTAAAAACTGTGAAATCATCATGCAAGTGGCAGAAGAGGTTGGCCTAGAAATAAATGAAGACAAAACAAAATACATGATTATGGCGAGATCAGGTGGACCTCAGGGAACACATATAAACATCAGAGGCAAGATATTTGAAAAAGTTAAAGAATATAAATATCTGAGAACAATACTGACGGCCAGTAACGAAATGTCGAAGGAAATTAACAAAAGACTACACTCCGGCAACGCTAGTTGGCACGCAGTCGGTAAACTGGTATCACGTAACATAAAGCTCCGTGTCTATAGAACCATAATCATGCCGATTGTTCTATATGGATGCGAAACATGGGCTCTCACAAAACGGGAAGAAAACAAATTCCGCGTATTCGAGAATAAAGTTTTGAGGGGTATCTTTGGAGGTAAATACAACGAGGAGGCAGGACAATGGAGGAAACCCCATAACCACGAATTAGAAGAGTTATATCGCAAGCCTACAATAGTGAGAGTAATCAAGTCGCGAAGATTAAGATGGGCCGGACACGTGGCGCGAATGGGCAACGTAAGACCGTGTGTAGAATTCTTGACGGTAGACCAACGGGAAAGAGACCGGTCGGACGCCCGCGACGGGGATGGGAGGACAATGTAAGGTTTGACCTTGAAGAGGTCGGATCGAATGGTCAACCGTGGAACGAGAGTGCACAGGACAGGGAACGATGGCGGAGTCGAGTCGGTGAGGTCATGAACTTCCGGGTTCCTACAGGCCAGTAAATAATAATAATAATCCAAGAATATGCTGTCAAACACGAGAGACGCCTACATAATCATACCAACGTAGAAGCTATTCAGCTCTTGGATATTACCCACGAAATGAGACGGCTAAAACGGACGAAACCTCATGAATTAACATGTTAAATTCTAACATACTAAAATCGAGTTGGGAGCTGAACACTGGTCCAGTAAACCCTTACACGTTAGTCACAGAAAAGTAAAAAGGTACATACTATGTAAATTTATTAAAACCGACAAGGCATTCGAAAATTGTGATTGAATAAAATATTACAAGTTGAACCATCTTTTATCTGAAATAAAAAGATAAAACGAGAAGAGAAGTAAAACAAGAATTTTAGCCTTTTGCTTAACCTTAGGACAACAGAACCAACTGTTGAGGTCAAAGAGTTAAAAATCTATGGAAAACAGCGCATCATATTGTCTAAGATGTTGCCATGTAAAACTATCATCGTATTATCTCTAAGATATGAATTTCGTATTTGCTACGCTTTCACTAGAATGGCGAGGTACCTTTCTAGAGAACCCAATTATGATAAATTAATTGCATCGTCTCTAAGGCAATAAAAACACTTATTGTCTAATCGCCGAACCAACGAGTTGATTAAGCAATTAACCATTTCAAATAATTGTTGTCAACTGTTCATAGCCTATGTACTAACCTGAACTTGTCCTATAAACATACCCTAAATTACTTGCAAGCCTGGCCAAGGATATTTCATTGTGGATAAAAATTGATGCATCTTACAAGTAAAGCAGTAAATTATTTGGTTATCTCTCCTTTAAAATTTCCAACAACCATATGTTCTTTTATTCTTTGCTTTCAATTTATGGTACCTACATGGCGACAGCAATTTTATGGTTAGCACATGCTATTTACAAAAGAATTAGGTAATTTAGAATTGCACCAGAGCAATTTCAATGATTCTCAGAATGTTGCCTCAAACTATGTGCATACAAGAAAAAAAAAGCCGATAACTCTTTGTAGTTAGTAAATAACAAGAGAGGATCAATGATATACTTGTAACTATCTTTCATCGGGAAAAACAAAGTACAGCCATCAATACTATTAATTTGATTTTATTCCCCTTGCGATATTTCGATGGGACAATTAAAAAAATAACGAACTAAAAGGATGCATAGAGGATTAAACGCGCTCGATACCTGGTTGGCCGAAGTAAAAGTTCTTACAAAAATTAACAGCAAAAGAAATACCATTTTTACTTCTAAAACGGCCAACAAACTTCAAACTACTGCATGCACACTTGCTCGTTTTTGTACTTACGTGACATTTTGGTTGAAGTTAACAAAGAGTTCTCCAGAGTCTATATCTGGTCGTCCTAATAAACTCATCCTGTGATCTTACAAATGTTGTATGCCCGGTGAAATTAACACCAAAAGATGATCTAAATGAAAGATTCAATTTTTTTATCAAAGCTAGTAACCGTAATAAATTGTTTTACTTCAAGTTTAGGGCAACTAATCTTTAAAACGACTGCCTAAATTGATTAAAATATTTTTTTATGAAATAATATCTTTCTACTTCTATGCACTTGGACACACCAAGCAAGTCTTCAATGCTAATCTTCAAATGAATTTACCCTGAACTCAAATATTTATGGCTGTGATTAAACGTTTTTAAGAATATATCGCAATTTGTAACAGCAATTATAGTTTTGTTGTGTGGTGTTCGTTAAGGGTGGCAAGTTGCAGATGACAGCATATAAAAAATAGACAGGAGCACCTGAAATCAAGAGTAAATGTAGTAAACACGAAAACAATGGATACAAAAACGTAAATATATACAGTTTTTCGTGAATGCAGATTGCAAGACGTCAAACGGTGTTATTGCCTTTGTGTTCAATGTGTACGTATTATTTGAATAAAAGTCTACTTCCTATTTACCTTTTATACAATACTTAAGTGTAAACAATAATGGTTACTAATATATCACAATTTATTCAGTTTACTTCTTCAAGGAAAATTTAGCATGCAATTTACTAGATAGTTATTATCTGAATTTAGATTCGCGTTCTTCTCGACACAACACAAAACATATTGAAACTTCTAAATGGAAAATGCGTCTTGTCAATTGCCCGTTGACGTTTCCATTGGAAGTGGAAGTATTGTCTTAACAATATACGCCTTCGTTTTTTGAATGGAATTTAGGGCTAAGAATACATCGGCTTACTTTTTCAATAAAATAGAACCGATTAGGTTTTAAAAACATGCAAACACTGCATAATTTTGCAGTTTACATCTAAGCGATGTAGTTTTTTAATGCTATAAGGTTCTTAAAATTAATAGCTTTATTTTAAATTTGAAAGAAACGGTATTCCCCAGTAACTTTGAGTTCACTAACTGGCGGTATCATAACAACCTTGTTATAGTTATTACTATTACTACTATTACTATTTATTGGCCTGTACGAACCCGGAACTTTATGACTGTTTTGTGCTCTCCATCCACGCTTGAACATTCCATCCGATCTCCTCAATATCAAACATAACATTGTCCTTTCATCTCTGTCGCGGCTGTCCTGTCGGTCTTTTTCCTGTTGGTCTACCGTCAAGAATTCTACGCACGGTCCTTTTTTTCAATGGGAATATGAGCCTGGCGGGAGGGGGTTTTAGTCGGTAAAAACCCGGCATGCCAGAGGTATCTTTTGAAGATTTCTACCTTTCTACCGAAACGAACATTAAAAAAGAGAAAAACGTTCCTATCGTTGCCCATTCCCGCCACATGTTCATCCCATCTTAATCTTCGCGACTTGATTACTCTCACTATTGTAGGCTTGCGATGTAGCTCTTCCAATTCGTGGTTGTGGAATTTCCTCCATTGTCCTGCCTCTTCGTCATATTTACCGCCATAGATACTCCTTAAAACTTTATTCTCGAATAAGCAGAATTTGTTTTCTTTCCGTTTTGTGAGAACCCATGTTTCGCATGCGAACAATCGAGAAGATTATAGTTCTATATACCCGGAGCTTTATATTACGTGATAGAAGTTTGGATTTTAGCAGTTTACTGACTGGGTGCCAACTAGCGTTGCCGGAGTGTAGTCTTTTGTTAATTTCCTTCCACATTTCGTTACTGGCCAAATATTTAAATTCTTTAACTTTTTCAAACATAGTATTGTTGCGAGCTGATGGTGCGCTGGATTAATTATTTTTAATAAATAAGAGCCGTTAAATCGATTTTCAATTAATGTAACACTTTATTAGTCCCTTAATACCAACCGTTACTTTTACCATACACTTAACGATTTCTTGACTTATCGCTTCCGTACTTATCGCGTCTTTTACTGCTTATTTCTTACTTACCTCCCGATCTGCGTGCGACGTATTTATACCGTTTCTCCTCATTCTGATTTGGTGTTTCGTTTCTGTGCGTTCCATAGCCTCGAATTTTCTATTGCTCCTAGTCTCCAATTTTCCAGTACTTTCTAAAATATGGTAGTACTTTGTTTCGGACTTTATAGAATATTCTAGTACTGATTGTCATATGCGTCACAGTATAGAGTTTATATGTGTTCCCTGAGGTCCACCTGCTCACGCCGTAATCATGTATTTTGTTTTGTCTTCATTTATTTCTAGGCCAACCTCTTCTGCCGCTGCATGATGATTTCACTGTTTTTACTTACAGTTTCCAGATAATCACCCCGAACGGCGATGTTATCCGCATATGCGAGCACTTGTGTGACCCCGTTCAGCGATGATCCGGCCATTTTGTAGTCTTGTACCTTTCTGATGGCATACTCGAGCACAAGGTTAAAAATGCATTGTCAGTGGCCATCCCCATGTTTTAGTCCGTCGTGGATTTCAAATGGTTCTGAGAGATGGTTTTCTACTATAACTCGCCCTTTATTTTCGTTCATGCAGATTTGAATGAGGGCGACATATTTTTTCGGGATTCCCAGCTAAACTACAATATGGTAGAGTTTTTGCCTTGCGACTGAGTGGTAGGCGTTTTTGAAGTCAACGAACAGTTGGTGAACCGTCTCTCCGTATTCGCACTTCTTTTCCACCAGTCACCTTACTGTAAACATTTGGTCGCTTGTTGACCGGTTTCGACGGAATCCGCATTGGTAGTCTGCCAGTATTTCTTCTGCGTACAGTGTGATTCTCGCCAGTCTGACATTTGTTAATATTTTGTATGTGGTTGGGAGCAATGATATTCCTCTGTAATTTTTGGAGTCAGATCTGTCGCCTTTTTTGAATATGGGAACGACCATTGAGGTTCTTCATTCTTCCGGAGTGACTTCCTTATTTCATATTGTTTTAATCAGTTGGTGGATCTTTCGAGCGGTTGCCTCTCCTCCATGCTTCATAAGCTCTGCCGGTATCCAGTCGACTCTGGGAGCCTTGTTGTTTTTCAATTGATTTATTGCGTCTACAACTTCGTTGAAAGAGGGCTCTGGGGTCTGAAGCTCGGCTGTATGTACGTCTGGTGCATTTATTTGTGGTTGTTTTTCAAAGTACTGCCTCCATCTTGTCACGATATTGTTTGTTTCTGTGACCAGACAGCCGTTTGTGTCTCGGATTATTTTGGCTCTCCCTCGGTAGCTATTTCTAATTGCATTTATGCCGGCATACATACCTCTGATGTTCTTTGCTCTGACATTTTCTGGGATTTTTTCGATCCGAGTCTTATCCCATTCGCGTTTTTAGCGTTTGAAAAGTCTCATTGTCTCTTTTCGAATCGTCGCATATCTTTCTGCGTTGACTTCATCATATCTTTCTAAGTGGATCACTCTGAGGCGTTTACGTTGTTCAATCTTCGTCCGGCACTCATCGTCAAATCAAGGTTCGGACTTAACTGTTTTTTTAAATCCTAATACCTTTTGGGCTGTTTGCTTGATTGTGTCTCTGGTCGATGTCCATTTAGTGTCCACATTATTGGCTTCCTCTTCCTCACTGCTCCCATTCTCTAGGATGGTAAAGTCGTTAGTTTGTCTTGATATTCTGCCCTTTTGCCCAGGTCTTTTAATTTATCAATGTCGAACTTTTTGCTCGTCTCACGTGACTGCCCATGCGGGGTTGCTGCGAGACGACTCCTAATTTAGGGCGGAGTCGCAATCCGCTCTTCTATATGATCTTACATCAAGGATATTCGAGTGATGTCGTTTGTCTATGAGGAAGTGGTCTATTTGGTTACAGGCTATGCCATCGGATGGTATCCATGTGGCTTTATGGATTTGCTTGTGCTTGAACATCGTGCTTTTCACTAACAGATCTTTGGACGCTGCGAACGTGATAATTCGAATTTCAAATTCATTTGAAACGTCGTGTAGGCCCTCTTTACCTATAGTTGGTTGGAAGATGTCTTCCTTTCCAATTTTCGCATTGAGGTCTCCGAGGAGGATTTCAACATCGAATGATGAGATATTTGTCCTTAGGCAGGCGATCGAAAAATGTTTGGAATTTAAGACTCCATTATATCATCTATTCATAGACTTTAAGGCCGCCTACGACAGCATAGCTAGGGTAGAACTATACAATGCCATGAGACAGTTCGGCATTCCAAACAAATTTATACGACTTTGTAGGTTGACCATGACCAACGTAACTAGTCAAGTAAAAATAGCGGGATTGCTGTCCAAACCAATAAACATATTTAATGGACTCCGACAAGGGGACGGTCTGGCCTGCCTCCTCTTCAACCTGGCGTTGAAGAAAGCAATCCGTGACTCTAGCGTTACAACCAGAGGGACTATTGTTACCAAAACCAGCCAGATACTTGCCTACGCAGATCACATCGACATCATCGGTAGGCTGTACGGGACTCCTTCATCCAGATCGAACAGGCGACACAAAAACTGGGACTGCACATTAATGAGGGAAAAACTAAGTACATGGTGGCAACTTCTGCGAAGAGAAGACCTAACGTTGGTCAAACTATCAGGGTAGTGGAGCACGAATTTGAAGTAGTACAATCGTTTAACTACCTTGGGTCAATAGTATCAGCCGATAACAATATGGAAGAAGAAATACGCGAACGGCTGATCAAATCCAACAAATCCTACTATGGTCTATCAAGGCTCTTTAAATCCCGAAATTTATTTAGAACATCCAAGCTACTACTGTACAAGACAATGGTCGCACCAGTACTCATGTATGGATCCGAGACCTGGGTGCTCAATAAAAGGCCCTCTGAACTCTTAGCCGCGTTCGAGAGAAAGGTCTTAAGGACAATTGTTGGTCCCGTATACGGGGGAGGACGATTCCGGAGACGCTACAACCATGAGTTGTACGCAATCTACCTTGAAGCTAATGTTGTAAGAAAAACCAAGCTCGGTAGACTCTGGTGGGCGACACCTAGCTCGAATAAGCGAAGAGGAGCCTGCCCGGAAAGTCCCTTGTGGCAGGATGTATGGAAGGAGACAGCGCGGCAGACCTTGTCTGCGATGGAGGGATGGCGTAGACCAGAACGCCCAGAGCCTGGGAGTGCCAAACTGGATGACATCGGCTCGAAATCGGGACCGGTGGAGAGATTTGTTAAATAAGACCAAGACCGGATCCCGGTTGTAGTGCCGATAATGATGATGAAATATAAGTTTTTAATAACATAGCCTCCACTGGTATAAGGCAACGAACGAGAAATGATGAAATACTTACGAGAAATAATGAAGCCCCACTAAACTACAACAGTACCATAGACCCTTCAGTCGGACCAGCATACGTAAATGGTTTACTACAACGTTTTTGTCGTGACCGCAATGGAATATCTAACTACAAAGTTCCAGTGGGAACATGACTACGTGCTGGTAAATCTGCCATGCCTGTTATGGATACAGGAGAGTGGTAGATGTTTGAGCAACGGAGAAGAAACTGTATAAAATCATAAGAGATAAAATCACGAATGCTTAAAATGGAGCAGATTCAAAAATCATAAATTAGTTTGCAGAGAGTTTGAGGATAATAATTTACTACTTATTTCTGTAAAAATGGTTAGTTACGAGGCCTGGAATAAGGGTTTACATATCCACACATATTCCAATGCTCTGCTTGTTTCTATCTCACTTTGTAAAAGATTTTAGTAACTGTGATGAACGGTATTGATTTTTGTCTCTTAATAGTTTCTTATTTAATGGGTCGTTTACATGGTAACGCATATTTTTTCCTTTTTGCAAATGTTTGCCCGAATATCTTCTTGCTCACAAGCATAATATCCATTCCCCATGTTCCTTAACTTCCCAGACGATAGTTTTACATTTTGAGCACACAAATCCATTGTTTATAGATAGAAAATAAATAAAAACATTTGAATATTATTGAAAAGTACACATCACTGTATTTAAAATATTGTGGACTCCTGCCATACAAATTTACAAGTGATAAAAACTTAACGGCATAAGGTAGCATCAATCTTTTGTAGCCAGGGAAGTGCGTCCTTTAGCTTAAACCTATACATTGGATCGCCAGCAACTGGATTTCGTTCTAAATATATAGTTGTGAGGTTTTTATTCTTCTTCAAATCATTCAAATTCTGCCAATTATGTACTTGATTATCATTCAGCCACAAATCGGTCAAATTATCTAAATGATTGACATTCTCCACGACTTTGATTTTGTTTTTGGCTAGATCAATGGTCTCAAGGAGTGTATTTGATTCCAAATTTTCAATTTTCTCTATTCCATTTTCAGATAAGTACAGCTCGGTTAAATTCACGAGTGCATCTAAATTCTCAATTTTTGTAATCCTATTTGCCTGTAGACTTAAACACTCCAAGTTCACAAGCTTATCTAAATTTTCAATAGTTGTAATTTTGTTCTTTCCCAAATATAATTGTCGCAAATTGACCAACGTTTCAAGATGTTCAATTTTTCGAAGTTTATTGTCACCCAACTCCAACATGGTCAAGTTGGTGAGCATACCAAGGTTCTCAATTGAGCAAATTCTATTTGCGCATAGAAATAATTTATTCAAATTCACCAATGCATCGAGATTTTCTATTTTGGTGAGGCGATTAAAGCTGAGGTCGAGAATTTCTAGGTTGGTAAGGTTTTCAAGATTTTCAATTTTCTGTATTTGATTATCATATAGTTCCAATTCTCGTAATGTGGTTAAGGTGTTTAGGTTTTCTATTTTTTTAATTAAATTCCACCGCAAATACAAATGTTCGATTTGAGTCAATGGCTCGAAATTCTCAAGAACTTGAATCCGCCGATGATTCAGATCGAGTGTAATACAGTCCGGGTCAATCACGATCTGATCAGCAATTGCTGCATCGTCATTATCCTGATGGGACGGTGGTGACGCCATAAGGATATCAATAGTTGTAATACTCTTTAAGGTATTTCGCAATAAATAAACAACAGTTTAGAAAAATTAACAATACTTGGATGCCGCTTTAAGTACTCCGAAAGTAATACGAATGTTTTTAGACAGTTTATGTCAGAGTAATTATACTGACGCAGCAAACGTCAAATTGATTCGAAAATATATTTCAACTGTGTTCAGTTAGTCTAACTACATAAAAACAATTTTGGAAAATTATATAACATAAACAAATACACACCCGCGCACAATATTACGGGTTAAGTGAAATTTTGGTTTATTTCATTGTGTGGAGATTGCTATTAATTTTGCAACATCAATTGAATATCCGCATTGCCACTTGCACAATTCAATTCTCTTATACATTTTTGCGCAGAGTTCGGTTGGTATCTCGGGCATGAATTGCCGAGTACTGGTTTTCAATTGCTGAAGAGTTTGAGGATTGTATGCGTAAACATGATTTTTCACATACTTCCACAAAAAAAAAAAAAATCCAACCGCGTCAAATAGCATCCCTCGCTTGGTAGAAACCTTGACGTGGTGCGGGGGCTTAAACTACAATGAATCACTCAGGCTATGCTGACGGAACCATACGCTTCCGGTAGGGCCACCCATATCAGACACTATATCAAAGAGCGGCTCTGATGTGGCGGACTATTTGAAACCTCAAGACTCGTGGGAACAAAAATGAATAATCAATATACAAAAAACAACCCCACGAAAAACCCGATAGGCGTAGGCGTGATGAGCCGACACAGCCATAAGGGAACAAATCATCAAGAAAACACCGACTCGGCAAAAAGAAGACTTAGGGAAAAACAGAAAATGCGGGATATACGCGTCGGGACGTGGAATGTTCGAACGTTATATAAACCAGGCGCGATACAGACGGTCGTAGAAAACGCGAAATAATATAAAATGGACATCGTCGCGCTTCAGAAAGCCCGACTCTCACGTCAAGTAAACGAAACCAACGGGTTTACACTGGCGTGTGGAGGTACTGATACACATAACCTCGGAACCGGCTTTATCATAAGCAAGAAGATTACGCCCCATGTAAAAGATGTGAAATTTATTAATGACCGAAGGTCTGTGCTAAAAATACAGGGCCCATGGCAAAATTATGTATTTATAAACGTACACGCCCCAACAGAATCTACAGACGAAGAAACGAAGGACATGTTCTACGAGACACTAGAGGGAGTATTCGATGGGATCTCAGCATTCGATGTTAAAATCCTCCTCGGGGACCTCAATGCGAAAATTGGAAAGGAAGACATCTTCCAACCAACTATAGGTAAAGAGAGCCTACACGACGTTTCAAATGATAATGGAATTCGAATTATCACGTTCGCAGCGTCAAAAGATCTGTTAGCACGATGTTCAAGCACAAGCAAATCCATAAAGCCATATGGATATCATCCGACGGAGTAACGCGTAACTAAATAGACCAATTCCTCATACACAAAAGACACCGCTCGAACATCCTTGACGTAAGATCATATAGAGGAGCAGATTGCGACTCCGATCATCTTCTAGTGATGGGTAAAATCAGGAGTCGGCTCGCAGCAAACCCACATGGCCAATCACGGGAGACGAGCAAAAAGTTCGACATTGATAAACTAAAAGACCTACGCAAAAGGGTTGAATATCAAGACGAACTAACGAATAGATTTAGCATCCTAGAGAATGTGAGCAGTGAGGAAGAGGAAGCTAATAGTGTGGACACTAAATGGACATCAATCAGAGACACAATCAAACTAACAGCCCAAAAGTTATTAGGATTTAAGAAAACAATTAAGTCCAAACCTTGGTTTGACGATAAGTGCCGGGCGAAGATCGAAGAACGTAAATGCCTCAGAGTGATCCACTTAGAAAGATATGATGAAGTCAACGCAGAAAGATACGCGACAATTCGGAGAGAGACAATGAGACTCTTCAAACACAAAAAACGCGAATGGGAGAAGACTCGGATCGAAAAACTCCTAGAAAATTCTAGGGCAAAGAACACCAGAGGTATGTAACAGGTCAATTGAAAAGTCCCCAGCCTGGCACACAGATGACGGCACTAAAATTAAATCCATATGATTTTTAGTTAGCCCTAACCTCCAAAAGACGCGTGTATAAATTTGACAGATGTCGGATCATTAGTTTGCGAATTATAGTATTTTGAGTGAAGCAACTTCTGTTATTGTGAAAAAAATGGATAAAAAGGAATTTCGCGTGTTGATAAAATATTGCTTTTTGAAGGAAAATATACAGTTGAAGCAAAAACTTGGCTTGATGACGAGTTTCCCGACGCCGCCCCAGGAAAATCAACCATCAAGTATTAGTATGCTAAGTTTAGACGTGGTGAAATGAGCACCGAAGACGGTGAACGCAGTGGACGCCCAAAAGAGGTTGTTACCGACGAAAACATTAGAAAAATCCACAAAATGGTTTTGAATGACCATAAATTGAAATTGAATGAAATAGCAGGCACTCTAAAGATATCAACTGAACGTGTACATCATATCATTCACGAATATTTGGGTATGAGAAAGCTCTGTGCAAAGTGGGTGCCGCTCGAGCTCACTTTTGACCAAAAACAACGACGAGTTGATGATTCGGAGCAGTGTTTGGAGATGATCAAGCGTAATAAACCCGAGTTTTTGCATCGATATGTGACAATGGATGAAACATGGCTCCATCATTTCACTCCGAAGTCCTATCGACAGTCATCCGAGTGGACTGCACACGATGAACTCGCCCCAAAGCGTGGAAAAACGTAACAGTCGGCTGGCAAGGTTATGGCGTCTGTATTTTGGGATGCGCGCGGAATAATTTTCATTGACTATCTTGAAAAAAAAAATAGGACCATCAACAGTGTTGAAGGACGAAATCGCCGAAAAACGACCGCATTTGAAGAAAAAGGAAGTGCTGCTTCACCAAGACAATGCACCGTGTCACAAGTCAGTGAAAACGATGGCAAAAATCCATGAATTGGGCTTCGAATCGCTTCCGCATCCACCGTATTCTCCAGATCTGGCCCCAGCGACTATTTCCTGTTCTCAGATCTCAAAAGAATGCTCCCTGGGAGGTAATTTTCGTCGAATGAAGAGGTGATCGCCGAAACTGAGGCCTATTTTGAAGCAAAGGACAAATCTACAAAAAAGGTATCGAAAAGTTGGAGGGTCGCTATAATCAGTGTATCACCCTCGAAGGGAATTATGTTGAATAAAAAAAACGAATTTTGCCAAAAAAATGTTTTACGGGGACTTTTCAATTGACCTGTTATGTCGGCATAAATTCAATTAGAAATAGCTACCGAGGGAGAGCCAAAATAATCCGAGACACAAACGGCTGTCTGGTCACAGCAACAAACAATATCGTGACAAGATGGAAGCAGTACTTTGAAAACCTGCTCAACGTTCGCACCCATCAAGCACAAATAACGCACCTGCCGTACATACAGCCGAGCTTCAGATCCCTCTTTCGACGAAGTTGTAGACCCAATAATCCGATTGAAAAACAACAAGTCTCCCGGAGTAGAATGCATACCGGCAGAGCTTATGATGCATGGAGGAGAGGCAACCGCTCGAAAAACCCACCAACTCATCAAAACAATATGGGATAAGGAAGTCACTCCGGAAGAATGGAAAACCTCAATAGTCGTTCCCATTTTCAAAAAAGGCGACAGATCTGACTGCGAAAACTACAGAGGAATATCATTGCTCCCAACCGCATACAAAATATTAACAAATGTCATTCTGGCGAGAATCACACCGTACGCAGAAGAGATACTGGGAGGCTACCAATGTGGATTCCGTAGGAACCGGTAAACAAGCGACCAAATGTTCACAATAAGACAACTGCTGGAAAAGAAGTGGGAATACGGAGAGACGGTTCACCAACTGTGCAAAGACTCTACCATATTGTAGTTGAGCTGGGAATTCCGAAAAAAAATATGCCGCACTCATTCAAATCTGCATGAACGAAAACAAAGGGCGAGTTAGAATAGCAAACCACCTCTCAGAACCATTTGAAATCCACGACGGACTAAATCAGGGCGATGGCCTCTCACCATGTCTTTGTAACCATGTGCTCGACTATGTCATCAGAAAGGTACAAGACGATAACATTGTCGGATCATCCCTGAACGGGGTCACACAAGTGCTCGCATATGCGGATGACATCGCTGTTTTGGGCGATAATCTAGAAACTGTAAATAAAAACTGTAAAATCATCATGCAAGCGGCGGAAGAGGTGGGCCTAGAAATAAATGAAGACAAAATAAAATACATGATTATGGCGAGAGCAGGTGCTGAACCATAATCATGCCAATTGTTCTATACGGATGCGAAATATGGGCTCTCACAAAACGTGAAGAAAACAAATTCCGCGTATTCGAGAATAAAGTTCTAAGGGGTATCTTTGGCGGCAAATATTACGAGGAGGCAGGACAATGGAGGAAACTCCAAACCACGAATTGGAAGAGCTATACCGCAAACCTACCATAGAGTAATCAGGTCGTAAAGATTAAGGTGGACAGGACACGTGGCGCGAATGGGCAACGATAGGACTGCGCATAAAATTCTTGACGGTAAGCCAACGGGAAAGAGACCGACAGGGCGGCCGCGACGGAAATGGGAGGACAATGTTAGGTTGGACCACGAGGAGATCGGATCGGATAGTCGAACGTGGAAGGAGAGCGCACGGGACAGGGAACAATGGCGGAGTCGAGTCGGTGAGGTCATGAACTTTCGGGTTTCTACAGGCCAATAAATAGTAAATAGCGTCAAATAGCATGATTTCGGTTTGTTTAATCCGATCTTATTCTGCTTGTAAAGCACGAAACCTAGCCACGGCAAAATCGCCATTTTTTTAATATAAAAAAGAACTCTACCACGTTGGTCGTTTATATTGTAAAATGACAAACCTGCTCAGCTGTCCGAATTTCAGAACTATATGTTCCAAAACACTAAATGAATAACTCTACATATATTAGGTGTACAAATAAGTTTCCGCCGTTTTCTATAAAAGATTAGGCATTCATTGTGAAAGAACGGTACATTACGTTTTATTCAAAGTATTGTCCACTACTAGACACTTCTTTTTCCCATCTTTCTGGTAGCATCCGGATACCACGTCGAACGGACTCTTCATCTTTTGAGGATATCCACGAATCGACGCATTTCTTGGTATCTTCATAAGTTGTAAAGTGCTGCTCGTACAGACCATGTACCATGGATCCAAATAAGTGATAATCAGGAGTAAGGTCTAGTGAATACTGCGGGTGGGGTAGGACTTTCCAATGAAGTGTTTCCAAATCATTTTTCAGCGGCACCGCAACATGCGGACGAGCATTTTCATGGAGAAGAATAATTTTGTCATGTCTGTAGGAGTAATGGGCGCGTTTTTCATTGAGCGCGTTGCCATACACTCCAGAGCATTAAATGCTGGCTAGATATAGCCGGACTGAAACTTGCCACATATAAAACGGAGGCAGTTTTAATAAGCAGCCGCAAGAAAGTTGAACACCTTGATTTGAAAAGAGAAGGACAAGCAATCAGATCCAGTCCCTATATAAGATATCTTGGTCTTATCCTCGACAACAGATTGAACTTCACCTGCGGAAAATGAATGAAAAAATGACAAAACTATGCAATGTCTTGGCGAGACTGGTCCCCGCCGCCATCTAAGGAAGCTGATAACCAGTGTCAACAGCTCCATTATAATGTATGCAGCTGACATATGGGCAGGAGCCGCACAGTATAAGTCGTACATGAGAGGGGTGAACTCAGCACATAGTCTGGTTTCATTGAGTATGCTGCACATTCCAAACGGTATCCGAAGATGCCATCAATATCTTGGCCGGGAGGAAACCACTTGATATTGCAGCTAAGGAAAACGCTGGGTGTGGTTTCACAAGAGAATCACCGGCGAATGCGGTCACAATTAGAGCTCTCAAACCTAAGAGAATGGCAACGAAAGTGGGATTCTTCCACTAAAGGAAGATGGACGCACACCATGATACCTGATATAGAAACATGGGTGAAGAGAGAGAACATGGCGAGTTGAACTAACACTTGATTCAGCTAATATCAGGACATGGATACTTTCGGCAATACTTGCACAAGTATAAGCATGCCAATCACTAATACTGCTTGTACTGCGAAGGCAAAATAGAAAATGCGGAACACGTACTCACAGAGTGCGTGAGATTCGAGACCACACGCACGATTTTGGAGAGACATATAAGACGGATAGGAATAATAGAATACATGCTGAGTTCAAAACAGGCATGGTCCGTAACAAATTGTATTCTCTGTGAAGTGATGCAGCAGTTGCGACGCGACGAGCGAAGTAACAGGTAAACTACGTCCCGTCCCGCGATGGAATATCTAAAGGAAAGTTCCGTGGCGATAAACGAGAATACTTGCTGGTGGTAAGTAAAAAACCGCCATACCTCTGGATTGGTCCGAAGGTGTCTTTTGAAGATTTCCACCTTCCTACTGAAACCAAAATTCATACATTAATACACAATTTAAAATTACTAGAATGAAAACTATCAAAGATAAATATTCTCTATTGCAACGTACGAATTTGTCTATTTTTACATTTTAATCTTTACTGTATATAAACAAGAAATTTGCGTGTCCTTTACTAAGTCAATAATAAACAGCGTTTGATTACGTATCTATATTTACGTATTTTTATGTTCAAAATAATTGTACTTTTCCATACAAAAAAGTTATACAAATAAAGAGGTTATAGGAGGACAATATATTGAACGCATCATTGCAATAAAAAGCAAGAAATGAAAAATATTAAGAACTACATCAGCTAACCCCTTTACGATCCCGAATTTGTTTTTCTCCTACCAAATGCTGATTTTTTTATTATATTTACGGGCGTGCTACGCCCTACATTAAAATAAGGGCGACTTCTTCTGATTTCATACTAGGGCATTTCCAATTGTATAAATAATATTGCAAATTTCCATCTCCAGTACCAAATTTAAGTGGTGACAAGAATTTTTTGTTGTCCATTAAATCTAAGGCATTAAACACATCCATTTGAATATTCTTAGCTGATATTAAGGCATCGTTCATCAGATCCAGCCATGGTGTCTTGGTTGAAACGTTGTAAAATGAATACGCTGCTCGAACACTTTTATGGACTGGATGATGCATTACACTCGATGGTAAGCTATAGAAGCTAACCATGTCAGTAATGTCGCCATTTTCTGCTTCTACAATAAAACAGTCGATAATACCTTCGCGAGGAGTAAACCAATGATTAAATTCTTCTTGAGAGAATATAGGACAAATGCGGAATTTAGATAAATATTCTTTTAGTATCTTGTGAGCTTTATCCATGTCCTTATGCTGAATTCGACGATAACCTTTAGTCTTTGGCTGGTCTGGTAATTTATATAATTTTATAGTTCGCTGCATCGTCATATTTCTCGCCAAATGTGAAAACTTCACCTGAAATAAAATTTTAATATCTGTTTTAGTTTTACTTTGATATATTTTATTAAAGGTAAAAGATACACTATGTTCTGTAATATTTATGATAATAATACAATAATATTCACAAACTATTTTTTTATAAAAATCGTTTCTTCATATATGTAATGTTAACCCTAACCCGGTAAACATATTTTTGTCAAATTAATCCGATAACTGGGATTACCCCACTTGCACTTTTAATCTTTACTATTCAAGCATGCGCGAGCAACTGGAGCTAAAAGGGTGTCTCCCTACTCTTTAATGATGAAATTGAATTAGGATCAGGGTGCCGTGTTGTAAAAGCAAATCGTTCTTTCGGTGGGAGATTTAAAAACGTCTGGGGTGTAAATACCCCAAGTTTACCAGTTTATGGTTAATAATATGTTCTATAAAATGTCGAGAAGATATTATATTTTGTTCCTAAAAAAATTAAAATAGTTAACTTTCACATTTGTGAAATCATTAAAATGCGATACTGTGGTCACAGCCTCAACTGACAGGATGCTTTCAACCAGTACGCGAACGTATATGGCACCTGACTGCAATACTTTCAACAAGGGATATGCTGAAAACTATTTTTCGACAAAGGAAACCACAAGAAAACACAATACCCAGCCTAACATCTATAATGGCCACTCTCCCTTACGCATTCCGTATCTAGTCCCTTATCCCGGGACATTGCATGAGAATTCCACATTAACCGCAGCTTAAAGTGAAAGTTCTGCATTGCACCAGCCCAGATATACAACCATAGATCAGCAATTCATGTATTAAGTGGAACTCAGATAACTGAAACCGAAATTTCGGATTGCAATCACCCTGGTTATAAATTGTTTACTCTGTTCTTTTCACATCGTGACGTGGGATACTACTTATCAGTTATTCTGTTACAGTATATTAAAGTTCATGCATCAACCCAGAATGTAACCTCTCGTAGCTAAAACTTCGTAAGTAGATCGTTCATTATTGTTTCCTATAGTGTGGCCGCCTCTATTGGATACAAACGTATGGTATAATGAATCAAAGCTCCTTCAAAATCCGTAGGCAGAATCTTGAATAAAACCGGTTACTACAGGATTGGCAGGCTGTCAATAAGCAACTGCAACCCCAACCAATCAACAAAACTCCAAGCCCCTCTCCTAAACTCTTAGTAGATCGTTTTAGCTGCCCCCCCCCCCCACCCCCCGTAAATATGTTCCAACACCAGATCGCCCCCCCCCCCCCCGTTCCCCTACGGCTCACCCCTCCCCAATTAAAGCTCGTCCCCAGGTAACGCGTACCCGCCCCTCTTCCCGCAAATCCCGCCCATCCCAACCCAATCAAAAGTTGACCCGAGCCACAAAATATCATACGGCAAACCATAATCTAATCCCTCTCCCTTGCCACAATCGCGACGGCCACCTTCATTCTAAACCTCCTCATCTGCCAGTATAATAATAATAATAACAAACTGCTCGCCCCACACCACCCCCTGCCCCTATCTCCAATTCCTCCCCCCTCTTCGACCTCAAAACAGGCGCGAAGTACTACAACTTCCACGGGTCACTCACTCTCACCCCCTCCCCCCTCCCACCAGGACACGTCGCACTCATCCACAGATCCCAACTCGAGGCCGCCTCTTGCACCACTCATTCCCGCACCCAGATCTAGCTCCCGTTCTTCTCGCCCCTCCCCTAGACGTTTAATCGACCCACTCTTAACCGAATCTGTCAAGCTCACTCAGCAAACCATTAATTTTTCTGACAATCGGTATGCCTTGTCTAAATTTAGGAATAAAATGACATACGAGAATGTCCGCCTCTATCTTTCATACCTCCACGACAAATCTGACTCTGTCTGTTATGAAGGTAAAACGAAAACCAGCGTAATGGCTTCCATCCAGCAAGAAGATCTATCCACCGACTTTTCTAGCCTTCGCAGCCTGTTTGTTAATTTCCAAAAAAATCTCAATATGCTCCCTAATAAAGTGCTTAAAGATATCTTGGCACTTCGCCAGTATATCGACAACAAAATGACCTATCACAATCATGACAAGCAGTTTTGACCCTAATCAGTCACCCCCTCACCATCTCAATACCCTCAAGACGCTCCTAACCATCTACTATCAGAATGTTAGAGTTCTCCGCTCCAAAACACAATCGACTATGGAAAAGGCACATTCCCTCCCCTTCGACATATACGCTCTGACTGAGACCAACCTTATCCCTCAAGATGCTCCCCCTAACAATCTAGTATCAGAATGATAGAGTTCTCCGCTCCAAAACACAATCGACTCTGGAAAAGGCACATTCCCTCCCCGTCGACAATACGCTCTGACTGAGACCAACCTTATCACCAGTAATAATAGTCTTGAACTATTCCCTCCCTCCATCAATATTTTTCGCGATGACAACGAAAATCGAGAAGGTCCCAATTCCCCATGCCGTGCATTGCTGCTTGCCGCTCATAACAGACACGTCTCGTCTCTAATTGCCATCTCTTCTTCTCCTGATCTTGACTACGTCACAATAAAAATCGACAAGCGCCCTAAGTCGTTATACATTATCTGCTTCTATATACCTCCTTCACGACCCATCGTGTCATACGAATTCGGAATAGAAGCGGTAGATATCCTAACCGAGTTAATCACCTCCCTAGACGATATCGTCGTTCTTGGCGATTTTAACTTCCCTCTTCTCCAATGGACATTGGCTGATGATCAAGCCTTCTACTTCTCAAACCCCACAAGTTCCAAGGAACGTATTTTTATAAACGGTCTCACCGACTCATGCCTCCATCAAATAAGCTATGTCCCAAATCATATGGGGAGACAACTGGACCTCGTGTTCACAACGGACCCACACAAGTTTTCAATTGCCCCTAGTCCACACGCCCTCTCTACCATTGATAATTACCACCTCCCGTTGCTCTTATCCCTATATCTCAATCATGAAACCCAGCCTTCTCTAACTCACGACAGCTTTTCCTACAACTTCCACAAAGCTAACTCCCGCTTTCTAAATGAGCATCTTAGCAATACAGCGTATCGCTTTGATCATCTGGGGCTGGAAGAAGCGACTGCCGCTCTCTACAAGGAGATCTACTATGCCATCGCCATATATGTCCCCTATTCTCGTCACAGTTCGTCGGTTTCATCGCCGCCATGGTACAACCGCACACTCCGCACTCTTCGGAACAAGAGAAATAACTTGTGGAATATTTTCCTCGAAACGCGTTCCTTCCAAAACGTCTCCAACTATCTCAGTTCCTTTGATAAATTTTCCGAGCTCTACAAGTCCCTCTACTGAGTGAATTGAATGTTCTACTGTTCCTAGTCTCCAGTTTTCTATTATTTTATAGAATATTCTAGTACTCTGTTTCGGACTCTCTAGAATATTCTAGTACTGATTGTCATATGCGTCACAATACGTAAATCCGACGCCTATCCTAACTCCCTTTCTTGTGGTGCGACTACTTCAACCGACCCCCTAACTATTGCCAATCTATTCGCTTCGTTTTTCAATAAATCCTTCACGGACATCTCCTTCGGGCCTAACCCGTCTTGCTTCAAAGACTTGACCCTTTCACCCCTCAAATTATTTAGCATCACGTAGTTGAGGAGAAATTAAACTTACTCAAAGACGAGTTCAGTCCTGGACCTGATGGACTCCCGGCTGTCCTTTTAAGGAACTGTCCTTTTTCTCTCACGTTATCAAAAATCTTCTATCTATCCCTTACACAAGGTATCTTCCCTAGTATTTGGAAATCCTCCTATGTCACCCCCATACATAAAAGGGGACCTAAGAACGATATAAGCAACTACAGACCCATCGCCAAACTGTCCCATATCCCTAAACTGTTCGAAGGGATTCTTTACAACGCGTTCTTTCCGTTGTAAATCTATCATCGCATCCAATCAGCATGGTTTCCTTTCGGGTAGGTCGACCACAGCCAATCTGGTCGAGTTCTCATCCCATACTCTCCGTGCTTTAGAGAATAGCAACGAAGTCGACCTAACCACCACAGATTTCACCAAGGCCTTTGACAAAATCTCCCATAATCTCATACTTTTTAAGCTGTCCTCCGTAGGTTTCGAACCCCTATTGATCAAGTGGTTATCTTTTTATCTGAAAGATCGATCCTACCGTGTCAAATTCAAATCCTCCCTTTCTAATCCTTTTCTTCCCACATCAGGGGTTCCTCAAGGCAGTCTCCTAGGTCCCCTCCTATTTATCCTTACCATCAATGACATTGACTCCATTATCAAATACTCATCCATCTCCCTCTATACGGACGACACCAAACTCTACAAAACGATCATCTCTCCTCTCGACTCCTCACTTCTCCAAACGGATCTCGACAGCTTCTCAACTTGGATAATAACTGCCTCGAACTCAACGTTGTAAAATGTCACTCCACCACCTTCTCCCACAAACGTCCCTCCCACGTTCCTACTTCCTGCTAAACCAGCAGATATCATCTGTACCCTCGATACATGACATCGGGATCTTATTTGACAGGGAGCTTAGCTTCATCCCGCATATTGATGTCATTATTCTTAAGGCCAACTCTGCCCTTGGGTTTGTGAAACGCTGGTCTGAAGAATTCTCTAATCCTTACGTTTCCCGTTGTCTCTAGATAGCCTTCCTCCGCCCATTTCTTAAATACGCCAGTCAGGTCTGGTCTCCACACTAATCGTCCCATATCGAAAGCGTGCAACGTCGTTTTCTGCGTTTTGCACTCCGCGGACCCATTATACCAGCACCGTGAAATCATTACTGTGCGGAGATTAGTGTATATGGTATGTGCGTGAGTTTTACAAAAACAATAATTCTAGAGCCGCGAACATTCTGCAATATGTACCGAATTCACCAGGTTAAGGAAATACCGAGTATTTAAGTCATCAAATAGTGGAGACCAAATTTTTAGAAGAATGGATTAACCATGAACTTGGCGACTTTTGGAGCTACCTTAAATCGAAGGTATACAGCAACAGACCTCACTCGATGGATCAATTAAAAGCAAACCCAAATAGAAATAGCAACCAAAACGGAGAACACGTACCGGACATCTCAGAAATTTTGCGTTACGTTTGAAAGAGTACCAGCGTATCAACGGAACACCTTAGACATACGTTTTATGATATAAATGTCAAGAGATTTCACTATAATAAAATGTTAATCGTGGTTAATTAAACTTATCCACTGTTTTATTAAAGAAATTTAGATAAAAAATAAAAATCAATATATTAACAACTTGGGACAACATGCACTTGGTAGAGTGTCGCAAAACGCAACATGATCACGCAAAAATTATCATTTAAAAACGTATCACGTAAATCGCATTTCAAGTTCAATTAAATTATCACGTAAAACCATGATCATATATCCCTTTGGGCTGTTGTATATGTTTCACAATTTATGTATTGGTCGACCGCTCCACGGTCGCAGGTTGCAGGAGGCGTTGAGGTTTGTGCTCCCCTGTTCAGCTGGCTATTAGTTGTTGATTGGGGTTGACGGTTGTTTAGCTCAATAGTCTGCTTTTTCTATTTTACTTTATTTATATAATGTTCCTAGTTTAGTCGAATCTCGACCAGTGACTATGGTTTGGGCGCAATATATGATTTTACACTCTTGATTCTTTTACGAAGACTGGCTCTATTTTTATTTTTGCCGTTGACGTTTCTATTTTTTATCCAGCGCCAACGCCTTTTTTTATTTTTTTTTACTGCCAAGTAGAATTTGCATAAAGTAGTTTATGCAAATTAGCTACTTGACGATTTTTCTTTTCTTTACAGGCAGAGACCGAAGGCACGTTTGAAGCAAATGGAGAAACTATGATCCAAAACGTTCACATAGCTTCCACAAGCTACAGTCAATAGAAAGAGCGGCTTGAATTTAGGTCAACGAGAGAGATATGGGATGGAGCGTTGTTGTAAAGGGATTGCAGTAAGTGGCCTATAATCAAGGCCATCAAGCTTCCAATAGTATAAATTAAACAAAAGCGTGGAAACACGAAGAAGATTCAAGAAGGCACAACGCCACCCTTCACCCAGGGGAATTTTCACCGAGGATGCCACCAAGAAGGCTCCTCGATAGTATAGTGGTTAGTATACCCGCCTGTCACGCGGGAGACCGGGGTTCGATCCCCGTCGGAGAGCCTCTGGCGCAAGACTAATGACCTTGCCCGGAAAAAACAAATCATTATGGAAAATTTAACAAGCCTCAGGACTTGCTAAATAAGGCCATGACCGGTTCCCGGTTGTAGTGCCGATGATGATGATGATGCCACCAAGAAGAGAAGAATGGTCACGTCGTGACATCTCTCCATCGAACAATGATCCCGAGGAAACCAGGGGAGAGGTGGTTACTTCCGTAGTAGCGCAGTAGCGCCAAATCATACCTAAAGATGGTTCCAATGGATCTCTACGGACCTAGAGGATCGCCCCGGGTATTAGCTCTGCTTGATGAGGGATCCACCATTTCGTTGCTGGACTCGTCAATCTCCAGAAAGATCGGAGCGAAAGGTAGACAGGAAGCGCTCGTTCTGGAGACAATCGATAGACTGGGCACCAAGAGTAACGACTCGCAGAGTCCAAGCGCGAATCGGGGGAGCCCATAGCCGAACTGGAAGTTTGATCGAGGTAAGAACCATCCCCAATTTTAAACTTTCGAAGCAGGAGGTGAGGAAAGAGACGATTGAAGGATGCAAGCACCTACGAGACCTCGGAGACCAGTTGACCTACACCCAGCAAGAGCCTAAATTACTTATTGGTGAGGGCAACTTGGGGCCTGATAGTTACGAGGAGGCTGAGGAAAGGGAAAAGCGCCGAACCAATTGCTTCACTTACCAGATTGGGATGGGTCTTGCACGGGTGCAAGGCCAGGAACAGCGCCCCAGTGAGATTTGGCAACTACGGCAGGACAAAGAAAGACTGAATTGTAATTGTAGTTGAAATTGTAATTTAAGTTGAAAAATAGTATAAACATGTCGACTAAAGCAGAACTAGCTTGTGTGTATTCAGCGCTTATTTTGACTGATTATGATGTTGTAGTTACGGGCGAAAAAATCAACACCATTCTAAAAGCCGCTAATGTAGAAGTCGAACCCTACTGGCCAGGACTATTTGCCAATTCTTGAGGGCATTAATGTCCGTGACCTAATTGCCAACATTGGATCCGGTGTAGGTGCTGCGCTAGTGGCCGGTGGGGCAGTTGTGGATGCAGGAGCAGCTGCAGCACCAGCTGATGCCAAGAAAGAAGAAAAGAAGGAAGAAGTACCTGAGGAATCTGACGACGATATGGGCTTCGGCTTATTCGATTAAAATCAAGATTGTATTTCCAATGGCGGGGCCATAATATAGTACACGTTTTAATGTACCATTATTAAAGAATATTACCGTTGGAATGTTAGCAGGAATTAGTGGATACCAAGGAATCAGATATCACCGAGTGGGGTTACGTGTGGTTTTGAAAATGATGTACAGACATACACAGACAAGGATGGAGCTTGTTTTTTTTTTAGGAGACCGAGAAGATAGCATGGTTTCCGAAAATCGATGATGACAAGATGGCAAGATATAAAATGAGTTATGGCCTTATTGAAAACACAACACCAATGGCGGGACAGCAGACAGAGAAACAAACAAAACCGCCAGACCAGGTGGTAAAGGAATTGGTCAAAACGAGTGCACCTGCAGAGAGTGGAGCTGGTAAAAGAAAGGCTACTACAGAGCCACCACAATGCTTCGATTTGGATCCGAACGACGAAGAAAGTCTCACGACGAACCATTTCCTGCTGGGGCGTTCTTGTGGAGCGATGGTACCCGATGAATTCAACGATCGCGACCTTATTGGTAGGGCGAGCTGGATATCAGCGCAGCGGCCGACGGACCGTCTCTGGAGAAGATGGGTTAAAAAATACCTGCCAACCCTGATGCCAAGAAGGATCTCCGGACGAAATACTACCGACCCACAAGTTGGAGATGTAGTCCTGGCCTCGCGGATAAGTACAAGCTGTGTATCCTGGACCCGACGGAAGGATCGGGTTCCTGGTCGTGATGACAACATGGGGAACACTGCGACGACCAACACGCCGAGTCGTAGTGTTAGTTCCAGCGATGCCATCACAATCACAAGAGGGAGTGCTTCGCACTGTGGGGGAGACTCTTGGCGATGCATCACGTCGACACGAATTCCCAGGAAGGGCAAGGCAAGCGCCAGCACACAAGTTCCTGGGAAACAAAGATCGGCGGTGCTCCGATTTCAGGAACACACTGAGGAGAACAGCACCCAGGAAAGAGGCGAAGGAGAGGCCGGCTACAGGCCTATATAAGGCGAGCACATCGGCAGAGTAGGGGGAGCAAAGTAGTAGCTTTAATTCTGAATAGTAAACACTCCCAACCTACTTCTCGATATTCACAGAATATCCGAATACAAATAGGAGGTACTACGATTAGACCACAGGACAGGATGAAATATCTTGAGGTCATCTATACCCCAAAAATGAATTTCATCAAACATGTGACCCACATTCTTCAAATGGGCCTCGGTCGGTCTAAGCAACTGCACAACATCTTGAAGTGGAGGAACAAAGTTGACACCAAAGTTAAGCTTCTCTGCTATAAGCAGCTAATCCGATCCGGAATATCATACGCCTCTCTTTAACTAACCCTGTCCACACTATCCTTAGATACCTCCTTCCCCCGTTTCTTTTCAGATATCTCAAGACCGAGCCCAACATCCTCACGGATGTGGGCGATTCTGGTTATCGCAAGATAACCAGAAGCCCGGGGCAAGATGAAGGACACATTTGTCTTTGTCTCCGTAAGGTCGACCTCTCGCCACCCCATTTTTTTTTTTTTTAGAGCAGGGGTATTGTGGCGTCTTTAACAGATACACACACAATACACAAGCAAATAGTGAAGAGCACCGAGCGAAAATCGAACTGACGCTATGACAGTTAGAATCACCAAAAATTGAACCAAACGCAACCCATCAGGCCACCGCCGTGTGTATGAATTCGATTTCTTAACTCAAGTACATTCGACTGATGTGGAATTGTTATGTTATCGCTATGGTATACGGCATTTTCTTATTCGATTTACGTTCGATGTTCTTCACTATTTGCTTGTGTATTGTGTGTGTATCTGCTACAAACGCCACAGACCCGCCACAGGAACTCCTCGCCACACAATCTTAACTTAATTTATTTGCAAATTGCAGAGAATCGTACTGGGCAAGACAATAACGCCCTCCGTCCAGAGCAGAGTCCGGCTCTGGAAGTATGATATGCGAGTCGAATAAATCGTTTGGCCGGCCAGCACCGGAATACAGTCCACAAAGGAGGTGAGGAAGCTGAGACGTCGCCGAAGAAGGCGCCGTCCGCAGAGCAGCAACAGCGAATGACTACATATTTTCATAGAATCAAAGTAAATCACAACTGAGTCCCTGAGCTATATTACCAATAGTATAATTTGGGTGTAGATGTAGGAGCTGCCTCGAGTCCCGTTAAGACTTAGATGAGAGTTTGATAATATGCACGAAACACAACAATAGAAAGTTTAAAACCGAATTCCATATAAATTCGTAAATATAACATTTCAACTCACTTCGGAATATACAAACTAACGAAACACACAAGAATCAAAAGCAAGCGATGTGTAGAACACCAAAGCACACGATTTTACAATCGCTTGAGCATATGCCCGGAAAATTCGTCTTTAACCTTAAAGAACAAATTCCGATTGCACTTTATGTTCAGTTAAATTTAATTAACAGAATTAAACTGCAAATTTGTGGAGAAACAAAATCAAATCATTATACTTACATCCACTAGCTTCTTAGGGTTCAAAGATCGATGCCAATATCTACATGTAGAAACTGGTTTTGGTAATATAACTCCAGCGGTGTATGCTGCTTGGAAAATTCCCGTCAAATTAACTCGTCTTGTTATTTCTCTTATTAGAACGGGCGCCACACGTTTACTTCTCAATTTCTTGTGTACACAAAGAAAATTGATTTCGACTACTTTTAGAATTTTATCATAGCACCGCAATTTGCTTGGAATTGCTGATATGAATCCAACTAATTTGCCAGATTTTACCACTCGCACACCCACATGCCAATCCCTTCTCCATCCGGGTGGCTGGAGAGACCACTTTAAAAATTCTGGCTGATAATCAAATCGGAACATGGCATCGTCGTCTTCGACATAGTTTTCATTGAGTAAAGTATACAATTCAGATAGATCCTGGGAGTCATTTAAGTCTAATGTATCCCATTTGAAGCCCTCAGGCAATGTGTAGGGATCTTTCCTAATTTCAGTAATATCCTTATCAGGCTCAATTGATTCGTTCGTGAACACCTCCTCATTGAGTTGTGGTACAGGCTGAGTTGACCAAAAAGTAAATTTTTTATTCGGATTTTGTCGAACAGCAATTTGATCTGCTTTTGGGATATTATATAAAGCTAAAAGGAAAACAAATATGTAATTATTAGGATTACATTAAATAGTTTTAACCAATTTATTTACCCTTAATATTGTTTGCTAGTTTATTATTAGCAGAGGTAAACATCGAGAGAAAAATGTCCGATCCCAATTGAGGGTTTGCACCATTGTTTTCTAGCTCTGGAAATTGGACAAAATATAACATTCCACTGATTTATTAAATAAATATGTTGAGTTACTTTCTTCGCCGGTCTTCTCAGTGACTGCTATGTTCTCGGTGTTCTCTGCGCTTTCGCTAACTTCTTCAATATTGTTATCCTGTTTATTATCTTCCATTTTAGGATCTACCGAAGTTAAATTATCTATATGAATATTTTAAATAAGTACTTCTTCACCAAATCTTACCTTAAAGAACTCTACCTTCGTTTAACCAGCAATTTTTTCGCAAATGTCAGACAATGGTCTGGCAGAACAGAATGTCCAAATTATATTTTTCGAAAATCGATTGGATGCCTTCAGGAACATTGACGCGAAATCAATCGTTGAATTTTAAAAATATCAGTAAAATGTACTATCGAATGAATGAAAAAAAACATGCCCTTGTTAATGGAGCTGAAAATATTTTATCATCACTAGGAATTCCTTTTTAATACAGGGGCTGATTGATAAATTAATGACTTTATTAACTGAAACTCCTTTGAAAACAAAATATTACAGTTGGATTCGAGTGCAATGTTTTTGTGTAACAAATCTGTATAATAAAATAGAGGCTTGGTCAGGAAGAGAAAAATGAAGAACTATTCTGTATGTCGGGATTTCCAATAGGGACTTGAGAACTTTGAATTTAATTTGTGAACGCACTCTTTCGCTAATCATCAAACTGTCACTGTCAATGTATTCAGTAAACAACATTTTCATGGCTAAGTACACGAACGAACGTCTGCAAATTATAAAAATTTACTACCAAAATTTGGAATCGGTGACCGCAACTTTAAGAGCGTTAACTCCAATTTTCTGTCGTAATTCTCGCCCTAGTAGACAGGTAATAACAAGTTTAGTGCAAAAATTTGAGTCTACATATTCGTTGTGTGATGTTGCCGTGCCAGTGAGACAACGGTTGGTCGAAGTGTAGAAAATATCGCTGCCGTTTAGGCGTCCGTAGTGTTGTATTCCAGAATACTACCCTTATTCGCTTTAACACTAATCTCATGTCCTTTCTAGCACAACCTTTAAAACTACATCCTCACATATCTTACATTTTCATTTAATACAATTCATAAATAAACAGACACAATATTGTATATCCAGTCATTTACAGCACATTTAAAAACATGCCCCTTTTCATAACAAGCACATTTTTCATTTCAAAACATAGCCACTTTGATTTTCGTTCAAAGTTTATTCAAAATTTTAAGTCACAGAGACTTCTATATTGTTTTGTTCATTTTATACGACACAGTTAGTTGGAACAAAATGTTCTATAAAAACAGAAAAATTTATATTGTAAAGGTAGTTCAGAATAGAGCTCAGCTTGAGACAGCTGAGTTCAATAAAATAAAAATAAAACAAATAATTATTTTAATAAAGAAAACTTTAATTATTTTGATAACCCCCACGCTCTTCCCTCGAAAGAGGAAGCACGGCGCTGGAGACGTAACACTGGTGGCAGCGGTGGGATCCACGAAGACTGGTGGACTCTCCAAAGGAAGATTCAATCCCCGAAGGAAGACCAATCCTCGAAGGAGGACTCAATCCCCGAAGGAAGACCAATCCCCGAAGGACGACTTAATCCTCGAAGGAAGATCAATCCCCGAAGGACGACTCAATCCTCGAAGGAAGACCGATCCACGAAGGAGGACTCGATCCCAGAGGAAGATTAGTGCGATTAACGACGACTGGCGGGATAAAACCCTAAAGAGGGAAGGAATGTCCTCATTTTCGACTTGGATGGCGGAACATTCGATGTATCGAGTGTAACTATTGATGAAGATTCCTTGTACGAGGTCAACGCAACTGCTGGTGACTCACATTTGAAACAGACAAGTAACTTCGTAATTTCCTTTGCCGATGAGTTCCAGAGGAAATCCAAATTAACCTCAGTGGCAGCAGATTTGAAAAAAAAAAAATAATAAGACATAAAACGACGATAAAAAGAAAAAAAAAGAAAGACCAGGATAACACACAACTATAGGGCGTGACGTCTGCCTGGCAGTAATAAGATAAAAAAGCGGAAATAATATAAAAAGAAAACAATAACTCAAGAAAAAAATTTTTTTAAGAAGAAACTACACTATTGGAATCCAGGAAGTGGTAATCTCGAAAAGAACAAAACATCAATCAAAAAAGAACAAAACATCAATCAACAGTTAGCCCACATATATTAGTAGTAAGAATCGTTAGCAAAATATCAATTTTTCTCTTTTCATTTTTCCGTAGGAATATTTTCACCTTGGAACTTTTAACTTTTCCTTTTTACAAAAAATTTTTCCCGATAGAAATTACTTCGAATATTCTCTTTCCAGTATTTCGACGACATTTCCGTTTTTTTTTTTCGTCGAATTTTCTTTCTTTACAGCTTTGGGCCAAATTAACTTTCATTTTCATATATATTGAATAACTAAAAGAAAGGCCATTTTTATATACCGTATTTTTAAGAAGTGATTTTAACCATACATTGATTTCAAAGTTTTCAATATTACTAGTCCGTATTACACGAGACAGGCGGCTAGGCAGGGGGAAGAACAAATCCACTCTCTACAAATACACCATAACCCCCCTGAAATGGCTCTTTCTGTCGGAATTTCTGATGTTTTCAGAATCGTCCCTACCTTTGACGGAAAACCCTGCGACCTCCGGGGGAGACGTTTTATTTAGATCTATAAAAAGGGCAGACCCGGAGATATATGAAACATTTTTGGAGCTAGTCAAAAATAGATTAGAGGGTCCTGCCTATGATCTGATTAGGTATAGCAAAATCGCTAAATGGGAGGATTTAAAGGATAAACTTGAATCAGAATATAAAGAGGAGCAATCTCGGTCAACGGCACACAATGAGTTGATATCCCTGAAACAAAACTTCAGAGAAACCGTTCGGGAATACGGAGATAGAGTTGCGAATGCTCTGAGGACGCTGAACTCTGCTACGTGTGAAATAACAGCAGACGCGGTGGTTAGAGAATTCTTGATAGAAGAAAACTCAAAATTGGCCGTGCAAATATTTGAAGATGGTCTCAAGAATGAACAACTGAAAATCCTAGCCAAAGTCCATGGGGGAAATAGTTTAAAACAGTCGATTGCACATGTAGTATCACATGCTGCTCGAATGGACAACTCTCCCAGGTCATATCAATATAACGAAAATCCTAGATTTAATCGTAGAGTCTGCCAAACCTGCGGTAAGCCAGGTCATCCTCAGGACACATGTTATCAGAACATGCAGTTCAACAATTTTCCGAATAGACAACCCATAAAAAGAGAATTTAACATTACTAGATACAAGATATCTCGGAATGGACCGTCCTTAACAAATTACCAACAAGGTACAACAACGCGTAATCCATTCCGAAATAATCCTACCGAAAATCGTTTTAGTGAAAATCCTAGAATCACCAATAGACAAACCGATAGGCAAAATGTTCACTTTTCTCGGGTGCAAGAGTCGGAAAACGAGGTCTGACGCCAACCCAATTTTATGGAAGACAGACAAAATTTTTCTATTTATAACATTAGATCTTTGGACAATAATTATTGAAGCTCCTAACCAAATAACTAAAGCGATACAGATAAACGAAGAGAAACCAAGCACTAATATAAATATTCCGATTCATACTCCAATTTTGGAAAATAATTCAGCAACACAGACTGAAAATTCGAAATTTTCAGCAGTATTAAAGACTGAAATCCCTAATATTTCGGATATCCCTATTGACAACACAGACACTTCAGCAACCAAGACTGAAAACTCAGCAATAGTAAAGACTGAAAATTCAGAACTTGCAGAAAATACACAAACAAAAATCCCTCACATTTCGGCTATCCCTATAGACAACCCCGACACTTCAGCAACAGAGACTGAAAATTCTGCAGTGGTAAAGACTGAAGATCCAAAAGGTGCAATAAAAATCAAAACCCAAGTCAGTTCAGTAGCTAACACTGAAGAACACCATGTTTCAGCAGCAAAGACTGAAGGATTGAAGGTTTCTACAGCAGATATAACTGAAGAAATAGTTCAAACAGCAAATAAGACTGGGAACCAAGATGTTCTAACAGCAAATAAGTCTGAAGAACTATACGAATCAGTAAATGAGACTGAGAAACTAAACGATCCATCAGCAGTGAGTAAGACTGAAAAGATAAACGTTCCGACAGAAGTTAAAGCTATAGAAAATGATGACATTGAGCCGAAAACACTAAACATTTTAAATAACGATACTGTACACCAACACGAAGTAATGAAAATTGAAAATAATAATTCAATTAAAATAGGTATTGAAAAGACAAACCATATAAATACCTTACAAATTAATTTTTACAACAATAAACATGTATTCGAACACAAAATAAGAAAAAATAAAAAGGTACACAGTCATTTAGGACAACTGAGATCATTTCTTAAGAAAATTTTTGGTATTATGCAACTCTATGCAGTCATCATAATAATAGGCCCAAAAAAGTTTTGGAAAATTTTCCATAAATTTAAGGAAAAGATAGACACTGAACAAATGGCCTTTGTTTTTATTCCATATATAAAACAATTGTAAGAAATGACGGAAAAAAAGAAAAAAAAGTTAAAAAAGGGGAAGAAAGAAAGAAAATTTTAGAGTTAAAATATATATTGGGATATAATATATTTTAAAATATATATTGGGACATATTATATTGGAAATTCGAACGAAAAAGAGAATTTTGAGAATTAATATTAATCATATATATAGAAAAAAAAATTATTTTGGATAATAAAAGAAAAGGTTCCAAGTGGAAATATTTTAAGTTAGTTGGAAATATTTAAAGTTAGTTAAAATATAATGTAAGTAAACGTTTGGATTATTGTAACCTATTTTTCTAGTATTAAGAACTTTTGGATTTTTGTAACTTTTGATATAAGATTAACTTTGAACGCCATTGTAATTGAACGAAAATCCAAGTCTGTAATTAATCCTAATCCAAGCAATTGTTAACAGAAAATTATTCTCTTCAAGGATAATTTTCTTTCTCGAAGAAGGGTGGGATGTTGTATTCCAGAATACTACCCTTATTCGCTTTAACAGTAATCTCATGTCCTTTCTAACACAACCTTTAAAACTACATCCTCACATATCTTACATTCTCATTTAATACAATTCATAAATAAACAGACACAATATTGTATATCCAGTTACTTACAGCACATTTAAAAACATGCCCCTTTTCATAACAAGCACATTTTTCATTTCAAAACATAGCCACTTTGATTTTCGTTCAAAGTTTATTCAAAATTTTAAGTCACAGAGACTTCTAGATTGTTTTGTTCATTTTATACGACACAGTTAGTTGGAACAAAATGTTCTATAAAAACAGAAAAATTTATATTGTAAAGGTAGTTCAGAATAGAGCTCAGCTTGAGACAGCTGAGTTCAATAAAATAAAAATAAAACAAATAATTATTTTAATAAAGAAAACTTTAATTATTTTAATAACCCCCACGCTCTTCCCTCGAAAGAGGAAGCACGGCGCTGGAGACGTAACGGTAGCAAACAATCCAAATCAGTCAATTCTACGGCGTTCTCAAGAAGTGAGCATCGCCCAGACCACTTTATGGCGAATTTTGCGTAAATATCTTGGTTTACACCCACACAAGATCAAGCTGACTCAAGAATTGAAGCCGATGGACCATTTGAAGCGAGGTACGTTCTCCGATTGGGCTCTGGAAAAGATGCACCAAGATGATGAATTTCATCGCAAAGTCGTCAAAGTCGCTCATTTTTGGCTCAATGGGTTCGTCAATAAGCAAAACATGCGTTATTGGTCGGGTGAAAATCCACATGTGCTTCATGAATCACCACTTCATCCACAGAACATAACTGTTTGGTGCGGTTTGGATGCCGGCGGCGTCATTGGACCATATTTTTTCGTCGACGATAACGATCGTCACGTTACTGTGAATGGCCATCGGTATCGCGTCATGATTACCGATTATTTTTGGCCCGAATTGGAAGATATGGACTTGGGCGACATGTGGTTTCAACAGGACGGTGTCACAAGCCACACAGCACACGATACAATCGATTTATTGAAGAGTAAGTTTGATGGGCGTGTTATCTCAAGAAATGGGCCAGTCGGTTGGCCGCCTCGTTCGTGCGATTTAACGCCTCTAGACTATTTTCTTTGGGGCTACATCAAGTCATTGGTCTATGCCAACAAGCCGACGACGTTGAAAGAGCTAAGAGCCAACATTGAACGCGAAATAGCGGCCGTTTCGGCCGAAATATGTGGCCGTGTCATGGAAAATTGGGTCCAACGAATCGACCGATGCAAACGTGCCCGCCGTGGCCATATGAACGAAGTCGAGTTCCATTTATAAATGTTTTGATTGTACTTGAAGCCGATAATAAAGTCTTTGAAATATCTCGAATAGTTTGCGTGTTATTTTTAAAAAAAAGTTCTCAAGTCCCTATTGGAAAACCCGATACAATACTTTGTAGGGTTGGTCTCGTTCTCCTGTCTGTGTGATCATTCGTTGCTCTACTCACTGTGTATACCACTGATTGGCAAGAAATAGGAAAAACCCAACAGGAATAAGACAAAATAGGTGTTAGAGCAAACACGGTTGATATTCACCGTGATAATTGTTTTTTTTTTTGATATTGTAGCGAGCTTAGGGTTCGCTGGATTAATTATTTTGAATAAATAAGAGCCGTTAAATCGATTCTGAATTAATGTGCCATTTTATTAGTACATAATAACAATCGTTACTTATTACCGTACACTTAACGTTTTCTTTATTATCGCTTCCGTAATTATCGCGTATTTTACTGCTTACTTATTACTTATTACTACCACACTTATCGCTTGCTTCACGTTCTACTCTAACTCATCCTTCCGCTCTGCGTGCGACGTATTTATACCGTTTTTCCTCATTCTGATTTGGTGTATCGTTTCCGTCCGTTCCATAGCCTTGAGTGTTCTATTCCAGTTTTCCAGTACTTCCTAAAATAATCTAGTACTTTGCTTCGGACTTTCTCGAAGATTCCAGTACTGATTGTCATATGCGTCACAATATATTAGACTTTTCTCGGGAGTGGGCGCCCCGAGATGCCATCAAATAACTGTTGTTCTTTTTGAACAGCTGTACGTTGTAACCTTCCGGGAACACTCGCGTGGTAAGGCAGTTCCACAGCTTCCCCGCTCTATAACGGAACGAGTTCTGATTCAGGGATGTTCGCGCCGTCGGGAGATGAACGTCAAACGGGTGCGATCCGTCGGATTGTCTTGTGGAGCGCATATAAGCAGAATTGCGTGGAACAATACCAAGAATCTCCGAAGAACAGTACCCGTGATAATATCTGTAAAACAGACAGAGGTTGGCTACGCGCCTTCGATGTGATAGCGACTGTAGCCCCGACGTCAGCGCCGAGTCCCCGATCAGGCGGATCGCTCGTCTCTGTATTCTCTCAAGTAGGTCGAGGGGATGTTTAGGAGCCGAGCTGCAAACATGAGAGCAATATTCGAGCGCGGGTCTAATTTGGGATTTATATAGGAGAAGAAGTTGGGCCGGAGTAAAATATTTCTTGGCTCTAAAAAGATAACTCAGTTTTCCTGAGGCTGACCTGGCGATACTCGACACGTGTTTATGCCATGATACATTCCCACAGACCATGACGCCGAGCAATTTCAAACTTTCCCCAGGCTCGAGGGCCTGGCCGTTCATCATCAGCTGTGGAACCGATGATCCACTTTTCATTGTGAATGTTGTATATTGTGTCTTCGCTGTATTGAAGTCGACGAGATTGGCCCTTCCCCACTGCAGGACCTTATCTACATCCTGATCTAGAGAGGCAATCTGTCTACATTTCAGCTGATGCGACGCAGATGCACTAATCGGCCGAACACTCGAAAAGGAGGAAACAAGCGTACTATCATCCGCAAAACTGAACACTTTGTTATCCGTTGTCTGCAACAAATCATTTATGTGAAGCAAGAACAAGGTTGGAGCCAAAATAGAACCTTGGGGCACCCTTGAATTAACAGGATACAGATCTGAACACTCGCCGTCCACAACAACCCGGATCGATCGATTCTCGAGGAAGCTCCTCGTCCAGTCACAAAGCTGTTAGGAAAGTCCATATGTCCAACGGCTCAGCAATGCCCCGTGCCAGACGCGGTCAAAAGCCTAGGAGATATCCAATGAGACCGCCCTTGACTCACCATGCCGTTCAATCGCAGATGTCCATATATCGGTTATAAGTGTCAAAAGGTCTCCCGTGGGTGATGATGATGATGTTATTGCCTGCATTAAATGCGAATGTGTTGGCTCGAACGTCGTACCTTGTTTTCATCCTGTCTCTGGATACCTTGATTTGCTTTCGAACCAAATGATGAATCTCATCGAGGCGATTTCTCCATTCGGCTACGTAGTCTTCGGTCTTATCCATGGCGTCTGGAGGTATTCCCAATCGCAGATCGGCTGATAATCGTATCTCTCGTCCAAATATAATTCTTGCTGGAGAATGGCCTGTCGTATCGTGATTAGCCGATCTATAACTCATGAGAAAGGTTTGTACAGATTTGTCCCAATCTCGTTGGTGATCACTAACGACCTTCGATGAATGCTCTTTTACTGCTCGGTTGAACCTTTCTACCATTCCGTCTGACTGCGGATGTAAGGGTGTGGTCCTGGTTTTCCTTGCGCTCAGTTTCGCACAGATGCCTTGAAATATCAGTGTTTCGAAGTTTCGGTCTTGATCGGAATGTAGCTCACAGGGAACTCCATATCCGCTGATCCAATTATTGATAAGCTGCTCAATGATGGTTGTTGCTTCTTGGTTTGGAATTGGAAGGGCTTCCATCCACTTGCTGAAGTAATCCATGATAACCAACATGTATTTATTGTTGTCGTTTGTTTTTAGGAATGGTCCTGAGATATCAATCGCAATTCTCTCGAAAGGGGCATTCACGTTGTACTGTTTCATAGCGCTCCTTGGTTTTGCTGTTGGTCCTTTGGTCGCAGTGCAAGTTGTGCACTTCCTACACCAAGACTCGACGTCATCTCTCATGTGAAGCCAGTAGAATCGAGATCGTAATTTTGAAAGTGTCTTATTAACTCCCAGATGTCCACGGAGGCCCCATCGTGCATTTCTGTTAGTACATCCTTTACTTTTGATGGTGGGACTAGAATCTGCATTCGATGGGATTTTGCGTCTGCGGCTTCCCATTTACGCTTTAGAATTCCATCTTCCACCAGCAAGGATTTCTATTGTGCCCAATATGCCTTAAATGTTCCACTCTTGTCGGAAATATTGTTCCAAGTTGGCCACTCGTTCTTTTCTTTGTGTTCCAGGATTAGCGACATATCTTCATACTGAAGTTGAGCTGCGTGTATAGTATCACTCATCCACCTATCTAGTACTTCTACTTGTACATTTCGAAGGTCGTACGCCTCTTGTTTTCCTTCCGCTCTATGACAATGTTTACAATCTGGCGTACATGGTCTTCTTGATAGAGCATCAGCGTTATTATGCACCTTCCCTTGACGGTGGGACATGTGGAAATCGTACGTTTGAAGTCGTTCGATCCATCGAGCTATTTGTCTTTCCGGATTCTTAAAATTTAACAGCCATTTCAGGACGGCATGATCCGTCCGAAGGTGGAAACTTATGGAAATTCTTAACGGCTTGTACGGCAACCAGCAGTTCCTTTCTTGTTGCGCCGTAATTTCTCTCTGGCTTAGATAGAACTCGACTATAATATCCAATATAAATGGGCGATCCGATCTTGGGAATGCCAATGTTGGCGTTTTACATAAGCCGACCTTCAATGTGTTGAATGCTGCCTCACACTTCCCTGTCCAATTGAATTTCTTGTCTTTACCCGTTAGTTCGTGTAGGGTTTTAGCCACATTGGCGAAACCTTTAACAAACCGTCGGTAATATGTGGCTAATCATATAAAGCTTCTTAACTGTTGCTTATCTTCTGGAGTAAGCCACTCTTGGACAGCTGCTATTTTATCAGGATCCGTTTGAACTCCTGCAGTTGAAACGATGTGTCCCAGGAATTTTACTCTCCTTTGAAAGAGTTCACACTTCTTCGAATTGAGCTTTAAGTTGGCCTGTCTTAGTCGTTCGAAGACGGAGCGGAGATTATTGGTGTGTTCTGGTAAATTCCTTCCAACAACGACGATATCGTCCAAGTACACAAGACACGTCCTCCATGTAAGTCCCCGTAGAACACTTTCCATTAATCGTTCGAACGTTGCTGGAGCATTACACAATCCAAAAGGCATCAAGTTTAATTGATAAAGTGCGTGTCCGGTAGTAAACGCTGTCTTCTCCTTGTCCTCCTCCTTCACTTCCACTTGCCAGTAACCGCTTTTTAGGTCCAATGTTGAAAACCACTGAGCTCCAGAAAGGGTATCTAGTGTGTCGTCGATTCGAGGAAGCGGGTAACTGTCTTTCTTCGTAACGTCGTTTAACCGGCGGTAGTCGGCACAAAATCTAGTTGCCCCATCCTTCTTCTTGACGAGCACTACCGGCGAAGCCCATGGGCTCGATGATTCGAGAGTCGATGAGTCGATGACTCCTTGCTCTTCCATCTCTCGAATCATGTTGCCTACTTCTGATTGTTTGGCCAACGGCAGTCGACGAGGTGGCTGCCTTATAGGTCTTGACTCACTCGTGTCAATGCAATGTTTAACTATAGCGTCCAAATTTATCATTTCCTGTCACAAAAATATCAGAAAAATCGTTCAGGAGTGATTTAACGCTTGTCTTTTCTCTATCTGTTAACCCGATGTTCTGGGACATCAACCTATTAAACACAGAGGATGTACCAGAGGGCTGTTGAATTGAATGGTCCTCATCCCATGTCTGAATTGAGCTTATCATTGACACGGGTGCACATTCTGCGATTACCTCTCCTTTTCTTATTGTGATCGGCTCCTTGGACGCATTTAGTACTCTGACGGGTACGATGTACTTCTTTGCATCGATAAGGGCTTTCCCAACAAGGATGTTCCCCTTACGTTGATTTTGTACAGACTCGGTGTGTAAAATCGATTGTCACCGGGATCACTCTCGAGACTGGTCCAAATTACCGAGTCTGAACGAGCTGTTATCTCATCCTCCTCACGCACATAACATTTCAGTCTTCGCAATTGTTCGTCCTGCAGTGTAATAGCAACCTCTAAGTTACCAATTCGCAGTGTACTTTGCCTGATATCTAGAACAACTTGATACTCCTTCATGAAATCCATTCCAAGAATGCATTCGTCCGTAATATCGGCAATCAAAAATTGGTGGGAAAAGGAAATATTGCCCAGCACTATTATGCTCTCGACTTCTCCGTAGACTGCAGAACATTCTCCTGTGGCAGTCTTCAAAGTGTATCTTCTATTTTTATTAAGGGCTATTTTGCCCACGACATCCGGCCGAATTATGGATCTCGTTGCTCCAGTGTCGATTGTCACTGTTGTTGTCCTTGCATTAACAATCGTAGTTATAACCAAACTTTGGTTATCCCGTTGGATTTGTGATACAGTTACGATGCTGGGGCTGCACATTCCACCAGGTGACTTTCGCCCCGTAAAGTCTGCCCTTACAAGTTTCCTGAGCTATTGATCTCAGGTTGGTCCGTTGATAGTCTCCTCTTATGATTAGCGCATGAACAACAATTCTCAATTGATGTTTCATTCATTCGTCGACGTTTCCTACAGTCAACAGAGATGTGGCCGACATCGCCGAATGTCCAACACTTCATATCAGGTCTCGGGGTTTTCCGTTGTACATGCCCGATTCTTTGGCAGGAACATTCCTGGACGGACATTTCTCGGACTCTATATGTACTCCTGGTAGCCAGTTAAGCAGATTCATATGCCAATGCGAAAGTCAGTATTTTATTAGTCGTCTTCTTTCCCGCCAAACGAACGGCCTGTTGCATGTCCCGATCCTGGAGTGCATTTATAAATGCATCCATTGCTACCGCGTTCAGAAATTCCTTAATCATATTTGAATAAGACAAGTTTGCCAATCGCTCAATGCAACTGTTGAAGATTTTCTCCAGGTTTCTGCCTTCTGCTCCGCAGTTGCATGCGGTAGACCTGCTGCATGTGGTTGTCTCCATACCTAGCTTTAAGGCCGTCTCTTGCCGCTTGGAAATCTGTTTGCTTCTCTACTGGTATGGTTTGTAGCAATTCTGCAGCCGCCCCGTGGAGTGACAAGATTAGCGATGTTGACTTTTGCTCATCCGACCACTTATTATAATTGGCCGCGGCGTCAAACTGATGTATAAATACGGAGAAGGGTCCCGTTCCATCGAAGGTTGGCGGTTACATCCTTGTATCTTTGTAGTCATGTTGATTGCTAGGCGATGTCTTATTTCTCTCAACACACTCAAGTCTCTTTTCGATTCGCGTTATTTCATCGGTGACTTTCTTAAATTCAGCTTCGTTTTTTAGATCCAGATTTTCTACTTCGTTTCGAATTTTTGACTGAATTTCTTCCTTAAAGTGTTGAAAATTACATTTCATCGACTGTGTTTGGGCATGCAATTGTGCATTAACATCTGCAGCTTGCGCGTCCAATTTTGAATTAATATCTGTAAGTTGCGCGTCCAATTTTCTCATCATCATCCTGAACATCTCCGAAATGTCCAACTGTGGCGAACTCTTCTCCATTACATTGGCACCATCTTGACTCACTGTTTCTTCTCCATCCGGACAGTCGGGCCCAATCGTAAAAACATATGTGTCGACATCAATACCCTCTTCCTCCATTGCTGCTTGCAGGCGCTGTCGAAAAATTTGCTTCTGTCCTCTGCTGTCCAGATTCCGGTCCTGAAGTTCCTTCTTCAACTCAGGAACGCGAAGATCCTCCAAATGTCGATCTGACATCGTCACAACACACTTTCACAGACTTATTTACTTCACCAATAATTAATCCCACTTCTGACACCAATTGTATGCGAGCTTAGGGTTCGCCGGATTAATTTTTTACAACTAACTAAGAACCGTTAAATCGATTTTCTTTGTAAACACTTTATTAGCCTGTTAATAACAACCGTTCCTAGATATTTCGCCAATAATTCGGTGACTCTTCTTTCTCTCGAAACTTATCGCTTCCTTATTTATCGCTTCCTTACTACTTACTCCCCTCCTTGATCTGCGTGCGACGTATTTATACCGTCTTTCCTCATTCTGATTCGGCGTTTCGTTTCCGTCCGTTCCATAGCCTCGAATTTTCTACTGCTCATTTTCTCCGGTTTTCCAGTACTTTCTAGAATATTCTAGTACGTCGTCTTGGATACCTGCCAGATATCACAGCTGATTGTCATATGCGTCACAATATATTAATTGTTTATAATAAAATCTATAACACCACGAAGCCAAGGAGCTATTAATCCTCGGCACACGAATTAATTCGACTGTTTTTGCAGCGACCACATATTTGGAGCTCCGAAAAGTGCGGCCTAATGTATGGGGTTCCTTAAGAGTTACAAAAAATACTTCACTCCATCCAACCTGGCTACTATGCACAAGACATACATTAATCTCAAAATGGAGTTGAACTTCCATATTTTGTTAGGCGCATCCAAAACTGCGCTACACGTGCTCCGTAGGATGCAAAAATGAGCAGTGAAACTTATTGGGGACACAGGTCTAAGTCGATCAATTCCGTCGTTAGAACTAAGGCGCAACGTATCATGCCTGTCTCTTTTTGATAGGTATTACCAAGGTCATTGCCCAACTAAACTTGCTGAATGTGTTCCGCCTCTTCAAACATTATCCCACGTTACCCATCAATCTGAGAATGCGCATTAGTTCACATTGAGAACCAACTTCAGGAAGTAAAAAACCACACCGTTTCGCGTCGGAAATTAGCAAAAAAAAACTCGAAGGACCACAATTGATTTCCATGGAAAACGAGAAGTTCAAAGATGTATGCTATGATACAACACCTCGAAAAGGTAAGCCAAAAAAAAAAAAAAAAACAGCACCACTGGAATTAGTTCGTGTGGACAACAAAGGAAAGAAACTCGGAGTTAACTTTTAATTAATTTTATTTTACTAACGGGTTCTCCAATAGGGACTTGACAACTTTTTTTCGGTAGTAATTTTTTATTATTTGCAGACGTTCGTTCGTGTACTTAACCATGATGAAAATGTTGAGTTTACTGAATAAATTGACAGTGGCAGTTCGATGATTAGTGAAAGGGTGCGTTCATAAATTAAATTCAAAGTTGTCAAGTCCCTATTGGAAAACCCGATATTTGAAAAATGAATTGCTGCACAGAATCACCCAAGTTATACAATAAATATAATCCAATAAGGTTGAAAACACCTTTCACGACGCTGCGAAATAACTACAGTTGTCAAACACGACGAATTTTTACTGCTCCGAGAAAAACTGCCTTGTTTTTCTGTTACCTTTTGAATCAAAGCAGCAGGTTCACGGTGGACTTGATTAACGGCCATTGATCTGCAATCCGTTTACAACAACTCTCCATCCCATATCTCTCTCGTTGACCTAAATTCAAGCCGCCCTTTCTATTGATTGTTGCTTGTGGACGCTATGTGGACGTTTTGGATCATAATTTCTGCATTTGCTTCACACGTTCCTTGGTCGACATTGCAAGTATTATACCGACGGCAGCTAGCTTGTAGAAGGCGTATCCTAAGGTCTTCGCCAAATGAGATGGATGATCATGGTTTTACGTGATCACGTAGTTGAACTTGAAATGCAATTTACGTGATACGTTTTTAAATGATGATTTTTGTGTCATATTGCGTTTTTCAACACACACAAATGTGGAATGCTCTACGTGATCATCTTGTTCCTCGTCGTTGTGATGTCCAGGCATTTAAAATCAATATAAGTCGATACTGTAGGGGTTCTCTATATCACATGGAGAACCAACCCACAATTCCTACCTAACTTCTACCGCTAACAGCGCGTCACCCTAACCCAACTTGTAACCCATCTACCAACATGCAAAAACACATCCCAATATGCAACAGCATCCGTTCCCAATCTGCAATTGCATACATCCCCAACCTACCAAGAACCTATTTCCCAAGCTGTAATAAACGCATATTCAATTTACAACGAAACACTCACCATCTCCGTGTATACTCACCTGTCACGCGGGAGACCGGGGTTCGATTCCCCGTCGGGAAGCGTCTGGCGCACGACTAATGACCTTGCCCGGAAAAAAACAAATCGTTATGGAAAATTTAACAAGCCTCAGGACTTGCTAAATAAGGCCAAGACCGGTTCCCGGTTGTAGTGCTGATGATGATGATGACTCACCATCTCCATCAATTACACCGAGCCGCATACATTTTCCCAAAATCTCTTCAATTAATTCTCTATCTAAATTATACTCCTTGCTTGCGACCAAGCAATCCTAATTTTCCCCGAAAATCATATCTTGTAATAAACGCATATTCAAATTTACAACAGAATACTCACCATCTCCATCAGCTACATCGCGTTGCACACATTTTTCCAAAAACCGCTTCGTCTAATATCTCATCTAAATTATATCCCTTGCTTGCAACCAAGCAATTCCAATTTCCCCCGAAAATCATTCCGGCACACTTCTTGCTTAAACTATCTCCTCGCTTGTAACCAAGCAACATTTAGTTCCCCCGAAAACCATTTCATCTAAACCACGTAGAACCGCACCAATTCCCTCTTACTGGCAAGCCAACAGCATGATGCGTCGCCTTTCCACGAGACGACCATCGCAACGATCAAGACCCTTGACCATACTTGGCTATGCCGCCGAAACCAATTTCCCGGTACACACAACCTAAGAATCCAACTCAGTCTATAGGGCGATGATTCCTCGGAACTAAATCCCCTATACAGGCATAGCAACCCTTTTCAAAGTTCCTAGTAAAAGGCAGTGAGTCAATTTTAGCTATGACTCCATTGCCACGACGCGACGAACTTTTCCTCGCCAGTAATTAATCAGTCGAGTCACAACCCCCGCTGAGCGCGCATCGCCCTTCAACCCAAAGGAGTCAAGTTCTTACCCTACGAGAGTATATACCGGGGAGTAGAGTGTCAATCACGAGTCGGGATTCGCACAGTCGGTACAAGCGAGTGGATAGTCGTCTGAGCCGTGTGTCATGTGATTCGGTCGGTTAACCCACTGGGAACCGTTGAGTACAAAACATCAACCGAAATCATAACTTAAACTAAGTGCTAACAAGGTAGTGTCGAATAATACGCAACGCTCCGCTGTGATTAATTAAATGTAAAATCCCCTTGTAAAATAACGGCGGGCGAGTGATGAATGGTATCAGAGTTGGATCTAACTAAAGAAACTACAATTGTAAATAAACACGTTTCAACAGTTTATATGCACCAATAAATTTGTGATCAGTGAGGCATCACCGGAAAACAAACTGACTTTTTCTTTCAACGATTTGTGTTCATTCTTTCCTCTCTTTTTGACAAAAGGATTTGATATAATTTAAATGTGATTGGACGAATAAACATACCATTTTTAGGACAGGAAATCATGTCAAGCTAGCAAAGGCCCTTATAATTTCTCTTAAAACGACAAGGACCAAGGGAAGAGAATAAAGTTGTGTTTCAACCCCAATTGTGACGTTCGGCGGTCGACTGCATCCCCACGTGAATCGGTGGAATATTAATAAACACGTCCCCGTGCTGGCACAACTATCTAATATCACCCACAATACCTTCTCTCCGTATCCACTCCACTCTTTGCTCTCGCTTTATGCTCTGACATTTAAGGGTACTGCAAAATCCTCTTTTGTGCGTGCATTAGTGTAAAAAGAAAAGCGTACAGTACATTTAACACTCGCCAGTGGTCTATTGAATTTTCGTTAACTTATGCAGGCCCATGCACCTCATCTGTTAGACATGATGTCATTCTTGTGGATACAGCTGACTGAGTTATCAAAACATATGTTTGTCACCGCTAGTTTAAGCAGAAATCAACTGGTAAAAACGTAAACCGATCGCTGTCTAATAATTTAGTCCGAATTCCCTCCGTTTATTTTTTATAACTATCACCATCCTTTTGATTTCTAGTAAAACTTTGTGTTAAAAGTTGCGCGCATAAAACATCCCATTAGTTTCTAACTGATGTGTAAGGAAAGGATAAGTACAGCAAAAGCCGTCTGGAGATGACGCAAATAAAACAAAAAGTTAAACTGCTGGGACTGGTTTCTGTGCTTTTTCTAATAATTCTTTACTTATACAAATCCTGGGCTTTCAAAAGTTCCCCACCCAAACGAACTGAAAAAGTGCAAGTGGACTATAAGCAACAACATCAAGGTAAACATGCTACTCCCGATATCGTCATCGAGCCTTTGGGCATCATCAACGTCGACTTCTTTGAACAACAGTATGCAGAATTGAAGGAAGCTAGAGAGAGATTAGCCAAATTAGAAGAACAAATGAAATATCTTGAGAGTAATATGGAGCGAAAGTACCCTAAAGTAAAGTATTTAAATTATAAAAACCGCAAGAGGATACTTATAACAGGCGGAGCTGGTTTCGTTGGTTCGCATCTCGTCGATACACTTATGATACAAGGTCATGAAGTGATTGTGGTAGATAATTTTTTTACAGGTCGAAAACGTAATGTAGAACACTGGTTGGGTCATGAAAATTTTGAACTAATACATCACGACATCGTAAATCCCTTATTCATCGAAGTAGATGAAATCTACCATTTAGCAAGTCCTGCCAGTCCACCACACTATATGTACAATCCAGTTAAGACAATTAAAACTAATACGATGGGGACCATAAATGTACTGGGCTTAGCCAAACGCGTGATGGCAAAGGTATTGATAGCCAGCACATCTGAGGTTTATGGCGACCCAACCGTTCATCCACAACCTGAAACATATTGGGGCCACGTCAATCCTATCGGCCCAAGAGCATGCTACGATGAAGGAAAGCGCGTTTCTGAAACCTTAAGCTACGCGTACGCCAAACAAGAAAAAGTAAACGTTCGTGTTGCCAGAATATTTAACACATACGGCCCTCGGATGCACATGAATGACGGACGTGTGGTTTCAAATTTCATATTACAAGCTCTGAAGAACGAGACTATTACTGTGTATGGTAATGGCAGGCAAACACGCTCCTTTCAGTACGTATCGGATCTGGTGGATGGCCTTATTGCTTTGATGGCATCTAATTACACGAATCCTGTTAATATTGGCAATCCAGTAGAACATACTATAGAAGAGTTTGCAAAAATAATCAAAGAACTTGTCGGTGGAAAAAGTGAAATCAAACAGACATCAGCAGTCGAAGATGATCCACAAAAACGAAGACCGGATATAACTCGAGCAATGAAATACTTGAAATGGAGTCCCAAGGTTCCATTGAAAGAGGGACTGCAAAAGGCTATTAATTACTTCCGCAAGGAATTGGAACGATCGAATCGGTTCCAAGAAAGCAGCAATCAATATTTTGAGTCGGAAATGAATAGATACCACCATGAATTGAATTGACGTATAATTAAAATCTAGTCTGTAAATATTTTATAAACTATGTGTGGATTGCTTTCTATTTAAGAGTAAAGTATATTGTAGTTTTCTAGATATTTTAAAATCCTTAGTTGGTTCTTGTTGAAAGTTGTTTTTTCAGTGTACACATTATTTTAAAATGCCTTTTTTAATAGTTCATATGTGTGTTTCGGAGTTTATTGCTTCCTTAAAATATTTTTTTTAAACAACGCAAAATAAATAAAAAGAACGAACTGTGGTACATTCTAAAATATTTATAATAAAGTGTTTACTTTGCGGAAAAAAGGTCCTTATGGCCTGAAAACAGAAATACATTTTCGTCCACTCATAAGAGAAATAAAAAGGGATCGTAGAAAGGCTGTCCTACGAGATAAGGACAACGATGTCCTCCGTCACTGTCTGCTGGCTATCTTGTGGCCATAAGAATTGTCCACAACTTGAGATTGTTGGGTTCAGATTTGGAATATCTGAAAGAGAGCAGTTCCTAGTGGGTTAATGCAAGAGATGTCTAATCATAAAAATGAATGGATCATAAAAACAAAACCACATGAAGCGGGCAGTCTTGGACGTGGTAATAGATGCAGACTAGGTTGTTGGCGTTAGATAACTGCGTTTTTGTCATTGTGTGTGTCATCTTGTACAATTTGTGTGTTTGAAAAGTCGATGGTAAACCCTAAGAGTTGAGTCCTCGGGCTTCTTTGGTTTAGACCCTGTTGGTCTTCTAGAAGTGTGTGGTGGTGTTTCCGACCTAAACGGGTTTTCCCAGGTTGTGGGCGTATAACGGGGTGAGATCGTTCTGGGAATCTAGTGTTAGAGTTCCTATTCTGTGTCCCTACTACCCGAGACGCATCGTTTATAGGCCTATTCTGCCTTTACCTCGATTCCTGGGAGTTTGGTCGATTATCCCCATAGGTCCTACCTAAAACCATATTTGTTTCCTCTGGGGGATCAATCCAATAGTAGAATGGATTATTCTGTAAAATTGGCTGCCTATTTGGTGAGATGGGGGCATGGTATGTGTCGTTCCTTTCAGGTGAAAGTAACTGGGCATAATACCTCGTTGGTATTTCATACCATCCACTCTCGGTTTGCTCTAACTCGAGAACCCTAGCAATAATCCTATCTAACGGGTCTTTTTCTGATTGTGCTATTAGATGCATTAGATGGTCATTTCTGATTCCTACCATCAGAACCGATTTTGCCAATCTCTCGGTCTGGAAGGTGAACCCTATGCTATTTGCACTCCCATACTTACATGTTGCCGCCTCATTGCAGTCCGATACTGCTTGCGTTATGCGGTGGGTGAAATCGGTGACATCCTCTTCGCGGGATTGTCGCATAAGAGAGTTTCGAGTGTAACTCTTCGTATGGCGCGTGTGGTAGTATCGTGTTTCGGAGTCGTTGGGAGTTGTTCTTTGAACATGTGTCGAGCTTTCCCAGTTAATTTCATGGGCAACCACCGCAGGAAACATTTTTCCTCCTCCTCTGATAAGCAGTCCAGCGTCCTGACACAGCTTTCGAGGTAACTATGTAGTTCCCTCGCTGCGTTAGGCCCTTTATGGCCACTGTAGACTTCCACATTAGCTTGGACTAGGTCCACCATTTTTTCTATACTCAGCATAGCGGCGACGAGTTCTTCCGTTATGATTTCCGCGGATAGTTTCCTTACGTGGCTCCTCGTTTGCATCAACGGTAATGCTTACGCGCGTTTCTTATCTTTGCGTACGGAGGGGCTACCCGGATTATTCTAACCGTGGTTCGCTATTAACCGTAGCGAACAAAAGACACGATTGTGGGGCAAGAATCAATCTAAAAAACGACCCAACGATGAGGGACAAGACCTAATCTAGATAAGTAAAAAGAAAGAAGATAAAAACCTGTAAAGAGAACACTAAAAACAACGGGAAATATTTGGGTATTTTTTTCTATAAACCTTTCATTTTATCGTCTCTCCTGTAATTGGAAAATAAACGGGGAAAAGGGAAACAATATTTTTATTTATTTTTTGGTTTATTTCGTTAAACGGCTTTTTATCTTTTATCCTAGCCGCTAGTTCCGCTAGTCGGCGTAGGGACGTTAGAGCCTCAGGGCTCTTTTTTTTTTGTTTTATATCCACATTTATTCAACAATTCAATTACATATTTCACTTAAGACTAAATGTTAACGTCTATTTTACAAATAACATTCTTACATTAACTTACTGGCTCTTCGCAAGCACTCTAAATTACACATTATCATATTTCATATGCCTTTCGGCGTACAAGCCTCAGGGCTCTTCCCACCAGCGGATTGTATCCCAGACGGATTTGATACAATTTCAGCTGGTGGTAACTGGCTGCGCCAAAATTGTTATATGTTTATTTAACAACAATTTGATATAATATTTATTTATGGGAGTTATGGGATAAAATAATAAAACAATTTCATTCTCTTTTAACACATTCTTATATTCAAATAACTTGACTCTACTAGCACGAGGAAGGCACGTCTGTTCTCAGCAAAACCCAGACCAAAAGAGAACTCTCTCAAGTGCACAAATTGAGACCATGGTCTCAAAATCAATCTCACATTCATACACACACAATCTTAATTTTATGACTTTATTCTGAAAACTAAATACCTAGAACACCATAGGACTGTCGTTGCATTAGTCACTTCGAATTCTTGGCGCCATATCCTTTGCCAGTGAATTCAAGTTACTAGGAAAAATAAATTTTATGTTGATTACTTTTTGCATTTCATAAAAATAAACCAACAGTATTTAATATCGTTAATATAATTTTGTATTAAGGTAATATAATTTAAATTATTGGAATGGTAAAGTTAAGTGGACTTACTTGGTTGCTCTTGATCTTTCGTATGTTGTTGAAGGTTGCGGCAGCAGGCAGGTTTCAGGGGGCGTTGAATGGCAGCTCCCCTGATCAGCTTCCGTTGGTTGTTCCTCTAGCTCAGCTATTAAAACTATCCTTTTATTTAAAGAACACACACGACACTTTTTTTTGAAAATATGAATTATTGTTACGGATTGTTGTTGATATGTTCAGCTTCAGTGGCTTTGCTTGCCAATTGTTTTACGTCGAATGAATATTTTCATTGCCGTTGACGTTTATTTTTTATTCGATGCCAACGCCGCTTTTTATTTTCTCTATTAAGTAGAATTTGCACAAAGTAGTTTATGCAAATTAGCTACTTGGCGAATTGTTCTCCTTTTAAAGGTAGAGAGGGGAAACTAACGAAAGGGGATAAGTGGATGCTAGGGGGGACCTGGACGCGAGGTAGGTGCGTAACAAGGGGCAAGTCTGGTGAATACGGCGGGTGGGCTAGGTATTCCCAATGAAGTGTTTGCAAATAGTTTTTCACCGACACCGCAACATGCGGACAAGCATTATCATGAAGAAGAATGATTTCATAATGTCTGAAGTAGTAATGGGTGCGTTTTTCCTCGAGTGCTCGGCTCAATCGCATTAATTGTGTTCGGTAGAGAATTCCAATGATGGTTTCACTCGGTTTCAGCAATTCATGATACACGACACCAATCTGATCCCACCAAATACACAGCATGAGTTTTTTCCCATGAATATTCGGTATTGCTGTCGATGTTGAAGCATGGTCAGCTGGTCCCCATAATTATCATAGTGGATCCATTTTCCACCCCCAGTGACTATACGATGCGAAAAACTTTTTTTTTTCTTTGCCTGGCAAGCAGCATTTCACTTATGCAAAGTCGGCGTTCAAAGTCTCTCAGTTTCAGTTCGTATGGAACCCAATTTCCTTGTTTTTGAATCATCGCCAACGATTTTAAACGATGTGAAGTTGCTTGTTGAGTTACATCTAATGTACCTGCAAGTTTCTTTTTGCGTTTGGGGTGGATCTTCTCCAATATTGCTTCCAATTCTTTGTCTTCGTACACTTTTGGACTTCTACTTCGTTCTTTGCCTTCCACGTCAAACTCACCGTTTGTAAACTTTTGAAACCACTCACGATAACTTCGCTCACTCAAAGCAGCCTCACCATATAATTCTACAAGCAATCGACGCGCCTCAGCGGCAGATTTCTTCAAATTAAAAAGCAAATCAAAAGTTCCCGCCAATGACGCTTATTTGGCACAAAACTAGACATTTTTGCACGAAAAAAATTATGTAAAGCTGATACAAAGTCACTAATATTTTGAGGTTATGATGTTATCACGTGTTTAAACTCACAATATTACGTTTGACATCTGACAAGTTCTACATAATTACCTGTGGGGCCATCTTTTGCCAAACGTTGTACACCTTATATTTACCCATGAAAAATTTGACTGCCGAACAGGAACATGATCCGATATTGAATTAGGTATGAAACAAGCTTTTATTTATGCCGTTATTTATCCAAAAATATTATTCTCTCTTCAACATCAGATATATCGACCTATTATTTAATGTTTAACGAACTTTGTAAGTTACTTTCGTTTGTACTAATTTTTCAAACTGCCGATGGTGAAGTGCTACGTAATCAGGCTGGGCACTAGTTGATACCTGTTCATTTAGTGATTCCTAATGCTAAAACTACGACGGCACACCAACAGGATTTACTTAACTTCTTCGGGATAGACATTGTTTATTGATCTTGTTCTCGTGGGTTACTTGGACTAATACATATGGTCTACATCATCATCATCGGCACTACAGTCGGGATCCGGTCTTAGCCTTATTTAATAAATCTCTCCACCGGTCCCGATTTCGAGCCGATGTCACCCAGTTTGGCACTCCCAAGTTCTGGGCGTCCTGGCCTACACCATCCCTCCATCGCAGACAAGGTCTGTCGCGCTGTCTCCTTCCATACATCCTGCCACAAAGGACTTTCCGGGCAGGTTCCTCTTCGCTCATTCGAGCTAGGTGTCCCGCCCATCGGAGTCTATCGAGCTTGATTTTTCTTACAACATTGGCTTCAAGGTAGATTGCGTACAACTCTTGGTTGTAGCATCTCCAGAATCGTCCTCCCTCACATACGGGGCTAACAATTCTCCTTAAGACCCTCCTCTCGAACGCGGCTAAGAGTTCAGAGTGCCTTTTATTGAGCACCCAGGCCTTGCATCCATACATGAGTACTGGTAAGACCTTGGATGTTGTGGATAAATTTCGGGATTTAAAGAGCCTTGATAGATGTTTGGTGTGTTTCAACCCAACTTATGTACAATATAAAAAAACAGAAAGATTAAAAAAACATAGACATTGAAAAACTTCTACAGTAGTAGGGGATTTAAAGAGCCTTGATAGACCATAGTAGGACTTGTTGGATTTGATCAGCCGTTCGCGTATTTCTTCTTCCATATTGTTTCGGCTGCTACTATTGACCCAAGGTAGTTAAAGTGTTGCACTACTTCAAATTCGTGCTCCACTACCCTGATAGTTTGACCAACGTTAGGTCTTCTCTCCGCAGAAGTTGCCGCCATGTACTTAGTTTTTCCCACATTAATGTGCAGTCCCAGTTTTTGTGCTGCGTGCTCGATCTGGATGAAGGATTCCTGTACCACCGATTCGGTTCTACCGATGATGTCGATGTCATCTGCGTAGGCAAGTATTTGGCTGGACTTGGTGATAATAGTCCCTCTTGATGTAACGCCAGAGTCACGGATTGCTTTCTCCAACGCCAGGTTGAAGAGGAGGCAGGCCAGACCGTCCCCTTGTCGGAGTCCATTATTGATTTGGACAGCAATCCCGCTATTTTTACTTGACTAGTTACGTTAGTCATTGTCAACCTACAAAGTCGTATCAATTTGTTTGGAATGCCGAATTCTCTCGTGGAATTATATATTTCTACCCTGCGTATCCTGTCGTAGGCGGCCTTAAAGTCTATAAATAGATGATATAATGGAATCTTAAATTCCTTACATTTTTCAATCGCCTGCCTAAGGGTGAATATCTGATCAATTGCTGATTTGCCTAGAATGAAGCCACACTGATATTGACCAAAGATGGCTTTAGCGTATGGGGCTATCCGATCTTGTAGGATAGTGGAGAGTATATATAGCCGGTACTCAGAAATGTTATACCCCTATAGTTGCTGCACAGTGTGATATCTCCCTTCTTATGTATGGGGCAAATTATACCACGACGCCAATCTTCCGGCATCTTGTCTTGCTCCCATACGTGCACCGCGATCTCATGAATTGGGTGATGTAACGCTGTCCCTCTCTGTTTGATCAGCTCAGCTGGTATGCCATCATCTCAGGGGCTTTATTTGATATGAGCTGTCTTATGGCTTTTATTGTTTCCTTAATGCTTGGTGGCGGCAGCATTTGGTCATTTAACAATTCATTGAAGTGCACTTTCCATCACTCCAGAATGGCTGCAGGATCGGCGATCAGATTACCCTCTTTATCCTTCCACCTGTAGACCTCATAAACGTTGTAGTGATCCTAAATCACTACTCTCTCCCACGTACCTATAATCCCAATCCACGTGAATCATATGAGCGACAGGTTAAACCAAAAGTTAGTTTGCCGCACATTGATTCAATTCCCGAATACCATACCCTTACTCATAATTCCAATTGAATCATATGCGCGATAGATTTAAACCACAAGTTAATTTGTTGCGCATTGATTCAATTTCCAAGTACCTTACATCCCAATCCAATTGAATCATATGCGCGACAAAATTAAACGAAAGTCCATTTGTCGTGCATTGATTCAATTCCCTATAATTTGAAATTATGAAATGCGTAATACTAAATGCATTTCATGATTTCTCCTTCCGGGAATTAGTTCAAATAGAGTTCGTGTACACTTCCGGGAATCCTATTCCAATTGAAGCACACACCATTTTGTTTGGGCTTCTTGGAATTTTTAAGTAATATTTTTAACAAATCTCTGTTGCCACAGAGTATAAAAGGGGAGTGCATTTTGGATTCTAGATCAGTTGGGATCCAGAGGTCGCGACAACGGCCGAAAATTGAAATAAATAAATTAAACAAATTAAATAAAATTAAATCGGGTTTTCATTTTGGACTCACCAAGGAGGTAAGGAAACCAATCTAACAAAATATAACCCTACATAATTGGCGCAGCCGGTAGGATCAAGGAAGCCAAAGTTAAACACTTGTAAGTGCTTGAAAACCCTTGATCACTACAATAATATATATCCAAGCGTACTGGGCACAAGACACCTTCAGCCCTGCGTCCGGAGCTGAGTCTGGCTTCGGAGGTACGACTTGGTAATTAAAATCATAAACCAACAAAAAAAAATAATAATCAAACCAATAAAAAAAGCGTGCCTGGGGCTTAAACACCAGGAAGTGCTATAAAAAAATAATGAAAAACAAAAAATAATTAAAAGCGTACCTGGGGCTAAATACCAGTGTAAAAACAAAAAAAGGAGGAGCGAAAAAAAAGTAAATTCAAAAAAAAAAGGGAGAAGAGATACGAAGGCAGAATACCATAATACTACACTACCAACAGCAGCAGTTATTAAACAGCGGAAAACCAAACAAAACAGGCAGTAAACTACCGGCACGCCACTAGCGGCTAGAACAACAAGGACCAACAAGAGCAGCAGCCAACACACCAACATATAGAATAAGTAAGCAGTTTCTTCTTTTTTTTTTAGTAATTCCATTAAGACATTATTTTATTGATTTTTTTTTTTTTAAAACATAAGCTATAACCATAGTCTGCTCCCCCAATTCTGTTGGGTCTATATCTGTTTATAAAGTGCACCTACCTATCCTAGGGAAGAATTTCTACTTCTAAACCAATAAGTACACAAAAAAAAACAATAATAATATTGACACTCGCCCTTGGGATAGCAAACATCTGAAACCCATATACCTGTGCCCCTCTCTCCCGTTTATATTGTTACTATTATTATATTATTCTCTTTTGGTCTATGGAACAAGGAACCACCTCAAGCCCTAGCACGCCCCACGACCCTGTACCTCGTTCACCCAAGAAACTTCGCAGCGGAACCATAATCGAAGCAAACCCTTCGATCAAAACTCGCGACCCCAGCCCATCCTTATTGGAAATTCCAGTTGTTCAGCACCAAACGGATCTCGCAACCTTTGAAACAATGACCATTGATTACACAAAGGTTGCGAAGCTGTCAGCACAGCTAATCCCCATCTTCTCCGGGGAACCAAATCCGCATATAGGTGCAGAATTGGAAACCTTTTTGGATTGCTGCAAGAGGGTTTTAAACTGCCTCAGGACTGAAGAACACGGGGCTTTCTTACAAATATTCCCTACTAGGCTACGGGGTGAAGCTTCTGCCTTAGTCGCGTCCACCCCGTTCGCATCTTTTCAGGAAGACGAGGATGTGCTAAGGAAGGTTTATTTACCAGTAGAAAACTATCAGGACCTGGTAAATAAACTATTAGCTACTCGGCAAAATCCGGCAGAAGCTATCATCTTATTCCAATTACGACTGAAGAAGTCGTTAATGGAATGTAAGAAAGCCGCGGAACTAAAATACGGTCCCACTTTGTCCGAGGCCGTAAAGGCACAATTAGATGACTTTGCAAAAAGCATCTACAAAAAGGGGTTAATAAACCCATACCATCGGCAATTTTTACTATTGATGGGAGATGTAACGATAGACTCTCTGATGGAGAAAACACTAGAACTGGAACAGGTACAACAAACTCAGTCACCAACAACATCCCCTGTACAACCCAATAGCACCATGATCCAACAGTCTCATCCTTTTGTCTCAACCCTAAACCCACAGGCCCCTAACTTTAGCAAAACTCTTGAAGCTTTCTCGCATACAAACCAAGAAACTAAGATGGTACCGTACATCCAACCAACCTTACAAGAAACCCCCTATAACCAAGAGGTAGTGAGATATCCCCAACAGGCAATGTATGGGACAACAACAGCTCTAACCCCAAGTCACCCGGTCAGATGGACGAAACAGGATACTCGTGTAACCTGTAGTTATTGCAGAAAAATAGGACACACCTATGCGGAGTGCAACAAAAGAAAAAACACCCCATTCTGCACACACTGCCAACAGGCAAACCACGACATCCGTGACTGTCGACGGCTAAAAAGCCAAAACGAAACAAACAGGAATACAAACAGAAACAGCCCCACACGGCGCCGTACGGAACCCACACATGGACCCAGAGTGTTACACATAAGCCAGGCCTGCGAATTCTGTGGTCAACCGGGCCACAGCCTGAATGAATGCCAACAAAGAAGGAAATGGGAGTCTCGGGATCAAGCGCACTGTTCGGGAAACGGCCCCCGGTCGGGCCAAAAACCCAGACTCGACCGAATCAATAAAAAAATCAAGGGTGCCACCTCAGACGCCGACATTAGCCTGCCCAATTGTCCACCTCCCCCTGGACATAAGTAAAAGCGGTAAGGTACGCCTAGTGGTGGACACAGGCGCTGAGGTAAGCTTGATTAAGAAATGTAGAATCAAGCAACACAACGCCCAAATAGTTACCGGGGAAACCTGCACTTTGGAAACACCGTTCGGTAAGGGAAAAACCCTAGGAAGTTGTCAGGGAAATTTCAATTTGAAATCTAAAATTCCCTGCACGTTCCAAGTAGTGAGCAATATGCCCGATCTTCCAGAAGACGGTCTACTGGGAAACGACTTCCTCTCAAAACACTGCAACGTGGAAGGCCCAAACCAACAATTGGTGTTCCCACCAACCACCTACAACGAGGAAGAAAATATAATCCCGTTTGAGAAAGCAGGTCCACCTATACCCAAGGCAACAAAATTCAAAGAGGTTACTAAGACCATCAATAGCGTCACCAAGACAAAGCCCACACAAGTCCGGCCACAAACCAAAACGGACACAAAATCGATAGAAGTAAAACTCATTAAAAAAGCTTATATTCCGGCACGAACAACAAAAATAATACGAATACCTGTAACAATAAAAGAAGCCATGATCAGTTCAAAACAGGAAATAAAGAAAGGAGTATTCTTGGCTGAAACCATTTTACCGGCAGGAAATAATGTGGCAATAGGCATATTAAACACAGGGACCCAGCCAGTCAAAATCACCTCCTGCAAGCTATCCTTAACTCCGCTGAAAAATTTCACAATAATGTCTCTAAAGCAGGCACTTAATAGAGATCTGGATGTTGATAAAACTCCAAAGACACCCTCTCCCAAAAAAGGGGCAGAGGGATGTATAATTAAAAAATGTTGTAATATACACCATTTAAAGCAACCACCCCCAGAGGAAAAACCCTCAAAATATCGTAAACAACAGCTGGAGAACGAGCTCAGATTAAGCGACACCCTGAGCCAGGAGGAGCATAACTGCATTTTAAAATTATGCCAAGATTACGCAGATATATTTTACTTAAAGGGAGACAAACTCCCATATACCCAAGCGATATCGCACAAAATACCGCTCATTAGGGACCAACCTCCAATAAATCAAAAAATGTATAGGTTACCGGAAACACAAAAACAAGTAATAAACGATCAACTGGAGGAAATGCTGGCAAACGAAATAATTCAAACCAGCAAAAGCCCATGGAATTCACCCCTCCTGGTGGTACCCAAAAAACCAGGACCGGATGGGGAAAAAAGATGGCGAGTCGTTGTAGACTTCCGAAAGCTGAACGAAAAAACTATAGGAGATGCATTCCCATTACCTAGGATCGAAGATATCCTAGACCAATTGGGCCACTCCCGGTATTTTTCCACCCTGGATTTGGCCAGCGGATACCATCAAGTCCCAGTACATCCAAGGGACAGAGAAAAAACCGCGTTCAGCACAAACTTCGGACACTACGAATTTAAGCGCATGCCGTTCGGGTTGAAAGGGGCACCGGCTACCTTTCAAAGACTAATGAACTATGTTCTCACGGGTCTTTAGGGATTAGAATGCTTCGTATACCTGGACGACATAGTAATATACGGAAAGAACCTCGATGACCACAATAACAAACTAAAACGCGTCTTCGACAGGTTAAGACAATACAACCTCCGACTCCAACCGGAGAAATGTTGCTTTCTACAAAAGGAGGTGGTATATCTGGGCCACATATGCTCAGAAAAAGGGGCACTACCCAATCCGAATACTACAGCTAGCGTGCGCAATTTCCCCGTCCCAAAAACAGTCCGACAAGTGCAATCATTTTTGGGAATGGCAAATTATTATAGAAAATTCATTCCCCAATTTTCAAAGATTGTCCGACCACTTACTAACTTAATTCGGAAGGATGTAAAATTCGCTTAGACTGAAAATTGTCAACGGGCATTTGAAGACATTAAGGATCTTTTGGTAACACCACCACTACTAATATACCCAGACTTCTCCAGGGAGTTTAACTTAACCACTGACGCTAGTTCCGAAGCACTAGGAGCGGTGCTCTCACAAGGCCCGGTGGGAAAAGACCAACCAGTAGCATACGCCAGCCGCACGCTTAACAAAGCGGAGCGAAATTACTCCACAATCGAAAGGGAATTGCTGGCCGTCGTATGGGCGGTAAAGAATTTTAGGTGTTACCTACAGGGCAGGAAATTCACAGTGTACACTGACCACAAGCGCCTGAAAGGAGAATTTAACCTCAAAGACCCCACCAGTCGACTAACACGTTTCCACCGTAAACTAGCCGGGTACGATTATAAAATCGAATATAAACCCGGAAAGTACAACACAAATGCAGACGCCCTCAGCCGTATACAACATGAAAACATTGAATCACAAGCAGATTTGAAACAATCCAAGGAACGCACCTTCCCAAGTCCAGACAACTCTCCAGCTGTTATGTGTAACGTGGTAACCCGGGCATAAAAACGGGCGAAAAAGGATAAAAACAAGAAAGAGGAGACCTCGGAGGATACAGGCAGTACAACGCAAAGTGACCCGAATGGTGACTTAGACTCGGAAATCAACCCCGAATTCATCACCAAACCCGAGGAGTGCTTAACCATCTTACGAGATTACCATGACTCTCCTTTCGGTGGACACCAGGGAGTTAGAAAAACATACAACCGCATTCGTAAAAAATATCGGTGGCGTTACATGCTAAGAGATATCAGAAGATATATCAAGAAATGTAAAAAATGCCAGACGATGAAAACAACACCCCAACTCCGAATGCCAATGGTTATTACCGATGTAGCCGAGAAACCTTTTGATAAAGTATACTTGGACATCTTTGGACCATTAGAAAAATCTAACTCTGGGAACCAATATATACTGACTTTCCAAGATAACTTGACCAAAATGATGGATTGCTATGCCCTACCAAACGTAGAAGCACAGACAGTGGCTGAAACAGTATTTGATCAGATTATCTCACGATATGGCATCCCCAAACAAATAGTGACAGACCAGGGGACAAATTTTCTTAGCGATCTTTTCAAAAAACGGTGCAAACTCCTTCGAATAAAGAAACTGCAAACAACAGCATACCACCCGCAGTCTAACGGAGCGTTGGAAAGGGCCCACAGGCCGTTGGTGGAATACTTACGTACAGTAGTCGATGAGAGCCCAAATACTTGGGATCAATACCTACGAACGGCCACCTTCGTGTATAACACGAGCACACATGATAGCACCAAGTTAACACCAATGGATTGTCTATATGGTTTCTGCCCAGAGGTCCCCTCTAACTTAAAACGTGAACCCGAGCCCATTTACAACCACGAAAGCTATTACCAACTCCTTAGGTACAAATTGCAAAAAACCTATACGATAGCGAAACGTAACCAATTAGAAAACAAGCATAAATCAAAAGCCTACTATGACCACCAAATCAGATCACACACATTCCATGTGGGGGACCAAGTCTTAATAAAAAACGAAAACCGTAAGGGCAAATTGGCATCTATTTGGAAGGGACCCTTCCTAGTCACTGCTATAAAAGGACCAGTCAATACGGTCATCAAAATGGGGCGAAGTTCCGTGGTGACCCACAATAACAGGCTAAAACCCTATTTCTAACCCTTCCAACAACCCGTGTCCCACTACCAACCCTAGACATATGCTATCCCCAGGGTGTATTGTAGTTCAATACTTTATCACTTAAAAATACCAATGGATACACAATATTGACAAAGATGACAAAAAAGTGGTAATAATAAATGTCATATGGACTGAAATACAAAAAAGAAATCACATACAAATAAAACAAAACAAATATTGACCCCCAATGAGGAAGACAATTTATAAATACTAAATTGTAAATAACTATTTAAAAAAAAAAAAAAAAAAAAAAAAAAGTATTTAAATCCTAATTAAGATTTAACGATTTCCAAACCCTAAAACATTAAAAGTTAGAAACAAACAAAAAAAGAAAGCGAATGAAGCTATAAAGAATGCTAAACATTATTACAAGATATACCTATATTTACGCATAGGCAACATGTATTACTAGTGTAAGACGTTTTTAAATATAAATACACTTTTATTAATCTAGCATTAAATGATTAACAACAACAACAACAAAAAAAAAAGTTAATATTAATGACTTAAGTATATATTAGAAAAATAACTCTTCATTATTAATAAAAAATCGAATTAAAATGAGAACATTTACTTTGATCCTTTGTATCTTAATTTGAAACTTATTTACTTTAAAATTTACTTTCATTTTTAATAAAATCTGTAAACAAGATTAACCAAATTAATTAAAACTACATCCAAAAATAAATGGATAAGAAAGATACCCTTATGTTAATTACCAAATAAATCTAGCATTACTTACAAAAAGAAAATATAGTAATAAATATTAATGTACTATATCCTTAAGTATATATAAGAAACATAACGTATCTTTATAATGAAAACTTTAAGTAATTACAAAAATAAATAATAATTGAAATTCTTAATGAATAATTTTAAGAGAACAAACTATCATTAATAATGTTAAACTACATAAGGAATCAATACAATTAATGTTAAACTGGAACAAACATGTAAACTATCACGAATTCAAAATGCCACCGCCCCTTGCTTCTCACACATTCTAGAAAATTAACCTCTTCCAGATTAATTTTCTTTTCTAAAGGGGGGAGGAATGTAGTGATCCTAAATCACTACTCTCTCCCACGTACCTATAATCCCAATCCACGTGAATCATATGAGCGACAGGTTAAACCAAAAGTTGGTTTGCCGCACATTGATTCAATTCCCGAATACCTTACCCTTACTCATAATTCCAATTGAATCATATGCGCGATAGATTTAAACCACAAGTTAATTTGTTGCGCATTGATTCAATTTCCAAGTACCTTACATCCCAATCCAATTGAATCATATGCGCGACAAAATTAAACGAAAGTCCATTTGTCGTGCATTGATTCAATTCCCTATAATTTGAAATTATGAAATGCGTAATACTAAATGCATTTCATGATTTCTCCTTCCGGGAATTAGTTCAAATAGAGTTCGTGTACACTTCCGGGAATCCTATTCCAATTGAAGCACACACCATTTTGTTTGGGCTTCTTGGAATTTTTAAGTAATATTTTTAACAAATCTCTGTTGCCACCGAGTATAAAAGGGGAGTGCATTTTGGATTCTAGATCAGTCGATCTCTTCGGATCAAACCCCCACAATTTCTTCTTCAGTACAAAACTGAAGAAAGCACCCTTCCCAACAACATTCCCCTCTATAATAGAGGATTTCTGGACCCATCCCATAGGGTCTACAATTAACAAACCAAACACACGAACGCACAGTACAAGACGGCACAAATACAAACATACACACCGACCAAAGAGCAGATTATCAGACGCCAAAGACGTGATCTGCGTTTACTACCGCACCCAAGACCCACCGGTCTTGTAAGATTTCTTTCCCACCATCCCTCTATAAAAGTAGTTAGAGAACACTTGGACTAACACTGTCCACACTATCCTTGGATACCCCCCCTTTTTTCTTCTCTTTTCAGATGCCGCGAGACCGAGCCCAATATCCTGACGGATGTGGGTGATTCTGGTTATCGCAAGATGACCAGAAGTCAGAGACAAGATGAAGGACACATATGTCCTGTCTCGCCAAATTCGGCCTTCTCGCCACATTTTTTTTTTTTTTTTTTTTTTTTTGATTCTAGATCAGTTGGGATCCAGAGGTCGAGACAACGGCCGAAAATTGAAATAAATAAATTAAACAAATTAAATAAAATTAAATCGGGTTTTCATTTTGGACTCACCAAGGAGGTAAGGAAACCAATCTAACAAAATATAACCCTACAACGTTTACGGACCTGCAGAGGAGTCCCCTGACGACAAAAAATAAATTCTACGAGAACGTCGAACGGGCCCTCAATGCCTGCCCAAGATACGATGTGAAAGTCGTTCTTGGGGATTTGAATGCAAAAATAGGTCGGGACCCGGTTTTCGGGCACTACACAGGTTCCCATAGTTTGCATGAGAACACTAATGACAATGGACTACGAGTCATCGAACTGGCAGCATCGAAAAGCTTGGTCGTTGCGAGTACCAGGTTTCCGCGTAAAGATATCCACAAAGCCACCTGGGTATCACCTGATGGAGCCACTCGCGACCAAATTGACCACGTGTTGATAGATCACCGCCACTCCTGGAGCCTGATGACGGTACGAACGTACCGAGGTGCCAACGTCGACTCGGATCACTATCGTCTTGGTACACATCCAAGCTACTACTGTACAAGACCATGGTTTTACCAGTACTCATGTATAGGTGCAAGGCGTGGGTGCTCAATAAAAGGCACTCTGAACTCTTAGCCGGGCTCCTCGATAGTATAGTGGTTAGTATACCCGCCTGTCACACGGGAGACCGGGATTCGATTCCCCGTCGGGGAGCCTCTGGCGCAAGACTAATGACCTTGCCCGGAAAGAACAAATCATTATGGACAATTTAACAAGCCTCATGACTTGCTAAATAAGGCCAAGACCGGTCCCCGGTTGTAGTACCGATGATGATGATGATGATGAACTCTTAGCCGCGTTCGAGAGGAAGGTCTTAAGGAGAATTGTTGGCCTCGTATGTGGGGGAGGACGATTCTGGAGACGGCACAACCATGAGTTGTACGCGTTCTACCTTGAAGCTAATACTGTAAGCAAAATTAAGCTCGGTAGACTCCGGTGGTCGAGACAACTGGCTCGAATGAGCGAAGAGGAGCCTGTCCGGAGAGTCTTTTGTGGCAGGATGTATGGAAGGGGACAGCGCGACAGACCTTGTCTGCGATGGGGGAATGGCGTAGACCAGGACGCCCAGAACCTGGAAGTGCCAAACTGTATGACGTCGGCTCAAAATCGAGACCGGTTGAGAGATTTGTTAGATAAGGCCAAGACCAGATCCCGGTTGTAGTGCCGATGATGATGATGATGAGATAAGCTTGTATGGCGATGATTGAACGACCAAGAAGGGAAGTAAAACTTTACGGCAAACGCGCGGCCCGCCATTATCTACCGTTTGATGGTAACTAACCACGCGGAGCGAAATCTGTATATGTCCGTCTCTGCCATCCTTGGAGCAACCTACCTCGGTTCCATCCTATTTTACTCATCATACCTTTGCAAATATTTGCGACACGGAGAACAAACAAACTTTACATATCACAAACCATTTATTTTAGGCACACAATAGTGTTATCTAATTACAAATTTTACAGCAATACTTTTACAAAAGTAACTTTTTCTGTGAAGTTATTGGGGTAATCAGGCTTCTTGAAACTATCGTGTGTGGCATGTCGTCTCCTTTTTTTTCCTTTATTTTAACATTATAATCATAATTATTCGAGGAACTGATTCAATTACTAACATGTTACAATAATTTACTCGTTGAATACTTAATTTAAAACTACTGAAGTTAAAATTTCCAATTCAATTATTCCGAGAAGGCTTCAAAGTTGGATACTAATTCGACATCCATCCACGAGGCAAACAAAAATATCATTTTGGTTCTATAAAAATTCCCATATTTTATTTGAAAAATTGGATAGGAGAATGAAAAAAAAAACATTTAACAAAATAATCATTTCTCTCAGCTTTATTATTACATTACTTAATATCATTCCAATTTCTCATTCATAATATCCTATCATTTAACAACATTTTGAATGTCTTTGTTCAAGAGAGGTAATGGAACCGGCCAATTTTTCTCCATCAATATCAATTAATTAATTATCGTCCAACTATAACGTTAAATATAATTTTTGAATCTCTTCACCTGATATATTTCAATTTTTACACTTACGATTAGTTTTAAGGACTTAGTTATCAATTAAACTAAGAGTAACCCATTCGAAATGCGCATAGTGTTCATTGTCATTTATTTTTACCTATCTAGCATTTCAACAAATAATCGTTTCATTGTCACATTACCTTCTCGGAATACTGAGCGCCAGAAGCGACGTATTATATTATCGGCTTGTCTTAAGGAAGGCAGGATCAGTAATAATTGCTGTTGATGGGATACCGCGGTCGTATGCCGGAGAAAATAAACACAATCATTCAAAGAGTTTAATATCGAATCTCGAAAGCTCTTCAATGAATTGGAATCATCCAATAACACATCACAATTTGAGAGGATCAAGGCTTTTAGCAGATAGTATTCTTCTTTGCGTGGCGATAATCGTTCCATTCTTTGAACAATTTGAACACAATGATAATATAGTTCTGTAGCACCGCATTCCTTGGCAGTGCGTTCATCCATAGATACGTCTGAGGCAAAATTAAGTTTACCACTAAATGGAATTGATCGATAAGCTAACTGTAGCGTAAGAATTTCAGCCCATGAAACTTGTAAAAGTCTCATTTGATCATTTAAAGGTAGTTCTGTAAAACCTGGTATCTGTTTCGCCCATCCTATGACTCCGACTAGTTCTTTATCATATAAATCACTGAGTACAGCCAGCATATTATGGGCCTCGTCTCCAGGTTTTGAATTAAGATCAACTGGCTTCACGTCGTCTTGTTGATTTACGCAAAGTGCATCTGGTTCATATATATTAAGCACTTCAAGAATTTTAATATCTTCAAGAGATGAAGTCGTTGACTGATACAGTAACTGCATGGTTTGATAAGAATTGGAAACGGGATTCCTTCGATATTTTTGTCGTCCCCCACGAACTCTGTCTAGGCGGACTCCTTCCTTTAGCATTCCCATGAACAAACATTTTTGAAATCGACATGCTTGGCAGGCTTTGCGTCGACGTTTGTTGATTTCACATTCATTATTTGCTGGACAAGTATATTCTATGTTACCCTGGATAGTACGTTTGAAGAACGCTTTACATGCTTCACAACTTGCAACACCATAATGAAATCCCGAGGCTACATCTCCACAAACTAAGCACAATCTTCGAATTTCTTCTCGATTCCCACTTTTATTATCATTCTCATTATTTCCTAGTAAATCTCCAGATAAAGATGTAGTGGAACTACATAATTGGCGGTCTGGTGACACACTCGACGATGATATCTTCACTTGATTATTCGTAGAATTGTTGTAAGAGGCCGAGTTAGAACAAGTATGCATTGATATTGGAGGACTACTGCAGTTTGTTGTTGTATCAATTTCTTGTTTAATATTTAATAGACTTCGCATATCATCAGCCATGTTAATAACGCTAGAAAAAATAATTAAGGTCTTATTACAAATACTTTAACAAAAATATGAAATTAAACAAATATATTCTACAAATTCACCAACTATTTCACTAAGTGTTTTACTTAGTCATAAAATTAAGTTAAAGTATACTTTACAAATAAAGCATAATGACAGTACTACATTGCACTGATAAAAGTATTTCCACACAATAAGTCTCACACCTTATATACATATATCATCGGCACTACAACCGGGACTGGTCTTGGCCTTATTTAGCAAGTCTCTCCACCGGTATTCGGTCTATATCGGAGACTTGTTAAATTGTGCATAATAATTTGTTTTTCCGGGCAAGGTTATTAGCCTTGCGCCACCTCACACCTTAGTTAGGGAAAAAAGGAATTCCTCAGTCATCCACTATAGACATTACACATCCAGCGTCTTATTGAATCCGGCTTCTTACAAATGGCCGATGCTACGACGGCAAATGTGCTAATCTACTTCGATCATTTCCATAATAAATAATAAATAACAAAGAATAAAAATTCGACGACGGGCGAATATCTTTAATATAGGAATCAACGACAGTTGAAGACAGTTTGGGACAATAATATAAACGCCATTGTCAATTTCAGTCGCCTGTCTTGGATTCTCGCCTTGGTCAAGGCAAATTGTAAAATATACCGGAGTTTGCCTTTGTTAACTGTGTTACACCACGCTACACAAACCCCCTCAATTAGCAATCATCCTTCCAACTAATATTCATATTGCACACAAAGCAATACACAAACAATTAACTGGCGCCTCTTCCCACAGGCAATTAGTGTTCATATCGCATACGTTGCGATATTCATTTACCACTCTGCCCTGTGAGTAGGACGTTAGAATATACTCACAGCTAGGCCGGCTTGTCGTAAGAGGCGACTAAAGGCCGAGTGGTAGCCGGGGTCTCAACGCCCCGTGCGCCCGGTGAAATACCATCCCATGAAGCTTTAGGCTCCGTGAAATGGTCGGGAGAAAGGTTGGTTAGGTGGTAGTCGGTCCCAAGGTGAGATACCACCCCGTCACGCTGTACAATCCGCGATATCGCCGAGAGAAATCTTTGACGGTGTTTTGGATGTGTGGCTGATGGCACAGACTGACACGGAGATAAGTCATGATGGTACCTTCTGATATAAAGAATTCCGGAGGTAAACTAGTCTCCTATTCGGATCTCCGGGGGGGACTATGTCAGGGGGAACATCATGCAGATATCATGATAAATAACGGAACTTTAAGAGGTTCATCATCCCATAACCGGACTCGCTCTCGAGGGTCTACCCACGCTCGACTGGTGACGGCATTTTGTAACATCAGGGGCATCGGTTTCACCAATACGAATGTAAACGCCGTCCACCAATATTTGCTAACAACGAAACCTGATATCCTTGCCCTAACTGAGACCCAGGTGGATTCGTCAACTGATTCGACATATCTTCGTTAATCAGGATACGACTTGCATTCGAGATTCCGTTTTAAGAGCGGAGTCTGTGTATTCGCCCGATCCGATTTGGCTTGCCAGAGAATGGAGGCGTTGGAACCCAATAATATGGCGTTGGAACCCATAATATGGTTGAGGGCAGTCCTGAGGAATTCCGTTAAATTTCTTTGTTGTCTTTACAGCTCCCCGAATGACGATCGACCGGCGACATTTTTCGAACATCTTTCACATACCGTCAACCGGATACAGATCAACCACCCAGCTTCTGAAATTGTTGTCCTTGGCGATTTTAATATGCACAATTCCGGCTGGTTGTTACATTCTAACAGAACCGACTTGACTCAACTCGTGGAGGAACCAACGCGAGTGCCGGATGCCCGAGGCGGTTATGCGAACACCTTGGATCTGTTTTTGACATCCAAACCGAGTATTTATACCGTAGAGGTTTCTACGCCACTGGGAAACTCAGATCACTGCTTGGTATCTGTCGCGCAAGCACTTGCATATCAAGCGAATAACCGACCTAGGCAGCTTCGCCATGCATGGAAGTATGGGACTGCTAACTGGGACGATTTGCGAGATTTCTTCGGATCCTTTCCATGGTCGGAGGTGTGCTTCGAAGTCTCCGACGTTAGCGCTTGCGCGGAGTCGGTATCAGAGATTATTTTTCTGGGGATGAAGATGTATATTCCACATTCCATCAAACGAAGTTCGTCTGATAAACCTTGGTTTGATAAAAAATGCGAGCAGATTACAGCGGCCAAAAATAGTGCTTTTAAGCAATGGCGCTCCAATCCCTCCGATGTTAACAGAACGAATTATGTTAGAATCAGAAACGCGTGCAACCAGGCGATTGATACCGCGAAGAAAGCTCACAACGACAGGGTGATCAATAAACTCCTTCGGTGCCCAACTGGTTCGCGCTCCTTCTGGTCAATGGCAAAAGCTGTCAGCAGTAACTTCACATCCTTCTCTTTTCCTCTGTCGGTGACAGACAGCGCACCGTTAGTCACGAATTCAAAGGATAAAGCTAATGTGTTCGGGAATTTATTTTCCGCGAATTCAAACCTCGATTGTAGAAAGGCAACTGGTCCGGAAGGAATACCAGCAATAGTCCTTAATAACTGTGCTCCAGAACTATCGTCGGTTCTTGGCAGACTCTTCCGCTTATCTTATGCACGGAGGACCTTTCCTACCTGATGGAAAATCGCTCGAGTTCAGCCAATCCCAAAGACGAGAAAAAAGTGTCTCCCACAAAATTACCGTCCGATAACATCACTGTATATTTCATCCAAGGTGATGGAAAAAGTCATCAACACTGAGTTAGTTAAGTATTTGGAGTGCAACGGACTCCTGAATGATCGTCTATACGGATTCCGTGACAGGCGGTCCATGGTAGACCTTTTGACACTTATGGACATCTGCGATTGAGCGACATGGTGAGTCAAGGGCGGTCGCATTGGATATCTCCTTGGGTTTTGACCGCATCTGACACGGGGCATTGCTGAGAAAACTTCGTTCATGTGGACTTTCCTAACAGCTTTGCGACTGGACGAGGAGCCTCCTTGAAAATCGGTCGATCCGGGTTGTTGTGGACGGCGAGTGTTCGTATCTGTATCCTGTTAATTCGGGGGTGTCCCAAGGTTCTATTTTAGCTCCAACCTTGTTTTTGTTTCACATAAATGATTTGTTGAAGACAACGGATAACAAAGTGTTCAGTTTTGCGTATGATAGTACGCTTGTTTCCTCCTTTTCGACTGTTCGACCGATTGGTGCATCTGCTTCGTATAAGCTGAAATGTAGACAGATTGACTTTCTGAATCAGGATCTAGATAGGGTCCTGCAGTCGGGAAGGGCCAATCTCGTCAACTTCAATGCAACGAAGACAATATACAACATTCACAAAGAAAAGTGGGTCATCGGTAACACAGCTGATGGTGAATGGCCGGGCCCTCGGGGGTGGGGAAAGCTTGAAATTGCTCGGCGTCACGGTCTGTGGAAATGTATCATGGCATAAGCACGTGTCGAGCATCGCCAGGTCAGCCTCAAGAAAACTGAACTACCTTTTTAGACCCAAGTAATATTTTACACCGGCCCAACTTCTTCTCCTATATAAGTCCCAAATTAGACCCGCGCTCGAATAGTGCTCTCATATTTGGAGCTCGGCTCCTACACATACACTCGACCTACTTGAGAGCATACAGAGACAAGCGATCCGCCTGATCGGGGACTCGGCGTTGACGTCGGGACTACAGCCACTATCACATCGAAGGCGCGTAGACAACCTGTCTGTTTTACAGATATTATCACGGGTACTGTTCTTCGGAGATTGGTGGTATTGTTCCACGCAATTCGGCTTATATGCGCTCCACAAGACAATCCACCGGATTGCACCCGTTTGTGGTTCATCTCACGACGGCGCGAACATCCCTGCATCAGAACTCGTTCCGTTACAGAGCGGGGAAGCTGTGGAACTCCCTTCACACGCGAGTGTTCCCGGAGCGTTACAACCTGCAACTGTTCAAAGACAATTGCAACAGTTATTTGGTGGCATCTCAAGGCGTCTACTCGGTGCTATAGGTTCGCCTCTCCCGAGAGAAGTCTAAGAAAAAAAAAAACTTCTAATGCATACTCACTTTCCAAAGCTAAACGCTTATCGTGTACCATTGCACCCGATGCAATCAAACCATAACAGTTGACATACGATATCACATGACGCATTCCCACTTCCCAAGGCCACACGCTAAATGCATTTTACTTCATATTCAAAAACCAAGTAAGCACCTGTTGTCGGACCTTTTCACACGGTTTCATATTTCGAACGCATTTTTTTCTTCATGCCCGAAAACAAGGGTCATACAAGTCAAAGTGCCTTCAAATGCTATTAGCTACGACTTAACTAAGCGTCGATCAAAATGTTGAGGTCTGCGGAAGGACAGACACGGAACGAAACGCAAATCGATCGAACGGTACGATTTGAACGTGGCCCAATGTACTTTAATTGGTTCGGTTTATGCAGCAATCAATTAAGTAATTGCTAAGGCAATGCCGTTGCACCTTAAGCAGGGCAATTAAGTGGAAATGATCATTGGGAAATGCGAATGACTCGTGCCAGGCATTTAGCCTCAAAATGGGTCATATATTCTGGCTGAGGTAAACGCATCGTTTGCACTTCCTCACCAATAATTCAGGTATAAAAGAGTGCTTGCAAAAGGACAAAAGGGGAGAACTAATCAATCAAGCAAAGGGCTGCGGCCAGTATTCTCTGGCAAGTGTTCCCCAAACGGGGAAGTTGCCTCCAATAGTAAATAGAAGTTTAAAGTAAATAGAAGTTTAAAGTAAATAAACGTTTAAGTAAATAAAAGCTCAAAGTATAAATAAAAATAAAGCCAATAGTCTTTAAATTACTTTCGCTCCGTACCATCGTAAGACCAGTAGGAATCCAGCGAGCCACCCCAGGGAGTCAACGGCGGAACCAGCGGAGACTTGGACAAGGAGAACACGAACGGGTAACTATATTAAATTAATAACCTCGGAGGAGTATCCCCAGAAAAATAACAAAATATTATATGATAATACCAGACATTATTTTTGGTGTTACATTGGCGCCCAAGCAGGGACGCTAATAACATAAATATTTCTGGTGTTACAACTGCCAAATTAATCAGTAAAGAGCCATCAGGATAAGTGTGCACCCAGTCCGCTACTCCCCACTCTGAACTCTGCACTCTGAACATCCGAATGACACTATAGGATTAGCAACCCAACTAATCACACCAGGATGCAAACTGGGAAATAATTCACCCCATCAGTACGAGAAAACTCCTTGAACGGACTACATCTATCGTCGCTCGTCAACAAAAAAATATGAAAAGTATTGTTCGCGTACATATGTGCGTGTTTTTTGTTTTCGCTAGAAAGGCGGAAATCTTCAAAAGATACCGGATTTTTATTGGGTAAAGCACCTCCCGCCAGGCACATATTTCCGCTGATCCCCGCGTGCATATGTGTGTGTGTGTGCGTGTGTGTGGTGTGAGTGTGGGTGTGTTTTTGGTTTCGGTGGGAAGGTGGAAGCCTTCAAAAGATACCTCTGGACCGACCCAGAGGCATGCCGGGGTTTTACCGACTAAAACCACCTCCCGCGAAGCGTATATTCCCGTTGATCCCCGCGGCGCTTTCTTTTAGATACTCCATCGGAGGGCGGGACGGAGTTTACCTGTTACTTCGCTCGTCGCGTCACAATTGCTGCATCATGTGACATAGAACACCATTTGTTACGGAACATGCCTGTTTGGAACTCAGCATGTATTCTATTACTCCTACCGGAGTAACTGTCCGTCTCATATGTCTCTCCAAAATCGTGCGTGCGGTCTCGAATCTCACGCGCTCTGTGAGTACGTTTTCCGCATTTTCTATTTTGCCTTCCCAATACGAGCAGTATGGGTGATTTACATGCTTATTTATTATGAGGCTTAATCCAAGCTTAGTTAATATAAATATAATACCTTACAGATTAACTTAAAACTAAAGTAATAATTAAAAAAAAAAAAATATATATATATATATATATATATATATCGTATATAATGTAAAAAAAAATAATTAAGAGGATGAAAAAACAAAGAAGGAGAAGAGGACTTCGGGGTAGGGGAGGTAGGAGTGGGGGTATTAAATGTGGCATTTCTGAGACAGTGACAGTGAACGGCATATGTGTTGGAATGCGTACGCATTGTAGGGGTATAGATGGTGGGCAAGGTACGCAGGGGAAAGAGAGGAGACCGAGTTTGAGTGCAGTAGATGTAAGGTAGAATTCGAAGGAGGTAGGGTAAGAGTATCCGCACCTCAGCAAGTATTGCCGAAAGCATCCATGTCCTGATATTAGCTGAGTCAATTGGTAAGTCAGTTCATCATGTTTTCTTTTCACCCATGTTTCTATATCAGGTATCAGGGTGTAGGTCGATCTTCCTTTGGTGGAAGAATCCCACCTTCGTTGCCATTCTTTTAGGCTTGAGAGATCTAATTGTGACCTCATTCTCCGACGATTCTCTTCGGAGACCTCATGCAATGCAACGTTTTCTTTACCTGCAATATCAAGTGATGTCCTCGCACCCAAAACATTTATGGAATCTTCGGGTACTGTTCGGAATGCACAGCATACTCTTAGTGATGTGCTGAGTTCAGTCCCCTCATGTACGACTTATACCGTGCGGCTCCTGCCCATATGTGAGCTGCATACATTATAATGGAGGTGTTGACACTGGTTATGAGTTTCCTTATGTGGGGCCGGGGTAGCAGTCTCGCCAAAACTTTGCATACGCTTGCCGTTTTTTCACTCGTTTTCCTCAGGTGTTCCTTGAAGGTCAACCTGTTGTCGAGTATAACACCCAGATATTTAATATAGGGACTGGATCTGATTAAGTGCCCTTCTATTTCCAAATCAAGGTGTTCAACTTTCTTGCGGGTGCTTATTAAAACTGCCTCCGTCTTATGTCCAGCTAGTTTCAGTCCGGCCATATCTAGACAGCATTTAATGCTCTGTATTGCTTGGGAGCAAGTATTCTCCAGGTCCTCTAGATGTTTAGCTACAGCCACTATTGCCAAATCATATGCGTACCCAATGATTCTAACCCCCACCGGTACATTGACCCTGAGCACACCATCATACATTATATTCCATAACAGCGGACCTAATACAGATCCCTGAAGAACACCCGCTATTATTTTATATTCCTGTGGTCCCTCATCTGTGTCGTAGAGCAGTCTTCTATCCAAGAGATAGTTCGCTAGTATACGCATCAAATAGGGTGAGACTTGTAAATCGCCCAAACGCTTCTAGAAACCGATTCCAGTTTATCGAGTTAAATGCATTTTTAACATCTAGTGTCACCACCGGGCAATATTTTTTCGTACCTCCTAGCCATCGTGCTCCAGCTATCGCATTGCGAACGATGTCGCACACCACAGATAATGACTTACCGACTGATCTACCTTTCCGGAACCCACACTGCCATTCAGAGAGCCCCGATGTCCACTCAGTGAATTGTTCCAGGCGAGTGTGTGTGTTCTCCTCCCAGAGGAAATAATAGTAAAGTGCGGACGTTGTATACACGTTAATCACAAAAAAAGAAAAGAAAAGAAAAGCGATGTGACTGCATTGGAGAGTGCGCGAGTTTTACGAGCATTTAAATGCATTTCTACGTAAATTTGAACTTTTGCAGAGAGAATAATAATCCTACCAGTTTGCGATTTATCTCTTAACATCATGTACATCTTTGTACCAAAACTCATTTTATTGTAGAACGGGAAAACTATAAAACTCCCTACCGCCACAAGTGTTTCCGTCACATTACAACCTGCAACTGTTTAAGAAGAACTTCAACAGTTATTTAATGGCCTCCCGTGGCACTGAATCGGGGCTATGGGTTCGCCTCTGCCGAGAGAAGTACGAGGACATTAGATGGGCGGGGAGTGGTGTTATTCAAAGAAACGAGTATGACATTTATTACAGCTGTCATGCAAAACACCATGTGCTCTGGGTAGGCTTTCTAGTCAGCCAAAAACTGAACCCTCCATCATCGGGTTTAATGCAATAAACGAAAGGCTATGAACTCATCGCGTGCGAGGCAAGTTGAAGAACATAAGCCTCATAAACGTTCACGGACCTACAGAGGAGTCCCCTGACGACGAGAAAGAAGAATACTACGAGAACGTCGAACGGGCCCTCAATGCCTGCCCAAGATACGATGTGAAAATCGTTCTTGGTGATTTGAATGCCAAAATAGGCCGGAAGCTGGTTTTCAGGTACTACACAGGTTCCCTTACTTCGCATGAGAACACTAATGACAATGGACTACGAGTCATCGAACTGGCAGCATCGAAAAACTTGGTCGTTGCAAGTACCAGGTTTCCGCGTAAAGATATCCACAAAGCCACCTGGATATCACCTGATGGAGCCACTCGCAACCAAATTGACCACGTGTTGATAGATCGCCGCCACTCCTCGAGCCTGATGACGGTACGAACGTACCGAGGTGCCAACGTCGACTCGGATCACTATCTTGTTGGTACAGTTTTCCGAGCGCGGATTGCCTTACGGAGACGTATTGCATCCGCGGATCGCGGATCAACACGACTGCCTTACGCAATGAGAATACCAGTAACACCTTTGGTCATGCGTTAGACTCGCCCTCGAAGGGCTCGACGGAGGGAGAGTAAGTCCTGGGGCCAGAATGCCGGGCGTAGAAGAGAAATGGACACGCCTTAAGAATAAGGTCATTAGTACTGCCAACACCATCTTAGGCAGTAGCCGTAGAGATCGGAGCGACTGATTTGATGATGAATGCCAACTAGCGACTGAACGTAAGAATTCTGCATACCTGGCAATGCAGCAGTCTCATAGGACGCGGTTGCGCGAGGAGAAATACAAAGAGCTCAGAAGATCTGAAAAAAGGCTTCACAGACAAAAGAAAAGTGCCTGGGAAAAAAAACTTGTCTGTGAAATAGAGAAAAGTAGAGAGCGAGGTCCGGACCAGGCGCGGAAGTTCTACCAAATAATCCGCAGTATGACGCGGTACACATCACGCTGCACTTATTGCAAGGATAAAGAGGGTAATCTGAGCACCGATCCTGAAGGCATTCTGGAGCGATGGGAAATTCACTTCAATGAATTCATAAATGGTCAGCTCACAGAAGAATGGGAGGCTCCACCAATGCAAGATCAAAACCAAATGCTGCCGCCACCAAGCATTGAGGAAACATTAAAAGCCATAAGACAACTCAAGTCAAATAAAGCCCCCGGAGCTGATGGCATACCAGCTGAGCCGATCAAACAAGGAGGGACAGCGTTACATCACGCAATTCATGAGATCGTGGTGCACGTATGGGAGAAAGAGGAGATGCCGGAAGATTGGCGTCGTGGTATAATTTGCCCCATACATAAGAAGGGAGATATCACACTGTCCAGCAACTATAGAGGTATAACCACTATCCTACAGGATCGGATAGCCTCATACGCTAAAGCCATCATTGGTCAATATCAGTGTGGCTTCATCCCAGGCAAATCAGCGATTGATCGGATATTCACCCTTACGCAGGCGATGGAAAAATGTCAGGAATTTAAGTTCCATTATATCATCTATTTATAGACTTTAAGGCCGCCTACGACAGCATACCCAGGGTAGAACTATATAATGACATGAGATCGTTCCAAACAAATTGATACGACTTTGTAGGTTGACCATGACCAACGTAACTAGTCAAGTGAAAATAGCGGGATTGCTGTCCAAACCAATAAACATATTTAATGGACTCCGACAAGGGGGCGGTCTGGCCTGCCTCCTCTTCAACTTGGCGTTGGAGAAAACCATCCGTGACTCTGGCGTTACAACAAGACGGACTATTGTCACCAAGTCCAGCCAGATACTTGCCTACGCAGATGACATCGACATCATCGGTAGAACCGAATCGGCTGTACAGGAATCCTTCACCCAGATCGGGCAGGCGGCACAAAAACTGGGACTGCACATTAATGAGAGAAAAACTAAGTACGTGGTGACAACCAAGCTATTACTGAACAAGACCATGGTCTTACCAGTACTCATGTATGGATCCGAGACCTGGGTGCTCAATAAAAGGCACTCTGAACTCTTAGCCGCGTTCGAGAGGAAGGTCTTAATGAGAATTGTTGGGCCCGTATGTGAGGGAGGTCGATTTCGGAGACGCTACAACCATGAGTTGTACGTAATCTACCTTGAAGCTAATGTTGTAAGAAAAATCAAGCTCGGTAGACTCCGCTGGGCGCGACATTTGGCTCAAATGAGCGAAGAGGAGCCTGCCCGGAAAGTCCTTTGTGTTGGTCGGCTACTTCTAATAATCTAAATATTACAAGTAATGATAAAGCATTACATACACGGAAATCCTACCATATTTACATGGCCACAGCCAATGTAAACATTACACGGTGACTCTGCTGTTAACCATTACAATATTATGTCGAGAACTAAAAATAAAACGTACCCAAAAAAAATTGCTTTTTATCTTTTTCTAAAAACTTATTGACCTGCCCTCGTATATATAAAAACAAATCATCTATACTAATTAATTTGTAAGATTCCGGAGGTTCATGACATCACTAACCATTCACTTTTTTATGCTCTTTTCCTCCATGTCTCGCCACCTGTTTCGATTTCCTCAAGGCCACGCCTGACATTGATCTCCCATCTCCGAGGGCGGCCTTCCCGCAGGTATCTTTCCAGTTAGTCTTCATGGCCCAATAAATTTAAAAGAAAATTAATTCCGGTTTATATTTGAATCACCGTCATATATAATTTCACGTTCCGATGTGTATCCGCACAGTTTTGATAGCTACGGGTTTTTTTTGTTTTTTTTTTTTGTTTTTCTTATTATTTTCGGTAGGAAGGTGAAAATCTTCAAAGGATATATAGTGTATCAATAAATATTTGATCGGCCTCACTATTAAGAAAAGTAGTGTGGTTATTATCGCATTGAGATATTACAAGTAAAAAAACGGAAACACGAAGGAGGTTTTTTATTATTTAAAATAAAAATTTTGCTTCAATACTTGATCAAAAAGATCACAAGTTTTTCACAAGAAATTGTAATTAAAAGGGCGCGTGTCGGTTTGAATGAAAAACAAAAGTCTAATTCAATTAACCACTAAAACGATGATATAAAAAAGTTATTGTTTTGGATAATGAACTTAACAAAAGTTCCTTAATATGATTTTACGATATTAACACGTTCGATAGCAAATGCCATATTAATTTGAAGATTTACTACAAATTGCAATACCACAGCAATAGCTATAAACGTTTTGTTCTCAGGTATTAAATTTGCATATTTAGCTAATCTTTTGTAACGAATTGATATTTTATGTTTTCTGCTTGACATAATGTAGTCTCGTGAATGAAGAGACACAAAATAAAGTAAAAATATTATGGCGGTGGTAAATAAATAAATGAATGGAAATTTTTTCTAGAAAAACTTCAGACGAATAGACATAATCGATTAATTGGACAAATCGAAAAGAATAGAAATAAATTAAGGAAGTATAACATAGAACCACTATCGTGTGAGATTTAATTGTTTAGTCTTGAAAAGTTGTAACAATGCAACAATTAACCAAATAAAAACAAAACGAAATATCCAACTCACTGATGAAAAGTAATGTTAAATCTCATTTCACAATCACGGATCTAGTATACACACACTTATTTCATTCGTTATATGACGATAATAAAAAAAAGATTGATTAAAAGAAAAATGCATCAAGTGCACGTAAGAAGTCTTTTTTTAAATACTCTTATCAACAGGAAAGGACTTACATAAACAAAATGCAAAATAAACACGTAAACTGAACAATGAATATCAAACACGAATTGTCGCTATCTTTACTTACATTAGCTGGTAATAATTAAAAGCTGCCCCTCTGTAAGATCTCTCTCGTTAAGGAAATGCAGTGCTAAATGAATAATTAAATAATCTACATTAAAAAACGGTACACAAATAGTAATTAAATTGTCTCACCATTTACTGTCTGTCGTTATCCATTTATGTTCATACGCTGATCAGTGTTTGACACATTCAATGTTATTCTTGATTGATATACATTTTTGCTTAATTTTTAATGCACAAATAAATGCTTCCGTTTTTATGTAGATGAATTACTAAATATGTATGCAAATCAAGTAAACAAAACAATTCCGACAAATCCTTCCACAGGAGTAGGAAAAAATTCTTTTTTCTAATCTCTAAAGTCTGAAGACATAATACTATAGAGGTTGTCAAGTTGAATCATTAAAGGTATTTTGTTTGCACTGCATAGAATCGCCGCGAGAGTTGAATATAAAATGCAATTCTTTGTGTAAACGCAGGACAAGAACAATGCATTTAATTTACATTCCACTTTTTCTCAAATAATAATTTTTAGTGAAATTAAAAGAAAATATGTGTTTTTACTCATATTCTGTTGTTACGGGTTAACAACACAAAATATATAAGATTGATTCACTGCCCACGTTAGTAAATCATGTGGAATTCGTCAATCAATTACTTACTTGTAAATAAGCCAATTTGTGGAACCTAAAATTAAACGATTCTAGGTGGGTTACAGAGTAACAATTTAGGATATATTTTTGTGAAATTTTAACGAAAAGCTCTTATTACTTTGGTAAAAAAAAAAGTAATAGATAATTCTTAAAGTTTTTGAAAAATATTTTCACCTGCGTCGGCTAAAAACTGTCTTTAATTCAGTGTTCGATGATAAAACGCTGAACCCTACTGCCAAACACGCATTAGTTCTCTTATTCAACGTGTATCCACTTGAAATAAATTTGAAATCCAGATTTACAGTACAGGTGGCCTTTTTTATGGCAGAAACTGCACGTGATGCGTTCAGTGACCGAGTACAACCGGCGAGTGCCTTGATCCCTTGTGGTTTGGTTCACTGGCATGGTATTGTGAGGGGGCGAAGGTCGACCTGTGTGGAGTAAGTCGCGACGCCAGCATAGGCGAGAGTTCTACCTCGTCCCCAATATTATTATCGGTTCGTTGGACACCACACGGAGAGAAGCAAAACTGTTCGAAAGCACGATCGCCAAGAACAAGAGGGAAAACACTGCCAGGAACAGCAGCGCAACAAATTAAAACACTGGTTTCATCATCATCATCATCGGTACTACAGCCTGGAACCGGTGTTGGCCTTACTTAGCAAGTCCCGAGGCTTGTTAAATTTTCCATAATGATCTGTATTTTCCGGGCAAGGTCATTAGTCTTGCGCCAATGGCTCCCCGACGGGGAATCGAACCCCGGTTTCCCGCGTGACAGGCGGGTATACTAACCAGTATACTATTGAGGAGCTGAAACACTGGTTTCATTTTGTTCAATTTTATTTCACTTTCATTAATTTCGGATTTATCCATGGTATCTTGATGCATTACTTTGTTACATACGTCATTATTCGAAAGAGATGTTACGGGAATTTATTTTTGTTTATCGTTTAGCACTTTATTCACATTTGACACTCACTTGACTTTTTAAAGATTAAAAGTTTGCACTCATTCGACAACGGGTATAGACACATATCCGCGTGCACCGGCGGAGAGTGGAAGTCAACGCGACCATGGCGGTCCGTGGATGGAAAACGACTCCGTGATTTAATTCACATTTTGGGGTGAGTTTGGTGGTGTGGTGAAAAGGAAATGAAATTTCCTTTGACCAGTGACCAATGGAAAACGATTTCAAGTACGCGGTGGTGTATGTGTGTGTTCGTACACATCGCCGTGTTTATCGATGCGTTTTGCCTGAAACGAGGAAAAAAGGAACAATGGTGAAACGACCTACAGCATCTTTCGGTAATGAGGGTCGGCTGTCTAAATAGCAGCCACTCATTAGATGCTAAAAGGATCGTATACCTGATTACCTGCGACTGGGAGAATCGGATTCTTTTGTTTTGCATATGTTTATGCTATTGAATACGATCTGACGGCGAAACTTGGCGTCGGTGATTGTTTGAAAATTCAAACAAAGCAATTGAATCCATAGTTGCAAGTCTTCGGAAAGCAATTTAGATGGGTACACAATGACGGTTGTGTATACCGTTTGCATCAATTATGCATGGCATCTATGGCGATGGCTGGATCGAATTATAGTGTGAATATCTACACTAATTGGAAATTCGGTTTTTGGGTCGCTAATGCAGAGATGCTTGGTAATGTATGAATGCCCTTGTAGACGCAATTCTTTTTAGGAATTCTTTGTAATGCTTGTATGCATTAATGTCCTTGGAGAAGGAAATATTTTCAGGTGCCAATGCAATCGCATTGGCGGGAGGCAATGGGTATTGAGTTGCGGATATGGAGAGTTTTTCAGGTAAGTGGGCCGTGAGGTTTGGTGGAACCCCCACAGACCTACCCGTTGGTTATGCGCGGTTCGATGGGCGCTTCTTACCTCCGTACGAATTTGGTTTAATTGGCGGCGGAGAGAGGCCTGTAACGCGTGGAGGTCGGATAGTGTGACGTGTGCAGGTCTGTGGAAGACTCACTGGGCCTGCTGTCTTGGGTCCGCTGTGGAAAATGGGTTGCGCGAAATGGAGTCCTAGGTGCTGCTAAAGGGACTGAAGGAGAGTGCCGTGTAGGCGGGGGAGGGGGGCGTACTGATACGCGAAGGGTTCGGGCTGTTGGTCGAAGTTTTCCATAATCGCGTCAGTGTTTTTGGATAGGTAGCCCAAGCACTGGTTGGGCTGGGCTACTAGTGCCGCGCGGGCATGCTATGGAGGACATCTCAGTAAATGAAGCCTGATGAAATCGTCCGAGATCCGGGTCCCCGCTATTGACCGTAAATGGGTCAGGAAAAGAGACGGTTTCATTCCCGAAAGGTTGGTCTCGCTTGCCAAACGTTGTTGTCGACTACTCCTGGGCTCGTCCAGAGCGTCGAGGAGCGTGTCCCGCATGTTGCTGTAGGGGTTGGGGTCGGTTGACCTAATGATGGGCGCCACATGCGTTCGTTGGGTGCGGTCAAGGACTCGCATCAGCTCAACTGTGCGGAGTTCCTCGTCGTGCATGTTGGCGGCCCGGAAAATGCGGTCTGCTAAGGCGAGCTATAACTCTACGTCCTCTTCGGCGAAAGGAGGGAGCTTGATATCGGGGGAATGGAGGCTGGGTTCGACGCTGGAGGGGTCCTGGGACGCGGGGGAGTCGGATCGCGGTTGTCCCTGTTGGGTAGTACCGGATCGTGTGGTGGGCATTCTGGTGCCGAAGTCGTAAAGAGTAGCCGGGGTTGGGGAGGTTGGCAAGAGTCGAGTCGTGTCTGTGTGAGTAGCAAGGGGGCGGAAGGTGACGTGGAGAGTCGATGGGAGCCACAAGGGTGTCGGGTAAGGTTCAGTGTCGTCAAAGGAGTCGAGAGGCGTTGAATGGAGTCGAGTGGTGCCGCGAGTGTTGTAAATAAGGTGCTGTGCATGGATTGTACCCAGAAGGGGCTTACGATGATTTATAATACGATTATTGAAGGCGGTCAAAATGTATACTCGTAAGATTAAGGGTACATTCTCATCAGTTGGGTAAAATTTTTGCCAAAAATTCGATAGCTATAACTGTCTAGAATATCATGTTAAAAGGAAAAATCGAAATTCACAACGGTTAAAAAGCTATGAGCCTCCGAGCCGACTGATTCAAAGCAAGTAGCTTAGCAGGTAGTAAACTTTAAACACGTTTTCTGGAAAACAACGTTTTTCGAGCTGGCGACTGTGATAACTCAGTCAATTTTTAACGAATCTTAATGTCTTTTTTTTAAATACGCACAATTGAACTATCTATCGCATGAACCATAATTAAGCCGATACGTTGTAAATTGATTTTTTTATAAACAAAAAAAAGAACGAAAACATTCATTAAAAGCGCACATAAATTTGAAAACGTGCCATTTTGTTATTTTTGGATAGATTTCATTTTTCGTGGTTCATGCCATAACCACACTCATACTAAACAAGTGGTTTTTTGTTTCAGATAAATCTTATGACCTGTAGGACAGTCGCCATCGAGGTCCTTTATTTCGCAGCGATCTACGGCGCAACGTGCCCCTACCTCGGGGTTATCATGAAATTAATTGAAAATTTTTTAAAAGCTACTTAAAAGTACAATAAATATACCTGAAAAATCGCGAGTGTCTAGATTTATTACTTTGCTCAAAAAAAAAAAACATGAAAATAGCTTATTTTTCGGCCTTACTGAGGAGAATGTACCCTAAAGGCGTTTTTTAAATTTATGGGAGAAGATGATGGATATGTCTCTGATTACTGAGCTAGCTTTTGTTATTCTAAACGTGTAAGGTGATGAGTACTCGTATGCTCTAACGAGGAAATATGTCGTTTATGATGTTGTTTAATAGGATTCTTTTGTACGGTTGCGCTTTAATTTATACGAGGAAATTTCTTTAAAATCTTGAATTTATGTGGAAATGAACTGCGGCTTTGTTGCGGAAGCAAAACTAAAGGATCACGAGTGTCCTGGTAAAATTTACTAATTGGACCAGATTACTGGGTTAACTTCTATTATCTTAATCCAAGATGTTGCTTATTGGTAGGATGGTGTTATTACTATTTGGTTGGTTTTAATTAATTATCTACTTTTTTCTTTTTAAATGTTAATTGAGATTTGATTGTTAATTGAGGATTTTTATAATAATTATATAATTGAATTTGAATTTACTTTTTATATAAAGGAGTTCTATAATAATTGGTTAATCTAGTTTAAAGTTAAAAATTAGGACAGGCTTTCATTGTTTTTCTTCAAAGGAAGTATTTGATATTAATAGCTCGTTCGGCAAGAGAGCCTCGGGTTTTCAAAGGTTCATAACGACAGCCGGTTTATTTGGTTTGCCTGAAGTGACTTCTTGTATTACTTGTTAAATCCGGCTTTATTAAAAAATTTGGTAGTTTAATTTGGTTTGACAATTTGGCCTAAAGGTACATAATTAGATTGACTTTGAAAATTGATTAAACTGTGGTGTTTGACGGCTCAGAAGGAGCTCAACTTACAGGAAATAAACACTTTGGGTAAAGGTACAACAACAAAAAAAAACGGTGGTCCAACTCTGGGAGTTTTAGAGATGGGCGGTATCTGCTTGTGTCGCCGTGGTGCCTATTGGTGTGTTGGGGCAGTTGCTCCTAGCCCGGTGGTGTTGAATCCAGGGGGTTGTTGCACCCGTTTAGTGCCTTTTTAATTTTTATTTTGCGAGTTTATCACCGCTTGCACTCTGTTCCGAGGGATTGTCACTGACTGTTCAGGAGGTGGCAAGTTCACTGTCTAACAAGGGGTCACCAGTGTGGTGGTGAGGGAGTATTTTGCCGGCGTACGGCAGGGGTTCGCTATCACCCACCAACGAGTCCTTCACAAAAACCGCCGTCCGAAATTCGAGCACGAAAAGTAAAAGTAAATAAAAGGCACCGGGGAAGTTTGGTTGTGTAAAGCTTTCTTTATTTAACTGTTAAAATATTGTTCATGTTCATTTTATGTTGTCACTTATCTTCTTTCTCACATCAATCTTTATACTACAAGAGGGGATCTATGTACAGTAATAACACTTCGCGCCTGCCAAAAGGGCAAACGCTACACAAGTTTGGTGTGTCTTTGGCGAGGGGAAATAAGGTTTTTTGGTCTATGGATTCTCAATCATTTCCTTAATTTTTAAAGAGCGTGTTGATACCGGGGAGGCGGTTTATTTTACGTACATGGCGCATATGCGTTTAGCTGGACGCCTTCGGGCGTTGCCAGAATGTCGTACACAGAGACGGCGGTTTAGTTTCACAAATCAGTCCTAACCGTCGCGTTCGATTCGCTAGTTAATCGTACTAATCACGAGTTCAATTTCACAAATCAGTCCTACTCGTCGCGTTCAATTCGCTAGTTAATTGTACTAACCACGATGTCATTTGTTACCGCCCGAACGTTTACCGCGGTTGAAATTGGTTTAGGACGTGTATTAAAGAAATGAACATATGGGAACGCGGGCAATCGTACTTGGAACGACTTTTACACTCGACTCTGAGCGTGCCGACTGGGGGGTGGTTGGAAGCAGGTGTGCGAGTGTGCACGCGGTGGTGGTTGGATATCAACTGCCTAATGAATGGAAAGAATCCATTCATCGTGTCGTGGCGGTTGAGTCATAGCAGAAATAAACTCGCTGCCCCTTGCTAAAGATTTCGAGAAGAGTTGCTATGCCTGTATAGGGAGTTTGTTTTCGGGAATTCCTGCCGTACTGGCTGGACTAGATTCCTCGGTTGCTATGTGTACCGAGAAATCGGTTTTGGGAACATGAGCAAGTATGGGCATGAGTTTTCGGGGGAAATTGGAATTGGTTGAGTGCAAGCGAGGAATATAATTTGGATAGAGAATTAACCGAAGCAATTTCGGGGAAATGTATGCGGCTTGGTGTAGTTGGTGATGATGATTAGTATCCCGTTGTAGGTTTGAATATGCGTTTTATTACAGCATATGGATTTCCGAGGAAATTAAAATTGCTTGGTCGCAAGGAAAGAATATAACTTAAGTAAGGAATTGACCGAAGCAATTTTGGGAAAATGTATGTGAAGTGATGTATTTGAGGGAGATGATTAATATTCCGTTGTAAATCGGAATATGCATTTATTTCAGCTTGGGAAATGGGTTCCGGGTAAATTGGGAGATGTATGCTATTGCGGATTGGGGATGGATGCTGTTGCATATTGAGATGGGTGCGCTTGCAGGTTTTGCATGGTTGCGAATGTATGTATTGCAGCTTTGAATGGAGAGTCGGATTAAGATTGGTTGGCATTGTGGGTTGGTTCAGAACGGCGATGTCATCCGATAAATGTGAGCACTTGTGTGACCTCGTTCAGGGATGATCCGGCCATGTTGCCGTCTTGTACCTTTCTGATAACATACTCGAGCACAATGTTAAAAAGACATTGTGAGAGGCCATCTCCCTGTTTTCGTCCGTCCCGGATTTCAAATGGTTCTGAGAGGTGGATTTCTATTCTAACTCGCCCTTTGTTTGTGTTCATGCAAATTTGAATGAGGGCGGCATATTTTTTCGGGATTCCCAGCTCAACTACAATATGGTTGAGTCTTTGTCTTGCGACTGAGTCGTAGGCTTTTTAGAAATCAAGGAACAGTTGGTGAACCGTCTCTCCGCATTCCCACTTCTTTTCCAGCTGTTGCCTTATTGTGAACATTTGGTCGCTTGTTGACCGGTTCCTACGGAATCCGCAGTGGTAGTCTCCCAGTATTTCTTCTGCATACGATGTGATTCTCGCCAGTATGATATTTGTTAGTATTTTGTATGTGGTTGGGAGCAATGATATTCCTCTGTAATTTTCGCAGTCAGATCTGTCGCCTTTTTTGAAAATGGCGACGACTACTGAGTTTTTCCATTCTTCCGGAGTGACTTCCTTCCTTTCGAGCGGATGCCTCTCCAGGTGTGATTCTGGCCAGTATGCCATTTGTTAGCATTTTGTATGTGATTGGGAGCAATGATATTCCTCTGTAGTTTTCGCAATCAGATCTGTCGCCTTTTTTGCAAATGAGGACGACTATTGAGGTTTTCCATTCTTCCGGAGTGATTTCCTTATCCCATATTGTTTTGATGAGCTGGTGGATCTTTCGAGCGGTCGACTCTCCTCCATGCTTCACAAGCTCTGCCGACTCCGAGAGCCTTGTTGTTTTTTAATCGATTTATTGCGTCTACAACTTCGTTGAAAGAGGGCTCTGAGTTCTGAGGCTCGGCTGTATGTACGTCTGGTGCATTAATTTGTGGTTGATGGGCGCGCACATTGAGCAGGTTTTTAAAGTACTGCTTCCATCTTGTCACGATATTGTTTGCTTCTGTGACCAGACAACCATTCGTGTCTCGGATTATTTTGGCTCTCCCTCGGCAACCATTTCTAATTGAATTTATGCCGCATACATACCTCTGATGTTCTTTGCTCTGGCATTCTCTAGGATTTTTTCGATCCGAGTCTTCTCCCATTCGCGTTTTTTTGGGTTTGAAGAGTCTCATTGTCTCTTTCCGAATCGCCGGATATCTTTCTGCGTTGACTTCATCATATTTTTCTAAGTGGATCACTCTGATGCGTTTACGTTGTTCGATCTTCGCCCTGCATTCATCGTCAAATCAAGGTTTTTTAATTGTTTTCTTACATCCTATTTGTTTGATTGTGTCTCTGATCCATGTCCATTTAGTGTCCACACTTTTGGCTTCCTCTTCCTCACTGCTCCCATTCTCTAGGATGCTAAATCTATTCGTTAGTTCGTCTTGATACTCAGCCCTTTTGCGCAGGTCTTTTAGTTTATCAAGGTCGAACTTTTTGCTCATTTTCCGTGAGTGCCCATGTGGGTTTGCTGCGAGGCGACTCCTGAATTTACCCATCACTAGAAGATGATCGGAGTCGCAATCTGCTCCTCTATATGTTCTTACGTCAAGGATATTCGAGTGGTGCCTTTTGTCTATGAGGAAGTGGTTTATTTAGTTATGCGTTACGCCATGTGGCTTTATGGATTTAGGTGTGCTTGAACATCGTGCTCTTCACTACCATATCTTTTGATGCTGCGAATGTCATAATTCGAATTCCATTATCATTTGAAACGTCGTGTAGGCTTTCTTTACCTATAGTTGGTTGGAAGATATGTTCCTTTCCAATTTTCGCATTGAGGTCCCCAAGGAGGATTTTAACATCGAATGATGAGATCCCATCAAATACTTCCTATAGGGTCTCGTAGAATGTGTCCTTCCTTTCCGTGCCTGGTTTATATAACATTCAAACATTCTACGTGCCGACGCGTATTTCCCGCTTTTTCCGTATTTCCCTACGTCTTCTTTTTGCCGAGTCTGTGTTTTCTTGATGGTTTGTCCCTTTATGGTAGTGTCAACTCTTCACGCTGACGCCTACCGGGTTTTTCGTGAGATTTTTTTTTTTCGTATATTGATTATTCATTTTTGTTCCCAGGAGTCTTGGGGTTTCAAATAGTCCGCCATATCAAAGCCCCTCTTTGATATGGTAAGATCTGCTTACTGCTCTGATTCGACCTGGTGTCAGAGAGGCGCCGTTATACTACTGGCTGCAAACCATCCAATGGGCACGGTGACGCGTAACACCCTGGATTAGGGGTGGTAGATCTTTGTGTGTTACTCCTCGCTAGCCTGTCTGACATGGGCGGCCCTACTGGAAGCGTATGCTTCCGTCAACATAGCCTAAGTGATTCATTGTAGTTTATGCCCCCGCACCACGTCAAGGCTTCTACCAAGCGGGGGATCCTTAGACTTTTAATTTCTAAATTTCAGGTTATACTCCTTAAAATATTGTAGCGAGCTTAGGGTTCGATGGATTAATTATTTTTAATAAATAAGAGCTGTTAAATCGAGTTTGAATTAATGTAAAACTTTATTAGTCCGTTAATAACAACCGTTACTTTTACCGTACACTTAACGATTTCTTAACTTATCGCTTCCGTACTTATCGCGTCTTTTACTGCTTCCTTACCTTCCCGATCTGCGTGCGACGCATTTATACCGTTTTTCCTCATTCTGATTCGGTGTTTCGTTTCCGTCCGTTCCATAGCCTCGAATTTTCTATTACTCCTAGTCTCCAGTTTTCCAGTACTTTCTGAAATATTCTAGTACTTTGTTTCGGACTTTCTAGAATATTCTAGTACTGATTGTCATATGCGTCACAATATATTTCCAAAACTCTAAGGACCTTTGCTTCTGTATTTAATGATATATTTACACGGCAGTGGCAAGTAGTTGAACTTTAGTTTACACTTCATTAAAAATAATATTTACTAAAAATTAAATGCTTAATTTTAATCCATGAAGTCATGTAGGTAAGTCAAGTATGATAATTATCTAGCTAGGAAACACTTGGCATTTACTTTTTCAACTTTTTGATCATAGATTATTGTTGCTTGTTACGCAGGTGTTAAATACATCAATGGAGACCTAGAAAAAGGTGTCGACCAAAATGTCATTGATGCACTTAAACCGAAAACCTCCAACAGATTCCCATATGACCCCGAAACGATAATGCAATTAATTCGCCCTACATTTCGTCAAAAACACAACAATAAACCAATAACAAGCTGAACTGGGGAGCACAAAGCTCAACGCCCCTTGCAACTTGCCAGCAGCATAGACCACAGCAGCTACAACGACCGCTCTACAATATCCGACATGTTGTGGAGAAATACCTGAAAGGCGATTTTTGCCGCATCAGCCGCGGCAACGATTTGAATAAGCACTTACGTTATTCAATTGGTTGAGGTCACTATTCCGGTTGATTTGATTAGAATTTGTCAAGCTCCATTGAAACTGCGTCGGCAATTGTACAACGATCGTATCATTGACCATTTAACATTGTAATTGAGCGATGTGGTCGTCAATATGTTGAAATTGATAGATTGTATTGTAAATGTTGGACGTAGTCCCACATTTACAATACAATCTATCAATTTCAACGTGAGTAGAGTATCAATATCTTGGACGTAGACCCATGTTGGATCGTAAATCCATAAGTAGAGTATGAATATGCTGTTGAATTGAGACAGAGAGGTTGCGCATCCAGGTTGTTATCAGGAAGAATAATCTGCTGATCAATAGCAGCCTTCGTTCCATTGTGCCGCAGGATGAAATAGTCCCAAAGCCAGGTATCTTTATTCTTTGTCTGGTGGCTGAACCATGTGTTCACAATTCGTTTTCCGTTGATATGATTTCTCGAAGGGTGCCGGCATCTTTCCTTCTTCCTCATCTTCTATATCTTGTTACCGAAAGCCCAGCTTATACACCGACTCTGTTGGAGTGGTGCCCCCAGACACGTGATTCGCTGTGCCTGGGCGGTGAGAAAAGGGTGTCTGGGGGGTGAGGAAGCATGTGCGCCAAGACACGGGCGCCTGGTTCACTTCCTTCCCACTTCTTATTTTTTGCGCCCCCGGATTAGTCTGCGTCACTGCGTTCTTCGGAACCGAATAAGATTAACTGTTTCTAGAATCGTAGAAAAGTGCGTCTCTACAAATAACGCTTTTCCTTGTCTCCCCACCTTCTGCTGACGATGTTAATACGCGTGAAAGGGAACAATGAGCGCAGATGCGCCGTCCACGAACAATGGACTACGACGAAGGGAAGAGCGAATAAGACATGCCGGGTAATCGGATATAGGTTCCCTTTTATTTTGCTTACACACGTAGTCCTTAATGGTTTGTTCACTTAACTTAACGCAAATTCTCAGGTTTTAATGATCGCTTAAGGCAACCGATGCACTCGGGCGACAACCACTGACCCCTTTTGCAGATTAAATTCGATTTTTCTATACCCGGACCCGGCGGCGGTTAGATAACGACTGACTTCTACACACGGCGGTATCGTGGCGGTAGTTGAATGACGACTGACTAATGAAAGCAAAAATTCATCGCGTTGTGACAGTGGGGTTATAGCTAAAGTGAGCTCGCTGCCACTTACTAAGAATTTGTAGAAGAGTTGCTATGCCTGCATAGGAATTTAGTTCCAGCGAATCCTTGCCGTATAAGCTAAGTTGGATTCGTTGGTTGTGTGTACCGGGAAATTGAAATTGCTTGGGTGCAAGCAAGGAGTATCGTTTAGATAGGATATTAACCGAAGTCATTTCGGGGAAATGTATTCGGCTTGGTATAGTTGTTAATGTTCCGTTGTGGATTTGAATATGCGTTTTGTTACGGCATATGAATTTCGGGGAAATAAAGATTGCTTGGTTGCAATGAGAAAATATGAATTAAGTGGAGAATTGACCGAAGCAATTTTGGGAAAAATTATATGTGGGGTGATGTAATTGAGGGAGATGATTTAGAATATATTCTATTGAATTGTATTCTGTTGGGAGTTTGGAAAATGTCTTTTATTGCAGATTGGGAGATGGGTGCTTGGTAAGTATGGGATGCATGCAAATGCAGATTTTGCATGGGGAGTTGTTAGCGCTCATGTGGGTTGGTTCTCCATGTGGTATAGAGAACCCCCACGTACTCCCCCCAGAGCGTTGCGTCCAGGCGGCGAGAAGTGAAGAACCCCAAACACGTGACAGCCATGCGTCCAGGTTTCGAGAAGCGGTGGACTCCAAATCCGTGACAGCTTTCCGATGACATGATCTCCCGACGGGTGCCGGCATCTTTCCTGTTCCTCATCTTCTATATCCCCTAATCCTGTTACCGAAACCCCAGCTTAGACACCGACTCTGTTGGAGTGGCGCCCCCAGACACGTGATTTTCTGTGCCTGGGCGGTGATAAGAGGGTGCCCCCAGAGCGTTGCGCCCAGGTGGCGAGAAGCGACAAATCCTGGACGCGTGACAGCGGTGCATCCAGGTTTCGGGAAGCGGTGAAAATCGCAATTCCCGGGGTTCTTGGATTTATTCATCTCCAATTCGATTTTTGGGTTGATGCTTGCAGGTATAGGACCGGATGTGCCTTTGTTGACAAAACTTTTCTTGGTACTGGCGGCTTGGATTGAATTGCATTGTCCTCTTGACTGTTTTGCCCGATGGGTCATCGTCCTCTCCTTGAGGTTCTTTGATTGTACGCGGGGCGTATCTAAGTTCTGCGGCGTAGGTCTTGAAAAGTACTTGCAACATCGTTAAAAGAGGAGCCGAATGATGTCCTCAACCTGGTACTGGGACCGATTATAAAACTTCTTTATTTACCTGCGGTGAATTCTGCAGAATTAGGATAAATGAAACAACCTTGGATCTTGAAAAGTGGACTGTAATTTGTATTTGATAAATGTAATATGATTTGCTAGAATGACTAGCTTTTCGGTTACTAATATTGAGATCAATATTATTATTTAGGTTATTGTTCGACTTGTATGTTAACGTTGAAATGTTGGTTCGTTTATCTTGGTGTTTGTAAAATGGGAAAAATAGAAAGTATTCATTATTTTATTTTATTTTCCGACGGTTACAAACAAAACAAATATTCAAATAAAGAAGCAGAAGTTAATTTTATTTTACAAAAGCAATGAACTACCCAACAAACACAGGCTCGCGTATGTCAGCCCGACTTGAAACTCCGGAAATATGTATGTGGTAAGCATATTCCACTTGACCATGGTATCTTCGTTTTTCAGAAGCATATCTGCCAGAGTCCCAATCATATGAAGTGCTCCATCCTTTTGTTTATCATCAGCGTTTGGTGATGTAATAACCTGCATCATGATTTCCATAGTTGTCGGTAGATTTCCTGTCCACGGTTTACCTGATGATTGTTGAAACATTTGTGCTGCAGGAACTGGACAAACAGAATCTTAAAAAATGTTGAATATTGAAACACTTGTGCTGCAGGAACCAGACAAACAAAATCTTAAAAAAGGTTGAATATTGATATTTACTCGAATACATTCATGTGGGTCCCTTTCCCAGAGGTCTTGGTCAGACTCCGTGAAGAAGATTATTGGAAATATAACATCTTGAATAATTGGAACCATGTTAGGTTTAATTAACTTCCAGGAATACACATGAACCACAGTATTTTTTAGGTACATTAGAATATGTGTTAAGACTCGCGGTGACACATAAACGCGGTTACGATATTTGTCGAAATCCTAAGTGAAACATCCAGAACACCTGACGTGAACGTCGGAAAGTACCATTCCGTAAAGTTCCGGTATTTCTCATTAACGTTTTTGGGACTTCCATATCTTTCAAATTTGACGCAAGACTAATGACCTTGCCCGGAAAAACAAATTATCATGGAAAATTTAACATGCCTCATGACTTGCTAAATAAGGCCAAGACTGGTTCCCGGTTGTAGTGCCGATGACAACAATATCTTTCAAACATGCGGACCATTATGTCGTGAGCATGCACAATTGCATTCACGAATTACTTTACTTACCCTTAAATACATTTAAATATATGAAACTATATTATAATTAAATTGTAAAATTATATAACACATTTAACTATGCTCTTTAGAATGTTTATAAATCTTTTGCCTTTTAATCACTAAAAAAAATGTTTTCCGCTTCCGAAAACTTCAATCGATATTACTAACTATCCTGAGTACAGGAGAAAAAAAGGGTTAAGAATGATTGTAAAAAAAACTCAGGCTTATAATTTAGTAAGGTTTGTATTAAGCTAAATAAATAAAGACTTTATGACCTCTTGATATGTTATTCATCATCATCATCGGCACCACGACCGGGAACGGGTCTTGGCCTTATTTAGCAAGTCTCGCGGCTTGTTAAATTTTCCATAATAATTTATTTTTACGGACAAGGTTATTAGCCTTGCGCCATCTTCATAAGTTATTGTCATTGCCATAATTTGTCAACGCACTGAAAACCAAATTCAGGTGTTCCTACCTTAATGTTTACATCCAATGGAAAACCATATGATTGGGTCATATCTGGAAGAATGCACTTGCTACCCGCTAAAAAAACTTGACAATACTTCTCCGTGCTTGCACAGTTATTCTAATCGTTTTAAAAAGAAAAAGAAATAATATAAATGGAAGATTCTATTAAACACAAGTATCAAAAGTACAAACTGCGAGTGAAGGTATGGGAGAAAACATTCAAGAAAAAATACAATAGGATTCCATCTAAGGTAAGAGCAATCGTATTTTAACGCGATTACCACGTATTAAAGAAATTTGAAATTTAGTATGATATACGTGATGCACCGAAAGAGATACGCGATTCTTACAAGATGTACTATAAGCTGAAAACATCCTTTTTGGAGGACACATTGAATGATATCCTTGCTGACGACGGGTTTGATATCTTTGAAAATTCTCAAGTCGATTTGGATGATTCTAATAATAACTCGAATATACCACATATTCCACCAGATATATCAGTGTTGGCTAATGATTGTATCATTATGAATGACCCAACGTGTGGAAATGACTGTAACCCAAACAGCAAGATATCTAGTAAAGTTTTCGAGCCAGTTGAAGAAAATAAACATAATCTAAATGCTTGGAATGATGACGTGACGAAAAAACAACCTATTTCAAAGGCAAATATTTCTAATCAAAGTTTTAAATCTGGACTAAATGTTAGTTTGTTTAAATCGACATCGTTTTCTAAAAGAAATCCCAGAAAATCAGTAGGCAAGGTGTTCAAGAGTTCCCAGTCATCGGTTAATTCATGTGAATCTGATTCAACTCAGTGCAATGAGACATTGCCTGACTTAGAAACGATTCTAACCCAACGCAGTAAGGATTTAGGGACACAACAACCGAGTGGTGAAGTGGGACTTAAAAGTGGATATTGCAAAAAGGATACAGAATCTAAATTACAATTGGATTTTGGTTGGTTGAGCAGGAATACTGAAGGGGTAGATCCCACGCTAGTAAAGGAAGTTAGACAAGGACCCACGGTTCCATTAGGAATCAATAATATAAATATACCTTCTCTCATAACTGCAGCAAAACACATGCATTTCAAAGAGGAACAAGTTCCTTTAAATGAGGGATCAGTAGCAAGCCAGATAACGAACCCATCGCAAGAAAAAATAATGAAACCACAAGAGCCTCGGGATTCCGATTCTGTTGTGTCTGACAGTGAGAATGAAGATACGAATGATATACCTCGTCATATAGCTAAAAGAAGACGATTACTAATTGAAAGAAATCATGAAAAATCAAATGGGTCATCTAATGAAATTAATCCAGAGCCAGTAAATAATTCAGAACCTCAAAAAGAAAATGCCGAAGACTCTTGTGAGCAAAAGCATTCCACAAGAAAACAGAAACAGAAAGGAAAACCAACTAAATCCAAGTCTGACTCGAAACAAAAGAATAAGAAAACCGAACTACAAAAACCGCCGCGAAGGTCTAAAAAAACGCCCAAGTCCCAAGAAAATGAAATTGAAATTACACAAGAAACTGAAGCTGCAGCGATAGATGCAGAATACAAAGTGCCATTAGATGCTGATTATTTGAAATGCTTACCTCGAGTGAACGTGGACGACATTAAAAAAGTAAATACTTTGGCGAATGAGTATATAAACAGAAACCCTCAGCACGATTTAACGAAAAAAACTAAAGAAAAGCCAGCATCCATCACTGCACCTGAAAACAATCTTCAAAAACAACTTGAAGACAAAATATCTGCTGGAAGGCTAAATGAAAACTTTGTTCGAATTAACTTAGAGAAAAAAGTATTTGTTCGAGGAAAGAAAACAGTGAACTACAGTCGGTATAAGAAAAAACTGTGGAAACAAAAGAAAGCTAGTGCTCTTACTGGACCAGAGATGGATATGAACGGTTGCGATGGCGGAATTTTAACCTGCTTCAAATGCAATCAACCCGGCCATCTTGCTCAGCAATGTACTATGAAGGGGGATAGTTTATTACCTATGACTGCCGAACTAGATCTGGATGAAAGCCCATACCCAACCCTCGAAGAAGCCGAGCTAATGGCAAGTAATGGTGCAGTACATACTAAAAGCATAAGTAGATTAACAGAAGGAATAAAACAAACAGAAGAAGTAGATACTGCAATCGAAACACATCAAGTAACTGTAAAGCCGCAAGAGCAGGTTTACATAGGTCATAAAATACCTCAGGCACTATTAGATAAAATTGATATCATTGATAAGCGTACTGCTGGAAGTCTATACGATCTTAACCCCGATGGATCCGTAGCACCCACCACTGCAGAAGTTTGGGATGCTTTGCACTTGTTCGGCCACCAGAAATTCCGTAAAGGACAAGAACGAGCAATTATGCGAATCCTTTCCGGTCAATCTACATTAGTCACTCTTAGCACTGGCAGTGGCAAGTCGTTATGCTATCAACTTCCTGCATATTTGTATAGCAAGAAAAAGCAAGCAATCACCTTGGTTATTTCCCCTTTAGTATCCTTGATGGAGGATCAAGTACATGGAGTACCACATTTCTTACGAGCGCACTGCTTACACACAAACCAGACTCCACAACAACGTACGAATGTTTTAAAGTTAATTCAGGACAATGAGATCGACATTCTCTTAGTGTCACCAGAAGCTGTGGTGTCAGGGGAACGTTCTACAGGTTTCGGTTCCATTCTTCAGAAATTACCAGCCATAGCATTTGCTTGCATAGACGAAGCTCATTGTATGTCACAATGGAGTCATAATTTTCGTCCAAGTTATCTTATGATAAGTAAAATTTTACGCAAAAAATTAGGAGTGAAGGCAATACTTGGCTTAACAGCTACCGCTACTCTACCAACTAGAAACAGCCTGATACGCCACTTGGGTATACCCGACGGAGAACAAGGCATCATTAGTGATATACCGGTTCCAAATAATTTAGTAATCTCCGTTTCTATGGATGAAAGTAGAGACTCGGCATTGATGCAACTATTAACCAGTGAAAGGTAAATTGTGTACAATATTTTAGCATGTAATTAACTACATACGTTCCGTAGATTCGATCAATGCCAATCCATAATTATTTATTGTACAAGAAGAGATGAATGCGAACGAATTGCTGGGTCTATAAGGACATATATGCAGGTAACCAAGATTTCACCTAACTAAAACATTTTGATAAGTTTCATACATCGTAGGATCGTAAATCCGGTAGAAGTAATACCAAGAAAAGAAAACGAGTAAATTGGAATGCCGAAGCTTATCACGCTGGTTTGCCAGCATCCCGACGGCGTGTCATACAGAATGCATTCATGAAAAATGAACTCCGCATCGTAGTTGCTACGATTGCCTTTGGAATGGGCATAAACAAACCAGATATTCGTTCGGTAATCCATTACAACATGCCAAGAAGCTTTGAAAGTTACGTTCAAGAAATAGGACGCGCTGGCCGTGATGGACAAACAGCTCATTGTCACCTATTTTTAGAATCCTCTGGAAATGATCTTAATGAATTGCGACGTCATGTCTTCGCCAATTCTATCGACAGACATGTCATTCGCAAACTACTGCAAAAAATATTTATTAGTTGTTCCTGTCAAAATAACTTGAAAAAAGAGTATGATTACAAATAACTGTTGTTAACTAATGATTTTAACAAAACATTATTTTTTTACTTACCCAGTGCTTTTGTGCAGCAGTACCATGAGGAACTGAAAGCAATTCAACAAATTGACTGGGATGATGGAGAGTTTGAAGGAAACTCTGTCCACGCTGCTGGAGTTTCTACATTAAAAGAATTACAGGACACACCTAAGAAACGTGACTGTTGTGGTCATGAAGTTGGATTCTCGATAGAAGATATTGTTCAAACTTTGGATATTCCGGAAGAGAATATTCACACCCTTCTTTGTTACTTGGAACTGGAAAATAAATGGGATATACATGTACTAAGCTCTGCTTATATTAAGTGCAAAGTGATATCTTACGGTGGATCAAAGTATTTAAGGTAATGCATGCATATTTTATTAAGACACTAAAAACTAATTGATTTAACACAGATATGCAGCTAAAGGGTGCCCACCATTGGCTATGGCCATTGCTCTCAATCTAAAGAATAAGAAATTTAGTGAGGAGGACAATATCGTTGAATTCTCTGTAATTGATATTGCTGCCGCCATCGGATGGAATAGTGGAGTTGTAAAACATCAACTGAAAAACTTAGAGTGGACGAGCGGTAAGTAAGCACATACCTTTTAATTTTACTACTATTTATTGGACTGTAGGAACCCGAAAATTCATGACCTCACCGACTTGACTCCAGCATCGTTCCCTGCCCTGTGCACTCTCCCTCCACGATTGACCACCTGATCCGATCTCCTCATGGTCAAACCTTAAATTGTCCTCCCATCTCCGTCGCGGCCGTCCTGCCGGTCTCTTTCCCGTTGGTCTTCCGTCAAGAATTCTACGAATGGTCCTATCGTTGCCCATTCGCGCCACATATCCGGCTCATCTTAATCTTCGCGCAGTCATCCGCGAACTCTCTTACACCATTTTAACAGTGCGCCAGTTAAAAAGTGAAGTGAATTATTCTACCAAATTAAAAGTAAAAGTATTTCAAAAGTAATTATTGACAACAGATAAAATTCCTGCGAATTCACAAACAAAACACAACAAGGACACATCAGGTAAGAAACCCAAAATATGGCCCTAGGGCCAAGCCAGCACACCGGCAACAGGTTCCTAGAGTTGGGAGAATGCTCACTCTCAGGCTCTGCAACCAACGTGCCGACAAAAAAGAAAAGACAATCCTGCAGACCATTGTCTTTCGATTTCCCTGCTTTGCCGAACAAAGCACTTCAAAAACACTTCGGTTTATTCAAATTCACCCAAACGATGCTTCAAAGCCACTAAATGTCTTTGTGCTGAAGAGAATAATTGATTCTATTAGTACACAGTACGAAAAAATCACCCTGCTTAGGAATGGTTCCATACTAATTTTAGTCAAAGACCAATATGCAGCAGATAGATTCATCCAATACAAACGATTCGAATCAATCTGTCCGGTCGACATAAGCCTATACCCCAAACTAAACGTCTCTAAAGGAATTGTTTACGCCCCCTGTCTTATAAACGTCCCAGACCGTCTCTCTTCGAGCAAATTGGAACAAATTCCAAATAATTAGCTCACAATTCCTCAATCTCCATAGCACTAAAACTAACATAAACCAAGAAACAGCAATTATTACAAAAGCCATTCGAACAACCGCCAATGGCTCCATCCCGCAGACAACAAAAAGGTTCTATAAATCAGTCGTACCATGGTGGAATGCAGATCTGGCAAATCTACGCGCAGAAAAGCAGTCGGCATGGAAACATTTTAAGAAACACCCAACCGACCAACACCTAATACACTACAAAAAGCTTAACGCTCTGTTCTGAAGAACAGCTAAAGTTGAAAAGGCCAAAGCCTTCCAGTCCTTCACGGAAAAATTAAATGCAACATCCACGCCAAAAAAGATATGGACCCACATAAAATCGCTGACAGGCAGCTACAGCCCACCCAATATTAAATCAATAAACATAGGATCCAACGTACTTACATGTCCTGGCAAAATAGCCAAATACTTGGCCGAGTTTTGGGCAAATACGCCTACCAACTTCAATTTCCACCCAGATTTCTATACCGCCAAAAACCAAATAGAAGTGCAGCCAACACCCCTGAGCAACACCGGTAACCCCTGTAACAAAGTTTTCGAAGCCCCCTAACCCATATAGAACTAAAATCTAGTCTTCATACCACAAAAGGAAAAACTCCAGGATTCGATAGAATCGACTATCAAATGCTAAAACACAGTCCACAGATTCTGAAAGACCGCCTCCTAAATCTATTTAATTCCATATACATGACAGGCATCATACCTCAAATGTGGAAAATAGCCACTATTATTCCTCTGCCAAACCCCAGCTCCACAACCGACACAATCAGCAGTTTACGCCCCATTGCTCTACTTCCTTATTATTTATTATTATTTATTGGCCTGTAGGAACCCGGAAGTTCATGACCTCACCGACTCGGCTTCGCCATCCTTCCCTGTCCTGGGCACTCTCCTTCCACGCTTCACCATTCGATCCGATCTCCTCAAGGTCAAACCTAACATTGTCCTCCCATCTCCGTCGCGGCCGTCCTACCGGTCTCTTTCCCGTTGGTCAAGAATTCTATGCACGGTCCTATCGTTCCCCATTCGCGCCACGTGTCCGGCCCATCTTAATCTTCGCGACTTGATTACTCTCACTATTGTAGGTTTGCGATATAGTTCTTCCAATTCGTGGTTATGGAGTCTCCTCCATTGTCCTGCCTCCTCGTCATATTTACCTCCAAAGATGCCTCTCAAAACTTTATTCTCGAATAGACGGAATTTGTTTTCTTCCCGTTTTGTGAGAGCCCATGTTTCGCATCCATATAGAACAATTGGCATGATTATGGCTCTATAGACACGGAGCTTTATGTTACGTGATAGCAGTCTGGATTTCAGCAGTTTACTGACTGCGTGCCAACTCGCGTTGCCGGAATGCAGTCTCTTGTTAATTTCCTTCGACATTTCGTTACTGGCCGTCAGTATCGTTCCCAGATATTTAAATTCTTTAACTTTTTCAAAGATCTTACCTCTGACGTTTATATGTGTTCTCTGAGACCCACCTGCTCTCGCCGTAATCATGTATTTTGTTTTGTCTTCATTTATTTCTAGGCCCACCTCTTCTGCCGCTTGCATGATGATTTCACAGTTTTTACTAACAGTCTCTAGATTATCGCCCCGAACGGCGATGTCATCCGCATATGCGAGCACTTGTGTGACCCCGTTCAGGGATGATTCGGCCATGTTGTCGTCTTGTACCTTTCTGATGACATACTCGAGCACAAGGTTAAAGAGACACGGTGATAGACCATCTCCCTGCTTTAGTCCGTCCCGGATTTCAAATGGTTCTGAGAGGTGGTTTTCTATTCTAACTCGCCCTTTGTTTTCGTTCATGCAAATTTGAATGAGCGCGGCATATTTTTTTGGGACTCCCAGCTCAACTAGAATATGGTAGAGTCTCTGCCTTGCGACTGAGTCGTAGGCTTTTTTGAAGTCAACGAACAGTTGGTGAACCGTCTCTCCATATTCCCACTTCTTTTCCAGCAGTTGTCTTATTGTGAACATTTGGTCGCTTGTTGACCGGTTCCTACGGAATCCACATTGGTAGTCTCCCAGTATCTCTTCTGCGTAAGGTGTGATTCTCGCCAGAATGACATTTGTTAATATTTTGTATGCGGTTGGGAGCAATGATATTCCTCTGTAGTTTTCACAGTCAGATCTGTCGCCTTTTTTGAAAATGGGGATGACTATTGAGGTTTTCCATTCTTCCGGAGTGACTTCCTTATCCCATATTGTTTGGATGAGCTGGTGGATCTTTCGAGCGGTTGCCTCTCCTCCATGCTTCACAAGCTCTGCCGGTATGCAGTCGACTCCGGGAGCCTTGTTGATTTTCAATCGATTTATTGCGTCTACAACTTCGTTGAGAGACGGCTCTGGGATCTGAGGCTCAGCTGTATGTACGCTTGGTACATTTATCTGTGGTTGGTGGGTGCGTACATTGAGCAGGTTTTCAAAGTACTGCTTCCATCTTGTCACGGCATTGTTTGTTTCTGTGACCAGACAGCCGTTTGCGTCTCGAATTATTTTGGCTCTTCCTCGGTAGCCATTTCTAATTGAATTTATGCCGACATACATACCTCTGATGTTCTTTGCCCTAGAATTTTCTAGGATTTTTTCGATCCTAGTCTTCTCCCATTCGCGTTTTTTGCGTTTGAAGAGCCTCATTGTCTCTCTCCGAATTGTCGCGTATCTTTCTGCGTTGACTTCATCATATCTTTCTAAGTGGATCACTCTGAGGCGTTTACGTTCTTCGATCTTCGCCCTGCACTCATCGTCAAACCAAGGTTTGGACTTAATTGTTTTCTTAAATCCTAATACCTCTTGGGCTGTTTGTTTGATTGTGTCTCTGATCGATGTCCATTTAGTGTTCACACTATTAGCTTCCTCTTCCTCACTGCTCACATTCTCTAGAATGCTAAATCTATTCGTTAGCTCGTCTTGATATTCAGCCCTTTTGCGTAGGTCTTTCAGTTTATCAGTGTCGAACTTTTTGCTTGTCTCCCGTGACTGCCCATGTGGGATTGCTGCGAGGCGACTCCTGATTTTGCCAATCACTAGAAGATGATCGGAGTCGCAATCTGCTCCTCTATATGCTCTTACGTCAAGGATATTCGAGTGGTGTCTTTTGTCTATGAGGAAGTGGTCTATTTGGCTACGCGTTACGTTGTCGAGTGATATCCACGTGGTTTAAGAATTTGCTTGTGCTTGAACATCGTGCTTTTTACTAACAGATCTTTTGACGCTGCGAACGTGATAATTCGAATTCCATTATCATTTGACACGTCGTGTAGGCTTTCTTTACCTATAGTTGGTTGGAAGATATCTTCCTTTCCAATTTTCGCATTGAGGTCCCCGAGGAGGATTTTAACATCGAATGATGAGATCCCATGAAATACATCCTCTAGGGTCTCGTAGAACGTGTCCTTCGTTTCTTCGTCCGCAGATTCTGTTGGGGCGTGTACGTTTATAAATACATAATTGTACCATCGGCCCTGTATTTTTAGCACAGACATTCGGTCATTAATGAATTGCACATCTTTTACATGGGGCGTAATCTTCTTGCTTATGATGAAGCCAGTTCCGAGGTTATGTGTATCGGTACCTCCACACACCAGTGTAAACCCGTTGGTTTCGATTACTTGATGTGGGAGTCGAACTTCCTGGAGGGCGACGATGTCCATTTTATATTGTTTTGCGTTTTCTACGACCGTCTGTATGGCGCCTGGTTTATATAACGTTCGAACATTCCACGTCCCGACGCGTATATCCCGCTTTTTCCGTTTTTCCCTACGTCTTCTTTTTGCCGAGTCGGTGTTTTCCTGATGATTTGTTCCCTTATGGTAGTGTTGGCTCATCACACCTACGCCTACCGGGTTTTTTGTGAGATTGTTTTTTGTGTATTGATCATTCATTTCATTGGATCACTCTGGGGTTTCAAATGGTCCGCCATATCAGAGCCCCTCTTTGATATGGTAAGGTCTGCTTACTGCTCTGATTCGACCCGGTGTCAGAGAGGCGCCGTTATAATACAGCCGGTATACCCCTGGCTGCAAACCATCCAATGGGCACGGTGACGCGTAACACCCTGGATTAGGGGCGGTAGATCTTTGTGTGTTACTCCTCGCTAGCCTGTCTGACATGGGTGGCCCTACTGGAAGCGTATGCTTCCGTCAGCATAGCCTGAGCGATTCATCGTAGTTTAAGCCCCCGCACCACGTCAAGGTTTCTACCAAGCGGGGGATTGCTCTACTTCCTTGCCCAGGAAAATTACTGGAAAAAATTGTTGCTAAGAGACTGAACTGGTACCTAGAAAAATATAACTTGATAAGTATCCAACAAGTCGGCTTTAAATAAAGTAGGGGAGCAATGGACGCACTTCTCCACATTGATAACTACGTTATCTCTGCTCTTTCCTGCAAAAAACATACTTCCATTCTGTCAATAGACTTCGAAAAAGCTTTCGACCGCATCGGTCCACACATTATCCTCCAAGCTCTACAAAAATGGAAAATATGACGCAACATGTTCAATTTTATTCATCATCATCATCGGCACTACAACCGGGAACCGGTATTGGCCTTATTTAGCAAGTCCTGAGACTTGTTAAATTTTCCATAATGATTTGTTTTTATCCGGGCAAGGTCATTAGTCTTGCCCCAGTTCAATTTTATTAGGTCCTTTTTAAATAATAGAAAATTTAGAATCAAAGCTAACGGCGTATTTTCTGATGTCCATAATCTAAAAACGGGTATCCTCAAGGGTCACCGTTATCAGTAGTATTATTTAAAATAGCCTTTTGAAGAATTAAATAGCATAATCTCGAAATATAAAATTGTAAAACACTGCCTCTACGCCGATGACCTTATCATTTTCACTAATGTTAACGACTTAAAAGTAGCTAGTAAAACATTCGAAAACATTCTATGCGACATTCAAATATGGATAACCATTCCGGATCTAAAATTTCAAAGGAAAAGGCAAAATCTTACACATATGTAAAAAGAAAAATTGTAACAAGAATATAATAGTAAATTTTAAAAACGCTATGATTAGTAATGTCGACACATTAAAAATTCTCGGCTTACAATTTGACTGTAAATACAAGGGCATTTCGAACCACCCCAATTATCAATATACTGGCTGAAAGCGTCCTTCCATTCATAGAAAACAGGGAAAAAAGGCGATTATCGAAATTATCTGGCAAATCCCCCGCAATATCTTCAACCCCCATCCTAGATGATGTCAAACAGATACTTAGGACAAAGCGTCCTCTGAAATTTACTTCAGCACTAAGAGATAGAACTGGCTAAACAGCTCCATGTGGTAACTAAACCGCAACGACAACGAACGCATTACCCGACATGACTATTACCAAAAGAATGTATCATAGAGGACTTATCGCAGCTCGCCAAAAATACAACCAACAACTTGGTATACCAGCAACACTTCCAATCAATTAAGAACCAACACCGGGAGTGGGAGTTACTCTTCACCTATGGTTCCAAAACAAAAGAAGGAACATCATTCGCAGTAGTAAACAATAATAATACAGTGCTAAAAAAAGGACTGTTACCCGAATTTTGTTCCATCTTTTCAACCGAAGCAACAGCAGTCGTCGAAGCAATCAAACTAGTGGAGAAAAAGAAGACACTAATTTGCACCGACAGCCTATTCACCATCCAAGCTATCAAAAACACAAACAACAAAATCAAAGTCATCAATCTGATCCAGGATAAGCTAATCCAGAAGCAAACCAAAGTCAAAATGCTCTGGGTTCCTAGTCACAGTGGGATAAGGGGCAACGAAGTAGCCGACAACGCTGCCAAATTGGCTATAAGAGAACCGTTAACCACCTTCTATGTGCACAACAATAAAGACATCGATAGGTACTTTAAAATAGAATTCCCAAAGATAGAAAAACTGGAATGGATAAATTACAATCACATCTACAAAACAATAAATAACAAAAGAGAACCAACCATCTACCCGACAACATCGTCAGTGTAAAAAATCAAATGCTTCCTCCGTCTACGCCTTGGACATACGCTTATCACCAACCAACATATCATCAACCAACATATCATCAACAAAACTAACCCACCCACCTGCCATATTTGCAGTTCCAACTCCAGTTTAACATTCAAACATATCTTATTAGAATGCATGGGCATGAAAACTCTGGCTCAACTACATTTTCCAGACGACATCATCTCCAAGCCAACTTCACCCAACATTGACAAAATCTACAAATTACTAACCCTAGTTAAGATACAAAATAAGATTTGAAAACAAAGATACAAAAGGGACAGACATATACTTACAAAAGCTAGCCGAAAGCCTTAGTTGCTAGAGCTACTAGATTTAAGTTACTATGTAATTTACTTACATTGTAATAAATAATTACAAAAAAAAAATCTTTGCGACCTGATTACTCTAATATTGTAGGTTTGCAGTATAACTCTTCCAATTTGCGGTTGTGGAGTTTCCTCCATTGTCTTGCCTCCTCATCATATTTACCTCCAACGATACCCTTTAAGACTTTATTCTCGAATACGCGGAATCTGTTTCTTCCCCTTTTTGTGAGAGCCCATGTCTCGCATCGGTATAGAGCAATCGACATGATTATGGTTCTATAGACACGGAGCTTTATGTTACGTGATAGCAGTTTGGATTTCAGCAGTTTACTGACTGCGTGCCAACTAGCGTTACCCGAATGCAGTATTTTGTTAATTTCCTTTGACATTTCGTTACTGGCCGTCAGTATCGTTCCCAGATATTTAAATTCTTTACCCTTTTCGAATATCTTGCCTCTGACGTTTATATGTGTTCCCTGAGGTCCACATGCTCTCGACGTACTTTTGGTGTCTTTGGGGTTTAAAATGTTTGGCATTGAGCGCGTTGTTGTTTGAGACTTCTTTTTTTCCGTTACCAACTTCCAAGAATACGGTGCAAACGGAAAAGATCTTATATCTTTGTATTTTTTTGACAATCCATCGAGAACCACTACAACCAACAAATCATCATCCAACGTAACTCACAACTCCTTTAGTTAGTTGGTTAAGGTTTTCAATTCGCGAACATATTCGGTGATCGATTGTCCTGTGGTCATTTCAAGGCTGTTCAGATTGCGATAATCCGCAATCTTTTGGCGTGGACCTATCTTATAGTAGCAGTCCAACAAGAAATCCCAGACTTCTTTGGTTGTTTGCTATAAGCAATTCTGCCCGAGCGTCCAAATCTTTGTCGTCCTGTGGGGGTTCCTCAAAGCTGCGCAGGCAACCATCTACAATTCTACCCACAAGAACCACACACAACGTCAACCCCAACTTCTTTTGTTAACCTGCACCACCTGTAAACATTACCCATCCCAAGTGCGTCATTTCATGCAGATAATGCGTCACAGAATTCATCAATTCATACAGACATCTCCCGGATTCATCATTTCATGCAGACAATGCATCATTATAAATTCCCTGAAAGCAAAACATCGTTCATGCATGCATCACCATAAATCTCTGAAGGCTCCTCGATAGTATAGTGGTTAGTATACCCGCCTATCACGCGAAAGACTGGGGTTCGTTTTCCCCACGGGGAGCCTCTGGCGCAAGACTAATGACTTTGCCCAGAAAAAAACAAATCATTATGGGAAATTTAACAAGCCTCAGGACTTGCTAAATAAGGCCAAGCCGGTTCCCGGTTGTAGTGCCGATGATGATGATGATGATAAATCCCTGAAAAGAACTCCTAACATGCAACATACATCGGAAAACCTTAACGGCGCCACTGTCAGCCAGGGTTTCCTGCCACACACGTGCGCAGCACATTTTCATGGGTTACCCTCATTCGCGGCGGCCTTTTGTCCAACCGACAAAATCAGTCCATGCATGGCGCGTCTAGCCACCGAGAATCAAATTCTTCTGCATGTAAACATGCACACAGGGAATTCGACCCTTCCCACGGTCATGGATGCCGTGCACAACCATCGTTGTGCAAGTATCTCATTTCCTAGGAGCACAGGTTTCACTAATGACGAGCAGCCTGTTTTACGCAGCTGCATGCGCGCCACCAAGGATACCCTTTTGCTCGTTCCCTTTCTCTCGTTTTCGTTTGCCCGTGAACTGGCGACGCGGGCAAGCGAAACATACCCGCCAAAATCGGCAGAGAGATCCTCTCTGATTGGTCACCACGAAGAGAAACTGCACGTTTCTCTCAATGAATGTAAACCGCCCTTGGCGGACGACCAACTCTGCACGAGTCTTTTACATGGAGTCGGAATTCAACTACTGGTGTGTGCGCACGGGGTCGAAATTCAAACAACGTGGGGTCAATGATCGTGTGGCAAAAGTTTATATTTTATTAATCAAAGAAAAGAACAAACAGGCGGTTTTAATTCAATTGTTGTGTGGAAAAATTTTATATTTTATATTTTATTAATCCTACAGGCCAGTAAATAAAAAAAAAATATTTTATTAATCAAAGAAAAGAACAAACAGCCGGTTTTAATTCAATTGTTGTGTGGACAAATTTTATATTTTATTAATCAAAGAAAAGAACGAAGAAACAGTCAATTCATATAATATGTGGATAAGTTTTATATTTGATTAGTCACGAGTGATTCTTTAAGTTTTCTAAAAATTCCAATCAAATACGACATTAAAAGTATAGTACCAAATTCAAGTTGAGTTAAAAGGGAAAAAATAAAGAAACTATAATTACAAAGCCTCTTCCTAGTGTTTTACTTCACCATATGAACGGTCGGGGGCGGAACTCAGTTTCTTAGCCACAGTGAACGCGTGGGGTGTATTCGTGAACTCGCGCCCGTGCCGGCACCATACCAAATACTTAACCCCCACAGTCCTACTGTATCTGCCCTACTGTAGCCATTCCTGGGCCTTGGTCTCACCCTTGACGTTTTGAAGGAGTCTACCACGATGGAGCACGGCTTTCATCTGTGCCTTCAACGTGATATAGTTGTCTCCATTTAGGAGCGGTATTCGGCCATGAGAACTTAAGGTACTCATAACTGTTGAGAAAAAATTCTGCTTTAAAATATCTCTCTATCTTCGTTATGGACTGGGTCCATAACCTGTTGAGATGTTCGTAAAAAAAAGAGATTGTACAGCAGAAGAACATATGTATATTTATTGAACAGCAAAAGACCATATGTATAGTTATAAGTAAAGTAGATGAAGGAAGTAAAGTAGATCTGACAGCTAACTGGTCATCTACCGTCGAGTGGCAAGCAAAAGAAAGATTGGTGGTAATGAATCCGTCCAGAGACGATAAAGGAGTGCATACATTATACACCCGACACACCTTTCCAATTCCACAATCTGCTGATATTGTTTAGTCCAAAAAACACATCCCTAAACGTTTGAAACATCTCATGTGAGCTGGTAATCCCATTGACTTTGTGAAAGCATCTGTTGGAATCTCTTCCGAAGCAATAAATTACAACTTGATCCTTAGATGTCCAAATCACTTGCAATCGCTGCGGTTGTCGGTACAAATTGTCACTGGTGCTGATGTAGTCCAAATTCTTTTAGCAAGTTCCGTAAAAACACAACTTCTTTTGCATAAGAGCTGAGATTTACGTATTCCACGTCTGTTCTGTGCTTGATCTGGTCACATCATGGAAGGGATGTGAACTGGATTTCGGCACGGATCTAGTGGGCACCTACTGCAAGGGCATAACACCTGTAGTGGTCGCTTTCGCTTATCTATTGCTGGTCCCGACTTGCATCCTTTCCCGAGGCGGAATTGGTTTTATGTGTAGGGCCATTTCAATGGAGCGGGAATTTCGCGTTGATTTGTGTAACATTCGCGGCTTGAGATGCAATTTCTCTTCTGTGTCTGCCCATGTCTCTAACCAGAAACCAACTATCCTTGCACTTAGCGAAACCCAGATAATTACTGATACAGATATTTCCGATTTTAATCTACCTGGATAGAACTTAGTGCCATTGTTCTTTCCACATCGTGTTATAGCCACATACATACGAAATGATATTGCTTATCAGCTTCTGTCACAATATGGGCTCTGTTCCAACCCAGAATTTAATTTCTCTTGGCTAAAACTACACGTTCGTAAGCATATCATACATTACTGTTTTCTTTACAGAAGCCGGAACTTGGATAGAAACGCATCCTTTACCGATTTTGATGCTCTGTCTGATTCTATCGATAGATTCTTGACCCTATATCCGCACACTGAAATCGTTATTGCGGGTGATTTTAATGTGCATAACTCTCAGTGGCTTCGTCACTCCAGACACACAACACCTGATGGTCGATATGTCCAGGTTCTTGCTGACTCAAATAGTTTAACTCAACTTGTCAAGGAGCCAACACGGGTACCAGATATATATGGTCATTTCGCCAACACACTGGAGCTGTTTCTCACCTCCCACCCAAACAAATACACAATTGACGTTTCTTCGCCCTTGGGCACTTCAGACCACTGTGTCGTGACAGCTAAATTTGCTGTAACCAACAGTAACGTTAAGGAGAAGGCTCCCAAAAGAACAATATGGTTCTACGAGAAAGCCCACTGGAGAGCTCTGAACGACTTTTTTAGGAGGTTAAATTGGTCGTTATTTTTCCTCAATAACGATGTTGACTCTATAGCGGACACATTGACCGACACGATTCTACTTGGCATGCGGACATTCATTCCAGACAGAGTAAAGAGAATCAAATCCAAGAGAAATATGTGGTCCGAAATCCGGGTGCAGAGAAGCCATTAAGGCTTGAGCTCCCGGATGTATAAATCAAACAATACTGAGGAAAACCGGAAAAGATTTAAGAGAGCTAGAAATGACTGCAATGCGTATATTCAACGCGCCAAGTTCTTGCATGACCAGAGAGTGAGACAAAAAATACTACACTCTCCCGCATGTAGTAGAAACTTCTGGGCATTCGTGAAAAACATTCAAAACTCAGTCTCTTCATCCATTCCATCGCTTATAGTTGATGACAAACCAGTCACCACTGCAATCTACTTGCTGCACATTTTGCAGCCAACTCAACGCTGCCTGATACCACATCAGCTCCACCTCAACTTGAGCATTAGCAGCACACCATGAGCCAGATTCGCTTCCGAACGCGTACTGTTGCCCGCGTACTCAAAGAGCTAAACGCACACAAATCCGCTGGTCCGGATGGCATTCTCCCAATCCTCTTGGAGAGATGTACCTCTTCACTCGATAAACCACTGCGGAAACTCTTCCATTTGTCTTATTCTACTGGCCATTTCCCAAATAGATGGAAGTCAGCGAACATTCAGCCAATTCCCAAAAGGGGTGACAAATCATCCATTTCTTCTTATCGACCCATAGCACTAACTTATATTCTCTCCAAGGTAATGGAATCTCTTATCAACCGTCAAATTTCGAAATATCTGGAATCAAATGACCTCCTCAATGACCGCCAATATGGCTTTCGTAGCAACAGGTCCACAGGAGATTTGATGGCCTACCTTACCGAAAAGTGGAGCCATTCCATCCACTACGTCGGTGAAAGCAAAGTAGTCGCATTGGATATTTCAAAAGCCTTCGACAGAGTTTGGCATCCAGCCCTTTTGTCAAAATTGCATTCCTATGGAGTGGACAATTCCCTGATCCAATGGATAAGAAACTATCTTTCTGGCCGTTCAATCCAAGTGGTTATTGATGGTGCCAAATCTGTCTCCCATCAAATTTATGCAGGTGTTCCCCAGGGTTCGGTACTCTCACTCACTCTTTTCCTCATCTTTATAAATGATCTCTTGTCAATTACTCACAACCCAATTCACTCGTTTGCTGATGATAGCACGTTGAGTTTCTCATACTCATACGAACACTCCCGTCCAAAATCTTCGACCGTCACTACCAACCAACAACTTATGCTTGATACATTGAATTCAGACCTCAACAAGATATATCAGTGAGGATTATCTAACCGAGTAGAATTCAATGGCCTAAAAACTCAGTGCTGCCTCTTGTCGTCAAAGGTGTGCTCCAAAGTAAATATACTGTCTATGAACGGCACTTGCATCGACGAAGCCAAAGAATTATCAATCCTCGGCACTCGAATTAATACGACTCTTAACTGGAATGACCACATATTTGAAGCTGCGAAAAGTGCAGCCAAATGCATGAGGTTCCTTAAGAGATGCAAAAGATACTTCACTCCATCCAACCTGGCCACTATTTACAAGGCGTATATTCGTCCAAAAATGGAGTTCAACTCCCATATTTCGTCAGACGCACCCTAAACTGCACTACACGTGCTCGACAGGATTCAAAAACGAGCAGTGAAACTTATTGGGGACCCAGCCGTAAGTCGATCAATTCCGTCGTTAGAACACAGGCGCAACGTATCATGCCAATCTCTTTTCTATAGGTATTACCACGGTCGTTGCTCAACTGAACTTGCTGAATGTGTTCCGCCCCTTCAGACATTTTCCCGCGATACCCGTCAATCTGCGAATGCGCATCAGTTCACGTTGAAAGCGGACTTTAGGCACACAAATAAACATAGAGAGTCATTCTTTAGCCGAACCACACGAATGTGAAATGTTCTGCCTGATCCTGTCTTTGCTGGCCGTTGTGATGTCCAGACATTCAAGATCAATATACATCGACACCTCCTTTCCTTATCCACTTCCTCTCCATCCGCTCGCACTGTGCTCTGACATTTAAGGGTACTTCAAAATCCCCTTTTGTGCGCGCGTTTGTGTAAAAAAAAAAAATCGAAATCCGGAGGACCGTTCCTCCTCCGTAGACAAAAGCATGTCTGTTTTGGGACTTCCGGTCGTTGTAACACTTACCAAATTAAATCCGCAAATGCGTATAAATCCAAGAAATCCAACAGTGATGTCTTCTTATACAAAATACCAGCACTTTTGGAACCCTGTAGGTACCGGAGGACGTGAATTGCTGCATTCCCATGCTGCTGCTGAGATTAATTGGAGAATTAAGATAATGCGTTAACTGTATAGGCTCTATCAGGGCTACTATACGTGGAGAGATGCAGTAGACTCCCTTTTAAACGACGGTAAAGGGTTCTGTCCACCTCTTTTCGATCTCCTTTGATTGATGGTTCCCATTCCAACTTCAAGTTCGTCGCTATCGATAATCGGCCTAGCTTGCAATTCTTAACTCCTTATTTATCTAGCAGGTTGTTGATATATCCTCCATGACTAATACGTAGGCAGTTGGCAAGACGTTTAACTTCCGGTCCGACAAACAGTTCAGGTCTTCCTAGGTCCCTTATATCGAATCTGTCAGTCAATCGCTGCTTCAGCACACCAAACTCTTTTGGATCGTTTTTTGCCACCAATAGATTATCCACGTAAATAGTAATCAATGTGATTTTGCCCTTTGCAACTTTGTAGTACATACATTTGTCATATTTGGAAGGAGGAAAGGCTAGCATACTATCTAACTTTAGGTTCCGTTGGCGTCCGCGGTACACATTACACATCCAACAATAGCCATTAAAACAAAAACGTTAAGAATGGTTATATTGAATGATAATAAGAATTATCCCCCTAATTTTTTTTTTTAATGAAAGTACCTATTAATGGACCTGAAGCTCTTTTATAAATAAGCAAAGCTCCCTTGAAATGTTCAATATTGCAATTATTTATCCTCATCTTTCAGAAAACGGATACCCTAAGAGAACTCCTATATCGGTATCTTTCTCCGATTTAGGTTTTCGAATAAAAGCTCCGGGAGATTTTACTTTAGACGAAATTGACGATGCCCTTGATACATTGTACAATCGAGCAGTAACACAGGAACACGCCGAACTAATTCAGGTACATTACAGAATTTGTTTGCAGTTCGTATATAATTGTATATCCTTAAACTATTTTTAAGGAATAGAAAGTTATCAATTTCCTTCTCTTTTTTAATCACTTTTCCTTTATTTTATTATTTCCTTACAGTTGCAGCAAGTGTTCAAAGGTCTTTCATCTGTAGCCTTTAAAACATATCACCCTTGTTCCACTGTAAATTTCCCACAAGATCGATCTGATAAATTGAAGTGTATTATACGTGATTACTTTGAAAAAGATTTTTCAAAGGATATCCAACTTGACCCCGAGGTATGCTCTATTTATTTAACAATAATTTGTCACATCAACATCGTTTTTAATTTATAGAATTCTGATGTTTCTGACGAAGTTGTGATAGGTGATATTCATGCCCTGATAAATATGTATCGCGACAATAACTTCAGTGGCCGTAATATTGCTAGAATTTTCCACGGAATACCAAGCCCTAATTACTCTGCCATCATATGGGGACGGTGTAAATTCTGGAGGGCTCACTGCAAAACAAGCTTTAATCGAATTGTTCAACTTGCTAATTCAATTCTTGTAAAAATTAGAATGTAAGTCTTCCTTATACCTTAAGGCTGTCAATATATTGAATTTATCTAGTAATAAGTATTGTAACTAAAGATGACTATGTTAATTAAATATTGCTTTCATGTTTTGATATTGTGTTTTAATTCCAACTCACTGGCCATGACGACAAAAACCCACGGTTGAACGTGTGCAGATTCTACTTACTTCTATATTCCTACAGGTACTATTCATTTATGTAAAATGGTAGAAAACGATGGAACCTGTAATATGTTACGGACCTCGTGTCCATGCCCTCGCCCAACACACTATAAGCCACGAATTTCCCCTCTCTACCGGTAAAATGGAAATATCGTCAAGTAGCTAATTTGCATAAACTACTTTATGCAAGCTCCTCAATAGTATACTGGTTAGTATACCCGGCTGTCACGCGGGAGACCGGGGTTCGATTCCCCGTCGGGGAGCCTCTGGCGCAAGACTAATGACCTTGCCCGGAAAAAACAAATCATTATGGAAAATTTAACAAGCCTCAGGACTTGCTAAATAAGGCCAAGACCGGTTCCAGGTTGTAGTGCATGATGATGATGATGATGACTTTATGCAAATTCTACTTGGCAGAAAAAATAATAATATAAGGCGTTGGCGCCGAATAAAAAATAAAAACGTCAACGAAAAAAAAAAAGATAATAGAGAAACAGATTTGAACTAGAACGCACGTGTCGGGAAAACGCTTCGGGCGTGAACAAATTCTAGAAAATTTTGAAAGATTTGTCGTAATTATCCACGACTGGAACGAGAAAGGAAACAAAGGAGCAGATATTACGCAACCGAAAAGAAAGGATCTCTGCTTACAACAAAGCAGACGAAGTCCCGGAACAAGGGACCAGTGGACCGGATCAGGGGATCAAGACTCAACACTCCCTGCACCCAGGAACCAATTTTTCAATTTCCTAAACGATGGAAAAAACAGCGGATTGTGCTTATGCCGAAAGGTGTCAAGAATGCCGTCGTCTTATTGCCACTCGCCTGGAAGAATTCACTGAGGGAACATCGGGGCTCTCTGAATCGCAGTATGGGTCCCGGAAAGGTAGATCAACCGAAAAAGCACTATCTGTGGTGTGCGACATCGCTCGCAATGCAATAGCTGGAGCACGATGGCTAGGTGGTACCAAAAAATATTGCGCGGTGGTGACGCTTGATGTTAAAAATGCTTTTAACTCGGTGAATTGGAATCGGATTCTAGAAGCATTGGGCGATCTACAAGTCTCCCCCTACTTGGTGCATATATTAGCAAACTATCTCTCGGATAGAAGACTGCTCTATGACACAGATGAGGGACCACTGAGACTAGCTGGACATAAGACACGGAGAAACGGGTGAGAAGCGAATCATTGAAGCATCAGGCTACTGCCGAGTGTACGAATTCGATTTCTAAACTCAAGTACATTTAACTGACGTGGAATTGTTATGTTATCGCTATGGTAAACGGTTCTGATGCTTTGCTTATTCAAATTTCTTTCGGTGTGCTTCACTATTGGCTTGTGTGTATCTGTTAGAAACGCCACACTACTCCCTCCTCAGTAACTTTGTTACGATCAACTTCGTGTGCGAACGATGGAGTGAGGAGCGAACGAGCGGAAGGACGTCGGTGCTCTGTGCAGAAGTCGGGATCGTAGAAGTAAAGTCCTGTTTACTATGGGAAAGTGTGTGCTGTGTCTACAGATCAGATTGGGGTTGTTGCGTTTAGCAAGGATAATGAAGAAGGTGAATTGAACACATAGAGAAATGGGTGAGAAGCGAAGCATTGAAGCATCGGGCTACTGCCGCGTGTGCGAATTCGATTTCTAAACTCAAGTACATTTAACTGATGTGGAATTGTTATGTTATCGCTATGGTATATGGCTCTGATGCTTTGCTTATACAATTTGTTTCGATGTTCCTCAATATTGGCTTGTGTGTATTGTGTGTGTGTATCTGTTAGAAACGCCACAGATATCCCCGATAAATTTGAGATCGATCATCGCCGATGTTTTCTTGTTGAGATGACGGTGAATAATAAAAAAAGAAGAAAAAACGATGGAGTTGGGGCAGTTGAACGTAGTCAAAGAAGAAAATGCTTGTAATTCGGTAAAAATACAAGTAAAGAAAAAGTTTTTGATACGCATAAAAAAGGAAAAGGAAAATAGCACCGAAAGCTACTCAACGTCCATGAATTTAAGGAATTCAAAAGATTTTAAATGAATAAATAAACATTTAAACGCTAATTGTAATCATTAAGTAGAGAAAATAAAAGTGACATTAAACAAACTCTTGAAGTTAGGCAGATAACATTTCGTGGGAACAATCTGGGGTTTCAAATAGTCCACCGTATGTTCGGTTTGACCTTGAGGAGACCAGATCGGCTGCTCAAGCGTGAAAGGAGAGTGCACAGGACAGGGCACGATGGCGGACTCAAGTCGGTGAGGTCATGAACTCCTGGGTTCCTACAGGCCAATAAATAATAATAAATAATAAAGCAGATAACATTGTTACATGCTACTTTCAATAATACAAAGTTTAATTTAATCAGAAACCGAGGACGAATAAAATTCTTGTAGTTGGAGCCCTGGAGGTGGTAAGCAAAGCAACAGAAATAAAAACACCAACCGTGAGTACCACCCAAGTATATATTTAATAATTTATTCGTCCAAAATAAAATATAACAAATTCAAACTATTGAAAAAGTATCTCTTGAATACCAAAAGCAGATCCCGGTTGCAGGGCTAGATTAGTAAGTATTGCGGATTCGCAATTAAATACAGCGGGGAGAATCTAGTACGTTCATCGTCTAGTATACTCCCCGAACACTATACTCAAGGCGGGCGGACCCGTTCCAACCGACCATCCACGTGAAAGTGGACAGCAACATCCGACCACCAAAGACTCAACGACCAACACCAACCACCACCAGCAGACCGCACACTCCCGCCCCCTGGCCTCCGTCTCCTGGAACAAAATGATTCGCCAATGATTGGCGAAGGCGGGCGGAATGTTGCGGATTCGCAATTAAATACAGCGGGGAGAATCTAGTACGTTCATCGTCTAGTATACTCCCCGAACACTATACTCACCACGCCTGTCAACCATCAGCTGACAATGCGTCACCTGCTTAGGGACGCCATCAAGATGTCACATTGATTCAAATGTGACCAACGGTTTTCCAGTCAGTGGGCAATCAACTCTCGACACGTGCACATAGTTTGCAACCTACCTTCAACGCGCTCACACTGTCAGGGCAAACATCACAGGTACCAGTTAACCGCAACAAACCAAGGAGTATACGAATTAAATTAATAAGAGAAATAAAACTTAATCTCTCGCAATAAAGAATTCAGAGTTTTGGTTTTTTGTGCTTCCCTTTTGCTGCTTTTTCATCCGGTTCCTCTCGTAGCTCGCATTACCGGGATCCTGCCTTCGATACGGGCTGTGTTGTGCTACCAAACGAGCAACGGATCTCCAACAAGGGAACAGTGAACAATCACAAACATCCCTGCACATTTTCTGGTCCTTCTAGCTGGAGCCAGCGACGTGTGGCCCCGCACCATCGCCGCCCAGTTCGCGGCACAGGATATCTGTGAAGAGTAACACTAATTCAACTCCAAAGCGCCAAAACGTTATAACTACTTCAACACCATCACGTGCGTCTAGTACAAAGACCAACCCCATTAAGGAAGGATACAAAATAGCCATTGCTCATTGTGACCGTCCATCGGCGGCCAACGGCGTTAAGTCCTCTAAATGAATAGCACCGAACGAGTTCGACAGCCATTGCTCGTTGTGACCGTCCATCAGCGGCCAACGGCGTGAAATCCTCTAAAGGAATCAACAGTCGAACGACACGTACAGAAAACTGAAAGACAGCTGGCGTTTCACAATACACTACAGATAGCGCACCAGAAGATTTGTACACGGAAATTAAATCGACAATTGCCACAGCTATTTCGAAGCGTTCGACCGACTCGAGTTACGTATTTCTTCGAAGGAATTTTCAGCGCGGTCTCTCAACACTATTTACATGAGCCTTCTACATTTATGAATGCTTCTTCTTAACGACAACAGTGCAGATAGTTCGGAGAAAATAGTTCTACAAAAGCAATAAGTGAACTAAAACGAAATGCCGGCATTAGCGGTCAGTAACAAAGGCTGCATTGGCCGAACACCGAAGATTCGCCAAAGCAGAACGTTTAGCTGAACTTAAACGTCACGAAGCTGAAGAAGAACGTTTGCGTCAAGCGCATGAGGAAGCAAACCGGAGCAAAGAAGAAGAAAGGCCTAAAAGCAAGGCAGTTTAATACAAAAGGAAGCGGCTAAGGAAGCAGCAGTACTCTGACAGTGTAACACATGCACAAAGTGTCCAGAGTGGTGAAACTCCTTTGCCTAGTCAACAGACCACTGGAAACGTGGTCCCATCTGCCGGACCACCGAGCCAATTGCCACCGCCGTCTGCAACATTGTCGTTGCCTCCATTTGCTCCCGGAGAAATGCGAGGGCCAACGGATCCTCGACAAAAGGCTGAAAAGAAACCACGGGCAAAGGAAGAAGACGATCTACCGAAGCCAAGCCCAGTGCAGCAGCGAATGCTGGCGATATCCGGACGAAATGCTGATGAATTCCTGAACGAATGGGAAAGTCTTCATAAGACAAGGGAAATGGAACCCGACCCTGAACTTGCCAGTGAACAAATGACGATTGAGGAACTCGTCGCCGCTCAGTTCGCGGCACAGGACCGCATCTCTCGCACCTTCTTCAACCTGCAGGACAAGGGACAACTAAGTCCAACAAGGATAGAGACAACCAAACGCGCACTCCGCGCCGAATGGGAAGTCATCTCCAGGCGGCACTACGAAATCTTCTACACGGCGGCATCGGAATATCAACAACACGCGTACTTCGCGGAGGACTTTATCGGCGAGACAGAAGAAATATTCCTCGAGGAACAGACAAAGCTCCTCGAGGCCCAGTACGCGCTCGCGTTAGCCTCACCAACAATGGCCAACAGCGCCAATCGCCTCCACTCTAGCGAGCTGCCCCAGTGCAGCTACCAACGGCCGCCATCAAGCCAGCGGAATAGGAACCGCACCCCAGACCAGTGAGTAAGAGTCAGCAGGCCGCCGACCAGAGTGCCGCCTGCCCAGACCACAACCCGGCCCAGGTTCCGGTGATCGACCCATCGCCGGAACCCCTACGGAAACGGGCTCCATGCACATTCTGCGGGGTCTCACACACTATCTATGCCTGCGAGGGCTTCCGATCACTCACACCTGGCAGTCAGAAGTCCTTCGCACACAAAAGGAACTTGTGTTTCAACTGTTTGGGTCGCCACCGCCTACGCGACTGCCACGCTTAAAAGCAAGGCGTGCCGTCGATGCCAGCGGAGACGTCACACTTTGTTGCATGTCCGGACAATCGCCGCTCCAGGCCAAAGGATCCGCCCCCCGGATCAACCGCCATGAAGGGGCCTGCGGACACACACTCAGCACCCCTTCACAACATACCGCGTTGCTCGCAACCGCTAAAGTCATCGTGACGTCGGCGAATCAACGGAGGATTGAAGTCCGTGCTCTGCTGGACCCCTGTTCCAGCAGCACATTCATCTCAAGGTCACTCGCCCGAAAGTTGCACCTCCGACGACAAGCATTATCCGTCCCCACCTACGGTGTCGGGGGCACTCGTGGCCTTGCCACGGGGACTCAAGCCGCCATAACCATCGCTCCTCGCCTCCACAGCTCGCAACAATGGACACTGAAGCCCCTCATCCTGTCCGGTCTATCAGTGTATGCACCACAACCACAATCAACGACAAGGGACCTCTCCTTCGTGGCGGATCTGGAGCTTGCCGATCCGAACATCGCCTCCGCCGATAAAGTGGACATGATCATTGGGGCAGACGTGTACTCCACCCTCATTTTGGAGTGTTGTATTCCAGAATACTACCCTTATTCGCTTTAACACTAACTCATATCCTTTCAAACACAACCCTTAAAACTACATCCTCACATATCCTACATTCTCAGTTAATACAATTCATAAATAATCAGACACTATATTCTATATCCAGTCACTTACAGCACATTTCATAAATATGCCCCTTTTCATAACAAGCACATTTTTCATTTCAAAACATGGCCACTTTGATTTTCGTTCAAAGTTTATTCAAAATTCTAAGTCACAGAGACTTCTAGATTGTTTTGTTCAGTTTATACGCCACAGTCAGTTAGAACAAAATGTTCTATATAAACAAGTAAATTTATATGAAAAAAGTAGAAAGAAGAGAGCTCAGCTTGAGATAGCTGAGTTCAATAAAATATAAAAGTAAATAAAACTTTATAATTAATTTAATAACTAAGAAACGATAATTATTTCAAATAAGAAAAGATCTTATAACCCCCACGCTCTTCCCTCGAAAGAGGAAGCACGGCGCTGGAGGCGTAACAGGAGGGTCTAAGAAAGAACCAACGTTCCGGCCTCGTCGCGCAGGCCAATGAATTGGGATGGGTGCTAATAGGAACCGCACCCACGACGGAATCCAGTTTAAAGGTGACACGGCCTGTCACTAGCCATCACATGGCCATTCCTCGTGGGTTGCGAATTTACAACTCCGACCCAGAGGAACTGGTCGACCTTACGACTAATGATCGCAGCTCCCATCAGAGAACCAAAAGGAGGTCTCGTCGGCATCGGCCCCAGGGGCCACCTACGAGGCCCATGCAACTACCAGCCACCGACCACTTGCATAGCCCAACTACCAGACATGCCCCTCACCCGCTGAACCACTGCAAGGGCGAGAGGCAATCGAAGAGCCAGCAGCCTGCCCACCCAAAGGCTTCAAGGCACCACACCACAATAGGGATAGGAACGCGCAATACCCCGCCTGGCGGGCGGCGCTACCCAGCATCCAGGGATCAACCGAATCTCAGTGCATCAACAGAGGCTGCACTCCAACAGCACCGGGAGGTACTTGGCACAGCCTCACACGCCAGCGGCGGCATCCCGCCGGCTACTAACTTCGGACGGGCGCCAACGGGCGCAGCACTTTCCACCTGCACTGGTCTCGATACAGCGAGACCCATCACCAGCCATCCCGTCGTCATCGACCCCCCGGGCCATCCCAGACCCCCAAGCCCTCAGCGCTCCTCAAGGCGGGCGGCCCCGTTCCAACCGACCATCCACGTGAAAGTGGACAGCAACATCCGACCACCAAAGACTCAACGACCAACACCAACCACCACCAGCAGACCGCACACTCCCGCCCCCTGGCCTCCGTCTCCTGGAACAAAATGGTTCGCCAATGATTGGCGAAGGCGGGCGGAATGTTGCGGATTCGCAATTAAATACAGCGGGGAGAATCTAGTACGTTCATCGTCTAGTATACTCCCCGAACACTATACTCACCACGCCTGTCAACCATCAGCTGACAATGCGTCACCTGCTTAGGGACGCCATCCAGCTGTCACATTGATTCAAATGTGACCAACGGTTTTCCAGTCAGTGAGCAATCAACTCTCGGCACGTGCACATAGTTTGCAACCTACCTTCAACGCGCTCACACTGTCAGGGCAAACATCACAGGTACCAGTTAACCGCAACAAACCAAGGAGTATACGAATTAAATTAATAAGAGAAATAAAACTTAATCTCTCGCAATAAAGAATTCAGAGTTTTGGTTTTTTGTGCTTCCCTTTTGCTGCTTTTTCATCGGGTTCCTCTCGTAGCTCGCATTACCGGCATCCTGCCTTCGATACGGGCTGTGTTGTGCTACCAAACAAGCAACGGACCTCCAACAAGGGAACAGTGAACAATCACGAACATCCCTGCACAGTAAGCAATAATTTTTCTGCAGAAAAACAAATCGCCAATTTTCCTTACTTGACCAATCCATTCAGGGGGAAAATGTAGGATGTCATATGGATTGGTGCACCATAAAACTCACGAAGACGTACATAGGCGTATCAGCACCTGATTTCCAAAATAAATTTGGATAATTTTATAACGCTGTTCAAACGTAATTCTATTCATGATGCACTGTCATAAAAATGATCAAACAATAGGGATGGTATGTAACTTTTTGTCCCTAATAACTCTCCAGCCAAGACTATCTAAGAAAAGAAAACGCCATATACGAGGGTGACCTGAAAAGTTTCCGACCTAACAAAGATAAAGACATTTTTTGTTAAAATTTATTTTTATTTTTCTGTCATGACTGTTTACGAAGGTGATTGCCTCCTCATTTGACGAAAATCTCTGTCCTCCGAGCGCAATTTTTAGATTAGGGAACAAAGAGAATTCTATTGGGGCTAGATCTGATGAGTAAGGCGGATGGTCAAGCAGTTCAAACCGTAATTCGTGGATTGTGAGACGGTGCGTTGTCTTGGTAAAACAGGATTTTCTTTTTCTGCAAATGTGGCCGTTTTTTCACAATTTCTGCCTTCAGTTGGTCTAGTAATGGTGCGTAGTATGCTCCTGTAATGCTCTTTCCATTTTGAAGATAATCGATTAAGATAACTCTATGATTTTTCCAAAAAATAGTCCTCATTATTTTCCGAGCCCAAAAAAAAAACAGTTTTTGCTTTTTTTTTGAGCCGATTTCCCCTTTGCTGTCCATTATTTTGGCTGCATTTTTGTTGCGGGCGTATAATGGTGTATCCGAGTTTCATCGGCAGTAACTAATCGGCGCCAAAAGACGGATTTATTCCACCTAAACTGCGCCAACAGAGCGTTGAAAATGTTCATTCAAAGACGTTTTTGGTCTAACGTGAGCAAACGGGGGACCCAATGCGCGGACAGCTTTCTCATGCCCAAATCTTGATTTAATATGTGACCAACACGTTTTTTTGAAATTTAAATAGCCTCTGCTTTCTCGCTCACTTTAATTCGGTGGTCGTCTAGCACCATTTGGTGAACTTTAGCGATGTTATCGTCAGTTGCTGCAGTTTTTGGACGTCCCGAACGTTCATCGTCTCCCAAACTCCCACAGCAATGTTTAAATTCAGCTACCCAAAATTTCACTGTGGTAAATGAGGATGCAGAGTCCCCATACACTGAGACCAATTCATCTTTGATTTGCGTAGGCGTATTGCCTTTCAAAAACAATCATTTAATGACAGCTCGATACTCAAATTTGTCCATTTTCACAAAAACACTCGCATCGAGTCACTCAAACGACTGTCAAATAAAAACTACGCATCCAAAATGGCTGAATTTTTGGTGAGTAACTGTCAAAAGATGCACAACTACATTCACTAGCTTTTATTGACGAGTGCTGCTATTTTCGCGTTGAGGTCGGAAACTTTTCGGGGACCCTCGTATATTGGGTATAAAAATAAAATCTTGAGCCTCAATAAAGTAGTTTATCATGACAGCACACTACATTATCATAGTGTTAATGACGTCGTGAATGCGTTAACATCATAAGAAACGACAAATGTTGCGAAGCATCATTCTTTGAGAAAATCTGTCATATGGTCAAGTGTATGTTTATAAACATTACTGTCAAACGCTTTACCGTCGATTGTCAAAACATTAGTTCCAGGCAATGCAAGGACCTTTAGTAATAAATAATTTATGTAAATCATTTTTGTTGGATAGAAGTCTAGTAAGTTGTGCTGTTTCAGCCCGTCGATTATCATACGGTATGTTTAATTGAAATGCAAAATTACTATTTGTGGTTACCGGTTTTTCTTTGCAGCTGAAATAGCCAGAGCTTACTGCCCGAAAGATGTAGAAGAAAATCCTTTGCCGGAGGTGGTCGGAAATCCCTTAGAAGATAAACAAAAATTTCGCATGATTTTGCCTCCGCCAAACGTAACTGGCGATCTACATCTGGGACATGCATTTATGGCAACTATTCAAGATGTAATCTGTCGGCATAAAAGAAGCAATGGGTGTAGTGTGGAATGGATCCCGGGTTTGGATCATGCAGGAATAGCTACCCAAGTGGTTGTTGAAAAAATGATCAAGAAGAGGAAAGGTATCTCGCGGCACGACATGACTCGTGCGGAGTTCGTAAAAGAAGTATGGAAATGGAAAGCCAATAAAAGTTATTCAATAATTAACGATTTAAAACGCTTGGGCTGCTCTTTGGACTGGTCAAAAGAGTATTTCACGTTGGATCACGTAAGGAAATTACAATCGAAATTATGTTCAAACCGGCATCTATTATTTTAATTCCAGCAACGAGCCAAGGCTGTAGATTACGCTTTTGTGCGTCTTTTTGACGAAGGTTTAATATCAAGAAGAAAATCGTTAGTCAATTGGTCATGTAATTTAGAATCAGCAATTTCTGATATCGAAGTTGAGAGTTTGGAGATCAAAACACCAACTAATATTTCTGTTCCTGGTTATGAAAGACCAGTTACTTTCGGCCAGATATATCAAGTGTCGTATGTTGTGGTTGAAGGAAATGAAGAAATTTCAGTGTCGACCACTCGTCCAGAGACTATGCTTGGCGATGTTGCTGTGGCAGTACACCCCGAAGATCCCAGATACAGTCGATTTCAAGGAAGACCAACTTACCTATGGCATCCTTTCAGGCGCAAACCTATTCCGTTAATATTTGATCAATCTGTAGATCCTAACTTTGGGACAGGTGCCGTTAAGATTACTCCTGCGCACGACAAAACAGACTATGAAATAGCTAAAAGACATTCTTTGGAGTGTGTAGAAGTGTTTACTCCAAAAGGAACTATTCGAGAAGAGTTTATAGAATATTCCGGATTACCTAGATTTGAAGCTCGCAAAAAAATGCTCGATCATTTAGTCAATTCTAATCTTTTACAAAAAATATCACCCCACCCTATGATCCTACCCCTATGCTCAAGATCAAGGGATGTCATTGAGTACTTATTACATCCTCAATGGTTTCTGAATTGCACAAAAATGGCAGCCGACGCCGCCAATGCTGTACGTAGTAATAATATCAATATAATACCAAAGAACTTTGAAACTGAATGGTTTAATTGGCTAAATAACTGTCACGATTGGTGTATATCGAGGCAGTTGTGGTGGGGACCCCAAATTCCAGCGTACTTAGCTCGAACTCGAGACAATCAGGAAATTTGGGTTGCTGCCAACACTAAAGATGAAGCTGCGGAAAAAGTAAAACACAAGTTAACTACCGATCGTGAACATATTGAGCTAATAAGAGATCCTGATGTTTTAGACACATGGTTTTCATCGTCCCTTCTACCGCTATCTGCCTTTAATTGGCCACAGGAGGAATACCGATCATCTTATCCTCTTGATGTCATAGAAACTGGACATGATATACTTTTCTTTTGGGTTGCCAGAATGGTTATGATGGGTTTAAAATTCACGGGCGAAGTACCTTTTCGTAAAGTTCTCCTTAATGGTATTTTGTGCGATAGTTACGGAAGAAAAATGTCCAAGAGCATCGGAAATGTTATTACTCCAGAACAGGTAATCAATGGATCATCATGTAGTGACTTACAAGCTGAAATTCAAAGATCATACACAGCGGGTGCTTTGAGCGATAAAGAATTCGAAAAGTCACTTCTAGGTGTGAAGAAGATGTTTCCATCGGGGATTCCAGATTGCGGTACCGACGCACTGCGCCTTACCTTGTGCAGTCACAACATCAAAAACCATTTCATTAATTTCGACGTTTCTGAATGTAATACAAATAAATTGTTTTTAAATAAAATTTGGCAAGCAACAAGATATACCCTAGCAGCTCTTGACAAACTGCAGTTACTACCAAGTCAAATAGACATGAATTCTTTGGTGCTTTCTAACATGGACAGTTGGATTTTAAGTCGACTAAGTTACACGGTCAATGTGTGTGCAAATGCCTTAGAGAACTACAATTTTCATGTAGCTGTTAGTGCTTTAAAGTCATTTTTTTATTCAAATCTTTGTGATGTTTATTTGGTAAGCTAATACGTAAATATGTATATATTTGTTATAACAATCAAATTTCAAGGAAACAACGAAACCGGGTATCGTTGAAGCGGGCAATAAGGCGATATCACACTGCGCCACTCTCTCCATTTGCCTCGAATTGGGTCTTCGAACATTATCGCCTATTTGTCCATTCATTTCGAAAGAACTACTACACAGTCTCCCGGAGATTCCTAGTTTGGATATCACAACTAGACGAAATGAGTTGCTGGAGGAAGAAATCGATAAAATATTAGAAGTGTGCCAGGCTATTCGACAGTTAAAAAGCAGAAATAATATTTCAAAGAAGCACAAACCCATAGTCCACATATTTACCGACAGAGATGAAAATACTACCATCCTGTCCAAATATCTTCTTGAGATACAGTGCCTCTGCCTAACTAGTGGAACTATTCTTAAAACCAATACTAAACTCTGTGAAAAGGATTTTAAAGTATTTTCCACCGCCGGTCACATGTGTTCCTTTGGTAAGCACTGTTGATACCTCCCTGTTATGTCTTTTACAATTCACTGACATTTTGCAATTTTAGGAATATCAACCAACGACGAATATAAAAAACAAGACACATCTAAGAGCGAAATTAATAGAAAAAAACTTGAAAAGCTAGAAAATGATCTTGCGAAATACATAAGTCAGACGGAAAAAGAAGGCTTTCGGAAGTCAGCGAGCGCGGCGGTACAGAAAAAGGCATTTGAAAAGGTACATCATCTTTAATATATATGCCGTAGCTTTATTGATATACTTTCTATTTAGATTAAAAGACTTCAGATGGAAATAAACAACATCAGAGAGCTGGGAAACTAAGAGCCTTTAACAATAAAAAAATAACTTATCAACGCAACAGTACAATTACCAAAATACAGATTTTACTGCAAGAATGTTTGGTTTTCACTGCAGTTTACTATTACCATTGTACTCTCGTCAAAGAATGTCTCTTCTGAAGGTATGGTTTCGTGGTGGGCGATTTTATCGAAATGAATATTGATTCCAATCTTGAACAAGGTGAACCAAACGTTCAATTGTCGCACTTTGGATTCAAATCCTTAATCTTATTGAGTTGACTGCCAACGACGAGATATACAAAGTATTTAAATCAGAATTCGTTGGTACTGTAATGAAGCAGGATCGCCATGTAATATTATTGTCAGAATTGCCATGTACTAATTCGACTGTTGGAAGGATCTATCTAAAACCTACTTCCCTACTGTTGCTGTATGAAGCGCAGCCTGCTTAAAGTTTATGGCGTAGAGCGCCGCAGTGGTCGAATCAAAAACGTTTTAGGTATTTGATTGATTTATTATTGAAATTGTTGGGGTATTTATACTTCCAATCAATCACTCAATTATTCATAAATTTCTTAATCTACTCATACAAATTATGCTTCATAAGCCATTTCACACTTAAATCGTAATTCACTCAAAATACAAAATGCTTATTGTGCTATTCTATTCTCTATTACCAGCTTGGTGCATAGTGTAAAAACAATGACACGATTTGACCCAATTCATTTGTGAATCTTTTGCCAGCAGCAAGCAAATGTTCTCAAACTGCTCAAATGCCCGTGATCGGCGTCAAGATTTAACACCCCACATAACTATAACGGTCGCTCTTCGGACTTTACGAACCTCAGCATACAGCGCACTCCCAAGCACTAAAAATCTTTTGTGGCGAGCTGATCTAGTAACACAGTACAACATTCGAAGCGCAATCAGGTTTGTGGTTGTAACAGATCAATAAGTAGAGCATAGAATGGAGTGTTGAAAATCAAAACGGAAGAAAAGAAATCAAGTAGACGATGTTATTGAAAGCTGATAAAAACCAGGTTTTTTTTTTGTTTCGGTAGGAAGGTGGAAATCTTCAAAAGATACCTCTGGACCGATCCAGAGGCATGCCGGGCTTTTACCGACTACACCACCTCCCACCAGGCTCATATTCCCGTTGATCTCCGCGGAACTTTCTTATAGATATTCCCTCGCGGGCCAGGACGGAGCTTACCTGTTACTCCGCTCGTCACGTCGCAACTGCTGCATCATTTCACAGAGAATACCATTTGTAAAAGTATAAAAACTAGATGCATTTTTAACATCGACAGAAATACCGGCACTGAATTATAGGAATCACAATTGCACGTAATTGGCAAGGAAAGTATCGGGACCATAGAATCATTAACAATTTCAGCCACTTGATTACAAGCTCTTCAATTCAATACCAAACTTCTTAAAATAAAAAGAAATGGGGCGGAGAGAGGCAGACTTTAGCGAGACAAGGACAAATGTGTTTTTCATCTTGCCCCTGGCTTCTGGTCATCTTGTGTTAACCAGAATCACCTGTGGGGGTTCTTTTAAGCTTACCCAAAGAACCCCTCATAATTGCAACCCAACTCCCATTGCTTTTCACCAATGCAATTGCATTGGCACCTGAAAACATTTCCTTTTCCAAGGCCATTTAATGCATACAACGCATTATCTAGTATTCCTAAAAATAAATCCTTAATGTGCATATGCATCATAAATCCCAAACCATTCGGCACCCTTTGCCATCATTAAAATGCTATGTCGGGCAGCTTGTTTTTACAGCAGCAACATTTCAATCCATTAGCACCTATTTCTAATGGCTATGCGTCTATTTACGCAAGGGAATCACTCATCCAAGACTTTTATGATGCCCATGTCCCATCTTTCCTTCCAGCACATTTCCTCGATGCATCGCCGTCTATTTAGTTAGCCGCAATGCACATCACAACCAATGATCTTCACGATCCCTTTGTCCTTAACTTCTTTTTGCTTTGTTTTTTGATGGCCTTGTTTCATGAGAAAACCAATGTGATCTTTACGATCACACATACACCCATACACCATGATCTTCATTACGAGATCTCGTTTTCTATTCCACAAAGAGAGACTTTACATTTCTCTTGTGGTAAGTAAACATATCCTTAGCCGAAAGGATATTCACCACACCATTAATTGAGGATTGAATTCAAGTCAGAGTTCTTTCCTCGATTGAGTCGTAATACATCCACAGCCGGAGTCGGTCAGGTCGTAACCCTCCACCGTACCTCGTGCCGGTACGGTAGTACACAAAAAGTCGCGCTTCAACCACCAATTAAAAAGTCGAGCTTCATCCCCCATTCGAGTTTAGTCTCTGCGCGAGTCATTGTTTAATCAGTGATCCCACATAATCCAATGTTAACCTTCTAAATTATAATTAGTACTAAGAAGAACAAAGGATTTATCACAATGTGAACAATAAAGTGAACCAAGAAAGTAAATAAGTTGTGTGTTGTTTCTCTTAATCCACTCGTGACGTCCGGTTAACGAACAAATTCCATCAGGATCTGCTATACGAAAGTGTACGTGTTTACAACTGCAGAGTTACTTTGTGAGCTGTTTCAGGTGTCATCGTTCGGTGTGAACAATTAACTTGGTGGTCGCTTGTTGCTGCGATAAAAGGTGGAACAATCAGTGGTTCACGGTGTGAACAATTTGCGGGGACATGGTAGAACCTAGCGCCCGTGTTGGCGTACCGACTTCGCCCCCCCACACACCCACATCCGTTAGGATGTTGGGCTCGGTCTCAAGATATCTGAAAAAGAAAAAAAAAGGGGGGGGGGGGGGGTGAGGTTCTAAGGATAGTGTGGACAGGGTTATTTCAAATGCTCTCAAACTGCTTGGATGGAGGGATGGTGGGAAAGAAATCGTACAAGACCGGTAGGTGTTGAGTGCGGTAGTAAGATCAAGTCTTTGGCGTCTGATGATCTGCGCTTTGGTTGATGTGTGTGTATTTGTGCAGTATTGTATTGTGCGTGTGTATTTGTAGTGCGTCAGCAGTATACCCCATGGGATGGGTCCAAAAATCCTCTATTATAGAGGGAAATGTTGTTGGGAAGGGTGATTTCTTCAGTTTCGTACTTTAAGGAAACAATATTATTTCATGCATCTAACATTTCATGCAAATTGTTGTACGAAACTCGAGAAATTCCCATACTGCAACCTGGAACAATATCTTATAGCATATGCCGTATACCCCACCAACCTTCAAGGAAACAATATTATTTAAGGCATCTAATATTTCATACAAAATGCTATACACAACTCGAAAAAACGTATCACCTATCACATTGGACTAGCCTATGCTATGACCGCATACCACTTTTCTATTCCCATATTAAATTGCAATTCTGCAATTCCCATGTTCCATCCCTTCCGTTCACATAGTCGCTACGCCTTATCTAAACTTAGAAATAAATTGACCTACGAAAATGTCCGCCTCTATCTTTCGTACTTCAAATCTGATTCAGTCTGCTATGAAGGTAAGATGAAAACCAGCGTCGCAGTTTCCAACCAGCAGTAAGGCCTACCTACTGACTTTGTGGGGTTCCTCTACACTACATGGAGAATGAACCCACAATTCCAGCCAACTTTGACCGCTAACAGCGCGTCACCTCAACCCAACTCCCCATTCAAAACCCGCAATACACTCATTCGCAACCAAAAGCCGCAAGCGCATCCATCTCGATCTTGCAAGAATCCATCTCCCAATCTGCAATGAAAGGCATTTCCCAAAACTTACAACAGAATACAATTCAATAGAATACATTCTAAATCATCGCCCTCAATTACATCACCCACATATAATTTTTCCCAAAAGCCCTTCGGTCAATTCTTTACTTAAGTCATATCCTTTCCTTGCGACCAAGCAATCTTAATTTCCCCGGAAATCCATATGCTGTAATAAAACGCATATTCAAACCTACGACGGAATATTAATCATCACCACCAACTACACCGAGCTGCATACATTTCGCCGAAATTGCTTCGGTTAATTCTTTATCTAAATTATATCCCTTGCTTGCACCCAAGCAATTCCAATTTCTCCCGAAAACCATTTCGGCTCCTATTCTACCTAAAAGATGTAAAACCACTTCAATTCCCTACAATCAAACCGCATGCATTTCCCCCAAAAACCACTTCGGTTCATTTCCTCCTTAAACTATACTTCTCGCTTGCAACCAAGCGGCAGCTAATTTTCCGCGAAACGATCATCACAACGATCAAGACCCTTGATCATATTTGGCTATGCCGCCGAAACCAATTTCCCGGTACACGCAACCAACGAACCCAACTCAGCTTATACGGCGAGGATTCCTCGGAACTAAGCCCCTATACAAGCGTAACAACTCCTTTCGAAGTTCCTAGTAAATGGCAGTGAGTTGATTTGGCTATGACGCCACTGCCACGACGCGACGAACTTTTCCTCGCCAGCAATTAGTCGGTCGAGATCCTACCGCCGCCGAGCGCACATCGCTCTTGCAATTACTCCCAAGTCTTTACCCAACCACCATGGCGGCAGGTCGCGCCACGCCGGGTCATTGTGCAACTCCTACGACGATCGGTCGCGTAGCGTTAGAGTCGAGAGTGTAGCTTCCTCGGGTGTATTTTGTCGAGTTTCAATTAATGCGGCCGCCTGTTAATATTGTGGTTTAGGGACGATTTCGTGGTTTAACAGCTAAATTTAAGTGCGCAGCACACCCAAGCTAACCAATATATGTAAATGTGGTTTTTAGAGCCCCCTTGTAAGTGAACCCAGTCGCAACAAATATAACTCAAATCGTGGGTGCATTCCCACTGAATCGTTCCGCGCAGAAAACAGAAACAAGAGAAACTTGGTGTAGGAAAAGGAAAGGAAAACAAATGAAGTGTAACCAACAAGAAATAAAAGAAAACCTATATTCGACAAGCCGGTGTGTTTTATTCCTTCTTCCTTTCGTGGGTGGTGTATCGTCATAGTTCATTGTTCGTGGACAACGCATCTGCGCTCATTTCCCCCTTTCATTCGTATTAACATTGTCAGCAGAAGGTGGAGAGACAAGGAAAAGCGATATTTGTAGGGCCACACCATTCTACGATTTTAGAAACAGTTAACTCTACTCGGCTCCAAAAGAACGCGGCGACATAGACGGTTTTACAGGCGCGGAAAATAGAAAAGTGGGAAGGAAGCGATACAGGTACCCGTGTCTTAGCGCATACACTTCCTCGTCCCCCACAACTTTCCTAGCCTTCGCAACCTGTTTATGATATTCCATACAAATTTCAATATGCTCCCACAAATAGTGTCGAAAGATCTCTCGGCTTTTCGTCTATATATTCACAAGAAAATGACCTCCTCCAAAAAGGGCGTCTTATTTACTCTATTCAACCACCCTCCCCACACCCCCTAAGACTCACAATACTATCCACTTAACCATCTACCGTCAAAATGTTAGAGGTCTCCACTCTAAAACGCAATCGATTCTGCAAAATGCTCATACCCTCCCTTTCGATATACACACACAAACCGAAACCAACCTTATCCCCAGTGTTCACACTCAAGAACTATTTCCCTCCACCTTTACCGTTTTTCGTGATGACGATGGTATATGTGTGGAATAACCTTGCTGTGGTGTGCTGCTTGCCATCCAAAATAAGCTCGCCTCATCTCTTATTGCCATCTCTTCTTCTCCCAATCTTGACTATGTCGTAATAAAAATTGACCAACGCCCAAAGTCGTTATACATTATATATTTCTATATACCTCCTTCGCAACATATCGTGTCATACGAACTGGCAATAGCAGCGGTTGATCACCTAACCGAGTTAAGTACTTCCCTTGACGATATCGTTGTTATTGGCGATTTCAACCTCCCCCATCTCCAATGGACGATGTCAGGCGATCAATCCTTTTACACCACAAACCCCACTAGTACCAAGGAATGTCTTTTTATAGACAGTCTCACCGATTCAAGCCTCCGTCAAATAAGTAATGTGCCAAATCATATGAAGAGGCAAGTTGACCTTATGTTTACAACTCCTATAATTCCCCAGTTGTCCATCTTGCGATAACCAGAATTACCCGCATCCGTGAGGATGTTGGGCTCGGTCTCAAGATACCTGAAAAAGAAAAAGGTGTGGAGGTATCTAAGTATAGTGTGGACAGGGTTAGTTCAGATGTTCTCTAACTACTTGGATGGAGGGATGGTTGGGAAGAAATCATACAAGACTGGTAGTAAACGCAGACCACGTCTTGGGCGTCTGATAACCTGCACTTTGCTCGATGTGTGTATACTTGTGCATTGTTTAATTGCGCGTGTGTGTTTGCAGTGTGTCAACAGTATACCATATGGGATGGGTTCAAGAATCCTCTATTATAAAGGGGAATGTTCTTGGGAAGGGTGATTTCTTCATTTTTTTACTAAAGAAGAAATTGGTTCAGCCACTTGATTACAAGCTCTTCAATTCAATACCAAACCTCTTTTCCCAACTCGTCGCTTTTTATAGTATGATGAAGGTGTGCCGTTATCGGAACAAATGTTTTCTAAGAATCTGTCAAAGTACAAATGGAAATTACACTGCATTTAATAAAGGAAACAAGACCATTAATTATCTAATACAGATTAACTAAAAGCCGTTTATTAAAAACATATTTGAACATTTAGCATATCCACAACACTCGCGAAAGCACTACAATTCAAAATTGCCTTAATCTACGAACCGCAGCTCATGCATGCATCTTTGTTCTCCAAAGAACACACCATCTCAGCCATATGTTTTTCTCTCTCGGAACGAATCACATCCGAATTGCCATTCTGTTTCTCTTCAGTACTTGGCGAACTTCCATTTACTGTCTGTCGTAGGCGAGTCTTGTCCACCGTGAACTGAATAGCATTAGCTGCTGGTTTCGTTCGTAGATAATACATTCCCGTTTTGAGACCCATTTTCCAACCGAAGAAATGTATGGATGTGAGTTTACCATAATTAGGATCAGCTACGTGAATATTAAACGATTGACTCTGATCAATGAACGCTCCTCGATCAGCAGCCATTTTAATTGTTGATCTTACGGAAATTTCCCAAACTGTTTTATATAGTTCTCGAATATCCTTTGGAATTCTTTCAATATTTTGAACTGACCCTCGATTCGCAATTATTTCATTTTTCATATCCTCATCCCATAAATCGAGGTCGGTGAGGTCCCGCAGTAAATGATGGTTGACAACCTGGAATTCTCCGGAGAGAACACGTCTGTTGTAGATATTTGAAGTGTATGGTTCAAATGATTCGTTATTGCCTAAAATCTGAGCAGTTGAAGCAGTCGGCATTGGAGCCAGAAGTAATGAATTGCGAACGCCGTGTTTAGCTATTTTCTCCTTTAGCGCCGCCCAATCCCATAAGTCGGTGGGTGTTTTATTCCACATGTCATATTGTAGGATACCTTTACTCACCGGACTTCCCTCATAAGTTTCATAAGGTCCATGTTCCTTAGCAAGTTCACAACTCGCTTCCAAGGCACCATAATAAATTGTTTCAAATATTTGCTGGTTTAACAGTTGGGCTTCCTCGCTTTCGTAAGGATGTCTCATGAGAATCAAAGCATCCGCTAAGCCCTGTACACCAATTCCTATTGGTCGATGACGCATATTCGACTTTTTCGCTTCCGGCAATGGATAATAATTTACATCGATGATTTTATTAAGATTTTTCGTTACAACCTTGGCAACGGTCTTCAGTTTTAGGAAGTCGTACTTTTTTTCCGGAGTAACGAACATATTAAGCGCTATGGATGCAAGATTGCACACCGCGATTTCATCTGGAGCAGAATATTCCACGATTTCTGTGCAAAGATTACTAGATTTAATGGTTCCAAGGTTCTGCTGATTCGACTTTCGATTGCACGCATCTTTATAAAGCATATAAGGAGTTCCTGTTTCGACTTGAGATTCAATTATAGCGTACCACAGTGTCTGTGCTTTGATCGTTCGATTGGCTCGTCCTTCTTTTTCATATTGCGTATATAACTTCTCGAATTCCTCACCCCAACAGTCATCTAACCCAGGACATTTGTGTGGGCACATGAGTGACCAGTCAGCATCTGCTTCCACACGTTTCATGAATAAATCCGGTATCCATAGTGCGTAGAATAAATCCCGTGCACGTTGTTCTTCTTTGCCTGTATTCTTCTTTAAATCTAAGAACTCCAAAATATCTGAATGCCAAGGTTCTAAATAAATTGCAAAAGCACCTGGGCGCTTTCCGCCGCCTTGATCGACATACCGCGCTACATTATTGAAAACTCTCAGCATGGGTACTAAACCATTAGATGTGCCATTTGTGCCCGCAATAGCCGTGCCCTTTGCACGAATACAATGTACATTTAGCCCAATACCTCCGGCAGACTTCGAAATCATCGCACACTGCTCGACAGATTTAAAAATTCCTTCAATAGAATCACTGACCATGGTGAGTAGGAAGCATGATGACAGTTGGGGGCGTCTTGTTGCAGCTGCGAATAACGTCGGAGAAGCATGTGTAAAGTACCTTTCGGAGAGTAAATTGTATGTTTCTATGGCCTCATCGATGTCGTCTCCGTGGATTCCAACAGCTACTCTCATAAGCATATGTTGTGGCCTTTCAGCAATTTTCCCGTTAATCTTCAGTAAGTAAGATCTCTCCAAGGTTTTGAAGCCAAAGTAGTTATAACCAAAATCGCGATCATATATAATGGAAGAGTTGAGACGAGCTGCGTTCTTTGTAATAATGTCATAATGGAAGTCAGATATTAACGGGGTTCTGCTTCCTGTGCTAGAATCAATGACATTGTATAAATCATGAATAACTTCTGAAAAAACCTTTTTAGTTTCCTTGTGTAGATTGGACACTTCGATGCGTGCTGCTAGAAGAGCATAATCTGCATGACTTGTGGTTAAGTTTGCTGCTGTCTCAGCGGCAAGATTATCCAATTCCTGTGTGGTCACTCCACTGTACAGTCCACCGATGACTTTCAACGTTATAATAACTGGATCGACAAAGTCTTTGTTAAGTCCATAACACAATTTTTGGATCCTTGACGTAATCTTATCTAAATGGATCTCTTCTTTTCGTCCTCCTCGCTTAATAACGTACATTTTTTCCGGCTTCATTTTGAACCACTTGTGAAATAACACTACACTCCTTCACCTGCGCCAATGTGCAATTTGGCGCGATTTAAAACGTTATTTAAAAGGTAGAAGTTGAATAGGAATGATGCCAAACTTTTCATTTATTGCAGCATTCAATCACTCATGGTGTTTCATTATTTTAACATAAAAACTTAATACCAAGATCCATGGTTGTTCAATTTCAATCGAAGGTGGTAATTATATTTTCATTTTATTTCATTATGAAATATTTTGATTGGGGGAGAAATGTATCAATAATTAATTTAATTTAGTGGGGATAATGCCATTTTATTATCTTAGTACAGGCATAAATTTCTTATAAAGATAAATTGCAATAAATCTTATAACAAACTTATTTACATTTAACCATAGAAAGGAAGAAAAAATGAAAGATTTTATTTTGATTATGATGATTACAACACACACAAACGCACAGAAAAAGTAGGACAAATGCACGCGCATACACCCGCCAAAGCGAAATCCTGCAAATCCGAAGAATATCATTTGGAAAACTGAAATGCAATGAAAAAGGTTACAAAGCAATGGACGGTAAAGCACAACCTAAATGCATGTTCTGCGAATTAGGATGCGAAGGCGGTAACCACCACTCAACAAGGAGTTACAAATGCCGAGCATTTAAAAACGCAATGTCCAATCTGCTGAATAAAAATGGACAGGTTGAAGTGCATTCAAATCAACTTAAACCATTGTGGAGCCGCACAAGATCTCCTTTCCCACACGGTTAAGGAATATGGTGCCGATGTGGTACTCACCAATAAGCAGTACATGATGCCTGGCACTGGTACTATTACATGTGAGGAAGACAGCAGCAGTGGAACAGCGGCCATATGGACAACTGGAAATTCCCCCATGGAATGCAGAAGTGGCCAGCGGCTGGAAGGAATTGCCTATGCTAAGATCAGAAGCATTCATTTCTACTGTTGTCAAGCTCCGCCAAGGTGGGAAATAGAATATTTCAAATGCTTTTTGGACAGGATAACACAAGAAACTAGAGACAAGAACCATCTTATAGTTGCTGGAGATTTCAACGCTTGGGCAGTAGAATGGGGAAGCACAAGGAACAACAGTAGAGGTCAGGCACTACTCGAAGCCTTAGCAGTCCTAGATGTGGTGCTAATTAATGATGGTGCCCATGACACTTTCATAAACGAGAGAAGCCGGTTCAAAATCGACATCACATTTGCCAGCTCCGTGTTGGCAAGAAGTATGGAGTGACGAGTTTTGGACACCTACACCTACAATATTACCGCACAGGGATTCATCACTGGCAAACTGGCGATGAAAGCCCAGAAAAGGGGGTGGAAAGAGAAGGACCTCGATCCAGAACTGCTAGATTATATACTGGCAGACCAAATCGAACAGTTTGACACAGAGGCCGATGCAAACGGGCAGGCTGGAAAAGTCATGAAGCGGCTAACTACCTGTTGCAGAACCGAAAGCAACCAACCTACGAACAAATGAAGTGCTTGCTATCCCATTGAAACGCACTCAGTCATTGCAATGCCTAAGAGGTATGCAATGGAAAGCCAACTATAATAAGCTTGTGCTTTATGTCTAACAAATCTGAAGTGTGTTGTTAGGCAACTGAAAATACATCGAAGCAGCTCAGTCGTAACCAAGGTCAGCCGATGAAGCCTTGGTAAATAGGGAATACAGGTATCGGACGATGACCCCGCTGCTGCAATTAGAAAATCCAGCTAAGAACGGAGGATGGCTATGGGGATTTGCGGTTGCGGTGCGCTGTATGCAGTTTTTTGAGTGCTAAGAGAAAGACGTTTTCTTTTGCTGTTGCGAGGACAGTTTGAAATTAAAAACCCTGGTGTGCGTTAGTGTGTTAGCGGATAAAGAAAATTAAAATATATAACTTGAATTTAAGAAGTTTACTCTGTTTTCCTTTCATCTGTTTTTTTGATTCAACCACAAGTCAAGTCAGGGCGGTTTTTTTTTCTTTAAGTTCTACTAAACGAAATTTTTAAATTGTGCTATACCAGCTGCGTACGCTACCGCATGTGATGCTTCTATGCCACGACAAAGACAACTAGCAGGGGCAATCAAACCAGTGTATTGGTGGAACTCAGAAATCGCCCATGTGCGATCGGAGTGCAACAAGTTAAGATGCTTGCAACAAAGAGCAAGAAACCGTAACATCTAACCACAGTTGCATGCGGAATTCGTCAACAAACGGAAAGAGTTGAGGAATGTAATCCGTAAGAGTAAATATGACGCGTTCTGCTCCCCAAGGGATGAATTAAACAACAACCCATGGGGCAGCGCCCACAGGATAGCCATGAAAATACTACACAACACCAGTAGTCAAATGCAAAAAAGGAAAACTGACATGGCCAGAATCGTTGCTGCCCTCTTCCCACAGTGTGATGAGGTATTGAGAGTGCAAGAGGAGTGGAGTATCACTGAAGGTGAGATACCTCCCTTGACCACTCAAGAGGTTGTCAAAAAAAAACCACCCCGGGGCTGGACGGTATCCCTAATGCTGTAGTGAAGACTGCTCTAACAAAACAGCCGGAAGTCGTCGGCGGTCTCTTCACAACCTGCCTTCAATTGGGACCATTTCCTAAACGATGGAAAAACCACCGGCTTGTGCTTATACCAAAATGAGTCAAGAATCCAGAAGCGCCGACGTCTTATCGTCCGTTGTACATGCTGGACACAACAGGAAAACTGCTTGAGCGAGTAATTGCCACTCGCCTAGAAGAATTCACTGGGAACATCGGAACTCTCTGAATCGCAGTACGGGTTCCGGAAGGGCAGATCAACCGGTAAGGCACTATCTGTGGTGTGCGACATCGCTCGCAATGCGATAACTGTAGCATGATGGCCAGGAGGTACGAAAAAATATTGCCCGGTGGTGACACTAGATGTTAAAAATGAATTTAACTCGGTAAACTGGAATCGGTTTCTAGAAGCGTTGGGCGATCCACAAGTCTCACTCTACTTGGTGCGTATACTAGCGAACTATCTCTTGGATAGAAGACTGCTCTACAGTGCAGATGGGGGGCCACAGGCATATAAAATAACAGCGGGTGTACCTTAGAGATCTGTATTAAGTCCGCTTTTATGGAATACCATGTATGATGGTGTGCTCAGGGTCAATGTACCAGAAGGAATTAGAATCATTGGGTATGCAGATGGTTTGGCAATAGTGGCCGTAGCTAAACATCTATGGTAGATGACCTGGAGAATACTTGCCCCCAAGCAATACAGAGCATTAAATGCTGGCTAGACATGGCCGGCTCTGACGCAAGACTAATGACCTTGCCCGGAAAAAACAAATCATTATGGAAAATTTAACAAGCCTCAGGACTTGCTAAATAAGGCCACGACCGACTCCCGGTTGTAGTGCCGATGATGATGATGATGAGATATGGCCGGACTGAAACTAGCTGGACATAAGACGGAGGCATTTTTAGTAAGCAGTCGTAAGAAAATTGAACACCTTGATTTGGAAATAGAAGGACCAATAATCAGATCCAATCCCTATATTAAATATCGTGGTGTTATAGTCGAGAGCAGGTTGACCTTCAAGGAACACCTGAGGAAAACGAGTGAAAAAACTGCAAGAGTATGCAAAGTTTCGGCGAGACTGCTACCCAATGTTGGAGGACCCCGGCCCCACATAAGGAAACTCATAACCATTGTCAACACCTACATTATAATGTATACAGCTCACATATGGGCAGGAGCCGCACAGTATAAGTCGTACATGAGGGGAGTGAACTCAGCACATAAGCTGGCATCACTAAGAGTATGCCGTACATTCCGAACGGTATCCGAAGATACCATAAATGTTTTGGCTGGGAGGACACCACTTGACATTGCAACTTAGGAAAACGCTCCATTGCATGAGGTCTCCCAAAACAATCGTCGGAGAATGCGGTCACAATTGGAGCGCTCAAGTCTAAGAGAATGGCAACGAAGGTGGGATTCTTCCACTAAAGGAAGATGGACCCACACCATGATACCTGATGGTTGAAAAGAAAACATGACGCCAAAGCACAGATTATTAAACGAATAACACTTTATGTGCGTTTACTACCGCTGCGAAGACCGGCCGTTCACAAGAATGAATGATTTCATTCCTAACATCCCCTCTTCTAAGTAATTAGAGAACGCAGGCACTAACCCTGGAGAGAATATCCGTAGATATTTCTTCCTTCTTTACAAATAACCCGAGATCGAGCCAAAATCTCTCACGAACGCGGGTAATTCTGATTATCGTAAGACAGCCAGAAGACAGCAACATGATGAAGGACACCTCTGTCCTGTTTCGTTTAACTCGGCACTCACTCCATTTTTTTTTTTTCTTAATCCTTACTTGTCTCTTGGCTGCGATGGCATGAACATCAGTGAAAACTTATAGGAGAATTGCTGTATGTTTACCAGAATCTGTAGCAATGTTTCTATAAAAAAGAAAATGCGCATTCATAGAAGTACTATTGAGAATATAAATTTATATTGCCTAATATGTGGCGCATGAGCGCGTTCTTATGAATATATGCGCGAAACGAGACAACGAGACGGCTTGGGGGAAACGAGACATGCGAGGAGCATCGACAGTGGAATGTATCATAAGACGTCGTGATGAATACACGTGCCATACGCGCCGGGCGCAGTTATCGAGTTTGCGAAGTTATAGTTTAATAAATGTATTTTATATTGTATAAATGAAATTTCCGTTCTTATTATTTATATCAACCGACTCAACATGGTAGCAGAGCGTAGTTGTTCGGGGAAGAGTCAAGTGATATAAATAAAATCTTGAAGTGTCTCGTGTATGTTAGAAAGCATACAAAAATGGCGGAAAAAAAATTATAATACCGGTGTTCGACGGACCGAACTATAGTGTGTGGAAAAAACGACTCGTCTTATATCTAAAAATGAAAAAGTGATAGAAAGTGTAAAAGCAAGTGATGACTTTGCTTCCTTCTATCGCTGACTGCCTTTAATTGCCCACAAGAGAAATGCCGATTAGCTTATCGTTTTGATGTCATAGAAACTGGACATGATGTTGGATATCCAAACCCACCCTCCTTTCTCTCCTGAAAAGAACAAATTAAAAATATAAAAAGTAATAAAAAGAAGCTACTGGAATAAAAGTCGACAAGAAAATAGTAGGCGTTGAAAATAAAAGCCAAAAAAGAAAAAAGAAAATATTAAATATTTCATTCTACGTAAAATTCTACATTTTGAGAGGCATCTTTGGAGGTAAATATGACGAGGAGGCAGGACAATGGAGGAGACTCCATAACCACGAATTGGAAGAGTTATATCGCAAACCTACAATAGTGAGAGTAATCAAGGTGAGAGTAATCAACGAAGGAATTGTTAGATATCCAAACCCTCTCTCTTTCTCTTTCTCTCCCTCTCTCTCTCTCTCCCTCCTTCTCTCTCTCTCTCTCATCTTTAGGTTCAGATCAATCGTTTAACAACGAATTTTCACTCTCATATCATCATTGACAACTGGAGGCTCAAGATTCAACCCTCCCCCAGCAACCGGAAAATTTATATCCAGGAAGGCTAAAGTATAACGCTGTGACTAGAAAGGTTAGAGTATAATCCTGTAACCAGAAAGGCTTAAGTAAAACCCTGTAACCAGAAAGGCTATAACGCTATAACCAGAAACACTAACAACAGAAGAAAGTATAACGGTGAGTACCCTTCTAATTTTTAATAAAATATTATTTTGTGCTTAACAATGATATACGTTTCTTTTGGGTTGCCAGAATGGTTATTGTTTATGAGAACATGCGGCGCCATGCCACGGCCCAGCCATCCTTATGATTATGATAGCAGATAATATTCAATCTTAGATGCTACCATGTTGTTTGTTTCTTATCGATGTATGTAATAGTAAACAGGAATCCTGTAGTCGAGTCCATGCATGTAAACAGGAATCCTGTAATCCTGTATTCAAGATTGTAGATGTAAGAGTATTAGTGTAAATATTTTTGTATAAATAGAATTTTAAGCGAGATATAAAATTAGAATGCAAGCGACCATTTACCATCATCTACCACTCCAACACTTTTCGAATTCTTTATCGCTCGAAGCACCAGCTGTGTATGATCTTTGAATTTCAGCTTGTAAGTCATTACTTGTTCTGGAGTAATAACATTTCCGATGTTCTTAGACATTTTTCTTCCATAACTGTCGCACAAAATACCATTAAGGAGAACTTACGAAAAGGTACTTAGCCCGTGAATTTTAAATCCATCATAACTGTGTGTATCAGGCTTCTTTTGATCGGATGTTTTTGTTGCTGTTGAAACACCTAACTTCTAAAGCCCTACTGTACACTAGGGTGCAATACCTTTAGTATGATAATTTTTGGTCGATGTTCGGGCGCAACGCCGCTAAACAACTAAAAAGGGGATCCTGAGTATTCGGGCGCAACACCACTAAATATCTCAAAGGATACCAACAAAAAAGAGGGAACCTGAAAAGTAAGAAAAATATTAATTGCCTGTGGGCACGTGTAATGGATAAAGGTAAGTATGTTCCTTGGCGGAAAGGACATCGTAACCTATAGTTGGTTGTGGTGGTTAGTAGAACCGCTACAGAACCAAAATAAAGAAAACGTTAACACCAAAGACGCCCGGTGCCTTTCATTCGCCTTTTTATCTGGTGTTTGGTTGTTTCTTTTTGGATAGACAGTTTTTACGCGGAAATTGTCGGTGGGTAATAGTGAACCTAATGCCAGTGATGGGCGTCAAGACTTAAAACCACACATACCTATAACGGTCGCTTTCCTTCGGACATTACGAACCTCAGCATACAGCGCACTCCCAAGCACTAAAAATCGTTTGTGCCGAGCTGATGTAGTAACACAGTAGTATACCCGCCTGTCACGCGGGAGACCGGGGTTCGATTCCCCGTCGGGGTGCCTCTGGCGCAAGACTAATGACCTTGCCCGAAAAAAAAATCATTATGGAAAATTTAACAAGCCCCAGGACTTGCTAAATAAGGCCAAGACCGGCTCCCGGTTGTAGTGCCGATGATGATGATGATGATGTACTAACACAGTACAACATTCAGAGCGCAACCGGGTTTGTGGTTCTAACAGATCAATAAGTAGGGCATAGAAGAGAGTGTTGAAAATCAAAACGAAAGAAAAGAAATCAAGTAGACGATGTTATTGAAAGCTGATAAAAACCAGTTTTTTGTTGTTGGTGTTTCGGTAGGAAGGTGGAAATCGTCAAAAGATACCTCTGGACCGATCCAGAGGCATGCCGGGCTTTTGCCGACTACACCACCTCCCACCAGGCTCATATTCCCGTTGATCTCCGCGGAATTTTCTTTTAGATATTCCCTCGCGGGCCGGGACGGAGTTTGCCTGTTACTCCGCTCGTCACGTCGCAACTGCTGCATCTTTTCACAGAGAATACCAATTTTAAAAATATAAAAACTATGTGTATTTTTAACATCGACAGAAATACCGGCACTGAATTATCGAAATCATAATTGTACGTAATTGGCAAGAACAGTGTCGGGACCATATAATCATTAACAATTTCAACCACTTGATTACAAGCTCTTCAATTCAATACCAAACTCCTTAAAACAAAAATGGTGCAGCGAGGCCGACTTTAGCGAGACAAGGAAAAATGTGTCCTCCATCTTGTCTCTGGCTACTGGTTATCTTCCGATAAGCAGAATCATTCACATCCGTGAGGATGTTGGGCTCGGTCTCAAAATATCTAAAAAATAAAAGGGGGCAGGTATCTTAGGATAGTGTGGGCAGGGTTAGTGCAAATGTTCTCTACTTGGATTGAGGGATGGTGGGAAAGAAATCATACAAGACCGGTGAGTCTTGAGTGTGGTAGTAAACGCAGATCACGTCTTAGGTGTCTGATAATCTGCGCTTTGGTCGATATGTGGGTGTACCGGTCTGAAGTGAGTGTCAAGATACAAATGTATCGATAGTAAACGTTTGTTGTGAACGAGCCCATATATTTTTTTTATTTGGTTGCTATGAAATCTGTCAAACATATTTAATATGCATCAAGTCATTGTACAAACAACATCGGTTTTTTTTTATCCTGTTAAAAATGTCGAATTTTGTACCAGGAAATGATGATTTGCGGAAAGCATTAATTTTTTGTTTTCATTTGAAGAAAAGTGCCGCAGAGTGAGTCGCATCGAATGCTTGCCAAGGCTTATGGTGATCATGCTCTATCGGAAGCAACATGCAAAAGATGGTTTAAGCGGTTCAGAGATAATGATTTTGATGTGCGAAATGAAGAACGTGGAAGACCACCAAGAAAGTTTGAAGACGCCGAATTGCAAGCAATATTGGATCAAGATGACACTTTAAGTCAAAAACAAATGGCACAAATGTTAAATGTTGCACCACAAACAATTTCTGACCGTTTAAAAGCTATGGGAAAGATCCAAAAGTGTGGAAACTGGGTGCCACATGAATTGAATGACAGGCAGATGGAAAAGCGAAACACCACATGTGAAACGTTGCTTCTACGACACGAAAGGAAGTCAGTATTGCATCGAATTGTGACTGGTGATGAAAAATGGATTTATTTTAAAAATCCTAAACGCCAAAAATCATAGGTATATCCCGGAGAAGCGTCAACTCCGCTGCAAAACTTGATCGGTTCGGAAAAAAGACAATGCCCTGCGTTTGGTTGGGCCAGAAGGGGCTGGTGAATCATGAACTTCTAAAACCTGGCGAAACTGTTGACGCGTAACGCTACCGACAACAAATGATCAATTTAAACCATGTATTGATCGAAAAACGACCAAAATGGGCCACAAAACACGGAAAGGTAATTTTGTTGCATAATAATGCTCCGAGTCATACAACAAAACCCGTCAAAGAAACAATAAAAGCTCTCGGCTGGGAAGTGTTATCTTGTGATAACCAGAATCTCCCACATCCGTGAAGATGTTGGGCTCGGTCTCGCGAAATCTGAAAAGAAAAGAAAAAGGGGGGGTATCCACGGATAGTGTGGACAGTGTTAGTCCAGGTGTTCTCTAACTACTTTTATAGAGGGATGGTGGGAAAGAAATCATATAAGACCGGTGGGTCTTGGGTGCGGTAGTAAACGCAGATCACGTCTTTGGAGTCTGATAATCTGCGCTTTGGTCGGTGTGTATGTTTGTGTTTGTGCCGTCTTGTACTGTGCGTTCGTGTGTTTGGTTTGCTAATAGTAGACCCTATGGGATGGGTCCAGGGTATCAAACCTCTTTTCCCAACTCGTCCCTTTTTATAGTAAGATGAAGGTGTGCCGTTATCGGAACAAATGTTTTCTAAGAATCTGTCAAAGTACAAATGGAAATTACACTGCATTTAATAAAGGAAACAAGACCATTAATTATCTAATACAGATTAACTAAAAGCCGTTTATTAAAAACATATTTGAACATTTAGCATATCCACAACACTCGCGAAAGCACTACAATTCAAAATTGCCTTAATCTACGAACCGCAGCTCATGCATGCATCTTTGTTCTCCAAAGAACACACCATCTCAGCCATATGTTTTTCTCTCTCGGAACGAATCACATCCGAATTGCCATTCTGTTTCTCTTCAGTACTTGGCGAACTTCCATTTACTGTCTGTTGTAAGCGAGTCTTGTCCACCGTGAACTGAATAGCATTAGCTGCTGGTTTCGTTCGCAGATAATACATTCCCGTTTTGAGACCCATTTTCCAACCGAAGAAATGTATAGATGTGAGTTTACCATAATTAGGATCGGCAACGTGAATATTAAACGATTGACTCTGATCAATGAACGCTCCTCGATCAGCAGCCATTTTAATTGTTGATCTTACGGAAATTTCCCAAACTGTTTTATATAGTTCTCGAATATCCTTTGGAATTCTCTCAATATTTTGAACTGACCCTCGATTGGCAATTATTTCATTTTTCATATCCTCATCCCATAAATCGAGGTCGGTGAGGTCCCGCAGTAAATGATGGTTGACAACCTGGAATTCTCCGGAGAGAACACGTCTGTTGTAGATATTTGAAGTGTATGGTTCAAATGATTCGTTATTGCCTAAAATCTGAGCAGTTGAAGCAGTCGGCATTGGAGCCAGAAGTAATGAATTGCGAACGCCGTGTTTAGCTATTTTCTCCTTTAGCGCCGCCCAATCCCATAAGTCGGTGGGTGTTTTATTCCACATGTCATATTGTAGGATACCTTTACTCACCGGACTTCCCTCATAAGTTTCATAAGGTCCATGTTCCTTAGCAAGTTCACAACTCGCTTCCAAGGCACCATAATAAATTGTTTCAAATATTTGCTGGTTTAACAGTTGGGCTTCCTCGCTTTCGTAAGGATGTCTCATGAGAATCAAAGCATCCGCTAAGCCCTGTACACCAATTCCTATTGGTCGATGACGCATATTCGACTTTTTCGCTTCCGGCAATGGATAATAATTTACATCGATGATTTTATTAAGATTTTTCGTTACAACCTTGGCAACGTTCTTCAGTTTTAGGAAGTCGTACTTTTTTTCCGGAGTAACGAACATATTAAGCGCTATGGATGCAAGATTGCACACCGCGATTTCATCTGGAGCAGAATATTCCACGATTTCTGTGCAAAGATTACTAGATTTAATGGTTCCAAGGTTCTGCTGATTCGACTTTCGATTGCACGCATCTTTATAAAGCATATAAGGAGTTCCTGTTTCGACTTGAGATTCAATTATAGCGTACCACAGTGTCTGTGCTTTGATCGTTCGATTGGCTCGTCCTTCTTTTTCATATTGCGTATATAACTTCTCGAATTCCTCACCCCAACAGTCATCTAACCCAGGACATTTGTGTGGACACATGAGTGACCAGTCAGCATCTGCTTCCACACGTTTCATGAATAAATCCGGTATCCATAGTGCGTAGAATAAATCCCGTGCACGTTGTTCTTCTTTGCCTGTATTCTTCTTTAAATCTAAGAACTCCAAAATATCTGAATGCCAAGGTTCTAAATAAATTGCAAAAGCACCTGGGCGCTTTCCGCCGCCTTGATCGACATACCGCGCTACATTATTGAAAACTCTCAGCATGGGTACTAAACCATTAGATGTGCCATTTGTGCCGGCAATAGCCGTGCCCTTTGCACGAATACAATGTACATTCAGCCCAATACCTCCGGCAGACTTCGAAATCATCGCACACTGCTCGACAGATTTAAAAATTCCTTCAATAGAATCACTGACCATGGTGAGTAGGAAGCATGATGACAGTTGGGGGCGTCTTGTTGCAGCTGCGAATAACGTCGGAGAAGCATGTGTAAAGTACCTTTCGGAGAGTAAATTGTATGTTTCTATGGCCTCATCGATGTCGTCTCCGTGGATTCCAACAGCTACTCTCATAAGCATATGTTGTGGCCTTTCAGCAATTTTCCCATTAATCTTCAGTAAGTAAGATCTCTCCAAGGTTTTGAAGCCAAAGTAGTTATAACCAAAATCGCGATCATATATAATGGAAGAGTTGAGACGAGCTGCATTCTTTGTAATAATGTCATAATGGAAGTCAGATATTAACGGGGTTCTGCTTCCTGTACTAGAATCAACGACATTGTATAAATCATGAATAACTTCTGAAAAAACCTTCTTGGTTTCCTTGTGTAGATTGGACACTTCGATGCGTGCTGCTAGAAGAGCATAATCTGCATGACTTGTGGTTAAGTTTGCTGCTGTCTCAGCGGCAAGATTATCCAATTCCTGTGTGGTCACTCCACTGTACAGCCCACCGATGACTTTCAACGTTATAATAACTGGATCGACAAAGTCTTTGTTAAGTCCATAACACAATTTTTGGATCCTTGACGTAATCTTATCTAAATGGATTTCTTCTTTTCGTCCTCCTCGCTTAATAACGTACATTTTTTCCGGCTTCATTTTGAACCACTTGTGAAATAACACTACACTCCTTCAGCACTGTGCAATTTGGCGCGATTTAAAACGTTATTTAAAAGGTAGAAGTTGAATAGGAATGATGCCAAACTTTAATTTATTGCAACATTCAATCACTCATGGTGTTTCATTATTTTAACATAAAAACTTAATACCAAGATCCATGGTTGTTCAATTTCAATCGAAGGTGGTAATTATATTTTCACTTTATTTCATTATGAAATATGGTGGTGTGTGAGGTTGTGTTGAAAGAAGTTAAGTTGAGAAGATTGGAACAGTCGATTGAGCCAGAGAGAAGTTGGTGAACAAATAGAATATCCGAAATGATTCTGCGTTCTTCCAGGGTTTTCAGATTAATTAATTTGATATGGTTGGCGTAAGGGGGCACGATAAAATGGGCCCCATCCTAATCCAGAGAGAACGAAACATAAGAAACGACGTTAAATGCTTCGGATTCTGCAAATGTGTGGCTGCTGATATGAGGGCCATACCTGACGAGCATGTGGGGTAGATTTGTAATGCGCCAGCAAGGACGCTGAGTTCACTAAATCTTCCACCGTCTAAAATCACTCGGACCATCGTTCACCAACAAGAAATAAAATAAACACTCACGAAACTGCTGTTTATAGATGATTTTTAATTCTTCCTTTTATATTGTTCACATTTAACAAAGATTTGAGGTGAATCGAAAGACTTAAACCAACAAGGAGAATCTTTGGCACTTTGATGTAATCTGTTTGTTGATATGGATATATTCACGCCACTAGTGTTAATATTTATTAATAGGTTCTATTTTATTCACATTAGTCTCTTACAGCACGTTTAGTTGATTTTAAGTTACATTGTTAGTTCACGATTAAAACGAACTCGTTACCCGCAAAGCGCTTTATTCATAACACCAAACTAAGCCTACTCGTTATAAGATACACGTCTGAACTTAAGAAAAAAACTCAATCGACTCGCGGTGGCATTATGCGTCCCGCAGCGCTACGGATGCGGAATGGAGACCCATGGTCGGGTGATGGAAAACGACTCACCGAGGATTGAATTTTAACTTGTCCTCAATCCTCAGTTAAGGGTGAGACAGGAGGAGAAAGAGAAAACCACCAAAGGAAATACTATCTTTCCCTACTGCCGATGAACAAATGAAAGGCGATCTCTGGCACGCAGTGGTGTGCGTATGTGATCGTACACATCACCGTGTTTATCAATGCAATTCAGCAATGGATAAACGAAACCTACAACGAGGGAAAAAGAACAAAGGGATCGTGAAGATCTTTGTTTATGATGTGCATTGCAGCTAAATAAATAGACGGTAAAGCATCGAGTAAATGCTGCTAATTGGTTTTAGCATATTCACTGAGAATTGGTGTTTATGGCATCGCTGCCAAGGGTAAGTACACAATTCCTATTTGTGTTTGCTTATGCTGTAGGATTTGGTTTATGCCTTTAGACGCAAGATGCGAGATGAAAGGTAAAAATTCTTTTACAGGAACTTTTAAGTTATGCGCTAGATAACCTTCATGCGTGAAGCATTTACTGGTGCTAATGCAATCGCATTATGGTGGAGTTTGAGGAGATCAGCACGGGAAGTTTGGGGGTAATTGGGCAAGTAGACAGTGGCGTTTGGCGGAACCGCCACAGAATCCCCCCCCCCCCTTTCTGGACTCGGGTCTCTTCCTGGAAAATTAAAATCATTCGCGGTCACACTGCAAGAGCAATGGGCAGTGAAAACGATTTTATATCGGGAGATACTATCCCAAAGACATGTATCTTGGGATTACGCTCCAGAAGGGGTTTATTCCACCAGAAGCGTTCCCTTTCTTGGATAAAAAATGCCTTATCCAAAACAAACATGGAGTCCCCACTATTTACCACGCTTCCCGTGGTACTAGGGATAAACGTATTCTCCATAGTAGTGAAATCTGTAACGCCCCAGATCGCCTACGTTTCAGTATGGCGATCAATGAAAGAGATAAATCCATAAAAGATAGAATCCAACCCAATTGGTGGTGGCTCAATAATGAAGAAGGGACTAGACGTCCCCAAATATAGAACGCATATCAGATGCAGCCCTTCCCTTTCCCATTGCCAATGGACCACGCCGCACATCCCTTGCCCCTGCGGCACCAACACGGTAACAACCGAGTCCGTCGTAGTATCAACCCAGGCCCATACCATGACCCAGGAACTCGTCAACGCGACAGTTCCCCTAACTAACCACAGCACCTCCTGAAGTACGCAGGGCCACCTTGAATCCCAAGCCTACAGCCCTCCTCCCAGCACCGCACCAACCACTCGAGCAGCACTCCTGTCCTACTTTTTTTTCGTGACTATGTCACGGGGGGAAGGAGTACCGCAGCGGTTCCGGCAAACGCCACTGTCTACTTGCCCAATTACCTCCAAGCTTCCTGTGCTGAAGCTCCTCAAAATCCACCATTTCCTGCTAACGCAATTGCATTAGCACCAGTAAATGCTTCACGCATCAAGGTTATCTAGCGTAAAACCTAAAAGTTCCTGTAAAAGAATTTTTACCTCTCACTCATCAATTCGCATCCAAATTCCCTACAAGAATTCTTTTCATCGTATAGGATCATAAATCTAAAACCTATTCGACACCTTCGGTTACCAGGCAAATTCCAGCCTCCCCATATTTGCACTCCAATCTCCTCGCATACCTGAAACATTTCCCTTCTCAAGGGCAATTAATGCTTTCAACGCATTAACTAGGAATTCCTGTAAAGAATTTCTCCCACAAGGGCATTCATGCATGCGTCATTGCATCTCTGCATTAGCGATCAAGAACCGAATTCTCGTTTAGTGTAAATACTCACACTAGAATTCGACCCTTGAGTTGCCTTAGATGCCATATACAATTGGCATAGATGTTATACAAACCGTCATTGTGTAATCATCTAAATTGCTTCGCAATGACTTGCAGCTATTGAGACAGTTGTAAGCACTTTACCCCAAAATGCTCCTTTGTTCGAATCTCCAAACAATCATCAACTCCGCCCATAGCCGCCGGATTGAATTCAATAGCATCAACAGATGCAAATAAAGAAGCCGTTTCTTACAAAGACCAAAGATACGATATACAAATTGTATGATGTATCCCAAATGCATTTCACACTTAATGAGTTGCAGCTTATTTATTTAGCCGACCCTCATTACAGACCGACGCCTTAGGTCGCTTCTCCCTTTGTTCTTTTTTCCTCGTTTCAGGTTTCGTTTATCCTTTGTTCAAATGCATCGATAAACACTGTGATCTGTACGATCACCCATACATGCATACCACCATGGTCTTCTCTATGAGATCCGGTTACCTACCCCCAAAAAGAGACTTCACGTTTCTCTTGGAATAGGAAACGCGCCCTTAACTAAGAGAGCCAGTACCACTGGCCGAATTTCCTAAATCCAACCACCAATCGCGACGGTCGGTTCAGCTTCTGGCGCTCCCCGTATCGCGATGGGAATGCGTACGTCCCAGTCGAGTGCCGCTCGAAGTCGGGGTTGTTTTTCCTCCCCAGTTTTCCTCCACGGTCGTGAGTTTTAATTTTGTGAAATAAGTTTCGAATAAAACAAGATTATAGTGTACACTGACTGGAAATTTCCAAAATGCATGACATACATGTATGTAAAATGTTAACAAGACATAATTAGAATACCGATAAAATAAAAATCATTCGAACATTAAACGGTGCGTTTCATTAGCCTTCGCTGGGGTGTCCTGGGTGTGTTTATGCTTTTCCTTGGCGTTAGGGGGTGAAAATTTCAATGACGATGGGAGTGGAAGTGAACCAGTGCCGTACGCCGGCACACCATACTTCATCCCCACAAACATATTCGAGCAGTGGACAGATAAAGGAAATGTAGATGGACTGGGTGAAATAGGAGTTGGAATAAGAATAAATCCCGTGGTTGGAGAATTCTGTAGAACAAGGTTTTACAAACCCGAGAGTTTAGTTGGCCTTAAGAATCATCAATATGTGAAAGGAAATTAAGTTCTTTCTCACATAAAATACCGGATTAATGAGAGGATGGTGGGAGTTTGGATATGAAGAGAGTGGCTGTTGGTTGATATGCGTTTTCGTTAAAAAGGTTACAGACTGGCATTTAGCGACAGTAAGCTGCAAGCAGTTTTGCGACACCAAACCGAGAAGTTGTCAAGATTTGCTTGAAGTTATGCAGAATCAATTCGTAACAGCATATACTTATACAATAGTTGTGTCGTCAGGATAAAGAGACACGCAGATGTGCTTTATGACTCTATCAATGTCATTTGTAGTTAGACTGAAAAGTAGGAGACCTAAGTGACTACCTTGGAGGACCCCGCAGACAACCAGGAAAGGATGAAATGTCACGGATCTGAAACGAACACTGTAGGATCGATCTTCCAGGTAGGAAGAAATATATTTTAACAAAAAGGGTTCAAAACCGAGGGTGGACAATTTAAAAAGGAACTGGCGTCTGGAAAACCTCAGTTTCCCCGCCTTCAGTATAAACAATAGAGGGAACTCCCTCGTTAGAAATGAAAATACGAATATGTTCGCGCGCAAGGATGACCTTAAGGACATCCTTCGATCTACTAAAAACGCGTCTTCGCGCGGTCCAATCTGGCTTACCAGAGGATGGAGGCGTTGGAACCCAATAGTATGGACATCATATAGTTGAGGGTCGTGCTGAGGAATTCCGTTAAATTTCTTTGTTGTCTTTACCGCTCCCCGAATGACGATCGACCGGCGACATTTTTCGAACATCTTTCATATACCCTCGACTGGATACGGATGAACCACCCAGCTTCTGAAATTGTTGTCCTTGGCGACTTTAATGTGCCCAATACCGGCTGGTTGTTACATTCTAACAGAACCGACGAGGCTGGGAGGCTGGCGAAGATGTTCACTGTAAGCCACAACTTGACTCAACTCGTGGGGGAGCCAACGCGAGTGCCTGATGCCCGAGGCGATTATGCGAACACCCTGGATCTGTTTTTGACATCCGAACCGAGTATTTATGCCGTAGAGGTTTCTGCGCGCAAGCACTTGCATATCAAGCGAATAACCGGCCTAGGCAGCTTCGCCATGTATGGAAGTATGGGGCCTCTAACTGGGACGATATGCGAGATTTCTTCGCATCTTTTCCATGGTCCGAGGTGTGCTTCGGAAACTCCGATGTTAACGCTTGCGTGGAGTCCGTATCAGAGATGATTCTTCTGGGGATGGAGATGTATATTCCACATTCCATCAAACGAAGTTCGTCTGATAAACCTTGGTTTGATAAACAATGCGAGCAGATTACAGCGGCAAAAAATAGAACTTGTAAGCAATGGCGCTCCAATCCCACCGATGCTAACAGAATGAATTTTGTTAGAACCAGAAACGCGTGCAATCAGGCGATTGATACCGCGAAGAAGGCTCACAACGACAGGGTGATCAATAAGCTCCTTCGGTGTCCAAATGGTTCGCGCTTCTTCTGGTCAATGGCAAAAGCTGTCAGCGGTAACTTCGCATCCTCCTCTTTCCCTCCGATGGTGACAGACAGCGGGACGTTAGTCACGAATCCAAAGAATAAAGCTAATGTGTTCGCGAATTTATTTTCGGCGAATTCAAACCTCGATCCCGGTCTTTTGGAGCCACCTGTGATCTCGCCGGTGCAGTCTTCCACGCGGGATGTGAGATTTCGTCCGCGCACTATCCAACGCATTCTACGTGAACTGGATTGTAGGAAGGCAACCGGCCCGGACGGAATACCAGCAATAGTCCTTAAGAACTGTGCTCCAGAACTATCGCCGGTTCTTGGCAGACTCTTCCGCTTATCTTATGCACGGAGGACCTTTCCCGCCTGCTGGAAAATCGCTCGGGTTCCGCCAATCCCAAAGACGGGAAAAAGTCTCTCCCACAAAATTACCGTCCGATAGCATTACTTTCTATTTTATCTAAGGTAATGGAAAAAGTCATCAATAGAGACTTGGTTAAGTATTTGGAGTGCAACGGACTCCTGAGTGATCGTCAATACGGATTCCGTGGCAGGCGATCCACAGGAGACGTATTGACATTTATAACCGACATATGGACATCTGCGATTGAACGGCATGGTGCGTCAAGGGCGGTCGCATTGGATATCTCCATGGCTTTTGACCGCGTCTGGCACGGGGCATTGCTGAGCAAGCTTCGTTCATATGGACTTTCCCAACAGCTTTGCGACTGGACGAGGAGCTTCCTCGAGAATCGATCGATCCGGGTTGTTGTCGACGGCGAGTGTTCGGATCTGTATCCTGTTAATTCGGGGGTGCCCCAAGGTTCTATTTTGGCTCCAACCTTGTTCTTGCTTCACATAAATGATTTGTTGGAGACAACGGATAACAAAGTGTTCAGTTTTGCGGATGATAGTACGCTTGTTTCTTCCTTTTCGAGTGTCCGGCCGATTGGTGCATCTGCGTCGCATCAGCTGAGATGTGGACAGATTGACTCCCTGAATCAGGATCTGGATAGGGTCCTGCAGTGGGGAAGGGCCAATCTAGTCGACTTCAATGCGGCGAAGACACAATATACAACATTCACAAAGAAAAGTGGATCATCGGTTCCACAGCTGATGATGAATGGCCGGGCCCTCGAGGCTGGGGAAAGTTTGAAGTTGCTCGGCGTCACGATCTGTGGGAATGTGTCGTGGCATAAACACGTGTCGAACATCGCCAGGTCAGCCTCAGGAAAACTGAGCTATCTTTTTAGAGCCAAGAAATATTTCACTCCGGCCCAACTTCTTCTCCTGTATAAATCACAAATTAGACCCGCGCTCGAATACTGCTCTCATGTTTGGAGCTCGGCTCCTAAACATACCCTCGACCTACTTGAGAGCATACAGAGACGAGCAATCCGCTTGATCGGGGACTCGGCGCTGACGTCGGGACTACAGTCGCTATCACATCGAAGGCGCGTAGCCGACCTCTATCTGTTTTACAGATATTACCACGGCTACTGTTCTTCGGAGATTCGTGGTATTGTTCCACGTAATTCGGGTTATATGCGCTCCACAATCCGACGGATCGCACCCGATTGTGGTTCATCTCCCGACGGCGCGAACATCCCTGCATCAGAACTCGTTCCGTTACAGAGCGGGGAAGCTGTGGAACTCCCTTCCCACGCGAGTGTTCCCGGAGCGTTACAACCTGCAACTGTTCAAAAAGAACTGCAACGGTTATTTGATGGCATTGTGGGGTAGGAGTTAAGTGCACCGGCGTACGGCGCTGATTAGCTTCCTCCTCCATCATAATTACTAAAGATTCCGGTAATGTTCCGCCAAGCACTAGGAAAACTGTTCACCACGAAGAAACGAATGTTGGGGAATTTCCTTTCTCTTTGAAAACGTTTTATTGGGCAGCAGCACAGGAAACACGCTTTAACAATGAAATGTGCCTAGTTTTGAATTTAATTTACTTTTAAATTTTGAAAATCAAACAGTTAATGAAATTTATAAATTGTTTATTGTTTGTCTTTTACATTTTTGTATGATTTATACGTTTTCACAAAAACTATTGAACACTTTCGTATGCACTTAATGATATTGTTTTATCAATGAGACTATTGCATACCGATTCTTTTGAAATTTATATGTTTTCGATAATAAACAATTTGGGATCAATAAATTTACGTTATTTCATAGATTCACGGATAAATTTACGTGGAAAAAAAATAAACTAAAACTTCCTAGAGTTGAAAAATAAAACACACACGACTCACGGGGGTGCGAACTCCGACGCACCCCTCGATGGTAAAAGGGTAGCCCATCGTATCTACGCGTACCGAGCGCAAAGGTAGCGTAGTGGAGACCCGACCGACTTGGTCTGGTGATGGAATGAGACTCAAACGATATCCTCTCTAATAAGGATATCGTTTTTTACCTACCACCAGGAAAACGTAAAGTCTCTCTTGGTGGTATAGGAAACCAGATCTTGTAATACAGTTCATGGTGGTATGTGTGGGATCGTTGAGATCACTATTCACACGTGCAGTGCAACAGCGAAACAGGGAGGCGGCAAAGACAAAAGGAAAGGCGACCAAATGGTTCGCTCTTTAATGAAGGTCATGTTTATACGATGCCTCGTCGCTATTTTCGACGTTAGGAGAAAAAGGTGCTAAAAGCAAATTGGATGTTTATGGCATCTCCGGCTGCAATAGAAACCGGGTTCATATTTGCATTAGGAAATGCTGGAGAATTTGGTTTCAGCGTCTATTGCGCTAATTATATGCAGCTGCTTGGGTTGTTTGTTGGTAAGACAAACAAAAAAGGTTGCCAGGCAATGTATATGAAAAGGTATATGGCGCGGCTAGGAAAATAGACGGCGCGATATTTATGGAATTTGTCTGGTACCGAATTGGTTCAGAATACCAAATAAGCAAACAAAGAAATCTTATGAAAAATTGTATGCGAAGGGATGCATGAAGGTAAGTTTTCTTTATAGGGATTTTAGGGTCATAATAATTGGGTCTGTTTGATGCGTGAAGCATCTAAGATGCTAATGCGAATTGCATTAGCGAAAGCTGGTGCAGACCCGGGTTATGGTTATGGGGGTTTTTTCAGGAAGGCGAGCCGTGGGATCTGGCGGAATCGCCACAGTACTCCCCTCCCAGTGACGTAGTCACGAAAAAAAAAGTAGGGGCGAGGGAATGCTCGATGGTGGGTGCTGTAATGATAGGGAGGTTGCTTCGGAATTCGCTGTGGTAATGTTACGGGACTGTCGTGGTGACCAGTTCCTGGTTATTGTTTGGGCCTTTATCGATAAGATGGACACAGTTGTTACCGCTTGATGCCATCAAGGGCAAATGTGTGCGGCGTGGTCCATCGGCCTGTTATGGGTCTCGTGGACCAACAGGCTTATCGCCCGAATAGGTCGGAACCTATCGGAAATCCGCTCACATCCGCAGTGACGAAATAGTGTGTGCGAGAAGGAGGGGAACTTATCCCAGGGTAATTCCCATCCGCAGTGACGGGTTGCCGTGTGCGGAATGGAAAGGGACCAAGTCCAGAGCGGGTGTCTTTTGTCCATACGTTTGTATGGCGATTTGTTTGCCGCTGGGACTGGTAAAGGAGGGCGGGCCCGCAATTGCACGTTTTACCTATCGAGGGAGGACCGGTACATTGGTGCCAATGTAGCGGTAGCTGCGACCTCGACCGAATGGAAACTTGCTGTGAGGTGCCGGCCGTCGCTCTTGTTAAAAAAAAAAAAAAAAAAAAAAAAAAAAAAAAAAAAAAAAAAAAAAAATAAATAAATAGGGGATATTGGTTAGGGGGCTCCTGGTGGGTGGTTGATTGTGTGCAACCCCAGGGTGCCCTAGGGTTATTAGATGTGCGCTCCGAAGTATTATGCACCTAGGTATTTGAGGCGGCGTAGAGGGGCGTGTATAGCCTTTAGTTGCCGCTAAAGGGGAGCCATGGTGGCTAAAGGATTGGGGAAACTGGTATGTTGTCTCAGCCCGATGGTATCGGTTTGATTTGTGGGCCGGTGTTGCTGAGACATTTGGGAGACGTAGGAGATCTAAGGACGAATGTCCTGAAGTTTAAATAAAGGGGCAAAACCAGGTGCCCTGATAGATGCTACGCGTAGTAGCTGTGGTAACGAGGGAAGCTGGCTTGCTGAAATCGGGTAGAAGGTCGAGCATTGATGAACGGTGTCGCGTGATAACTGTCTTTGGCGTGCATGGACGCCAATATTGGACAGAGGCAGAAAAAGTTGTTAGAGGTCACGCAGAGTCGAGAAGGGTTGCTTGGGGTTGCGTGAAGGCTATGGTTGGACAGAAAAGGGTGAGGTGTTTCACGCGAGGCAAAACCGGGTGTCCTATATATTATATGCTACACGTAGTAGCTGTTGTTACGTAAGGGGCCGGTTTGCAGAAAATGGGTGTTGAGCAATGGCGAGCGTGTGCGCCAATATTTAGGAAAGGACCGAAAAAGAAGATGTTGAAATAGTGGGCATTGTATGCCAATATTTAAGGAGGGCCAGAAAGGGGTTGAAGTATTACGAGCGAGACAAAACCAGGCGTCCTATTGATTATGTGCTACGCAGAGTAGCTAAAGTGTGATGAGGAGCCTGTTTGAAGGAATTAACTAGGGGCGTTGTGTGCCAATCGTAAGAGAAAAGCCAGACGGGTGTTGAAATGGGTCGAGTGAGGTTGGATGGAGTAAAGGGACGAAACGAGACTAAGGGGGCAAAGGGAGCCGAAGGCTGTCGAGTGGAGTCGAAAGGTGGCCAATGAGGCTAAAAATAAGTCGAAGGTGGTCGGGTATTGTCGCGAGTAGTCGAGAGAAGTAGGAAGCGGAGTCGTGTGTAGTCGAATTGAGTCATGTGAACTTGTGTGGAGTCAACAGTGCTGTGCATCTTGTAAAAACGGTTGTGCACTGCTAAATACCCTGAAGGGGCTTACAATATTTATTATTTGTTTTAAAAAAAAATTGCAGCAACCGTTTCTATTCAAATAGATATGATGTAGTTTGGTTTAAAATTATTATATATCAACGTTTATTGTTAAATCGTTTTGGATAGCTTAAATTATTATTTTCGTTTAGATTAGTATTAATCAATATATCCATCAATAAACCGATTACTCTGCAAGGTGATATTTCTGTAGATTTTATTTCTCTTTTGAAGTCTTTTATTGTTTTTCTTGCTTTATTTTATTTTATGCATTATGTTTAAATGTTGGATAGGTCAGAAGGACTAAGTGTAAGGTTAACAGTTAGTAAATTGATTAGACAAGGCGACTGCAAAAATATATTGTATTAATATCGGCTACAGCTATGTCAACAATTACGCTGGCCAGCGAGTGTTTATCGATTATAATTGCTGACGAGCCGAGCCGATATGGGGTATAGTTTTACAATAGGAACTCGTTAAGTTAGAACTGTGTGTGAAAATGTCTGCTTTAATAAGTAATTCCATGATTCCATGTCTGGATATAACCTACTTATCAATTTTGGGAATTTTAATTTTTCTTAAAACAAATAATGTTAATTATATGTTTTAAACATTTTAATAAAGACTAAGAGAAAAAAAAAATCGAGATTGCTTATAATATATGAATATATATACGCAAATACATACATATATATATACATATACACACATATATATACACACATATATATATATACACATATACACATATATACATATATATATACACATATATATATATGTAGAGAGAGAGAGTAATATAATTGTAGAATTGAATATATATTAAATGTTTTACAATTTCTTGGGTATTTAGAGATATTTGTCTTTGTTTGCTTATAATGATTAAAATTCAAAATGTTTCTTGTTATTTGGATTCGTCTTAACATAAGATTTAAACAACAAAGTAAAGGATAAAGTAAAAATTGAAGACTGCTTTCCATTAATTTGGTTAGAATTTATCTGTGGTGTGTATATATTTATATTAATTTGAATCAAACCTGAATAAAAACAAGGAGAAGCAGTTAAAATAATATTTAAAGCAATAAACTAGGAAAACAATGAAAATATTTTTTTTACACATTTGACATACATAAAATTTATGAGGATATTCAAAATAATGAAACAATTTAGTGAGAACACAAACAATTATTATTATTGCTCATCTAACTTTAATAGCTAAGGAAAAGCAAAAGAGATTAAAGTTTCCTTTTTAGGGATATGAAATATTTTATTTAATCATACGTACAACAAAAAGGCATAGTAAAAAAAAAAAAAAAAAAAAGGCGAAAACAATACATTAATATGTATTCATATCCTCGTATTTTTAATATAATTAAACTTGGTTTCCTTTTTCATGGACACAATATATAATGGTAAAAGAGAAAAGAAAACAAAAACGACAATAAACAAAACATTACAACTGCACGTTCTTAGATTCTCTATGAAATCATTTTCTTTATTTCGGTAAAGGGTTTTGTTTTGGTTTATTTATTTATTTCCAATTATGTTAACCATGTTTTTGTATGAATTTGAAAGAAAAGATAATAGCAGAACTGAATACGTGTAACATTTAATATAAAAAAAAAATATATTATGTCTTTTTCGTACGTTTATAGGTTACAAAACAAAAAAGAAACGCACCTATATAAATGTATATATTTCCGGACATATATCCATTCATATAAGTGTCAATATCTTTTATACATATTTAATGAATTTTATTTATTGAAAACCTTGTTTCGGTATTTGGATTAGAAAGCATAGTTTTTTAATAGTTAAATCAGTTATACTCTTTTCTTACACTGGTAGAATAACTGCCTCTAACCAGTTGTCTACATTTACAATAGAAAATCGTTTTCGCAAATTAGAACTGTGCATGGAAATTTGTACTTCAAATCACTAATTAATTTTACACAAAACACAAGCTTAATGATTAGCCTACTTGATTAGTTTTTCGGAATGCAGTTTTTTTTAAATTTAAATTTCGCCCGGAAGGAGCTTACAATAGAAAAAGAAAAAAAAAAAAAAAAAACAGGAAAAAATTGAAAATTTCGAGAAGAGAGGAAAAAAAAAAAAATTGAAGAAAATTCAGGAGAGGATACCTGTCGTTCTGTTGATGGTTTCGATGGTTGCTGGTCGGTGATGGTTACTGGTACTGATGTTATGCCAGGTGCTGTTGTTGGGCTGGCTTTGGGGCGATGCTTTTGCCCATTGATGTTTTTCGCCAATTGCCGCCACAATTGCCCACTGATTGTATATTTATTCTGGTGATGGCGTGTCGACTGGTGTTATTGGACGATGGTTATTTTTGAGGTTGTTACACCCTTTAATTGTCTTTTGTTTATTGCCGCCACAATTGTTCACTGAATTTATATTAAGCGATAGATAATTTTGTCGAACAAAACTCCAAGAAATTTGACCGATGTTAACAACAAAAGGACGTCCAGCTATGATCAACTATACGAACGTATTCCTGTTCTAGATCGAAGTGAGAGTTGATGAAACAGGAGTCGAAATTTTTGTTTTCAGCACTAAAAAGTCACTGTTCGAGAAAAAAAAACTATTTTCACCGTTAACAAAACGCGAATGTTCGAAGGTTGCAGTGTTCTTTTTACACTCGCGGGTCACGGGGGTGCGAACTCCGACGCACCCCTCGATGGTAAAAGGGTGGCCCATCGTATCTACGCGTACCGAGCGCAAAGGTAGCGTAGTGGAGACCCGACCGACTTGGTCTGGTGATGGAATGAGACTCAAACGATATCCTCTCTAATAAGGATATCGTTTTTTACCTACCACCAGGAAAACGTAAAGTCTCTCTTGGTGGTATAGGAAACCAGATCTTGTAATACAGTTCATGGTGGTATGTGTGGGATCGTTGAGATCACTATTCACACGTGCAGTGGAACAGCGAAACAGGGAGGCGGCAAAGACAAAAGGAAAGGCGACCAAATGGTTCGCTCTTTAATGAAGGTCATGTTTATACGATGCCTCGTCGCTATTTTCGACGTTAGGAGAAAAAGGTGCTAAAAGCAAATTGGATGTTTATGGCATCTCCGGCTGCAATAGAAACCGGGTTCATATTTGCATTAGGAAATGCTGGAGAATTTGGTTTCAGCGTCTATTGCGCTAATTATATGCAGCTGCTTGGGTTGTTTGTTGGTAAGACAAACAAAAAAGGTTGCCAGGCAATGTATATGAAAAGGTATATGGCGCGGCTAGGAAAATAGACGGCGCGATATTTATGGAATTTGTCTGGTACCGAATTGGTTCAGAATACCAAATAAGCAAACAAAGAAATCTTATGAAAAATTGTATGCGAAGGGATGCATGAAGGTAAGTTTTCTTTATAGGGATTTTAGGGTCATAATAATTGGGTCTGTTTGATGCGTGAAGCATCTAAGATGCTAATGCGAATTGCATTAGCGAAAGCTGGTACAGACCCGGGTTATGGTTATGGGGGTTTTTTCAGGAAGGCGAGCCGTGGGATCTGGCGGAATCGCCACAGCATCTCAGGGCGCCCACTCGGCACTATAGGTTCGCCTCTCCCGAGAGAAGTCTAAAAAGAAAAAAAAAGGTTGTCTGGAATAGATAACATCCCCAATGTTGTTCTAAAGCACTTGCCTCTTGAAGCTGTGCAAATTTACACCATTCGGTTCAACAACGCTCTAAACAACGCATACTATCCAACTCGTTGGAAAACTGCCGTTGTCCACCCGATACCCAAAAAAGGAAAAGACAAGAGCAACCCAGCCAACCTTTGCTCGATTAGCTTGCTGCCCAACATCAGTAAAGTTTTCAAAAAAATTATAAACAAAAGGCCTTCAACACCGTATGGTTAGAAGGACTTGTTTATAAGTTAACAAACCTGAGTATGCCTGAATATCTGCTGTACATTACCTACAATATGATAATGGACAAAAAGTTTGTGGTAAAATGTGGAGGCATACTCTCCAACAAGACCTTCCACATTAAAAACGACTTACAGCAAGGAGGAGTGAATTCTCCCATTCTTTTTAACATTTACACTGGCGATCTTGCGGGTTCTCTCAACAATGCCATTGCATACGCAGATGGCATTGTAGTATACAGAACGGGATAAAAAATAAATGCCATCAACAGAATCCTTCAAGATGACTTCAATCATATAAAGGACAATTGCGACGACTGGAAATTAAAGATTAACTTCCACAAAACCGAAACTATTCTTTTCCGAGCGCCCCTCTCCGGGGCATCGCGGGATACGAAGGGCAATTGGAAACAATTTTCCATTTTAGGGAACAGTAATCTCCCACTCCCAGTAAAAACTGAAGTCAGATACCTTGGTATCTGGCTCGATCAGTTTTTATATTTTAACAAGCATGTAGCAAGGTCCCTATCTTCGGCTAAAAGCGTATATACGATGACACGAAGTCTACTCCGAAGTAACCTTCTTGATCACAAAGTGAAACTAATTTCATACTCGGCTTTCATCCGACCAGTGCTAGTTTATGGTTACCCGATATGGTACAACTGTTGCGGATTGGCAATTGAATGTGCTGGAATGTACTGGAGAAATCTAGTACATTCGCAGGGTATACCAGTTGCGCAGCGGCTGGCACCAGCTGGCCGATTGTCACCAACGATGGCGTCATAGCGTCCCTTTTGAATTGGCAGTTATGCCCAATGAGTCAGTCTGCTACCAGCTATTATCACGCGCACACCTTCCGAGTCATTGCTGCAGATCCAACATGAATTATGATGTAAACTTACTCAATCTCATGTAGAGAAATATAATTGTTCTGCGTTGTTAATAAATTGTTAACCAAGTCGCATCCGACTTAAACAATAAAGAATTAAAGATCCACCTCGAGTTCAGTTTTGGTTTTCTTGTGCTTCCGTTTTGCTGCCAGCTTCATCGAGTTCCTCTCTACGCGGGAACAGTGGACAACTCCAAACATTCCCTACAACATTTTCTGGTCCTTTGAGCCGGATCAGATCATCATCAAATAGGATCTCGACGGACGACATACCTTGTCCGGCATCACTTCAATCAACATTTTCTGGTCCTTCGAGCCGGATGGGAAGCCATCCGCAGGCGGCATAACCAAATCATTTACATGGCACCCCTTGAGTACCAACAGAATCACTACTTCGCGGAGGACTTCATCGGCGAGAGCGAAGAAATATACCTCGAGGAACAGACGAAGCTCCTCGAGGCCCAGCACGCTCTCGATTCAGCCTCCCCAACCATGGCCAACAGCGCCAATCGCCGCCACCCTAGCGAGCTGCCCCCGGTGCAGCTGCCAATGGTCGCCACCAAGCCAGCGGAAAAGGAACCGCACCCCAGACCAGTGAGTCCCGACCAAGAAACAGACCAGAATGCCGCCGGCCCAATGATCAACCAGACCCGTGTCCCGATACACGGCCTGTGGGGCTCTTCAGGGCCCGAAGAACCTCGCATCATTTTTAACCCCATAAAAATCCTTTAAACCCCATATCTACCCTTAAGTCGAATCACTGGCAAGATCACACAACCTTGCCATAGTATTCACCACTGTCCTAAAATGGCTGAAAACAATTCGGTTATCCACTTGGATAACCGTCATAAATATCCCATCATAGCCGAGGAGCTTTTCCTCTACACCCGGCATGTCATTTTTACTCTTCATTTACAGACCCATCGGCCGATCGTCCTATCGATGTTATACAGCGTAGCCAAATATAGAACGCATATCAGATGCAGCGCTTATCTTTCCCATTGCCTTTTGTTTGTTCTTTGTTCTTATCCTTCCCCTTTCTCTTAATCCTCTTATTGTTTTATTGGTTTTTCGTTTGATTTTAATTCGTTTGCTTGTTAACGTCCCTATATTAAAAAAAAATCCTTTTTCTTTTACGTAATAGATATAGTTATAAGTAAAAATGTAAGAGGACCTTCTCTTATACACATCCATATTATATAATTTAAGTTAATTATAAACATAATCACAAACAAACAAAAAAAAGCCGAAAACCAAACACTTTAAGGCACAACAAAAATTATATAACTTAGAGTGCTCGCGAAGAGCCAGTAGGCTAATTAAAAATATTAAAAATATGTTTTTTTATAAATAGGATTTAGCATTTAATCCTAAATAATAAGACAAAAGGTAATCCAAACAAAGAAATAAATGCGTTTTTCAAGTATAGTAAAGTAACAATTTAAAAAGGATGAGTTTATAAGAAATTTTGTCGAAAGCCTTGCTGAGATCGGTTGAAACCACGTCAACCTAGTTGCCACTCTCTAGGACTGCCAGTGTAAATTCGGCAAGGTTGGTTGCTGTTGATCTGCCTACAAGAAATACGTGTTGTCTAGGAAGGACGTGCATTGAAAAGTTAACGTTTCATACAGCAAGCTTTCAAAAAGCTTGGGTGTGTGGGAAAGTTTAGCAACCGGGCGATAGTTCGTGACAGCACATTTGGTCCCTTTTTTGTGTATAGGGATAATATAGGAGGTTTTCCAAATGTTGGGGAATTTCCATTGCGAAAAATAAGTGGAACATTTTCGAAAGGGGACTAAAAGAATAGATGAACATTTTTTTAAGGAGAATGGCGGGTATACCATCCAGGCAAGGCGTGAATTCGTCGTTGAGTTGGAGTAATTTGTTTTCGACCGAGTGCGGAGCAATGAACTTGGGCAAAAGTGGGCCGAGGGAGAAGTAAGCTAAGTAGTGGATATACGAAGAGTCGGGGACATAGGACCCATTGGTGAAGGGTTGTTTGAAGAGAGTGAGTGGTAAAGAGATAAGCGATAGTAAGTGGGTCAGTTGAAGTTTCCGATTTGTAAATTAGCGTGGTAGTGTAGCCATCGGATCGTTGCTTGTAATTTACGAATTGAAAACAGCCTTTGGAGTCTTTTGTTACATTAGTTTGTGTATCGATCAAGTAGTTTTGTTAGAGCGTATTGTAAAGTTTCATCATCATCGAGACTACAACCGGGATCCGGTCTTGGCCTTATTTAACAAATCTCTCCACCGATCCCGAATTCGAGCCGATGTCATCCAGTTTCGCAATTCCAGTCTCTGACCTTCCGGTCTGCGCCATGTATCCATCGCAGGCAATGTCTGCCCCGCTGTCTCTTTCCATACATTGTATAGTTGCATCATCATCATCGGCACTACAACCGGGATCCCGTTTTGGTCTTATTTAGCAAGTCTCTCCATCGATCCCGATTTCGAGCCGATGTCATCCAGTTTGGCACTCCCAGGGTCTGGGCGTCCTGGTCGACGCCATTCCTCCATCGCAGACAAGTTCTGCCGGTCTGTCTCCTTCCATACATCCTGTCACAAAGGTCTTTCCGGACAGGCTCCTCTTCGTTCATTTGAGTTAGATGTACCGACCACCGGAGTCTACCGAGCTAGATTTTTCTTACAACATTAGATTCAAGGTAGATCGCGTACAACTCATGATTGTAGCGTCTCCGGAATCGTCCTCCCTCACATACGGGGCGAACAATTCTCCATAAGACCTTCCTCTCGAACGCGGCAAGAGTTCATCATCATCATTGGCACTGCAACCGGGAGCTGGTCTTGGCCTTATTTGGCAAGTCCTGAGTCTTGTTAAATTTTCCATAATGGTTTTTTTTTTTCAAGCAAGGTTATTAGTCTTGCGCCCGAGGCTCCCTCACGGGGAATCGAACCCCGGTCTCCCGCGTGACAGGCGGGTATACTAACCACTATACTATCGAGGAGCCCGCGGCAAGAGTTCAGAGTGCCTTTTATTAAGCACCCAGGTTCGGATCCATACATGAGTACTGGTAAGACCATGGTCTTGTACAGTAGTAGCTTGGATGTTCTGGATAAATTTCGGGATTTAAAGAGCCTTGATAGACCATAGTAGGCTTTGTTGGATTTTATCAGGCGTTCGCGTATTTCTTCTTCCATATTGTTATCGGTTGTTACTATCGACTTAAGGTAGTTGGGTTGCACTATTTCAAATTCGTGGTACACTACCCTTATAGTTTGACCAACGTTAGGTCTTCTTTTCACAGAAGTTGCCACCATGTACTTAGTTTTCCCCTCATTAATGTGCAGTACCAGTTTTTGTGCCGCCTGCTCGATCTGGGTAAAGGAGTCCCGTACGGTCGATTCGGTTCTACCGATGATGTCGATGTCATCTGCGTAGGCCAGTATCTGGCCGGACTTGGTGATAATAGTCCCCCTTGTTGTAACGCCAGAGTCACGGATTGCTTTCTCCAACGCCAGGTTGAAGAGGAGGCAGGCCAGACCGTCCCCTTGTCGGAGTCCATTAAAGATGTTTATTGGTTTGGATAGCAATCCCTTTATTTTTACTTGACTAGTTACGTTGGTCATGGTCAACCTACAAGCCGTATCAATTTATTCGGAATACCGAATATTATTATTATTATTTTTTATTATTATTATTATTATTTATTGGCCTGTAGGAACCCGGAAGTTCATGACCTCACCGACTCGGCTTCGCCATCGTTCCCTGTCCTGGGCACTCTCCTCCACGCTCGACCATTCGATCCGATCTCCTTAAGGTCAAACCTAACATTGTCCTTCAAATCTCCGCCGCGGCCGTCCTATCGGTCTCTTTCCCGTTGGTCTACCGTCAAGAATTCTATGCACGGTCCTATCGTTCCCCGTTCGCGCCACGTGTCCGGCCCATCTTAATCTTCGCGACTTGATTACTCTCACTGTTGTAGGTTTGCGATATAGCTCTTCCAATTCGTGGTTATGGAGTTTCCTCCATTGTCCTTCCTCCTCGTCATATTTACCTCCAAAGATGCCTCTCAAAACTTTATTCTCGAATACGCGGAATTTGTTTTCTTCCCGTTTTGTGAGAGCCTATGTTTCGCATCCATATAGAGCAACCGGCAGCCGACTAGCGTTGCCGGAATACAGTCTCTTGTTAATTTCCTTCGACATTTCGTTACTGGCCGTCAGTATCGTTCTCAGATATTTAAATTCTTCAACTTTTTCAAATATCTTACCTCTGACGTTTATATGTGTTCTCTGAGGTCCACCTGCTCTCGCCGTAATCATGTATATTGTTTTGTCTTCATTTATTTCTAGACCCCCCTCTTCTGCCGCTTGCATGATGATTTCACTGTTTTTACTAACAGTTTCGAGATTATCGCCCAATACGGCGATGTCATCCGCATATGCGAGCACTTGTGTGACCCCGTTCAGGGATGTTCCGGCCATATTGTCGTCTTGTACCTTTCTGATGACATACTCGAGCTCAAGGTTAAAGAGACACGGTGATAGACCATCTCCCTGCTTTAGTCCGTCCCGGATTTCAAATGGTTCTGAGAGGTGGTTTTCTATACTGACTCGCCCTTTGTTTTCGTTCATGCAAATTTGAATGAGGGCGGCATATTTTTTTTGGGATTCCCAGCTCAACTAGAATATGGTAGAGTCTCTTCCTTGCGACTGAGTCGGAGGCTTTTTTGAAGTCAACGAACAGTTGGTGAACCGTCTCTCCGTATTCCCACTTCTTTTCCAGCAGTTATCTTATTGTGAACATTTGGTCGCTTGTTGACCGGTTCCTACGGAATCCACATTGGTAGTCTCCCAGTATCTCTTCTGCGTACGGTGTGATTCTCGCCAGAATGACATTTGTCGTAGGTGGTCTTAAAGTCTATAAATAGATGATATAATGGAACTTAAATTCCTGACATTTTTCCATCGCTTGCGTAAGGGTGAATATCTGATCAATCGCTGATTTGCCTGGGATGAAGCCACACTGATATTGACCAATGATGACTTTAGCGTATGGGCCTATCCGATCTTGTAGGATAGAGGAGAGTATCTTATAGGTGGTACTCAGCAATGTTATACCCCTATAGTTGCTGCACAGTGTGATATTTCCCTTCTTATGTATGGGGCAAATTATTCCACGACGCCAATCTTCCGGCACCCCTTCTTGCTCTCATACGTACACCACGATCTCACGAATTGCGTGATGTAACGCTGCCCCTCCTTGTTTGATCAGCTCAGCTGGTATGCCATCAGCTCCAGGGGCTTTATTTGATTTGAGCTGTCTTATGGCTTTTAATGTTTCCTCAATGTTTGGTGACGGCAGCATTCGGTCTTGATTTTCCATTGGTGGAACCTCCAATTCTTCTGTGAGCTGACCATTTAGCAATTCATTGAAGTGAATTTCCCATCGCTCCAGAATGCCTTCAGGATCGGTGATCAGATTGCCCTCTTTATCCTTGCAGTAAGTGCAGCGTGGTGTGTACCGCGTCATACTGCGGATTATTTGGTAGAACTTCCGCGCCTGGTGCGGACCTCGCTCTCTGCTTTTCACTATTTCACAGACAAGGTTTTTCCCAGGCACTTTTCTTTTGTCTGTAAAGTCTTTTTTCAGATCTTCTGAGCTCTTTATATTTCTCCCCGCGCACCCGCGTCCTATGAGACTGCTGCATTGCCCGGTGTGCAGCATTCTTACGTTCAGTCGCTAGTTTGCACTCATCATCAAACCAGTCGCTCTGATCTCTACGACTACTGCCTAAGGTGAAGTTGGCAGTACTAATGACAGTATTCTTAAGGCGTGTCCATTTCTCTTCTACGCCCGGCATTCTGGCCCAAGGATTTACTCTCCCTCCATCGAGCTCTTCGAGGGCGAGTCTTAACGCATGACCAAAGCTGTTACTGGTATTCTCATTGCGTACGGCAGCCGTGTTGATTCGAATCTGATCCCAGGATGCAATATGTCTCCGTAAGGCAATCCGCGCTCGGAAAACTGTACCAACAAGATAGTGATCCGAGTCGACGTTGGCACATCGGTACGTTCGTACCATCATCAGGCTCGAGGAGTGGTGGCGATCTATGGTGGTCAATTTGGTTGCGAGTGGTTCCATCAGGTGATACCCAGGTGACTTTGTGGATATCTTTACGCGAAAACCTGGTACTTGCAACGACCAAGTTTTTCGATGCTGCCGATTCGAAGACTCATAGTCCATTGTTATTAGTGTTCTCATGCAAACTATGGGAACCTGTGTCTGAAAACCGACTCCCGGCCTATTTTCGCATTCAAATCACCAAGAACGATTTTCACATCGTATCTTGTGCAGGCATTGAGGGCCCGTCCTACGTTCTCGTAGTATTCTTCTTTTTCGTCGTCAGGGGGCTCCTCTGTAGGTCCGTGAACGTTTATGAGGCTTATGTTCTTAAACTTGCCTCGCACGTGAAGAGTGTATAACCTTTCGTTTATTGCATTAAAGCCGATAATGACAGCCTTCAATTTTTGGCTGACTAGAAAGCCTGCCCCGAGCCCATGGTGTTTTGCATGACAGCTATAATAAATGTCATACTCGTTCCTTTGAATTACACCACTCCTCGTCCATCTTAATTCTTGTAATGCTGTTATGTCAGCCTTATATTCGGTCAGGGCATTCTGTGGAGCTCGAGGTCTGCATAGGGAGCGGACGTTCCATGAGAAAATTCTTAAATCGTTTACCCATTTTCGTTTCCGTAGTCGTCGTCGTGTATCCGGTTCATATCCGAGGCTTGTTAAATTTGCCATAATAATTCGTTTTTACGGGCATGGTTATTAGCCTTGCGCCAACCTTTCTCAAGATGTCGCTTTCTTTCTGTCACCAGACAACTGTTAATTGTCTCGAATTATTTTGGCTCTCCCTCGGTAGCCATTTCCAGTTGAGTTTATGCCGCCATACATACCTCGGATGTTCTTTGCTCTGGCAATTTCTAGAATTCCTTCGATCCGAGCATTATCCCATTCGCGTTTTTTGCGTTCGAAGAGTCTCATTGTCTCTTTCCGAATTGTCGTGTATCTTTCTGAGTTGACTTCATCATATCTTTCTAAGTGAATATTTCTGAGAGCGTTTACGTTGTCCGATCTTCGCCCTGCACCCATCGTCGAAACAACTTTTGGACTTAAATGTTTTCTTAAATCCCAATACCCTTTGGGTTGTTTGTTTGATTATGTCTCTGATCGATGTCCATTTACTGTCCACATAATTGGTTTCCTCTTCCTCACTACTCGCGTTCTCTAGGATGCTAAATCTATTTGTTAGGTCGTCTTGATATTCTGCCCTTTGTCGCGGGTCTTTTAGTTTATCAATGTCGAACTTCTTCCTCGTCGCCCGTGACTGACTGGATTTGCTGCGAGGCGACTCCTGATTTTGCCCATCACTAGATGATCGGAGTCGCAATCTGCTCCTCTATATGATCTTACTTCAAGGATGTTCGAGTGGTGTCTTTCGTCTATGAGGAAGTGGGGTATTTGGTTACGCGTTACGCCGTCGGGTGGTATTGTGGGGGTGAGGAGGTTCAGTACCAATCACGGGCACTAGTTCACTTCCTTCCCACTTCTTATTTTCCCGCGCCTACGGAGTAGTCTACGTCACCGCGTCCTTCGGAATCGAATAAGGTTAACCGTTTCTAGAATCGTAGAAAAGTGTCTCTACAAATAACGCTTTCCCTTGTCTCCCCACTTTCTGCTGACAATGTTAATACGAGTGAAGGGGAACAATGAGCGCAGATTCGTCGACGAGACACCACCGACGAAGGGAAGAAAGAATAAAACAATCCGGGTAATCGGATATAGGTTCCATTTCATTTCGCTTACAGATGTAGTTCTTAATGGTTTATTCATTTAACTTAACACAAATAGTTCGGTTTTAGTGATTACTGTAATCGGCCTAACGCGCGTAGTCTTTTTAATTTTCGGCAACCGATGCACTCGGGCGACAACCACTGAGCACTTTCGCAGATTAAATTCGATATTTTTATGCCCGGACCCGGTGGCGGTTGGCTAGCGACTTATTGTGTGCAGGCGCGGCGGTGGACGGATCTCGACTGGGGTGATGTGGAGCGATGCGCGCTCGGTGGTTGCTGTGACTCGACTGACTCATGAAATCAAGAATTCGTTGCGTTGTGGCAGCGGGGTTATAGCTAAAGTGACCTCGCTGCCACTTACCAAGAACTTTGGAAGAGTTGCTATGCCTGCATAGGAATTTAGTTCCAGCGAATCCTTGCCGTATAAGCTAAGTTGGATTCGTTGGTTGTGTATACCGGGAAATTGCAATTGCTTGGGTGCAAGCAAGCGATATCGTTTAGATAGAATATTAACCGAAGTGTTTCGGGGAAATGTATGCGGCTTGGTATAGATATTTGGTGCTGGTGGTTAATGTTCCGTTGTGGATTGGAATATGCGTTTTGTTATGGCATATGAATTTCGGGGAAATTAAGATTGCTTGGTCACAAGGAGGAAATATGAATTAAGTGGAGAATTGACCGAAGCAATTTTGGGAAAAATTATATGTAAATTGGAGTATGCATTTATTTCAGCTTGAGAATGGGTACCTGGTAAATTGGGGAATGTATGCAATTGCGGATTGGGGACGGATGCTGTTGCATATTGGGATGGGTGCGGTTGCAAGTTTTGCATGGTTGCGAATATGTGTATTGCAGGTTGGGGACGGGGAGTTGGGTTGAGGTAACGCGCTGCTAGCGGTCAAGATTGGTTGACATTGTGGGTTGGTTCTCCATGTGGCTAGAGAACCCCCACAGTATCCATGTGGCTTTATGGATTTGCTTGTGCTTGAACATCGTGCTTTTCACTCCCAAATCTTTTGACACTGCGAACGTGATAATTCGAATTCCATTATGATTTGAAACGTCATGTAGGCTTTTTTTACCTATAGTTGGTTGGAAGATATCTGTGGCGGATCAGCACAATCCACAACCTCCACGCAGTCGCCGTAAGCAAAGACTCACACCGAGAGTAGCTTTCGACTAATTAAGTCAAGCACACTCTCGATCACCCTCACACACAAAGGAGAGTCACGGCTGAATTGGCGTGGAGTCGACGCGGTACTACGTTGGTCTCGCTCATACGTAGTACGAGAACCGACGCCGGATCTTTCCCGCCAATTTCATTTGACACATGCCACATGTGTGGACAATCGGCGCGAATACTTCACTTCGACATCAACCGCCGCCGTAACCGGACGTCCACCAACGTGCCGATCAACCGTCACCAGGGACTCCATCGACTGCAGCCTCTTCAACGACCAGACTCTCGACGACAAGAACGATTTGGGGATCGTAACCCCAAATATCTTCCTTTCCAATTTTTGCGTTGAGGTCCCCCAGGAGGATTTTAACATCGAATGATGAGAACCCATCAGATACTTCCTCTAGAGTCTCGTAGAATGCGTCCTTCGTTTTTTCGTCGGTAGATTATGTTGGGGCGTGTACGTTTACAAGTACATAATTGTACCATGGTACATGTATTTTTAGCACCGACATTCGGTCATTAATAAATCACACATCTTTTACATGGGGCGTACTCTTCTTGCTTATGATGAAGCCAGTCCCGATTATGTGTATTGGTAACTCCGCACGCCGGTGTAAACCCGTTGGTTTCGATTACTTGATGTGAGAGTCTGACTTCCTGAAGCGCGACGATGTCCATTTTATATTGCTTCGTGTTCTCTACTCCGGTCTGTATCGCGCCTGGTGTATATAACATTCGTACATTCCACGTGCCGACGCGTATATCCCGCTTTTTCCGTTTTCCCCTACGCCTTCTTTTTACCGAGTCGGTGTTTTATTGATGATTTGTACCCTTATGGTAGTGTCGGCTCATCACACCTACGCCTACCGGGTTTTTCGTGAGATTGTTTTTTGTATATTGATTATTCATTTTTGTTCCCACGAGTCTTGGGGTTTCAAATAGTCTGCCACATCAGAGCATCTCTTTGATATGGTAAGGTCTGCTTATTGCTCTGATTCGACCCGGTGTCAGAGAGGCGCCGTTATAATACATATATAATTATTTAATACAGTGGTATACTACTGGCTGCGGCTCCTCGATAGTATAGTGGTTAGTATACCCGCCTGTCACGCGGGAGACCGGGGTTCGATTCCCCGTCGGGGAGTCTCTGGCGCAAGACTAATGACCTTGCCCGGAAAAAACAAATCATTATGGAAATTTAACAAGCCTCAGGACTTGCTAAATAAGGCCAATACCAGTTTCCGGTTGTAGTGCCGATGATGATGATAATACTCCTGACTGCAAACCATCCAATGGACACGGTGGTGCGTAATACCCTGGATTAGGGGTGGCAGATCTTTGTGTATTACTCCTCGCTAGCCTGCCTAACATGAGTGACCCTGCTGGAAGCATATGATTCCGTCAGCATAGCCTGAGTGATTCATTGTAGTTTAAGCCCCCGCACCGCATCAAGGTTTCCACCAACTGGCGGATGTTTCATAATCCATAAATTAAAAAATCTTAGCTTAATGGGATTATTAATAGTTTATGATTTCTCTTTCAAATGTTAACTCAAGTATATGTAAACCTTATATAAATCCATGCAATAAGACCATTAAAATAAACCAACAGTGATTCCTGAAAATATATTAGAAGTAAAATACACTACGGACGTTTAAAATAGTATTTGTATTAGAAGAAGTAATTGGAAAGATCTACTATTACGATCACCTAATTGCGCCATCAAAGACCTTACATTGAATACACCAATCGATATAGAGGAATCTACAGGTCATATACTGTAAAGTAAGGTAAGAAGACAATGTGATTGCATTCAAAACAAATCTACATCCTGAAAAAGGCAAGACACTTGGAAATTAGTAGTGCGAAAGAAAATACTAAGTTGAGGAAGGCATATTCATTTCTGAAATCATTTTCATTTTAAACCACAAAAACCTTTTTTCTAAAGTATAACGCTACGCGTACGGATTTGCGACCAAATATATTTATTTTAATTTCAGCTGAGCCAACATTACATTTAGTTGGAGATTTGTGTCTTTAACAAGAAAAGAGCTGTCCAAATGTTTATAAGGGATTTCGGTGGAAATCGTAATTTATGTGCGGAAATGAAATTTCAAGTCATCCCAGTGTAAGGAGACAGTCGTATTGAATTATGCGGAATATGAAATGTAAAAATAAATTTCAATAGAAGTGCATATGAATTTGAATAGTGTGTTCCGCATGAATATGAATTTCGGGAATCAACACACGCTCTCACGGAACACGATCAGTTAATGAAAAAAGTCTTGATGTTTGTATTTTTTGTACTCAGTTTTTATACGTATACTGGTATACCCAGAACAGACGGAGCTAATGTATGCTTGAGATTCCAAATTAAAATTACGTCAATATTTCCTTAATAGTGAGTTATCTGGGGTTACAGCCAAGATAATTAAATACTCATATATAATTATTTACTTATTATACATACTCGTAAATGGGGATAATCAAATTTATTATATTTAAAATATATTTATTTTATATCAATTTAATATTTCCTTAACTCTTCCAAAGTAGGGTCGTTTTTAGCATCCTTAAATGGTAGGGTCATCTGACCCTTTAAAAAAATTGATGTTGCTTCATTAACTATCCTTGTATAAGAACCAGTCGCTTTATTAATGATTTTCTGATTTATTTAAACAATAGAAGTAAATAAGTAAATACCCCCCCCACGTTTCAAAAAGGCACGAGTGACCCGAGCCTACCATTTAAGGGCTTGTGGGTATTTTTTGCTAGAGGCGTCTGCACGGACGCAGGTTGACCGAAAACACCACGGATTTATTGAGAGCACTAATTGATCTGCCGGAGAGCACAGAAAAGTTAATCCACCGATGTACACTGGGAAGCGATGAGAATAAATGAAACACACAATCCTGTCGGAAACAGCTTTTTGTTTTTTTATTTTATGTTCTTTTCTATTTATTCACCGAACACTTATATGCGCCGAGTTTCGAATTAAAAATAGTGCCACTTGTAAAATGACTTCTTGATCAATTACACGGTTGTAAATGTTAAATATATAAAGGTCACACAAACTGTCCGTTGAATTTTAATGGTTGTCGGAACCGATTATTCTACTTGTTCACCGTTCATTGTTCCCGGAGAATGGTCCTTAACAATATTCACACCTGACACAAGGACTACTTGGTGAACGACTAACGCGACTGGCGATTCTCGACTTCCGGCAGGCGTGTAATCCCGACAGGAGATAAATTCGGGATCTTCTGCTCCGTTCGGTGGCTAAAAACTGACTCAGATGATGCAACTCACATCCATGTGTTCGATGGCCGCGAATTGCATAGATAAGGGAGGATTATATATGTGGGCGTATAGGAAAAGTACAATGCCCTGCGATGAGGGCGATGATCGGTGGACACCTGATCAAACAGAAGTACATCGTTGGTGATGTATGCCAGAGATCGAAATAGATTTTTGTTTCAAAGTAAACAAAAACGCTATTTCACAGATCAATGGTGTATATGATGATGATGATGCACAGATGATGTAACAGGTCAATTGAAAAGTCCCCGGCCTGGCACATAGATGGCGGCACTAGAATTTAATCCATATGATTTTCAGTTAGCCCTAACCTTCAAAAGACGCGTGTATAAATTTGACAGATGTCGGATCATTAGTTTGTGAATTATAGTATTTTGAGTAAAGCAACTTCTGTTATTGTGAAAAAAATGGATAAAAAGGAATTTCGCGTGTTGATAAAATATTGCTTTTTGAAGGGAAAAAATACAGTTGAAGCAAAAACTTGGCTTGATGACGAGTTTCCAGACGCCGCCCCAGGAAAATCAACCATTAAGGATTGGTATGCTAAGTTTAGACGTGGTGAAATGAGCACCGAAGACGGTGAACGCAGTGGACGCCCAAAAGAGGTTGTTACCGACGAAAACATTAGAAAAATCCACAAAATGACTTTGAATGACCGTAAATTGAAATTGAATGAAATAGCAGGCACTCTAAAGATATCAACTGAACGTGTACATCATATCATTCACGAATATTTGGGTATGAGAAAGCTCTGTGCAAAGTGGGTGCCGCGCGAGCTCACTTTTGACCCAAAACAACGACGAGTTGATGATTCGGAGCAGTGTTTGGAGATGATCAAGCGTAATAAACCCGAGTTTTTGCGTCGATATGTGACAATGGATGAAACATGGCTCCATCATTTCACTCCGAAGTCCAATCGACAGTCATCCGAGTGGACTGCACACGATGAACCCGCCCCAACGCGTGGAAAAACGCAACAGTCGGCTGGCAAGGTTATGGCGTCTGTATTTTGGGATGCGCGCGGAATAATTTTCATTGACTATCTTGAAAAAGGAAAGACCATCAACAGCGACTATTACACAGCGTTATTAGGCCGTTTGAAGGACGAAATCGCCGAAAAACGACCCCATTTGAAGAAAAAGAAAGTGCTGCTTCACCAAGACAATGCATCGTGTCACAAGTCACTGAAAACGATGGCAAAAATCCATGAATTGGGCTTCGAATCGCTTCCGCATCCACCGTATTCTCCAGATCTGGCCCCCAGCGATTATTTCCTATTTTCAGATATCAAAAGAATGCCCGCTGGGAGGAAATTTTCGTCGAATGAAGAGGTGATCGCTGAAACTGAGGCCTATTTTGAAGCAAAGGACAAATCGTACTACAAAAAAGGTATCGAAAAGTTGGAGGGTCGCTATAATCAGTGTATCACCCTCGAAGGGAATTATGTTGAATAAAAAAAACGAATTTTGCCAAAAAAATGTGTTTTACTATGAAAGGCCGGGGACTTTTCAATTGGCCTGTTATATGATGTGCCTATGATACAAAAGGGGTCGTCATGGTATTTGCCTAAGATTCCTTAGAAACACCGATGTAGGCAATATCCAATCTAGTCATATGGCTCCGGTGCACAAGGAGGCAAATTATTTTGTTGACATAAGTCAACAGAAACCTCGTCGATGGCGGCAAAGGGTCAGGCTGGATGGCTATATGTTTAGATTAATATACGGGTAAGTAAAACGCACACAGTGGGATACTGTATGTTTAATTTAGGTTTTCAGGCGGGTTATCATATGCATGGCATGGGCAAGGTTACCTAAATAATGATCTTTTCCATGCCCAAATTCCAGGGTCGGTTGAGAACCGATGAAAGGGAGTTGTCGTAAGTGTTGCGGACCTAAGGGTATGAACCGTAGAAAGAATACCGGCTACAGCTATGTCAACAATTACGTTGGCCAGCGTGTATTTATCTTTTATAATTGCTGAAAAGCTGAGCCGATTGTCTGGCACGGTCCATGTATGAATGAAATAATTTGTTTGGGGTGCATGCTTGATAAGATTTAACTTTCAGGTGAAAGAGAATGAAGGGTAGCTTACGCTGCCGCAAAATTGCAGGTAGGTATGGTGGGTTTGGAAAGTGGTTAATTTAAGAGGATGGGCGGTTCTTTGGGAAAGTATTAAAGAACCACCACAGGCTAATACTTAGGTTACCTGAGGTCATTACTTAGATTTAGTCTTGCTTTTCTGTAGTAATTTTGTCTAATTACTCACCTTAGTAAATATACAATAAATAAAACATTTCATTACTAAATTTTATGTTACCGCTTTGGGAGTAGACAAAAAACAAATTCAATACGGTAACACCTCAATTCGTGTTTATGTGTACGAAACAATAGTGAATGGTATACTTCTGCATATTATCACTTTTATGAATATAGTGCGTGAATCGTCTACGCAATCAGTAAACTGCCTAAATACGTTTATTTTAACATATGAGATTGTTCGATGATGATATGGCCTTTTCATATTGCCTATCACTTGCCGCATGCGTATTATCATGCATGATATCTAAATGGAAATGTAAAATGGTAGATCTAGCAGTACCCGAGCTAACAAAGAGGATACCAAAAATAAACCACAACTTCCATAGTATACACTTTTTAACTTGATGCACATTTCCTAGTGATGGTTAATGGTTTGGAAACTTTTTTTATAGTAAGACCCATCGAGCTCTTCTTCAACCACAGACTTCTCCACATAATTACTGCCAAAAACAAGGGCAGTTAGAGAAATCAGTCTGTTTAAAAAAAAACAAGGGCACACTCGCTTACCTTAGCTTACGTTGGTAGCGGAGCGACAACACACCATGATGGCGCCCAAGCGCTCCTCCAGTTCCGCAATTGCTGTCACAATGTTGACGTTATCTGCTACGATCATCGCTGAAGTTAGATAGTCGTCCTCATGGAAAACATGTGCTGAAAAGGCGATAGATGATCTGAGGACGTCGGGTCGTCGTCGGTGGTGACAAAACTATGGACGCTCAATAAATGTCGCGGTAAAGAGAGGTGGAAAGTGTAGGGATGGTACCTCGCCCGAACGATTACCTGAAACAATAAAACACAGGTATAATATCTGCGGTGAGGGTCACCGAGTATTATCACCGTAATCCTCCGTCGACGGGCAATTGGGAACGAACAATCCTTCATCGCGTCCACCAACACATGGCTGAATTCATAATGTTTAACTTCTCCTCCTTGACAGTCCTGTTCCTCGTTGTTTGATCAGCTCAGCTGATATGTCATCAGCTCGAGGGGCTTTATTTGATTTGAGCTGTCTTATGGCTTTTAATGTTTCCTCAAAGTTTGGTGACGGCAGCATTCGGTCTTGATTTTCCATTGGTGGAACCTCCAATTCTTCTGTGAGCTGACCATTTAGCAATTCTTTGAAGTGCACTTCCCATCGCTCCAGAATGCCTTCAGGATCGGTGATCAGATTACCATCTTTATCCTTGCAGTAAGTGCGGTGTGGTGTGTACCGCGTGATACTGCGGATTATTTGGTAGAATTTCTGCGCCTGGTGCGGACCTCGCTCTCCACATTTCTCTATTTCACAGACAAGGTTTTTTCCCAGGCACTTTTCTTTTGTCTGTAAAGTCTTTTTTCAGGTCTTCTGAGATCTTTGTATTTCTCCTCGCGTACCCGCGTCCTATGAGACTGCTGCATTGCCCGGTGTGCAGCATTCTTACGTTCAGTCGCTAGTTTGCACTCATCATCAAACCAATCAACCGATCTCTACGACTACTGCCTAAGATGGAGTTGGCAGTACTAATGACAACATTCTTAAGGCGTGTCCATTTCTCTTCTACGCTCAGCATTCTGGCCCCAGGACTTACTCTCCCCCCGTCGAGCTCTTCGTGGACTCGGAAGAACAGCGATATAAGACAGAGCTGCGACTTGTGTGGTCAACAACGTCACAACCTGCACTCATGGCAGCAAAAGCTGAAATGGGAATCGCGGAATCGAAGCCAGTTGTGAAAAAATGTTCCCCCTTTAGAGCCAAGAACAAGTAAGTCGGAACACTCGGTGACGAAAAAGAGCAATCGCGGAAGGAAGATCCGGCCATGTTATGGTCTTGTATCTTTCTGATGACATACTCGAGCACAAGGTTAAAGAGACATGATGAGAGGCCATCGCCCTGTTTTAGTCCGTCCCGGATTTCAAATGGTTCTGAGAGATGGTTTTCTACTCTAACTCGCCCTTTATTTTCGTTCATGCAGATTTGAATGAGGGCGGCATATTTTTTCGGGATTCCCAGCTCAACTAGAACATGGTAGAGTCTTTGCCTTGCGACTGAGTCGTAGGCTTTTTTGAAGTCAACGAACCGTTGGTGAACCGTCTCTCCGTATTCCCACTTCTTTTCCAGTAGTTGCCTTATTGTAAACATTTGGTCGCTCGTTGACCGGTTCCTACGGAATCCGCATTGGTAGTCTCCCAATATTTCTTCTGTGTACGGTGTGATTCTCGCCAGTATGACATTTGTTAGTATTTTGTATATGGTTGGGAGCAATGATATTCCTCTGTAATTTTCGCAGTCAGATCTGTCACCTTTTGTGAAAATGGGGACGACTATTGAGGTTTTCCATTCTTCCGAAATCACTTCCTTATCCCATATTGTTTTAATCAGTTGGTGGATCTTTCGAGCGGTTGCCTCTCCTCCATGCTTCACAAGCTCTGCCGGTATGCAGTCGACTTTGCCTTGTTGTTTTTCAATCGATTTATTGCATTTACAACTTCGTCGAAAGAGGGCTCACGTTTGTGTCTCGGATTATTTTGGCTCTCCCTCGGTAGCCATTTCTAATTGAATTTATGCCGCCATACGTACCTCTCATATTCTTCGCTCTGGCATTTTCTAGGATTTTTTTGACCCTTGTCTTCTCCCATTTGCGTTTTTTGCGTTTGAAAAGTCTCGTTGTCTCTTTCCGAACTGTCGCGTATCTAAGTGGATCACTCTGGGGCGTTTACGTTCTTCGATTTTCGCCCTGCGACATGATCGTTTTCTTAAATCTTTATACCTTTTGGGCGGTTTGTTTGATTGTGTCTCTGATCGATGCTCATTTACTGCCCAGACTATTGCCTTCCTCTTTCTCACTACTCCCATTCTCTAGGATGCTAAATCTATTCGTTAGTTCCTCTTGATATTCGGCCGTTTTGCGTAGATCTTTTAGTTTATCAATGTCGAACTTTTTGCTCGTCTGCCGTGATTGCCCAGGTGGGTTTGCTGCGAGCCGACTTCTAATTTTGCACATCGCTAGAAGGTGACCGGAGTCGCAATCTGCTCCTCTATATGATCTTACGTCAAGGATATTCGAGTGGTGTCTTTTGGTCTATTTGGTTACGCGTTACGGCGTCGAGTGATATCCAAGTGACTTTATGGATTTGCTGGTGCTTGAACATCGTGTTTTTCACTACCAGATCTTTTGACGCTGCGAACGTGATAATTCGAATTCCATTATCATTTGAAACGTGGTGTAGGCTCTCTTTACCTATAGTTGGTTGGAAGATGTCTTCCTTTCCAATTTTCGCATTGAGGTCCCCGAGGAGGACTTTAACATCGAATGATGAGATCCCATCGAATACTCCCTCTAGTGTCTCGTAGAACGTGTCCTTCGTTTCTTCGTCCGTAGATTCTGTTGGGGCGTGTACGTTTATAAATACATAATTGTACCATGGTACCTGTATTTTTAGCACCGACATTCGGTCATTAATAAATCACACATCTTTTACATGGGGTGTATTCTTCTTGCTTATGATGAAGCCAGTCCCGATTATGTGTATCGCTACCTCCACCCGCCGGTGTAAACCCATTGGTTTCGATTACTTGATGTGGAAGTCTGACTTCCTGAAGCGCGACGATGTCCATTTTATATTATTTCGTGTTCTCTACTCCCGTCTGTATCGAGCCTGGTGTATATAACATTCGTACATTCCACGTGCCGACGCGTATATCCCGCTTTTTCCGTTTTCCCCTACGTCTTCTTTTTGCCGAGTCGGTGTTTTTTGATGATTTGTACCCTTATGGGAGTGTCGGCTCATCACCTCTACGCCTACCGGGTTTTTCGTGATTGTTTTTTGTATATTGATTATTCATTTTTGTTCCCACGAGTCTTGGGGTTTCAAATAGTCTGCCACATCAGAGCCCCTCTTTGATATGGTAAGGTCTGCTTACTGCTCTGATTCGACCCGGTGTCAGAGAGACGCCGTTATAATACAGTCGGTATACCCCTGGCAGCAAACCATCCAATGGGCACGGTGACGCGTAACACCCTGGATTAGGGGTGGTAGATATTTGTGTTATGTATTTGTTAGTCCTCGCTAACCTGTCTGACATGAGTGGCCCTACTGGAAGCGTATGCTTCCGTCAGCATAGCCTGAGTGATTCATTGTAGTTTAAGCCCCCGCAACACGTCAAGGTTTCTACCAAGCGGGGGATGCTAGACTCATAACAAAAAAAAAAAAAATTTAAATGATTTCAAATCTGTTATTCAATAAGTTTGTATTCAGTCAACATGTATACTTTATATTTTATTATAGGACGTCATCCGCATAGCATACCGCGAAACCGAGGTAAACGACAAGGATTCCCGAATTATGTGGAAAAGGGCAGTGTGGCCGTCGACCCCTTCCACATTAATCACCTGGGTCCGCTAGCATCGACCAAGAAAAGTCTTACGCAGATATCCTGGTCAATGTGGGCGTTCTTTCCAAGTACATTTGGCTGTATGGCCAAAATGACGGCATCCACAGAAGTCATCTGCCATTTATGAAGGCAGTCATTTATCTTTGCAAATCCTCGGAGGAACATTTCCGACAGAGGTACCGCGTTTACTTCAAGGGAGTTCTGGAGCTATTGCCGCGAAGAAGTCTTTGAGCACGTTCCCGCAACCACGAAAGAAAGTGTGATTCGAACCGGCGCTATGACGGTGATTTGAACATACGATGAAACGGGTGAAAAACGAAGCATTGCAACATCAGGGTACTGCCGCGTGTAAGAATTCGATCTCTAAACTCAAGTACACCCAACTGATGTGGAATTGCTATGTTATTGCTTGGTATATGGCTGATGCTTTTTTTATTCGATTTTCTTTCGGTGTTCTTCACTATTTGCTTGTGTATTGTGTGTGTATCTGTTAGACACGCCACAATACCAAGGACCAACGGTCAAGTTGAAAGGGTAAACCGCACCCTAATACCACTGCTGACAAAGGTATCAGCTGCTAAACCAAGTGAGTGGTATCGGTATCTGGACACGGTACAAAGATGCTACAACGCCACGCCGCATCCGAGCACAGGGATGTTACCGTTCCGATTAACATTCGAAGTCGAGGCTCGTTTGAAGAACGATCCGCAAATTAAGGGCATAAATGATTGCCTCATTCGATGACCAACGAGCAGAACTCCACAAACAGACAAAGGAGAATATCCAACGTATTCAGTCCGAAGACAAACGGAACTTCAATAAAAACTGGAAGGCTGCGTTCCGATATCAAGAAGACGATCATCAACAGAATAAGCAGTGCTTGGATAAAATATTGGCCCCTTAAAGAAATTCTGAATGTTCCACATATACTCATGACGGACAAGATGTATGCAACTAGTATGTAATGCAATGTTTAACCTATGGATCACAATCTTGGGCCTTTTTCAGAAAACATAGTGAAGTACTCAGAGTCGGTCACAATAGAATAAAGAGAAGCATTCTAAACATCAAGCTAGGGGACAAAATCAGACTAACAAACAAAAGAAGTAAGACAAAAGTTACAATTGTCACGTATAGAGTGAAAAATCTAAAATGGAAATGGGTAGCCCACATGATAAGAAACAGAAATAATAAATGGTCAAAGGATGTCACTATGTGGTACCCCCGAGATTGAAAAAGAAGAAAAGGCTGTCAAAGAAGGAGATGGGATGACGAAATTAACAAAATAGCTGGAGCAACATAGCAAAGAAAAGCCACAAACAGAAAATAATGCAAATCATAGGGGAAGCCGATACCAGAGGACAAGCTGATACTGACGTCACCGATGTCGAAGATTAGAATAAAAATTGTTTATATTGCAAATAAACTGTACATTTATCACTATCAGAAATAATAGAAAAAATAGCGTATTTGTATTTCCAGTTTTTCAGTTTTTTTATTCCTTCCAAATAATAGGTTTCCTCAAGGCCCTCAAATAGTCAATTCGACCCAAATCTCTTACCGCCCAGCCATTTCTTCAGGTTTTGAAACAGGAAAGATAAATCTGCTGGATGGGGTAGCAGTTCGTAGCCCAATGTATGGATATTGCTCGATTATGCTTAATCAGTAAACGAAATTCACTCTTTTCCATTTTCTTTAAAATTCACGAAGTTGTCTGTTTTCAATGGTTGCCAAACACAAACTAAATGACGCAGGTTTCTCAAACTTTGACAGTAGTCTATTTAGTTAGTTATCGGGAATTTAAAGTTACTGCGCGCGAAAATTCAACGTCATTGACTTTTCAAACTGCCCTTTTACTTCAGCACGGAGCCATTTTTTTTTTTAAATTTGGAACGAGGATTCATGTCCATAAATTAACGGGGACATTTAGCAATGTCGCTCTCGCCACTGTATTTCTTTCATTGTGAGCAAACGCAGCAACCATCTTGCGCACAATTTTGTTATGTATACATTTTCAATCACTATGTGATTGGTAGAACTTTTTGAAATGGATATTAGCCGTCACACTTTCCATCGACATCATACTAGACCACAGGCATTTCTTGAATGGTGTCCTCATTTGCCCGATCATTATGACATTTGTCTTGGAAGCTCGCGGCGTTTCTAACAGATACACACACAATACACAAGCAAATAGTGAAGAACACCGAACGAAAATCGAATAAGAAAATGCATCAGGGCCTTATACCATAGCGATAACACAACAAATCCACATCAGTCGAATGTACTTGAGTTTAGAAATCAAATTCGTACACACGGCGGTGGCCCGATGGATTGGGCTTGGGTTCAATTTTTGGTGATTCTAACTGTCATAGCGTCAGTTCGAATCACACGTTCTTCACTATCATCCCAAACGCTATACACCAATAAAGCAAATATCATCAGAGAGACATGTGAAAACAATCACAAGATTACTCTCGAGGATGGCGACGCGGATACTAATGCGATCATTAGTTCAGAGGTTCACAATAAATTAGACTACTTTAATGAGCCAACTGTTGCCTTTAACCCAACTAACATTGCATACTTCGATGTGATAATAGTCATGGTTTCGTTACACCAAATACCCTACAGAACCCAGTTAAATCTCGAAACCTTAAGAAGTCACCCGGCATCGACAACATGCCGTTCCACTCATTGCGAAGGCTTTCTGCTGTATGCTTTATAAAGCTCTCCAATCAACCATGCCTGCAACATGAGGTACTTTACCCAAGCTCGGAAGCACGCTATTATTTGTCCAATAGCAAAAATTGGGAAACCAACGTATCACCCCTCAAGCTTACGCCCCATCTCGCTCCTCACTTGCATCAGCAAAATATGCGAACAATTCATATAAGAGAAGCTAAATAACTTTATCAGTGCCTAGGATACCTGATTTCCAATTTGCATTTAGAAGAGCGCACAGCACCACTATAGCTCTTATTGTATTTAAAAACCACGTCTGCGTGCGCCTTTTTAATAAGGAATCCACCATTGCGGTTAGCCTGGATATTGATAAGATGTTTGACACGACGTAGATCGAAGGTCTTGCCTTTAAATTATTGAACACTGGCCCCAGTAGAACGCTGTGTAGTATCATCTACCAGTTCGTTCTAAACAGAACCTTCCAAGTTCGAGTGAATGGGAAGCTTTCCTGAACTTTCAACGCCGCTGCAGGCGTACCACAAGGCTCTATTCTAGGCGTTATCTTATTTAATATGTACACCTCAGATATTCCTCGCCGTGTGGACGGGAGAGTAATCCAGATATGCTATGCGGATGACGCCCTAAATGTACACGTCGTCCAAGATCCCAAAACTCGTAACAAATCGACTCAACCGTCATCTGGACGAACTGAATCAGTATTACGAAAATTCGACTTAATCCATCGCAAGCAGTAGCTATAATTTTGAGTTGTAGACACTCCTGTACGGGTTGGTTATATGTACCAGACATGGGCACTAGATCCACTCAACGCCCCAACACTTACCATTGGTTTCTCTGTAAATTGTCCACAAAATAAAACGAACTTCAAGCAAGCGAAAAAAATAAAAAAGCACGCAAGTATTTTGTTATGAAGTGTTCTTTATTTTATCTACGTTATGGCATCGGCACATGCGCATAACACTGGGAGTTCACAATATAATTCACCTAATCCTTTGACTGGTGGACGCCTACACTCCTTCAAGATCGTTGAAAGTGTCAAACGAAGTTTACTTTAAAAGAACAAAGGGATTTCTTGACTAGGTGACTAAAGAAAAATACTGTACCCAACTCGCACTCTGGAATCGCGTATCTCGACCGTGTTAAAACAAAACTGACTACTTTGTAACGCGGCTGGTGAAAAGGTAACGCTAAGCGGCGCGACTGTCCGCTGTGGTGATAGAAATGTGACTCCACTACGTATATTAAGAATCTACAAAAACGACGCGCGTTGTGCGTGTGCACTCTTATGGTGACGAAATTTGACTCCCTGGTGATCGTCGTCTCAACTTCCACCAGCCGCCACAAAGATGGATTTTTCGATCTAAGGGTAGCCAATCCGACCTTCTCCTTGGTGATAGCCAATGGGCGATCGAATTGGAGCCCATATAGGGCAAGTACGATGCCCTTTCGCATGCAATACAGACAACGAACGGTCCTGTACTTGTTCAAACAAAGGAACAAGCATAAGGAGCTGCAGGCATTGTTGTCGTAATTCATCGTGGTGATCGCCTGAGAACGAAATAGGTCTCTGTGTCCTAAGTAAACAGAAACGCTATTTCGAGGGTCATACGATGAGATGCACATTGTTCGTGGTTTACTTAGGGGTTCACGATCATGCCGCTGTAGGCGATAAATTCTTCGGTGACAATAGGTCAATCGAAGATTTGAGATTTGTTTACATAAATGTGCTGGTACATGGGTACGATGGTGAGGAATTTGCCATGCAGATGTGCAAGCATACGTCTCACCCAGGGTGACCATGGACCATGGTTGCTAAGTAGAATCAACACAGTGAGGCTACTATGTGTTTCTTTTAGTTTACAGGCAGGAGCATCATAAGACATGATTATGGGTATGATTGCTTAAGTAACAATCATGTTCATGCCCAAATCCTATAATCGGTTGCTGGCCGATAAAAGGGAATTGGTTGCAACTGTTGCGAACATAAGGATATGGGGGCAATATTTAATTACCAAATAGTACGGAAACTATCGGCTGCAGCTGTGTCAACAAGTAGGTTGGCCGGCGTGTCTTCTTGGACCAACGGATTGTTGTTTGAACGATCGACCGATGGTTCAGCAGATAAGGCAAGGACGAACATGTCATGCACGTGTATGAGAAAGTGCTTCTCAGCAATGCACATTGACATGTTCGGGGATTAATGTCGGTTACATGACGAGGTAACCGAATTAGATTTCAGGAACATGATGCGTTGGATGCAAACATGCTCCGGGGTGAAAGGTTGATGCCACTGCAAGATGGTAATCTTGCCTTGGGCGTATGTTTTCAGGTGGAAGGTGATGCAAAGTAGCTTACGCTGCTCATTTGCAGGTGAATAGAATGACTTGCCTGGTAAGTGGGGGACAAGTTAATTTAAAGGGAATGGGTGGTTTTAATGCCTTAAAGAACCCCCCCACTCCCAACCGGCTTCTCGATATTCACAGAATATCCGAATACAAATAGGAGGTACTACGATTAGACCACAGGAGAGGATCATTTATACCCTAAAAATAAATTTCACCAAACATGTGACCCACATTCTTCAAAGGGGCATCGGTCGGTCTAAGCAACTGCACAATATTTAAAAGTGGAGCAACAATGTTGACATCAAAGTTAAGCTTCTCAGGTATAAGCAGCTAATCCGATCTGGAATATCATATGCATTTCCCATATGATCCTGCATATCATCAGCCCAAATGGAAAGACTTCGAGTTTTCGAAGGGAAACTCCTCAGAAGATGCACCAACCACTCTAGAAGGTCTGACGGTCGCCATTACCCCAACTCTCACCTATACGAAGGCTCCTCCATTTCCCTATCGACGAGTACTTGCTACAGTTAGCATACCAGTACCTCGAAAGCATTCAGAACAGCGAGAACCTACTTGTACGGGAGTCTTGCGTCCTCGACCCTTCTCTTTTTCAGATATCTTGATACCGAGCCCAACATCCTCGCGGATGTGGTTGATTCTGGTGATCGCAAGAGGACCAGAAGCGAGAGACAAGATGAAGGACACATTTGTCCTTGTCTCGCTAAAGTCGACCTCTCCCCGCCCCATTTATTTTTTTGACCGCATTAAACATCATATCGGCGAAGTCATCACCAACGTAAGTCATAAATGATAAGCAAATTCTATACTAACAAAACTGTAGGAACGGAAATGAAAATTATTTTTATGTTATTCTACACCTCGCGTTTCGCAACAATCTTCTAAATAGAAATGCGAAGTCATTTTATTTTATTCACAATTATTGAACACTGCGTTTCAGTGTAATCTTGAAGTACAATTTAATATTATTTAGTGAGTAATTTGTATCGTTGTAATCAAAAGTCTTGACTCAGGATAAAAACAAGAAAAAGAAACGCTTTGTCGTATTTTAACCGCGAGGCAAGAAAATCGATTGTTGGTAATTACCATAAGTGTGTAGTTCTATCAATAAAAATAAAATAAAAAACTACATAAGTTAGATTTCTCTTCACTATGGTTGTTTTTCCCCTTAAAGTGTTGATTGTTTACGATTCAAACGAAGTAGAATATTTGAGGTTTACGTTTTCGTCTTTCAGTTTTCATTTGAAATAATCATGTTTAGGAATTGCGTCATACTCCTTTCAATTCTATTTTGCTTTTAAGTTGTGTTTGATACCATTGCTTGTAAATAAGACACAACTAAATCGACGTATTTGCTTATTTTACTTTATGGAAGGTTATGAAGTAATTAGTCAATTCACTTCTTGGAAATGTCGATATCCCTAGAGGGTCGTATAATTGCTTATGCATTTTAACACGATTACAATTCTACAATTGGTGACCTAAGTTCTTTCTAGGAACTGCGTCATATTCCTTTCAATTTTATTTTGCTAAGTTGTGTTTGATACCATTGCTTGTAAATAAGACACAACTAAATCGACGTATTTGCTTATTTTACTTTATGGAAGGTTATGAAGTGATTAGTCAATTCACTTCTTGGAAATGTCGATATCCCTAGAGGGTGGTATAATTGCTTATGCATTTTAACACGATTACAATTCTACAATTGGTGACCTTTCTTTCTTTCGATATCCCTAGAGGGTGGGATAAATTCTTATGCATTTTAACACGATTACAATTCGTGAGCTAAGTTCTCTCCTCCAGTAAAGCAAAGATAATTGAGAATCCTCTCAAAGGGTACCAATTGAAACTACACAGCGATCACCACCAGCAAAGAGAACACTGCCTACAAACAAGACCATTAATTATCTAATTCTAATTGATTTGTAACAGTTTATTAGAAAAATATTTAAACATTTAGTATATCTACGACATCGTCTCAGCATTTTAAAACAAAACCACTTTCATTTATGATCCGCAGCTCATACAAGCATCCTTGTTCTCCAAAGAACAAACCATCTCGGCTACGTGTTTTTCTCTCTCGGAACAAATCACATCCGAATTGCCATTCTGTTTCTCTTCAGTATTTGGCGAACTTCCATTTACTGTGTGTTGTAAGCGAGTCTTATCCACTGTGAACTGAATAGCATTAGCTGCTGGTTTCGTTCGCAGATAATACATTCCCGTTTTGAGACCCATTTTCCAACCGAAGAAATGAATAGATGTGAGTATACCATAATTAGGATCAGCTACATGAATATTAAACGATTGACTCTGATCAATGAACGCTCCTCGATCAGCAGCCATTTGAATTGTTGTTTTTACGGATATCTCCCAAACTGTTTTATACAGGTCCCGAATGTCTTTTGGAATACTCTCAATGTTTTGAACTGATCCTCGATTGGCAATTATTTCATTTTTCATGTCCTCATTCCATAAGTTCAGGTCACAGAGATCCCGTAATAAATGGTGATTGACAACCTGGAATTCTCCGGAGAGAACACGTCTGTTGTAGATATTTGAAGTGTATGGTTCAAATGATTCGTTATTGCCTAAAATCTGAGCCGTTGAAGCTGTCGGCATTGGAGCTAAAAGTAATGAATTGCGAACGCCGTGTTTAGCTATTTTCTCCTTTAGTGCCGCCCAATCCCATAAGTCGGTGGGTGTTTTATTCCACATGTCATATTGTAGGATACCTTTACTCACCGGACTTCCTTCATAAGTGTCATAAGGTCCATGTTCCTTAGCAAGTTCGCAACTCGCTTCCAAGGCTCCGTAATAAATTGTTTCAAATATTTGCTGGTTTAACAGTTGGGCTTCCTCGCTTTCGTAAGGATGTCTCATCAGGATCAGTGCGTCAGCGAATCCTTGCACACCAATTCCTATTGGTCGATGACGCATATTTGACTTTTTCGCTTCCGGCAATGGATAATAATTTACATCGATTATTTTATTGAGGTTCTTAGTTACTACTTTTGTCACATTTTTCAGTTTTTGGAAGTTGTACTTTTTGTCCGCAGTGACAAACATATTAAGTGCAATGGATGCTAGATTACAGACCGCGATTTCGTCTGGAGCAGAATATTCCACGATTTCTGTGCAAAGATTACTGGATTTAATGGTTCCAAGGTTCTGCTGATTTGACTTTCGATTGCACGCATCTTTATAAAGCATGTAAGGAGTTCCAGTTTCCACTTGGGATTGAATTATAGCAAACCAAAGAGATTGTGCTTTTACTGTTCGATTCGCTTTTCCTTCCTTTTCATATCGGGTGTACAGCTTCTCGAATTCCTCACCCCAACAATCCTCTAAACCGGGACATTTATGCGGGCACATGAGTGACCAGTCACCATCCGCCTCGACACGTTTCATGAATAAATCTGGTATCCATAGGGCATAAAATAACTCTCGTGCTCGTTGTTCTTCCTTACCAGTATTTTTCTTCAAGTCCAAAAACTCGAAGATTTCTGCATGCCACGGTTCCAAATAGATTGCAAATGCGGCTGGTCGTTTTACGGCTCCTTGATCAAGATGACGAACTACATTGTTGAAAATTCTCAACATAGGAACCAATCCATTCGAAGTTCCATCCGTACCCGCAATATGAGTCCCTTTAGCCCGAATACAATGTATGTTCAAGCCAATACCTCCTGCGGATTTGGAAATCATCGCACATCTCTCCACAGTTTTATATATCCCCTCAATGGAATCATCTATCATTGTAAGCAGAAAACAAGATGACAGTTGTGGACGAGTTGTGGCTGCTGCAAATAAAGTAGGCGATGCATGCGTGAAGTATTTCTCTGAAAGCAAGTTATAAGTTTCTATGGCTGCATCAATGTCGTGTCCGTGGATTCCAACCGCTACTCTCATGAGCATATGTTGTGGTCTTTCAGCAATTTTTCCATTAATCTTCAGTAAGTAAGACCTTTCCAACGTCTTGATGCCAAAGTAATTATAGTTGAAGTCTTTTTTGTAATCTATAGCAGAATTCAAACGGTTAGCATTCTGCGTGATGATGTCGTAATGGAATTGAGATATCAATGGAGATGGCTGGCTGGTGCCCTCATGGATGTTGTGGTATAGGTCACTTATAACATCAGAAAAATCTTCTTTTGTTGAATCGTGCAAATTGGAAATAGCGATACGTGCAGCAAGAATAGCATAGTCAAAATGAGTCGTGGTCAAACTCGCGGCTGTTTCAGCAGACAGATTATAAATTTCAGCATTTGTAATACCATCAAATAACCCGCTGGCGACTTTTGAAGCCACCAACTGTGTATTAACAAATTTTGTGTCTAGATTAAGAGTAAGCTTTTCGATTCTAGCAATGAGATCTGATAGGATATTTAAATGTTCCGTACTCATCTTTTTGTTTATTAAACTTATTTTAACGCACCAATAACCGCGAACAGTTTGTAGATGACTGAAACTCGATTTTGGAAAGTCATGTCGGGAGCAAAGTAAACACCACAGGCATTAAACAAATTGGCGGAAGTTCTCATTTTTAAAAGGAAATCCTATTTCTAAGTAAGAGAGGGCTGCCACGCTTAGTTATTTCAACACAAATCATTGTTAAAAAATTCTATGGCTATAAAATTATCCGCTTTAATAACTGCGTGTAGTGGTCTTAAATTTAATACTTTAATATTTATATAAAACCTTAATTTTACTTATTAATAAAATAGAAGATACTATAATATACACTAGCATAAAGCACTAGTCGCAAAGAGTTACAATTCTTTGCCCTATTATCGAAATATGACGTGAACGTCATTTAATTCCTACTGCTATAGGAATCCCAAGGAAGACCTAATTCTTTTGAGTTTGGTTTCGACACCATCCGCAGAGTAAACGAAACCGCTCGAAGCAAGCATAGATTTGAACAGACTTCTTAGTGAATATATTTTGCTCCATCACGAATTTGATGATTGGTATTTCATAATCAATGTTCCATTTCTACTGACGGTAATAGGATGTTTTTATTATCGTGGATCGGTACACGTGAATAAACTCACACAACATCATTCCCAAATCTGCTGGAATTGTTAACATTGTAAAGACAACCCTAAAATATCTGCTCTAAGCAACAGTTAATATTTACTTCTTTGTCCCGGTAAGGCAATCTACCACATTGTAGCGAGCTTAGGGTCCGCTGGATTAATTATTTTTAATAAATAAGAGCCCTTAAATCGACTTTGAATTAATGTAACACTTTATTACTCTGTTAATAACCACCGTTACTTTTACCGTACACTTAACGGTTTCTTGACTTATCGCTTCCGTACTTATCGCTTGCTTACTCTGCTTACTTCTTACTTTTTTCCCGATCTGCGTGCGACGTATTTATACCGTTTTTGCTCATTCTGATTCGGTGTTTCGTTTCCGCCAGTTCCATAACCGCGAATTTTCTACTGCTCATATTCTCCAGTTTTCCAGTACTTTTTAGAATATTCTAGTACTTTGTCTCGGACTTTCTAGAATATTCTAGTACTGATTGTCATATGCGTCACACTCCCCTCCGTTCTAGATTAGTTCGTCCCGAAGTAAGTTCACTGGCCTCCTGGGTTAACAAAAAGTCGCCAGTCGGTCACGATGTACCGCTTTCATCTTGGCGTTCGGTCTTCGCTGAATCCTATAGACAACGTCGTTAATTCTTGTGAGAATCTTATACAGTCCTTCCCAATGTTGCTGCAACTTCGGAGACCTTCCTTTTTGCTGATGAGGGTTACAAAGCCACACGTTATCGCCTGCATTAAATTCGGATGCGTTGGCTCGAACGTCGTACCTTGTTTTCATTCTGTCACTGGATACCCCGATCCGCCCTCGAACCAAATGATGAATCTCATCGAGGTGATTTCTTCATTCGGCTACGTAGTCTTCGGTCTTATCTATGGCGTCTGGGGGTATCCCGAATCGCAGATCGGCTGGTAATCGTATATCTCGCCCAAATATAATTCTTGCTGGAAAATGGCCTGTCGTATCGTGATTAGCCGATCTATAACTCATGACAAAGGTTTGTACATATTTGTCCCATGCTCGTTGGTGATCACTAACGACCTTCGATAAATGCTCTTTTATTGTCCGGTTGAACCTGTCGACCATTCCGTCTGACTGCGGATGTAAGGGTGTGGTCCTGGTTTAACTTACGCCCAGTGCCTTGAAATATCTGTGATTCGAAGTTTCGGCCTTGATCGGAACGAAGCTCACAGGGAACTCCATATCTGCTGATCCAACTATCGATAAGTAGCTCAATGATGGTTGTTGCTTCTTGGTTTGGAATTGGAAGGACTTCCACCCACTTGCTAAAGTAATCCATGATGACCGACATGTATTTGTTGTTGTCGTTGGTTTTTGGGAATGGTCCTGAGATATCAATCGCAATTCGGTCGAAAGGCGCACCCACGTTGTTCTGCTTGATAGCGCCCCTTGGTTTTGCTGTTGGTCCTATGGTCGCAGTGCAAGTTGTGCACTTTCTACACCAAGACTCGACGTCATCTCTCATTTGAAGCCAGTAGAAGCGAGATCGTAATTTTAAAAGTGTCTTATTAACTCCCAGATGTCCATCGGAGGCCCCGTCGTGCATTTCTGTTAGTATATCCTTCACTTTTGATAGTGGGACTAGAATCTGCATTCGATGGGATTTTCCGTCCGCGGCTTCCCATTTACGATTTAGAATTCCATCTTCCACCAGCAAGGAATTCCATTGTGCCGAATATGCTTTAAATGTTCCACTCTTGTCGGAAATATTGTTCCAAGTTGGCCGCTCGTTCTTTTCTTTATGTTCCAGGATTAGCGACATATCTTCATCCTGAAGTTGAGCTGCGCGTATAGCATGACTCGTCCACCCATCTAGTACTTCTACTTGTACATTTCGGAGGTCGTACGTCTCTTCTTTCTCTTCCACTCTATGACAATGTTTACAATTTGGCTTACATGGCCTTCTTGATAGTGCATCTGCGTTATTATGCACCTTCCCTTGCTGAATTGAGCTTATCATTGATACGGGTGCACATTCTGCGATTAACTCTCCTTTTCTTATTGCGACCGGCTCCTCGGACGCATTTAGTACTCTGACAGGTACAATGTGCTTCTTCACCTCAGATTGGTCCGTTGATAGTCTCCTCTTATGATTACCGCATGAACAACAATTCTCACTTGATGTTTCGTTCATTCGTCGACGTTTCCTACAGTCAACAGAGATGTGGCCGACTCCGCCGTATGTCCAACACTTCATAACAGGTCTAGGAGTTCTCCCTTGTACATGCCCGATTCTTTGGCAGGAACAGTCCTGGACGGACATTTCTCGGACTCTATATGTACTCCTGGTAGCCAGTTTAGCAGATTCCTGTGCCCATGCGAACGCCAGTATTTCATTAGTCGTCTTCTTTCCTGCCAAACGAACGGCTTGTTGCAAGTCCCGATCTTGGAGTGCATTTATAAATGCATCCATGGCTACCTCGTTCAGAAATTTCTTAGTCATATTTGAATAAGACAAGTTTGCTAATCGCTCAATGTCTGCCTGCAACTGTTGAAGATTTTCTCCAGGTTTCTGCCTTCTGCTCCGCAGTTGCATGCGGTAGACCTGCTGCATGTGGTTGTCTCCATACCTAGCTTTAAGGCCGTCTCTTACCGCTTGGAAATCTGTTTACTTCTCTGGTGGTATGGTTTGTAGCAATTCTGCAGCCGCCCCGCGTAGTGGAAAAATTAGTGATGTTGACTTTTGCTCATCCGACCGCTTATTATAATTAGTCGCGGCGTCAAACTGAGAGTATAAATACGGAGAAGGGTCCCGTTCCATCGAAGGTTGGCGGTTGTATCCTTCTATCTTTGTAGTCATGTTGATCGCTAGGCGATGTCTTATTTCTCTCAACACACTCAAGTCTCTTTGCGATTCGCGTTATTTCATCGGCGACTTTCTTAAATTCAGCTTCGTTTTTTAGATCCAGATTTTCTACTTCGTTTCGAATTTTTGACTGAATTTCTTCCTCAAAGTGTTGAAAATTAAATTTCATCCACTGCGTTTGGGCATCCAGTTTCGCATTCAGATCTGTACCTTGTGCGTCGAATTTTGAATTTTGGGCATCATACTTTGCATTAACATCTGCAGCTTGCGTCCATTTTTGTCATCATCATCCTGAACATCTCCGAAATGTCCAACTGTGGCAAACTCTTCTCCGTTACATTGGCACCATCTTGACTCGCTGTTTCTTCTTCATCCGGACAGCCTGGCCCAATCGTAAAAACATATGTGTCGACATCAATACCCTCTTCCTCCATTGCTGCTTGCAGACGCTGTCGAAGAATTTGCTTCTGTCCTCTGCTATCCAGATCCCGGTTCTCAACTTCCTTCTTCAACTCAGGATCCTCCAAATGTCGATCTGATATCGTCACAATACACTTTCACAGACTTATTCACTTCACCAAACTCGAGGAATGGCGGCGATCTATCAACACGTGGTCAATTTGGTTAGGAATGGCTCCATCAGGTGATACCCAGGTGGCTTTGTGGATATTTTTTTAGGCTCCATGCAATGGTCGGAGAAATCCCTGGCCGCTTTTCGCAGCTTGGCTGATGGACCGGTTCGAGAAAAGGTTGGAAAGGTGGTAGTCAGTCCCAAGGTGAGATACCACCCCGTCACGCTGTACAATCCGCGATATCGCCGAGAGAAATCTTTGACGGTGTTTCAGATGTGTGGCTGATGGCACGGACTGACACGGAGATAAGTCATGATGGTACCTTCTGACATAAAGAATTCCGGAGGTAAACTAGTCTCCCATTCGGATCTCCGCGGGGGACTATGTCAGGGGGACATCGTGCAGATGTCATGATAAATGACGGGACTTTAAGAGGTTCGTCATCGCATAACCGGGCTCGCCCTCGTGGCTCTGCCACGCTCGACTGGTGACGGCATTTTGTAACATCAGGGGCATCGGTTTCACCAATACGAATGCAAACGCGGTCCAACAATATTTGCAAACAACGATACCTGATATCCTTGCTCTAACTGAGACCCAGGTCGATTCGTCAACTGATTCGACATATCTTCGTTGCTCAGGATACGACTTACATTCGAGATTCCGTTTTAAGGGCAAAGTCTGTGTCTTCACGCAGGTCCGATCTGGCGTGCCAGAGGATGGAGGCGTTGGAACCCAATAATATGGACATCATATGGTTGAAGGTCGTGTGGGGTTTCTTCAAGGCGCCGAAGAAGCACCCATCGCTTAACCCTCTTAAATTTTCCTCTTTCTATTTTACTCCATGGTACTTACCTGCAATTAGGCAGCATTAAGCTTCCTGCAAAACATTCCATGGCAAGATCATCATCTTGCCACAGCATTATGCACATCGCTGTAATCTTTAAAACTTGTTGTTTCCTCTGGTAGGCACCCATGTCCATTGCCAACCATTGGGAAATCTTCCGTAGTTCCCTTATCGCAATTCATTGCAATCATACTCACGAAAATTCTTCTGTGTTTGTTTTTCTCAAAGCAATTATCGATCCCCAAGAGCATATCATGCAAATTGATGCCCATGCAGCTGCATCCAATTATCACGGATCACCATTGCTTAGACATTCCTAGTGTATTTTTATTGGCTTGTTCAAACAAGCCGCATTTTAGCACCTAAGCATTGGATTACGTTTCGGTATTCAATATACCCTCCAATGTTTATGTTTACCCAGCTTCACATCTCCCAACTATTCTTTTCGATGCGCGTTCCTTTGTCCTTCCTTCCAATGGGAAGACATTTGTTCCCATAGAAAAGATATTGTGCATGGACTTTCCAATGGGATGCTGATCGGCTCCCATTGGTCATGCATGTCGGAAGGGATGTTTCTCCTGCGATGGTATGCGGTGGAAATCCATCACAATCACCGGAAGCTGGACCAATTTTTACGGAGTCAGGCGAGTCAGTTTTGTATCGTCAAACAATACAGATGTGCCCCACGATCGTGTCGTTAGAAAGTCAGATTTTTGCTTCAGTATCGGAAGCACGTGCAGTAGAGGTTGGTTTTAGAAAAGAAAATCGCGTGGAACAGAGAGTGTGTTCAGGTGTTTCGCGGTACCCTGCAATAAAGTTATGAATAGAGAACTGCGTTGAGTGTTCCCAAAGCTCCCTAATAATTTCGCTGAAATTCCAGCATTGAAATCAGCCACCAGGACTTAAATAGGAATATTGTTAAGTGTATATTAAGCACCGATTTATAGTAATAAACAGTGTAATCGTCGGTGAAGATTAAAATTAAAAAATCCTTGTAAGTGTTTCCCAAGCACCCGCATAATATCAGACAGTGTATCCAATCGTAATTGTTTCAATAAATAAAATATTTAAGTCAAACCCTCCGGCGTTTGTTTTATTCGTTCGCAATTATTCGGAGAGATTAACTTCAGTGTTCGCGATTGAACTCTAATTTTCAGTGAACAACGGTGGTGTTTGTGCTGAACCCGCGTCCATGTCGATGCACTAGCATAAATACCAACAGTCGTGCTGAGGAATTCCGTTAAATTTCTTTGTTGTCTTTACCGCTCCCTGAATGACGATAGGTCGGCGACATTTTTCGAACATCTTTCACATACCGTCGACTGGATACAGATCAACCACCCAGCTTCTGAAATTGTTGTCCTCGGTGATTTTAATGTGCACAATTCCGGCTGGTTGTTACATTCTAACAGAACTGAAGAGGCTGGGAGGCTGGCGGAGATGTTTGCTGTAAGCCACAACTTGACTCAACTCGTGGGGGAGCCAACTCAGGGGCTGGATGCTCGAGGAGATTGTGCGAACACCCTGGATCTGTTTTTGTAATTCGAACCGAGTATTTATACCGTATAGGTTTCTGCGCCACTAGGAAACTCAGATCACTGCTTGGTATCTGTCGCGCAAGCACGTGCATATCAAGCGAATAACCGGCTGCTAACTGGGACCATTTGCGAGATTTCTTCACATCCTTTCCATGGTCCGAGGTGTGCTTTGGAAACTCTGATTTTAACGCTTGCGCGGAGTCGATATCAGATATTATTCTTCTGGGGATGGAGATGTACTTTCCACATTCCATCAAACAAAGTTCGTCTGATAAACCTTGGTTTGATAAACGATGTGCGCAGATTACAGCGGCAAAAAATAGAGCTTGTAAGCAATGGCGGTCCAATTCCACCGATGTTAACAGAACGAATTTTGTTCGAATCAGAAACGCGTGCAACCAGACGATTGATATATGAGTAAACTCCTTCGGTGCCCAACTGGTTCGCGCTCCTTCTGGTCAATGGCAAAAGCTGTCAGCAGTAACTTCGCATCCTCCTCTTTCGCTCGTTGGTGACAGACAGCGGATTTATTTTCCGCGAATTCAAACCTAGATCGCGGCCTTTTGGAGCAACCTGTGATCACGCCGGTGCGGTCTTCCATGCGGGATGTGAGATTTCGTCCGCGTACTATTCAACGCATTCTACATGAACTGGATTGTAGGAAGGCAACCGGCCCGGACGGAATACCAGCAATAGTCCTTAAGAACTGTGGTCCAGAACTATCGTTGGTTCTTGGCAGATTCGCCCGCTTATCTTATGGACGGAGGACCTTTGCTGCCTGCTGGAAAATCGCTCGAGTTCAGCCAATCTCAAACACGGGAAAAAAGTGTCCCACAAAATTACCGTCCGAGAACATTACTCTCTACTTTATCTAAGGTGATGGAAAAAGTCATCAATACAGAGTTAGTTAAGTATTTGGAGTGCAACGGACTTCTGAATGACCGTTAATACGGATTCTGTGGCAGGCGGCCCGCGGGAGACCTTTTGACACTTATAACCGATATATGGACACCTGCGATTGAACGGCATGGTGAGTCAAGGGCGGTCCTATTGGATATCTCCAAGGGTTTTGACCGCGCCTGGCACGGGGTATTGCTTAGCAAGCTTCGTTCATATGGACTTTCCCAACAGTTTTGCGACTGGACGAGGAGCTTCGTTGAGAATCGATCGATCCGGGTTGTTGTGGACGGCGAGTGTTCGGATCTGTATCCTGTTAATTTGGGGGTGCCCCAAGGTTCTATTTTGGCTCCAACCTTGTTCTTGCTTCACATAAATGATTTGTTGGAGACAACGGATAACAAAGTGTTCAGTTTTGCGGATGATAGTATGCTAGTTTCTTCCTTTTCGAGTGTTCGGCCGATTGGTGCATCTGCGTCGCATCAGCTGAGATGTGGACAGATTGACTCTCTGAATCAGGATCTAGATAAGGTCCTGCACTGGGTAAGGGCCAATCTCGTCGACTTCAATGCAGCGAAGACACAATATACAACATTAACAAGGAAAAGTGAATCATCGGTTCCACAGCAGATGACGAATGGCCGGGCCCTCGAAGCTGGGGAAAGTTTGAAATTGCTCGGCGTCACGGTCTGTGGGAATGTATCATGGCATAAACACGTGTCGAGCATCGTCCGGTCAGCCTCAGGAAAACTGAGCTATCTTTTTAGAGCCAAGAAATATTTTACTCCGGCCCAACTTCTTCACCTATATAAATCCTAAATTAGACCCGCGCCCGAATATTGCTCTCATGTTTGGAGCTCTGCTCCTAAACATACCCTCGGCCTACTTGAGAGCATACAGAGACGAGCGATCCGCCTGATCGGGGACTCGGCGCTGACATCAGGACTACAGTCGCTATCACATCGAAGGCGCATAGCCGACCTCTGTCTGTTTTACAGATATTATCACGGGTACTGTTCTTCGGAGATTCGTGGTATTGTTCCACGCAATTCGGGTTATATGCGCTCCACAATCCGACGGATCGCACCCGTTTGTGGTTCATCTCCCGACGGCGCGAACATCCCTGCATCAGAACTTGTTTCGTTACAGAGGGGGAAGCTGTGGAACTCCCTTTCCACGCGAATGTTCATCATCATCATCGGCACTACAACCGGGAACCGGTCTTGGCCTTATTTAGCAAGTCCTGAGGCTTGTTACATTTTCCATAATGATTTGTTTTTTCCGGGCAAGGTCATTAGTCTTGCGCCAGAATGTTCCCGGTGCGTTAAAACCTGCAACTGTTCAAAAAGAACTGCAACAGTTATTTGGTGGCATTTCGGGCGTCCACTCGGCGCTATAGGTTCGCCTCTCCCGAGAGAAGTGCCAAAGTAGCACCAAGGGTGTAACGTGGAGAGTGCATGTCAACTTGGATTGAACAGGGACAAGGATCGTCCTGGCCTTCGCCGGGTTGAAAGCAATCAGTAACTTTGCCCTGTATGTTGGCTCCCATCCTTCCGGACTATCTCTTCTACTTCCTTTAAACTGAGTGACCCTGTGTGCTATGATCCTGACTTTGCTGCGGCTATGGAGTCTATAATCGTTTCTAGGATCTGTTATATCTCTTCTAAGATGAAATCTTTATGTTGGCTCCTAAGGGAGTCTGTCTCAGAGGGAAACAATCTTTTGGGGTAATAATATGTTCGGCATTAATAATGACTGCTGCAAAGATCAACACGTATGCGATCTTTGAGAAAGACGCGATTGTTAGTCGTCGTAATTGTAGTCCCATTGTCTGTCTTAACAATCTGTTTCAAGCACCGTGTAGTTTACTTTCCTCTTCTATTCTTTTTAGCGTAAATCACGTCTCCAGATTTATATGCTTTATTTGTCCGGTTTTGGTTCTAAAATTTGAACTGTTTTCTTGAGCTTTTCAAAGCTTATCATTTAAGTTAATGTGTTTAATATCAAAGAATATTTCTGCTGGTTTTGCTGCTGTTGCCGAGTGGATTGTAAAATTGTATTCTTTGACGGCCGAAAAAATCTTCTTAGACGCTGTACTGGTGTGGTCGAGTGATAGTGTGGTGATGTGTTACTCGTACGCCTTCACGGGCGTGGGTTCAGCAACGCGTCCACAATTTGTTAAGAAAAAAAAAACAAAACGAGTAGAGCACACAGGTTCCTTTATTTAAAATGTAGTGAATCTACTTATTACACAAGTCCAATTTAAACTCCACAAATGGAAAATATTCAATTAAACAAAACGTTGACTTCAATATAACGTGCCATTAATAAACGTTGACACACAACACTCTCAACGCGAGAATCCCTTAAGGATGTTCCACTCAGACTCCGAAGACCTATAAAATCTGACTTTCTAACGACACAATCGTGGGGCACATCTGTATTGTTTGACGATACAAAACTGACTCGCCTGACTCCGTAAAAATTGGTCCAGCTTCCGGCGATTGTGATGGATTTCCACCGCATACCATCGCAGGAAAAACATCCCTTCCGACATGCATGACCAATGGAAGCCGATCAGCATCCCATTGGAAAGTCCATGCACAATATCTTTTCACACATACAAATGTCTTCCCATTGGAAGGAAGGACAAACGAACGCGCATCGGAAAGAATAGTTGGGAGATGTGAAGCTGGGTAAGCATAAACATTGGAGGGTATATTGAATACCGAAACGTAATCCAATGCTTAGGTGCTAAAATGCGGCTTGTTTGAACAAGCCAATAAAAATACATTAGGAATCTCTAAGCAATGGTGATCCGTGATAATTGGATGCAGCTGCATGGGCATCGATTTGCATGATATGCTCTTGGGGATCGATAATTGCTTTGAGAAAAACAAACACAGAAGAATTTTCGTGAGTATGATTGCAATGAATTGCGATAAGGGAACTACGGAAGATTTCCCAATGGTTGGCAATGGACATTGCCAGAGGGGTGCCTACCAGAGGAAACAAAAAGTTTTAAAGATTACAGCGATGTGAATGATGCTGTGGCAAGATGATGATCTTGCCATGGAATGTTTTGCAGGAAGCTTAATGCTGCCTAATTGCAGGTAAGTACCATGGGGTAAAATAGAAAGAGGAAGACTTAAGAGGGTTAAGCGATGGGTGCTTCTTCGGCGCCTTGAACAAACCCCACAATAGGACTCTGCTAATCACGAGGAGTGTCGAGTGCGCCCTTTCAATGTTTCCGTTTGTAATAGAATGCTCTGTTGGTGTGCGGATGCGTTACTCCCTTAGCTTTAAACAAGGACTCCGTGCGTGTTCCAATAAATATGGGCTCGTTATCTGTCATTACCGATTCAGCGTATGGAACGACTCGAGATAGTATTTCGTCTATGGTACTCCATGTCTGTGTCGTATCGGGTTTTTGTCTAATGAACTTACTGTATGTATCTATCGTGGTTGTAAATATATTTCTTCTTTTCCACATGGAATACGTCCATTTGTAGGTTTCTTCCTGTCGTCACCATCATCATCATCATCATCGGCACCACAACCGGGATCCGGTCTTAGCCTTGTTTAGCAAGTCTCGAGTCTTGTTAGATTTTCCATAATAATTTATTTTTACGGGCAAGGTTATTAGCTTTTCTTCCTGTATTGCTTGGTAATTCGTGGGGTTTCATTTCTTGTTTCATTGGGTGTCTCTCATATTTCCCAAGTATGCAGAGCTCACAGTTTATCGCTTCCTGATTGCACATATTTCGTATCGTGGGCAAAAAATATGTTCCCCATAATCTCAGCAGCATTATTTCTATAGTTCCGATGGGCTCTTCTATGTATTTGCCTGACTAATTCTACCTGTTTATTTTCGTCTTTGATATCTTCCAGTGAATTAGGTGAGTGTATTATTGTCGTCTTGTTCTAAGTTACCTCTGATTTCGTACAGAGTAACCTCGTCGCAATGGAACGTGTTTAATTTATTTGGATGTAAGATTTTCTTTAAGCTAGGAATTACTTGCTCCAGATCGTTTAATTTAAGGTGATGTCGTCGGTACTCTGGAAAGATTAATTCAGATTTTAACTCGGTCGTGTCGGAAAATTCAATAAATATTTGATTTTTAAAATTATTGACCGGTTTGTGCGTGCTTCTAATTTTATATTCGGGTGAACTATTCGCGTGCGAGGCAAGTTTAAGAACATAAGCCTCATAAACGTTCACGGACCTACAGAGGAGTCCCCTGACGACGAAAAAGAAGAATTCTACGAGACCGTCATGCAAAATACCATGTGCTCGAGGTAGGCTTTCTAGTCAGTCAAAAAATGAGGCCAGTCATTATCGGCTCTACTGCAATAAACGAAAGGCTATCCACTCTTCGCGTGCAAGGCAAGATTAAGAACATAAACCTCATAAACCTTGACGGACGTACAGAGGAGTCCCCTGACAACCAATAAGTAGAATTTTACGAGAACGTCGAGCGGGCCCTCAATGCCTGCACAAGATACGATGTGAAAATCGTTCTTGTTGATTTGAATGCCAAAATAGGACGGGAGCAGGTTTTCGGTCACTATTCCATAGTTTGCATGAGAACACTAATGACAATGGACTACGAGTCGTCGAACAGGCAGCATCAAAGAACTTGGTCGTTGCAAGTACCAGGTTTCCACAAAGCCACCTGGGTATCACCTGATGGAGCCAGTCGCAACCAAATTGACCACGTGTTGACAGACCGCCACCACTCCTCGAGACTGATGACGGTACGAGCGTGTACCGAGGTACCAACGTCGACTCGGATCACTATCTTGTTGGTATAGTTTTCCGAGCGCGGATTGCCTTATGGAGAGGTATTGCATTCTGGGATAAGATTCGAATCAACACGATTGCCGTACGAAATGAGAATACCAGTAACACCTTTGGTCATGCGTTAAGACTCGCCCACGAAGTGCTCAACGGAGGGAGAGTAAGTCCTGGGGCCAGAATGCCGGGCATAGAAGAGAAATGGACGTGCCTTAAGAATACTACTCGCCAGTAGTCGTAGAGATCGGTTGACTGGTTTGATGATGAGTGCAAACTAGCGACTGAACGTAAGGATGCTGTATAGCGGGCAAAGCAGCAGTCTCATAGGACGCGGGTACGCCAGGACAAATACAAAGAGCTCAGACGATCTGAAAAAAGACTCCACAGACAAAAGAAAAGCGCCTGGGAAAAAAAACCTTGTCTGTGAAATAGAAAAAAGTAAAGAGCGAGGTCCGCACGAGGCGCGGAAGTTCTACCAAATAATCCGCAGTATGACGCGGTACACACCACGCTGCACTTACTGCAAGGATAAAGAGGGTAATCTGATCACCGATCCTGAAGGAATTCTGGAGCGATGGGAAGTGCACTTCAACGAATTGCTAAATGATCAGCTCACAGAAGAATTGCAGGCTCCACCAATGCAAAATCAAGACCAAATGCTGCCGCCACCAAGCACTGAGGAAACATTAAAAGCCATAAGACAGCTCAAATCAAATAAAGCCTTCGGATCTGATGGCATAATAGCTGAGGTGATCAAACAAGGAGGGGCAGCGTTACATCACGCAATTCATAAGATCGAGGTGCACGTATGGGAGCAAGAGGAGATGCCGGAAGATTAGTGTCGTGGTATAATTTGCCCCATACATAAGAAGGGAGATATCACACTGTGCAGCAACTACAGGGGTATAACATTGCTGAGTACCACCTATAAGATACTCTCCACTATCCTACAAGATCGGATAGCCCCATACGCTACAGTCATCATTGGTCAATATCAGTGTGGCTTCATCCCAGGCAAATCAGCGATTGATCAGATATTCACCCTTAGGCAGGCGATGGAAAAATGTCTGGAATTTAATATCCCATTATATCATCTGTTTGTAGACTTTAAGGCCCCCTACGACAGCATAGCCAGGGTACAACTATATAATCAGATGAGAGAGTTCGGCATTCCAAACAAATTGATACGACTTTGTAGGTTGACTATGACCAACGTAACTACTCAAGAAAAGATAGCGGGATTGCTATCCAAACCAATAAACATCTTTAATGGACTCCGACAAGGGGACGGTCTGGCCTGCCTCCTTTTCAACCGGGCGTTGGAGAAAGCAATCCGTGACTCTGGCGTTACAACTAGAGGGACTATTACCACCAAGTCCAGCCAGATACTTGCCTACGCAGATGACATCGACATCATCGGTTAAACCGAATCGGCTGTACAGGACTCCTTCACCCAGATCGAGCAGGCGGCACATAAACTGGAGCTGCACATTAATGAGGGGAAAACTAAGTACATGGTGGCAACTTCTGCGAATAGAAGACCTAAAGTTGGTCAAACTATCAGGGTAGTGGAGCACGATTTTGAAGTAGTGTAATCCTTTAACTACCTTGGGTCAATAGTATCGACCGATAACAACATGGAAGAAGAAATACGCGAACGACTGATCAAATCCAACAAAGCCTGCTATGGTCTATCAAGGCTCTTAAAATTCCGAAATTTATCCAGAACATCCTAGCTACTACTGTACAAGACCATGGTCTTACCAGTACTCATGTATGGATCCGAGACTTGGGTGTTCAATAAAAGGTACTCTGAAGGAAGATCTTAAGGAGAATTGTTTACCCTGTATGTGAGGGAGGACGATTCCGGAGACGCTACAATCATGAGTTGTACGCAATTTACCTTGAATCTAATGTTGTAAGAAAAATCAAGCTCGATAGACTCCGGTGGGCGGGACACCTAGCTCGAATGAGCGAAGAGGAGCTTGCCCGGAAAGTCTTTTGTGACAGGATGTATGGAAGGAGACAGCGTGGCGGACCTTGTCTGCGATGGAGGGATGGCGTAGACCAGGATCCCCAGAGCCTGGAAGTGTGAAACTGGATGACATCGGCTCGAAATCGGGACCGGTGGAGAGATTTGTTAAATAAGGCCACGACCGGATCCCGGTTGTAGTGCCGATGGTGATGTTAGTGGGAAGGCAATTCGAGAGCTGAGATTTAAGATTATTTTCGCGACAGATGAGGAATGTTATCTTGACATTCATGTGAAAATATTAAAGTCTGTAGGTCGGTATAGCACCTCAATAGTATACTGGTTAGTATACCCGCCTGTCATGCGGGAGACCGGGGTTCGATTCCCCGTCGGGGAGCCTCTGGCGCAAGACTAATGACCTTTCCCGGAAAAAACAAATCATTATGGAAAATTTAACAAGCCTCAGGACTTGCTAAATAAGGCCAAGACCGGTTCCAGGTTGTAGTGCCGATGATGATGATGATGATGTAGGTCGGTATAGCTGAAGTGTTTTGGCGGTTTGTTTATCTTGTAGGAAGAACGGTTTGCGGCTGTTTGTGTCCCGCCGAACACTGCTGTCACAAGGAACTCCACAGAGCGAAACAGCACAACTACGGTACCGAGAATTGTCACAAATAAAACACAGAGTATGGTTGTTTATTCGGATCCTTTTATTGTTCCTATTTTATTGTTAAAAAAAAAACATGCACTTAATTGGCTATAACACGTTACAAGTGTTCGCTAGTTTTCTTCGGAAATAAGTCACGAGGAATTATTGTACACAGGGATTGTTCTTATTGTTTCTACGACACCTGGTAGGCGACAATGATTAATGGAAACTCTAATTGCATCTAATAATTCTTGCACGCACGTAATTATCGCAAAACATAACTCTGATGTCCTGCGCGAGGATCATGGGTCGGCGCGCGTTGACAACCGACTATATGTTTTGATGTTGCCGTTGGTGGCAGTTCGGACAAATACGTTGTTCACTCGCGTACCTTAGTGTACGTTGCACGTCGTTATTTTCAACTCAATGGCACGGCGCGGGTTTACTACCTCTAAGGGATTCTGTAACTGTACTAAGTCGTAGGCTGAAAATTCTCATACCCATTTCGAATTGTTCGTCCCCTCATCTGCAAAAGCAAATTTCCCATCCAATCTGCAAAGAAATTTTCCCATCATAATGATCATTCTCCTTTCCGTCTTCTTATCGGAATCTTGTTCATTTGTTTGGAAGTTCTTTTCGTGGCATTCGTTTGTGTTACCCATCTGGCTTAAGACAACAAGGCTCTTGTGCGCTTCAGCTGGGTAACAAAGGAACCGTGGGATTGGTGTAGGTTTCTAATTGCATTTCCAAATCATAAACATCTAGCATGAGATCTACGTTAGGATGTTTATGATTGCATGGACTGTTGGTCGGCGGCGAATCGCTATCCTTTGTTTGGGTCATACCAGGAATTTAGGTGCTAATTGCTATTAGCTACCAGGGGAGATATTCGTTGTTCGGTTTGTTTACCGAAGAACGCGTTTAATGGATGCATTGCATTGATGCCCTGAATTGGATGCGTTGGATTGGATGCTTTGAATTCAATATTAGAAACTTTTGAACGTTTAGTTCGATTGATTTTCACTATTGAATTCGATGTTGGTGTATGTAATGTTACCTTTTGTTTCAGGTGGGAGTAAGGACTTTTGGCACACGTGTAATGGACAGTGATGTATTGGTAAAATAAGAAGTAAGGGAACGCATAGTGCGAGCAAAACAAAGTCCTATTTTCAGCAAACTATTTTTTTCCAAGTAAGTTTTTATTTTTTTTTATTCTTACTATACAAAATATTAACGAACACAAAAACAGAAATTCAAAAAAAGATGAAAATCAGAAAGATATTATTATTGTGTAGTACACTTATGGTGTACTACAAAAACTCCCAAATAGGATCACACACATTTTTATTATTTGCCCCTGTTCTTTTAGTTTGCTGGTCAGTAGCGGATCGATTCTGAAAAAAGGTAAGGGAACGTCGTTCCACCGCGTTCCCCTCCCAATACGCCACTGGTAATGGATAAAGGTGAGTATGTTCCTTGGTGGAAAGGACATCTCACCCTATGGTGGTTTGTGTGGTTCGTAGAACCGCCACAGTGTCAACCCGGAAGAATTCGTTTGCAAATCGGAGCACGGTATACCACACCATCGGTGGTAGGACTGGGTTAACTAGAACGCAAAAAGGATTGATTTCGTTTCTAGAACACGGATGCTATGGAGTATACAATTACTGGCGATCAAGATTATATTATAACGCCGTGTAGGTATTTGCACGACTGATATTCACCTTCGTAACACGTACAGTCAAAAGTTGAACACACCACGATTATAAGACCTGATAAAAAAAGAACAATATATTCCAGATTGGTTGAAGAGTGTGTTAAGGACGTTTGTGATTACCGCACTAAACATCATACCGATGAAGTCACTATCAATGTAAGTCATAAACTATAAGCAGATTCTATACAACAAAACCATTGGAACGGAAATGTAATTTTTGTTATGTTATTCTAAACGTTGCGTTCCGTAGCAATCATGTGAATAAAAGTCCGTAGTAATATTATTACATTCATAAATATAATTATTTCAGGGTAATCTCAAATTGCAAATCAATACTGATTCCGGGTAAAAAAGGGCGCAAAAGAAAAAGAAACGCTTTGTTGTATTGTAACCCCTAAGCAAGACAACCGATTGGATCTAATTACAAGTGCGGAGGTTCTTTTTGTTTTGAGTTAGTAGTGCAACATAAAACATCAGGAATTCTGCAACGATATATAACTGTTATCAATAAAAATAAAAATAAATAATATCTACTTTATATAACTTTGTTTTCTTTTTAATGTGGTTGTTTTTTAAATTAATGGATAAAAATCATGACTCGGTTATATTATGAATTGCCACTGACTTTTAGTCGATTAATTATTTGCCGTGCTTATAGAACGATGGCAGCCCTATATATACGATTCGGAACTTTGAAATTGGGTATTTTATGTTTACGTTTTCATCTTATTGTTTTCATTGGAAATACTTATACTTAAGAATATTCCCAGAACAGGATATTCCCCATTTTATAATGCTTTTATACTTATTTTGCTTTTAAGTTGTGTTTGATACCGTTACTTGTACATAAGACACAACAATGTTATCAACTAAATTAGAGTAAGATCCTTTGCTTACAGTGGCAAATTTTAGTATACAAATAAAAAGTACATTCATGTGTTGAAAGCCTGCATGCCTTATCAACTAGCTAATTTCCAGAAACTTAGAAGTCTGTGTCGTCAATCACTCTTCGAAAAAAGCTATCCTTCATTTCACCTTTTAATGGATTCATAACACCAACTTCCATTCTCCGGAAAATCCGATCTCCCAAGAGGGCGTTAAAATTAAAATTCCTATGAGGGAGGATACTAGATGACTAGATACGGATTTCAAGGCAAATTCAAGCTTAGAGTTCTGTCGTCAATTGTTTCTTCTTTCTAGTAAGACTAGGATTTATAGCACCAACTTCGATTCTATGGATGGTTATGAAGTAATCAATACATTTATCTCTTGGAAAATCTGATCTCGCAAGAGGGCGTTCAAATTACAATTCGTATGAGGGAGTGTGGGGAAGAAATATGGTGTGCAGGCGTACTGCATCGGATTCACCCGTATCCCCATCCTCACTACTAACAGTTCCGCCGAAAAGTAACAAAAGAAAACTGTTCGCCAAGGAAAAGGAAATGAAACACACTGATTTGGTGTAAAATATATTATTGTTTTTACTGATAGGTTTATGTCTATTGTAAGTTGCGTTTACATTCAGTTTAAAACACAGCACATTTCGTTTACAATTTAAAGGGTTGCGGTTATTGTTTATCTGTTTTATCTGATGCAAAATATTTAAATTTACTTTAACACTTGGTACAGACACATTCATCGAATACTTTTTGACTACGTAATTGTACAATTAAACGGGGACAGGTAAGGTAAGCAAGTCGACGCACACGATTCGAAACCAACTTTCTATAAACTTGGGGGTTTAAATCCGCGATTCGGGGACATACTGAACGCATCCCCGCAGTGCTACGGAGAGCGGGAGTAGAAAAGACCAGCTGGGTCGGTGGATGGAATAAGACTCACCTGTGGTGTTACACCTCGTTACACACCCCCCCTCAAACAATTCAACCATCCTCACATCCAATAATCATTTTGGATAAAATGCAATACACGCCTTTTTCCCACAAACAATTAAAATACATATCGCACACGTTGCGATAATCACTCATCCATTCAGAAGCAAAGCATTGCCGCCTTTTTCCGCCATTCATATCATATCATTCATAATACCGGCCGACGCAAAGCGCCTATCATTGCAAACAAACCCAAGGTCGCTCGTTACGATCATTCTGCTGTGCCACAAAGAAACCAAACGAACACCTGGCAGGCTCATGTTTCGACTGCACGTCTTCTTTTTTTTACCATGTCCAAAAACAGTACAAGCTATATGACACGGACGGTATTTTCAAAGGCCGCCAACGACGAATTAATTGAGCGTCGGTAAAGTGCTGAGTTCTGCGAAATAGCGGACACAGCGACGAAACGCAAATTGATCGGGTGATACGATTTGCATACGGGCCAATGCACTATAATTGGTTTGCCATATGAAAGCAATTAAGTAATTGGTCAATTCACTACCGCTGCATTTTAAGCAGGGCAAATTAAACGGGAAGCAATTATTGGAAAATGCAAATAACATGTGATAGGCAAATAGCCTCAAAATAGGTTACACTATCTGATAGAGGAAAATGCATCGGTTGCATTAATTCCATAATGATTTGGTATAAAAAGAGTGGTTACGGATGGATAAAGTTGCCAGTGGTGAACTCATCTAACAAGAGGTTGCGGCCTTAGCGTTTGTACAGCGGGCCTCTTGTTTAGATTAGTCACAGTGTAAGAACTAAGCAAGACGGCCGCGACCCAGTGCGCAAGAACAGCGAGCCTTCTTGCTATTAAATAGAGTTACTAACAGTGTCTGGCGCAAGACTACTGACCTTGCCCGGAAAAAAACAAAATAATTATGGAAAATTTAACAAGCCCCAGGGCTTGCTAAATAAGGCCAAGACCGGTTCCCGGTTGTAGTGCCGATAATGATGATGACTAACAGAGTAAATTTAAAAACATATAAGGGATGGAAATTCCCAATTTGACTCGAAAATAAAGTGTGACGTAAACAGTTAAATATGATGTGTTTTCTTTAATTAAACAAAAGAGGGAAGCAGTAACCACTGAACTGGAAGCCAGTCAATTTTATCAACAGCCCAAGGATCGTGTAACTACTGAACCGGAAGCCAGTCAATTCTAACAGCAGCAGTAATAACATATACAAGCACATTCACGATAACGAAATATTAAATGTCAGTATCGGAGATCTGCTCTCTGATGTTACATTGGGTTAGGATCTGACTCTTGATCCAACCCCCAGTTCGATGGTGATATCGGATGAAGAGAGTGAAAATTTCTCTTTAGGGTGTGGCCACGAAGGAAATGAAATCTTTCCTTACTTCGAGTGACCGATGCACGGCAATCTCTGGTATGCAGTGGTGTGTATGTGTGATCGTGTAGATCATATTGTTTACTCATGCACGATGGTCAATGGTAAACGAAACCGAAAAATTGAAGGGACCAAGGGCATCGTGTGTAATGAGGTTCAGCTAAGTAAATAGCTGCATTGGTATTGAGAAAAAAGGTGCTAAAAGGATTCGCCATACACACTGGGAATGGGATGTTTATGGCATCGCTGCCGAGGCTAAGAACAAAATTCTTGTTTGCATTTGATTATGCTATAGAATTTGTATTTTGCGGGTAAAGGCGAGACCAGCGATAGTTTGTCGATGGACAAAAGGGTCTGGATATTGCAGCTGAGTCAACAGTTGCGAGTCGTTAAGATGCAATTTAGATGATTACACAATGACGGTTGTGTATAACATCTATGTTGATTGTAAATGGCATCTATGGCGACTCAAGGGTCGGATTCTAATGCGAATATTTACACCAGTCGAGAATTCGGTTCTTGGTCGCTAATGCAGAGACGCATTGATGCATGTGTGAATGCCGTTGTCGGAGAAATTCTATTCAGGAATTCCTAGGTAATGCGTTGAAAGCATTAATTCCCCTTGAAAAGGGGAAACGTTTCGTTCCAAGGAATGTTTGCAGGTGCTAATGCCCTTTTTGGGGATGGAATGGACTACTGCAGTTTTCCAACGGGTTGCATAATATGCATTATTTAGAGCGTTTTTGAATAAAAGAGTGAAGATGTACACTTCAAGCGACAAATGCTTAAGAACAATGTTTGGAATGCTATCAATTCCCCAGGATTTCTTGTTCTTAATGTATCAAAGGAAGATCGCAAGTCCATCTTTAAGCACAAACATACTCGTGGTTGGATTTCTAAGAAGGGAATCCGCTCTACTGTTTTCCCTAAAGGTCGTGAAACTTCGACTTTCAATATGCCAATTCTTAAGTTCATTGAGTAGCGAAATATGTTTTTGGAGAGCCCTATTTTCGAGGTCAGGGTTAGAATGAGCCGATTCCTTCACTCTATACTCTGCCTCGAAACAAGCACCAACTGAATTCGTTGTCTTTTACGGATCCTCGACTATTGTAAACTCTTCGTCGGAGTTGACGTGTTCCAGAGTAAGTCTATGACGGTTCCGCCAAACCCCACTGCCTACTCACCAGAAGAACCCCCATCCCTACAACCCAACCTGCATACGTTTTTGCTAATGCAATCGCATTAAATGCTGCACGCATCAAATAGATCAAATTTATAATCTAAAACTCCCTGTAAAAGAATCCTTACCTTCCATGCATCTCGTCGCATACAAATTCCCTATAAGAATTCTTTCCTAACTTATCATGAATCCCAAAACCAATTCGGCACCTTGGGTGCCAGGCAAATTCCAATCTTACCAATTGCATTTCCCTCTAGACGAATTCCTGAGAACAAAATGATTTGGTTTACATACAATGTAACCATCATAATCAGTGAATCTTAACCTTGAATTGGCTATTCCCAGCCACAACATGTGTACAATAAATTTACCCACATACACATTGGCTGGAGACCCTTGCACTACCGATAAACAATCCAACGCAGCTGCATACAATTAGCGCAATAGACGCTGAAACGAATTCCCTAGCATGTACCATGTGCAAACAAAAGAACGCTGTCCTTCAGCAGGCATTCTGGCGATACGGCAAACAATTCAAACCATTCAAGTATCCCAAATGCATCTACTATCTAATGAGTTCCAACTTGTTTACTCAGTTGAACTCTCAGATCATAAATTCCCTTTGTCCTACATATTCCTGACCTTCTCACATAAGCAAACACAAACCCAATTAGCATCCAATGAGATTTGGCTTGTTTGCTTAGCCGAACTCACATCTCATAGATGCACATTATGCCCTTTCTTTGTTTCAGTTTCGTTCTCATGGCTTTGTTTAATGAATGAACCAATGTACACACATACATGTGCACCACCATGATCTTTATTACGAGATCTGGTTTTCTGTTCCACAGAGAGAGACTTTACGTCTCTTTTGTAGTAAGTAAAAACATATCCTTAGCGGAGAGGATATCCACCACCACCGAATCGAGGGCGAATCAAGAGCCAGATTCCAGCCCCCGATGGAGTCACATTACAACCATCAAGCGGACGGGTCATCCGCCATCCTTCGTACCGGCGCCGGTAGGGTGTGTACGCGAAATATCGAGTGCGAGTCATCGGCGTGAACAAATAGTTAAAGTGCACGTCAAAATATTACCATATATAATAAAAAGTCAATAAATGTAACTCCCGTTTATGTTTTTTTTTTTTGGTACAAACAATAGTTTATCTCCTTAAGTGGCTCCTTACAAATTGTAAAACAGAACAAAAAAATAAACCAAATCGTAATGAACTAAGTCGTGTGTTTAATTACCCCTTTATGGACGGTCGATATGGAGATTTTCTTGCTTGCTGGACAGTGTCGACGGATCAGGTTCAGCAGCGGAACTTTCGATTAGTGATGAGGAGTGAAGTGAATCAGCGCCATACGCCGGCGCAACATACTTCCTCCCCACAAGTCCTGCGTTCAGCAGGGTTTGACAGTTCTCGGCAGTCCATGTGCACGCAAGGGTACAGTACACCTTTGAAAAATGAATCAAAACAAAAAAACCGTGGCGACTGGAATCCTTACACTCAATCTCGTTTAAGAAAAAAATTAATTTTTGAAACGAAATTTAAAAATATAGTATTTGTAATATCCTGGTTTAGGGGCACAACTGATATGACTACATCTATGGTTGCCTTGGGAATATTAAAGTCTTCATCTCCCAACCTATAAGAAAACAGCAGCACCGGTGATCTTAACTGTGTTGAGGAATCCCCCCCGCGGTCCGTGGTCTTTTCAGGTTCCTTCACTGCTACCTTCGACGTTATCCTCACCAACGCTAACATAAACCGTCGTGATGACCTGCATATGGTGGTTGCTCTCAACGCTCCACCTTACGCTGCTTGTTCTCTTAAAAACATCGCACGAACGTCGTAGCCTATATAGCTTTAGTGTGTTGGGCGGATCTCTGAACTTGGGCTTGACATAATATAGAATTTGTGGTCTCTATCTTCTTCACACCCAAATTCTCATGATCGCAATCACTCAATGTGAATTTCCCGAAGGCAATAACAATATTTTTTGGTGGTGGACCATTGCATCTGTATTTGCTGACGGCATATTATCTGAGGTAATGTTGTGCTGCAACACCGTGGGACTCGTAGACATGGAATACCATTATAATCTTTTCTTCGAAAGATTTTACTTATTTCTGGGCACTTATTGGCTACACCAGCTTTAATGTTATTCCGGGGTTTTAGGAGCTTCCGGACAGGAAGCTTTTAGGTAATATGGGCAGGTGAGTAGTGGCGTTTAGAGGGACCGCCACAGGAGGAATCGACTAGATACGGATTTCAAGGCAATTACAAGCTTTATAGTTCAAGCTTAGAGTTTGGTCTCCATTTGTCCCTTCTTTCTAGTAAGACTAGGATTCATAGCACCAACTTCGATTCTATGGATGATTATGAAGTAATCAATACATTTATCTCTTGGAAAATCCGATCTCCCAAGAGGGCATTAAAATTGCAATTCCTATGAGGGACGAATTGACTAGATACGGATTTTAACGCGATAAAGTTTTCTATAGGGTGGGGCATACATTTTTGGACATTTGAAACATGAATAGAAATAAAACCACAAATGTTATTTTGATAATCATTTATTGAACGTAATAAACGTTTTTTTTAAAATTAGATCGTCCCCGCCACTCGCGCGCCCCTGCCACTAACGGTTTTTAAGAAATCAAGTGGTCATTTACAAAAATTTATGACCCACCCTATAGTTCAAGTTTAGAGTTCTGTCCGCAATTGTCTCTTCCTTCTAGTAAGACGAGTTGTTATCGAACTTGGAATTGTTATCTAATAATTTCCTCAAAGTCTACCAACAGAAATTACACAGTAATCGGCAAAGAAAACAATGCATACAAAGAAGACCGTTAATTATGTAATATTAATTAACTAAAAGACATTTATTAAAAAAGTATTTCGACATTTAGACTCTGTTAAGCAATGCAAAACCTCCAAAAGCTACGATCCGCAGCTCATACAAGCATCCTTGTTCTCCAAAGAACACACCATCTCGGCTATGTGTTTTTCTCTTTCGGAACGAATCACATCCGAATCGCCATTCTGTTTTTCTTCAGTGTTTGACGCACTTCCATTTACCGTCTGTCGTAAGCGAGTCTTGTCCACTGTGAACTGGATAGCATTAGCTGCTGGTTTCGTTCGCAGATAATACATTCCCGTTTTGAGACCCATTTTCCAACCGAAGAAATGAATAGATGTGAGTTTACCATAATTAGGATCAGCTACATGAATATTAAACGATTGACTCTGATCAATGAACGCTCCTCGATCAGCAGCCATTTGAATTGTTGTTTTTACCGATATCTCCCAAACTGTTTTATACAGGTCCCGAATGTCTTTTGGAATTCTCTCAATGTTTTGAACTGATCCTCGATTGGCAATTATTTCATTTTTCATGTCCTCATTCCATAAGTTCAGGTCACAGAGATCCCGTAATAAATGGTGATTGACAACCTGGAATTCTCCGGAGAGAACACGTCTGCTGTAGATATTTGAAGTGTATGGTTCAAATGATTCGTTATTGCCTAAAATCTGAGCCGTTGAAGCAGTCGGCATTGGAGCTAGAAGTAATGAATTGCGCACGCCGTGTTTAGCTATTTTCGCCTTTAGTGCCGCCCAATCCCATAAGTCGGTGGGTGTTTTATTCCACATGTCATATTGTAGGATACCTTTACTCACCGGACTTCCCTCATAAGTTTCATAAGGTCCATGTTCCTTAGCAAGTTCGCAACTCGCTTCCAAGGCTCCGTAATAAATTGTTTCAAATATTTGCTGGTTTAACAGTTGGGCTTCCTCGCTTTCGTAAGGATGTCTCATCAGGAACAGTGCGTCAGCGAATCCTTGCACACCAATTCCTATTGGTCGATGACGCATATTTGACTTTTTCGCTTCCGGCAATGGATAATAATTTACATCGATTATTTTATTGAGGTTTTTAGTTACTACTTTCGTCACATTTTTCAGTTTTTGGAAGTTGTAGTTTTTGTCCGCAGTGACAAACATATTAAGTGCAATGGATGCTAGATTACAGACCGCGATTTCGTCTGGAGCAGAATATTCCACGATTTCTGTGCAAAGATTACTGGATTTAATAGTTCCAAGGTTCTGCTGATTTGACTTTCGATTGCACGCATCTTTATAAAGCATATAAGGAGTTCCAGTTTCCACTTGGGATTGAATTATAGCAAACCAAAGAGATTGCGCTTTTATTGTTCGATTCGCATTTCCTTCCTTTTCATATCGGGTGTACAGCTTCTCGAATTCCTCACCCCAACAATCCTCTAAACCGGGACATTTATGCGGGCACATGAGTGACCAGTCACCATCCGCCTCCACACGTTTCATGAATAAATCTGGTATCCATAGAGCATAAAATAACTCTCGTGCTCGTTGTTCTTCCTTACCAGTATTTTTCTTCAAGTCCAAAAACTCAAAAATATCTGTATGCCATGGTTCCAAATAAATGGCAAATGCGCCTGGTCGCTTTCCCGCTCCTTGATTAACATGTCGAGCTACATTATTGAACACTCTCAACATAGGAACCAACCCATTCGAAGTTCCATCCGTACCCATAATATGAGTCCCTTTAGCCCGAATACAATGTACATTCAAGCCAATACCTCCTGCGGATTTGGAAATCATCGCACATCTCTCCACAGTTTTATATATCCCCTCAATGGAATCATCTATCATTGTAAGCAGAAAACAAGATGACAATTGTGGACGAGTTGTGGCTGCTGCAAATAAAGTAGGCGATGCATGCGTGAAGTATTTCTCTGAAAGCAAGTTATAAGTTTCTATGGCTGCATCAATGTCGTGTCCGTGGATTCCAACCGCTACTCTCATGAGCATATGTTGTGGTCTTTCAGCAATTTTTCCATTAATCTTCAGTAAGTAAGACCTTTCCAACGTCTTGATGCCAAAGTAATTATAGTTGAAGTCTTTTTTGTAATCTATAGCAGAATTCAAACGGTTAGCATTCTGCGTGATGATGTCGTAATGGAATTGAGATATCAATGGAGATGGCTGGCTGGTGCCCTCATGGATGTTGTGGTATAGGTCACTTATAACATCAGAAAAATCTTCTTTTGTTGAATCGTGCAAATTGGAAATAGCGATACGTGCAGCAAGAATAGCATAGTCAAAATGAGTCGTGGTCAAACTCGCGGCTGTTTCAGCAGACAGATTATCAATTTCAGCATTTGTAATACCATCAAATAACCCGCTGGCGACTTTTGAAGCCACCAACTGTGTATTAACAAATTTTGTGTCTAGATTAAGAGTAAGCTTTTCAATTCTAGCAATGAGATCTGATAGGATATTTAAATGTTCGGTACTCATCTTTTTGTTTATTAAACTTATTTTAACGCACCAAGAACCTCGAACAGTTTATAGATGACTGAAACTCGATTCAGGAAAGTCAAGTCGGGAGCAAAGTAAACACCACAGACATTCAACAAATTGGCGGGAGTTTTCGTGCATAGAAGGAAAAACAATACTTACTTGTGAAAGTGATGCCACACCGATTTTAAATACAAACAATTGAGTTATAAAGTGCTATCGGTATAAAATAATGAACCGTTTTGATAACTGTAGAGAGTGGTTCAATTTGAATAGTTTAATACTAATATAAAAACTTAATTTTAATGATTCATAAATAAAATTAATAATTTTATAAATTTAACTATATCCTAAATATCAGTATAGAACAATAGTGGCGTTATGGGGTTCACTTCTTTGCCGTTTATCGAAATATGAAGTGAATTTTTATTAATTTCTATTGTTATATGAACTATAAGGGAAATCGAACTTTTTCGAGTTTGTTTCGACACCGTACACAGTGTGATTTTAACAGCACTTATTACTATTACTATCCAACAATTTGAAATCACAAATCAATAAAGTTGACAAACAGTGATACTAGCAGCTGCAACTTTTGGCTCCGTATCGTTAACTTATAGTTTAATTTTGGCTATATTTATAATCTTATTTATATATATTTTTATATTATCTTCAAGACGCAAATATATGTGTTTTGAAATGTTCTCTTGCATGTTTTAACTGGCAACAATTTTTTAATACAGAAATGGAGTTAAGTATTGTACTGCATTTGTAGCAAATTCGAAGTCGGTCTATATTGAAAATGTAAAGGTGAATAGCTGACATATCACCTGGTCACAGTCAAATTTTTGAGTAGTAGAGAGATTTATTTTTTGTTTGTTTCAAATGTTATTTGTAAGTCGGTTCTAATTAAATATATGAATAGGAGTTCTTCTAGCTGAGTTAGTTGCACTACCTACGTTTTCACTATAGCGGGTGGAAACATGGCGGGATGTCCATATTACCTTTATTTTATTAGGGTATTTAATACCAGGGGGTGGGAGCGAACATACTGAGCAAAGTCTCTGTTTTTAACCTGGCGTAGGTCAGGACGATCCTTGTCCTTGTTCAATCCAAGTTGACATGCAGTCTCCACGTGACACCACTGGATAGCTGCTTTGGCACCCGCCAAGTAGTAAACCAATGCATGCAGCAACATACTGATAAAGGTTGGCGCGAGGCTAATGTTGTATTCCAGAATACTACCCTTATTAAATTTAACACTGAATCTCCTAACACATCCTTAAAAACTTCACTTAACATATATTACATTCTCACTTAATACATACCATTCATAAACATTCACAATATTACCAGTTACAGCACACTTAATAACCTGCACCTTTTTATTTATTCAAAACATAGTAACTTGGATTTTCGTCCAAATTTGAATGAATGTGAAAAGTCACAGAGAGAGAGAATAGGTTTTTCAGTTTGAGATTGTAAGTTGAATAGTGAGTTTGGAAAGTTGAGTTAAGAACCCCTAAGTTGATATAAATATATTAAATATAGTGATAATATATGAGTTTTAATATCATCTAAAACCCTTTAAGAGCCGTTGAATTCAAAAAAGGGTTTTTCTTGTTAATGGCGCCTCAGCCAGTTGTAACTGGACTTTCACCAAAGGAAGGTCTGCCTGGGACGGGGATCATAATACGTGGAGAATTCTTAGGAACCAGAGCGAGTGATCTAATTGGTTTAACTATTTGCGGATGTGACTGCCTTCTATCAGCAGAGTGGAAAAGTTGTAATAAGATTGTTGTGCGTACAGGACCAGCAAAAGAAGAAAAGGAATAATAAAAGGTCCCCGCTCTTCCCTCAACCGAGGAAGCACGGCGGCGGACATACAACACTAATAACCTTGCCCGTAAAAACGAATTATTATGAACAATTTAACAGGTTTCGGATATGGACCGGACACCGGTGGAGAGACTTGCTAAATAAGGCCAAGACCTGATCCCGGTTGTAGTGCCGATGATGATGATAATTTAATACTAGTATTTCGAGTCTTTAAAATATAATAATATTGTTGCGAGCTTAGGGTTCGCTGGATTAATTATTTTTAATAAATAGGAGCCGTTAAATCGATTTTGAATTAATGTAACACTTTATTACTCTGTTAATAACAACCGTTACTTTTACCGTACACTGAACGATTTCTTGACTTATTGCTGACTTATCGCGTCTTTGACTGCTTAATTCTTATGTCTTACTTCATACTTCTTCATCTGCGTGTAACGTATTTAAACCGTTTCCTCATTCTGATTCGGTGTTTCGTTTCCGCCCGTTCCATAGCCTCGAATTTTCTACTGCTCCTAGTCTTCTGTTTTCCAATACTTTCTAGAATATTCTAGTATTAACAAAAAGTCGCCAGTCAGTCACGATGTACCACTTTCATCTTGGCGTTCGGTCTTCGCTGAATCCTATAAACAACGTCGTTAATTCTTGTGAGAATCTTATACGGTCCTTCCCAATGTTGCTGCAACTTCGGAGACCTTCCTTTTTGCCGATGAGGGTTATAAAGCCACACGTTATCGCCTGCATTAAATCCGGATGCGTTGGCTCGAACGTCGTACCTTGTTTTCATCCTGTCTCTGGATACCTTGATTTGCTTTCGAACCAAATGATGAATCTCATCGAGGCGATTTCTCCATTCGGTTACGTAGTCTTCGGTCTTATCTATGGCGTCTGGAGGTATTCCGAATAGCACATCGGCTGGTAATCGTATCTCTCGTCCAAATATAATTCTTGCTGGAAAATGGCCTGCCGTATCGTGATTAGCCGATCTATAACTCATGACAAAGGTTGTACATATTTATCCCAATCTCGTTGGTGATCACTAACGACCATCGATAAGTGCTCTTTCGTTGTTCGGTTAAACCTTTCGACCATTCCGTCTGACTGCGGATGTAAGGGCGTGGTCCTGGTTTTTCTTACGCCCACTGCCGCACAGAAGCCTTGAAATATCTGTGATTCGAAGTTTCGGTCTTGATCGGAATGAAGCTCACAGGGAACTCCATATCTGCTGATCCAATTATTGATAAGCTGCTCAATGGCGGTTGTTGCTTCTTGGTTTGGAATTGGAAGGACTTCCACCCACTTGCTGAAGTAATCGATGATGACCAACATGTATTTGTTGTCGTTGGTTTTTGGAACTGGTCCTGAGATATCAATCGCAATTCGCTCGAAAGGGGCACCAACGTTGTACTGCTTCATAGGGCTCCTTGGTTTTGCTGTTGGTCCTTTGGTAGCAGTGCAAGTTGTGCACTCCCTACACAAAGACTCGACGTCATCTCTCATGTGAAGCCAGTAGAATCGAGATCATCATTTTGAAAGTGTCTTATTAACTCCCAGATGTCCATCGGAGGCCCCGTCGTGCATTTCTGTTAGTACATCCTTCACTTTTGATGGTGGGACTAGAATCTGCATTCGATGGGATTTTCCGTCCGCGGCTTCCCATTTACGATTTAGAATTCCATCTTCCACCAGCAAGGAACTCCATTGTGCCCAATATGCTTTAAATGTTCCACTCTTGTCGGAAATATTGTTCCAAGTTGGCCGCTCGTTCTATTTTTTGTGTTCCAGGATTAGCGACACATCTTCATCCTGACGTTGAGCTGCGCATATAGCATCACTCGTCCACCCATCTAGTACTTCTACTTGTACATTTCGGAGGTCGCACGCCTCCTGTTTCTCTTCCACTCTATGACAATGTTTACAATCTGGCTTACATGGTCTTCTTGATAGAACATCAGCGTTATTATGCACCTTCCCTTGCTGAATTGAGCTTATCATTGATACAGGTGCACATTCTGCGGCTGACTCTCCTTTTCTTATTGCGACCGCCTCCTCGGACGCATTTAATACTCTGACAGGTACAATGTGCTTCTTCACCTCAGGTTGGTCCGTTGATAGTCTCCTTTTATGATTAGTGCATGAACAACAATTCTCAATTGATGTTTCATTCATTCGTCGACGTTTCCCACAGTCAACCGAGATGTGTCCGACTTCGTCGCATGTCCAACACTTCATATCAGGTCTCGGGGTTCTCCCTTGTACATGCTCGATTCTTTGGCAGGGACATTCCTGGACGGACATTTCTCGGACTCTATATGTACTCCTGCCAGTTTGGCGGATTCATATGCCATCATTTTCACTATAGCGGGTGGAAACATGGCGGGATGTCCCTATTACCTTTATTTTATTGGGGTATTTAATACCAGGAGATGGGTGCGTATATACAGAGCAGAGTCTCTGCTTTCAACCCGGCGAAGGCCAGGATGATCATTGTCCCTGTTCAATCCAAGTTGACATGCAGTCTTCACGTGACACCCCTGGATAGCTACTTTGGCAGCCGCCAAGTAGTGAACCAATCCATGCAGCGACATCCTGAGAAAGGTTGGCACAGGGTTAATGACCTGGCCCGGAAAAACGAATTATTATGGACAATTTAACAAGTCTCGGATATGGACCGGACACCGGTGGAGGGATTGCTAAATAAGGCCAAGACCGGATCTCGGTTGTAGTGACCACCAGTCTTTAAAATATAATAATATCATCATAATATAATAATATTGAGTGGATTGCCTGTGCAGATGACATAGTTTCTTTGGGAGTTAGTGGTGATCATTACGTTTCGTGAAATGTTTTTTTTTTACACTACGCCCGTAATTTTAAAGTGCCCTTAGATGTCAGGGCATGGTGCACCCAGACGCGTGACAGCGGTGCGTCCAGGAGGAAGTTAGCGGTGGGCCCGGACGAGTGACAGCGATGCGTCCAGAGGAGAGATAGCGGTGCGCCCAGACGAATGACAGCGGTGCGCTCGGGAAGAGTTAGTGGTCCGCCCAGACGAGTGACAATGGTGCGTCCAGAGGAACGAAAGCGGACGATGTCGGGGCATGGTGCGCTCAGACGCGTGACAGCAATGCATCCAGGAGATTTAGTGGTGCGCTCAGACGCGTGACAGCCATGCGTCCCAGGAGAGTTAGTGGTACGCCCAGACGAGTGACAGCGGTGCGTCCGGGGGTGAGATACCGGTGCGCCTAGACGATACGGTGCGTGTAAAAATGTGATGCAACCAGCGAAGTGGTGCGGTGCGTTCAAAAGAGAAATACGGTGGGTGTAGAAGAGTGATGCGTCCAGCACACCACCGTTTTCGTCGATCTCGAGGTGCCTAACCACCGTCCTGGTCGAGCTCGATATGGTGAGAGACTGAAAAACGTTGAGGCGACTTGAATTTTGATGCTTAAGTGGCGTCCCTTTTTTTCACTGACGCGTAGTCAGCTGGTGGGTGGCAGTTGTCGTGGCAGGCAGATGTGAATGTATTAGATTTCTCCAGTACATTCATGTGTGAATCCGCAACATTCCGTCCGCCTTCGCCAATTATTGGCGAATCACCCTGGTTAAAGGGAGAGCGCCCCAAGGCCGAGGTTGTGCTGGTGGTTGCCGAAAGGTGTTGTTGGTTTGTGTGGGATGAGGACGTTTCCATGAGGTGGATGGGAAGTTACGGGAGGAGACCGCTCGCCACGGGAGGGATGTGTAGCTACTGGGAAGTCCGCCCGCCACGAGTAGCGCTGAATGCTTCGATTTTGTTTGTTGTTTTTCGCTGCGATGGCGGTCGACTCCGATGATATTGTAAGGTTCTCGTGTTTTTGTGTACAGGGGAGTGGTAGGGGTGGCACGTAATCCGGTGGGCGGGGCAGGGTGGGGGCGTTGTGTTTAAGGCCGTACCATCGTGGAGTAAGGTGTGATGTTTTCGCTGACATTGTCAGCACACCTTGCAGGAGTGACAGTCGCGCTTTTAGTTTTTCACTTCCGGTTTTATTTATCGCGCAATGTAGCGATAATGATTCGGCTCGAAGGACCATTAAATGTTGGGGAGGCGACCGTTGGGATGAGGTTGCGTCCACCGAGAGGTCGGGTTGCACCCAGAAGGGTGACAGCGGCGCGACCAGAACGATGATAACGGTTCACCCAGACGAATGACAGCGGTGCCTCCCGGAGGATGATAGCGGTGCGCCCAATCGAGTTATAGCGGTGCGTCCAGAGGAACGAAAGCGGTGCGCTCAGACGAATGACAGTGATGCGTCCAGGGGAGAGATAGCGGTACGCCCAGACGATACGGTGCGTGTAGAAGAGTGAACTACCGTCCTGGTCGAGCTCGAGATAGTAAGAGACTGAAAAACGTTGAGAAGATTTGAATTTTTACGCTTAAGTGGTGTCCCTTTTTTCACTGATGTGTATTCAGCTGGCGGGTGACAGTTGTCATGACAGGCAGATGTGAGCGTACTAGATTTCTCCAGTACATTTGTGTCACGATGCAACAAGTTATGATGAGGGTGCGTAACATATAAAGACATTTAGAGAACTCTCCACCCTCTACACTAGACTTGTTAGCTTTTGTCACAACCGATTAGCCGGTTTTCATTATATTGAGTTGTGACTCAAGAGCTAATGGGGCGAATTCAAGAGAACATCATAACAGTACTGCTTTTGAAGACAGAATACTGTAAAAACCAGGAGAAGACGAGCATCGAAAACGTCGTGTTGAAAAATGAAGAAGGAAGGAAGTAGGCGGCGGGAAAGAAAAACTGATGGGGGAGAAGACAAAATCGAGCAAAGAAAACGTTACGATCGAAGAGACGTCAAGATAATATTTATAAGGGAGGAAAGGGATTGGGGCGTGAATAGAAAACCACAAACCAGTTTAGAACGAAGTATTTTCCGGTTATTCAACGCATGCGTCCAATTCCAATTCCACCCGTTCGATTAGGTTATCAAAACAACCAAGCAAAAATTAGAAATTCATCAGACATTTATTCAGTGCGATAACGTATGAAGAAAAAATCATTATTCAGTGAATTCGACACGCCGCAAAGAATATAATTCGTCCAAAGGAAGTGAATGAAACATAAAAGAAGGAAGTAACAATCGACGGAACGGGCAAGAAGTATCAACCGGAGAAAACCCGGGCAAAAGAACATAAAACGATACGAACAAAAACGAGGAAAACACCTCATGCTGTAAAGCGATGGGTATTTGATTTCAATTCGGCAAATCAGGGAATATAAAAAACTGTTAAGCTCATACCCATCCGGTGAACATAGAAAAACAAGGTGCAGTGCAGAATATACAAGTTACATCGGCCTCTATTGAGACTCAACCAATCGGGGTGTCGTTCACTCCCGCAACGAAAAAATCTCACGTTTCATTGATTTTCGGGAATCCCATTCGCGTTCTGAGCTGATTTTGAATTTGTTGTATTTTGTAATATTTCTGCACATCTTTGTCACTGGTTTGTTCTTCTTGACCCAGCTATAGAAGTTTTGAGCTGAACTGTCGTCGTACTATGTGTATTTTACTTGTTCCTGCTGAAGTTGAGCAAAAGTGTTTACGCAGAGTTTTTGCGGAAATGTTACATTGAGTAAGGTGAATCCAACACACGGATATTTGTGGTCAATTACTGTAGATGCCGTACACCACGGTCTAGCGAAAAGTACCTAGAGTTCATCAGCGACGAATCATTTCATCAGAGGTAACCTTGTCTCGAATCGAGTATATGTTTTGCGCGGGTTAACGTCCAAAGCCACTCCAAAACCACGCCACCCACATTTCCTTTTCCCCTACATCCATATCCTAAAATGTCCTATTCCGAAGTCAAATTACATGCGCGATCCAGATGTTCACGCATAGAATCATTTCCTAATTTTATCAAAGATCATAAAATGCGCATCTGCATTTTCACGATCTTCTAGGAATCTGTTTTCACAAATTCCTATTCATTCCTCAAAACATGTTCTATTCCACTAGCACTAAATTGGGTCTAGACACCCTTTATCCAAATCAAAAAAACCCAAAATAAAATGCTAAGAAGCAAGCCATATGTTCTCTTATCGTGCATCTATACTTTGGGTCATTAAATGCACATTAGCAGATCCCTAGGTTAAGATATAATCTAAAAATATATAACATAAGAAAAGAGACCGAACAACCCCGCTCGAGCCAGAATAGAAACAACAACAAAATCAACCACGAAAAACCACCGCCAATCTACATCAAAAACCTGACCAGAACCAAAGCTATAATTCAAACCCTGCAAAATGCCCTGTGTCACTGGAATTTCAGCACAAATATGAAAGGATCCAGGACTTCCCTAACAGTCAGATCATTAGTCGATCATGATAGAGCAGTTAAAAACTGTTAGAGGAACATTATCAGTTCTTCACATTCCAACATCCTAATAGCTAACAAGCTACCTTTATTATAAGGCACATCGATTCAGAATGGACCAACGAAGAATAAGGACTGGAAATCGCTAGGATATGTCCACATATAAAGATTAATAAGCTGGACTACTTCCAAACACCATACATGAGGACAAACAATATAAAAAACCTCCGGATCATACAAATGCCACCAACTCACTCCCTCCCCACAAGAACACCAAGCAACACCTTTGGTCATGCGTTAAGACTCACCTTCGAAGAGTTCGATGGAGGGAGAGTAAGTCCTGGGGCCAGAATTCCGGGCGTAGAAGAGAAATGGAGACGCCTTAAGAATACTGTCATTAGTACTGCCAACTCCATCGTAGGCAGTAGTCGTAGAGATCGGAGCGACTGGTTTGATGGTGAGTGCAAACTAGCGACTGAACGTATAAATGCTGGATACCAGCCAATGCAGCAGTCTCATAGGACGGGGGTACGCGAGGAGGAATACAAAGAGCTCAGAAGAACTGAAAAAAGACTTCACAGACAAAAGAAAAGTGCCTGGGAAAAAACCTTGTCTGTGAAATAGAGAAAAGTAGAGAGCGAGGTCCCCACCAGTCGCGGAAGTTTTACCAAATAATCCGCAGTATGACGCAGTACACGCCACGCTGCACTTACTGCAAGGATAAAGAGGTAATCTGGTCACCGATCCTGAAGGCATTCTGGAGCGATGGGAAGTGCACTTCAATGAATGGCTAAATGGTCAGCTCACAGAAGAATTGGAGGTTCCACCAATGGAAAATCAAGACCGAATGCTGCCGTCACCAAACTTTGAGGAAACATTAAAAGCCATAAGACAGCTCAAATCAAATAAAGCCCCTGGAGCTGATGACATATCAGCTGAGCTGATCAAACAACGAGGAACAGGACTGTCAAGGAGGAGAAGTTAAACATTATGAATTCAGCCATGTGTTGGTGGACGCGATGAAGGATTGTTCGTTCCCAATTGCCCGTCGACGGAGGATTATGGTGATAATACTCGGTGACCCTCACCGCAGATACTACACCTGTGTTTTATTGTTTCAGGTAATCGTTCGGGCGAGGTACCATCCCTACACTTTCCACCTCTCTTTACCGCGACATTTATTGAGCGTCCATAGTTTTGTCACCACCGACGACGACCCGACGTCCTCAGATCATCTATCGCCTTTTCAGCACATGTTTTCCATGGAGACGACTATCTAACTTCAGCGATGATCGTAGCACATAACATCAACATTGTGACAGCGATTGCGGAATTGGAGGCTCCGCCAATGCAAGATCAAAACCAAATGCTGCCGTCACCAAGCATTGAGGAAATATCGCGTTTTGCAATAGGGACTTGACAACTTTTTTTTTTTTTTAAATATAACGCAAACCATTTGAGATATTTCAAAAACTTTATTATCGGCTTGAAGTACAATCAAAACAGTTATGAATGGAACTCGACTTCGTTTATATGGCCACCATGGGCACGTTTGCGGCGGTCGATTCGTTCGACCCAATTTTCGATGACTCGGCCACACATTTCGACCGAAACGGCCACTATTTCGCGTTCAATGTTAGCTCTGAGCTCTTCAATAAATCGATTGTATCGTGTGCTGTGTGGTTTGTGGCACCGTCCTGTTGAAATCACATGTCGCCCAAGTCCATATCTTCCAATTCGGTCCAAAAATAATCGGTAATCATGGCGCGATAACGATGGCCATTCACAGTAACGTGACGATCGTTACCGTCGACGAAAAAATATGGCTCAATGACGCCGCTGGCATGCAAACCGCATCAAACAGTTATTTTTGTGGATGTCATGTGGATGGCACATGTGGAGTTTCACCCAACCAATAACGCATGTTTTGCTTATTGACGAACCCATGAGCGTCGTCACTGAAGATGATTTTGCGATGAAATTCATCATCTTGGCGCATCTTTTCCAGAGCCCAATCGGAGAACGTACAACGCTTCAAATGGTCCATCGGCTTCAATTCTTGAGTCAGCTTGATCTTGTATGGGTGTAAACTAAGATCCTTACGCAAAATTCGCCATAAAGTGGTCTGGGCGATGCCCAATTCTTGAGAACGCCATGGAATTGACTGATTTGGATCGTTTGCTACGGACGCCTGAACGGCAGCGATATTTTCGACACTTCGACCAACTCGTTGTTTCACTGGCACGGCAACATCACACAGCGAATATGTAGACTCAAATGTTTGCACTAAACTTGCTATTGCCTGTCTACTAGGGCGAGAATTACGACCGAAAATTGGAGTTAACGCTCTTAAAGTTGCGGTCATCGACTCCAAATGTCGGTAGTAAATTTTTATAATTTGCAGACGTTGTTCGTTCGTGTACTTAACCACGATGAAAATGTTAAGTTTACTGAATAAACTGACAGTGGCAGTTCGATGATTAGTGAAAGGGTGCGTTCACAAATTAAATTCAAAGTTGTCAAGTTGTCAAGACAGCTCAAATCAAATAAAGCCCCCGGATCTGATGCCATACCAGCTGACCTGATCAAACAAGGAGGGACAGCGTTACATCACGCAATTCATGAGATCGTGGTCCACGTAAGGCAGCAAGAGAGATGCCGGAAGATTGGTGTCGTGATATAATTTGCCCATACATAAGAAGTGCCCTGTGAGTAGGGCGTTAGAATATACCCACAGCTAGGCCAGCTTGTCGTAAGAGGCGACTAAAGGCCGAGTGGTAGCCGGGGTCCCAACGCCCTGTGCGCCCGGTGAAATACCACCCCATCATGCTTTAGGCTCCGTGAAATGGTCGGGAGAAATCCCTGGCCATCTTTCGGAGCTTGGCTGATGGACCGGTTCGAGAAAAGGTTGGTTAGGTGGTAGTCGGTCCCAAGGTGAGATACCACCCCGTCACGCTGTACAATCCGCGATATCGCCGAGAGAAATCTTCGACGGTGTTTCGGATGTGTGGCTGATGGCCCGGACTGACACGGGGATAAGTCGTGATGGTGTCTTCTGATATAAAGAATTCCGGAGGTAAACTAGTCTCCCATTCGGATCTCCGGGGGGGACTAGGTCAGGGGGAACATCATGCAGATATCATGATAAATGGTGGAACTTTGAGAGGTTCGTCATCGCATAACCGGGCTAGCTCTCGAGGCTCGGCCCACGCTCGACTGGTGACGGCATTTTGTAACATCAGGGGCATCGGTTTCACCAATACGAATGTAAACGCCGCCCACCAATATTTGCAAACAACGAAACCTGATATCGTTGCCCTAACTGAGACCCAGGTCGATTCGTCAACTGATTCGACATATCTTCGTTGCTCAGGATACGACTTACATTCGAGATTCCGTTTTAAGGGCGGAGCCTGCGTCTTCGCACGGTCTGATCTGGCTTGCCAGACGATGGAGGCGTTGGAACCCAATAATATGGACATCATATGGTTGAGTGTCGTGCTGAGGAATTCTGTTAAATTTCTTTGTTGTCTTTACCGCTCCCCGAATGACGATCGACCGGCGACATTTTTCGAACATCTTTCAAATACCGTCGACTGGATACAGATCAACCACCCAGCTTCTGAAATTATTGTCCTTGGCGATTTTAATGTGCACAATTCCGACTGGTTGTTACATTCTAACAGAACCGACGAGACTGGGAGGCTGGCGGAGATGTTTGCTGTAAGCCACAACTTGACTCAACTCGTGGGGGAGCCAACGGGAGTACCGGATGCCCGAGGCGATTATGCGAACACCCTGGATCTGTTTTTGACATCCGAACCGAGTATTTATACCGTAGAGGTTTCTGGGAAATTCAGATCACTGTTTGGTATCTGTCGCGCAAGCACTTGCATACCAAGCGAATAGCCGGCCTAGGCAGCTTCGCCATGTATGGAAGTATGGGGCTGCTAACTGGGACGATATGCGAGATTTCTTCGCATCCTTTCCATGGTCGGAGGTGTGCTTCGGAAATTCCGATGTTAACGCTTGCGTGGAGTCCGTATCAGAGATTATTCTCCTGGGGATGGAGATGTATATTCCGCATTCCATCAAACGATGTTCGTCTGATAAACCTTGGTTTGACAAAAAATGCGAGCTGATTACAGCGGCGAAAAATAGAGATTTTAAGCAATGGCGCTCCAATCCCACCGATGTTAACAGAACGAATTTTGTTAGAATCAGAAACGCGTGCAACCAGGCGATTGATACCGCGAAGAAGGCTCACAACGACAGGGTGATCAATAAGCTCCTTCGGTGCCCAACTGGTTCGCGCTCCTTCTGGTCAATGGCAAAGGCTGTCAGCAGTAACTTTGCTTCCTCCTCTTTCCCCCCGTTGGTGACAGACAGCGGGACGTTAGTCACGAATCCAAAGGATAAAGCTAATGTGTTCGCGAATTTATTTTCCGCGAACTCAAACCTCGATCCCGGCCTTTTGGAGCCACCTGTGATCTCGCCGGTACAGTCTTCCATGCGGGATGTGAGATTTCGTCCGCGCACTATCCAACGCATTCTACGTGAACTGATTTGTAGGAAGGCAACCGGCCCGGACGGAATACCAGCAATAGTCCTTAAGAACTGTGCTCCAGAACTATCGCCGGTTCTAGGCAGACTCTTCCGCTTATCTTATGGGCGGAGGACCTTTCCTGCCTGCTGGAAAATCGCTCGTATTCAGCCAATCCCAAAGACGGGAAAAAAGTGTCTCCCACAAAATTACCGTCCGATAGCATTACTGTCTATTTTATCTAAGGTAATGGAAAAAGTCATCAATACAGAGTTGGTTAACTATTTGGACTGCAACGGACTTCTGAATGAATGTCTATACGGATTCCGTGGCAGGCGGTCCACAGGAGACCTTTTGACACTTAAACACAGATATATGGACATCTGCGATTGAACGGCATGGTGAGTCAAGGGCGGTCGCATTAGATATCTCCAAGGCTTTTGACCGCGTCTGGCACGGGGCATTGCTGAGCAAACTTCGTTCATATGGACTTTCCCAACAGCTTTGCGACTGGACGAGGAGCTTCCTCGAGAATCGATCGATCCGGGTTGTTGTGGACGGCGAGTGTTCGGATCTGTATCCTGTTAATTCAGGGGTGCCCCAAGGTTCTATTTTGGCTCCAACCTTGTTCTTGCTTCACATAAATGATTTGTTGGAGACAACGGATAACAAAGCGTTCAGTTTTGCGGATGATAGTACGCTTGTTTCCTTCTTTTCGAGTGATCGGCCGATTGGTGCATCTACGTCGCATCAGCTGAGATGTAGACAGATTGACTCTCTGAATCAGGATCTAGATAAAGTCCTGCAGTGGGGAAAGGCCAATCTTGTCGACTTCAACGCAACGAAGACCCAGTATACAACATTCACAAAGAAAACTGGATCATCGGTTCCACAGCTGATGATGAGTGGCCGGGCCCTCGAGGCTGGGGAAAGTTTGAAATTGCTCGGCGTCACGGTCTGTGGGAATGTATCATGGCATAAACACGTATCGGGTATCGCCATGTCTGTCTCAGGAAAACTGAGTTATCTTTTTAGAGCCAAGAAATACTTTACTCCGGCCCAACTTCTTCTCCTATATAAATCTCAAATTAGACCCGTGCTCGAATATTGCTCTCATGTTTGGAGCTCGGCTCCTAAACATACCCTCGACCTACTTGAGAGCGTACAAAGACGAGCGATCCGCCTGATCGGGGACTCGGTGCTGACGTCGGGACTACAGTCGCTATCACATCGAAGGCGCGTGGCCGACCTCTGTCTGTTTTGCAGATATTATCACGGGTGCTGTTCTTCGGAGATTCTTGGCATTGTTCCACGCAATTCGGTCTATATGCGCTCCACAAGACAATCCGACGGATCGCACCCGTTTGTGGTTCATCTCCCGACAGCGCGAACATCCCTGTATCAGAACTCGTTCCGTTACAGAGCGGGGAAGCTGTTGAACTCCCTTCCCACGCGGGTGTTCCCGGAGCGTTACAACCTGCAACTGTTCAAAAAGAACTGCAACAGTTATTTTATGGCATCTCGGGGCGCCCACTCGACGCTATAGGTTCGCCTTTCCCGAGAAGAAGTCTAATATATAAAAAAAAAAAAAAAAAAAAAAATGGAGATATCATAGTGTGCAGCAACTATTGGGGTATAACATTGCTGAGTACCGTCTATAAGATACAGTCATCATTGGTCAATACAGTGTGGCTTCATCCCAGTCAAATCAGCGATTGATCAGATGTTCACCCTTAGGCAGGCGATGCAAAAATGTCTGGAATTTAAGATTCCATTATATCATCTATTTATAGACTTTGAGGTCGCCTACGACAGGGTACAACTATATAATGCCATGAGAGAGTCCGGCATTCCAAACAAATTGATACGACTTTGTAGGTTGACCATGACCAACGTAACTAGTCAAGTAAAAATAGCAGGATTGCTGTCCAAACCAATAAACATCTTTAAGGGACCTGACGTTGGAGAGAGCAATCCGTGACTCTGACGTCACAACTAGAGGGACTGTTGTCACCAAGTCCAGGCAGATAGTAGGCAAGTACGGAGATGACATCGACATCATCGGTAGAACCGAATCGGCTGTACAGGACTCCTTCACCCAGATCAAGCAGGCGGCACAAAAACTGGGACTACACATTAATGAGGGGAAAACTAAGTACATGGTGGCAACTTCTGCGAAGAGAAGACCTAACGTTGATCAAACTATCAGGGTAGTGGTGCACAAATTTGAAGTAGTGCAAACCTTTAACTACCTTGGGTCAATAGTATCAGCCGATAACAATATGGAAGAAGAAATACGCGAACGGCTGATCAAATCCAACAAAGCCTGCTATGGTCTATCAAGGCTCTTTAAATCCCGAAATTTATCCCGAACATCCAAGCTACTACTGTAGAAGACCATGATCTTTAAATCCTGAAATTTATCCAGAACATCCAAACTACTACTGTACAAGACCACGGTCTTACCAGTACTCATGTATGGATCCTAGACCTGGATGCTCAATAAAGGGCACTCTGATCTCTTAGCCGCGTTCAAGAGGATGGTCTTAAGGAGAATTGTTGGCCTCGTATGTGAGGGAGGACGATTCCGGAGACGCTACAACCATGAGTTGTACGCAATCTACCTTGAAGCGAATGTTGTAAGAAAAATCAAGCTCGGTAGACTCCGGTGGGCGGGACACCTAGCTCGAATGAGCGAAGGGGAGCCTGCCGAGAAAGTCCTTTGTGGCAGGATGTATGGAAGGAGACAGCGCGGCAGACTTTGTCTGCGATGGAGGGATGGCGTAGACCAGGGCATGGGAGTGCCAAACTGGATGACAGCGGCTCGAAATCGGGACCGGTGGAGAGATTTGCTAAATAAGGCCAGGACCGGATCCCGGTTGTAGTGCCGATGATGATGATGTAGTGGAAAACGTAATTACCAGAAGTCGCAGTTCTAAAATGATTGTTACTCCCATGGAAACAAATGCTAGGCAACCACCACCAGTGGCATTTTATCGATCCTTGATAGTCCTACGGAACTCAGATAACTGTTAACATCCTATCTATCTATCATATTTTCTTTTCTCGATGTCGACCACTCATCAATAATCACCAAATAAAGGGTTCCCGCGACGTAATATTTTTACTGATACACACTATTTCGTTTTGTAATGAGCGAATTTAATTACGTATTTTAAAACATTACTATTTCAAAATCAATGAAATAGTGGTCTATCCGTACTCTTACAAATGACACTTTAAGTAGAACTATTTTAATTTTAATGGTATATCATAAATAAATTAACAAGTAAAAATTCATTGTTGTTTCATTTCACTTGCGCAGTTTATTTGTGGTGTTTATTACTGCCTAAGGAAAACAAGAGCAAGTATTTTTTCTTTTCTTTATTTTGTATTAAAAATAAAAATTTATGTTAAAAATAAAAGTTAGTTATATTTTAATTTTGTTCCGAGTAGAAAAATGTTTTTTTTGTTTTGTTTTTCGTCTTATTTTAAAACCCGCTTCTGTAGTAAAATCTGAAGAAACGGTTACAATACATAATGTATATCTAATTCTACAACAATTAGCACTGCATGGACTGAAAACGGACTTTTCAGGAAGGCAACTATATGAACAATTATTCGAAGACATATTTATAACATTATAATCGCTAACTGGGATTTATATACATTCTCAGGAATAGAACAAGAATTTAAGCTTAACTTAAATAATATTTATGGGTTTATGACGGATGTATTCTCTCGGCGCAAATAAGTAAGTTATCCCACATTCCGATATAAACTTCTCGCATTTTTATCACACGCATCCGTATTCATACCAAATGCTCTGGCTTTTACCATCGGACGGTACATTAGTACTTTGAGGAGTATTAGGGACAGGTGTTCCTCCATTACTGTTACTACACACTACATTGTTTTCATTATCGTTGAGCGTATTATCAGCATTTCCAATCATTGTATTTATTCTATTGTACATTACAAAAGTTGAGTTTTCATTGGTTTGTTTATTTGCGGAATTATTTACTGGTGTTTGTGCTTCAGGAGTACTCGAAACGGGAGACTGGTTCGGATCAATTTTTTGATTTTCACCGACAACGTAAACAGTTCTACGACTTCCTGCTGCTCCAAGTGTTAGGCTACTTTCTGCCACGTCTGATGCATCAAGACTAAATTGAAATAATATAAATTTATATGTTAAATCAAATATATATGTATATATACATTTTTAATTTTAATGAATAATGATCGAGGAAGAGGTTGGGAGGCAGTTAAGGAAATAAAGATAATTTAGGATATTACTTAGTTTTTTAAACCCCGACAACATTTTAATAGCATAAAAATATTCGTTTTAGGAGCAACTACGAATGTTTTCTTAACTTTAATGAATTACACGTCCAATTTTAAGTCGAGATAAATTTCCACAAATACAGCTGGCTAGTTAAAGTAGTACATAAAACCACATCTTCCAAAACCAAACTTTTCTGTGAACTCAGTTACAGAAAAGTTTGGTTTTGGAAATCATACCAATCTTTTCTGTTACTGAGTTCAACATCTAAACAAACTATGCACGTTATGTGGAGTTCTCAAATACTGATATATGTATTTATAGTAATTGCGTAGAAGTGAAAAACATGATTCGAACCAACTCGTCACTTAACCTGCGTGATTGCTACATGAATACTCGGGTATACGACACTGATCAACTTTGTTCATTCTTTTGTGTGCTGTGCTGGGGGGATGGGAGCGAACATACAGGGCAAAGTCTCTGATTGTTGACGAAGTAGTGAGCCAATGCATGCAGTGACATCCTGAGAAAGGTTGGCGCAAGGCTAATAACCATACACGGCAAAACAAATTATTATGGAAAATTTAACACGCCTCCCACACCAAGTAATCTCATCGCAAAAATTAACGCCCGTTGACTTCATAGGCATTCTGGCCAATCACTGGACAAGACTAATCAAAGAGTCTCTGCATTCACTGCACGTAACACCAATTTTAAAACCAGGGCTACGCTTACTTGTTTCCGAAAATGTAACGTTGCCGTTACACTTGCACACTAAAACTTGAACCAACGCCATGAAACCAGGTACAAAGTTAATGATTCTATACATAAATGAAGAATCAACCAATAACTCCTTCTCCGAGGCCGATTTTTTTTTTAGCGAGCCGAGAAACAGCCACAAAGTCGTTTTCAAATTCTTGACGTTCAGCCGTTTGCGATGTGAAATCATATTTCGTGGCCCACCAGATATGGATTGACGACTTCCTTTTTTGCCTTGTTATTGGTCTGCGGACGACGCCTTTTCGACGACGTCTCAGCTTCCTTTTCCGGTGGACTGTACGATGGTGTTATAAAAAGCATCAAAGTAGCCACCGATGACGTGAATCTAACTCATTACGATTGGCTGCTGACGAAGAAAAGAAAATATCAGAAGAAAACGGCCAGACCGAACGACGTACCGTGTCAGGAGACGGTTCATGGCGAAAAAGAGGCTTTTCGTCTCTTTTTGGATGTGTTAGTCTGATCGGGTGTTTAAAGGCAGAAATGAGAATTGTACTAACAACACCATACGCTGCCATAACAAAATCAGAATCAAGTTAAATAAAAATATAATTAAACCCTCCAAAACCTTAAAGTACCTGGGAATAACCTTCACCAACAATCTGTCCTTCTCCGCTCACACCAAAAACTCGATTCGCAAAGCCGCAATTCAACTTAATCTCTGCAGAAAAGTGATGTACAATCCGAATGGTCTCTCTCCCAAAGTTAAATCACTTATCTACAAACAGATAATCAGACCCACTCTCACATATCATCATCATCGGCACTACAACCGGGAATCGGTCTTGGCCTTACTTAGCAAGTCCTGAGGCTTGTTAAATTTTCCATAATGATTTGTTTTTTCCGGGCAGGGTCATTTAGTCTTGCGCCAGAGGCTCCCCGACGGGGAATCGAACCCCGGTCTCCCGCGTGACAGGCGGATATACTAACCGCTATACTACCGAGGAGCCACTCTCACATATGCATGCCCGATATGGTACCATATCACACCCGCCCAAATGGAGAAGCTACGCATTTTCGAAAGGATATGCTTCAGACTTATCACTGGCCTCAACCGACATCCCAACTCCCACAAATATTACAACAGTAGTTTGCTCTACTATGCCGCTAATATTGAACGTATAGATCGACGCTTCCTCGAGCTGTCCATCAAATTTATCGAAAATCTTCCCAATAATCCCAACCCGATAATAAACGCGCTCACAACGACTCCGTCAGATAACCGAACTGCCTTCCCGAACTGTCTCCACATCAAAATGTTCTTCACCTCTGGCAGGTTGGTTAATGACTCTAATGAGATTGTATACCACAATACAGAGCTTTCACCTCACCAATTTAAATATAGTAATATTCAACCTTTCTCCAATATTTTGCGTTTCAACGAACAAACGGAAAGTAGTTCCCCAACCCACATCCCTGACTGACAATATCCTCACTAACCCATAACCTACCTACTGATCACTATGCTTTCCCCTTCCACACCACACTAACTTATTTCAATAATAATTAGGTAACTAGACTAAGTTAAGATAAGTTAAGTTAAGTTAAGCAAATTAGCATAGGTTAAGTAAATAACTATATCCTGGTTTTCTGACCTTTTCCAGGAAGCTCTACCCATTACAATCTTAATCCATAATCAATGTATAACTTTTATCATATATGTAAAGAAAAAAAAAAAAGTCTGATCGGATGGTTCACTAGCCCTTATGTCAATGACCAACTTTACCGACAGTAGTCAATGACCGGGTACCCGGGTACCCACATATAGAAACATTGTTTTAACAATGTTAAAACAAATATTTTGCAATAGATTTTAATTTGTTTATCAGAAACAAATATATTGTGAATATTTTATGTATTTTATATAATTATTTTTTATAAATATAAAGAATTTTGACTATCTGCGGCTACAAAAGGCCTATTGAAATCGGCGCAGAGCAAGGTCAGGATCGGCAGGTGTGTAACAAATTCAGTTATACCTGCTAGAGGGATCTCGAGTATTCGGTTGACGAATAACTTGTACGGTCAACTTTCTATTTATAACTTGCGAGTTTATGGTGAAACCATTCGAATCCGGCATTAGAGAAAGCGTGGTTCAGTCAGCGTCCTTTGTGCATCTGAGCATCTTCAAAATGACGACTTTGTTGACACGTGCTCAATTCAACAGGTAATAATATTAAAATTAATATTGTTAATGTATTTAATAATATTAAATAATTTTGTTGTTGTATTTTTATTTTTAGGAAACAAGAAAGGCGTGTCGGCAATGTGAAATGCCGGTTTGCGACGAACACGCAACTACGTTGGTTGAATGTAATGCATGTCACAGAAGTCCTTCTGAATAAATTTGTTTGTTAATTTAAATGCATTTTTATTGTTTTTCATTAATTATTAGTTATTTAAATAGTTAACTATCAATAATTAATTATTAATTAACTATTTAACATTCAATTTTGCATCATTCTTCATCATTCTCAATGCTTTTTGCAATGTCATCTGCGTAGGCAAATATCTGGCTGGACTTGGTGACAATAGTCCCTCTAGTTGTAACGCCAGACTCGCGGATTGCCTTCTCCAACGCCAGGTTGAAGAGGAGGCAGGCCAGACCGTCCCCTTGTCGGAGTCCATTAAAGATGTTTATTGGTTTGGACAGCAATCCGGCTATTTTTACTCGACTAGTTACGTTGGTCATGGCCAACCTACAAAGTCGTATCAATTTGTTTTTAATGCCAAACTCTCTCATGGCATCATATAGCTCTAACCTGGCTATGCACTGCCAGGCGACCTTAAAGTCTACAAATAGATGATATAATGAAATCTTAAATTCCAGGCATTTTTCCATCGTCTGACTAGGGGTGAACACAATCGGAATACAACATTTTGTTTATTACCTTTTATATGAGGGTGAATCAAATGTAAACGCTAATTTTAGATATTTGTTTAGCAACAAGTTGCGAGCTAGATAATCTTGTGCGGGGATATCGTTTGGTTTATGTAGTCGTACCGGCTAGTACCTTGGCCACCCAGTAGTGGAACCGGCTCAGCTAGCGGTCGCGCTCGACTTTGTAGTCAGTGCAGCCATGAGCGAGCAAGAGGTATAAGGTTTTCCAATAGGGACTAGACAACTTTTTTTTGGTAGTAAATTTTTATAATTTGCAGACGGTGTTCGTTCGTGTACTTAACCACGATGAAAATGTTGAGTTTACTGAATAAGCTGACAGTGACAGTTCGATGATTAGTGAAAGGGTGCGTTCACAACTTAAATTAAAAGTTGTCAAGTCCCTATTGTATAAGCCTGGGGTACCTGGGTACCCGGTCGTGGAAAACAGAATACAATTTTTTAAAATGTCAATTTGAAAGTAAAAAAAATTTTTTTTTTCATTGAAATTTCGTAATTATCATTCAGAAACGTTTGAATGGATATGATCTAAGACATGGGACCGAAATTCGTCTACTAGGCCGAGCAATCGTGAAATTGCGACGAAATGGGTACCCGCGTACCCGGTCATTGACATAAGGGCTAGAAAAGTTATATATATTTGCGCAGAATCAAAATACTGCAAAGAGTGTGAGTATTAGGAAAAACAAAGTGACACACCTGAGTACGAAGAGTGGAAAGTTGGACACGAGGGACAATGTGCTGCAAATCATAGTGGTAGTGATAGAAATGTCGAACCTGAAGTGATCGTTGAGATATTTTGTCGCTCCAAAACTTTACACAATATCACGTATGTGAGACAGTAAAACATATATGTGTCTTGCAGTTGCCATGCCATATAATGATATCGAAGTCACGACAAAAGAATGCATAGGACAATGTGCAAAAGAGGCTAGGAACGAGCTTGAGAAATTAAAAAAAAAAAAAAAAAAAAAACTATAAATCTTAGCGGAAAAGGCATGTTGACAGGTAAGTTCGTTGACGAACTAAGTAATACTGACTCAGTAGCGAAAATGCGCAAAGAAATATGGTCCACTCTTTACCACAAACTTTCAACGGATAACAAGCCTCAATTTGAAAATTACCCACAGGTATTGATTCTTGGTGCTCCTGACAAAAAGAAAAAGCCTTCAATCTTTTATCTGATTATGTCCACAAGCCAGTTATGCATATTGTGACGCTAATGACAATCAGTACTAGCATATTCTAGAAAGTCCAAAACAAAGTACTAGAATATTCTAGAAAGTACTGGAAAACTGGAGGCTATGAGCAGTAGAAAATTCGAGGCTATGGAACGGACAGAAACGAAACACCGAATTAGAATGAGGAAACGGAATAAATACGACACACGCAGATCAAGAAGTAAGAAGTAAGCAGTAAAAGACGGGATAAGTACGAAAGCGATAAATCAAGAAATCGTTAAGTGTACGGTAAAAGTAACGGTTGTTATTAACGGACTAATAAAGTGTTACATTAATTCAAAATCGATTTAAAGGCTCTTTTTTATTAAAAATAATTAATCCAGCGAACCCTAAGCTCGCTACAATTGGTGTCAGAAGTGGGATTAATTATTGGTGAAGTGAATAAGTCTGTGAAAGTGTGTTGTGTCGATGTCAGATCGACATTTAGAGGATCTTCGCGTTCCTGAGTTGAAGAAGGAACTTGAGGACCGGAATCTGGATAGCAGGGAACAGAAGCAAATTCTTCAACAGCGTCTGCAAGCAGCAATGGAGGAAGAGAGTATTGATGTCGACACATATGTTTTTACGATTGGGCCAGACTGCCCGGATGGAGAAGAGACAGCGAGTCAAGATGGTGCCAATGTAACGGAGAAGAGTCTGCTACAGTTGGACATTTCGGAGATGTTCAGGATGATGATGACAAAATTGGACGCGCAAGTTACAGATATTAATTCAAAATTGGACCGGCAACCTGCAGATTTTAAGGCAAAGTTGGATGTCCAAAATTCAAAATTCGACGCATAAGCTGCAGATCTAAATGCAAAATTGGATGCCCAAACGCAGTGGATGAAATGTAATTTTCAACACTTTAAGGAAGAAATTCGAAACGAAGTAGAAAATCTGGATCTAAAAGTCACCGATGAAATAAAGCAAATCGAAAAGAGACTTGAGCGTGTTGAGAGAAATAAGACATCGCTTAGCAATCAACATGACTGCCAAGATACAAGGATGCAACCGCCAACCTTCGATGGAACGGGACCCTTCTCCGTATTTTTACGTCAGTTTGACGCCGCGGCCAATTATAATAAATGGTCGGATGAGCAAAAGTTAACATCACTAATCTTGTCACTCCGCGGGGCGGCTGCAGGATTGCTACAAACCATACCAGCAGAGAAGCAAACAGATTTCCAAGCGGTAAGAGACAGCCTTGAAGCTAGGTATGGAGACAACCACATGCAGCAGATCTATTGCATGACTCATAGACGGCGGCACTAGAATTAAATCCATATGATTTTTAGTTAGCCCTAACCTTCAAAAGACGCGTGTATAAATTTGACAGATGTCGGATCATTAGTTTGTGAATTATAGTATTTTGAGTGAAGCAACTTCTGTTATTGTGAAAAAATGGATAAAAAGGTATTTCGCGTGTTGATAAAATATTGCTTTTTAAAGGGAAAAAATACAGTTGAAGCAAAAACTTGGCTTGATGACGACTTTCCAGACGCCGCCCCAGGAAAATCAACCATCAAGGATTGGTATGCTAAGTTTAGACGTGGTGAAATGAGCACCGAAGACGGTGAACGCAGTGGACGCCCAAAAGAGGTTGTTACCGACGAAAACATTAGAAAACTCCACAAAATGATTTTGAATGACCGTAAATTGAAATTGAATGAAATAGCAGGCACTCTAAAGATATCAACTGAACGTGTACATCATATCATTCACGAATATTTGGGTATGAGAAAGCTCTGTGCAAAGTGGGTGCCGCGCGAGCTCACTTTTGACCAAAAACAACGACGAGTTGACACGGAGCAGTGTTTGGAGATGATCAAGCGTAATAAACCCGAGTTTTTGCGTCGATATGTGACAATGGATGAAACATGGCTCCATCATTTCACTCCGTAGTCCTATCGACAGTCATCCGAGTGGACTGCACACGATGAACCCACCCCAAAGCGTGGAAAAACGCAACAGTCGGCTGGCAAGGTTATGGCGTCTGTATTTTGGGATGCGCGCGGAATAATTTCCATTGACTATCTTGAAAAAGGAAGGACCATCAACAGCGACTATTACACAGCGTTATTGGGCCGTTTGAAGGACGAAATCGCCGAAAAACGACCGCATTTGAAGAAAAAGAAAGTGCTGCTTCACCAAGACAATGCACCGTGTCACAAGTCAGTGAAAACGATGGCAAAAATCCATGAATTGGGCTTCGAATCGCTTCCGCATCCACCGTATTCTCCAGATCTGGCCCCCAGCGACTATTTCCTGTTCTCAGATCTCAAAAGAATGCTCGCTGGGAGGAAATTTTCGTCGAATGAAGAGGTGACCGCCGAAACTGAGGCCTATTTTGAAGCAAAGGACAAATCGTACTACAAAAAAGGTATCGAAAAATTGGAGGGTCGCTATAATCAGTGTATCACCCTCGAAGGGAATTATGTTGAATAAAAAAAACGAATTTTGCCAAAAAAATGTGTTTTACTATGGAAGGCCGGGGACTTTTCAATTAACCTGTTAATAAGCATGTATACCGCTTTAGAAAAACTCATAAAGATGATGAAAACAATTTTTTTTCTAAGTGCTGTTGCAGGCTTGTTATGCTGCACACTGCTTGAGCTGTCAAAAAAAGTTTGCACTTGACCAGCGGCTGCTTAAAATAAAAATAAAACTTAGTTTTTTTATACCTAAGGGTGGGGGGCGAACATACAGGTGAAGGCTAGGACGTTCCTTGTCCCTGTTCAATCCAAGTTGACATGCAGTCTTCACGTGACACCCCTGGATAGCTACTTTGGCACCCGCCAACTAGTGAACCAATGCATGCAGGGACATCCTGAAAAATGTTGGCGCAAGGCTAATAATCTTGCCTGGAAAAACAAATTATTATGGACAATTTAACAAGTCACGGATATGGACCGGGAGAGACTTGCTAAATAAGGCCACGACCGGATCCCGGTTGTAGTGCCGATGATGATGATGATGTGTAGAATAAGCCCTTCAAAATAACTGCCTCAACTAAATATTGCCAAATGTCACTCAAACTCCTTCTCCCGTAAACGATCCCCCTCCCCTATGAGTCATATGTCACATGCTTCTAATAGTGCATCATTAGTTGCTGCATAACAACAATCTCAGCCAACGGGGCAATCGCCAATTGCTCCGCCTGGCAATTCACAATAACACCATTATTGCGTCTACACCACTTAACGAATGTAGTCATAATTTTATGAATTCTAAGATGCATAAAATGAATGGAGTCAAATTAATTAACAATGAGAATACCTCAGGTGTAGATCAGGGTTATGCCACCAACAATGGTTAACTGTCACTCAACACTCACAGTCTTTTATTCGAACTGGTAAAATCTGTTGAATTTTGCAATCAGCCCCATAATAATCCATGGAGACGATTATCGTCAGCCAACAATAACTATAACACAACCAATACAACGAACGTACAACACAACAAACAAATACGAATACTCCCAATCTATGGGGCCGTTCTTCATCATCCTCGTCTTCATCAATCATATCTAATAACACGAACCAAACTCCCAACAATTCGTAGACAACAGTCTACGGTCCGATTCTTAATTTTACTACGCGATACTAATAACCGAATGGGATGATCTCGTTACTTCGAAGCACCTATAAATGTTTCGATCCTTGGTCCACATTTTCAATGTAAACATTTTAGATCACATCACGGTGGATCCGCGGTTTATAAACACGAAATTTGTTGCAGTAGCGTTGCTTGGTCTATCAAATATCTGCAGTACCCAATCCGATCACAGCGAATCCAATAACAATTTACAATCATAAAGGATTCTAACCGATACTTATGACTGAAGTTTCAGTAGGCAGTTGGCACCGCCGGTCAAAGTTGTGTTTAGTCAGAAAATATCTCTAAGTGGAGACATTTGTTTGGATGTTCTGCGTATAAGTCACACGCTGTTCTTCTTTTTATCATAAAATATTGAAAAATCGTTCGTGATAACAGAAGGAAGATCGGAGACGAGGAGGATTGACTATCTAGTGAGGACTTCGTGTCTTTTTTGTATTAAATTCATTGAAGTTAAAGTTGAATTTTCCTTGATAAAGTGTTATAGCGATCGGTTGCATCTCAACGTGTTACTCTCTTTCTCTCTCGCTATCAAAGATATTCAATCTATCCCTTACACAAGGTGTCTTCCTAAATATTTGGAAATCCTCTTTTGTCACCCCCATACATAAGAAAGAGCCAAAAAAGGATATTAGTAACTACCGTCCCATCGCCAAACTGTCACATATTCCAAAACTGTTGGAAGGCATTCTTTACAACGCCTTATGTTTCCGCTGCAAATCCATCATCTCACCCAACCAGCACGGTTTCCTTACGGGTAGGTCGACCACCACCAATCTAGTTGAATTCTCATCCCACACTCTCCGTGCCTAAGAGAACGACCACGAAGTCTATGTATTCACAACCGGTTTCAGCAAGGCCTTCGACAAAATTTCGCACAATCTCATCCTCTTTAAGTTATCCTCCCTTGGCCTCGAATCCCTACTGATTAAGTGTATTTCTTCCTATTTTAATCTTCGAACCTACCGTGTCAGATTTACATCCACCCTCTCCAATACTTTTCTTCCCACGTCAGGGGTTCCCCAGGGCAGTCATCTTGGAGCACCCCCCCCCCCCCCCCCCCCCCCCCTTACTATTAACGATATAGACCCCAGTATCAAACACTCCTCCATCTCTCTATACGCAGACGACACTAAACTCTTCAAGACGATCCGCTTTTCTGTCGACTCCTCACTTCTCCAAAAGGATCTCGACAGCTTTTTAACTTGGTGCCAAAATAACTGCATCGAACTAAATATTGCCATTTAAATTGTGGTTTACCCTTACCTTCTAGGGTGGACGTCTGTTGCAGCTGGAGGTGTGAGGATGTGCCCGCCCTCTTTAGTGGGAGCCTCCCCAAGGAGCCGATTTCCAAACGCAAGTTCCTTCCAGCTTGCTTGTTTCCGGATTTTGGTTTTTTTCGGCGAATGAGGCAATAAAAAAGGCAATGGGTTTCTCTTTAAAATTTGTGCTTTATTTGCCTTTATTGGTTTTGAAATGATTACGAATCCAAAATGTGCCGCCCTTTTATACTCTGTGGCGACAGATATTGGTTAAAAATTTTATTTAAAGATTCCAAGAAGCACAAGCAAGATTTTGTTTGCTTCAATTGGAATGGGATTCTGGGAAGTGGATAGGAATTTGGTTGAACAAATTCCCAGAAGGAGAAATTATGAAATGCATTTGGAGTTAGGCATTTCATGATGTTAGGAGTAATAGGAATTGAATCAATGTGCGACAAATGGACTTTCGGTTAATTTTGTCTTGCATATGATTCAATTGGGGAACATGATTTGGATTATGGGTAAGGGTAAGATAATTGGGAATTAAATCAATGCGCGATAAATTAACTTTTGGTTTAACTTGTCGCTCATATGATTCACTATGGGAATAAGTTTGGGATTATTGGTTAAAATGGATATTGTATGGGAGTAGTGATTTAGGATCACTGCATATTGTCACTCAATTACCTTCTCCCGTAAACGATCCCTGTCCACGCCACGTTCCTCAAATAACAGATAACACCTGTACAAACGATTCGTGACCTTGGCATCTTATGTGATAGGAAGCTTAACTTTATCCCACATATTATTGATTATTTATCATTCTCAAGGCCAACTCTGTCCTTGGTTTTGTGAAACGTTGGTCGAAAGAATTCTCTAATCTCAACGTTTCCAGATCGTTCTATATAGCCTTTGTCCTCCTCCATCTTGAATATGCTAGTCGGGTTTGGTCTCCTCACTACTCGTCTCAAATTCGCAAAGTCAAAAGCGTGCAACATCGTTTTTTGCGTTTTGCCCTCCGAGGATTGAATTGGGCAAATACTCTGATTCTACGCCCATACACGAGCCGCCTTCACCTAATTAACCTCAACACACTTGAAGAGCGCAGAATTCATGCTCTCTCAGGTTCAATCAACTGCCCACGCCTGCTCTCCTCCATCACATTTTCCACTAATCCTCGAATTTGCGAAACCCTCGTCTCTTCTATTTGCCTGGCCATTACATGTCTTATGGCTCTAATGATGCCATTTCGCGACTGCACGGGTGCGCAAACTCTCACCCCACCTTCTTTGACTTCAATCTCACCTCTCCCGCTCTCAAATGTCGTCTCCTCTTTTACCCCTTCTGACCACACCCCGCTCACCGTTGACGCTCTACCACTCTCATATTCACACCCTAGCATCCGGCTTATCCTCGCCTTTCCCCGTCCTACCACTTAGACTATTATTCTATCCCTCTTTGTTTAGTTCCCCATTCCAGTTATTAAGTTACTTACTAGTTAGCCCCCACCTCCAACCCGCATGCCATAGTTTTTAAGTTAAGTGTAAGTCTATTTATAAGTTTATATGTTTATACGACTCACTAAGCGAAACAAACTGAGGGTTCTGCCCTCTATTCATTCATTCATTCATTAAAGAATCATTGAACAAAAAATTCGCCCATGGGTGCCCGGCTACTAGGGTAGTAACATAAGGGCAACTAATATTATGTCCTGATAAGTTTTCCGAGTTAGAAACTTTCAAGCAGTAAGTTCATTAGTTGCAGCTGTAATCGATGACCTATGTGCGAATTATACTTTGATGTGTTACAGACATTGTACACAACTGTACAAATAATTATCAAAGCCTGGCCATTACATTTACCAAATGAACTATTACTTTTTATTGGCCTGTAGGAACCCGGAAGTTCATGACCTCACCGACTCGACTCCGCCATCGTTCCCTGTCCTGTGCACTCTCCTTCCACGCTTGACTATCTGATCCGATCTCCTCAAGGTCAACCCTTGCATTGTCCTCCCATCTCCGTCGCGGCCGTCCTGTCAGTCTCTTTCCCGTTGGTCTATCGTCAAGAATTCTACGCACGGTCCTATCATTGCCCATTCGCGCCACATGTCCGGCCCATCTTAATCTTCGCGATCTGATTACTCTCACTATTGTAGGTTTGCGGTATAGCAAGGTGATGGAAAAGGATATCAACACCAAGTTAATTAAGTCTTTAGAGTGCAGCGGACTTCTGAATGTTCGTCCAGACGGTCCACGGAAGACCTTTTGATCCTTTTAACCGATATATGGACATCTGCGACTAAGGGGCATGGTGGGTCAACAGCGGTCGCATTGGATATCTCGAGGGCTTTTAATCGCGTTCTGTTTTGGCTCCAAACTTGTTTTTGCTTCACATAAATGATTTCTTGGAGTCAACGGATAACAAAGTGTTCAGTTTCGCGGATGAAAGTACACTTGTTTCCTCTTTTTCGAGTGATCGACGGTTAGTGCATCAACGTCGCACCAACTGAGATGTACCCAGATCGACTCTCTGAATCAGGATCTGGATAAGGTCCTGGAGTGGGCAAAGGGCAATCTCATCGAGTTCAATGCAACGAAGAAACAGTAGACAGCATTCACAAAGAAAAATGGATCACCGGTTCCACAACTGATGATGAATGGCCAGGTCCTCGAATCTGGGAAAAGCATGAAATTGCTCGGCGTCAGGGTCTGTGGGAATACATCGTGGCATAAACACGTGTTGAACATCGCCAGGTCCGCCCCAGGAAAGCTGGGCTATCTTTTTAGAGCCAAGAAATATTTTACTCCGGCCCAACTTCTTCTCCTATATAAATCCCAAATTAGACCCGCGCTCGAATATTGCTCTCATGTTTGGAGCTCGGCTCCTAAACATACCCTCGACCTACTTGAGAGCATACAGAGACGAGCGATCCGCCTGATCGGGACCTCGGCGCTGACATCGGGACTACAGTCACGGGTACTGTTCTTCGGAGTTTCGTGGTATTGTTCCACACAATTCAGTTTATATGCGCTCTACAAAACAATCCGACGGATCGCACCAATTTGCCGTTCGTCTCCCGACGGCGCGAACATTCCTGCATTAGAGCTGGGTCCGTCACCGAGTGGGAAAGCTGTGGAATTCAGTTCCCGCGCGAGTCTTCCCGGAGCGTTACAATCTGCAACTGTTCAAAACGAACTGCAACAGTTACTTGGTGGCATGTCGGGGCACTATGTCGGCGCTATAGGCTTGCATCCCCCGAGAGAAGTATATTAAAAAAAAAAGAAGGGATTTCCATTCTAAATGCTAACAACTGGGCTGTTTTCCCTCTTCGCCATGTTATTGAAATTATTTTAGAAAGATGCGGCATTTTATTTTAATATTTCATTGTTTTTAGTATTAAGCTTGTGGCGTTTCTAGCAGATCACACACAATATACAAGCAAATAGTGAAGAACGCGGAAAGAAAATCGAACAAGAAAATGCGTTAGCCGTATACCAAGGCAATAACATAACAATTCCACATCAGTTGAGTGTACTTGATTTTAGATATCGAATTCGTACACGCGGCAGTGGCCTGATGCGTTCAGCTTTGGTTCTATCTTTTTGTGATGCTAACCATGATAGCGTCGGTTCGAATCGCACGCTCTTCACTATCGTCGCAAAACGCTATAAGCTCTATATTAATTTTTTATGGCGTATTTTGTATATATTTTAAAATGTCCAGAATCAATAATAAAAAAAGACAGTCTATTATATTTCCAACATTGTGAATTATTTTTCAATGGTTTAAGAAAGCAAGTGAGATATTTATTTAAAAGTATTAATATTTTTAGGTTCTTTGGCTCAGGTTAGGAAAGATGAACGAAAAATTAGGTGAAAGTTAAAATGGTAGGTATTATTGAATGGTTTAATAAAATGTTTTATATATTACCCGTGTATACTATTTCTACGAGAACTACTGAAATCGCTCCGTTTTTGCGACTGCAAACTACTTCGCATTCCACCGCGAATTATTGGATTTTCCAACATTTCATTGGAGTTTCTAAAAAGTTTCAAAATAAACTTATATTTCGGTTTAGTAAAAGCGATTAAACGTAAAATAAAATGCTTTTAATGTCCGTTCTGTGCTTTGGCGGTAAACTTTATAAAAAAAAAGCACTGAAATGATTTTGCTTATGTAACTCACCGTTGTAAACTTTGTCGGACTGCAAGACTTCGTTGTATTAAGTGAGTGTCAGAAACTATTGAGGTTGGCTCTTCAGTGCTGTTGTCCGACTCATTGCCCCCTGATTCCGAGCCAATGGCAGATTGTGACTGCGTTAGTCGTCCGTCTTCAACCCATGATCTTCGGTTCTAAATTAAATTAAATTGAATAGTTTTGGAAAAAGGTAAAATAACTTTTATAAATTACGTTTCAACATAAATTGCTAACTAAGAACTTATGCAATACATGAATTAATGACATCCTACCTATTAGGTAACTTGATTTGAGACTGACACAAATCTAGGGAATTTAATAAGCAATAAATAATATCACCGTGCTAGTTTCAAAATCCATTACGGGTGGCATTTCGGGAAAAATCGAATTCGAGTACCCTGCATCCATTGGTGATGATTGTTTGGTTTTCTTAGCTCGCATATGTCAGGGGGAATATCATGCAGATGTCATGATAAATGACGGGACTTTAAGAGGTTCGTCATCGCATCACCGGGCCCGCTCTCGAGGCTCTGCCCACACTCGACTGGTGAGGGCATTTTGTAACATCAGGGGCATCGGTTTCACCAATACGAATGTAAACGCCGTCCACCAATATTTGCAAACAACGAAACCTGATATCCTTGCCCTAACTGACACCCAGATGAATTCGTCAACTGATTCGACATATCTTCGTTGCTCAGGATACGACTTACAGTCGAGATTCCGTTTTAAGGGTGGAGTCTGCGTCTTCGTGCGGTCCAATCTGGCTTGCCAGAGGATGGAGGCGTTGGAACCCAATACTATGGAAATCATATGGTTGAGGGTCGTGCTGAGGAATTCCGTTAAATTTCTTTGTTGTCTTTACCGCTCCCCGAATGACGATCGACCGGCGACATTTTTCGAACATCTTTCACATACCGTCGACTGGATACAGATCAACCACCCAGCTTCTGAAATTGTCGTCCTTGGCGATTTTTATGTGCAGAATTCCGGCTGGTTGTATCATTTTAACAGAATCGACGAGGCTGGGAGGTTGGCGATGTTTGCTGTGAGCCACAACTTGTCTCAACTCGTGGGGGCGCCAACGCGAGTGCCGGATGCCCGAGGCGATTATGCGAAAACCCTGGATCTGTTTTTGACATCCGAACCGAGTATTTATACCGTAGAGTTTTTGCGCCACTGGGAAACTCAGAGCACTGCTTGGTATATGTCGCGCAAGCACTTGCATATCAAGCGAATAACCGACCTAGGCAGCTTCGCCATGTATGGAAGTATGGGGCTGCTAACTGGGACGATTTGCGAGATTTCTTCGCATCCTTCCCATGGTCCGAGGTGTGCTTCGGAAACTCTGATTTTAACGCTTGCACGGAGTCGGTATCAGAGATTATTCTTCTGGGGATGGAGATGTATATTCCACATTCCATCAAACGAAGTTCGTCTGATAAACCTTGGTTTGATAAGAAATGCGAGCAGATTACAGCGGCCAAAAATGGGACGTGAGATTTCGTCCGCGCTATTCAACGCTCTTCCGCTTATCTTATGGACGGAGGACCTTTCCTGCCTGCTGGAAAATCGCTCGAGTTCAGTCAATCCCAAAGACGGGGAAAAAGTGTCTCCCACAAAATTACCGTCCGATAACATTACTGTCTATTTTATCTAAGGTGATGGAAAAAGTCATCAATACAGAGTTGGTTAACTATTTGGACTGCAACGGACTTCTGAATGAATGTCTATACGGATTCCGTGGCAGGCGGTCCACGGGAGACCTTTTGACACTTATAACCGATATATAGACATCTGCGATTTTGCGGCATGGTGAGTCAAGGGCGGTCGCATTGGATATCTCCATGGCTTTTGACCGCGTCTGGCACAGGGCATTGCTGAGCAAACTTCGTTCATATGGACTTTCCCAACAGCTTTGCGACTGGACGAGGAGCTTCCTCGAGAATCGATCGATCCGGGTTGTTGTGGACGGCGAGTGTTCGGATCTGTATCCTGTTAATTCGGGTGTGCCCCAAGGTTCTATTTTAGGTCCAACCTTGTTCTTGCTTCACATAATTGATTTGTTGGAGACAACGGATAAAAAAGTGTTCAGTTTTGCGGATGATAGTACGCTTGTTTCCTCCTTTTCGAGTGTTCGACCGATTGAGATGAGACAGATTGACTCTCTGAATCAGGATCTAGATAGGGTCCTGCAGCGGGGAAGGGCCAATCTAGTCGACTTCAATGCAGCGAAGACACAATATACAACATTCACAAAGAAAAGTGGATCATCGGTCCCACAGCTGATGATGAATGCCCCCCCCCCCCCCCCCCCCCCCCCTCCAGGCTGGGAAAGTTTGAAATTGCTCGGCGTCACGGTCTGTGGGAATATATCATGGCATAAACACGTGCCGATCATCGCCAGATCGGCCTCAGGAACACTGAGCTATCTTTTTAGAATCAAGAAATATTTTACTCCGGCCCAACTTTTTCTCCTATATAAATCCCAAATTAGACCCGCGTTCGAATATTGCTCTAATGTTTGGAGCTCGGCTCCTAAACATCCCCTCGACCTACTTGAGAGCATACAGAGACGAGCGATCCGCCTGATCGGGGACTCGACATTAACGTCAGGACTACAGTCGCTATCACATCGAAGGCGCGTAGCCGACCTCTGTCTGTTTTACAGATATTATCACGGGTGCTGTTCTTCGGAAATTAGTGGTATTGTTCCGCACAATTCAGTTTATATGCGCTCCACAGGACAATCTGACGGATCGCACCAATTTGCCGTCCGTTTCCCGACGGCGCGAACATCCCTGCATCAGAACTCGTTCCGTTACAGAGCGGGTAAGCTGTGGAACTCCCTTCCTACGCGAGTGTTCCCGAAGCGTTACAACCTGCAACTGTTCAAAGAGAACTGCAACAGTTATTTGATGGCATCTCGGGGCGCCCACTCGGCGCTATTGGTTCGCCTCTCCCGGGAGAAGTTTAATAGAAAAAAAAATGCTATACCCGAACCGTACCTAACAGTACTTTGATATAGTGCATCAATTTGCTCTTATCAGTTTTTTTATTTTTGCTTAGTAGTAACAAATGCAAGCGAAAGGGATATTTTGCCGCACAATATAATAGAAACAAACCATCACCACAGTCATCAATCGTGATTGTGAAGTAAACTAGTGGTTCGTCTTTATGGAAATCTTGGTAAATTTGTTAGACTTGTATTTTTGAAAATGGGTCGTGGAGTACATTGCACCAGTTCCGATCGTAAATTGGTAAAAAAAATTAGGAAAGGACGGGACAATAATGGATGAAATAGCTTAGCTAATAAAGTGCTCTAAGGAAAAAATATTCACAGCTCTTCATTCAAGTCCCAAAATGGAAACCCGAGGCAGAAAAAGAAAAACAACCTCACGATTCGATAAACTGCTAATCCGACTATCCAAGAACAAGCCGTTTTTTCTTCAACGGAATTAAAAAATGACTTAAACGCACCCTGTACGAGTACACAATTAGAAACAGACTAATAGACGTGGGACTTCCCGGAAGAAGTCCCAGAAAAGTTCCATACTTGAGAAAGAAATATAAAGCAGAAAGTCGTTTTTGCCAACAAAAAAAAAAAAAACACCTCCAGCGTGTGAATTGGAATAACATCTTATGGCCGGATGAAACCAATATTAATTTGTTTGGTTCCGATGGAAAAATGTACTTCAGACGACCAATGAACCCAGAATTCGATCCAAAGTATACGAAAAAGACAGTGAAACATGGTGGAGGCAATTTAATGATTTGGGGGTGCTTTTCAGCATCTGGTGTTGGTCCAAGTTTTCTTATAAAGGACTAAATGTGTGCTAAAGATTATGTAGAAATCTTAAACACCGTTATGCTACCATTTTATGAAGAGGACATGCCTATTAAATGGGAGTTTATGCAGGATAATGACCCCAAGCACACCTCAAAATTGGCTAAAGAATGATTTCTTCAAAACAAAGTCGATGTTATGGAGTGACCATCGCAGTCCTCTGATCTTAACCCAACAGAACATTCTTAAGAGCAAAATCGGAGAGTGCAAAGCCAAAAATAAGGAAGAACTTTGGTCCAAAATAAAAGATGAATGGTACTCTATACCACCCGCGACTTGTACCAAACTAGTCAATTCCATGGGACGAAGATGCAAAACAGTCATTAAAAACAAATGTGCAACAACTAAGTATTAAAAGGATATGAAACACTTTTACTGTAAATTAATTCTTCACAAAACACAAACAAAAAATTAATTTGTTTCTATTATTTTTTTCAGGCAAATCCAAGGAAAACCGGAATCAATATTTTTGTTCACTATTTCTCGCTTTTTTTTTTAATTAAAAATATAGTATTTCTTTTATGTATTACTGTCCCGGATTCGCAACTAAATGCAACGGGGAGAATCTAGTACGTTCATCGTCTAGTACACTCCTCAACCACCATACGCACCATGCCTGTCAGCAACCAGCTAACAATGCATGGTCGCCAAGGGACGCCAGCGAACTGTCACTCAGATTTGAATGTGACTAGCGTTCTTTAGTTTGTCGCCAACCACCAGCGCCTGCACGGCCGGCCAACCAGCAGAAGACAAAGATTATTAATTAATTAAACAAGTAACAAGGTAAATTCCTCGAATCGTTTCAGTCTTTTATTTGCATTTGTTGATTCCAATATCAACTGAGTTAAAACACGCGATTACTCACGTAATTGAGTTGAAATGTGTGTAAGAATGTCCCTAAGAATTTTTTGTTTAATACACTTCTCTCAGGAGAGGCGAATCTATAGCGGATAGAATGCGGAGACGCTTTGATTGACCCGTGCCCAGTGATTGGTCGAAATGCCTATGAAGTCAACATGCCTCTTATTTTTGCGATAAGATTACTCGGTCTTAGACTGAACGGGATAAAAAAATTCTGTGCGATTATGGGTTTACCGATCCCACTTTTCCTGAGCACTTACGATGGTGTTATAAGAAGCATCAAAGAAGCCATCGATGCCGTGAAGTCTAACTCATTGCGAATGCTTTTTTTTTTTAAATTTTTAATATAATTCTCTCCGGATAGGCGAACCTATAGCGTCGCAGCGGCGCTCCAAGATGCCGCCAAATAAGCGTTGCAGTTCTTCTTGGACAGTTGCAGGTTGTAACGCTCCGAAACACTCGTGTGGGGAGGGAGTTCCACAGCGTTCCTACTCTGTAACGCACCGAGTTCTGATGCAGGGAAGGTCGCGCCGTCGGGAAACGAACGGCAAATTGGTGCGATCCGTCAGATTGTCTTGTGGAGCGCATATAAACTGAATTATGCAGAACAATACCGCTAATCTCCGAAAAACGGTACCCGTGATCATATTTATGGTATAAAACAGATAGAGGTCCGCTAAGTGTCTTCGATATGATAGCGACTGTAGTCTCAATGTCAGCACCGTATCCCCAATCAGGAGGGTTTTCGGATTTTGGCCGAAAAGAAAAGGCAAATTTACTAATAATTAGTTTATTTGTATTGAACTATTCCCTTGTTACAAAGGAAATTTAAGAATAATTAATTCACTGTGTTAAACTATCACCTTGTTACAAAGGAATTTTTAAGAAGCGAGCTTTTAAATTCTAACAGCAGTCAATTATATAATATTTTATCTCACTGTTAAACTCTGCTGAAACTGCGTTGGGAGTTGTGGAACGACCGGTCCATTGAGACGATAATTTTTCACTCACACTAACGTGCGCACAAAATGGGATTTTGAAATACCCTTAAATGTCAGAGCACAGTGCGAGCGGATGGAGAGGAAGTGGATAAGGAAAGGAGGTGTCGATGTATATTGGTCTTGAATGTCTGGACATCTCAACGGCCAGGAAACACATGATCAATCAGAACATTCCACATTCGTGTGATTCGGCTAAAGAACGACTCTCTATGTTTCTTTGTGCGCCTAAAGTTCTTTGTGCGCCTAAAGATGGTTATCGGCGGAAAATGTCTAAAGGGGGGAACACATTCAGCAAATTCAGTTGAGCAACGACCGTGATAATACCTATAGAAAAGAGATAGGCATGACACATTGCGCCTGTGTTCTAACGACGGAATTGATCGACTTACGGTTGAGTCCCCAATAAGTTTCACTGCTCGTTTTTGGAGAACACTTGCATTATTTTGATGGGAGACAGATTTGACACCATCAAGAACCACTTGGATTGAACGGCCAGAAAGATAGTCTCTTATCCATTGGAACAGGGAATACTCCACTTCATAGGAATGTAATTTTGACAAAAGGGTTGGATGCCAAACTCTGTTGAAGGCTTTGAAATATCCAATGTGACTACCTTGCTTTCACCGAGGTAGTGGATGGAATGACTCCACTTTTCGGTAAGGTACGCCATCAGATTTCCTGCGGACCTGTTGCTACGAAAGCCATATTGGCGGTCAGTGAGGAGGTCATTTGATTCCAGATATTTCGAAAGTTGACGGTTGATAAGAGATTCCATTACCTTGGAGAGAATAGAAGTTAGTGCTATGGGTCGATAAGAAAAAAGAGGTGATTTGTCGCCCTTTTTGGGAATTGGCTGAATGTTCGCTGACTTTCATCTATTTGGGAAACGGCCAGTAGAATAAGACAAATGAAAGATTTTCCGCAGTGGTTTAGCGAGTGAAGAGGAACATTTCTTCAAGAGAATTGGGGGAATTCCATCAGGACCAGCAGATTTGTGTGTGTTTAGCTCTTTGAGTGCGCGGGCAACAGTACGGAATCGAATCTGGCTCATGGTGTGCTGCTTATGCTCAAGTTAAGGTGGAACTGATGTGGTATCAGGCAGCGTTGAGTTGGCTGCAAAATGTGCAGCAAGTAGATTCGCCTTCTCTATTGCACTGGTGACTGGTTTGTCATCGACTATAAGCGATGGAATGGATGAAGAGACTGAGTTTTGAATGTTTTTCACGAATGCCAAGAAGTTTCTACTACCCGTGGGAGGGTCTAGTATTTTTTGTCTCACTCTCTGGTCATGCAAGAACTTGGCGCGTTGAATATACACATTGCAGTCATTTCTAGCTCTCTTAAATCTTTTCGGGTTTTCCTCAGTATTGTTTGATTTATATAACGGGAAGCTCAACTCTTTAGCCTTAATGGTTTCTCTGCATCCGGAGTGGAACCACATATTCCTCTTGGGTTTGATACTCTTTACTCTGTGTGGAATAAAGGTCCGCATGCCAAGTAGAATCGTGTCTGTCAATGTGTCCGCTATAGAGTCAACATCGTTATTGAGGAAAAATAACGACCAAAATAACCTCCCAAAAAAGTCGTTCAGACCTTCCGAGTTGGCTTTCTTGTAGAACCATACTGTTCTTTCAAGAGCTTTCTCATTAACGTTACTGTTGGTTAGAGAAAATTTAGCTGACACGACACAGTGGTCTAACGTGTCTAAGAGCACCAAGAAGAGAAGGAAGGTCACACCATGACAGCTCCCCATCGGACAACGATTGCGAACAAATCAGAGGAGAGGTAGTTACTCCCATGCGCACCGTTAGTGGCACCAAAGCATACCTGAAGATGGTTCCAGTGGAACTCTACGGACCCAAAGGATCGGTCCGGGTATTGGCTCTGCTAGACGAGGGATCCACAATTTCGTTGCTGGACTCGTCAATCGCCGAAAAGATCGGTGTGAAAGCGGACAGTCGGTGGATCGGGCATCAGGAGGAACGATTCGCAAAGAGTCCCAGTGCGAATAAAAGGAGCCCACAGCCGAAATGGGAGATCGATCCAGGTAAAAACCGTCCCCAAATTCAAACTTTCAAAGCAGGAAGTGAGGAAAGAGACGATCGAAGGATGCAAGCACCTGCGAGACCTTGGAGACCAATTGACCTACACGCAGCAGGAGCCTAAACTACTCACCGGGCAGGACATCTGGGGCCCGCTAGTTACGAGGAGGCTGAGGAAAGGGAGAAACGCCGAACCAGTTGCTTCACTTACCAGTTTGGGATGGGTCTTGCATGGGTGCGAGGCCAGGAACAGCCTACCAGCGAAATTCGTCAACTACGGCGGGACGAAGGGAAACCCGACGAAATTGTTCGTTAGACGTCGCAATAAGCAAGAAATGAGAAGTGAACCTAAACTTAACCCACCAACGGAACGAGCTCCATGTAAACCCGGAAGGCGCAGAAGAAAGAGAAAATTGACAACTCTGCGAACAGTACATTCTACCGGAACATCGAATTGGCAAAACGAAGCTGAAAATATATCTTACATCAGTTAGGGAGAAGCCATTTACACCGACCCAACAACCAAGTACAAATACAAGTGATGCGGTATCGAAGAGAAGTGGCTGCCTTGGCGAGAAGATGATGGTCAACCCGACGACAGTGCAAATAAACAGTTGAGTCTTTACGAAAACGAACACTATCGCTGGTGTACGGAAACAAATCAATGGATTGCTAAAGGTCTTGAGACGAATGGTGAACGATTGGAAACTGAATATTATCGTTGGGACGTTAGCAAGAATCAGTGGATACCGAAGAATCAGACATCCGTGAACGGCCTTACATATGGTTTTGAAAATGGTGTACGGACATACACCGACAAGGATGGAGCTATATTCCTTTGGGACACCGAGAAGAAAGCATGGTTTCCGAAAATCGATGATGACTTTATGGCAAGGTATCAAAGGAGTGATGGCATTATTGACAACACGACACAAACGGCGGGACAGCAGACAGAGAAACGGACGAAACCGCCAGACAATGTGGTAAAGGAAGCGGTAAAAACGAATGCGCCGGCAGAGATTGGGGGTGGTAAAAAAAAGTCTGCTACAGAGCCCCCACAATGGTTCGATGTGGAATCAAACGACGAAGAATGCTTCACGTCGAACCACTTCCTGCCGGGGCACCCTTGCCGTGCCACGGCACCCGATGGCTTCGATGACCACGAACTTGTTGGTAGGGCGAGCTGGAGAACAGCGCAGGGGCTGACAGACCATCTTCCGGAGAAGAAGGGTAAAAGAATACCTGCCGACACTGACGCCAAGAAGAATCTCCGGCCGAGATACCACCGACCCACAATTTGGAGATATAGTCCTGGTGGCGGATTCATCGCTGCCCCGCGGTACCTGGCCCCGCGGGGAAGTGCAAGCGGTGTATCCCGGACCCTATGGAAGGATCAGAGTCCTGGACGTGAGGACGACATGGGGGACACTGCGAAGACCAACCCGCCGCGTCGTAGTGCTGGTTCCAGCGACAACATCGCCGCCACACGAGGAAGTGCTTCGCACTGCTGGGGAGACTGTTGGCGATGCATCACGAATTCCCAGGAAAGACAAGACAGCGCCAGCACACCATTTCCAGAGAAACACCGATCAGCGGCGCACCGATTCCAGGAAGGCACTAAGAAAAACAGCTTCTAGGAAACGAGCGAAGGAGGGGACAGCTGCGGGCCTATATAAGGCGGGCACATCGGTGAAGCAGCAGGAGTCGCCGAAGGAACTCCTACCCAATCGGTCTTGATCAAGACCAGCTCCAGAGAGATCAGGAATTAACAAATAATAAAGAATAATCATGGGAGATAATAAACATTCGATTAAGGAAAAAAAGCAAATTTGTTGTACCGCGTTTTTGATATTCTCCTTCCTTTTACTTTGACGTTAGTCGATTAGGGATTTATACTGGGCAAGACTCTAACGCCCGTTTATCCAGAGAAGAGTCCGGCTCTGGAGGTACAATCCCTCGAATTAGAAGAAATCATCGTTGGTCGGCCAGTGCCGGAAAATACAGTCCGTTAAGGCGAAACTGTTGGGACGTCGCTGAAGAAAGCGCCGTTCGGGATTCGGTTTAGCCCTTTTATTGTTGCGTTAACAGACACGTTTAAGAATGGAATTTATTCCGTCAGGTTCATAGAAGATAAAATAATCACGATACACGAATTCAAATTAAATTATTTAGAGAAAGGGATAATTATTCGTGATTTTAAGGAACATTAGGGCCATAAAGCCATCAACAACGAAGAACGAATGCGTCATTATTATTTTTCATTACTTCGCCATTGTAATCTTCTTAATTTGAATTAACATTCATTATCATTGTTCGATGAAAAAGAATATAGTACATAAATAATTCCGGACACCATGATAGCCATTACATAAAGCAACTAACGTTCACGTAAAATAACTACCATAACAACGCACAACTTGTTCATGATACGTGGCATATACGCTACCTGGCGAAAAGCTCTTCGACTGCGAGAAAAATACGTAGTACCATCTGAACCAAAACGACGACGTGGGGAATCCTATATGAGAAAAAGCAAGAAATGAATGTAAAATGAAATGAACTAATAAATTCCAACACGTACATGTCTAAAAAACAGTACATAGGGAATGTGAACGAAAACAACTAACAACAAACATTAAACAGAGATGTGTCTTCAAAACCTCCACCGACAGTATTCAAGACTTTATCGGCACTGAAGTTATCAAAAACACGGTGGTAAAATAAAGACAGAGCCAAACTACTGTTAACGGCTCATTTAAACAGGACGAGTACTAATCCGTCAAATACCTGCTACGACATAAGCACTGTGGCATTTTTAACAGATACACACACAATACACAAGCCGTATACAATAGCGATAACATAACAATTCACATCAGTTGAATGTACTTGAGTTTCAAAATCGAATTCGTACACACGGCCAGTAGCCTGATGTGTTACGCATTGGTTCAATTTTTGGTGATGCTAACTGTCATAGCGTCAGTTCGAATCACACGTTCTTCACTATCATCCCAAACGCTATAGTACCCATATGCCATATGGCTATGATGTTATATTTCAAACTCCTCTCTAACTTTTCTTACAATGTCATAATCACATCAACTACCCAAAACAAATGGGAAAGTTGCAACCACCTCTGCAGTAAAGCCTTTAATATTTATTGGCCCCTTACTTCCCCCAGTTGGTAGATTGCTTCGGCAACAGTGATTACATATGTGTCGTTTCTAGCAGATACACACACGTCTAATAATGAAGAACAACACCACCGAAAAGACAAGTCGAACAAACAAAGCACTTCTGTTAAAGCCGTATACCATAGCAACAACATAGCATTTCCACATCAGTTGATTGTACTTGAATTTAGAAATCGAATTCGTACACACGGCAGTTGTCTGATGCGTTGAGCTTTGGTTCTATCTTTTAGTGATTCTAACCGTGATAGCGTCGGTTCGAATCACATGCTCTTCACTATCGTCGCTACAGCTATACATATTCCTAGAAGGATAACTATCCGATAACCAAGGAAGTTTGTGTGGTTTTTAACACGGACGTTACTTTTCATGTTATAGTAATCCTATCTACCACCACGCAAATGCCAATGCTCTATGCGAAGAAGCATTTACTCTTACATGTGCATGACATGATTATCCTCACCACCAATTCATCGGTCGATTGTACAAACAACAACCTACAGTGTAGCCATTGCTGGCCGCCTATAGAAATTTCCAGTGTTGTTTCAATCGATCGACAATTTCCAGAGTAGTCATAGCTGACTACCTACTATCGGTCGAGTCTTGTTTTGAGTAAACATGCACTCGACCCATCGACGATGTTATGCTACATGCAAGGAACAGTCAAATGACACTATACGCGTTGGCAATAGGGTAAACAAAACATTGCCCTCATGCCCATGTCCATCGTTACTTTTTAAGTAAACACGATCCCATCTATCCTAGTGCCTAGCCATCGTCGGCAAGGCTCTGCTGACTTAACGTCAAACAAGAAACCTATCCCTATCGGACGGCGGCAATATACCCAGCCCATACATCGATCAACATATTTGATCTGTGGCATATATCTGTTGTTCCTTTTTTATTTCCCTTTCCTTCGCTCAGCGCATGTCGTTGCCTTGCTTCCAAGGTAAAGACATTCAACTCATCTGAACGACGTCCCTGAGAACCTTCCAATGGAATGCAAACCGTTTTTCATTGGTCGTTGGGGCGAAGGAAAGATGGTTTCCCCTTGCGATGACGTGCGTGGAAGCTCATCACAATCACCGAGGCTGGGTCAATGTCGTCCATCAATAAGAGAGTCAGATTTTATCCCCAGTGGCGTGTGGACACACAAAATTAAAAATCAGGCGTGTCGGTACGGTCGCAGTTTGTCGTAATTCTTTATCGCGCAATTTCTTTAATTAGATAAAATTATTTCGGGCGAATATATGGCCAAAAATATAAGACCAAATCACCTATACCAGTTAAAGACAAAAATAAAGCAGTTAATACGAAAGCAGTGCGTTTCATTTCATTCTACTTCGGCTGGATAAGAGTTGGGGATTTAAGTCAATCCGTTTCGTACCTGGTACACCTACTTACAACCTCACAAGGGTACTGCTAGTAAACGAACAACTCAAAAGTGGTTCCAGACCTTTTCGACTGGCGATGAAACTCTTGAAGATCCTCGATCGGGTAGATCAAATTCACCCGATATCGACTAATTAAAGGCTGCAACTGAGGAGAATTCTAGCCAAACATGTCACGAACTTTTTCAACGATTTAGGATAAGCCATGAAACAATTCGTGTACACTTGCATCAGCTGGGAAAATCGTGGAAGATGAGTAAACGGGTCCCCATGCACCAACTGCTGCGAACCGACCCCAGCAAGTCAATATTTGCTCATTCCTTACTTACCAGGGGCAAGTATTGTTCAATTTTGGACCGCATTTTGACTTATGACGAAAAGTGAGCGATGTATTACAACAATTACGCCGCCTCAATGGTTGAGTTGGTAAGGAGTTCTATCTTGCGTTTGATTGGTTCAACTGACGACTCTTGCTATTGTGCAGTTCGGCACAATTATTGAGTTGTAGGTTGTGTCTCAAAACCTAGTCGCCCAGTAAAATAGAACTCTATTAAACTATCGGCTCCGTGAATGGTGTGGAGAAATCTTGACCATCTTTCGGAACCTAACTGATGGACCCAATCGAGAGAAAAAAATAGCATCCCAGGGCGCTGTGGTTCGCCTTTCTTGGGAGAAGGAAAAAAAAATGATTGTACCATTGGCTTTCATCCCTCGACCCAATGTCCTTCAGTGATCAACCTGCTCTTCATCAAGGTAACGGTGTGTGTGTGGTGAACTACTGTTGGGATTGGGTATTCTGGGTTTTTGGAAAGTTGTAAATCTATAGCGTTTGCGACGATTGTGAAGAACGTATGATTTGAACCGACGCTAGGACGGTTAGAAGCACTAAAAATTGCACCCATGTTCAATACATCAGGCCGCTGGCGCATGTACGAATTCGATTTTTAAACTCAAGTACACTCAACTGATGTGGAATTGCTTGGTATAGGCCTGTGTTGTTCTTCACTATTTCCTTGTGTACTGTGTGTGTATTTGTTAGAAACGCCACACCACTCCCTACTCAGTAACTTTGTTACGATCAAGTTCGTGTGCGAGGAGCGAGCGAGCGAGAGAACGCCGGAGCAGGCGAGCCACCCGGTGCACTGTGCAGAAGTCGGGACCGGAGTAGTAAGGTCCTGTTTACCTATGAGAGATTTTGTGCTGTTTGTACACAGATCACACGTTGGAATTGTAGCGTTTAGCAACAGTAGTGAAGAAAATGATGAGCACACGATGAAACGGGCGAGAAAGCAAGCATTGAAACATTGGACTAACGGCCGCGTGTTCGAATTCGAGCGAGCGAGACAACGCCGGAGCAGGCGAGTGAGCCGGTGCTTTGTGCAGTCGGGACCATATTATTAAAGTCCTGTTTACCTATGGGAGATTGTGTGCTGTTTGTACACAAATCACACGTTGGGATTGTAGCGTTTAGCAACAGTAGTGAAGAAAATGATGAGCACACGATGAAACGGGCGAGAAGCCAAGCATTGAAACATTGGACTAACGGCCGCGTGTACGAATTCGAGCGAGCGAGACAACGCCAGAGCAGGCGAGTGAGCCGGTGCTTTGTGCAGTCGGGACCATAGTATTAAAGCCCTGTTTACCTATGGGAGATTGTGTGCTGTTTGTACACAAATCACACGTTGGGATTGTAGCGTTTAACAACAATAGTGAAGAGGATGATTTGAGCACACGATGAAACGGGTGAGAAGCCAAGCATTGAAGCATCGGACTAATGGCCGCGTGTACGAATTCGATTGTTATTCTCAAGTACACTCAACTGATGTTGAATTGGTGTTATTATTACATTGAATTGGTTATATTACATTTTTTTTGTGTTGTTCTTCACTACTTGCTTGTGTATTGGGTGTGCACCTGTTAGAAACGCCACAAAACCATCACCAAAAGGCTTTGTTCAGTACAGTTGCAGAGAAATCGCAAAAGAAGAGCCAGCACGCATAGATGGGAAGGGTCTTCTTTTCCACCAAGACAACACGAGGCCTCATGTAGTAAGGATGACCCTGGAGATAATTGCTTCACTAGGCTGGGAACTTTTACTCCATCTTGCACATTCATCAGACGTTGCTACGTCGGATTGTCATCTCTTCTCGACCATGGACAATTATATGAGGGATCGGCAGTTCGGAACTCGAGGTTAGGAACGTGGTAGTCTTGGAAAAAAGATTTCTTCAAAATTGGCATCTAGATGGGAGAAGGTTATAGAAGCGGATGGTGGATATTTTGTAGGATAAACATTGTGTAACCGCATTGCTTTTGGTACTTTCCTTTACTGCAGTGAACCCGCATGAACTTTCTTGGTTACCGGATAGAACAAATGCCATGTTAGTGTTCCCAGTGAAATCTTGTCTTCAGAAAATTTTCTTTTTTTGGCATTACATGAATCGCTGATAATCCCACCCTCATTCGTGTCAATCAGAGGCATGAATTCATAAATCGAAAAGATTTTTAAGACTGTTCTTGACCATTCACACGACCAGACAAACACTAGGGTGAATTTGGTATTGGAATACTAGCTGTTTTTGTACAACTAAAAGACGGGATGTCAGAACCGTGCTGCACCTAATTGTGTTATTGTCATCGAGATAACTAACTTCAATTCCTCCATTAGCGACTTCGAATATTTCCCTTTCGATTGAAACACTTTTTTGCAACCACCTCTGAGTGGGGCGTCCTAATTGTAACACAAAGTTTCCACGTTACCGCTGACAAAACATTACATATGTTTCAAGCATAGCTTGTAATTAAATTGCACTCATTCCCTGAATAATTCATAACGTCTACTGTTATATTTGATCTTTCCTTTCACAGCTTGTTGACACAGGAACTTATAGTGTTTGTGACGATAATGAAGAACGTGTGATTCGAACCGACGCTATAATGGATCGAATCAACGAAAGATTGAACCCATGCTTTACGCATCAAGCCACTGCCGCGTGTACGAATTCGATTTCGAAACTCAAGTATACTCAACTGATGGGGAATTGCTATATTATTGCTAGGTATCTAAAGGATAAACTTTATTCCGTTCGGTTCAGGTTCATGATATCCAACCCCTTCCTTGCTGCCTCTGGGATCGCCAGCCACCTGTGTCCTCTCCTATTTATACTAGCCACTAATGACATCGAGAACGTCATTAAGAATTCTAGCTTGTCCCTATACGCTGTTGATACCAAGTTATACAAGATCATTGAGTCACCTCTTAATTCCGCACTGTTGCAATCTGACCTTGACAGCTTCTCGACTTGGTGTGACAAAAATTGCTTTGTACTTAACATCGCCAAATACCAATCTATAACCTTTTCCCGTAAGGGTATTCACTCATCCTCACGTTCCTATACCCTTTATAACCAACTCCTGACCATTGTCCAATGTATTCGAGATCTCGGGATCCTTTGCGACAGGGAGCTTAACTTCCTTTCTCCATTGACGAGACGATCTGGAAAGCCAATTCTGCCCTCGGATTCGTGAAACATGGTCTAAGGATTTCTCCGACCCTTACGTTACTCGATCCCTTAACCTTACCCTCGTACGTCCACTGTTTGAATATGCTAGCCAGGCACGGTCTCCTCATCACAAGATCCATATCTGTAGAATCGAAAGTATTCAACATCGCTTCGTTCGGTTCGCTCTCCGATGGCTAGGATGGGAAAACCCCTTAATCCTTCCCCCGTATATTAACCACCTCAAATTAATCAACCTCAGAACTCTTGAAGTGCGCAGGGTCGTGGCTGACATAATATTCATTCATCGGGTCCTCTCCGGCTCAATCGACGGCGCCTACCTCCTTAACTTAATTCCCCTGAACACAATCCCTCAAAATACTCGTAATCCCCGCCTTCTTCACATTTCCCCCCACTGGACCTCTCACGGTCTGAACGACCCTCTTTCGCGGATGCTGAGAAATGTCAACTCCAATTCCACCTTAATCCACTTCGACCTCTCTACCCATACTCTCAAGCACCGCCTCCTAAACCATTCTCACCACCAATCGTATGTGGCGCTTCTACACGCTACTATACCCTGCCCCACCTCTCGCCCTTTCTCCTGCCTTCTGAATTTATCCTGGTTACCTTAGGTTAAGCCTAGTTAAGATAGTTCTTAAGCTCTCTAGTTTGTAACTTATATATACTTTAGATGTAGGTAATTATGTTGCTTGAGGTAACCCAATAAATGGGGTGGTAGCCCCACTAAACTATACGGCTGATGTTTTTTGCTTATTCTTTTTTCTTTCTGTGTTGTTTTTCATTATTTGCTTGTGTACTGTGTGTAACTGTTAGAAACGGCACAGATTCACTATTCAAACGCATAGAACCGAACAACAACCTCCCATTTCAACCGCCTAGTAATTAATGGAGCATCTCATTACCACTGATATCAGAAGTAAGATAATTTTGCATCGTTAGATTGTGTTGTAACGTTTCTAACAGATACACACACAATACACAAGCAAATAGTGAAGAACAGCGAACGAAAATCGAATAAGAAAATGCATCAGAGCCGTATACCATAGCGATAACATAACAATTCACATCAGTCGAATATATTTGAGTTTAAAAATGTGTTGCATTTTGGTTCAATTTTTGGTGATCCTAACTGTCATAGCGTTAGTTCCAATCACATGTTCTTCACAATCATCCCAAATGCTATAATTGGTGATCCCGCCGTGATCTGTACACACAGCACACTTTTCCCATAGTAAACAGAACTTTACGACACGATCACGACTTCCGCATAGAGCACAGGCACACTCGACTGCTCCGACGTTTTCTCGTTCGCTCCGTCGTTCGCACACGAAGCTGATCATAACAAAGCTACTGAGGGAGTAGTTTGGCGTTTCTAACAGATACACACACAATACACCAGCAAATAATGAAGAACACCGAACGAAAATCGAATAAGAAAATACATCAGAGCCGCATACCATACCGATAACATAACAATTCACATCAGTTGAATATATTTGAGTTTAAAAATCGAATTCGTACACACGCCCAGTAGCCTGATGTGTTACGCATTGGTTCAATTTTTGGTGATTCGAACTGTCATAGCGTCAGTTCGAATCACACGTTCTTCACTATCATCCCAAACGCTATAGTGTCACTAAATACTATATAATCTGTGAATTACATCCTGTATTCTCATTAGACAACTTTTATTCGCGACTGAGCATTCTTTTCTCTTAACATTGCTTTAAAGATTTGGTAGCGATTGTTTCCCAGCAGAGTTGTCCCGCCAGATCAACTTTCGCATACGAGATTAGTATACCTCTCGGAGTCTTTAAACTTTCAAATGTTGACATTAACGATCCACTGCGAATTTGTATAATTAAAAATTTTCCTGCTGAATTGATATACCCTCCTTGTAATAAAAAACATTTTACGTATTTCCACTGTGGTACACTACAGGATCCTCCGTTCAACCATATTGACATTTAGCATACAGTCCGCAGATTTCTTAACGGAAGACCGAAGGGATCGGTGGGAAGGCTGCTACGGAGATGGGAGGAGAAAACAGGCGTGACGTTGAGACAATCAGATCGGGTGGCCAAGCGCGGAGGGAAAATGCAGAGGACATCTAACTGTGGTGTAACCTAGTTAGTCAGGTCATGAACTTTCGGGTTTGTAGTAGTAGCATGCAGGTAAGATTGAATTGTTCAGTATATTGGAAACCCACTTGTACCAGAGTTTTGTATTTTGAAAACCTTTCTTTCGTTCTCTTCGAGTTCAATCATCTCAATCATTTCCTCCTTCAGTATGAAATTGGGGAAAACAACCCTTTAACAATCTTTCACTTTTTCTTGTCTCATATGGTCAACTACCGACATGATTACCACTGATACAACTTAACACACACACAAATATTACACTAAATCTACAGCCAAAAACGCAGTTATCAAACGCCAAAGTTGTAATTTCCGAAGGAGTCTTTTCTTAGTTTTGTGTAATTTCCTTCTGAATATTCCTCGATCTTTTGTAGTACGGGGTATTCCGTTGCCGTTCACAATTCCAAATGCAAACCTAACATCTCTTTGACTGTTCAAGTTAGTGTGAATGGTAGAAAGACATCAGCAAAACAGATGCAATGGTGAAGGATATACTTGTCTTTGGCTTCAAACTCAGTTTTCCCCCAACTACATTTTTACGGGCGAAGCACTATAAATTTATCACACATTATGTCGACGAAATACGTTAAAAGTTAATTGCAGTATATTTGAGAAACAATTAATTCTACTTCTTTGCAACGCTTGGGAGAACGATGTAATATTACACGTGAGGGGATTATTTATAAGTTATTTAGTCTACATTAAGTAATACAACTTACTCTGCTGGGAACTTTATTAATTAGATCAGAGCTTGCCTTTTTTACTTTCCGAACCAGACTACTCGCAAATGCCTTCCTGCAAGTTTCAAATTTTACTTTCAATTAACAACATTCTTTCAAAGGACTTTTACTACTTACTTCTTTGGAGCGCTACTTTCTGTTTTTTTATATTGTTCCATAATTTTTTCTTCGAGTTTTTCCTTTTGCCGATTAAGATTGTTGACTTTCTCAGTATAACTTTTTTCTTCCTCATGAAAATGCTGTTTGTCATCCAGGGTAATCGTTAAGAGTTCACGATATTGGGATAACAGTTGAGTTTCATTGTACATCAACCTTCTACGGGCAATATTCCCGTCCGAATTTATTTGAAGGAGCATCTGATGGGATTATTTTAAACCAAAAAATTAATTTACATAGACTTCTTTAAAGTTTCAATATTCATAATGCCCTTCTGTAGTAGATTTTTAATCACCTTACATTTTTTGGTTCGTTAGTCTCTTCAAAACATTTTCTTTGGGAGAAAGTGATAGAGTTGGACACAATTGTGGGATGTGAGGTAAAACAAGGAAACCATAGGCGAGAATGAGTTGAGGATTTTTGCTCACATTTAGGCAGTGGATTTATTAAATAAGGCATAGGATCGTAGGCTGTTCCTTGAATTCATTACTGTGTACATATATAAACCGGAATTTGATTATAACATTTGAAGACTTCATTTATGTCGCCAAATCAAATTCAAATGTTCTTCAAATTCATTCCGGTGTACATATAAAATATAAACCGGAATTTGGTTATAACATTTGAAATCTTCATTTATCTTTCCAAATCAAGTTTGTGGAAAAAAAATTAGCTTCAAAGTATTCAGTCTGAAATAACAATTTATGTTTCCTTTTTTTTCAATCGTTACAGTCTGTTTCCCGAAAGACCCTTAAAAGGAACAGAGAATCGGTTTTTATCTCTTCAATCGTGTCGAAAAGGTGTCTTTGGCGTAGACTTTTGAATTTAGGGAGCAGCTAGAAGTTACACGGTGCTAAATCAGGTGAACACGTTGGTTGTGGAACGATATGGTAGTGTTTTAGCGAACAAATGTATTTAAAAAAAAAAGAAAAGTTTTTGAAACTAATTGAAGTTCGACTATTTTCGGACGCAGCATATCTCTCAGAACCGGCCTAGGCAGCTTCACCATGTACGGAAGTATGGGGCTGCTAACTGGGACGATTTGCGGGATTTCTTCGCATCCTTCCCATGGTCCGAGGTGTGCTTCGGAAACTCCGATGTTAACACTTGCGCGGAGTCGGTATCAGAGATTATTCTTCTGGGGATGGAGATGTATATTCCACATTCCATCAAACGAAGTTCGTCTGATAAACATTGGTTTGATAAAAAATGCAAGCAAATTACAGATGCAAAAAATAGAGCTTTTAAGCAATGGCGCTCCAATCCCACTGATGTTAACAGAACGAATTTTGTTAGAATCAGTAACGCGTGCAACCAGACAATTGATACTGCGAAGAAAGCTCACAACGACAGGGTGATCAATAAGCTCCTTCGGTGCCCAACTGGTTCGCGCTCCTTCTGGTCAATGGCAAAGGCTGTCAGCGGTACCATCGCATCCTCCTCATACCCTCCGTTGATGACAGACAGCGGGACGTTAGTTACCAATTCAATGGACAAAGCTAATATGTTCCCGAATTTTTATTTTCCGCGAATTCAGACCTCGACCCCGGTCTCTTGGAGCCACCTGTGATCTCGCCGGTACGGTCTTCGATGCGGGATGTGAGATTTCGTCCGTGCACTATTCAACGCATTCTACGTGAACTGGATTGTAGGAAGGCAACCGGCCCGTACGGAATACCAGCAATAGTCCTTAAGAACTGTGCTCCAGAACTATCGCTGGTTCTTGGCAGACTCTTCCGCTTATCTTATGGACGGAGGACCTTTCCTGCCTGCTGGAAAATCGCTCGAGTTCAGCCAATCCCAAAGACGGGGAAAAAGTGTCTCCCACAATGGACAAAGGTAATATGTTCCCGAATTTATTTTCCGCGAATTCAGACCTCGACCCAGTTCTTTTGGAGCCACCTGTGATCTCGCCGGTACGGTCTTCGATGCGGGATGTGAGATTTCTTCCACGCACTATTCAACGCATTCTACGTGAACTGGATTGTAGGACGGCAACCGGCCCGTACGGAATACCAGCAATAGTCCTTAAGAACTGTGCTCCAGAACTATCGCTGGTTCTTGGCAGACTCTTCCGCTTATCTTATGGACGGAGGACCTTTCCTGCCTGCTGGAAAATCGCTCGAGTTCAGCCAATCCCAAAGACGGGAAAAAAGTGTCTCCCACAAAATTACCGTCCGACAGCATTACTGTCTATTTTATCTAAGGTAATGGAAAAAGTCATCAATACAGAGTTGGTTAAATATTTGGAGTGCAACGGACTTCTGAATGATCGTCAATACGGATTCCGTGGCAGGCGGTCCACGGGAGACCTTTTGACACTTATAACAGATATATGGACATCTGCGATTTAACGGCATGGTGAGTCAAGGGCGGTCGCATTGCATATCTCCAAGGCTTTTGACCGCGTTTGGCACGGGGCATTGCTGAGCAAGCTTCGTTCATATGGACTTTCCCAACAGCTTTGCGACTGGACGAGGAACTTCCTCGTCCAGCCTCAGGGTTCTATTTTGGCTCCAACTTTGTTCTTGCTTCGCATAAATGATTTGTTGGAGGCAACGGATAACAAAGTGTTCAGTTTTGCGGATGGTAGTACGCTTGTTTCCTCTTTTTCGAGTGTACGGCCGATTGGTGCATCTGCGTCGTATCAGCTGAGATGCAGACATTGACTTTCTGAATCAGGATCTAGATAGGGTCCTGCAGTGGGAAGGGCCAATCTCGTCGACTTCAATGCAGCGAAGACACAATATACAACATTCACAAAGAAAAGTGGATCATCGGTTCCCCAGCTGATGATGAATGGCCGGGCCCTCGAGGCTGAGGAAAGTTTGAAATTGCTCGGCGTCACGGTCTGTGGGAATATATCATGGCATAAACACGTGTCGAGTATCGCCAGGTCAGCCTCAGGAAAACTGAGCTATGTTTTTAGAGCCAAGAAATATTTGACTCCGGCCCAACTTCTTCTCCTATATAAATCCCAAATTAGACCCGCGCTCGAATATTGCTCTCATGTTTGGAGAGCATACAGAGACGAGCGATCTGCCTGATCGGGGACTCAGCGCTGACGTCGGGACTACAGCCGCTATCACATCGAAGGCGCGTAGCCGACCTCTGTCTGTTTTACAGATATTATCACGGGTATTGTTCTTCGGAGATTCGTGATATTGTTCCACGGAATTCGGCTTATATGCGATCCACAAGACAATCCGACAGATCGCACCCGTTTGTGGTTCATCTCCCGACGGCGCGAACATCCCTGCATCAGAACTCGTTCCTCTACAGAGCGGGGATGCTGTGGAACTCCCTTCCCACGCGAGTGTTCCCGGAGTGTTACAACCTGCAACTGTTCAAAAAGAACTGCAACAGTTATTTGATGGCATCTCGGGGCGCCCATTCGGCGCTATAGGTTCGCCTTTCCCGAGAGAAGTCTACTTAAAAAAAAAAGACTTTTGAATTTAGGGAGCAGCTAGAAGTTGCACGGTGCTAAATCAGGTGAACACGTTGGTTGTGGAACGATATGGTAGAGTTTTAGCGAACCAATGTATTTAAAGAAAAACAAAAAAGTTTTGAAACTAATTGAAGTTCGACTATTTTCGGACGCAGCATATCTCTCAGAATGATGTTTGCTGATCCAACTGAAATATCAATACTAACGTCAACGCGTATTTTGTCAATTAACCTCCTCTAGGCCCCAGATCTTTGATTTCCTTGACGTATTGTGCCTCTGGCGCAAGACTAAAGACCTTGCCCGGAAAAAAATAAACCATTATAGAAAATTTAACAAGCCTCAGGTCTTGCTAAATAAGGCCAAGACCGGTCCCCGATTGTAGTGCCGATGATGATGATAGTCTCCCTCCATCGAACTCTTTGAAGGTGAGTCTTAACGCATGAACAAAGGTGTTGCTTGGTGCTCTGATTGCTTAAGGCAGCCGTGTTGATTCGAACCTGATCCGCGGATGCAATACGTCTCCATAAGGCAACCCGCGCTCGAAAAACTGTACCAACAAGATAGCTCTATGATACAGATGAGGGACCACAGGAATATAAACTAACAGCGGGTGTACCTCAGGGATCTGTATTAGGTCCGCTGTTATGGAATATCATGTATGATGGTGTGCTCAGGGTCAATGTACCAGAAGGGGTTAGAATCATTGGGTACGCAGATGATTTGGCAATAGTCGCCGTAGCTAAACATCTAGAAGACCTGGAGAATATTTGTTCCCAAGCCATCCAGAGCATTAAATGCTGGCTAGATATGGCCGGACTGAAACTAGCTGGACATATGATGGAAGCAGTTTTAATAAGCAGCCGCAAGGCAGTTATTTGGAAACAGAAGGACAAATAATCAGATCCAGTCCATATATTAAATATCTTGGTATTATACTCAGGTTACTGTTATACTTAACAACAGGTTGACCTTCAAGGAACACCTGAGGAAAACGAATGAAAAAACGGCAAGAGCCAGCAAAGTTTTGGCGAGACTCGATTATAATGTATCCAGCTCACATATGGGCAGGAGCCGCACAGTATAAGTCGTACATGAGAGAAGTGAACTCAGCACATAGGCTGGTATCACTAAGAGTATGTTGTGCATTCCGAACGGTATCCGAAGATGCCATAAATGTTTTGTCAGAGAGGACACCACTTAACATGGCACCTAAGGAAAACGCTACATTGCATGAGGTTGTGGGTATTTTGCTGATACGTCAGCACGGATGCAGGTTGAGCGAAAACACCACGGATTGTTCACGGGATTGCGTCAACGAACACCGACCTCCGCACTCGAGTTCCTGGAGACTGCGCACTACAGAAAAATGTCAGGTGAAAACATAGATGTTGTTCTGTTGAATGTTCTTTTATTATTTCTCTATATCCTTTGATATATTAGTCGGCACTTTACCGATCACTACAGTCTAATACAATGCTGTTTTTTGAGTACACATCTAAACGTTCGTCTTAATTAGATAACCACTGTGACCGAATTGCTTTGGACATAAGCGTTAACTTTGAATTAAAAATTTAATAACCACTGGACTCGCGTAAGAAGACTCGCGCGGACTCGTGTGCTGCCTTCGGGGGTTGAAATCTGACTCCTCGATTTTTCATATATCCTTACAGGTCAATGTACGATGCCCCTTTTTCTGAAAAACCGACTACGAACGATCCTGCACTTGTTCATGGTTTAGCCGATGCTACATAGGAACATTATCGTATTTACTTAGGCCTTCACGATCATGCTGTTGTAGGCTATACTTTCTTCAGTGACGATAGGTCAACCGAACATTTGGGGTATGTTTACGATAGCAGTGGCTAGGGTAGCTATTGTTTAAGCTAATATAATGGAACATGGGTACGATGGTGAGGAATTTGACTTGCAGATGTGCAAGCGTACGTCTCACTCAGGGGACCATGGACAGCGGTTGGTAAGTAAAATAAACACAGTGGGGTACTGTGTGTTTAATTTTGTTTTCAGAAGGGTCATCATAGGGCATGATCATGGGTATGATTGTCTAAATAGCAATCATATTCATGCCCATATCCCATGATCGGTCGATGGCGATAATAGGGAATTGGTCGCAACTGTTGCGAACCTAAGGGTATAGGAGCAATAATTAATTATGAACTATAGGAAGGAAGGAATATCGGCTGCAGCTGTGTCAACATATACGCTGGCCAGCGTGTGTTGATCGATTATGATTGCTGACGAACTGAGCCGATAGGGGGTATGGAATGGTTCATGTATTATGAATCAGAAAAATTCAATGATATGCTTGCCAGGTTTGCTTTCAGGTGGAAGATGCTGCAGGGTAGCTTACGCTGCCCATTTGCAGGTAGGTACGGTGTCTTGTGGGTGAGGGAAAAGGCAGGTTAGGTTGAGAAAGTGGGTGGTTCTTGGAGAAGACTTTAAAGAATCCCCACAAGGTCTCCCAAAAGAATCGTTGGCGATTGCGGTCACGATTAGAGCTCTCAAACCTAAGAGAATGGCAACGAAGGTGGGATTCTTCCACCAAAGGAAGATGGACCCACACCATGATACCTGATTTAGAAACATGGATGAAAAGAAAACATGATGAACTGAATTACCACTTGACTCAGCTAATATCAGGACATGGTTGCTTTCGGCAATACTTGCACAAGTATAAGCATGTGAATCAGCCATACCGTTGGAATGGCGAAGGCAAAATAGAAAATGCGGAACACGTACTCACAGAGTATGTGAGATTCGAGACCGCACGAACGATTTTGGAGAGACATATGAGACGGACAGTTACTCCGGGAGGAGTAATAGAATAGATGCTGAGTTCAAAACAGACATGGTCCGTAACAAATGGTATTCTATGTGACATGATGCAGCAGTTGCGACGCGACGAGCTGAGTAACAGGTAAACTCCCCGGCCCGCTCCGCGATGGAAAATCTAAAAAAAAGTTCCGCGGGGATCATCGGGAATATGTGCCTGGCTGGACGTGGTTTTAGTCGGTAAAAGTCTGGCATGCCTTTAGATCGGTCCAGGGGTATGTTTTGAAGATTTCCACTTTCCTACACAAAAATGGAATTGTACAACTTTCTGTCACAGTGCTGCCAAATTAGAAAAAAAAATGATATACTCGCACGAAACACAAGCGTATGATTGGTATAAAGTGGTTAAAGCAGTCGAGAATCCGTTGAAGACGATCACATCCGATATGACCAAAACATTAAATCATGCACAACACGTCAAGGGAGTCAAAGATTTGGTACTTAAGGGTCGTCAGCGAAAAGATGCGTTACTGATTGTGTTATTCATCATTTGCGGCTGTTCACTTATCTAACCAGCAATCTCAACAACAATCGAATTCCGGGCAATAAATCCTGATATTTTGGGTTTCAACCTACTTGCTTATATCTTTGTGCATCTGTTTTTCTGGTATAGTGGCATAACCACACATCTCATCATCATCGGCACTACAACCGTGAACCGGTCTTGTTCATATTTAGCAAGCCCTGAGGCTTGTTAAATTTTCCATAATGATTTCTTTTTTCCGCGCAAGGTCGTAAGTCTTGCGCCAGAGGCTCCCCGACGGGGAATCGAACCCCAGTCTCCCGCGTAACAGGCCACACATCTATGTACTGTTATTGTTTATCGGCTTTTGCCAAGAAAGAGTCTGTTTCTGAAACTCTACATTTGTAAGCACATCATTTATCATATTTCTTGTACAAAAGCTCGAATTTGGATAGAAAGTCGGATATGCGGTTCGATTCCGAGACTATTAGGGTTAAAGCGTTGACTTTCCGATTACATAAATCCAACAGAAAAGAGTTAAGTTGCTGGTTACATAAATCGGATAGAAGAGAAGAAAATCGGGGAAGACTCTATAGGACTAGGGACTACCGCGATGCACACATTAAACGCGCAAAGTGCTTGCACGACCAACATGTGAGACAAAAATATTACAATCTGCCGTGGAGTGTTGTGATGAATATCAAAAACTCCTTCTCATCCATTCCCTCGTTTATGGATGAGTTATCAACGCAATAGAGAGAGCAAGCCTATTTACTGTGCACTTCCCAGCGAAATTTAACATGGCCTGCAACTATATCAGCTGCCCCTTAAGTTGAACACAAGTAGCAGTTCAGAATGATTTTCTTTGAAATTCGTACTGTTGCCGCATTTGAAGAGGTAAGTGTTAACCAATTCGATGACCCGGATGGAATTCCTCAATTCTTTGACAAAATGTTTCCCCATTCACTTGCTAAACAGCTGCAAAAGCTCTTCGACTTGTTTTGTTCAACTCGGGGATTCTCAAATTCAAGGTGGAAATTAGTTAATTTCAACTAATTTCCAAATTCTGACCCATCATTCCTCTCTTTTTATTGACCAGCAATAACCGTCAATTAAAGAATGCGCACCAGCTCACGTTGAAAAGATGTACAAATCAAGACAGAAAATCATTCTATAGCCGAAACTTCAGGAATGTGGAATATTTTGTTTAATCGTGTGTTTATAGATACAGTGTAATACCCATGCGTTCAGATCAGTGTACATCGAGGCGGCTATCGAGAGAAGCTAGTCCATCTTCCTCCAGTTACATTGACATTTAAGGATACCATCAAATTCAGTTTTGTGCGCGCGTTTGTGTAAAAGTTTTAGTCGCCTTTTATAATAAGCTGGTCCAACGGTGTTCCAATACCTTACCACAAAGGGTGTTAGAACTGACTTGCAAGATTGGAGATTGTACCGTAACGGTGTCATTGAGGTCTCTTCTGTATTATAAAAGAATCGGCAGGATAATAACGATGACAATGAGGCACACTGTAAAGGTTGTCAAAAAGTTCCCTATGTTCAACTCAATATGATGTGATGGAGATTACAATCTACCTAAATTTGTAGCAGTGATCCGCTAAGAGAAAAAAGCTAAATAAATCATAACTAACCTCGTAACATTGTTGAGATTTCGAATAATCTAATTCTAGACTTTTCAATTGATCATTCTTAGCGCTCAGCTCACCGGTCAATCGAGTGTTTTCCAACTTTATCAGACTGTTTTCTGCCCTTAGCATTTTGTGTTGTTCCTAAAAGTTATGCGGTATATTAAATGTATTTTCTTTATCATGAGATACAATTATACCTGAATACTTATGCGTTCCATTGTTAGCCGCTCCATCCTGTGAAATACACTGCGGAAGTCCTCTTTAAGTTTAGAGTGTTCTGTTCGAAGGATTGGCAAATCAACAACATTTTTTTTCATTGTTGTGATTTGTGATTTAAGTTCATTAAGTTCCTTCTCGTAATTTTCAATGCGCTCTTTTAGTTCCCGGTTTTCCAGTCGTAGATCGCGAACAACTACTTTTAATTGTTCTTTTTCATTGTTTAGAGATTCATATTCGGCACTTAACTGATCGTGTAAAGTCTGTAGTTTAACCTGATAATTTAGAAGATTCTTGTGGTCATGCTTCATGGTGTCACGTTCTTTGAGAAGTGCTTCCTTATCGGAAACTAATTGAGTATTGTTTAGCTGTAAGGTAACTTGTTGTGTAGTAAGAGAAGTGACCTGTGATCCCAGCGTGGCTATTTCTACATTCAAACGAGCGTTCTCGGTTTGGAGGGTATCATTGGAGGTTTCCAGTGAATTGTTTAGAGTATTAAGCTGGTCGATAGTCTCTTTAAGTTTTTCTGTTTCAGGAATCGCTAGCTGAAATGAATGTTGTACTGTTCGTGGTTGGTCAAACTCTCCTGTTATCTCAATGTTCTTTTCTACAGTAAAGATCTCCTTTCTATGACAGAGTACGCACATATCAGATTTGGTGTTTTGTTGTTTGGTTACGTTCAGCATTATTTCCCGAACTGTCTTAAATGTTTCTGGATTTCTTACGAGCTTTTCCACAACGACTTCTACATTCAGGTCGGAATTTTCTATCTCAGCATTATCGAAACCAAGTTTTTCGAGATTTTGCTTTACTTTATTTTTAGCCAAAGTCCCAGACACGAGATCATTGCTTAAAGTTGTAATTGTCTCTAAATCAACTTTTCGTTGAGAAATGAGTTCTACGTTTTGTTGCTCTAGCTCTTGGATTTTGTTTTGTAGCTGACGGATGTCATCAAGGTTTTTGCTAAGCCGTTTAACTTCTTTGGACTGACCTTGCAATTGTATAGTTTTCTCGTCTAATTGTACAGATTTTTCTTCGAGATTCTCCTTAAGTCTTGCAACTTCTTTTAGTAATCCAGCATTCTCCCGGTCTAATGTGGAAATTTTAATCTCCTGTTCATATAACTGATTACGCTGTGACTTAAATTCCTCAGTTCTTTGTTTAAGTTGTTCAATCTCTTTAGCTTTACCTTCTACTAACCGCTCAAGATCATCGGCGCGTCGTTGTATACTCTCATTTAGGGTTTGAAGGCGGTGTTTTTCCTTTTTCACAGATTCCACTTGGTTTTCCAGATCCACCATTTTGGTACGATCAGCGTCACGCTCTTGGTTTAGTCGGTCATAAGCGTTTTGCCGTAAATCGATTGCATCCTGAAGTTTCTTATTTTCTTCTAAAGCTTTTTTAAAAACGTCTTCTAATTCCTTATTCTGTTGTGATAACCGATGGACGTTGTCTTGCATTTGATCTAGTTTAAGTGATAGTTTCTTTTTCTCCTTTTCCAATTCAAGAATCTTGTTTGTTGACTCGTGGAAAGACGACTCTTTCAATTGATCGAGAGCGGCAAGAAGACGCCGGTTTTCCAGCTCTAATTTTAGAGCCCTTGTCTGCGAAAGATATGAGTCATTTTAAATGAGAAAAGTTTTTTCTTTTTAATAACACGTTGCAATATAAATGTGTAAAAGTTACTTCAGGAATATTGTGTAAAAGTTACACTGGTTTACGACCAAAATTTGAATATAATGACACTATCTTTTTCTTATGTATTTAAACCCGCTAAACACAAAAATCACTGTTTTTTTTTCTTTTGATAAATCTGCTTAGAGCCCCTTTAACCAACAAAAACTTTCAGAATCAAACTGCAAAACCAAGTGAAAAGGTCAGAAACATGGTGTAAGGCATTGACCACTTCAAATGGCCTACGGTAACCTATTCCATGTTCCCCTATTCAACGATCGTTCGAAACAGTGATCAGATATCGAGCGTAATAGCGGCAAGTACAACATGATCCTCACGTAGACATTAGGTTTCGCAGGCGACATTGTCAACATGGATAGAACATTAAGTTACGTATAAAAAGCTTTCACCAAGATCAATAATGAAGACAAAACTAAATACTAAATGACGGGCCAGACTTTAAGAAGAACTAATAATTTAATCAACAGTTAACTTGGAGAAACATGAATTTGAAGTAGTGGGTTCCCTCATCTATCTTGGGTCGAAAGTACAAACCGATAACATTATACAACGGCGATTCGTAAACAAAGTATAATACGGTTTGGCAAAACATTTCAAAATTCGAACTCTATGTTTAACATATGAGCGGATGGGGGCGAAACTTTTTATAAACAATTTAAGATCGATTTTTAATCGGAAATGCAGTTTTTTTTTAAATTTAAACTAGTGGCATTTTACGAAAATTTAATATTTTGTAACAAGCATGTATACCGCTTTAGAAAAACTCATAAAGATGATGAAAACAATTTTTTTTTCTAAGTGCTGTTGCAGGCTTGTTATGCTGCACACTGTTTAAGCTGTCAAAAAAAAGTTTGCACTTGACCAGCGGCTACTTAAAATAAAAATAAAACTTAGTTTTTTTATACCTAAGGGTGGGGGGCGAACATACAGGTGAAGGCTAGGACGTTCCCTGTCCCTGTTTAATCCAAGTTGACATGCAGTCTCCACGTGACACCCCTGGATAGCTACTTTGGCACCCGCCAAGTAGTGAACCAATGCATGCAGCGACATCCTGAGAAAGGTTGGCGCAAGACTAATAACCGTGCCCGGAAAAACAAATTATTATGGAAAATTTAACAAGCCTCGGATATGGAACGGATACACGACGACGACCACGGAAACGTAAATAGCTAAACGATTTAAGAGTTTTCTCATGGAAAGTCTGTGGGGGTCCTCTATATCACACGGGTAACCAACCCACAATTCCTACCTAACTTCGCCGGCTAACAGCGCGTCACCATAACCCAAACCTGCAATAGCACACATTCGCAACATGCAAAGAATACACTTCCCAACATGCCCAGAATTCATTTCCCAATCTGTAATAAAATGTATTTGCAAACTCACAACGGAATATTAATCATCTCCCCCAACTACATCAAACCGCATACATTTTTCGAAAAACCGCTTCGGTTAATTTCTTATTTAAACTATATCCCTCCCTTGCATCCAAGCAGCTCTAATTTCCCCCGAAAATCATTCCGGCTCACTTCCCGCTTAAACTATTTTCTCGCTTGCAACCAAGCGACATTCAGTTCCCCCGAAAATCATTCCGGCTCCCATCCTACCCAATACCAATTCCCCTTACTGGTAAGCCACCAACACGATGCGTTGCGTTTCCGCGAAACAACCATCGCAACGGCCAAGACCCATATTCCCTTGTCTAACCGACAACTCATGCCCATACTTGGTCGTGTTTCCAAACCAATTTCCCCGTATACATAGCGACAGAGGAATTTAACTCAGCCTGTATGGCAGTGATTCTCTGGAACTAAATCCCCTATGCAAGCATAGCAACCCTTTCAAGTTCCTAGTAAGTGGCAGTGAGTTTATTTAGCTATGACTCCACTGCCAGGGCGGGACGAACTTTTTTCTTGCTTTTAACGAGTCAGTCATCATTCTACTATCGGCGCGCCCACATCGGTTCAAGACTCAGCCCCCCGTAACGTGTACTCGGGGGGTGCAAACCTCCGAGTGTACAATCAAGTCTACCGTGTCTCTGTCGAGTGGGGTCGGGCCCTTGATTTCTAAGCGAAAACCGTTTAGTGGTGTGTGAGGTTCTTGGCCCCCTAAACGAAAATCATTTAGTCGTATCCCTTAAAGTCCGGCAATCATTTATTAAGTATAAAAGTAGCGTACAACATGAACAAGTTATGTCGGATTCAGTGACCACCAACACAACGACCACACCGATGTAATCCTGAGAAGCGATTTCCGGCCAGCAAGGAAACTACAACGTAGTCTTGCGAAATTGTAAAATGCGCCTTTTCCAGACGTTGAACTTGATACGCCGTGAGATTCAATGTTCTCCCATCGTATCAAGGTCAGCAGGTATAACAGAATATGAATTTTAGATTTGAGAGGCAGTCGTTAGCCAACTCACACCCAATAAACTTATAACAGAAAGTGAGTTATGTTTGTTCTTTTAAAAAGGCAACCGGCCAATAACTCAATTTAACTCGCGTCACCATGCCCATTGGAAGGTTTGCAGCCAGGTGTATAGCGGCTGTATTATAATGGCGCCTCTTTGCCACCGGGTCGAATCAGAGCAGTAAGTATACCTTACCATATCAAAACGGGGCTCTGATATTTAACACCCCAAGATTCGTGGGAACAAAAATGAATGACCAATATACACAAAACAATCCCACCAAAAACCCGGTAGGTGTAGGTGTGATGAGTCGATACTACCATAAGGAAACAACTCATCAAGAAAACACCGACTCGGCAAAAAGTAGTCGTAGGGAAAAACGGAAAAAGCGGGATATACGCGTCGACACGTGGAGTGTTCGAACGTTATATAAACCAGGCGCGATACAGACGGTCGTAGAAAACGCGAAACAATATAAAATGGACATCGTCGATTTAAAACCGCCAACGAGACAGCACGTGCGCTTCCGCCTCGTGGTCTGTACCATCGGATCCGTTTGTGCAATCCGTTTTGGGAGTCTTAAATACACATAAGATATAACATATATAACACATAAGAATTGGACTATCGGTTTGGACGAGAAGTCTCACTGCGGGATCCTAAACAAACAACCGGATCTCCACACACGCGTCCGAGTGCAGTGCAAAGTTTTCTGTGCGATTCTACGCAAATAAACGGATCTCCACACACGCGTCTTAGTGCTGTGAATAGTGCGAGAATATACACGTGAGTGATGTGCAGTGCGGGAAAACCATCTACCCTTTCCATCCCTTGTGTCTGTTTTCCTTTTTGTGGACCTTCATTCCACACAGAGTAAAGAGTATCAAACCCCAGAGAAATATGTGGTTCGATTCTTGGTGCAGAGAAACTATTAAGGCTAAAGAGTTGAGCTTCCGGTTGTATAAATCAAACAATACTGAGGAAAACCGGAAAAGATTTAAGAGAGTTAGAAATGACTGCAATGCGTATATTCAACGCGCTAAGTTCTTGCATGACCAGAGAGTGAGACAAAAAATACTACACTCTCCCACAGGTAGTAGAAATTTCTTGGCATGTGTGAAAAACATTCAAAACTGAGTCTCTTCATCCATTCCATCGCTTATAGTCGATGACAAATCCAGTGCAATAGAGAAGGCGAATCTACTTGCTGCACATTTTGCAGCAAACTCAACGCTGCCTGATACCACATCAGCTCCGCCTCAACTTGAGCATAAGCAGCACACCATGAGCCAGATTCGATTCCGTACTGTTGCCCGCGCACTCAAAGAGCTAAACACACACAAATCTGCTGGTCCTGATGGAATTCCCCCAATTCTCTTGAAGAAATGTTCCTCTTCACTTGCTAAACCACTGCGGAAACTCTTCGATCTGTCTTATTCTACTGGCCGTTTCCCAAATAGATGGAAGTCAGCGAACATTCAGCCAATTCCCAAAAAGGGTGACAAATCATCTCTTTCTTCTCATCGACCCATAGCACTAACTTATATTCTCTCCAAGGTAATGGAATCACTTATCAACCGTCAACTTTCGAAATATCTGGAATCAAATGACCTCCTCACTGACCGCCAATTTGGCTTGCGTAGCAATAGATCCACAGGAGATCTGGTGGCGTACCTTACCGAAAAGTGGAGCCACTCCATTCACTACCTCGGTGAAAGCAAGGTAGTCGCATTGGATATTTCAAAGCCTTCGACAGAGTTTGGCATCAAGCCCTTTTGTAAAAATTACATTCCTATGGAGTGGACAATTCCCTGATCCAATGGATAAGAGACTATCTTTCTGGCCGTTCAATTCAAGTGGTTCTTGATGGTGTCAAATCTGTCTCCCATCAAATTAACGCAGGTCTCCCCAGGATTCGGTACTTTCACCCACTTTCTTCCTGATCTTTATAAATGATCTCTTGTCAATCACTCACAACCCAATTCACTCGTTTGCTGATAATAGCACGTTGAGTTTCTCATACCCGTCCAAACTCTTCGAACGTCACTACCAACCAGCAACTTATGCTTGATACATTGAATTCAGACCTCAACGAGATATATCAGTGGGGATTATCTAACCGAGTAGAATTCAATGCCCAAAAAAATCAGTGCTGTCTCTTGTCGTCAAAGGCGAGTCCCAAAGTAAATATACTGTCTATGAACGGCACTTGCATCGACGAAGCTAAGGAACTATCAATCCTCGGCACTCGACTCTTAACTGGAATGACCACATATTTGAAGCTGCGAAACGTGCAGCCAAATGCACGGGGTTTCTTAAGAGATGCAAAAGATACTTCACGCCATCCAATCTGGCCACTATTTACATTATTATGCTCGATGTTATAATTATGCTCCAACAATGTCATCCTTTGTGCCAACAAAAAACAATTTGTGGGAAGCCCTGCTTTTTCGTTTTAATTTGAAGAAAAGTATAGCTAATGGGCACAGATTACTGTGTCATCCAACCTATTCACAAGGCGTATCACATCACATCACCATCGGCACTACAACCTGGAACCGGCCTTGGCCTTATTTAGCAAGTCCTGAGGCTTGTTAAATTTTCCATAATGATTTGTTTTTTCCGGGCAAGGTCATTAGTCTTGCGCCAGAGGCTCCCCGACGAGGAATCGAACCCCGGTCTCCCGCGTGACAGGCGGGTATAGTAACCAGTATACTATTGAGGAGCAATATTCGTACCAAATTGGAGTTCAACTCCCATATTTGGTCATTTGAAGCTGCGAAAAGTGCAGCCAAATGTATGGGGTTCCCTAAGAGATGCAAAAGATACTTCATTCCATCCAATCTGGCCACTATTTACAAGGCACATATTCGTCCAAAAATGGAGTTCAACTCCCATATTTGGTCAGGCGCATCCAAAATTGCACTACACGTGCTCGACATGGTGCAAGAACGAGCAGTGAAACTTATTGGTGACACAACCGTAAGTCGATCAATTCCGTCCTTAGAACACAGGCGCAACGTATCATGCCTATCTCTTTTCTATAGGTATTATCACGGTCGTTGCTGAACTGAACTTGCTGAACGTGTTCCCCCCCTTCAGACATTTTCCCACGATAACCATCAATCTGTGAATGCGCGTCAGTTCACATTGAAAGTGGACTTTAGGCGCACAAAGAAACATAGAGAGTCGTTCTTTAGCCGAACCACACGAATGTGGAATGTTCTGATTGATCATGTGTTTCCTGGCCGTTGTGATGTCCAGACATTCAAGACCAATATACATCGACACCTCCTTTCCTTATCCACTTCCTCTCCATCCGCTCGCACCGTGCTCTGACATTTAAGGGTACTTCAAAATCCCATTTTGTGCGCGCGTTAGTGTGAGTGAAAAATTATCGTCGCGCTTCAAGAGATCTGACTCCCACATCAAGTAATCGAAACCAGCGGGTTCACACTGGCATGTGGAGGTACCGATACACATAACCTCGGAACGGGCTTCATCATAAGCAAGGAGATTACGCCCAATGTAAAAGATGTGAAATTTATTAATGACCGAATGTCGGTGCTAAAAATACAGGGACCATGGTACAATTATGTACTTGTAAACCTACCATACATGCCCCAACATAATCTACCGACGACGAAACGAAGGACATGTTCTACGAGACACTATGGGCAGTATTTGATGGGATCTCATCATTCCATGTTAAAATCCTTCTTGAGGACCTCAAGGCAAAAATTGGAAAGGAAGATATCTTTCAAGCGACTATAGGTAAAGAAAGCTTACATGACGTTTCAAATGATAATGGAATTCGAATTATCACGTTTGCAGTGTCGAAAGGTCTGGTAGTGAAAAGCACGATGTTCAAGCACAAGCAAATCCTTAAAGCCACATGGATATCACTCGACGACGTAACGCGTAACCAAATAGACCACTTCCTCATAGACAAAAAACACCACTCGAATATCCTTGACGTAAGATCATATAGAGTAGCGGATTGTGGCTCCGATCATCTTCTAGTGATGGGCAAAATCAGGAGTCGGCTCGCAGCAAACCCACGTGGGCAGTAACGGGAGACGAGCAAAAAGTTCGACATTGATAAACTAAAAGACCTGCACAAAAGGGCTGAATATCAAGACGAACTATCGAATAGATTTAGCATCCTAGCGAATGGGAGCAATAAGGAAGAGGAAGCCAATAATGTGGACATTAAATGAGGATCGATCAGTAACGTAATCAAACAACAGCCCAAAAGGTATTAGGATTTAAGAAAACAATTAAGTCCAAACCTTGGTTTGATGATGAGTGTAGGGCAAAGATTGAAGAACGTAAACGCCTCAGAGTGATCGACTTAGAGAGATATGATGAAGTCAACTCAGAAAGATACACGACGATTCGAAAAGTAACAACGAAACTTTTCAAACATAAAAATACGCGAATGGGAGAAGACTCGGATCGAAAAAATTCTAGGAAATGCCAGAGCAAAAAACATCAGAGGTCGGCATAAACTCAATTAGAAATGGCCACCGAGGGAGATCCAAAATAATTCAAGACGCATGCGGCAGTCGAGTCGCAGGAACAAACAATATCGGGACAAGATGGAAGCAGTACTTTGAAAGCCCGCTCAATGTGCGCATACATCAACTACAAATAAACGCACCAGACGTACTTACAGCCGAGCCTCTGATGCCAGAGCCCTCTTTCAACGAAGTTGTAGACATGTCAATTGAAAACCAAAAAAGCTCCCAGAGTCGACTGGATACCGGCAGAGCTTATGAAGTATGGACGAGAGGCAACCGCTCGAAAGATCCGCCAACTGATTAAACCAATGTGGAAGAGGCTAGTCACTCCGGAAGAATGGAAAACCTCAATAGTCATCTCCATTTTCAAAAATGGCGACAGATCTGACTGAGAAAACTACAGGGGAATATCATTGCTCCCAATATACAAAATACTAACAAATGACATACTAGCGAGAATAACATCTTACGCAGAAGAAATATTGGGAGACTACCAGTGCGGAATCCGTAGAAACCGGTCAACGAGTGACCAAATGTTCACAGTAAGGCAATTGTTGGAAAAGAAGTGGTAATATGAAGAGACGGTTCACCAACTTTTCGTTGACTTAAAAAAAGCTTACGACTCAGTTGCAAGGCAAAGACTTTACCATATTGTAGTTCAGCTGGGAGTCCCGAAAAAAATATGCCCCCCTCATTTAAATCATCATTATCATCGGCACTACAACCGGGATCCGGTCTTGGCCTTATTTAGCAAGTCTCGAGGCTTGTTTTTTTATAATTATTTATTTTTACGGGCAAGGTTATTAGCTTTGCGCCAACCTTTCTCAGAATGGCTCATTCAAATCTGCATGAAAAACAATAAAGGGCGAGTTAGAATAGAAGACCACATCTCAGATCCAGTTGAAAACCGCGACGGACTAAAACAGGGGATGGCCTATCATCATGTCTTTTTAACCTTGTACTCGAGTATGCCATCAGAAAGGTACACGACGACAACATGGCCGGATCATTCCTGAACGGAGTCACACAAATGTTCGCATATGCGGATGAAATCGCCGTTTTGGGCGAAAATCTAGAAACTGTAAGTACAACCAGAGACATTATCATACAAGCAGCAGAAGCGGTGGGCCTAGGTATAAAATAAGACAAAAAAAAATATGATTACGGCGAGAGTAGGTGGACCTCAGGGAGCACACATAAATGTCAGGGGCAAAATTGATTGATAAAGTTAAAGAGTTTAAATATATGGGAACAATACTGACGGCTAGTAACAAATTGTCGAAGGATATTAACAAAAGACTGCATTCCGGCAACGCTAGTTGGCATGCAGTTAGTAAACTGCTGAAATCCAAACTGCTATCACGTAATATAAAGCTCCGTATTTATAGAACCATAATCACGCCGATTGTTCTATACGAAACATCGGCTCTCACAAAACGGGAAGAAATCAAATTCCGCGTATTCGAGAATAAAGTGGAATGGAGGAAACTCCATCACCACGAATTGGAAGAGCTTTACCGCAAACCTACAATAGTGAGACTAATCAGGTCGCGAAGATTAAGATGGGCCGGACATGTGAAGCGAATGGGCAACGATAGGACCGTGCGCAGTATTCGTGACGGAAGACCAACGGGAAAGAGACAGGTAGGACGGCCGCAAAGGAGATGGGAGGACCATGTAAGGTTTGACCTTGAGGAGACCGGATCAGATGGTCAAGTACAAGGAAAATGCACAGAACGAGGAACAATGGCGCAGCCGAGTGAATGAGGTCATGAACTTTCGGGTTCTTATAAGGTAATAAATAGTAGTAAAATAGTAGAGTAATAAAACATGAAAAGTAAACATCATACATCTGGTAATGACCAATCATGTTTACTTTGTTGAGAAAGAGACTCCGGTGGCGGGGAGCATCAGGAAAAAGGCAAAGCCGGTATCGGGTTAAGGGCAATACTTTCGGGTCACCGAAGGCAGGTGAAACCGAGCGGCTTCCGCAACGAATATCGGCAGCCTTCTTTAACCTTTTCAGACTGATTGCACCCGGCACGATAGACACATTAGTGAAAGCAGCGACGGAACTGTCAAATCCAAGCACTCGCGAAACTTTAATAGAAAAGCAAAACTTTGAGTACGAAAAGAACAGAACGGGAGACGATTACGAGTGCATGTATCCCGCGGCAATTGAATCCATCAATCGCCTTAAATCATCGTATCACGTGTGTCGTCCAGTGCACCTTGTTGAGGAAAGTATATCCTGTGCCCCCCAGAAATACTACACCAGCCAAGAGGTAGACATTACAGTCAATCCGTCGACATGAAGGAAGACTTTATCGATCTATAGCATTTGCGACAATAGTGAAGAACATGTGATTCAAACCATCACTATGACGGTTAGAATCGCTAAAAGATTGAACCAATTCTCAACACATCAGGCCACTGCCCCGTGTACGAATTCGGTTTCTAAATTCAAGTACACTCAACTGAGGTGGAATTGCTATGTTATTGCTAGGCATACGGTGATGCATTTTGCTTATTCGATTTTCTTTTCCGTGTTGTTTGTGTACTTTATGTGTATCTGTTAGAAACGCCACACTACTCCCTCATCAGTAATTTTGTTACGATCAATTTGGTGTGCGAACGACAGAGCGAGGAGCGAGCGAGCGAGAGAACGTCGGAGCAGGCGAGTGAGCCGGTGCTCTGTGCAGAAATTGGGACTGTTGTAATGATCCTAAATCACTACTTTACTTATAATCCCAATCCCATTCCCATAGTGAATCATATAAGCGACAAGTTAAACCAAAAATTAATTTGTCGCACATGGATTCAGTTTCCAAGTACCTTACATCCCAATCCAATTGAATCATATGCACGATACATTTAAACGAAGGTCCATTTGTCGTGCATTGATTCAATTCCCTATAACGATTGAAATTATGAAATGCCTAATTCTAAATGCATTTCATGATTTCTCCTTCCGGGAATTTATTCAAGTAAATTCCTATACACTTCTCAGAATCCTATTCCAATTGAAGCACACAAAATCTTGTTTGTGCTTCTTGGAATTTTTAAATAAAATTTTTAACAAATCTCTGTTACCACAGAGTATAAAAGGGCGGCACATTTTGGATTCGTGATCAGTGTTAAGCTTCTCTGCTATAAGCAGCTAATCCGATCTGGAATATTATACGCCTTTCCCATCATCATCATCATCGGCACTACAACCGGGAACCGGTCTTGGCCTTTATTTAGCAAGTCCTGAGGCTTGTTAAATTTTCCATAATGATTTGTTTTTTCCGGGCAAGGTCATTAGTCTTGCGCCAGAGGCTCCCCGACGGGGAATCGAACCCCGGTCTCCCGCGTGACAGGTGGGTATACTAACCACTATACTATCGAGGAGCCTTTCCCATATGGTCCTGTATATCTTCGGCCCAAATGGAAAGACTTCGAGTTTTTGAAAGAAAACTCCTCAGAAGATGCATCAACCACTTTAGAAGGCCTGGCGGTCGCCACTACCCGAACTCTCACCTATACGAAGGTGCCTCCATTATCCCTATCGACAGCTACTTGCTACAATTAGCATATAAGTACCTCGAAGGCATTCAGAACAGCGAGAACCCACTTGTACGGGAGTCTTGCGTTCTTGACCCTTCCCTCTTTCGATCTCTTCGGATCAGACCACCACAATTTCTTCTTCAGTACAAAACTGAAGAAAGCACCAGTCCCAACAACATTCTCCTTTATAATAGAGGATTCCTGGACCCATCCCATAGGGTCTACTGCTGACACACTACAAAGCCGCACGCAGAGTACAAGACAGCACAAACACACACACATACACACCGACCAAAGCACAGATTATCAGACGCCAAAGACGTGATCTGCGTTTACTACCGCACTCAAGACCTACCGGTCTTGTACGATTTCTTTCCCACCATCCCCCATCCAAGTAGTTAGAGAACAATTGAACTAACCCTGTCCACACTATCCTTAGATACGTCCTTCCCCTTGCTTTTCAGATATCTCGAGACCGAGCCCAACATCTTCACGGATGTGGGTGATTCTGGTTATCGCAAGGTGACCAGAAGCCAGAGACAATATGAAGGACACATTTGTCCTTGTCTCCCTAAAATCGGCCTCTCGCCACCCCATTTTTTTTTTCTTTTTGATCCATGATCAGTCGGAATCCTGTGGCCAAAGCAACCACAATAGGCCAAAAAATATTAAATAAAATAATTAAATAAAAACAAACTTAAAACAACTTTGACCTTGGACACGATCCAAGAGACCCGGAAGCCCCGCCAACTGAGGTAAGCAAAAAATAATAAATAACAAAATATAACCCTTAACACCGTATTAGTAAAGTCCTGTTTACCTATGGGAGAATGTGTGCTGTTTGAACACATATCACATCGGGGTCACCAATTATAGAGTTTGCGACGATAGTGAAGAACGTGTGATTCGAACCGACGCCATGGCAGCTAGAATCACTAAAAGATTGGACCAATGCTTAACACTTCAGGATACTGTCGCGTGTACGAATTCGATATCGAAACTCAAGTATACTCAACTGATCTGGAATTATTTTATTGCAAGGTATACGGGTCATGGTTTTTGTTTATTCAATTTTCTTTCTATGTTCTTCTTCACTACGAGGGTTGCCTCTTATGTTTCGGGATTTGGCAACCCTAGTGTTGCAATCCGGCAATTGACAGCTCTGTCGTAAAGTTGGACATTTTTGAGGTTATACGCACTCAGAACGTTTTGACATACGAGCGCTATTTGTGTTGTTTACAGTAACTTAAAAGATTCATCTCGGCCCAAAAATGGAATTAAATCGTCAACATTTTCGTGCGATTATTTTTTACAACTTTCGGCGTGGATTCACTCAGCAACAGTGCATGGATGAACTTAATTCAATTTTTGGCGATGAAGCTCCATCAAGGACCAGTGTTTATCGATGGTATGGTGAATTCAATCGTGATCGTAGTTCACTCCAAGATGAATTTCGTGAAGGTCGTCCAAAATCAGTTGTTGTTTCGAAAACCATTGATGCTGTGCGCGAACTGATATTGGAAGATCGTCATGTGACCTATCGTGAAATTGAGACAACCTTAGGCGTTAGTGGGACCAGCATACATTCAATATTGCATAAACATTTGACTGTCAAAAAAATTTGTTCGCGTTGGATCCCACACAATTTGTCAATCGCCCAAAAAAAGGCTCGTGTCAATTGGTCGAAAGAAATGCTCAAAAATATGGTCGCGGTGCTTCGAAACACGCCTATGACATCGTGACAGGTGATGAATCGTGGATTTACGCGTATGAGCCCGAAAGTAAACAGCAGCCGACTGTCTGGGTGTTTCAAGATGAGCCAAATCCAACAAAAGTTGTTCGCGTACGAAGCACTTCCAAGCAAATGGTCGCCTGTTTTTTTCGGAAAAACTGGACATGTCGCAACCCTACCACTAGAACAACGCAGAACCGTCAATTCTGAGTGGTACACAACCATTTGTTTGCCAGTTGTCTTCCAAGAAATCAAGAAAACCAACCGCCGAAGACGGATCACTCTTCACCACGACAATGCGAGCTCTCACACATCGGCTGCGACAACTGCACTTTTGAGCACCCAAAACATCGATTTGATGGGTCATCCGCCGTATAGTCCTGACTTGGCACCGAATGACTTCTTTTTATTCTCGTACGTAAAAAACAAACTGAGAGGTCAACGTTTTTCGACACCTGAAGAAGCGGTTGCTGCATTCAGAATGCATGTGTTGGAGATACCTCAATCAGAGTGGCAAAAGTGCTTCGACAATTGGTTCAAACGCATGCAAAAGTGTATAGACCTTCATGGTTATATTTTGAAAAACAGTAAAGTGATTTTCGATGATCAATATTTGTTTTTGTTCTCTAATCCCGAAATATAAAAGGCAACCCTCGTATTTGCTTGTACTGTGTTGTGTGTCCACAGATTTGTGGTGTTTCTAACAGATACACACACAATACACAAGCAAATAGTGAAGAACACCGAACGAAAATCGAATAAGAAAAGCATCAGAGCCGTATACCATAGCGATAACATAAATCCACACCATTTGAATGTACTTGAGTTTAGAAATCGAAATTCGTACACACGGGGGTGGCCTTATGGGTTGCGCTTTGGTTCAATTTTTGGTGATTCTAACTGTCATAGCGTCGGTTCAAATCACACGTTCTTCACTATCATCCCAAACGCTATAGATTCACCTCCAAATCAGCCAAGGTAAGTGCTTCAACGTTTTTTGTTTTTTTTTCTAATTTATCCAAACATTTTTTTTTGCTGTTGGTAATTCCCGTCGCCGCTCAACAGATTCCCATATTTCTTCCTACGCGTAAACTTACTTATATAGCTACCGTCTTTGGCGGACTTAGGAGTCAACCAATAGAAAAAGAAAATCTAACAGCTAATTGAACAATAAATTATTTTAAAAAAAATTGTTATACCTGTGCATTATTTGTTAGTTGTTCCGAAAGGCTGTTGTCCCCTGAGTTGCATTCTTCATCGTTATCTGATATTGATCTGTCGGCCTCGTGAGTGGCGTTGAGATTTTTTGCAACAAGCATAAGCTGAGTATTTTCATCAAACAATTCCTCTAACTTATTTCTATCGGCATCCCGTTCCAGAGCCATATCGTTAAGTTTTTGTTTATACTTTATGATTTCTGATTCTAATGACATAACATGCTCACTCCTTTTTCGAGATCGTTGTAATTGGTCCTCCAGCATTTCTCTGAAGTTCATAGAAGAAATAATGTTGAATTATGCAATGCAGATAATGAAAAATATTACTTTGTTTCCATTAACATCCGGTTGTCTTCACGTAGTTCTTCAACTCTTGTTTTATAAAATTCTGCATCAGTTAGCTTCTCTCTAAGCTTTTGTATATCTACTTCAAGTCGATCTGCTCTCTCTGCCCGTTCCCGCAAAACATCGACTTCATCCCTGTACGCAGATGCTCTTTTTGCTTCTGAAAACCAATCCTGGCTCTAAGAAAAGTAAACAATCCAAATTTGTCTTTACTACATTTTTGAAAACAAACACTAAGTTTTACCTCGGTCCTGAGTTTCTCATATTGCGCAACCTTATGCTCTAGATCTTCTTTCACTTCAAGAAGAGTTTCCGATTTCTCCTCCCTTTGAAAGTAAATTAATGATATTATTGATATTGATGTTATTGTTAAAGTCTTGTTATACGTACAATTCTTGTCGCATCTTTCGCAGTTTTGATTTTAAATCAGCCAACTCTACCACCAATTGATTGCTTTCGGAACTTGTTGAGGGTGATGTGCCAATGTCGCTGCCTTCGGAAAGTTGCATATTTTGTGCGGTATTTGTGCCACTTGCTTCCCGCTCAGAAGTTATATATGATATCCATTTCGCATGCATATCATCTCGCTCCTTTGTTAGTCGTAAAATATGAGCATACATATCAGCCGATTTCATTAAATCAATTGACTCCTCCGTTAGTACCAAAGTGTGATTATCAGTCACCTAGATCAACGAAAGACAAAACATTGCGAGCATATCGAAATTTGTATTTTCGTCATTATTATACCTGTTTAATTAACTCTACAATCGCATGTTGGGTATTAACGTCGAGCTCTTTAATACGACCTATAAATATTTCCTTATTAGGGCATTGGACTGCTGCACCAAGTAAAAGCGTTAATAGTAATTTCATTTGTTCCAAACCTTGACGAGTATCTGCACAAATAAAAAATAATTTAGTTTGTTGGGTAATTTAGAGTATAATTACAGTATTTCACCTGGATTAAAGCCAAGGGTGTACGAATTAGGAAGAACCAAGATAGTTTGACCGAACTCTTCTTCGAAAAGAGATCTTAAATTGCGGATTATGCACTCGAAGTTCCTCGCTCTTGCTACATATAACGAAGCACCACTTAACCCACTCACTTCACCGAGATGATTTTGGGGTTCCGGATCGATTTGTAACCACACAGTATGAATAATATTTCCGTCCAATAAGGAGCCGTAACCGGACAGAATTTCTGGTCGCGGCAGGCATGATTCCAGCTAGAAAAGAAACAAGAAAGAAAATATTATGGATTATCTGTGCTTACTTGGTTTTTGGTTTTGACTGACCATGCTAAAACCTGGTACTGTCGATAAGGCTAACAGACAAACAGATGTACGTTAATTAAACAAAAATTCACACGAGGAATTTGTTAAAACACCACACACGGATTGCTTCCGGGGCAAGTGACCAAGCTTCCGGTGGTTAAAAATCCACGAAACGACATATCATGTGTCTGTTGGTCTAAGCAGCAGATTCCCCTCTTACCTTTCCATCGCATGTGTGTTTGCTGGAGATGCCCATACATCCGGTGGAAAGAGAATTTTAATCACTTACATTCGCAGCCGCATGTCTGTCAGTAAACGTAAACAACCATACCTCCAGCATTTTTGCATTCATTTAATCTCGTGCACGATGCTCTCAAGCGTCTGCAACTTTTATCAAGCGGTTTCATATTGTATTGTAGTAACCTAGGCCAATTGTGACGGTTTGCTAAAAAGTCCGCCCATCCTCAGCGTGTCACCCCGAGAATCGCCTTTTTGGAATTCACGCGCTCAACGCATTTGGTTATTTACATTCAGACGTTCGGATCTCCGTCTTCGAATGTTTATATTAAATCCTAGGGTTCATCATGGTGCCCAATCGCTGCCCCCCTTGATCGAGAGTCAGATCCTCTTAAGGGTTCACGATACCTCTTAAGGGTTCACGATACCTTAACGCACTTTCGTTTCGTTAAGTGGATGCCTTCAAATCACTACATCGGATTTAAAGATGAGTTGTCAAACTTAATTTGATGAGTCTAGTTGACTCGGCAAGTAGTAGCCGTTTATTGAGGGAGTCGATTTTGTGAAGTTGTACGTATGTACAACTCGCCATATACAGTGATGTGAAAAAATATAGACTCAAACGTGAATTTTCATTTTTCTTGGAATGAGTAAAAAGTTATTATGACTACTTTTGTGACAAAATATTGTCAACCAACACCAATTCAGGAAAACCCCTTTAATGGCTTAATTGCCTTTTTACCAGGAATGATAATACATTTTCTGAAAAAAAAAAAACCCAAACTTTGGTGGTGAAAAGGTATAAACTCGGAACCAAGGAGACTCGAGGTAAACTAGTAGCCAAGTCAAACTTCGGAAAACAGGCCACACAAAATTTCATCCAAAATGGATTTACATTCGCTGACAAGGTTAAAGGCATCCAAACAAAGAATATGAAACCCCCCCCCCCCCCCCCCCCCCCCCCCCCCCCCCCAAAACATACTCAAGTCCCTAAGCGACTCTCTATACAGGCCAACACAACGCCACAAATCCAAGCGGCGGCACAAAAGCCTCCAAAAGATCAATCCTCAAGAAACTACTTAGTCTCTCCGGCGTGATTGAGGATATTCGACACCAATATGAAAAACTAACAACTGAGGCTGAGAGGGATGCATTCCGTTTCACGGCATATGCAAGACATACGCTTCAAAATGGATCCCAAAATTAAAGTTATCCTTATAAATGTCAACTCTCTTGTTTTGCTATCAAAGCGTATGATAGTCTCTGACTTCATAAAGGATAACCGGGCGGATGTGGTTCTTGAAACCGAAACTAGGCTGTCCCACTTTCCCAAACTTTTTAATCATTCGAAGAGATCGAAGCCTCACTGGCGGCCCCACCTTCAACGGAGGTGGCACCTGTATTCTAGTTAATAGCGAACTTCGCCATGAAGCTATTGGCCTCTCACACTTCGAGTCCATAGAAGTCTCCGGGGTTGAACTGCATCTGGCTAATAACGGTGGAGTGAACATATACTCCGTATACCACTCGCCTAAAACCAATAATGGCCCCATTAATCCTGAAGATATCGGACAATTAATAACGTCCTCGGGGCCTACACCCTTCATCATAGGCGGCGATTTTAACTCCAGACATCCCCATTGGAACAACTCCGTCTCTTGCCCAAATGGCATAAAATTGTACCAATGGTACACCGAAAACTCGCATGCCCTAAATTTTGAAATAGTGGCACCTGCTTTTGGTACGCGAGGTAATTCAATTCTGGACATCTTTATTGTGTTCAAAGATTTACGTCCCCAAATCTCTCCTCCCCAAGTATCGGCGGGTGTATCTGACCACAACACTGTGACCACGTTCATTCGCAGCTATCTAGCACTGCGGGCTCATATCAGATACATACCCGATTATGGGCGCACAATTTGGGACAACTTCAATGTCACATTGTGGCGACTCTAACAGATACACACACAATTCACAAGCAAAAATAGTGAAGAACACCGAACGAAAAATTGAACAAGAAAATACATCAAAAACGTATACCAAGCGATAACAAAAATAATTCAAAACACGGTCAGTAGCCTGATGGGTAACGCTTAGGTAAAAAATTTTGGTGATTCAAACTGTCATAGCGTCAGTTCGAATCACACGTTCTTCTTCACTATTATTTCAAACGCTATAACATTGAACGAAAAACTCCACCAACTCTCTCTTCCCACTGATACGAACCTAACGACGGTTGAGATAAATAACGCTGCAGCTCGACTTCACGAGATTCTAGTTGAAATTTCGGAGACCCATGTCCCGAAGTACAAACTTGAAAAGACTTATCAGATTCCGCTTGACGACTTCACTCTTCGTCTCATCCGGGAGCGTAAAAAGCTCTGAAGAATGAGATACCGTCTCCGCTTTACGCAAAGGTTGCTATTATTGCGATCCGTTATTCACAATATTGGCACACTGATAAAACAAAGAATCCAAAACAATCACACCCGACAATTGGAAGACAAACTGAAGGGTATTCAGATGGACCAGACCATTTATAAAAGTGTTAAAAAGATATGTGGTACTTCTCGTATCATTGGGCCAATCATGCACAACGGTCTTGTTGTCAATAATGATGCCCATAAAGCAAATATTATCGGAGAGACCTTTGAAAATAATCACAAGCTCACTCTCGAGGATGGCGACCCGGACACTAATGCAGTAATTAGTTCAGAGGTTCACAATAAATTCGACAAGTTTAACGAGCCAATAGTTATCTTCAACTCAGCTAACAGTGTATACTTTGACGACGCACGCGATAATAGTCACGGTTTCGTCACACCAAATACCCTACAGAACCTAGTTAAATATCGAAACTCCAAGAAGTCACCCGGTATCGACAGCATGTTCTACCACTAGTTGCGAAGGCTTTCTGCTTTATTTTTTATAAAGCTCTCCATTCTGCTCAAGCATGCCTACAACATGGGATACTTTCTCCAAACTTGGAAGCATGCTATTGTTTGTCCAATAGCAAAAGTTGGGAAACCAACGTATTACCCCTTAAGCTTTCGTCCTATTTCGCTTCTCACTTGCATCAGCAAAACATATGAAAAATTCATATACGAGAAGCTAAATAACTGTATCAGTGCCAGGAATCTAATACCTGATTTCCAATTTGGATTCAGAAGAGCGCACAGCACCACTATGGCTCTCAACATATTTCAAAACCACGTCTGCGTGCGCCTCTTTAATAAGGAACCCACCATTGTGGTGAGTTTGGACATCGAAAACGCTTTTGACACGACGTGGATCGAACGTCTCATTTTTAAATTACTGAATACTGGCCTCAGTAGAACGCTGTGTAGTATCATCTACCAGTTCGTTCTAAACAGAACCTTCCAAGTTCGAGTGAACGGAAAGGTTTGCCGAACTTTCAACGCCGCTGCAGGCGTACCACAGGCTCCTTCTGGGCCCAATCTTATTTAATATCTACACCTCAGATATTCCTCGCCCTGTGGACGGGAGAATAAACCAGATATGCTATGCGGATGACGTCCTAGTATATACGTCATCCAAAAGCCCTAAACGTGCGCCTTTTTAATAAGGAATCCACCATTGCGGTGAGCCTGGACATTGAAAGATTTTTGACACGACCTAGATCGAAAGTCTTATCTTTAAATTATTGAACACTGGCCTCAGTAGAACGCTCTGTAGTGTCATCTACCAGTTTGTTCTAAGCAGAACCTTCCAAGTTCGAGTGATTGGAAAGCTTTCCTGAACTTTCAACGCCGCTGCAGGTGTACCACAAGGCTCCATTCTAGGCGCCAACTTATTTAATATGTACACCTCAGATATTCCTCGCCCTGTGGACGGGAGAGTAAACCAGATATACTATGCAGATGACGTGCTAATGTACACGTCATTCAAAAGCCCTAAACTCGCAACAAATCGACTCAACCGTCATCTGGACGAACTGTATCAGTATTACGGTTGATGGAAAATTCGACTTAATCTATCCAAAGCAGTAGCTATCATTCTGAGTAGTAAACACTCCCAACCTACTTCTCGATATTCACAGAATATTCGAATACAAATAGGAGGTACTACGATTAGACCACAGGACAGGATGAAATATCTTGGGGTCATTTATACCCCAAAAATGAATTTCACCACACATGTGACCCACATTTTTCAAAGGGTCTAAACAACTGCACAACATCTTGTAGTCGAGCAACAAAGTTGACACCAAAGTTAAGCTTCTCTGCTATAAGCAGCTAATCCGATCTGGAATATCGTACGCCTTTCCCATATGGTCCTTCGGCTCAAATGGAAAGACTTCCTCCTGAGAAGATGCATCAACCACTTTAAAAGGCCTGACGATCGCCACTACCCGAACTCTTACCTGTACGAAGGTGCCTCCATTACCCCTTCAACGAGTACTTGCTACAATAAGCATAGAAGTACCTCGAAAGCATTCAGAACAGCGATTACCCACTTGTACGGGAGTCTCGCGTTCTTGACCCTTCTCTCACTCTATCTCTTCGGATCAGACCACCACAATTTCTTCTTCAGTACAAAACTGAAGAAAGCACCCTTCCCAACAATATTCCCCTCTATAATAGAGGATTCCTGGACCCATGTCATAGGGTCTACTGCTAACACGCTCCACACAAGCACGTGTTATGTACTGTGGGGGGTTCTCTACATTACACGGAGAACCAACCCACAATTTTAACCATATTTCGCCCGCTAACCGTGCACCACCTTAACCCCAATCCTAATTGACAATCTATTCACCTGAGAATCATATTTCCCAAAAGGTCGCATAGCTGAATTCATTATTCTATGCAGATAATGCATAATTGAATTCAGCCCCCTTTTGCCATACGGCAACTCCATTTCACTAACCCCATGAGATTTCCACCGGAAATCGCAATTTCATGTCAGTTAGCAACGGCAAAGTCTGGGCAAGCGATGCTGTTTCATCATCGCAAAACCGCTGGGGTAATTATCGAATTATTTAGTTTGGTTCTCATGGTCATAATGCCCAAGCTGTTGCAGGGTCCCTTGGACTTCCCCCAGACACGCTATTCGCTGGGGATCAATGATCTCTTTAGTCAGGTGAATAGCAGCAAACAATTTTCATTCCATTTCATTTCCCCTTCTCATTGCACTCTGAGATCAAACCGAGATCCTAATTAGGTCACCCGGCCATCCTCAGAATTTGCGTTCGTGCATGCACACTAAAGCCAAATCAACCCCGAGGTCATTGTGCTCTCCCTTTTGGTTTCTCCAATTCGTCCTATGTCCACCGACTGTCGAATGAATGCACAAGTGTTTATTCACCTCGATGGGCTGGGAAATTTAAAGAATGCAGAAGAGAGCACGATTATGATTGTATGATCGTTTGGCTAAAGCAAATTTGCATCCCTGATTGGAGAGTCAATTATCATCCTCCGAAGTGTGCTGACACACAACGCCGTAGCAGTCGAGATTTATTCACCGAGATGCATACATACGCGAATTTACAGAGTGTTTTGGTCAAGTAACCGTGCTTTAACCACCGTCGAGGAGGAATGCGTAAAACCCAAACCAAAGTCTAGATCGTCTGTGCTAAAGATTATCCTTGTGTGTTAATCATGATTACACATAAGTCCCCTGTTGAACGTGTCTCAAATCGAAGCTTTTAATAAACAATACTCAGTGCCGTGAACGTGTCAGGCTTTACAGTGAGGTATATCAAATTAAAAGACAAACAATAAACCATTGTGTATCTGATTGCGACTGTCCCGTACCACAAATTTGTGTAACAAAAAATGTTAAAACAAATCCAAGTCAACAATGTATACATTATTCATTAAAAAAAAAGAGAGAAATTAAATAAAAAGTGGTAAACACCAGCCAAATAGAGTGTTTTCTTTTTCTTGCACCTCGTTGGGGATTTAAGGAAACAGTGCCCCTGCTGGCACATCTACTTTTTACCCCCACAGTACCATATATCAATGACGACCTAAATAAAGATGTCGATCATAATGTCATTGATGCACTTAAACCGAAAACCTCCAATAGATTCTGACCGAAACCATAATGCAATTAATTCGTCCCACATTTCGTCACAATCATTAATTGGAGAAGTGGTGTTATTTCATATAAAATGTTTTAGGTCACTTTGCAAATTGCGGAGGTTGAATTGTGACGCAAGCCGATGAATGTATGTCGGCTGATGTTGCATTTCAACGTAATCGCGAAATGGAAATTGGGTCGATGGAAAACGAATTTGCGTTGCCGGCTTCGGAAGGTGTTGACCCCGAGGTAACAACCAGGAGTAAAAACAGAAAAGAAGTTAGTCTGTAATTGGAGGTCCATCGTTAGTTATCGGTAAAAAATAGAAGTCTGTTATTTCGGAAGAAAACAATTAAGTCCAAACCTTGGTTTAACGATGAGTGCAGGGCGAAGATCGAAGAACGTAAACGCCTCAGAGTGATCCACTTAGAAAGATATGATGAAGTCAACGCAGAAAGATACGCGACAATTCGGAGAGAGACAATGAGGCTCTTCAAACGCAAAAAAACGCGAATGGGAGGAGACTCAGATCGTAAAAATCCTAAAAAATTCTAGGGTAAAGAACATCAGAGGTATGTATGTCGGCATAAATTCAATTAGAAATGGCTACCGAAAAAGAGCCAAAATAATTCGAGACGCAAACGGCTGTCTGGTCACAGAAACAAACAATGTCGTGACAAAATGGAAGCAGTACTTTGAAAATCTGCTCAATGTACGCACCCATCAACCACAGATAAATGCACCAAGCGTACATACAGCCGAGCCTCAGATCCCAGAGCCGTCTCTCAACGAAGTTGTAGACGCAATAAAGCGATTGAAAAACAACAAGGCTCCCGGAGTCGACTGCATACCGGCAGAGCTTGTGAAGCATGGAGGAGAGGCAACCGCCCGAAAGATCCACCAGCTCATCCAAACAATATGGGATAAGGAAGTCACTCCGGAAGAATGGAAAACCTCAATAGTCATCCCCATTTTCAAAAAAGGCGACAGATCTGACTGTGAAAACTACAGAGGAATATCATTGCTCCCAACCGCATAAAAAATATTAACAAATGTCATTCTGGCGAGAATCACACCTTACGCAGAAGAGATACTGGGAAACTACCAATGTGGATTCCGTAGGAACCGGTCAACAAGCGACCAAATGTTTACAGTAAGACAACTGCTGGAAAAGAAGTGGGAATACGGAGAGACGGTTCACCAACTGTTCGTTGACTTCAAAAAAGCCTACGACTCAGTCGCAAGGCAGAGACTCTACCATATTGTAGTTGAGCTGGGAGTTCCAAAAAAATATGCCGCCCTCATTCAAATTTGCATGAACGAAAACAAAGGGCGAGATAGAATAGAAAACCACCTCTCAGAACCATTTGAGATCCGGGACGGACTAAAGCAGGGAGATGGTCTATCACCGTGTCTTTTTAACCTTGTGCTCGAGTATGTCATCAGAAAGGTACATGACGACAATATGGCCGGATCATCCCTGAACGGGGTCACACAAGTGCTCGCATATGCGGATGACATCGCCGTTCGGGGCGATAATCTAGAGACTGTTAGTAAAAACTGTGAAATCATCATGCAAGCGGCAGAAGAGGTGGGCCTAGATATAAATGAAGACAAAACAAAATACATGATTACGGCGAGAGCAGATGGACCTCATATAACACATATAAACGTCAGAAGTAAGATATTTGAAAAAGTTGAAGAATTTAAATATCTGGGAACGATACTCACGGCCAGTAATGAAATGTCGAAGGAAATTAACAAGAGACTGCATTCCGGCAACGCGAGTTGGCATGCAGTCAGTAAACTGCTGAAATCTAGACTGCTATCACGTAACATAAAGATCCGTGTCTATAGAACCATAATCATGCCGATTGTTCTATATGGATGCGAAACATGGGCTCTCACAAAACGGGAATAGAACAAATTCCGCGTATTCGAGAATAAAGTTTTGAGGGGCATCTTTGGAGGTAAATATGACGAGGAGGCAGGACAATGGAGCAGACTCCATAACCACGAATTGGAAGAGCTATATCGCAAACCTACAATAGTGAGAGTAATCAAGTCGCGAAGATTAAGATGGGCGGGACACGTGGCGCGAATGGGCAACGATAGGACCGTGCATAGAATTCTTGACGGTAGACCAACGGGAAAGAGACCGGTAGGACGGCCGCGACGGAGATGGGAGGACAATGTTAGGTTTGACCTTGAGGAGATCAGATCGAATAGTCAAGCGTGGAAGGAGAGTGCCCAGGACAGGGAACGATGGCGAAGCCGAGTCGGTGAGGTCATGAACTTCCGGGTTCTTACAGGCCAATAAATAATAATAAAATATTTCGGAAGTTAATGGAATGAGAAGTGGCCCATTTAAAAATAATAAGATGAAATGTAAGTTTGTCTAAAGGAAGTATTCTGAAGATATATAGTGCTCAAAATGATGTGTTGAATGAAATGAAATGTGACACTGCGGGGGTCAGCTTGTGGTAAACGTTTTCCTTTCGTTTCAAGCGGCACAGGAACGGGAACGACACACCTAGATTGATGAAAGTCCGGAAATAAAACAACCGGCTATTGTTTTGGTTTTTGTATCTTTATTGAGTAACCAGTTTAATGAAGTTTATAAATAGTGATAATGTTCGCTAACTTAACGTGACCGTGGTGCAGTTGGGAAAGCAGCGTCAACTAATTAACACAAATAGGCAAAACACATTTAACATCGCAATCGAGGAACTATGGCATTGGAGCTGGCTAAGGTGTTCGCGTATATTTCTCCTTAAGACTCCACTGAATATATGCACAACTGTTTGTCGATTCACTTATCCACTGAAGACCGGTTAAGTTGGCACACGAATCTCACAGGTACTGTCAATTATTCGAAACGGATTTCACAATTAACTCGACTAGATGGATGCATTATTATTGTTTATTTAACTACGTGTAAACTGTACTATGTCTCATTATACGAACGGCTCGGAGACGAGATATAGTTATACAAAGGTAATTAACAAATGCCGCGAACAGGTTAGGTGAATTTTCACGCAGACGTTAACTAAACGAGGATTTTCCTCTCGACATTTAACCGCACACGGGGGTGATGAATTTAATACTCTCGCTAACTTGATGCGCACTCTGCTACCGATAAAATCTGACTCTCCGATGCAACTCACATCCGTCAGTTTCAATGGCTGTGGATTGCATCGATGGAGGAGGAGCAACGCAGATCAACTTGACGACAGTCAATGGCGATCGCGTAAGGGTTACATGGGATAATTTCCATTACTGTGTAGGGCAAGTTCGATGCCCTGCAATGACACCTGATCAAACAATGTACGCTCATCCGGCGCCACGGCGATGTGGCCATAAATCGTTGATATTGGACGCCTGGATACGAATATAGGTTTTGCCTCAAAGTAAACAAAAACACTATTTCATAGGTTCAATGATGAGATGTACAATGTTCATGATGTGCCTATATTGCAAAGGGTCGTCACTGTATTTACTTAAGATTCCAGTGAAATGCCGTTGTAGGCGATATCTGCTGGTGACGATAGTTCAACCAGAGATTGGGAATCTATTTGCTTTAGCCGAATGGCTCTATAGCAGAATAGGGAAAATTGTTCATGGACGTTAATTCCACAGAAAACTCAGCGACGGTGGCTATGGGTTATTTGTTTGGGTTAGATGATGGGTCTTCATGGGGCATGAACGTGGGTAAAAAAATGATCTTGTTCATGCCCAAATCAAATACTCGGTTGTATAATGATTAGGAAATTGGTCCCAACTCAGCAAACCTTAAGGGATCGATAAGATATAAAATTATGTATTGTAGAAGGGAACCGGTTGCAGCTGTGTCCGCAATACGCTGGCCAGCGTCTGTTTATCGTTAATTGCTGACAAATTGAACCGATAGGAGATGTAAACTGGTTCATGGAGTATGAACCAGAAAAGTTCGAAATTATGTATGCCGTCGGAGAGATTTCCGTTCAGGTATGTAAAATGCTTCTGGGAGCTTACGCTGTCCAAAATTGCAGGTAGGTATGGTGTCTTGTGGATAAGGGAAAAGACAGGTTAAGTTGGGGAAGTGGGTGGTTCTTGGAGAAGACTTTATAGAAGCCCCACAACACCATTAAAATGTAATAAGATGCAATGTAACTTTGTTTAGAGGAATTATTCAGAAGATAGTGTCTTTCTTCGCAACCGGTGTTTTGTTCGCCGTAATAACATAACTCACGCGCAGTGCACGACGGAACAAATACACACACAGGCGCACAGACCACAGCGCAGATTTACTACCGCATCCCAGACTTACCGATCTTGTATGATTTCCCTCCCACCAACACTGCGTCAAAGTAGTTAGAGAACATTTGAACTAACCCTGTACACACTATCCGTAGATACCTCTGTGGCGTTTCTAACAGATACACACAATAAACTAGCAAATAGTGAAGAACACCGAAAGAAAATTGAATAAGAAAAAGCATCAGCCATATACCAAGCAATAACATAGCAATCCCACATCAGTTTGTGTACTCGAGTTTACAAACCGAATTCGTACCCGCGGCAGTGGCCTGATGTGTTGAGCATTGGTTCAATTTTTAGTAATTCTAACCGTCATAGCGTTAGTTCGAATCACACGTTCTCCACTATTGTCGAAAACGCTATACCCCCCCTTTCCTTTTCAGATATCTTGAGACTAAGTCCAACATCCTCACGGATGTGGGTGATTCTGGTTGTCGCAAGATGACCAAAAGCCAGAGACAAGATGAGACACATTTGTCCTTGTCTCGTTTTAATCGACCTCCCTCCTTTTTTATTTCAACCAGTCTATCTCAAGCGCCGAAGCTTCGCCCAATAAGCAGTTCGTTTCTAAAGGCCGAAACTCTGGCTACAACATGATTAAATAAATCTTAAAATAAAGACCAGTGGACCAGTAGTAAGTATTTCGTTATTTCTCTATTGCGATTTATGTGATACATTGCATTTATTCGTTGATATTGCGACAAGTCCAGTCTATAGGACTATACATTGGAAGATACCCCAGTCGGTTCGTTGTGGGACGGACAAGGCTCGGACGGCAGAGACCGAATAACCAGACAGGTTGCGTGACGGACGGACACCGACTTCCCCAACTTAGATACAACCGGAGGCAATCAACGGCCAACAACAAGCACCGATAAGAAAAAGACAATTGTTAACAAATATAGTAAACTTAAGAAATATGGCGCAAGGCTAATAACCTTGCCCGTAAAAATAAATTGTTATGGAAAATTTCTCAAGCCTCGAGATTTGCTAAATAAAGCCAAGACCGGACCCCGGTTGTAGTGCCGATGATGATGATGAAACTTAAGAAATATATATAGGATTTTCCAATAGGGACTTGGCAACTTTGTCTCTTCGATCCATCGTATTTCCACTACTTAGCTTACTTCTCCCTCGGCCCACTTTTACCCAAGTTCATTGCTCCGCACTCGGTTGAAAACAAGTTACTCCAACTGAACGACGAACTCACGCCTGGCCTGGATGGTACACCCGCCATTCTCCCTAAAAAAATGTTCATATATTCTTTTAGTCCCCTTTCGAAAATGTTCCACTATTTCTCTCGCAAGGGAAATTCCCCCACATTTGGGAAACATCCCTATACACAAAAAAAATGGCCCAAATATGCTGTCACGAACTATCGCCCGATTGCTAAGCTTTCCCAGCTACCCAAGCTTTTTGAAAGCTTGGTGTACGAAACGTTAACTTTTCAATGCACGTCCTTCCAGAACAACAGAAACCAACCTCGCCGAATTTACACTGGCAGTCCTAGAGAGTGGCAAGTAGGTTGACGTGGTTTCAACAGATCTCAGCAAGGCTTTCGACAAAATTTCTTATAAACTCATCCTTTTTAAATTGTTACTTTACTATACTTGAAAAACGCATTTATTTCTTTGTTTAGATTACATTTTGTCCTATTATTTAAGATTAAATGCTAAATCCTATTTATGAAAAAACATATTTTTAATATCTTTAATTAGCCTACTGGCTCTTCGCAAGCACTCTAAGTTATATCGAGTTTTCCAATAGGGACTTGACAACTTTGAATTTAATTTGTGAACGCAGCCTTTCACTAATCATCGAACTGTCACTGTCAATTTATTCAGTAAACCCAACATAGTTAAGTACACGAACGACCAACGCCTACAAATTATAAAAATTTACTACCGAAATTTAGAGTCGGTGACCGCAACTTTAAGGGCCTTAACTCCAATTTTCGGTCGTAATTCTCGCCCTAGTAGACAGGCAATAACAAGTTTAGTGCAAAAATTTGAGTCTACATATTCGTTGTGTGATGTTGCCGTGCCAGTGAGACTACGAGTTGGTCGAAGTGTCGAAAATATCGCTGCCGTTCAGGCGTCCGTAGCAAACGATCCAAATTATTCAATTCCACGGCGTTCTCAAGAATTGGGCATCGCCCAGACCACTTTACGGCGAATTTTGCGTAAGGATCTTGGTTTACACCCATACAAGATCAAGCTGACTCAAGAACTGAAGCCGATGGACCATTTGAGGTGACGTACGTTCTACGATTGGGCTAGGGAAAAGATGCGCCAAGATGATGAATTTTATTGCAAAATCATCTTCAGTGACGAAGCTCATTTGTGGCTCAATGGGTTGGTCAATAAGCAAAACATGCGTTATTCATCATCATTAGCACTACAACCGGGAACCGGTCTTGGCCTTATTTAGCAAGTCCTGAGGCTTGTTAAATTTTCCATAATGATTTGTTTTTTCTGGGCAAGGTCATTAGTCTTGCGCCAGAGGCTCCCCGACGGGGAATCGAACCCCGGTCTCCCGCGTGACAACCGGGTATACTAACCACTATACTATCGAGGAGCTAAAACATGCGTTATTGGTCGGGTGAAAATCCACATGTGCTTCATGAATCACCACTTCATCCATAAAAAATAACTGTTTGGTGCGGTTTGCATGCCAGCGGCGTCATTGGGCCATATTTTTTCGTCGACGATAACGATCGTCACGTTACTGTGAATGGCCATCGTTATCGCGCCATGATTACCGATTATTTGTGGCCCGAATTGGAAGATATGTACCTGGGCGACATGTGGTTTCAACAGGACGGTGCCACAAGCCACACAGCACAAGATATAATCGATTTATTGAAGAGTAAGTTTGATGAGCGCGTTATCTCAAGAAATGGTTGGCCGCCTCGTTCGTGCGATTTAACGCCTCTAAACTATTTTCTTTTGGGCTACGTCAAGTCATTGGCCTATGCCAACTAGCCGCCGACGTTGGAAGAGCTCAGAGCCAACATTGAACGCGAAATAGTGGCCGTTTCGGCCGAAATGTGTGGCCGAGTCATCGAAAACTGGGTCCAACGCATCGACCGCTGCAAACGTGCCCGCGGTGGCCATATGAACGAAGTCGAGTTCCATTCATAAATGTTTTGATTGTACTTCAAGCCGATAATAAAGTTTTTGAAATATCTCAAATGGTTTGCGTTATATTTAAAAAAAAAAGTTGTCAAGTCCCTATGGCAAAACCCGATATAACATCAAAAGGCTAACATTCTAAGTGTGACTTTAGAATTATAGTATGTATAAAAAGTGTTTTATGAAACTATATATATCATTTACACCAACTTGACTGGAGAGTGGAATGGGGAGAAATGCATCTGATCGTCTGCAAAAGATGAAATGATGCTGTGTAAGGAAGATTTTTCATAATCTGTAATCACATTTCACTGCAAGCGGAAATAAACACATCTCGATATCGATCTAAGGAGCGGAAAACCTTGATGACTTATCCTGGCATTTGTTTAGGCACCCAACAATATTCCATATTAATTTCGAAGTGAGAGTTGAGCAACAGGTTGTTCAGAAACTGGATTAAATGCCTAGTGGTGTGTCAGAACCTAAAGAACGAAAGACAACCACTTTCATCGTTTGGTTGAAACTTAAAACTGTTCCGGCCTTTGTGGTGCAGTGTCAACAAAGGTCAATAGGCATTCATACGTCATTTTGCATTTCTTCAACTGCTTGCGGTAGACCTAACCGCATAGAATAATCCGTTTTCAAATAACGAAAAAAAGGAAACTGTACTCTCTTTCAACTTTTTCGTCTTTAATCACTATCAGATCATATTTATCTACTACGGCAAGTCTTAAAAGTGTGGACCATTGCGAAATTTAATTCATTTCGCAATTGCTCCTCATGGTCTTTTACATTTCTGAATTTGGTGTCAAATGAATCGTTATGTGATGTCTATTATGACTATCGCAACAAAAATATCTTTGTCTTGCATTTTACTTTTCCTTAAAGGAAACTGATGACTCTTCCATTTGAATGGAACGTCCCATTGTGTAAGACCAAAAAAAAAACAAGAAATATTTTTTCCACGCTTCTAAAATCTCCATTATCATCCGACCATAAAAAAAAAAACGAATCCGAATATTTTAAATTGTCCGTGGGAAGCCTTAATAACAAGCGACTACTTGAAATCAAACATGGTGAATCTGATTTGTTTTCGTTCCGGTGGAATAACATATTAGCCTTGAACATTTCTAACTCTCTACATCATTACACTCCCCTAAGAAGATTCTATTCTTTCTTAATTAGTGTGTGATTACTACACAACGACACGTTACGCATAACAATTAAATGCCGAAGAGCGGCCTTTTTGTAAACACAATTCCTATCTAGGAGTAGGCTATTGTAAATAGGTTGACACACATTTTTGCATATAAAATCATTTTAGCCTCAGGGGTTTTTAAATTGTTCCATTTCACAGCAACTTTCTCCAGAATTGCATGGTTAAATAAATGTTGGACTACACAAAAACAATAAACAATTTAAACCGCAATTTGTACATTAATTTTTGCCAGCATTACCTTGACACTATAGCATAACTCCACATTCACAATACGTCCGAGCGCATAGCTCAAATGACTTATTTTAATGTATTATCTGGAGGCATTAAATAACTCACCCAAGACACCAATGCTCCATTGAGAAATTCATCTATTTCCATTGCAGTAGCAGCCATGTCTTTTGAAAAGGTTTTCTCGCAACAAAGGAATTCAATAATATGCTGTACACACAACAATCCTTTTTGGCTTTATTTAAACATATTTTAATGGATGTACAAAACTAATGTAAAATATATCACTTATTATTTTCTACTCGCCGAGAGTACCAGACTAAAAAAACCGTGTTACATGTTTGATGATTTTTTATCGAGGTGTAGTACACAGTCTTGCATTGTTTACAGGCGTGTTATATACTTTTCTAAGAACGGATGACCAGGTATGTTATTGCCAGCATATGACTTGTTATACTATGCTATTATACTTCCGTCCATAAAAAGTTTTCTCTCCAACATCAAAATATAAGTAATTTGAAATTATATTTCGCATCACGTATGCCTGGGGTGTGTTTGTTCGCATTTTCAAGGTAAACGAGTTGGAGTCGTCTACTGACTATCACCATTGCCTAAAACAGACTTAGGGGAGAAAGTTATTCTAAGAAAAAAATTGCTTACTACTATTAAGTTCAAACGCAAAATATTTAATTCGTAGCATGGGGCTTAAGTCTGTTTATTCGCATTTCCAACTATATATGAGACAATTATTGGAAAATATCATCACTGACTATTATATAATTTTAAAATAATCGCTTTTCTCAGCCATTCAATCGCCCCTGTTTATAAGAATTTAAAAATTATATTATATTAATTATAGAATGCGAATGGCAAAAAAATAATATTGTAGCGAGCTTAGGGTTCGCTGGATTAATTATTTTTGAATAAATAAGAGCCGTTAAATTGATTTTTGAATTAATATAACACTTTATTAGTCCGTTAATCACAACCGTCACTTTTACCGTATACAACGATTTCTTGACTTATCGCTTCCGTACTTATCGCGTATTTTCCTTCTTACTTCTAACTTGAGACTTATCGCTTGTTTCACGTTCTACTTCTTACTCCTCACTATGCTCTGTGTGCGGCGTAGTTATACTGTTTCGGCGTTTCGTTTCCGCCCGTTCCATTGCCTTGAATGTTCTACTGTTCCTAGTCTCCAGTTTTCCATTACTTTATAGAATATTCTAGTACTCTGTTTCGGACTCTCTAGAATAATCTAGTACTGATTGTCATATGCGTCACAATATGTTTAAAAAAAGCATTTAATTATAATTTGATATTAACTTGTTGTAATAGAGGCGGCCGATAGTGAGGTCGCGTCCAGGAGAAAAGCGTTCCACGAGTGAAGCGTCCAAGAGTGGTGGTTGATAGAGATTAGTAGGCAGGGTCCAGGAACGGTGAGCTGCATCCAAGAGCGTGATCGACAAAGATAAGTGGGCTGCGTCCAGGAGCGGTGAGCTGTACCCAAGAGCGTAACCAATAAATGCAAATGATGGGAGGAAGCCAATGGAGAGAACGAAGAGGAAGCACAAAACCAAGTCTGAAGTCTTTTCTCCTTGAGATTAACTTTTATTATTTAATTTCGGTGATCGGACGAGAACCGATGGTATGCACTTGATGAAGTTTGAATGCAGACTGGCTCATTGAGCATAACTCATCATCATCATCATCATTGGCACTACAACCGGGAACTGGTCTTGGCCTTATTTAGCAAGTCCTGAGGCTTGTTAAATTTTCCATAATGATTTGTTTTTTCCGGGCAAGGTGATTAGTTTTGCGCCAGAAGCTCCCCGACGGGGAATCGAACCCCGGTCTCCCGCGTGACAGGCGAGTATAGTAACTGCCAATTCAAAAAGGGACGCTATGACCTCATCGTGGTGACAATCGGCCAGTTGGTGCCAGCTGCTGCGTAACTGGTATACACAGCGAATGTACTAGATTTCTCCAGTACATTCCAGCACATTTAATTGTCAATCCGCAACAAACTATTACAGGCAAAAAAATAATATGTTTAAGAAAAGCATTTAATTATAATTTGATATTAACTATTACAGGATATGAAGTACAACATTTGTAATATTTTTCGTTAATAAATCTGTTTTTTCAACACATTTTATTTCATTTTTTTAATTCTTAATTATACGCTAGACAAAAAATTCTTAAATACTGCCCTCTGATTACCTTACATTATAACCTACTGGTACTTCGTGAACGCTCTAAGCTAAACATAATATGACAACCGCGTATTTTGCCTTTCGGCGACAGAACTTTGTTTGTCTTTTTAATTATGTTTCATTGGATGGCAAAGAAAAAATAAAAAAAATTGTGTGGCAATTTTTTTTAACTTAAACTTAATGTACATCAAACTTTTTTTTAAATTGCTTATGAACCTTAACTTAAATCTTAGTCTACCCTCTTTTTTTTACGCAAACGCGCGCACAAAAGGAGATTTTGGAGTACCCTTAAGTGTCAGAGCACAGTGATGAATGTCTGGACATTACAACGACGAGGAAACACATAATCATGTAGAGTATTCCACATTCGTGTGGTTCGGCTAAAGAATGCCTCTCTATATTTATTTGTGCGTCTGAAGTTTACTTTTAACGTTAATTGATGCGGATTCACAGATTAACGGGTATCGTGGGAAAATGTCTGAAGGGGGGGAACACATTCAGCAGTTGAGCAACGACCGTGATAATACCCATAGAAAAGAGATATGCATGATACGTTGCGCCTGTGTTCTAACGACGGAATTGATCGACTTACGGTTGAGTCCCCAATAAGTTTCACTGCTCGTTTTTGCATCCTATCGAGCACATGTAGTGCAGTTTTGGATGCGCCTGACCAAATATGGGAGTTGAACTCCATTTTGGTACGAATATACGCCTTGTAAATAGTGGCCAGGTTGGATGACACATAATAATCTGTGCCCATTAGTTATACTTTACTTCAAATTAAAACGAAAAAGCAGGGCTTCCCGCAAATTGTGTTTTGTTGGCACAAAGGATGACATTGTTGGAGCGTAATTATAACATCGAACATAATAATATAAATAGCGGCCAGATTGGATGGAATGAAGTATCTTTTGTATCTCTTAGGGAACCCCATACGTTTGTCTGCACTTTTCGCAACTTCAAATGTGTAGTCATTCCAATTAAGAGTCGAATTAATTCGAGTGCCGAGGATTGATAGTTTCTTGGCTTCGTCGATACAAGTGCCGTTGATAGACAGTATATTTACTTTGGGATTGTCCTTTGACGACAAGAGAGTACTGGGTTTTAAGGCATTGAATTCTACTCGGTTAGATAATCCCCATTGATATCTTGTTGAGGACGGAATTCAATGTATCAAGCATAAACTGCTGGTTGGTAATGATATTCGAAAAAATTGGTAGGGAATGTTCGTATGTGTATGAGAAACTCAATGTGCTATCATCAGCAAACGAGTGAATTGGGTTGTGAGTAATTGACAAGAGATCATTTATAAAGATCGGGAAGAGAATGGGTGAGAGTACCGAACCCTGGAGAACACCGGCATTAATTTGATGAGAGACAGATTTGACACCATCAAGAACCACTTGGATTGAACGGCCAGAAAGATAGTCTCTTATCCATTGGATCAGGGAATTGTCCATTCCATAGGAATGCAATTTTTACAAAAGGGCTGGATGCCAAACTCTGTCGAAGGCTTTTGAAATATCCAATGCGACTACCTTGCTTTCACCAAGTTAGTGAATGGAATGGCTCCAGGTTTCGGTAAGGTGCGCCATCAAATCTCCTGTGGACCACCATATTGGCGGTCAATGAGGAGGTCATTTGATTCCAGATATTTCGAAAGTTGACGGTTAATCAGTGATTCCATTACCTTCGAGAGAATAGAAGTTAGTGCTATGGGATGATAAGAAGAGAGGGATGATTTGTCACCCTTTTTGGGAATTAGCTTAATGTTCGCTGACTTCCATCTATTTTGGAAACGGCCAGTAGAATAAGACAAAACGAAGAGGTTTAACGAGTGAAGAGGAACATCTGTTCAAGAACATTGGGTTCCGGACCAATCGGATTTGTGTGTGTTTAGCTCTTTGAGTGCTCGGGCAACAGTACGCATTCGGAAGTGAATCTGGCTCATGGTGTGCTGCTTATGCTCAAGTTGAGGCGGGCCTGATGTGGTATCAGGCAGCGTTGAGTTGGCTGCAAAATGTGCAGCAAGTAGATTCGCTTTCTCTATTGCACTGGTGACTGGTCTGTCATCGACTATTAGCGAAGGAATTTATGAGGAAAGCGAGTTTTTAATGTTCTTCACAAATGCTCATAAGTAGCTACTACCTGTGGGAGAGTGTAGTATTTTTTGTCTCACTCTCTGGTCTCCTAAATTCTTTCCGGTTATCCTCAGTGTTGTATTATTTTATTATTTATACAACCGGGAGCTTAACTCTTTAGCCTTAATAGCTTCTCTGCACCCAGAATTGAACCACATATTTGACGTCGGGACTACAGCCGCTATCACATAGAAGACGCGTAGCCGCCCCCTGTCTGTTTTATAGATATTATCACGGATATTGTTCTTCGGAGATTTGTGGTATTGTTCCACGCAATTCGGTTTATATGGGCTCCACAAGACAATCCGACGGATCGCACCAGTTTTTGGTTCATCTCCCGACAGCGCGAACATCTTTGCATCAGAACTCGTTCCGTTACAGAGCGGGGCGGCTGTGGAACTTTCTTCCCACGTGATCCCGGAGCGTTACAACCTGCAACTGTTCAAAAAGAACTGCAACAGTTATTTGGTGGAAACTCGGGGCACCCACTCGGCGCTATAGGTTCGCCTCTCCCGAGAGAACTCTAAAAAAAAAATAAAAAAAATCGAAGCCTGAGGGAGGCAACAGAGGCGCGAAAAAGAGGGAAAACAGACACAAGGAAAGGAAAGGGTATGAGTTTTCCCGCACTATACACTTCTACACAATTTTCGCATTACGGCGCGAATCCCATAAATATTACTGCTCGACACTCGGACGCGTTTGTGGTGATATGTTTGTTTGCTTCGGATCCCACAGAATACTTGGCTCGCGAATCGATAGTGCAATTACGGTATCTTGTGTTTACTTAAGATACCCTAAACGGATTACACAATTTATCCGATGGTACGGATCACGAGGTCGAGGACCCTAATTCTAGAAAAGCTATGTCTGTGTAAGCTGGCTGATGTTGGAGTTACTCTACCGACTTTAGTATCCAAATCTTTATTTGAAATTCAACCACCAGAACTGTCGATGCAGTTTAATAATGTCATCCCAGTTTCTATGGGAAATAGCTGTACTGAACCGCAAGAGTGCTTCTTCGGACCGCGTAACTTCCAGATCATAGCATAATCGCCCGTCTACGGAAGATCCAGGTACGTGATAAATCAGCGGAACTTCGGATTCATCCACTATAAGTCCATTCATTTCAAATTCGAGGAACACCTCTGGTGGAACAAAGCCGTTGTGACGCACCGTCTCAAAATATAAAGTATTTGTGTGATAAGCCCCAAAATGAGGTCATTGGACGCGATTATTGTTCTCGCAATATGTCGTCTGATTAATTTGATCATAAAATTATCCACCCTGTTATATACGCTTTATTATATAAAGCGTCATCATGTCAAGAAAATACTTAAGCGTTTCATAAACAGATATTAAAAAAAATGCATGGACATTAGTCGATGGCCCCACTATTAAAAATAAATTGTAATAGATTGATAATAAAAATCAATTAATACATATAAGAACTACATTACCGTCTGTTTGGGGATTCACAACAAAATATATTGGTGAGTTCTAGTATAATACATTCCCATTTCCCAGCTGTCAGCCACTAGCTGACAACGCGTCGGTGACAGCAAAAGAACGCCACCTAATCGTCCAAATTTTCAAAATTTCATAACGGCTGTGAATTCCTTGATATCCTCTTGTGGTTACGAGCGTTTATCGATCTTTTTTGGACGCTTCACCGCTCTCTGCCTTCTCAACTGTTCTTCCTTGGACGCATTTCCTTTCTCTCTTGGACTCTTCACCGCTTTCTGCCTTCTCAACCGTTCTTTCTTGGTCGCATCATCGCCGTTTCTTGGACGCGTCACCGCTTTCTGCCTTCTCAACGGTTCATTCCTGGACGCACCACCGTGCTTTTTTGGATGCACCACCAATCCCCCTTGGATGCTTCGCCGCTTTCTGCCCTCTCAACCGTTTTTACTTGGACGGATCACCGCATTCTGCCCTTCGACCATCCGCCTTGGTTGCACCTCATCGGTTATCCTCTAACCAACATACCACCGCCATCACCAGGATCGGATCCCCGAACATTATTTGGTTCTTCGAGCCGGATTATTATCGTCTACATCGCGCGGTAAGCTGAACCGCAATCGCGTAGCGAAAGTGCGAGTGCATCATTGATAAAGACTCAGGCACTTTCCCTGACGGTTCGCTCGCCTTCAAAAGGCCACAATGTCCTAGATTGAGGAACTTATCGCCGCTCAATTCGCGGCACAAGACCAGATGTCTCTCGCGTTCCTCAGACTGAAGAAAAAGGGGCCACCAACGTTGGGCCCAGTGGAGACCCGCCAACAGAATCTTAAGCTCAAATGAGAGTACATCCGGAAGTGGCACGAGGAGATCATACGGCTGGCAGCCTGTTATATAATTAAAGCTCATTTAATTACCCCAAAACAAAAATATTGTAAATGGTATAGTTAAGTACTTATAGATAAAACAAAAAATTAAAAAATTAAATCTAAAACAATTAGATAAGAAATAAAAAGAAAATGTAAAGCTAACCGCCACACGTGCCCAGGACAGGGAAGGATGGCGAAGCCGAGTCGGTGAGGTCATGAACTTCCGGGTTCCTACAGGCCAATAAATAAATAAATAATAACCGCCACACACGCACCGACACGCTGTGGAAGGAGAGTTTCATTCCTCTTCTAAGAATGAAACTCCATTTTTGTAAGGGGGGAGGAATGTTATATAATTAAAGCTCATTTAATTATCCCTCCCCCATTGAAGAATTAACATCTCGTGTCTTCACATATATCCTTCCCCCCCTCCTTCCCTTCCCTCCAATTTATTAAATTCCCTTTACCATTACAATAGAATATCACTTTTACAATAGAAAATAATTTAAATAAACGTAAAACCCATTTCAAACCCCATTCACATTGCAATAGTCATCTTCTTTATAGTAACCATGTCGCCCTCTATCAGTCATTAGACATCTCGGCCGCTTCCTCGAAATCACTACCGTGGAAGCGGAACGAAATAGGATGTGTGGAAAAAGACACGAGATGAGTCCTTCTTGTGGTTTGAGCAGCGAACGCGTGTGTTTGTCGTGTCGAAATTGAATGAAATACAAAAACTAACGTCTAGCTCTTGCAATTCGGTGGTGAAAGCGTGTAGTTCGGTTAAATAAAGATACTTAAATTATCCAAATTATTGTATTTCAATTAGCCTAACATTATTCAAACTCTTGTAAATTCAAAATACCTCTTGTGAAAAAATGAAATAGACCAAACTTAAGTTGAACTATAATAACGATATGTAAATTAGTTCCCGTATAATAAGGATTGTGTTTCAATTAGCCTAACATTATTCAAACTGTTGTAAATTAAAAATACCTCTTGTGAAAAAATGATATAGACCAAACTTAAGTTGAAAAATAATAACGATATGTAAATTAGTTCCAGTATTATAAAGATTGTGTTTCCATTAGCAGAACAGAAGCGCTATCAACAATCAAGCACGCAGGGGTAAGTTTGGTGGATACCAAATATTAATTTAATTGTTGAATTAACAGATGAATTGTCAACAATTTATTCAACAATTTGGCGCAGCCGGCGTCCACTATTTGGATGTGTACTAGTGATCGAAAGATCAACTTTAAATCCTTGGGAAGTACACAAACATTGGTGGAAAGAGCCCAGAGGCTCTTACGAACCTACGCCAACCACAGCAAGGAAAAATAAAACTTGGTTTTGCTGTGGTTTAGGTGATTTCAAAAAACAAAAATTAAAAAATTTTGAACAAATAAAAATTCCAAAAAATTCTTAAAGATCAAAAAGTTCAAAAAATCAAAAATAAAGCAGAAATAAAACTGAAATTAACAATAGAAAATTTTAAAATTTTTTACAAAATTAAACAAAACTTTTCAAAAATTTCAAAATTAAAAATTTTCAAAAAAAAAGTGAAATTGAGCATAAAATTTTTCAAAAATTCAAAATGAAATAAAATTTTCAAAAAATTGAAAATAAAATAAAAATTTTCAAAAATTCAAAAAATAAGATTTTCAAAAATTCAAAATAAAATAAAATTTTCAAAAATTCAAAAAAAAAAATAAAAAAAAAATAAGTAAATAAATAAAATCGAAATAAAACAAAATTTAAATAAAGAACTTACATTTCAAAAAACTGAATTTAACAAAAATACAACAAAAGTGAAAGTTTTGCAAATAAATTTACAAAAATTATAAAAGTTAAAAATCAAAAATAAATAGAGAAAATTCCAAAGAACTAAATTTAACAAAAATACAGTTAGAAAACTTTTTACAAATAAAAACAAGAAGAAAAGAAAATAGATTATCAAACTAAAACAGACATTAAACAAAAATTTGTTTCAAAAAAAAAAAATTTTTTTTAAATTCCAAAACATTTCCAAAAAGCAATAATTCAAAAAATAAAACTAAAACAAACATTAAACAAAAAATTCAATAAAACTAAACCAAACATTAAACAAAAAATATTTTCAAAATTACAACAAAATTTTCAAAAAATTTAAAATCAAACAAGGACTTTCAAAAAATTAAAATAAAATAATCATCATCATCATCGGTACTACAATCTGGAACCGGTCTTGGCCTTATTTAGCAAGTCCTGAGGCTTATAAAATTTTCCATAATGATTTGTTTTTTCCGGGCAAGGTATTAGTCTTGCGCCAGAGGCTCCCCGACGGGGAAACGAACCCCGGTCTCCCGCGTGACAGGCGGGTATACTAACCAGTATACTATTGAGGAGCTAAAAAATAAAATAATAGTTTTACAAAAATTAACAAATATTCAAAAACAGGATTTAATTTCCAAACAATTTAAAAAATCAAAACAACAAAAATTTCAATCAATTAACTCAGAACATTAACAAATAAAAAGATCTTACAAAGAGGAAAACAAACGAAACTTAACCAAACCAAACATTGATAAAAGAAAACAGAAAAACAAATAGAGACAAGAAAGACCTCAATAGGAAATAGATAAAAAAGAACAACAGTAAGCGGACTTTTATTTTTAAGTTATTTTTAAGATACTAAGAAAAATAAATAAAGTTAAAGTTTTGTCACTTAAAAATAACAAAAATATTATAAAAATTTAAATTAGTTTAAAAAATATTGTCCAACATTTGTGCTTTATAGGTTCACTGATTTGGGTTAGCCCATCCCATAGACTGATAGTTGACCTTCTTTTGAGAATAGTAATTGTAATTAGTACGTTCTCTTCCTGTATCGCTGTATGGCCTGTTTGTGGAATTTAGATACAGGTATCTGAGCAGACAGTCCAATTTAATAACAAAATCCGTTTCCGCTGGTCTAATAATTTCAATATTTAGCCATAGTACACTGTGGGCTTTAGAACCAACCCTCTGGTGCAATATATATTCCACATCTTATTAGCATCGATTAGGTTCTATCCATACCAAAAGAGGGAAGGTTCGGTTTCCCTGTTTAACGTCAAGCCTTTCATGAAGACAAGGCAAAACAAAAGGAAAGAAAGTCAGATCCCATCCAACCCTGAGAAGTCACGGGAAAAAAACAACTCTTCGGCCGAAAGACCAGACACCAGGGAAGAGAGAAATGCTTCCTCTCCTAAACCGGACAAATCTAAGAAGAGGATAGGTATTAGCCAAATCATGGACCTGGTACGAACATCAATACCAGTGTACAATGGTTCACGGGGTCCCACTGTAGCTATGGAACTAGAGAAGTTCGTAGATACGTGTAGGAGGACCCTGAGATGTTTGTCCGAAAGTGAGGAGAGGACAGCCATGGAGTGGTTACCCATGCAATTAGGCGGGGAAACCTATAGAATATTCCATGAGGCAAACCCAACATTGTTCTGGGAGTACGAACAACAACTCCGGGACAAATTGTTACCACAGTCTTCATACGAAGACGTGTACGAAAAGCTCTCTGAGATGCGACAATTCCGAACAGAGAACATCACAGGTTTCGTTTCCCGAGTAAAACAGGCTGTGGTACTCTGCAAGGAAGCTGCTGAGCGCTCATATGGAAAGGCAAGCAGCAATATTTGCGCTGCACAAATAGAAAAATTGGCCAAATCCGTATTGATGCACGGAATACGAGAGGAACCCTTTCGAAGCCAGTTCTTGGCTATAAAGGAGGAAACACTCGAGGGCATCATGTCGCAACTTATCTGGATGGTAAGTCGACAAAAAGAACTTGAAGGAAAGAGAGATGCCTATGATATGAGAGACATATCAAGAGCAATTGAATACCCCGAGTCACAGAGGGAAGAAAGTCACAAGCACCCACAATGTTGCAGAATTAGGGAAATAACACCCGAAAGATATACCAGGGACCCTTTTTCGGAAGAAGACTTCGTAACACCGGAAGGAAGAAAGGTTCGCGAAGAACGAAGCCCGGCTCGTCATTCACAGTGGTTGGAAAATAAGGCTGACCGCCCTGTAAATCGACCATATGATGGTGATCGCCCAGTACCAAGAAGGGGAACAATAACATGGCAGAGCCCGCCGCGCCATTCACAGGGAATGGAAAATAGAGAAGACCAACCTGTGAATAGACGAGAGGAATTTGATCGCCCGGTACCAGCGAAACGAAACACCAAATGGAGCAGCCCGCCTCGTCATTCACAAAGAGAGGATGAAAGGGACGAACCTCCGGTAAACAGGCTAGGAGACTTCGACCATCCAGGGACCAGTAGGCGGGAACCAACAAGGCCGACCCCAAATCGACACTCACATGGCATGGACTATATAGAGGACCACCCGGTGAGTGGACGATATAGTTATAACCGACCGAGGAGCCCGCCACGAATGCAGGATGAAAGAAGTCGCCGAGAACAGAGGAACAGGGAATTTAGTCCGGATCCGCGGGAATCGTTCAGTAGGCAACCTCAACCTACGAACGACGCGTCTCGGAGAGATGGGGATTACTACAGCAGGTCAACCGAAACAGCTCGACACTATACAGAACAACACCACCCCGTAAGCCGCCCCCAACCTGCGAGGAACCCGTTCCGCCAATACGAACCAGCACGCGCACCACCACACGACTATCAACCACACAGCGGGACGAGGCCCGATGGACCTGGAGTACGAAGGTACCAACGGGACGAGGATGATTATTATCATCAAGGCCGTGACGCACAACCACAGCGGCTAACTGCAGAAGTAGCATGCAGTTTTTGCCACAAAAGGGGGCACCTACGTGAATAGTGCATTACTCGGCGTAACATGCCAATTTGCACCTCGTGTCTTAGGTATGGACACGAAGTAGGAAATTGTCGGGTAAGAGTTGTACCACCAGTGACACAAAATCCCGCACCACAAGAACCAAGGCCACAACCTACACAAAGGCCACAAAATGAACAGAGGGAGTCCCCGAGACAACCAAATCAGGGACAAGCCCAACCCTCTAACTCAAAACAGCCACAACCAACATCGAACCGAAGAGTGTACAGCGTTCGATGTTGTTGTGAGTATTGTGGCCGAAACGGTCACAAGTGGTAGCAGTGTCGATACAAGATCAACTGGGAAAAAGCTCACCCAACTCCAGCTTGTACGCACACTGCAACGGCTAGACCTGTAAGTCGCCGTAAAGCCCTACCAACCTGCACGGTTAACCTGGAATGGCCAGAACCACCAACGAATAACTCTAATAAGAAAAAGGAACCGAATCAAAAAGGAAAAACCTTAAAAGGCAGGAGACACCGACAGAGGAACTCTAGGCGCAGGTCAGGTCGAAGCCGCTCTAGTACGGAGAGTACAGAACAGAGCACCGACCGAAGTAACTGCGCCGAGAAAAAGAGTTTGTGGGTATTTATACTAGTGCATCGACATGGACGCGGGTTCAGCACAAACACCACCGTTTTTCACTGAAAATTAGAGTTCAATCGCGAACACTGAAGTTAATCTCTCCGAATAATTGCGAACGAATAAAATAAACACCGGAGGGTTTGACTTAAAGATTTTATTTATTGAAATAATTACGATTGGATACACTGTCTGATATTATGCGCGTGCTTGGGAAACACTTACAAGGATTTTTTAATTTTAACTTTCACCGACGATTACACTGTTTATTACTATAAATCGTTGCTGATTGGTGGCTGATTTCAATGCTGGAATTTCAGCGGAACTATTGGGGAGCTTTGGGAACACTCAACGCAGTTCTCTATTCATAACTTTATTGCAGGGTACCGCGAAACACCTGAACACACTCTCTGTTCCACGCGATTTTCTTTTCTAAAACCAACCTCTACTGCACGTGCTTCCGATACTGAAGCAAAAATCTGACTTTCTAACGACACGATCGTGGGGCACATCTGTATTGTTTGACGATACAAAACTGACTCGCCTGACTCCGTAAAAATTGGTCCAGCTTCCGGCGATTGTGATGGATTTCCACCGCATACCATCGCAGGAGAAACATCCCTTCCGACATGCATAACCAATGGGAGCCGATCAGCATCCCATTGGAAAGTCCATGCACAATATCTTTTCTATTGGAACAAATGTCTTCCCATTGGAAGGAAGGACAAACGAACGCGCATCGAAAAGAATAGTTGGGAGATGTGAAGCTGGGTAAACATAAACATTGGAGGGTATATTGAATACCGAAACGTAATCCAATGCTTAGGTGCTAAAATGCGGCTTGTTTGAACAAGCCAATAAAAATACATTAGGAATGTCTAAGCAATGGTGATCCGTGATAATTGGATGCAGCTGCATGGGCATCGATTTGCATGATATGCTTCTTGGGGATCGATAATTGCTTTGAGAAAAACAAACACAGAAGAATTTTCGCGAGTATGATTGCAATGAATTGCGATAAGGGAACTACGGAAGATTTCCCAATGGTTGGCAATGGACATGGGTGCCTACCAGAGCAAACAAAAAGTTTTAAAGATTACAGCGATGTGGATAATGCTGTGGCAAGATGATGATCTTGCCATGGAATGTTTTGCAGGAAGCTTAATGCTGCCTAATTGAAGGTAAGTACCATGGGATAAAATAGAAAGAGGAAGATTTAAGAGGGTTAAGCGATGGGTGCTTCTTCAGGGCCTTGAAGAAACCCTACAAGTCCCTCCATTAAAACCCAAAGTAGCAATCGGCCAGAACCAACGGCGGCAACTGGTAAACGAAAAGCTATGGGAAAAAATCGGGAAACGCCAAACGGTCGGGTGGAACATCCCCAACCCGACCGAATTAAACTCTCAAAATAGTCAAAGCTGTTCTCAGTTTTCGCAGACTGAAGCTCCAGTTGTCCAATTTCAATTAGACATTGGCCGTAAAAAATATACGAGCCTAATTGTGGACACCGGCGCTGAGATCAGTTTATTAAAAACTAAAGCACTCCACAAAAAATATGAAGTGGATGCCCAGAAGGCCATAATCCTACATACACTTTTTGGCAAGAGAAAATCTAGAGGGGGCATACAGGGGAAGTTCAAACTACATCATGAAATCCCCTGTAGCTTCGAAGTGGTAGACACGTTGCCAGAAATGTCAGAAAACGGCTTGTTGGGTAACGACTTTCTGTCGCGTTATTGCAAAGTTAATGGACCAGGAGGTTGTTTGGAATTTCCCCAAACAATCACAAATCCTGAAAGTTTCTCTGTTGACTTTGCAAATAAATTCAAGATAGTAAGCACGGGAAAACCTAGACAAAAGGCAGCCGAACGGGAAACCGGATCACAGGAACCTAACAAGGTTGATACTGCGGTCGGGAAAACCCCGAAGACCTTACCCACGCAGGGGAAGGGCTGCGAAAACCTGTCAGGCACCAGTTACCCCAACAAACAGGCAATCGCCCAAAAGCCAAAAAGTGGAACGGAAGGGGACACTTCGGTAGAACGCCTACCAATAAACCCTTCGGAGGTGGAAATCTAGATGAGTAGACCGGTCATTGTACCAGGGCGCTCAAGGAAGATAATTGGGCTCCTCATAAAGATCCGGGAGGAGGTAATCTTAGTACCTAAAAAAGTACAATCTGGGATTTTACTCCCAAATTGTATTTTGAAAAGGGCGAAGGGTGCCCAAATAGAGGCACTCAATATCTTAGATTACCCCCAGACCATTGACCGGATACTGGTAGAGTTGCTTCCAACAAAGGACTATGCCTTCTGTCCTTTGGAAAACCGGGAAAATACACAGACCGGTAAGCGAGTCAATACGTCAGCGGAAATTAACTTGAACAATAAATCAAGTCATCGCAGATCCGAGATAAATCTTTCGGAGGTAGAAAACCTCCAATTTATAAGACACCTTTTCTCGGGACGTGAGTTGCCTAAAGAATCCATAAAAGATTCGAGATTGACTCAATTACATGAGGAACTCCACTTAGGGAAAAACCTAAGTCCTGAGGAGTGTCAATCGATAGTGGAAATATGTGAGGAGTTCAACGACATATTCCACTTAAAAGGCGACCACCTGACGTATACCAATGCAATAACGCATGAATTGTCTATGGTACAGGACCAAGCGCCTATAAACGTCTGCCTGAGTGCAAAAAAGAAATTATTAACGAGCAAGTTCGAGAAATGCTAGAGAATGATATCATTCAGCCTAGCAAAAGCCCGTGGAACTCACCCCTCCTAGTGGTTCCCAAAAAAGCGGGCCTCGGTGGAAAAGCCCGATGGAGAGTAGTTGTCGATTTCAGGAAACTGAACGACAAAACCATCGGTGATGCGTATCCTCTCCCTAGAATAAAGGATATTTTAGGCCAACTCGGTCACTCACGCTACTTTTCCACGCTTGATTTAGCCAGTGGCTACCATCAAGTCTTAGTCGATCAGAAGGATCGCGACAAGACAGCCTTCAACACTAATTACGGGCATTATGAGTTCAGACGTATGCCATTCGGGCTAAAGGGAGCCCCGGCTACGTTCCAGAGACTCATGAACCATGTCCTCACCGGGTTGCAAGGTATCGAATGTTTTGTATATCTGGACGACATTGTCATCTATGGGAAAAACCTAGAGAACCATAATGACAAACTCCAGAAGGTATTCGAACAATTGAGATATCACAATCTCAAATTGCAACGCGAAAAAGCTAGATTTTTACAGAAAGAAGTAGTCTACCTCAGACATGTTTGTTCGGAAAAAGGGGCAATGCCAAATCCCGACACGACAGCTAGTGTCAGGGATTTCCCCATTCCCAAGACGGTAAAGAACGTCCAATCATTTCTAGGACTGGCGAACTATTATCGAAAATTTGTTCCAAATTTCTCGAGAATAGTACGTCCCTTAACAAACTTGTTAACGAAGGACGTTAAATTCACCTGGTCAGACAAATGCCAACAAGCATTTGAAAAAGTAAAAGGATATTGGTTTCGCCGCCAATATTAATCTATCCAGATTTCACCAAACCTTTTAATCTGTCTACGGATGCGAGCAGCGAAGTACTTGGTGCCGTGCTATCGCAAGGGGAAATAGGCAAAGATCAACCTGAAGCTTATGTAAGTCGAACCTTGAATAAAGCGGAAAGAAATTACTCCACCATTGAAAGGGAGTTACTAGTCATTGTGTGGGCGACTAGAAATTTCCGCTGTTATTTACAAGGGCGAAGGTTCAACATCTATACAGATCATAAGCCACTGAAGGGAGTTTTTAACGTGAAAGACCCCACGTGACGGTTAACAAAATTCCATCACAAATTATCGGAGTTTGATTACCAAATAGAGTACAAACCCGGTAAATATAATACCAATGCGGATGCTTTGAGCCGGATCCCGCAAAGTTGTGATGAAACTCCTAAACTAAAAAGATGTAATGTAGTAACACGGGCCCAAGCAAAAAAGCTAAGGGTAAGCGAAGGGTCCCAGGGAAGTCAAACAAATGACGAGTCTGATTCTAAGGATTGAGTCTAAGGATTGTCAAACCATGAAATCTTCCCCAAACCTACGGATCCCCATGGTAAACACCGACATTGCAAAGAGGCCTTTCGACAAGGTATATTTAGATATAGTTGGGCCTCTGGATCGAACTCCAGCAGGCAATACATATATACTAACTTTTCAAGACAATCTGTCTAAGTATATAGATTGCTACGCCTTACCCAATGCGGAGGCAGAAACGGTAGCCACGGTCTTCTTTGACCAAATAGTTGCTCGGTATGGTGCTCCGAAGCAACTGGTTACCGATCAGGGAAGCAACTTCCTAAGCAGCTTGTTTAAAAACGTGTGTAAGCTGCTCCGTATCAAGAAACTTCAAACCTCAGCGTACCATCCACAGTCGAATGGCGCCTTAGAAAGAGCCCATCGACCACTCGTAGAATACCTACGCAGTATTGTGGATGGGTATTCCCAATCATGGGATCAATACCTGAGGACGGCAACATTCGTGTACAACACCAACGTACACGAAGGTACCAAACTTACGCCGATGGATTGTCTCTTTGGTTTCACCTCGGAGGTACCGTCTAACATCAAACAACCTCCGGAACCGGTGTACAACCACGAGAGCTACCATAAGCTATTAAAGTACAAACTCCAGTACATACATACGAAATAGCGAGGCGTAATCTATTGATTTCCAAGAGGTAATCCAAAAGGTACCATGACCGTACAGTACGCCCGTTCACGTTTCATGTGGGCTGGTTCTGATGCGGAATGCGCAGAAACAAGGAAAGTTAGCTCCCATATGGAGGGGTCTTTACAATGTAGTGGCAATACAGGGCCTAGTAAATGTGGTTCTGAAAATAGGTAGAAAAAGTGTGGTGGTGCACAATAACAGGGTAAAACCCTATTTCGATTAAAGGGTACGACCTGAAGTGGGTGATATGTTGGAGTCTGCAGCGATACCAGAGGAAAATCAGAGATGTTTTTATCCCCAGTTAAAATGACAATCCCCAAAACTAGTCATGACCTAGGAAGCACAAATTATTGCAAAGAAAAGGTAAAAATATTAATAGTTAAAATAAAAAATTTTTATAAATAATATACTTAAATATTATAAAAAAAATTTTTTTTTTAAATTGGTACAAAATAGATATTAACTCAAAAATAAAATCAAATGAATAAATTTTAAATAATGTATCTAAATATTATTGAAAATAAAATAAAAAATTTTTGTAAATAATATAGATTAATATTATAAAAAATTAAATATTAACTGTTGCGGATTGGCAATTAAATGTGCTGAAATGTACTGGAGAAATTTAGTACATTCGCATGTATACTAGTTGCGCAGCAGCTGGCCACAACTGGCCGGCTGTCACCACGATGATGTCATAGCGTCCCTTTTTGAATTGGCAGTTGTGCCCATTCATTCAGTCGGCAATCAACTTTCATCGTGGGCACAGAGTCTGCCATCAACTTCTATCGTGCGCACAGAGTCTGCCATCATCTTCCATCGTGGGCATACAGTCGGCAATCAACTTCCATCGTGGGCACAGTCTGCCATCAACTTCCATCGTGGGCACAGAGTCTGCCATCAACTTCTATCGTGGGCACAGAGTCTGCCATCAACTTCCATCGTGGGCATAGAATCTGCCATCAACTTCCATCGTGGGCACAGAGTCTGCCATCAACTTCCATCGTGGGCACAGAGTCTGCCATCAACTTCTATCGTGGGCACAGAGTCTACCATCAACTTCCATCCTGGGCATAGAGTCTGCCATCAACTTCCATCGTGGGCACACAGTCTGCATTCAACCGCAAACGCGTACACACCGCCAAGAAGTCCAGCGTTCGAGATCACAATGTTGATTTTGCCCTTCCTCATCACTGTTTCTATTGACTCTTCCTTTTGTAATTTGCATTAGCGCCCTTTTGCTTTCGATACACGTGTTGTGTGTGCAGCCAAATAAACAACTTATACCGAACTATTTCCAGTGACTTTTCCTCTCGTAATTTGCATCAGCGAGGTTTGCTTTCGATACGTGTGTTGTGTTGTGCAGCCAACCCAACAACTGACGTAGAACAAAAAAGGGATCTCGGCTATCTTCTTGAATGCAGCTCACCGCTCCTGGACGCTGCTCTCTCTCCTTTGCGACAGCCATTGTTCGTTGTGACCGTCCATCGGCGGCCAACGAAACGCGCACCACTTCAACCTAACATTAACAAAACAAAAATATTGTAAATAGTATAGTTAAGTACTTATAGATAAAACAAAAAATTAAAAAATTAAATCTAAAACAATTAGATAAGAAATAAAAAGAAAATGTAAAGCTAACCGCCACACACGCACCGACACGCTGTGGAAGGAGAGTTTCATTCCTCTTCTAAGAATGAAACTCCATTTTTGTAAGGGGGGAGGAATGTTATATAATTAAAGCTCATTTAATTATCCCTCCCCCATTGAAGAATTAACATCTCGTGTCTTCACATATATCCTTCCCCTCCTCCTTCCCTTCCCTCCAATTTATTAAATTCCCTTTACCATTACAATAGAATATCACTTTTACAATAGAAAATAATTTAAATAAACGTAAAACCCATTTAAAACCCCATTCACATTGAAATAGTCATCTTCTTTATAGTAACCATAGTCGCCCTCTATCAGTCATTAGCCATCTCGGCCGCTTCCTCGAAATCACTACCGTGCAAGCGGAACGAAATAGGATGTGTGGAAAAAGACACGAGATGAGTCCTTCTTTTGGTTTGAGCAGCGAACGCGTGTGGTTGTCGTGTCGAAATCGAATGAAATACAAAAACTAACGTCTAGCTCTTGCAATTCGGTGGTGAAAGCGTGTAGTTCGGTTAAATAAAGATACTTAAATCATCCAAATTATTGTGTTTCAATTAGCCTAACATTATTCAAACTCTTGTAAATTAAAAATACCTCTTGTGGAAAAATGAATTAGACCAAACTTAAGTTGAACTATAATAACGATATGTAAATTAGTTCCCGTATAATAAGGATTGTGTTTCAATTAGCATAACATTATTCAAACTCTTGTAAATTAAAAATACCTGTTGTGAAATAATGATATAGACCAAACTTAAGTTGAAATATAATAAAGATATGTAAATTAGTTCCAGTATAATAAAGATTGTGTTTCCATTAGCAGAACAGAAGCGCGCAGGGGTAAGTTTGGTGGATACCAAATATTAATTTAATTGTTGGATTAACAGATGAATTGTCAACAATTTATTCAACAAGTCCCAGAAATTAAGGGTCATCGCTACTTCGCAGAGGAGTTCATCGACTCGTCCGAGGAAATTTACCTGGACGAGCAAGCAAAGTCTGTCGATGCTCACCACGCCCTCACCCCGGGCTTCCCGGCATCATCAAAGGCCTCCGCCACAATTTCCCACATCATCAATACCAATCGGGTCCACCCCCGAAAACTGCCTCCAGTGCAGTTACCAATATTCTCGGGTAGGTATTCGGAATGGCGTGTTCAACCCTAACGCCCCACTCATCTTCACCTCCGGAAGCGGGTACCAGTCCCAAAGACCAAGGCGGCCAGACCTCCAACGAACGCACTTCACGTCCGCAAAATAATCATAAGGATAAATTACCAGATTTCGTTTTAATGGTGCAGTCTGCGTTGTCATCAAATCTAATTTGACTTACCAAAGAGAACAAGCCCAATAATTTACTTGAACGTCATCTGGATGAAAGTTGTCCGGAAGGGTTCCGTCAATTTCTTTGTTTTCTTTACCGATCCCCAAATGTAGATACACCACCGAGAGTGGACTGGATACAAATCAACCATTCAGCATTAAAAAATTGTCGTTATTGGGGGATTCAATGTTCGCAACTTCACCTGGTTAAAACATTCCATTGGAATAGACGAGGCTGAGATGCCGGAGCGTTCGATGAGAGTATTAGTCGGACCTAGTAGTGACGTCTACGCGAATGTTGTGCCATATACCCCAGTGCCAACAGTTTATAAAAAAAAATTGTTGACGTAAAACACTGTTATGCTACATCCAACAGGGAGCAACAGTAGAAAGCTTTTTTAGCTTCGGCGTCCAAAATCCATTCATGGACACTGTTGGGTTTCCTTAGTTAATGTTTTACATACTGGTCATAGTAATATTTTGCGATTTGCATATTCGCATTGCAGTTGTTCGTGGTTCTGACGAAGAATCTTTAACTCATTTGTGCCAATAGTTCTTTTTTTTTTGTTTATTGGAAGCTATACCTCAAACCAATAATAGTGAAAATCAAAGAATCATCAGGTCGTGAAGATTGAGATGGGCCGCGAATATGGCGAGAATAGGGAATTATAGAACCGTGTATAGAATTCCTCGACGGAGACTAACGGGAAAGGGGCTTGTAGGGAGCACGCCTGGAGATGTCGGACAGTAACATGCATTCTTTGATGAAATGGAATCATATGGTAAAGTGAGGAGCACAGATGACATAGCTGAGTTAGTGAGGGCATGAACTTTAGCGTTCCCACAGACCGATAAATATTGTAGATTAGATAGAAATAGAATCGCAGAATTAACTTCGGTTTGAGACTCAACTGCATGTATACCTATTGGCAAGAGGGCATAGTATTTGTTTTTGGGTTAGTTGAATATTTAACCGACACCACACCAAAATCTAACGAGTTGAAGGACAAATGAGAAACAGATCCAATGTCTTGGCGCAACGACTGTCAATGTTTGTTAAGCGAGCTTCCAGTGTTGAACGTCGTGAATAGCAAGCCACAATAAATTATCTTGGAGTAGAATAGACAAACGTATCGAAATATTTTAAAGTTGCATTATTATGCTATTCTCCATGGGCAACAATTGTGAATTTCGAAATTCGAAATGAAGATTGTGACGTTTACGACGATAATGAAGAGCGTGCGTTTCGGACCAACGCTATGATAGTGAGAATATCTACACGATAGAACCAAACCCTCACGCGGGAGACCGGGGTTCGATTCCCCGCCGGGGAGCCTCTGACTAATGACCTTCATCATCATCATCGGCACTACAACCGGGAACCGGTCTTGGCCTTATTTAGCAAGTCCTGAGGCTTGTTAAATTTTCCATAATGATTTATTTTTTCTGGGCAAGGTCATTAGTCTTGCGCCAGAGGCTCCCCGACGGGGAATCGAACCCCGGTCTCCCGGGTGACAGGCGGGTATACTAACCACTATACTATCGAGGAGCCGACTAATGACCTTGACCAGAAAAAAAAAATCATTATGGAAAATTTAACAAGCCTCAGGACTTGCTAAATAAGGCCAAGACCGGTCCCCGGTTGTAGTGCCGATGATGATGATGATGATGAGAACCAAACCCTCAACACATCAGACCAATACCGTGTGTACGAATTCGATCGTTATTCACAAGCACACTCAAGTGATGTGGAATTGCTTTGTTAATTCTATCTGCTTCGAAGGAAAAAACAAAACCAGCGTTATGGTCGCCATTCAACAAGAACGCTTACCCACTGATGTCCCCAGCCTTCGTAAACTTTTCCTCAAATTTCATCTAAATCTCAACTTACCACCACACAAAGTGTCTAAGGACCTCCGGGTTTTCGGTCAATACGATCACTCCATGAGCCTCGTAAGATTCGTAATATCCATTTTACCCTCTATTACCAGAATGTGAGATGTCTTCGTTCTAAGTGTCGACAAATCTTACATATGGTTCACCCCCTTCCTTTTGAAATATACACCCTAACTGAAACCAACCTAATTCGTAGTATTAACAATCTAGAGTTATTTCTTCCTTCCCTTACCGTATATCGCAATGACGTTGCTAATCGTCCTTCCATTAACTCCCCTTGCCGTGAGGTGCTTATAGCCATCCAAGGGAACCTTGACTCAACCCTCGTCGCTACATTCTCCTCGTCCAAGCTTGATTATGTATCTGTTAAAATAAAATTACTCCGCAAATCAATATATGTCATCTGCTTCTACATTTTGCGATCTCAGGCCTCTGAAGTCTACGAACTATCAATTAAAGCTATGGACCACATTATTGAGATAACCGACTGTCGGGACGAGTAATCTCCCACATCTACATTGGACTCTCTCAGATGACCATTCCTTCTACATCAACACCCCCTCCACTGTCAAGGAATGCCTGTTCTTCAACCTCTTGCCTCTTGTCAACAAACGGAGAGAGTTGAGGATTGTAATCCGCAAAAGTAAATATGACGCGATTTGCTCCCCAAGGGATGAATTAAATAACAACAACTGTAGTCAAATTCAAAAAAGTAAAACTGACATGGCCAGAATCGCTGCTGTCCTCTTCCCGCAGTGTGATGAGGTGTTGAGAGTGCAAGATGAGTGGAGTATCACTGAAGGAGAGATCCCCCCATGACCATCGAAGAGATGCCCTTGGCCGCAAGGGTTGTCAAAAAAAAAACAAGACCCCGGGACTGGGTGGTATCCCTAACGCTGTAGTGAAGACTGTTTTAACAAAAAAGCCGGAAGTGTTCAGCAGTCTCTTCACAACCTGCCTTCAAACAGGACAATTTTCGAAACGATGGAAAAAACAGCGGCTTGTGCTTATACACAAAGGAGTCAAGAATCCAGAAGCGCCGTCATCTTATCGCCAGTTGTGCATGTTGGACACGGCAGGAAAACTGCTCGAGCGAGTAATTGCCACTCACCTGGAACAATTCACTGAGGGGACATCGGGGCTTTCTGAATCGTAGCATGGGTTCCGGAAAGGTAGATCAACCGTTGAGGCACTATCTGTGGTGTGCGGCATCGCTCGCATTGCGATAGCTGGAGCACGATGGCTAGGAGGTACGAATAAATTTTACCCGGTGGCGACGCTAGATGTTAAAATGCGTTTAACTCGGTGAATTGGAATCGGATTCTAGAAGCGTTGGGCGATCTACAAGTCTCACCCTACTTGGTACTGCTAGAAAACTATCTCTTGGATAGAAGACTGCTCTATGACACAGATGAGGGACCATAGGAATATAACATAACAGCGGCTGTACCTCAGGGATCTGTATTAGGTCCGCTGTTATGGAATATCATGTATGATGGTGTGCTCAAGATCAATGTACCAGAAGGGGTTAGAATCATTGTGTACGCAGATGATTTGGCTATAGTGGCCGTAGCTAAACATCTAGATGACCTGGAGAATATTTGATTCCAAGTAATCCAGAGCATTAAATGCTGGCTAGATATGGCCGGACTGAAACTAGCTGGACATATGACCGACGCAGTTTTAATAAGCAGCCGCAATAAAGTTGAACACCTTAATTTGGAAATAGAAGGACAAATAATCAGATCCAGTCCCTATATTAAATATCTTGGTGTTATACTCGATAACAGGTTGAGCTTCAAGGAACAACTTAGGAAAACGAATGAAAAAACGGCAAGAGTATCAACATTTTGCTGCTACCCAATGTTGGAGGACCCCGGCTCCACATAAGGAAACTCATAACCAGTGTCAACATCTCCATTATAATGTATGCAGCTCACATACGGACAGGAGCCGCACAGTATAAGTCGTACATGAGGGGAGTGAACTCAGCACATACGCTGGTATCACTGAGAGTATGCTGCTCATTCCAAATGGTATCCGAAGATGCTATAAATGTTTTGGCCAGGAGGACGCCACCTGACATTGCAGCTAAAGCAAACGCTGCAGTGCATGAGGATCGTCGGAGAATGCGGTCACAATTAGAGCTCTCAAGCCTAAGAGAATGGCAACGAAGGTGGGATTCTTCCACCAAAGGAAGATGGACCTGTGGGGGTACGACGTCGTGGTGCCGGCGTACGGCACAGGGTTCTACTTCGTCCTCACAAATTACTATTACGGAAAGTTCCGCCGCAATCATACGCGAACAAAAGGACTGCTAGAGTTAATCGCCCAACGAATGAACGAAACGCTGACATGTTTGGAAACAACCAACAAAACGAACACCAAAACTCGGAACGAACAACACACCGTCCACTAGAAGCGATTAATTGAAAGGCACTGTTTACTGAATTATTAAAACTTTATTGTTACTACAATTATACGTTAGCAATGCGCGAAAGTTACATTATGAACGAAATATCACAATCTTCGCCACGACTCGGGGTATATTTTCGTCACCGTGTGCACCGGTGAGCGGGAGATCGCGTGTGACCAACATGGTCGACGAATGGGAAACGACTCAAACGATATCCTCACCAATAAGGATATCGTTTTTTTACCTACCACCAGGGAAACGTAAAGTCTCTCGGTGGTATAGGAAACCAGATCTTGTAATACAGTTCATGGTGGTATGTGTGGGATCGTTGAGATCACTATTCACACGTGTAGTGGAACAGCGAAACAGGGAGGCGGCAAAGACAAAAGGAAAGGCGACCAAATGGTTCGCTCTTTAATTGAAGGTCATGTTTATACGATGCCTCGTCGCTATTTTCGACGTTAGGAGAAAAAGGTGCTAAAAGCAAATTGGATGTTTATGGCATCTCTGGCTGCAATAGAAACCGGGTTCATATTTGCATTAGGAAATGCTGGAGAATTTGGTTTCAGCGCCTATTGCGCTAATTATATGCAGCTGCTTGGGTTGTTTGTTGGTAAGACAAACAAAAAAGGTTGCCAGGCAATGTATATGACGCGGCTGGAAAAATAGACGGCGCGATATTTATGGTATTTGTCTGGTACCGAATTGGTTCAGAATACCAAATAAGCAAACAAAGAAATCTTATGAAAAATTGTATGCGAAGGGATGCATGAAGGTAAGTTTTCTTTATAGGGATTTCAGGGTTATAATAATTGGGTCTGTTTGATGCGTGAAGCATCTAAGATGCTAATGCTAATTGCATTAGCGAAAGATGGTGCAGACCCGGGTTATGGTTATGGGGGTTTTTTCAGGAAGGCGAGCCGTGGGATCTGGCGGAATCGCCACAGTACTCCCCTCCCAGTGACGTAGTCACGAAAAAAAAGGTAGGGGCGAGGGAATGCTCGATGGTGGGTGCTGTGATGGTAGGGGGCTTGCTTCGGAATGCGCTGTGGTAATGTTAAGGGACTGTCGTGGTGACCAGTTCCTGGTTATTGTTTGGGCCTTTATCGATAAGATGGACACAGTTGTTACCGCTTGACGCCATCAAGGGCAAATGTGTGCGGCGTGGTCCATAGGCCTGTTATGGGTCTCGTAGACCAACAGGCTTATCGCCCGAATAGGTTGGAACCTATCGGAAATCCGCTCACATCCGCAGTGACGAAATAGTGTGTGCGAGATGGAGGGGGATTTATCCCAGGGTAATTCCCATCCGCAGTGACGGGTTGCCGTGTGCGGAATGGAAAGGGACCAAGTCCAGAGCGGGTGTCTTTTGTCCATACGTTTGTATGGCGATTTGTTTGCCGCTGGGACTGGTAAAAGGGGGGCGGGCCCTCAATCGCACGTTTTACCTATCGAGGGAGGACCGGTACATTGGTGCCAATGTAGCGGTAGCTGCGACCTCGACCGAATGGAAACTTGCTGAGGTGCCGGCCGTCGCTCTTGTTTAAAAAAAAATAGGGGATTTTGGTTAGGGGGCTCCTGGTGGGTGGTTGATTGTGTCCAACCCCAGGGCGCCCTAGGGTTATTAGATGTGCGCTCCGAAGTATTATGCACCTAGGTATTTGAGGCGGAGTAGAGGGGCGTGTATAGCCTTTAGTTGCCGCTAAAGGGGAACCATGGTGGCTAAAGGATTGGGGAACCAGGTATGTTGTCTCAGCCCGGTGGTATCGGTTTGATTTGTGGACCGGTGTTGCTGAGACATTTGGGAGACGTAGGAGATCTAAGGACGAATGTCCTGAAATTTAAATAAAGGGGCAAAACCAGGTGCCCTGATGGGTGCTGCTACGCGTAGTAGCTGTGGTAACGAGGGAAGCTGGCTTGCTGAAATCGGGTAGAAAGGTCGAGCATTGATGAACAGTTTCGCGTGGTAACTGTTTTTGGCGTAGATGGGCGCCAATATATGAACAGAGACAGAAAAAGGTGTTAGAGGTCACGCAGAGTCGAGAAGGGTTGCTTGGGGTTGCGTGAAGGCTATGGTTGGTGAGCGTGAGCGCCAACCTTCAGAAAAGAGACAGAAAAGGGTGAGGTGTTTCACGCGAGACAAAACCGGGCGTCCTATTGATTATATGCTACGCGTAGTAGCTGTTGTTACATAAGGGGCCGGTTTGCAGAAATGTATATAGACGAGAGTAGGCGGACAGGGTCGCATAGAGGCGAGCTTTGCCAGTATTTAAAGAAGGCCAAAGGTCATCACTTTGAACTCGAAGAGTCCGAAGGGTGTGATGAGGAGCCGGTTAAAGGAATAAGTTGAGCCGATGTGGGGTCAAGTGAGGTTGGGTGGGGTCCAGTGTTTAAGGGGCATTGTGTCCCGATGTAAGAGACGAGCTGTTAAGAGAGGAGTCGGTTGTGGAGGAATGAATGGAGTCGAGAGAGTTGAATGTTGGCGACGTGAAGTCGAAAAAGAAATTAAATGTAGTCGAAATGGAGTCCAAAAAGGTTGAGTAGTCGGTTGTGGGGGAATGAATGGAGTCGAGAGAGTAGTAAGCGGAGTCGAGTGGATTGGACAAATGGAGTCGAAGAGTCGAGTGGTCGCGTGTGAGTAAACGGAGTCGTGTGCGTGCTGGAAAGGGTTGAAGGAAATACAAGGCGGGGCCAAAATTGAGTGCGAGTGTGCCGAGTCGTGTGGAGTCGTGCGGAAATTATGAAATAAGGTTGTGCGTTGCTTAATACCCTGAAGAGGTTTACAATCGTTTTTATATTTATTTCTATAAACTATAAAATTTGGCAGCAACCTTTTTTATATAATTGAATATGATTCTGTGTTCTCTGCGATTTTGCGTTTTTATTGATTAAGTAATACATGCAATGCAAGCAAACTAAGACATGGTTAATTATATTCTTATTTTCTCGCTTTTATCTTGTAAGATTGTGTGGTTAGTTTTTTACATGCAAGTGATATTAATTTGTTGCTTTTCCCTTTTTCATAAGTTTATTACTTGCTGTGTTTTATTTACTAAGTTCAATTCTTATTGTTAACAAAATTTATAAACAGTGGTAAAGTTTTGTATATGTGGCCGGTAGTGGAATCTGAGTAGGAATTTTGCATTTTCAATTGTACTGTTTGCCTGAAGAGCTGATTTTGACTTGTATATTTACAATATTATATTTTTTTTATTTAATTAAAAAAAAAAAAATACATTATGAGATAGATGGTGTATAGTTGTTTTTAAATGCTTGTTTGTTTTTATTTTATTTTTTATAGTGTTAATTACGTTTTGCAAAAAATATAAGCGGAAGTTGGTGCTTATCATACTGCTTACAATGTTTTTTGTATGGTTTATATAAAATTTACTTGTTGTCCCTTAAACGATTGAGTAATTTGTTTATTTCCGTCTAAACTATTGTGGGTTTTACATTTCGGTTTGAATTATTTTGAATTTGATTGCTCTGTATTTGCGAATGTATTAAGGTGTTTATAATTTGATTTATTTGTTTTTTGCTTTCTATCAACGGTTAATGTTTGTTAAATGCACAATATATTAAATTAACAAAAGCAAAACAGGAACTTAGTGGAACAAGAAAAAATGAAGATGTGAAATGTATGTATATCCTTGTGGTTTTTAAATTTATTATTGTATTACAAAAGGAAAAAGAAGAAACGCACCCATACAAATGCATATATTTCCGGACATACATGCATCTATATAAATATCAATATCTTCTATAATTACATTACAAATTTTAATTATTTTAATAGCCAAGCCTATTATACGGTTTTCCTAGACTGGCAGGACAACTGTTTCGAACCAGTTGTCTACCTTTACCATGAAAATCGTTTAATTAGGACTGTGTTCAAATCAGTAATTAATTTTGCATAAAACACAAGCTTACTAATTACTTCTATGATTCCTTGTATTGGATATAACCCACTAATCAATTTTTAAAAATATGATTTAAAATTTTAAATTTGAAAGTATTTTGCTTTTTTTTGACATAGTTTCACAAACAAAATGAGTTTAACGCAGATACGGCTGTATGACTAAGAAATCGTTTGTATTACACAGTATAGGATAACAGAAAATAAAAGGAGTTTTATATGTGACTGTTACGGCTTTCATAAATATTGAATGTTGACTTGAATGAGTGATCACAACCTTTGAAACATACGATTTAGAAATACTAATGAAAATCCAACAAAATTATATAAATTTCTAATATTTGTAATATATGCATATATGAAAAATTCAATAAGCAGCAAACGTTTGGATGAAAAACAAAATTAGAAACGCAAACATTAATTAAATCTAGAAGCGTGATACATAATAAAATGATAACGATAACGGGGACAAAGGAGTCAGTTTACTATACGGAAGAATGCGGACCATTCCATACATAAAGTCTGCAATGCCGGAGCTGATGTTACAGGTGGATATATATTAGATTTCTTACTTTTCGAATCAGTGTTCCAGTATCACATTCGACACCCAATTCTAAAACTGTTCGTTATCGTCGGTGTCACTTTCGATAGGGTGAATGATTATTCTCAAAGTAATTAATTCAAAATCACTGATCGCCTGTTCTAATATTGTTGTGGAATCACCTAAGTTTAAATTATTATCGTTACCTGTTGATGGCTGACATGATGCGCGCTGCTTCCAAAGTTATTGATGGTGTTTACTCGGCAAATCCTTGCCGTTGCTGTTCCCGGTGATGTCGTGTCGCCTGATGTTGTTGGATGCGTTGGGGCGATATTTTTACCCATTGGTTATTTTTCGGCAATTGCCGCCACAATTGCACACTGCCTCTGCTTTTATTTGCACCATTGGTCAGCGGTTGGGTGTCTTTTTAACACTAAAAGGGTCAGCACTTGTACCATTGTCAGAACGCGAATGTTCGAAGGTTGCGTATTTTTACCTTCGAGGTCACCAGTGTGGGGGTACGACGTCGTGGTGCCGGCGTACGGCACAGGGTTCTACTTCGTCCTCACAAATTACTATTACGGAAAGTTCCGCCGCAATCATACGCGAACAAAAGGACTGCTAGAGTTAATCGCCCAACGAATGAACGAAACGCTGACATGTTTGGAAACAACCAACAAAACGAACACCAAAACTCGGAACGAACAACACACCGTCCACTAGAAGCGATTAATTGAAAGGCACTGTTTACTGAATTATTAAAACTTTATTGTTACTACAATTATACGTTAGCAATGCGCGAAAGTTACATTATGAACGAAATATCACAATCTTCGCCACGACTCGGGGTATATTTTCGTCACCGTGTGCACCGGTGAGCGGGAGATCGCGTGTGACCAACATGGTCGACGAATGGGAAACGACTCAAACGATATCCTCACCAATAAGGATATCGTTTTTTTACCTACCACCAGGGAAACGTAAAGTCTCTCGGTGGTATAGGAAACCAGATCTTGTAATACAGTTCATGGTGGTATGTGTGGGATCGTTGAGATCACTATTCACACGTGTAGTGGAACAGCGAAACAGGGAGGCGGCAAAGACAAAAGGAAAGGCGACCAAATGGTTCGCTCTTTAATTGAAGGTCATGTTTATACGATGCCTCGTCGCTATTTTCGACGTTAGGAGAAAAAGGTGCTAAAAGCAAATTGGATGTTTATGGCATCTCTGGCTGCAATAGAAACCGGGTTCATATTTGCATTAGGAAATGCTGGAGAATTTGGTTTCAGCGCCTATTGCGCTAATTATATGCAGCTGCTTGGGTTGTTTGTTGGTAAGACAAACAAAAAAGGTTGCCAGGCAATGTATATGACGCGGCTGGAAAAATAGACGGCGCGATATTTATGGTATTTGTCTGGTACCGAATTGGTTCAGAATACCAAATAAGCAAACAAAGAAATCTTATGAAAAATTGTATGCGAAGGGATGCATGAAGGTAAGTTTTCTTTATAGGGATTTCAGGGTTATAATAATTGGGTCTGTTTGATGCGTGAAGCATCTAAGATGCTAATGCTAATTGCATTAGCGAAAGATGGTGCAGACCCGGGTTATGGTTATGAGGGTTTTTTCAGGAAGGCGAGCCGTGGGATCTGGCGGAATCGCCACAGACCCACACCATGATACCTGATATAGAAACGGGTGAAAAGAAAACAAGGACCGCTGAATTACCAGTTGACTCAGTTAATATCAGGAGATGGATGCTTTCGGCATTACTTGCACAAGTATAAGCATGTGAATCACCTATACTGCTTGTATTGCGAAGGCAGAGTATAAAATGCGGAACACGTACTCACAGAGTGCGTGAGATTTGGGACCGCAGGAACAATTTTGGAGAGATATGAGACGGACAGTTACTCCGGGAGGAGTAATAGAATACAGGCTGAGTTCAAAACAGGCATGGTCCGTAGCAAATGATGTTCTATGTGACATGATACAGCAGTTGCGACGCGACGAGCTGAGTAACAGATAAACTCCGTGCCGCCACCGCGATGGAATATCTAAATGTTGGTTTTAGTCGGCAAAAACCCGGCATGCCTCTTGATCAGTCCAGTTTGTAGTTTTCCACCTTCCTACCGAAACTAAAAAAAAAAAAAAAACAAAAAAACCACGCAGCACGGCTTTCTTGGTGGTAGAACTACCTCGAATTACTTAGTTGAATTTACTTCCCATACACTCCTAGCTATAGAAAGCGGCAACGTGGTCGACGTTCTTACTACGGATTTTAGTAAAGCCTTCGATAAAATTTCGCACAGACTGAGACCTTTCAAACTATTCTCCTTGGACTTCGAACTCGTATTAACAAAGTGGATTTCGTCATACCTGAGTAATTGGCTCTACAGCGAACATTTCAGATCTGTTCTCTTAAGTCCTTTTCGTGCCACCTCTGGATTCCCTCAGAACAGTAATTTGGGCCCCCTTCTACTCATATTAACAACAAATGACATCGATATGATTATCAATCATTCCTCTATCTCCATAAACGCCGACGATATCAAATTCTTCAAAACAATTCGTTTTCCGCTAGATTCTTTCCTTCTCCAGATAGTACCCTAAGAATTGTCTGGAGCTTAATTGATACATGTCGCCATAACATAAATATTACGTTATGAATACATCTCATCTCTTAGAGCAATTGGTAAATCCCGACATGTGTACGCTACAGGCCGTTATACTGTAATTACATTTTGAGCACCTTTTTTTAAATTACTTTTTATATACCCTTTAAAATATACACAGGTAGACATTTTGTGTATCGATCCTTTTCCTTGGAATTACCTGATGTACATTCTGATGTTCAAAATGTTAGATTTTAAGTGAAAATAAAAATATATGTTAGTCTTAAGAGAGATTAGATCCCCCACGTAAATTGTAAATAAAAACGCATCTCGGAAGATCACGAGATAACTAAAAAAGAAACATGTGTTTTTTTATTTTAACTCTTAATCTCTACAAATGTCAATTAATTATGTTGTCCCGGAAGTTACACTATCCCGTTCTATACCAATCTCCGTAACCTTCGAAACCCTCGTCTATTTATCTACCAGCCCATTACAGCTCATATGGCCTTAACGAACCGATCTCACGATGCTATGCAACGGCAACTCTTACCCCAACTTTTTTTATTTCAACCTCACCTCTTCTGTTCACAAACCCCATCTTCTCACTAGCTCCTCTTAAAATAAAAATGAGTGAAAAAGTGTATCAAGGCAAAAAAGGAAGTGGTCAATCGACATCTCGTGCGACACGAAGTAAGATTTTGCGGATGTTTCTTGGCTCGGAGGATGAGATGCCGGTTGAATCTGCATTTGGGTATAGAATCTTAACTTTGTACCTGTTTTCATGGGGTTGGCTCAAGTTTTAGTGTGCAAGTGTGGCGGCAACGTTACATTTTCGGAAACAAGTAAGTGTGGTTCTAACCAGAAACCAACTATCCTTGCATTTAGCGAAACCCAGGTAATAATTTAAAGTACCTGCGTATAACTTAGTGCCTTTGTTCTTTCCACATCGTGGTATAGCCACATACATACAAAATGATATTGCTTATCAGCTTCTGCCACAATATGGGCTCTGTTCCAACCCAGAATTTAATTTCATTTGGCTAAAACTTCAGGTTCGTAAGCATATCATATGACTGCTTTCTTTACAGAAGCCCAAACTTGGATAGAAATGCATCCTTTAACGAATTTGATGCTCTGTCTGATTCTATCGATAGGATCTTGACCCTATATCCGCACACTGAAATCATTATTGCAGGTGATTTTAATGTGCATAACTCTCAGTGGCTTCGTCACTCCGGACACACAAATACACAATTGAAGTTTCTTCGCCCTTGGGCACTTCAGACCACTGTGTCATGTCAGCTAAATTTGCTGTAACCAACGGTAACGTTAATGAGAAAGCTCCCAAAAGAACAGTATGGTTCTACGAGAAAGCCAACTGGCAAGGTCTGAACCACATTTTTGAGAGACTAAATTCGTCATTATTTTTCCTCAATAATGATGTTAACTCTATAGCAGACACATTGACAGACACGATTCTGTTTGGCATACGAACCTTTATTCTATACAGGGTAAAATGTATCAAACCCAAGAAAAATATGTAGTTCGATTGCGGGTGGAGAGAAGCCATACAGCTAAATACTTGAACTTCCGGTTTTATAAATCAAACAATACTGAAGAAAACCGGAAAGGATTTAGGAGAGCTAGAAATGACTGCAATGCATGACCAGAGAGTGAGACAAAAATACTACACTCTCCCACAGGTAGTAAAAATGTCTGGGCATTCGTGGAAAACATTCATAACTCGGTCTCTTCATCCATTCTATTGCTTATAGTCGCCGACAGACCACCAGCGCTATAGAGAAGGAGAATCTACTTTCTGCACATTTTACAGCAAACTCGACGCTGCCTGATACCACATCAGTTCCATCCTGAACTTCAGCATATACAGCGCACCATGAGCCAGATTCACTTCCGAACGTGTACTGTTGCCCGTGCGCTCAAGGAGCTAAACGCAAACAAATCCGATGGTCCTGATGGTGTGGGGGTTCTTTGAAACTACGCGAAGAACCACCCACAATTCCAACCCCAACTCCCTTCACCAACCCACAGTCACCTGCAAACGTTTCCTCCCCAAGGACATTGTTTCATGCATTAATGCATCACCACAATTTTCCTGAAAATAATTCGGTTAGCATACAAAGTAACCGTCATAAATCGGGGAACCTTATCGCCCCCCCCCCCCCCCCAGAACACCTCACACCGGTCCACCAACCCCCTAGCCCCGCCTAGGTTCAATGGAAGCGGCAACCCAAATAGGCAGAACACGCCTAACAACGCCGTCACATGCACTTGGTGCATTCACCACCAACGTTTTGGAGCGCGCACAATAAACTGCAGGGCGCCCTGCGGTTGGACTCAACCAACCACTCAACAGGAGCGTCCTTTAAACTAAGTTTCCCGACCGTCACCCCAGCCCAACCGACCGGCACCCCCTCAATAAGTCGCCTAATGGCCAAGGACCCACGATCGAATATTGATTTCACTTCAACACCGGCGCCGATATATCTGTCCTTCCTCGATCGTTCGCCCCGCCCAACCACGTGCCCGGCCCCTTACAAATGTCAGCTGCAAACAATTCTCCAATACTAACATATGGACGAACAACGCTGACACTAGACTTGGGTCTCCACCATGCCATCACATGGCACTTCGTCATTGCGGATGTGAACGAACCCCTAATAGGCTCCGACTTACTAGGAAGACACAACCTGTTGGTCGATGCGACCCACAGCAGGCTAGTGGACCCCACCGCACCCCCCTTGCCACTGTCGGCATCACCCGCGGTAACAACAAGGCCCATCCCCATTACAGACCCAATCCCAGGCATGGTACAGAAATTCGTCAACACGACAGTCCCCCTACCTAACCAGCGCCAGCACAGGGGAAATGTCTTTCATCACATAGACACACGTATCCTTTGGGCAAGTCCACTCCACTTAGTTAAAAAACGTTCCGGCGGGTGGCGGCCTCGCGGGGATTATAGACTGTTGAACGCAGCAACAGTCCCCGACAGATACCCCATTGCATATTTTTACGATTTTTCCTACAAATTACGAGGGTGCAACGTCTTCACGACCCTGGATCTCCCCAGGGCTTACCACCAAATTCCCGTGGCACCAGAAGACATCCCAAAAACGGCAGTCATAACACCTTTCGAACTTTTCAAGTTCAAGGTAATGATTTTGGACTCAGGAATGCCGCACAGACATTCCAACGATAGATCTACTCGGCACTACGGGGTCTAAATTGCTGCCACGCATACCTCGATGACATCCCCATCGCCTCACGAGACCCCACCGAACACCAGCAGCACCTACGTCAAGTTGTCCGCCAATACGGTCTAGTCATTAACCCAGATAAGTGTCAACTCGCCAAAGAGCAAATCACCTATCTGGAATACGTCGTTGACAATCAAGGTAAATGCCTCCTCCCAGACCGTGTGGAGGCACTCATGCAATACGCGCGCCCCACTAACCTAAGCGAGCTCCGACGCTTCTTGGGCATGTTAAAATTTTACCGCCTAACCCTAAAAAAACGCTGCCTAGACCCAACCCCCTTTTAACGAATACCTAAAAGGAGCAAAACGCAACGATAAGCGCCCAATTACTTGGACGGAAACCTCGGACCGCGCCTTCCAATTGTCCAAGGAACAACTGACCAACACCACCCTACTCCGATACCCCTTAGAAGGAGCGGCATTGTCCATCCAATGCGATGCATCGGACATCCCTGAAAAACTACGTAAGAGCGTGTTCCAGATCTACCAGGATCCAGCCCGCCACAGCGTCCGCGCAACCGCTGGAGCCGTCCGGCGAGAAATTCACATATATCCTCACAATGATGGACCGCCTTACGCGATGACCAGAGGCGACTCCCCTCAGGACAGTTACTGCTGAATCAGTCGCCAAAGCATTTTACTCGACCTGGGTCACTCGTTTTGGCGTACCAACCACCATAACTTCGGACAGAAGGCCACAATTCGAGGCAACAATTTTCAGGCAGCTAATCGATCTCCTCGGCTGCCAAAGAAGTCGTACGGCGGCCTACCACCCCGAATCCAATGGGATCATAGAGCAATAGAGAAGATAGAGATCTTTAAAACTACGCGAAGAACCACCCACAATTCCAACACCAACTCCCTTCATCAATCCGCAGTCACCTGCAACCCTTTCCTCCCCAAGGGCATTGTTTCATGCATTAATGTATAACCACAATTTTTCTGAAAATAATTCGGTTAGCATATAAAGTAAACGTCATAAATCAGGGAACCTTATCGGCGCCCCCGTCAGCCGACGTATCCTGCCACACACGTGCGCAGCAGATTTTCCCGGCTTACCCACACTCAAGGCAGCCTTTTGTCTAACCGACAAAGGCATCGTTCGCATCTCGCGTCTAGCCGCCAAAAACCGAATTCACCAGCATGTAAATATACACACAAAAGAATTCGATCTTTTCCGCCGGCGTAGATACCGTGCACAATCACCATTGTGTAAGTATCTAAATTGCTTTTAGCACCAGTTTCCCTAATGGCATGCAGCCTATTTACATAGCTACTTGCACATCTCCCACGATGCCCTTTGTCCCATTTCCTTTTCCCGGTTTCGTTTACCCATGAGTTCGCAGCATGGGTGAACAATGTAGTCTCCGCGGGATCAACCGCACACTCGCCAGGACCTATTCAGAGACATCCTCTCCCCTTGGTCACCAAAGAGAAACTTCACTTTCTCTTACGAACCAAACTCACTCCTAGCCGGGGGTCGACTCTGCACGAGTCAAAGTCAGTGAGTCGAGTGGTAATCGTGTAGACGAACGTTCTGTGGGGGTCGATGTGTAGCAAAAAAAACGACAGGGTCGGTGTAAATTGAGTCTAGTTTTACCCTAAGAGGAGTGCGCACCGAAGAACGAGTAACGTCAAGCGCGTTTGTGTGTGTTTTATTTTTCAACTCGGGGAAGTTTTAGTTTATTTTTCCACGTAAATTTGTCCGTAAATCTATAAAATAACGTAAATTTATTGATCCTAAATTGTTATTATCGAAAACATATTGTAGCGAGTTTAGGGTTCGCTGGATTCATTATTTAAAATAAATAATATAATACTTTATTAGTCCGTTAATCACAACCGTTACTTTTACCGTACATAACGATTTCTTGACTTATCGCTTCCGTACTTATCGCGTCTTTTACTTCTTACTTATCGCTTGCTTCACTTTCCACTTCTTACTCATCTCCATGATCTGTGTGCGACGTATTTATACCGTTTCCTCACATTCTGATTGCGTGTTTCGTTTCCGTCCGTTCCATAGCCTTGAATGTTCTACTGTTCCTCGTCTCCAGTTTTCCAGTACTGTCTACAATATTCTAGTACTTTGTTTCGGACTTTCCCGAATATTCTAGTACTGATTGTCATATGCGTCACAATATAGTGCGGCACAAAAACCGTATGCAATGGTCTTGTGGGGGTACGAAGTCGCGACGTCGCACGGGCGAGAGTTTTACCTCGTCCCCACAACTTCCACTAAAGTTCCACCAAGTAAAACACCGCCACGTTTGTCCACAACCGGGAGTAAGGGGAAAACACAGTCCGCCGAGGGTGCTCGAACTTCACGACAAACCGTCCACCAGAAGAAACGTAAATGAAACTCACTGTTTATAGTTTTGAATAACTGGGTTTATTGCTGGTGATCACCGTTTTTAATTTAATTTAATTGTTATGTGAAAATATTTATTTAACAAACGTGGTAAGAACTTTCCATCTTAACTTAGTGTACGTAGCACGACTAGACGCGACTTATTACTGAGGGGGGTGGAAATGCACTTTATTTAATGACACACTCTGGTGAGTGCACACTCTCGTGTGCAGTCTGCCATGAGGAAAGGATGTTGCACGCGCGATGGTTGGAAGAAGACTCACTGATATTAAATCGCTGTTAGAACAAATTGTGGATGTATTCACTTTTACGGATCTCTTAGAGGAGATCGTTACGATACACACGTGTGTGTACTTGGTTCTTTACAAGGATTCGGCCATAAAAACATACCTGAAACTCAAGGACGGGGCATAATGGGCATCCAAGAGATGTGTGTTTGTTGAAACAAACGAATCGCATCTCGTCGGATGCTAATGGATTTGTATTTGCTTATGCATCTAGTTCATGAGGGAAACGATTCGGCGAATTAAAGGACAAGGGAAATATGACCTGATGCATAGTTCGGTAATGAGGGTCGGCTAGATAAATAGCAGCCGCTCATTAAATAGAAAATGTGATTCGGATACCACAAACGATATGAATTGTCTATGGTATCGCAGGAAACCTATGTAGGAACAGCAATCTTCGATTTGCACATGGTCCGAGTTAGGGAATTTTATTGCTGGAAGAAAAAGGTCGCTGGCCGATGTGTATGTAAAGAAATTTACTTGGCGAAGTTGGGAAAATAGATGGCGCAATATTTATGATTCCTGTCATAAAGGTTACAATGTATGTAAACCGAATTATTTTGTTTACCGGAATTCATCTAAGGAAATTTGACTGGCGACGTAGATGCGGAAATTCCTGGTAAGCTAATAAAGAAATCTTAAGGAGCAGTGGTATGCGAAGAGAATGCATGAAGGTAAGTTTTCTTTACAGGGACTTAAAGATCATAGATTTGATCTCTTTAATGCGTGCAGCATTTTTAGCTGCCGAATGCGAACGCATTGGCGAAGACTTATGCGCTCTTGGGCGATGATTGTGGGGGTTTTAAGGTAAGTGTACCGTGGGGCTTGGCGGAACCGCTACAGTCTCTTTGATAAAAAAATAACATTAAGTTCATACGAAGGTGTTCAATAGTTTTTGTGAAAACAAATAAACCATACAAAAAAGTAAACGACATACAATAAACAATTTATAAATTTCATTAACTGTTTGATTTTCAAAATTTAAAAGTAAATTACATTCAAAACTAGGCACATTTAATTGTTGAAGCGTGTTTCCTGTGCTGCTGCTGCCCAATAAAACGTTAATTTATGTACTATAAAACAAAGAAAGAAAAACAATAAAAATAAATTGCAAACAATATCTCAGTGTTTTTTTGCTTATTTGTGAACAGCCTTCGGTGGAACACTCCGACCCAAAGACCTTCCTGTTGAATGGAAACTGTGACGCTTCAAATGTGTATTGGCCGTTATTTTTGTGGAAATGTCCTTATTTTGGTATTAGTTGCATTCTGTGGCTTTTCTAAGGACCATTGCTGGTTCAGTGATCAACTATCGGTGGGATATTAGTGAACCCGTTCCCGTGCTGGCACAAGTATCTAATATAACCCACAATGGCATTCCCCCAATTCTCTTGAAGAGACTCTTCACTCGCTAAACCACTGCGGAAACTCTTTCATTTGTCTTATTCTACTGGCCGCTTCCCAAATAGATGGAAGTCAGCGAACATTCAGCCAATTTCCAAAAAGGGCGACCAATCATCCCTTTCTTCTTATCGACCCATAGCACTAAGTTCTTTTCTCTCCAAGGTAATGGCATCACTTATCAACCGTCAACTTTCAAAATATCTGGAATCAAATGAACTCATCAGTGACCCCCAATATGCCTTTCGTAACAGGAGATTTGATGCCGTACCTTACCGAAAAGTAAAACCATTCCATCCACTATTTCGGTGAAAGCAACGTAGTCGCATTGGATATTTCAAAAGCCTTCGACAGAGTTTGGCATCCAACCCTTTTATCAAAATTACATTCGTATGGAGTGGAAAATTCCCTGATCCAATGGATAAGAGACTATCTTTCTGGCCGATCAATCCACCCACTCTCTTCCGTCCTCTTTATAAATGATCTCTTGACCGTCGAAAGCAAGGTGGACGCATTGGATATTTCAAAAGCCTTCGAGGGAGTTTGGCGTGCAGCACTTTTGTCAAAATTACATTCATATGGAGTGGACTATTCCCCGATCTGAAGGATAAGAGACTATCTTTCTGGGCGTTCAATTCAAGTGGTTCTTGACGGTGTCAAATCTGTCTCACATCAAATTAATACAGGTGTTCCCCAGGGTTCGGTACTCTCACCCACTTTCTTCCTTATCTTTATAAATGATCTCTTGTCAATTACCCACAACCCAACTTACTCGTTTGCTGATAATAGCACATTGAGTTTCTCATACTCATACGAACATTCCCCACCAATTTTTTCGAATATCATTACCAACCAGCAGTTTATGCTTGATATATTGAATTCCGTCCACAACAAGATATCAATGGGGATTATCTAACCGAGTAGAATTCGATGCCTTAAAAACCCAGTACTCTCTTGTCGTCAAAGGAGAATCCCAAAGTAAATATACTGTCTATCAACGGCACTTGTATCGACGAAACCAAGAAACTATCAATCCTCGGCACTCGAATTAATTCGACTCTTAATTGGAATGACCACATATTTGAAGTTGCGAAAAGTGCAGCCAAATGTATGGAGTTTCTTAAGAGATGCAAAAGATACTTCACTCCAACCAACTTGGCAACTATTTAAGAGGCCTAAAATGGAGTTGTATTCCTATATTTGGTTAGGTGCATCCAAAACCGCGTTACACGTGCTCGACAGGATGCAAAAACGAGCACTGAAACTTATTGGGGAGTCAGCCGTGAGTCCTTTAATTTCGTCATTGGAATATAGGCGCAACTTATCATGCCTATCTCTTTTCTATAGGTCGTTGCTCAACTGAACTTGCTGAATGTGTTCCACCTCTTCAGACATTTTCCGGCGATTCCCGTCAACCTGTCAATACGCATCAGTTCAGGTTGAAAGTCAACTTCAGGCGCACAAATAAACATAGAGAGGCATTCTTTAGCCGAATGTGGAATGCTCTATCTGATCATGTGCTTCCTTGTCGTTGTGATGTCCGGGCATTCTGTAATATATATATATATATATATATATATATATATATATATATACATATATATATACATATGTATATATATATATATATATATATATATATATATATATATATATATATATATACATATATATATATATATATTACAGAATGCCCGACCTGTGAAAAAAAAATTGCACTTCACTTGACGCACCATTTTGCACTTGCAATAAAAATAAAAATTCGTTTTTTTATATCTAATTATGTGTAGAATAAGGCCTTATAAATTTTTAATTGCTATTGTAAATAACGGAGAAAAACGTTCTTAGAAAGTGTCGTTTTTCGGCTATGTCAACAGGTATAACCCCTTAAAAATAGTATTAAAATAACTTGTTACGATTGTACTATAGGGCGGGCCATAAATGTTTGCAATGGCAACACTTGATTTCTTAAAAAACGTTGGGTGTGATGGTGGGGGGGGGGGGGGGGGGGGGTGTAATAAACGTATAAATAATTCCAACAACAACGTAATAAACAACTTCCCGCCAATCGTGCGCCCGAGTTACGGTTGACACCCCGTCAACCCTTAATACCTCCTACACCTAAGTTCCACCCACAGAAATTCACCCATCAAGGTTATTTTCCCACAGTTCCTTGACTCATCAGCACCGGGCCAGAAAAGTGATTCGTAACCCTAGATCTAAGAACTCGGTATGGAACCTGCAAAGGTAACACATTGTAGATTCAGCGTCTACCGAATTCTCAATCCTTTGTTTAAAAGCGTGAGAATCACTTTCGCAACTCAATACCGCGGTGTAATGTGCAGGTAGGATAGGAAATAGAGTTGAGTTGGATTTGGATTGTCATAGTGCCCGGTCGTTTAACGGCAAATACTTTATCCTTTCGAAATTGATTTTTGTAAAACAGTAAGAAATAAAGAAAAATTGTAAACATTAAATTGTACGTGGTGTTACGGCCACAACCACCCATCCCATAAAACCTACCTCTTTGGAGCTAAGCTCCATCATTAATCGCGCATACAGTAAATATCGCGATATCAAGTCAGTATCAAACAAATTGAACTACACGTTCAATTTGCCTATATTGAATTTAAATTGAATCCAAGACGTGAAAGAACGAACCATATGTTCAACACGCAGAATCCCCTGGATCCAAATCTGTGGACCAGATGACCAACTTTCAAGTAAAGTTGTTGAGAATCATAAATTGCACGTCTGCAATTTTATGGTCCTTCAAAGGTTTGTTTACCCAAACCATTTTCCACAAGGAACATTCTTGCCCATTCGGCTAGAACAAATAACAGGCACCATAAAATGAACTGCACGTTCGTCTAAAACAATAACAACATAGAGAATCACAAAGGTGCATTAGCACGATTCACTATTGATTTTTCTCTTTGTATTTTTTATCGATTCCCCACGGAAGAGGTCCTTGCCCATTTGGGTAAAGAAAACAACAGGCACCATAAAATGAACTGCACGTTCGCCTAAACCATAACAAAAAAAAAGAAAAGAAGGGAATCAGAAATGTGCATTAACACGATGCACTATTGATTTTTCTTTTGTGTTTGATCTACCGAAAAATGGATCAGGTGGGAAAAAGGAAAGATCCTTTTTTCTGCCGGAGGAAACAAAAGCTTTCCATCCAAAGAAAAAAATGAGAAAACCACTAGAGATGGCTGGTTTTCGAGATGTTGGCGAAGACGGTCAGACAGCGGAGTTGGTTCTGGACGATTGACCAAGGCGTTCGGAAAAGGGTTTCAGGTGAGAGATTAATAAAGATTGAAGATAGTAAACTGACTAAGGTATTAATAAAGATTGAAAGTAGCCAAGTGACTACTAATAAAATTCAAGTTTAATTTTAATAAATTAAGTGTGTTGTCATTAATAAATAAGTGTTTCTGGTGACGTGGGTAGAGAGATTAATAAAGATTGAAAATAGTAAACTGACTAAGATATTAATAAAGATTGGAAATAGTAAACGGACTAGTAATAAAGATTGTATTAATAAAGATTGAAAGTAACGAAGTGACTATTAATAAAAATCAATTTTAATTTTAATAAACCAAGTGTGTTCTTATTTATAAATGAGGGTGTGTGATGTGAAAGGTGTGAACGTAAATATGAAAATATAAGTGCTTTTTTTTAACATCTCGGAACCTAACACACGTAAGTCCCATCCCGGTTAATGGTTTTTAAGAAATCAAGTGTTGGCATTTGCAAAAATGTATGGCCCACCCTATAGTTATCATCATCATCATCGGCACCACTACCGGGATCCGGTCTTGGCCTTATTTAGCAAGTCTCTCCAACGGTATCCGGTCCTTATCCGAGACTTGTTAAATTGTCCATAATAATTCGTTTTTCCGGGCAAGGTTATTAGCCTTGCGCCACCCTATAGTTATATATAATCGGTTTTTCAGTGTCGATGTTGCAGTTGCCGGGAAAATATCGTGCGTTCGCGTATTACATTACCGCCCATCAATAATTTTGTTTATGGTTCAATATTCGACGATTGAGTGATGGACCGAGTGTGATTTTTTTTGCTCATCAATGCAGAGATTTCATAGTTTGGCGGATTTTGTAAAGTCGAATGACAAGGTGTTCCGCCGAAGACTTTCCACAAAACGAACACGGGGCGAATGCGGCACAAATGAGACACAGCGCTATTTTGTTTTTATTCTAATTTTTCTTTTATTGTTACTACTTTTTGTTGTTCACAAATGTGTTAACTTACATCACCCTTAATCTATTCACGGGACACATTACTTTCCGACACGTTGTGAGAGTTGGCACGCTAGTTTGCAAACACACGATTGCACTCTAGTTTTCAGACACACGTTGCACTCTCGTTTTTTTATGTCTTTCTTTAACTCAGTTGCGCGGCGCGGACTAGCTACCCTTCTCGTTCGGGTTCTCTGTGACGACCCTGTATTCGACGGATGCTCTAAGTAGACTTTCCGGTGCAACTATTTCCCCTAGGCTAATTGTCCCTATCCAAAAAATATCCCATTCTAAGTCATTCCTCGCCTCTGCAAAAGCAAACCTTTCAACCTGTCTGCTAACAGATTTTCCCATCGTATCTGTTAGCAGCATAAAATTTCCCTTTTCATCTCAAAAGGAGAATTACCCATCGGATCTGAAAAAGGAGAAATCTTCCTCGTGATCATTAACATTACATTCGCTGCTGGTGGTCGGTATCTTTTTTTTTGCTTTTCATTACAGATCGGATGCAGCCGCTTATTCTCCGATCTTTCGCTGGTTTTGTTTATCCAACACATCTGGCATGAGGAAAAGGGTCCCATGCAATTCAGATGGGATAGGAACCGTGGAATGTAATTCTTTTGTTTGCCTTTCACTCATAAACATCTATCTGGGATAGTGTTTAGAGTTTATGGCTCTATGGCTGCTAATCAGCGGCGCAACGAATCGTTTTGTTTGAACAAGGGTGTCTTAGCATTAGATCATGCGAGGGATTCAGGTGCTAATTGAATTTAGCTACCCGAGAATGTATCCCTTGTTCGGTTTACTTACCGACATGGTATTTCATGGAAACATCGTGCAGATGTTCGGAATTGAAGATTGTGCATTTCTGGGATGCGCTGCATTTCTGCCTTTTCAATTGTTTTTGCATTTGATGGATGAATGCGTTGCAATCCTCACCTAACCTTTGTTTCAGGTATGATGTATGAAACGTTGAACTCGACATTGGAAGCTTTTGGAACGTTAAGTTCCTTGCTTATTGGTATCGGGTTCACGTTGTAGCTTGTTTCAGGAATGGCCATGTTTCTTGGGACACGTGTCTGTGGGCACGTGTAATGAATAAAGGTTAGTATGTTCCTTGGCGGAAAGGACATCTCAACCTATAGTTGGTTGTGTGGTTCGTAGAACCGATACAGCACAACAGCTTCGGGTATGAATACACATCGACCGGGGTTTAGTCGACCTTCAAGGACCCCGGCAAACATCGAAATGTTGGATTTTCAATTTGAAAAAGAACTGCCTCATTGCCTCACTTCTAAAACCAGCCTTTCATGAAATTGTTAAAAAGGACTTGCATCCTTTTGAGATTCAAATCGTTCAAGAACTCAAGGAAAATGACTTCGATGTTGCAGAGACTTCGAATTGTGAATTCCATTTTTTCGAGTGACGAGGCCCATTTCCAGTTAAAAGGGCATGTCAATAAGTAAAACAGTTCCTACTCTTCAGAAACTTGTAATCCACGGCTCGAACACCAAAAACCACTGTATTGACTTGGGGTTACTGTTTTATTCACAAATGGGATGATCGGGTTATTATTGACAAGAGTCACTAGTGAGAATTATAGAAGCATGATCACCGATTTCTTTTTGCCAATTTGCGAGCTTATTCATCGTTCTCATCACACACCTGGTTTTAACTGGCTGTAGTCCATTCACATACGTCCGTGCTCCAAGGGGCTTCCTACGGAATACTTCCCCTCAATACCTGATCGCCCAAAAGCAAACGGGTTCACCAGACTTGACTCCGATGGACTTTTTTTTAATGAGATGAACTCCAAAAACAGTTTACTAAACAATCCATGTACGATCATTTACTGCGATGTGTGGTGCAAAACACGAAGTTCCATTTCGAATTGTACGTGTAACTCGATGGAGGACATTAGGATGATATTCGTTCTTAGAAAGTCAAATCCGCAACATTACTTGATGTGAAAATATTTTTAATACACCACCGCCATTACTATTCCCTCTTCGCGGGCTGCAGCGTCATCTGAGTAAATGAATGATCCAGATATTGGAATGTATGTTATGCAAAATTGAAGCTGGTTTATAGAGTTAACTAAACAATATACCAAATAGTTAATTGCTATTAAATATACAATTTATTAAAAATACTTCTCAATGTATAAGTATAAATATTTCTTCTTTACTTTGTGTATAATCAATCAATTTCCAATTTGCATATAGTAATATAAAATATTGCTTCTTTAATAAGAGTATAAGTATTTAACTGTAGTGGCCACAGTGTGTTTCACCTTTTGCTGATATCATCGACGAATCAATTAAAATTAACAAATTTACCGGAGAAAATTATATCACTTGCAGAGATTTGTTCATTGCAAGTAAAAATTTCACAATATCCAAAATAAGTGGTATTATTGCAAAAATACAATAACAAATATGTATGGCGGTCTTATATATGATAATATATAATTATTTCATATGATTTTAACTCTCCCACATTTCGTCTCGTTGTTTGGCGGCAAGTAATTTTCGTTCTATCAAAAAAGGTGTTAAATTGAATCGATGTCAAATAATTTCATAATCTATATTACCTTTAGCTTCACGAAGCACACGTCTCTCGATTTCTCGTTCCTGGGCAGCTGTTTTCAGTCGTACTCCTAGAGCACCGGTCACCAATCGTCGAGCTAGGGCTGCACAAGTTTCCGGTCGTGGTCTATATGGTTGAAGTGACGCCGAACATTTCTTTGCCTTTAATCGAGATTCAACAGTTGCGTCAGCTAACGGTTTTAAAACAACAAATGGATGCCCCATAGCAAGTACTTCAGCAGCTACATCGTTATAAGCAAATTACGTTTAATTGTATTCTATTTTAATTCAATAATATACAAATCAAAAATATACCTAACTTACCAATTTGTGAACTACTGAACACAGCCAATGCATGAGTGTCATCAACCCACTTAATATCGAAACCAGATTCTTTATATTGAGAAAATACCATCAATAGATCTTGATTTTTGAATTCAACGGGGAAGTTTGAAACCTCCAGGACGTGTGGGAATTCCTCGTCATTGAGGATTGATTGCTTGGTTAAATACGCCTAATGATAGGTCACCTAATAAGACATTTATACATTTTGTGATTGTTTTATTGAATATTACCGAATAGTCCATTTTTGGAAGTTCTATTTTAACTTGACCAACAGCTGCAGTCAATTCCTGAAGAATTTTTGGATCTATGCAATCTCCACTTTCATCATACATAGCATCCCAATCATCTTCGTCGACGCTGGCTTCATTACATTCTAGATTAGATTGTACACTGGTTGTCCTGTTGTCGCTCCTCAGAGTTTTCTTTGTAGTAGGTTCAGGATTACTCAAAACCTTTTCAGGTATTTCCAAAATATCTGAATTGAAAGTTTGTTTGAAAATTCGTCTATTGCTGCGGTTAATTTCCTAAAATGAAGTAACATATAATATTTTTGACTTTAACATAAGACTATAAACGTTTCTCTTTAATGAAAAGGTAAAATAAAAAAGGCTTTCGCATTGTGGAATGAATGGATGAATGAATAGAGGGCAGAACTCTCAGTTTATTTCGCTTAGTACAAGTCGTATAAACATATAAACTTATAAACATTAAAAATAATCAAATAAGATAATTCACCGCCGCGAAAAGAAACAAAAAATTTATCAAATAAGATAATTTGCCACCGCGAGTAAATTAAATAAATAAGACAGCTTGCCCATAGCTCACCGCTGAATATAATTAGCCGACAAGCGACATATAAAGAAATACACAGGGGATTCAAGCCTTCAACACACCCTCCAACAGGGAATCCAGAAAACTCCAATCAACCATCGGTTCGGCGTTTTAACAAGTGAGTACCAACTAATTTTATTTGTTAAAATAATATAACAATAATGATTGGTCATGTTTACTTTGACGAAAAACGAATTCTTTTGAAAATCCACGCGCACGTTGCCTCCTCAAATCCAATTTCCACCCCAGGTTCGAGTGACGAGAGGTAACATCGGTTTGACATCAACAACAGGGAGTCATAGGTGGCATAGTAGTACTGCATCAATAATTGTTGCATAACAGCAATATCACCAAGCGGGGCATCACAGGGTGGAGTATATATCAGATGTAGATATTGTTTAAAGCAATGCCGAAAAAACGCTCTATGTAATAACTTTTATGCATGTCCTTCCTCTTCATCATTCTAACACAAGGGCCCTCAACCGGATGAACTTTTGTATGGATGGTCCACAGGAGATTTGATGGCGTACCTTACCGAAAAGTAGAGCCATTCCATTCACTACCTCGGCGAAAGCAAGTTAGTCGCATTGGACATTTCAAAAGCCTTCGTTAGCGTTTGGCATCTAGCCTTTGTGTTAAAATTACATTCCCATGGAGTGGACAATTACCTGATCCGATGTATAAGAGACTATCTCGCTGGGCGTTCAATTCAAGTGGTTCTTGACGGTGTCAAGTCTCTCCCATCAAATTAATGCAGGTGTTCCCCAAGGTTCTGTTGTAATTTAACTATATCAACTATATTTATTTTATATAAACTATATTAAATTGTTAGCAAAATAACTGTAACAGTTCAGTACTCTCATCCGTTTTCTTCCTTATCTTTATAAATGATCTTTTGTCAATTACCCTAAAACCAATTCACTCGTTTGCCTATGATAGCACATTGAGTTTCTCATACTCATATGAACATTGCCAAGCAAACTCTTCGAATGTCATTACCAACCAGTAGGTTATGCTTGAGACATTGAATTCGGACCTCAACAAGATATATCAATGGGGATTATCTAATCGAGTACAATTCAATGCGTTAAAAACTCAGTGCTGCCTCTTGTCGACAAAGGCGACGCCATCCAATCTGGCCACTATTTACAAGGTGTATTTTCGTCCCAAAATGGAGTTCAAGTCCTATATTTGGTCAGGCGCATCCAAAACTGCACTACACGTGCTCGATAGGATCCAAAAACGAGCAGTGAAACTTATTGGGGACCCAGATGTGAGTCGATCAATTCCGTCGTTAGAACACAGGCGCAACGTATCATGTCTATCTCTCTTCTATAGGTATTATCATGGTCGTTGCTCAACTGAACTTCCTGAATGTGTTACGCTCCTTCAGACATTTTCCCGCGATACCCGTCAATCTGTGAATGCGCGTCAGTTCACGTTGAAAGTGGACTTTAGGCGCACAAAGAAACATAGAGAGTCATTCTTTAGCCGAACCACACGAATGTGGAATGTTCTACCGGATCATATGTTTCCTCGTCGTTGTGATGTCCAGGCATTCAAGACCAATATACATCGATACCTTCTTTCCTTATCCACTTCCTCTCCATCCGCTCGTACTATGCTCTCATATTTAAGGGTACTTCAAAATATCCTGCCCTGTGAGTAGGGCGTTAGAATATACTCACAGCTAGGCCAGCTTGTCGTAAGAGGCGACTAAAGGCCGAGTGGTAGCCGGGGTCCCAACGCCCTGTGCGCCCGGTGAAATACCACCCCATCAAGCTTTAGGCTCCGTGAAATGGTCGGGAGAAATCCCTGGCCATCTTTCGGAGCTTGGCTGATGGACCGGTTCGAGAAAAGGTTGGTTAGGTGGTAGTCGGTCCCAAGGTGAGATACCACCCCGTCACGCTGTACATTCCGCGATATCGCCGAGAGAAATCTTCGACGGTGTTTCGAATGTGTGGCTGATGGCCCGGACTGACACGGGGATAAGTCATGATGGTGTCTTCTGATATAAAGAATTCCGGAGGTAAACTAGTCTCCCATTCGGATCTCCGGGGGGGGACTATGTCAGGGGGAACATCATGCAGATATCATGATAAATAATGGAACTTTGAGAGGTTCGTCATGGCATAACCGGGCTAGCTCTCGAGGCTCGGCCCACGCTCGACTGGTGACGGCATTTTGTAACATCAGGGGCATCGGTTTCACCAATACCAATGTAAACGCCGTCCACCAATATTTGCAAACGACGAAACCTGATATCCTTGCCCTAACTGAGACCCAGGTCGATTCGTCAACTGATTCGACATATCTTCGTTGCTCAGGATACGACTTACATTCGAGATTCCGTTTTAAGGGCGGAGTCTACGTCTTCGCACGGTCCGATCTGGCTTGCCAGAGGATGGAGGCATTGGAACCCAACAATATGGACATCATATGGTTGAGGGTCATGCTGAGGAATTCCGTTAAATTTCTTTATTGTCTTTACCGCTCCCCGAATGACGATCGACCGGCGACATTTTTCGAACATCTTTCATATACCGTCGACTGGATACAGATCAACCACCCAGCTTCTGAAATTATTGTCCTTGGCGATTTTAATGTGCACAATTCCGACTGGTTGTTACATTCTAACAGAACCGACGAGGCTGGGAGGCTGGCGGAGATGTTTTTTTTTTTTTTTTTTTTTTTTTTTTTTTTTTTATTAGACTTTTCTCGGGAGAGGCGAACCTATAGCGCCGAGTGGGCGCCCCGAGATGCCATCAAATAACTGTTGCAGTTCTTTTTGAACAGTTGCAGGTTGTAACGTTCCGGGAACACTCGCGTGGGAAGGGAGTTCCAGAGCTTCCCCGCTCTGTAGCGGAACGAGTTCTGATGTAGGGATGTTCGCGCCGTCGGGAGATGAACCACAAACGGGTGCGATCCGTCGTAAGCCACAACTTGACTCAACTCGTGGGGGAGCCAACGCGAATACCGGATGCCCGAGGCGATTATGCGAACACCCTGGATCTGTTTTGACATCCGAACCGAGTATTTATACCGTAGAGGTTTCTGCGCCACTGGGAAACTCAGATCACTGCTTGGTATCTGTCGCGCAAGCACTTGCATACCAAGCGAATAACCGGCCTAGGCAGCTTCGCCATGTATGGAAGTATGGGGCCGCTAACTGGGACGATATGCGAGATTTCTTCGCATCCTTTCCATGGTCCGAGATGTGCTTCGGAAACTCCGATGTTAACGCTTGCGCGGAGTCGGTGTCAGAGATTATTCTTCTGGGGATGGAGATGTATATTCCACATTCCATCAAACGAAGTTCGTCTGATAAACCTTGGTTTGACAAAAAATGCGAGCTGATTACAGCGGCGAAAAATAGAGCTTTTAAGCAATGGCGCTCCAATCCCACCGATGTTAACAGAACGAATTTTGTTAGAATCAGAAACGTGTGCAACCAGGCGATTGATACCGCGAAGAAGGCTCACAACGACAGGGTGATCAATAAGCTCCTTCGGTGCCCAACTGGTTCGCGCTCCTTCTGGTCAATGGCAAAGGCTGTCAGCAGTAACTTTGCTTCCTCCTCTTTCCCTCCGTTGGTGACAGACAGCGGGACGTTAGTCACGAATCCAAAGGATAAAGCTAATGTGTTCGCGAATTTATTTTCCGCGAATTCAAACCTCGATCCCGGCCTTTTGCAGCCACCCGTGATCTCGCCGGTACAGTCTTCCATGCGGGATGTGAGATTTCGTCCGCGCACTATTCAGCGCATTCTACGTGAACTGGATTGTAGGAAGGCAACCGGCCCGGACGGAATACCAGCAATAGTCCTTAAGAACTGTGCTCCAGAACTATCGCCGGTTCTTGGCAGACTCTTCCGCTTATCTTATGCACGGAGGACCTTTCCTGCCTGCTGGAAAATCGCTCGAGTTCAGCCAATCCCAAAGACGGGAAAAAAGTGTCTCCCACAAAATTACCGTCCGATAGCATTACTGTCTATTTTATCTAAGGTAATGGAAAAAGTCATCAATACAGAGTTGGTTAAGTATTTGGAGTGCAACGGTCTTCTGAATGATCGTCAATACGGATTCCGTGGCAGGCGGTCCACAGGAGACCTTTTGACACTTATAACCGATATATGGACATCTGCGATTGAACGGCATGGTGAGTCAAGGGCGGTCGCATTAGATATCTCCAAGGCTTTTGACCGCGTCTGGCACGGGGCATTGCTGAGCAAACTTCGTTCATATAGACTTTCCCAACAGCTTTGCGACTGGACGAGGAGCTTCCTCGAGAATCGATCGATCCGGGTTGTTGTGGACGGCGAGTGTTCGGATCTGTATCCTGTTAATTCGGGGGTGCCCCAGGGTTCTATTTTGGCTCCAACCTTGTTCTTGCTCCACAGAAATGATTTGTTGGAGACAACGGATAACAAAGTGTTCAGTTTTGCGGATGATAGTACGCTTGTTTCCTCCTTTTCGAGTGATCGGCCGATTGGTGCATCAACGTCGCACCAGCTGAGATGTAGACAGATTGACTCTCTGAACCAGGATCTAGATAAAGTCCTGCGGTGGGGAAAGGCCAATCTTGTCGACTTCAACGCAACGAAGACCCAGTATACAACATTCACAAAGAAAACCGGATCATCGGTTCCACAGCTGATGATGAATGGCCGGGCCCTCGAGGCTGGGGAAAGTTTGAGATTGCTCGGCGTCACGGTCTGTGGGAATGTATCATGGCATAAACACGTATCGGGTATCGCCAGATCAGCCTCAGGAAAACTGAGTTATCTTTTTAGAGCCAAGAAATATTTTACTCCGGCCCAACTTCTTCTCCTATATAAATCTCAAATTAGACCCGCGCTCGAATATTGCTCTCATGTTTGGAGCTCGGCTCCTAAACATACCCTCGACCTACTTGAGAGCGTACAAAGACGAGCGATCCGCCTGATCGGGGACTCGGCGCTGACGTCGGGACTACAGTCGCTATCACATCGAAGACGCGTGGCCGACCTCTGTCTGTTCTACAGATATTATCACGGGTGCTGTTCTTTGGAGATTCTTGGCATTGTTCCACGCAATTCGGTCTATATGCGCTCCACAAGACAATCCGACGGATCGCACCCGTTTGTGGTTCATCTCCCGACAGCGCGAACATCCCTGTATCAGAACTCGTTCCGTTACAGAGCGGGGAAGCTGTGGAACTCCCTTCCCACGCGAGTGTTCCCGGAGCGTTACAACCTGCAACTGTTCAAAAAGAACTGCAACAGTTATTTGATGGCATCTCGGGGCGCCCACTCGACGTTATAGGTTCGCCTCTCCCGAGAGAAGTCTAATAAAAAAAAAAAAAAAAAAAAAAAAAATCCTTTTGTGCGCGCGTAAGTGTAAAAAGAAAGGTGCAGTAAAAAATTTGACGACGAAGAAGTTTTACTTGATGAAAATCCATGTTAAACTCAAGAAGAGCTTGCAGAACAGTTAGGAGTTTCCCACCAAGCAATGTAACTTAATCTTTATATAAGCATCTTTTCCAATAAGTTGAATTTGACCAAAAAGCCGAGTTTTTACTTGCACACCTATTATATTCATGTTACAACGTCATCATCATCATCATCATCGGCACTACAGCCGGGATCCGGTCTTGGCCTTATTTAGCAAGTCTCGAGGCGTGTTAAATTTTCCATAATAATTTATTTTTACGGGCAATGTTATTAGCCTTCATCGCCATCATGTCATCATTTCCCTCTAAAAATCAGTATGTGTCATTTCGCTGAAATATAAACAATAGTCTTATTTCATGCGCCCACAATGTCATCCCGGTTGTAGTGCCGATGATGATGATGATGACGAATACTTTCAATAAATATATCGCTTCAATTTATCTGAGTAAAGCTCTCTAAACTTATTTCTACATCCAATAAGTACTGTTCAAGGGCATTATCTTTTTGATTTCGTCTGCCTTATGTGTATTACCGTGATATCTAACCATTTCAATCAATAATTCCCGGTACATAATCAAACTAGTTGAAACAATATGTAAATATCCGTTCTTCAGTCGAACGGCACGAACAAAGCGCGTTATTAGGTAATGGATATGTCTGTAAGTGGAACTTTCAAGCATTTGCAGAAAGCTGCTTTCCTTTTACACTCTCCGCCCACATTTAAGGGGGGAACCTGATGTAAAATGAAATTTTTTAGCCATTTTTTGTTTTTGCCTAAATTGATTGGGAATTTCCTCAAAAATACGAGAAAAAAAAGTTAGAAAGTGATCTGAGACCTCCTTGTACTTTATTTTCAAAAGAAAGTAAACAGTCTAATTGGGCGGAGCACTCAAATAGTCGAGCGCTCGTCGGACGCTCGGCCTTTCGGTTCCTTTGTAATAAAGTTTGACCTGGCCCCTACTAATGTAAAGCACGCAATAAATCGATTGAAAAACAACAAACCTCCCGGAGTCGACTGCATACCGGCAGAGCTTGTCAAGGATGGAGGAGAGGCAACCGCTCGAAAGATCCACCAGCTCATCCAAACAATATGGGATAAGGAAGTCACTCCGGAAGAATGGAAAACCTCAATAGTTGTTCCCATTTTCAAAAAAGGCGACAGATCTGACTGCGAAAACTACAGAGGAATATCATTGCTCCCAACCGCATACAAAATATTAACAAATGCCATTCTGGCGAGAATCACACCGTACGCAGAAGAGATACTGGGAAGCTACCAATGTGGATTTCGTAGGAACCGGTCAACAAGCGACCAAATGTTCACAATAAGACAACTGTTGGAAAAGAAGTGGGAATACGGAGAGACGGTTCACCAACTGTTCGTTGACTTCCAAAAAGCCTACGACTCAGTCGCAAGACAAAGACTCTACCATATTGTAGTTGAGCTGGGAATCCCGAAAAAATATGCCGCCTTCATTCAAATTTGCATGAACGAAAACAAAGGGCGAGTTAGAATAGAAAACCACCTCTCAGAACCATTTGAAATCCGGGACGGACTAGAGCAGGGAGATGGTCTATCCCCGTGTCTTTTTAACCTTGTGCTCGAGTATGTCATCAGAAAGGTACAAGACGACAACATGGCCGGATCATCCCTGAACGGGGTAACACAAGTGCTCGCATATGCGGATGACATCGCCGTTTTGGGCGATAAACTAGAAACTGTTAGTAAAAACTGTGAAATCATCATGCAAGCGGCAGAAGAGATAGGTCTAGAAATAAATGAAGACAAAACAAAATACATGATTACGGCGAGAGCAGGTGGACCTCAAGGAACACATATAAACGTCAGAGGTAAGATATTTCAAAAAGTTAAGGAATTTAAATATCTGGGAACGATACTGACGGCCAGCAGCGAAATGTCGAAGGAAATTAACAAAAGACTTCATTCCGGCAACGCTAGTTGGCACGCAGTCAGTAAACTGCTGAAATCCAGACTGCTATCACGTAACATAAAGCTCCGTGTCTATAGGACCATAATCATGCCGATTTTTCTATATGGATGCGAAACATGGACTCTCGCAAATGTTACGGACCTACCTCACGTCCAGGTCCTCCTAACATCACAAATCCCCTTTCGTAAGTTTCCCCTCTCTACCTCTAAAAGGAGAACAACTCGCCAAGTAAGCTAATTTGCATAAACTACTTTGTGCAAATTCTATTTGGTAGAGAAAATAATAAAAAACGGCGTTGGCGCCGAATAAAAAATAAACGTCAACGACAATAAAAACCAATATTGACATTCGACGTAAAACTGATATCGTGACAACAAATAGATTCGACGTTAACCATAAATAATAGCAACAAAAAAAAAAAAGAAAAGAGGAATTTAATAAGTACAACACAAAAATCTACGGAACAACGATTGTATCCAGCTGAACAGGGGATCACGACGTTCAACGCCCCCCTGCAACTTGTCACAGACCAACAACAGCTGCAACCGCTAAACGGTCAATACACGTAAGTCGTCACGTGTCCTTATATATAATTAGAATATATTACTATATTAAATAACATAAACCATATATACATATTAATTTTAAATTGTGAAATAACTATATACAATTTTGGCGCAGCCGGTTACCACCAGCTGGAATTGTATCAAATCCGTCGGGGATACAATCCAGTGGTGGGAAGAGCCCTGAGGCTCTAACGTCCCTACGCCGACTTGCGGAACTAGCGGCTAGGATAAAAGAAAATTCGCCGCAAAACTACGCTAAACAACAGTCGGCATTAGAGAGTCATCCCTCTAACGTGTATGTGAACTATCGTAAATTAGAATTACAGACGAACACGTTATCAAAATAAATTATACAGAAAGATTAATTGTAAAGATTTCGAAATAAGTCATAAGCTGAACAGGGGAGCACGACGCTCAACGCCCCCTGCAACCAGTCGCTGACCAATCAAGCAACACAGCGACCGCTCAACGGTCGACTAAACCCATGTAAGTCACAATTCACTTACTTTTAAATATAGTGAAATATATTCAAATATATAGATACATATATTATTTAAAAATATATTATTAAATTGTTAGAGAAAATAATCATAACAATTTTGCGCAGCCGGTTACCACCAGCTGGAATTGTATCAAATCCGTCGGAGATACAATCCAGTGGTGGGAAGAGCCCCGAGGCGCTAACGTCCTTACGCCGACTAGCGGAACTAGCGGCTAGGATACATGAATAAGACGTATAACAATAAATAAAAAATAACAATTACAGGAGAGAGGACGAAATCAACGTTGGGAGGAAAATTTAGAGAGATAATTTACCCAAATATTTTCCGTTGTTTTTAGTGTTCTCTTTTCAGATTTTTATCTTCTTCTTCTTTTCATTTATCTAGATTGGGTCTTGTCCCTCATCGTTGGGTCGTTTTTTAGATTGATCCTTGCCCCTCGCCGTTGGGTCGTTTTTTTTTTTATTGATCCTTGCCCCCTCGTTGGGTCGGTTGTTCCACAATCGTGTCTTTGGTTCGCTACGGTTAATAGAGAACCACTGTTAGAATAATCCGGGTAGCCCCTCCGTACGCAAAGAAAGAAACTCGCGTAAGCATTACCGTTGATGCAGACGAGGAGCCACACAAGGAATCTATCCGCAGAAATTAG